>LR990972.1:7500000-10000000 GCA_905163465.1 Craniophora ligustri
GACAGCAAACGGAATTCTCATGTTGTCAGAATAGTCACTCCTCCAACGAGCTCTGGACTGAATATTACTGGTAATTTTTATTTATCTAAAAGTTTGTTTTTCTGAATGTTGGCAATATAGCAAATAGCTGTCAAATATTCTGCTGTATAAGTAAAAAAACAGTTTCTATATACCCATCTACTTCGTCCCAGGGTTAGGCTTAAGGTCCACTCCGCCTGTGTGTTGGCACACTTTTTTCATCCATTCAATCTCTATATATATTTAACTGTTTTAAATGTTATATTCAGATCATTCATATAACAGCCAGCACAGCACTATGCTCAGACGTTTTATCTTCAAAATGTTTTTATTTCGTAATTTTAATGTGTGCATAACGCACGACGTCAATAAATTTATTTTATTGCTGGTTTCTGTTTTTAAACATGATTTCTTATTAATTTGTTTAGTATACAAATATCAAAGTGTTTTGAAAAATGCTGAGTAGCTATGAGCATTCCTATTGACTGGCTAATTTTTCCTTAAAAAGAAAAGGAGAGATCAGCGATTTTTAGCAAGCCACTCTCAATCAGTGTATAGGCAAGCCCGTCACGAATATAACTCATTATATTCTTGCCATTAAAAAGTAATGTACGTAATGTAGTAGGTATATGACGTGTATTTATGCAAATAAAATGTCTAGGTACGATTGGAGGTGAAATAATACTCAAACAGCTTGTGATAATATGTCGATTTACATATAATTTACATGGTTGCACCTGTGCGGTATTCATATTTGCTTTACATATGTACATATTACTCGTATTAAGAAAGAATAGATTTATAAACAACTGCCGATGTCGTGTTATCTCTTTCACACAGTATTTTATTCACAGTTGGGAGAGAGATGGTACATGATCGGGATTTGTTAAGAAATCTAGTTTTTATTGGCACGGATTATAAGTATAAGTAATAACAAAATACGATTGTAGCGCGAGGCGTTCTAAAGTTTCTGTCTACCCCCATGGAGAAAAGTCACGAGTGTATGTAAGAAAACAGGTTTTAATTTTAGCTTGTTCATCATTTGGTGGCCTGGGTGAGCCAGCTGTAGCACCTTTAAGAGTCTACATAAAACTACAGAGTGCCGTGCCATTAGTCAATTAAAATTAATAATAATTAAAATGAAATTTTAAAAAAAGGTAGCTTAGCGTTGTGCCCAGTGGACTGAGATATCAGAGGTCTCGAGTTCTAACCCAAGGCACGCACTACTGACTTTTCGGAAGTTATGTGCGTATTTATCACATGCTCAATCGGTGAAGGAAAACATCGTGAGGAAAACCTGCATGCTTGAGAGATTTCCTTGATGGCATGTGATGTCTGCCAACCCGCAGTAGGCTAGCATGGTGGACTAAAGGCAAATCCCTCTCAAATGAGAGGAGACCCCTGCCCAGTAGTGGGACAATAATGGGTTGAAGAAGAAATAAAATTCTAAAACAAGAATGATTCAAATCCATAACAAATATTAACATTCGAAACTATCCCACCTTACAAGACGTTATTTTCGTAATAAAGGTGGTTATATAACGTGGTGATATTTGCGCAGCTGTGTTCGGCGCTGAGCCTACCGGCGGCACAGTACGTGACGCTGAAGGGCGTGCTGCTGCGCCGCCCGGCCGCGCCCGACGCCGACCTCGACCTCGCCGTGCGACACTACCTGCACTCCGCCGGCTGGATACGTAACTGAACTGACTTGTGGCATCTTGCTTCACAACCGACCGCTCATCTACAATGTAAAATTAATGGCCCTACGGTCATCCCAATGAAAATAATTATCTAACAAGTTTTAAGTTTTAAAGTTGAGATGAGATTTTTTTAGCCCCAATTGTCATCTAGTAACGCACAACTGAATTGGGCTCATCTTGGAGCCCCCCCCCCCATGGATCCGCCCTTGAACCGACCACACTGACTACTCGACAGTTTATAAATTACTGCACTGTCAAATTTGTTTATCGACAACATTTTAAAAGAAAACCGACATACTCAGAGATTCCTATTTATGTTAATGAATCATTAACTTATAATCATTTTAGATGAATACTTTTAGTTACTTATCTAACTAGTAAGTATCTCGTAAAATGGTTTTGAGCAATGTTAGTATATGGAGGATAGCCACACTACCCTTCAAATCATGTTTGTTTTCGTCTAGAAATTTTGCTGTCTACATTAGTCTTCGATTCGGAACACTTAAATATATTTCTTAGGGACAGTGCGATTATTATTTGACAATGCGATGGTACTTGGCACCAGAGTGTTACAACTATAAAATATTATCTCCAACGTCCGTTCAACAAGTCTACAATGTGTTTAATAGGTCTTATTTAAGTAAGAGAGGGATGGCGCTATTCAGCTTGTAGAGCGTTATACTTTTCTCAGAATCTAAATAAGTCTGCTTAGACACCTTGAGGGGTATATTCTAATTACGTCGGTTGTGAAACAGATCCACATTCAAGTCGCATTTAAAACTATACCTATTGTTTCAAAAAAATATATCTAATTGTTAATATTTTCATAGAAGTTTCTTAGTGAAGATGTTTGCATAATTTTCGAGTTATGCAAGTATAGGTGCTTGTCACGTTTCCTTTTAACAGTGATCTTTATTTCGTTAAATGAATTGCTGTGGGTCAATGTATGATTTTGCACGAAGGTAACCTCATGTTGTAAGACTGCTCTTATAGAGCATTGTATATATTGTACGCCAATGTAAATATTGTGTATTGCGTTTTTATTTATGATACCCGACTGTGCTCAACTTTGAAGGGAAATAAAACATACCGTACTAACCATTCATATATTTAAATTAATGTAGATCTATTATACGACGGTTAGTTACTTTTTTCAATGTGTGCAGAATAAAGAATTTTTGCGTAGAATCTTGCAAATACCATTGAAATACTTACCTAACATGTAACATAGGAAAATAAATATTATCAACCCAATTACTATAAAATTATAAATCGCTAAATTTAAACAAAGGATAAACAATTGGTCGTTTTGGATTTGAAATTGAGACGCAAAAATAGTTGTTAAGTTAAAGTTGTTTCACAATTATCAACCTTATATTTACAGTTTATCAACTGGATTCTGTTCAACGTCTATATATCAAAATGGACCTTAATAATCTCAAAACAGTCTTA
Source organism: Craniophora ligustri (assembly GCA_905163465.1). NCBI lineage: Eukaryota > Metazoa > Arthropoda > Insecta > Lepidoptera > Noctuidae > Craniophora > Craniophora ligustri. The sequence continues at coordinate 7,503,171 of LR990972.1, forward strand.
TGTAAATTAGTCTTGAGTTGCACAGTCGGGCATTATTCAAATGTTATTTTTTTAGTACTCGATGCTTTTCTCAGGTGATAACAGCAATAAAGAGCATATAATTGCTTTGATAGCCGAGACTATTTTTATGGCTCATTCAAAAGATTAACGTACAAATTATGCTGAAAATGTATAAAGCAATCTCGAGTGTTTCTGATGTTGTGATTAGAACGAAGATTTCGTTCATAGTAATAAAACACAAATAATATTCAGTGTGTAAGATGTTCTAGTTACTAACTAGATTGACTATTGGTTTTAGTTATTGTATTGTTTGATTACGGCATTACAGCCACACTCTTAACAGCTTAATAACGTTAATGATCCATTAATAAGTATTTTCTTAAAAGTGGTAAAAGTTAAAGATTTTTGCAATTATGTTAACGACTCGCTTGTTGGTAACCGGTACCGCAGCCAATAGACGTTTGAAAAACAAGATGTGTCGATCGCTCATCACCGACCCTGCAAAAGCTTTCCACTCTTTTTTTAAGTTCCCAGGGAAAACCTCAGAATGTAGTATATTCCACCGAGGAATGGTGCGGAGTATACAATTAAAATTAATGGCTCATCAACGTTAATTACATTTTTGGTTGTAATAAAGTTGGTAAAGGTTTCTGTTTACCAATGTCTACGATACCTTTGAGAATTTGTTTCTTACATCAGGTAGATGGCGCTTTCCATCGCAACATGTATACGCTCTTATGTTTAATGTTTACACGGATCCGAAGGTTCTGTAATGTTAGCTAATTTCTAGTTATAGTAGCTAAATGACTAAACAATAATAGAATACAGCACAATATAAATTAGTGTTCCGTTATGGTGTGAAGGCGCTTGTATACGATACATGTGCGGTTGTACAATCACCCTTATTGTTATAACCATATGGTCCAAGATGGTTATATAGGTTGTCGATCGTATATACTATGTAGTATAGTGATGTACGTATGTACTGCTTTGAGCACTTGCCTATAGCGCTGCAGTACATTGAGTATTGTGTGAGAGAGACACCGGCAGTTGTTTCATTAAACCATAGATACTTTATTAAGATGTATATATTAAATTATAGTTTTAATAGTGTGGTAATAAGTTTCAAAATCAAAACGTACGATTTTTCGTAAGTCGGTATTATTTAGAGTGATTGTAAAATTTCTAAAGCGCGTTATCGATTACTGTAGTTTTAGTGAGTCACTAGAATTGCGCTGTCGTTTACATTTTTGAAGTATAATATCGCACTAGCATGAAATCTTACACGTATTGTGTACAAGCGTTTTAAACTACATTGGAGTAACTCCATGTGGCACATGTATTAAGGTTGACTTTACACAAAACAGGAACATACAACATACACTTTAAATAGGGCCAAAAGCACTCCCAACTCGATAAACAGCTACTGTTTATTGAGTTCGATATCTAAATATAATTATTTTTGCCAATGATATTATTTTTAGATCCATTATATTGACTTCTTACACTTACGCGAATATTGGACAGTGAAATAAAACTATTGTCTAGTGTATCCATGCTGTAATGGATGTGAAATCGTCGAGTTCACAATAATATAAATAATCGGGGTAAAAAATAGTTTTTTTTTTAAATACGTTGTGTTTGTAAGTGGTATATAGACCTGCATTTGCACTTATGAGTGTGATTGAACTACAAGTGGCAAATAAAATATAACAAAAAATCACACAGTTACCATTCTCTTAGATATAAAGGCAAACAAATTTACTTCACTTGACCTGAGAAATTTGTTTGTACTATCCATTTGATTAAACTATTTGTAATGTTTCTCTTTTTGTGTTCTGTTTATTTTTAACTAAGTATGTAATATCATTGGATTGTTCCTTATAAAATGAGGGACTAGTGAATCGTTTAGATCGCTGTATTCAGTATTGCACGACACTATGTGGTAGTTGCGTCAAGTTAGTGTGTTTTGATATTAGAAATCATAATATTTATGAAAACTAACGCCCTGATTTTAATGTTCTTAAAATCCTTATCGTGTCAATTGTTTGACTAATAAGCGGCCACCTCGCGTCAGGTTTCCCGTCTGCGGCGAGATCGTCCCTCGTTCAAGTTAAAGTTATGCAAAAAATTGCGCTCTTCAGTTCGGTGTACTGGATGCTTTATACAACGACATTTTTAATGTTTAGCTATAAAATAATGCATTACAATACATATCTTAAAAAGTAATTCCGTTTTGAATTATAATTTTTTTATAGTTGATGTGGTTTTATGAATGTGCTTGCCACAAGTCTCGTTTCATGACGCGCTATACAATTATTATGACGAAAACTGTTTCATGTAAGCTTATAAAATTATACAGCGAAGTCCAATGTTACTTAACTTATTATTAGTTGTAACAATGGCTGTGGTAGTTCTATAGTAGTTTAACATTAAAGGCTAAAAATTTCCTCATAAATTATGATAATATAAAGACAAAATTGTGAAGGTATTCTTCTTGCGATGTTTTAACCTGTTGAACGCTACAAATGCGTATTGCATTGGCGTGCCCTGTGTACATATTTTCATTCGCAGAGAATATATAGCGCTTGCAAAGCTTCGACAATTTTTTTATTATGTATTATCGTGCACCGCGTTTATGTCATGTATATGTGACTTTGGCGTTCATGACATATTCGCTTGTCACGTATATATGACAATGGCGTTCAAAAGGTTAAATGTAGTTTAATGAATGAAACGGTATATTATTTGATCTCTCTTAATGTAAATGTTTATCTGCATTTTTATTATGATTATTATTATTTAAAAGTATAGTTTATTTATTAACTAGGTTTCTCCGAATGATTCCAAAAAGTAAGGTAGTTTTAAATATTTCCGATTCAGGGGCGTTTGGGCTTACTTGCTACGTCATTGTAGGAGTAAACAAAGCATGAACGAAGTTAAAGTATTTTAATTATTAAGAATTCTTGCAATAAAAAAATATCCAAAATAGGTGAATGTGGACTATTTTACCATTTTGTTGTTTTATGGGTAGTTTTAGTATTATTATGGTAATGCATGGGATATAACGGAAAGACGGTAAAGTTATAATTGGTCATTGTAATCCAATTGTCGCCTAGATTATTTTATTTAGCTGTTATATGTAGGGTAATTCTGTGCATTCACTGTTTTGGCTCAAATGTACATAAGATTTAAAAGTACAACTTGATATTGTAATTATTACTGATTTATAATTTAAATAACTAAATAAAATACATTTTAAAAATACTGTGTTTAATTTATTATCTGTATTGTAACGTTTTATTTGAGTTTGTTTACTAATGGTTTTGGCATATCTTCTAATGAAGCTGGCTGAGGTCTGTTGTGAAACCATTGATGTCTTAAAGCCTGAAAAAAATTAACATGAAAATGTATCATATATTTTGAGATCCTATGACCTATCTCTTTAATCTCATATAAATAAATATCTCTGGACATTATGACACAGCGCCATCTAGTTCCGTGGTAAGCAACGATGCTTGTGTTACGGATACTAGAAGGTTGATATACTACATAATAATATATACTTTTTAAAAATGTAAATACATAGATCCATGACTTGGAAACAAATGTTGATGCTCATCACACAAACATTACATTTGTTCCTACCAGGATTCGAATCCGGGACCCGTAGCACAGAAGGCGGCGTTAACTACCATGTATGATATAATGAAGTGTAAATTCTAAAAAAATAAGGCTAGGAACATGTCGTTACGTCATTCAATCGTTGCTGGACTTGTATGGATAATTATACTGTTGCATTGCAATTTAACGTTTTAGGACAGTTATGTAAATTTAATATTAGTCTAAAACTATTTATATTACATATTATGTCAATGTTTAGTGCCAGTTAAAAACTGCAATATTTCTCAAGTCCGTATTATTTTTTAGTACCGAAGCTATCGTTTTAATGATGGCTATCTGCCATCACAGTTAACACACCTCTTTAGCGGATATCCTTCTATTCGCATCGTACATTACAAATGACTTGACGAGGTGCACTGCATCAGGCTCGACTCCCGGTAGCAGTTCAGGCCAGGGCGTAGGCGCGGACTCCGGGAACGTGATCTTGTGGAAGTCTGGCAAGTCGGAATGACCTGGCCACGTTTCTTCAGTGGGTGTGCCCAGGTTCTGCAGCACTATTGCCAGCTGTTCGATGTCTGATTCTCCCTACAAATAGTTCAGAAGATAATGGGGAGATTATTGAAATTGCTCTGTTGAATAGGCGACACTAGTCGACGTCCGAGCACTAGAAAGCAAATCGTCCGATTTAAATCGCCTTAGCCCAGCGTTTTAAGATATACCTCGGGATAGTATATCTCATGCTGAGCCAAAGGACGCCTTTACTGGATAAAATCGTCCTCTTGATCAGTTGCTAACAAAATATTAACCAACAAAATTATACAAGCTTACAGCAAAAAGTGGTTGTTTCGTGATCAGTTCAGCCAAAATACAGCCGACGGCCCATAGGTCAACTTTCTCTGAATAATATCTGGCACCATACAGCAATTCGGGAGCTCTGTACCACCTGCAAAAAGACAAGAATGAATGACCAATTTAAACCATTGCTACTTAAAACTTATAGTATCCTAAAAGTTGAAGAAAAATGGCAACATGCACCATTCCTGGTTATATTTGCCTGACGTTGCCAATATATATTACCTATACTGTATTGAAAACTTGTGCATACCGTACCGAGTAGCGACTTGATGTGAATACGGTCTGCCGCCATCAGGCCAGTAGAGACGTGCGAGTCCCAAATCTGCTATTTTCAATATACCTTCGTGATTAATGAGTAGATTTGCTGGTTTCAGATCCTAGAGGCAAAACAGATACAGTGAAGTTTCGCATATTCATCAGTAGGTAGGTGAGTATAGTCAGAGTGGCCAATCCGTCATGGTAGGAGATTATTGTAGTTGAGTATATCACCCGTTCTTTCCTGGCGGTTGAACACTTTCCACCTTTTTATTTAAGGCTAAAGTCGAAAATTGGGTAAGTGCCAAGATGTCGACTTTTCTGGGACGACAAGCGTGATGGTATGTTATGTTAATTCAAAAATATTTTTAGTGACTTACCCTATGCATAACATAATGCGCGTGCATATACCGCGTGCCTTTCAGCAGCATCTGCGCGTAACTCTTGACCCTGGGCAGCGTAAGCTCTTGCTGCGAGTGGTGCAGCATGTCCCACAGCCCTGAGCACATGTACTCGAGGACCAATACCAGGCTCATGCCACGAGGGAACATGTCGTATAGTTTTATTATCTGTAGAGTATGGATATTATTTGTTAGCTCTCCAAGTTTCCACACGCTTAATATAGACAAGCGTTGGTTTAAGTTTTAAGCCCAATTTAATAGGTTTAAGTTTATTACGGCGTGCGCGTAAATTAGGAAATGAATCAGAATACTTAATGGGCTCTGATTGAAAATAGCTTATAGTATAAATTTACAGAATACAGCTGAAATCTACTTTTAGTTTATAGTTTAGTAGCTAAAAACCTGATCTTTCTTTTAAAACTTACATATTTACACCGAAGTAACTGCAACGCCTTTATTTCTCTCATAACGTTGACGGGTATTCCGTCCTCGATGTTTTTTATAAGTATTTTTTTCAGCGCGACTTCACGTCCAGTAGAGATATGTTTAGCCTTGAACACTAAGCCATGAGCACCTTCACCAATACGGCCTAGCACCGAGTAACTTACGATGTCGTGATCCATTGTAATATTACAATATTATGTGTAATAACATACCTAGACGGTAATTAATGACAAAAAACAGTAGTAGGTAGAAAACACAGTTTCGTTGTAGATATCGTTTCTATGGAAACCGATTTGACATCTAATCATGACATTTAACATCTGACGACCTATATGGTCTAGTGGTTCGAGTACCGGACTGCTGATCACGAGGTCGTGGGTTCGATTCCCATGGGACACAAATATTTATGTGATGAATATAAGTATTCGTGTTCGTCTGGGTGTTTCCTATGTATTATAAGTGTGTATTTACAAAAAAAAAGTATATAAGTATTATATCCATTGTCTAGTATCCATAGTACAATCTCTGCTTAGTTTGGGACTAGATGGTGCTGTGTAAAAATGTCCCTGAATATTTATTTATTTATTTATAATATAAATATAAATAGTTAAAGTACTGGGTAGGTGCTTTTACTTTTATGTCCCGTCATATTTAGACAGACACAAACTTCTTACATCTAATAAATTAAAATAAGAGGGTTTTAGAGGTTTATTTTAGATAGAGGTAAAAGGGGAAAAAAGAAATTAATAGAGGGGACAATTCGGGTCAAAACTAAACCTAATAATGGTAACTTTTCGTATTATAATTTTACTATAAATTTTTTTTTTCAATGATACATTTCTCAATTTACCAAGTATTGACTACATTAGATGAGATTGATTCGAGGATCCAGAAACAATGTAAGTAACAGTTTGTTTTAAGTTTATTTCTTAACGAATTACTACTCATTTACTTACTACTATTATATTGGGCTAATATTTATGTATTTCAACAAGAGCCAGTTTTCAAGAATAATTCATTATTTTAGAATAATTCATTATTCATTATATTAGAAGCATTCTTCCCAATTTTTTTAGCTTTCTCAACTTATATGGTCATTATTTGACGACCCGCATAGCTCAGCGGTAGTTGACGCTGCCTGCTGTGCTATGGGTCCCGGGTTCGAATCCCGGTAGGGACAACCGACAAATGTTTGTGTGATGAGCATTAACATTTGTTTCCGAGTCATGGATGTATCTATATATAACATTTTTATTTTTTATTTTTTTATATGTATGTATGTATTTACAATAGAAAAGTATATGTGTAGTATATCAACCATCTAGTATTCGTAACACAAGCCTCGTTGGTACACCACAAGTCGGAACTAGATGGCGCTGTGTCATAATGTCCAGAAATATTTATTATTATTATTATTATAATCACTATTTTAGCACATCGAGAAACCTATCGTCTTTTACATCACACCTACGGGGCGCCTAGAAGTACTTATCACGGTTCTGGTCGTGAGTGTGCTGTGTGCCGTGTGCCGTGGTCTGTTCTGACTGCCATTAAAAAAGAACAATTCACTGACCAACCCCGTGTGCTTGAACGAACGTTTTGGATTCCATATTTCCCAAAACTTACCGAACAAATTATGTTATGTAGGTACCTACCTAACTATTTATACGTGTCATGCAATCAGTATAGAAGTTGCTCGTATACATTATATAGGTTGTGGAAACAATGAGGTTTTTACTTTTACATAACACATTATTACATCAACATTAATGTTTACGCAGCTGTTTGCATTTCAATATGTCAGTAAGCAGCTAGGTACCTGCCGATGTCTCTTTTTGTGGTTCTCTCTTTTATTTATGAACGTTATCAGTGAACGGTCATATTTATTGTTCGTATCTGTATTATTCAAGAACACAGACATGGGTCTGAAGAAATTTAGTGCAGTGTTTATTCTGGCATATCTTTGCCATGCAGTGGAAGGTGCAGCGATCCTCGCTCTCTTCTCTTCGTTATCATACTCCGACCACTTAATTTTCAGAGGATACGTGTCACTACTTGCTCAGAGAGGGCATAAAATTGTTGTTATGACACCGTACCCTGGAGAATTCCAATACCCGGATACAGAGAATATTGTGGAACTTGATGTTGGTCAAGATTCAGGTCCGTTTTGGGATGAGTTCAAAATGTTGATGACGAATACTGACGATTACCACCAAAGACTGAAAGCTCTGAATGAATTTTCAATTAAACTTGCAATAGCACAGTTAAAATCTAAACCAATGACGGCTTTGCTCATTAATCCGACTATTAAGTTTGACTTGGTTATCACAGAAGCTGACGTGCCGCTACTTTACGCAGCTGCTGAAAAATATAAGGCTCCTCATATCGCTATTACAGCAACAACTGGCAAGGTCCATCAATACGAATCGAAGGGCAGTCCTAACCACCCGATTTTGTATCCAGATGTTAACTCTCTAAATTTTAGGAATATGGGTATCTGGGAAAAACTTGCCGCAATATATCGTCAGTTCCAAACGAGGAATGAATATTATAATAATTATCTCCCACTTTGTGAATTGGCTGCTAAGAAATTATTAGGACTCAAGCGAAGTCTCCTGGAAGTAGAATATGATATTGACTTGTTGTTTATAGCCAGTAACCCTGCTTTAATTGGCAGTAGACCGAACGTCCCAGCTGTGATTCATGTGGATCGCCTGCATATTAAGCCAGAACGAACTTTGCCACCGGTAAGTTACCTATAAGCAGTGAGAATAATCTTAATTAATGTACCTATCTTGTAAACCTGGATCTTATTGTATGTTCTTGTTTGCAGTCATTGCAGTCTCTCTTAGACTCGTCGACTAAGGGCATAGTGTACTTTAGCTTAGGAGCGATTCAAGAGGCCGAGCAGCTTTCAACGAATATGCTCCAAACTTTTGCAGACGTTTTCCGAGAGCTTCCATTTACAGTCGTTTGGAAGATCGGCAACACGACGATGATTAACAAGCCCGACAATGTGATTTCTCACAAGTGGTTCCCACAGCAACAAATTCTAGGTAAGAAGTATAAATTTCATCAAGTACTGACGTTTGGGAGTTAAACAGATGAGCACCTACTGTAATGTTTCAAGATCCAAAGTTCATGCTTCGGTTAGGTCGCATATAATAGAGGGCGTGTGTAATACTATTAACCAGCGATAAATACAACCTCGTTTTTAACCCAGGAATTAAAATTCAGCATTTGTGTTTGTGACTACTAAACTAATAATATAATAGTAATAATAATAATTATAATTTATTGTCTTCCACAAATAAAACAGTTAATAGTTAGGTACAATTACAAGCAATATAAAACAAAACAAATTTTATTTGTGGGAGACTGGTGCCTAAACTAAGCCGAAGCCTGTATTTTAGGATCTTATCATACATGCCTACGCATGTATGATAAATTACCCTATTACGATATTACATAAATAACGTTACAGTATCTGAGAAGACATTCAGGAATAATAATTATAGACATCAAAATAATGAAGCAGTAATATATTATAACATTACATATTTTTCTTTTTGTAGCTCACCCTAACGTCAAAGCTTTTATAACGCATGGTGGTGCCCGATCTCTTGAAGAAGCAGTATTCTACGAGGTACCAATAATTGGATTACCACTCGTCAAATCAAGGAAAGTTTTCACTAATGAGATTACTAGGCATGGAGCCGGGGAAATTCTCGATCCTTACAATATGGACAAGGAAACTGTGAAGAAAATCATTACTGCTGTCGCAACTGAGGATAAGTAAGTTAAGATTTAACACTTTGCCTCCGTGAAAAATGAATATGGGTTGTTTATATTCATTTTCTAAGGACGGCAAAATTATATTGAATGAGGCAGTCGCAATAGTTTTTCTGATATTAAGAATTATTTTATAACCATGCCATGTTTTCAGATATCGCAAAGCAATGTCGGCATTGAAGAAAGCAGTACACGATCCTCTTGTATCTGGTCCAGACGACACAATATGGTGGACGGACTATCTGCTGCGCCACGGCAAAGCTCATCACCTCCGCTCTTCTGTAGTTGGCGTCACAACCTTCCAATATTACATGTTAGATGTCGTCAGTTATCCTCTTTTATTCGTTACTGCAGCTCTTTATTTAATTTATGTGACAATTCGTTTTATTGTAAACCGACTGCGTTCTCGTTTCGGGGGCAGTCGTGTGGTAGATGCGAAGGGAAAATTCAAATCTTTGTAGGTACTTTTTTTGTTATTTAAGTAATTTATATTAACTAACATTTTTTTTTGTAAGTAGAATTATACACATTGAAATACTTAGCTTGTTAAAAAATAAATAAAGAACATTATAATGAAAATAATGAATGTTTTAATAAGGGAAGGTTCAACCTCATGAATTGGTTATCCGTATATACTTACTCCTTAAGGATAAACAGTACTACACCTACCTAAAAATAAAAACGATTCACAGAATAATCACAAATATTTGTAATCTCACGACGGATAAACCTTTAGTACTGATTGTTAAAAAAAATAGAACAGAGCCCTAATAGGATTAAATCTTCATTAATGTATTAAAGCTGGAGGTTTATAGTATAAATACGCACATAACTTCCAAAAAGTCAGTGGTCTTGGGTTTTAACTCGAGAAGTTTTTTTGGTAGTTATGTGCGTCATTTGTGCGACATCTCAGTCCACTGGTCATTACTAGGCTACTACAGCTCATATTTTTATCACATGCTCAAATGGTGAAGGAAAACATCAAGGAAACCTGCACGCTTGAGAGATTTTCTCGATGGCATGTGAAGTCTTCCAACCCGCAGTAGGCTAGCTTATTGGACTCTAGGCCTAATCCCTCTCAAATGAGAGGTGACCCGTGCCCAGCAGTGGGACAGTAATGGGTTATTGGTGGGGGTTTATATGCATGTAGTCCTGGTCACTGGTCGTCAGATTGTAACTATACATAAGTTATAATACCTTGTAAAAGCTGGATTTTATATTTGTTACTTCGTGAACTATCAAGAGATCGTCAGTAATCAGATAACCGGATTCGAAAGTTCTTACACCTTGTCAGACACATGCAAAATTTAATGTTCCTGAGACAATTCGGGAAGTCTCCCGAAGAAACTTCGTAAAATAATTTAACACAACACTCTTAATGCTTACAAATTATCTCCCATTACTATCCCCACATTACCAATCAGCTTTATATGTGTCTATATAAATTGGTTAATATTGTATTTTCTTAATAAGTGATTACTTATGTAGTATTATATATTTAGAGGAAATAAATATCTTAAACCGTAATAGCTTCGCTGTAGCTTCTTGATTCCTTTGCATTAAAAAGAAAGAAAAAATAAAAACAAGTAAAGTGACAGACAGGTCTGACTTGACTTTTTTTGGCGGGAAAGTGAAGCGTCATGTTCAGCAGCTTTGTATTATTTTCTAAAATTTGTGTTTTGATAAACTTTAATGTATAATAATGGTGGATTATTAACCGTTAAGTGTTTGAAAACGTGCATGAGTGTTGGCAAATGAAACAAAACAGTGTAACGTGACTTTCAAATTCTCTCAAGAAGTCCGCCTTAGCTTAGGTTTCAGTAAAGAACCACATATTTACTGAAACTAGGAAAAAAATCAATCATCTATCACCCTTCATAAACCATTAATTCACCCTATCATCAACCATTATCATGAATCATCCAGTCATTCATCTTATATAAAATAAAAGAATACTAAAGACTAGGCTGTATGGACTAGATTCCTTTGCCTTATCCCGAAAGGGAAGAAACGTTTAAAAAAAAAAAGACAGTTATGTCAAAAATTGTTATATTGGGTAGGTATTTGGGTGTTTATTTATGTATTCGTATTTCGTCTTCCAGTAGTTTATAAGATCTCATAAAACTTCCATTAGGAAATTAGTGGTAATGTGAGATCGTTTCTTACGAATACAATGACGGCCGTGAGAACATGTCCCGGTTTATATTGCGGGCGCACGGAGCTCGATGATAACTCTTGGAGTGACTGCGGTGCCTGTCCCCGAGGGTTCCGTACCAATGCCACCAGCTACTGCATACCCTGTACTGACGAGCCCACACTTTATGATGGCCTGTACCTCGGATTTATGGTGCTCCTGCCTATGGTTTTACATTGGTTTTTCATTGACATGGTCGCCGTATGCAAAGGGTAAGTCCATGTAGTCATCAATTATACCATTTGGTTCAGTTTACAAGACTTGGAATTAGGAAGTACCTAGAAAAAACATTTGTGGTATTACAGGCAAAAAGGAATCCAAAACAGTTTTTATGTACCTTTTTAGTTTTACTATATCCATTATATTATATTATATCCATATATCCATTATAAAATTAACTATTATGTTTTTAATAAAGCACTTTATGCATATTTACAGCACTAAAAACATACTAGTTCAACACATATGTGCATTTGTGGAAGTTGCATCTGGCACATTGGCTGCATTACTAGTCCTGCCACCTACAGGCACTATTGTGTTACATGTCTGCTCTCCGAAAGCCTTGTCCGACTGGTACACCCTGCTGCACAACCCACAGCCAGACTATAAGGAAATGCTCCATTGCACACAGGAGGCTGTATATCCACTGTAAGTTAATTGATATATTCACTATAAATCACCTCTTGTAACATTGTAACAGTTATTAGATAGTTTTGCTAGGTGCAGGCCTTACTAATTTGCAATGTGCATTGTACATGTACATAATCTTTTCCACATTACCTAATGTTGTAATGAAAGAAAGCAAAGGTGAGTATTTAAGATAATATAATTCTATTAACATTAAACCTATATAAGTTCTAAAGTACTCTTGCCAGTTGGTTTTAGGTCCTACGTGCAAGCCTATTGCCATTAATCATAGTAAAGTACAAATTTCAAACTGCGAATTTTATAAGGAATCTCAATAATACTTTGCTTGACCTGTAAGTCCAACCCAGGGCCTCACACTCAGCAGTCATGCCTACCACTAAAATAACAAGGCAGTAAAGGCCTACTTAGACCGGGATGGCTTGGCAAGAGATTTTGCCGTCAGTCAGCGCACACTAGCCCCTTAGACACCGCGGCATTCCAACGCCTTGTCACGGCATGCCATGGCGTGTCGCGGCACGACAAAGCACGCCTAGGCAGGACCTGCTGCTCGATACACTATTAGTCTTCACTTGCGTTTGATCGAGTGTTGATCGGTCACCGGAGTCCTTGACATGTCGTTGCCTACCGCAGTACGCCACGGCTTGCCGCCGTGGTAGTTCTTGGCGCGTCCTTCAATGCCGTGCTATGAAATCCCTTCCGATGCCACCGCATAATTTTATAGCATAGCAATTTATGTCGTATTTCTATATCAATACATAAATAATTGTGTAATCTTTTTTTTTTCAGATACACAGTAGTGCTGCTGATATATGCATTCAGCTTGCTCATGACCATAACGTTGAGGCCATGGCTTCTGACATGGGACAATAGCAATCCGGGCAAGAAGGCAATATATTGTGCTCTCTACTTTTATCCCATCCTTGTGCTCATTCATACAGTTGCTGCTGGCCTGATTTGTAAGTTTTATCTAAAATGTATACATTATAACTAGCTGACCCAGCGCACATTGTTTTGCCACATTATAGGGGTTGGTGGTGGAAGAGTGAAAATGGGTTATTAGTATTTTTTAATACCAAAGCATAAAAAAAATGAAAAAAAAAGCCTGATCAGGGACATTGTTATCCCTATCACCTTATTTATTTATATTTATATTAAAAAGTATTTCTTTTTCAGACTGTTCCTTCCCATATATTGTGATAATAATATCAATGATGACATCGGCATCTCACTTTTCAATAAAAATTGAGCAGTCTGCACCAGCACTGCTGATGTCATCGCTTTCAAACCCACGGAACCTCTTGATTCTGCTTGGACATTGGCTAATCCACGCATATGGGATCATTTCTTTGACAGGATTCAAAGAACTATGGTACTTATCATTAGTACCTGCTCCAGCTCTATTCTACATTTTGACTGCTCAATTCACTGACCCAATGAAGATCCACAGTGATTGACAACTAAAGAAACCACGAGTTTGTAATGCTACCTCCGAAATTGACTTTTGAAATGAGATAAGTGTCGTGTGTATATAGTTTATTTTTAGGCTGTAAATTTGTAAGATATCCGTAATGTAAAATCAAAATATAACCTAATTATAAGAATAAATATATAATTATTGTACTTGATTCCATAGTTTGAATGTATGACATCCTACAAAAATTTTATAAATTTTGCTGACCATTGAAGTATTTTAAATCAAATTATGGACGTCATAGATCATAGCTGCTTAAATGAATAAAACCTGGGAAATTTTATGGCGGCCCCTTTTTACTAAAAAACCTTTACTCGCCTGGCGTTGCACGGGTAGCACTAAGTATGTATACCTACCTACCCTACATATAGGGTATGTAGGGTATTTATAAATTCTTCAACATTCTAAAAGAATATCAGTTAAGTAAAGTAAAGTTTTAGTAGCGGTTGGATCCAACCGCTACTAAAACTTTGTAGGATCATCTCTGGGCTAATACTTGTAACAATTATATTGTTGATTGTTTTCGTTGTGGAGTCCGTAGAGAACATACATGCGAATATTGATTTATAAATATATAATAAATAATATAAGTCAACAACTATAACTTGGCTGGAGCGGTCAACATGGTTAGATGGCGCAATGGTCTGCGGGCCGTAATTTTGGCCATCGCTTTCATACATCATGATAGATCATCATAATCATGGAATTATCATGTTAGAGCGAATCGTGGGTTTATTAACCCATAGTGTGCTAGATTTTAAAGAAAACTGATCTACACTAAGAATTTCTCATGTATCGTGGGTGCGTTTACAAATACAAATATTTGCAATGCAAATACACCCAGACCCGGAACAGCCTGTAGGCCATACAGTTAAAATTTGTTCCTAGCGGGGATCGAACCCGCGAGTCCCGTCACGGCGACACGCGGTGCAGAAGCCGATAGCTCGACCACTGCACCAACTGTGCTGTCAAATTGTGACAACTGATTGAATCCGGCTGGTTCAGGAGACCCAAGATATGAAGACCTGACATGCTCGACCTTCTGTGGTAATGGCACCTGCAGTCTGAAACACTACAAGCTGGCGGCAACATTAAACATCCATTTACACAATAGTATTTTATTTAACATCGTACGAAATAAGTGCCGTTTCTCTTAAAATATGTAATAGAGCCAAAACCATCGTCAAACGACACTTGGCATCTGAACCGTAAGTGCTGATGCTCAGTGTTGCCAACTTTGTGTCAGATAAAGAGAGCATTCTATTTCCTGCCCAAAACGTCCGCGGTGAAAAACAACGATGTAAAAAAAAATAGGATCTTAGATACGAAAGATTGTGGAAGTACCTTCGGGTCATGTTAAATGCAAAGCTCAAGAGAAAGGCCGAGGAGGCAAAATAAAAAGAAACGGCCCCGTTTATAGCCAGTCTCATTATTAAACGTTTTCTTCCCTCGCCTCGCGAAAAAACCGACATCGACCCGCATTATTTGCTTATTTGTTTACTTATCTTAGCGTGTATTTCGTTATTAGATCTCATCACCGGCTCCTTTGTAAGCGATGTTTTGTTAGCGCTGTCAACGTGATCTTGTGTTTGGTGTGTGATTAGTATTGTTAGTAATTGGGATAGCTTTATCTTTAATCAATAAGGACCTATTTACTATATTGGGTCAGAGAGTCGCTTTAGGACTGGCTTGCTTTATGACAATAGAACGTTATAGGTTGTAGGTATGTACCTACTGCACTGAAATTGCAAAAATTAATCCTAGCACGATATTGGCATTCCGTATTGCTTATTATTCTTCCGCACCTTAATAGGGTTAAACTGTAATACTGAATGACCACTATGACAGTATGGAATCAACGTTTATTTTATATGGGTATAGAATAAAAACGCTCTAATTTATAATTTACTAAAACTGCCGGTTGTGTCCGCCGCCGCGCCGCCCGCCCGGACGTGTGTTTCGTTACACACTCGTCAACAAAGTTGTTGCGAATGTATTTCGGGGTGTGTCGTGGCTTGCGGCTGCAGAAAATGAGTGCTTCGTTCGTTTGCGGTTTGGATGAGGCGCAGACAATGAACGCCGGCCGGCCTTTGTGCCCACACCTGTTATTAAAACTCCTGTGAAGCGCACCGTTCCTGCTGCGTGAAATATTCTCTTGTTTACATATGTTTTACATTAGTAGTGGTGTGATTTATCGCAGCTTCTCTACATAATTCTCGGTGTAATTGCATTAGGGAAATTTATATCTTGAATTAAGCTATTAATGCGGTCGTTACTCTTCAACTATAGGTAATAATTAGTGTAATGTTACTTTGTACGCGGTTTGCTACAATGAAACTAAAGATATATGGGATGCTAGCTTAGCTCCGCAACTTCCTCCGTAGAATATCCTTTTTTCATCAATCTGCTTATTTTTATTTCTTACCCTCCTCTTTTAAGAAATTATCGATTTCGCATACAAACTTCCACTCCTGTGTCACCCATTTAAGTAATGATTTCCTAGACAATAAATATTCTATGTCCTTCCCCGGGTGTAAAACTATCACCATACGCGTATAAATTGGTTCAGCGGTTAAAGCGTGAAGAAGTAACAGACAGACAGACATGCATACTTTCACAATTTCTAATTTTCTTTAATTGTAAAAAGATTTACGTACTCATACTTTGATAGTGCTGCCCACAACCCTATTTAATACCTACAAAAAATACTAAAGAAATCAAAGGTTCACCTTTAGATTTCTTTAGATTTTTTGTATGAAGCTCGAATGTTTTCTACCTAATATGCGCGGCTGCACTCCCGGGATATACATACCTACTCATACGATAGTCCACGATATGGATAATGCAGGTACACATTATTATGTACAGAAATTACTTGAACATATTTAAGAGAAAAATATATCTATTTTTGTTGAAAGTATTAGTATTGATAACAATATATATATACAATATATATCAGTATCAAGTTCAATCAACTCGCAGTCTATTGCTGGACATAAACCACTCCCAACTCTCCAGTAAAATATTGGGACGTTGTAATACTAGCAATTCAATCGCATTTTATAACTGTAATACCTACCTACATCTGCTATATGCCGAAATATCTAAATACAGTTTCAAAATATTCGAAATAGTCCGTGCGGTAACAGGTGTATCGGAATTTCCTAACATAAAAATGTGCAGTGAAATCGTTGCATAAAATGAGACGACGCAGTGCATTGAAAGCAAAATATTCTGGGGTATTGAATAGAAGAAATAATGGAGTGGGCACCAGTTGTCGGTGCACACGATTACCGCTTACCTACATACATTTGTTACAATACGTTGTATTCAATTTTGATGAAAACTTGACTTGATTTATTTCTGGAAAGAAAATGTATGGTGTCAATCCTCTTTTAGTGTCATGGTTTTTTATTTATCAGCGGGTGAATGCGAGCTGCCTAATACCTGGTTGGTGTCGGTCTTTGAGGATCGTACCTACGTTTAACAGTAGATGGTAATAAGCTGATGTACAATTGGTGGATGAATAAATTTAAAAAAAATGTCACAGTTATACCATCCTTTTCCCATATAGATATTTTTGGTCTCTGTTAATTAGGCATTTCTCCGAAATATAAAAATATCCCAAGATATAATTTTTATTCCTAATACATAATTTCATTCATAATTTTTGTTCCTATAGGTTCAAGACTGTACGGTCTTGTAATATATTGTACCAATTGTAAACCGTGAACTTCTTAATTTTCTGGACATCTCTTTAAAGAAAAACTCAAACTATGCTGCGTTTAATTGACAGCATAATCTCTCTCAATAAACGAATTTGTTAGGTTCCATTTAAAACATTCCATTCGGTAATTTATGATTCGTTTCGTCAATAGACTTAGGCCTACCTATATGTAAACAAGTTGATTATATAATACTGCTTAAGTTCTTAAATAAACAATGATTCTAATTGACATTAAGTTAATATAACAAAAACCTCGATATCCAATCTTGCAACACTGATTTGAAAAGTGCCTGTAATAATGTAGTTAATGATTTACAAAGTGAAAACGCATTATTTTTAAACTGATAAATTTGGATTAGCTACCAGAAGTTGTTAAGCAATCGATTTGGGGTGCTAATTCGCATTCAGACTCGAAGGTCGCAGACAAGACGGTAACTTTAAAACGAGAATAATTAATGCATCTGGATCTCTGTGGTAGACGCCGATGACGCCGATGAGTCTATATATAGCGCGAGAGCCGCTAGAGGTAATAGCCACGGACGTATTGGAAGATACCTCCTTGTATTTAATGGCACTATAAGTAAAGTAGGGAGTTTTCCATTTATTTTCAATAAAATAAACTGTTCCAATGTCGATAATTCTATCAATGTTAGAAGTCTTATAAAGACGCGGAATTAATATGTAATATTTTGTTTATACACCAATCTTACACTAGCCGAAAATATCTGAAACTTCTCGCACCATATTATACTATAAAATAAATAAATAAAAATAGTTTATTGCAGAAACTTGTACAACTTTTACAGTAAATCTTACATAGGGTCAGGGACTATACTAAGTAATAATAGAGAACACTGCAATTCAAAATAAAATCAAAATTAATCCCATTAATGTCCATACATTTCGTTCCCGGGTGTGCTTTGCTGATAGTCGGCTTTGCTGATAAATTATTTATCGAGTCATATTCTCGTCCTTTAAACTTTATTGGGTCTCTTGGGTCTCAATACAATCGTAACATTTCACTCAAAGCTTACTCGTCCATGCTTCAAAATATTACGCTGGAAAAAATCAAATCAAGCGAGTGAGTGCAAGTGTAAAACCATGTTCGCTTTGCGATTCGGTTCCCAAAAGATCGCGAAAGTTTGCCGTCACTTGGCGACTAAGTAAATGTACTTACAATCTCACTGGCTTGCGACAAGCCGCGTCGTTAACTTCCAAAATTTTCCAACGGAATATTTGATGCGATAGCTAATCAAGTATTCCTGACTATTAAAACTACTTGCGCTGCAAGTATGCCTGATTTTTAACCCACTAACAAACTATTGAAGTTTTGACGTTCGAGTCGAATGTAAAGAGGCATTGCGTTGCGGGAACCATGGTCGTTTTAGTTTATACCGAATACACCCAAAGTAAATCTTCTATAATTGGTTTATTTGAGTTTTTTGTGGATTCTGTCGCAGAGAAGGGATTGGTTGGGTTAAGGTCAAGGCTGCTGTATTTTAATGTAATACCGATACTAAACAGTACCTATTATTGTGTTCGGTTATGTATGTACCTATATTTATGTTATACCCTTAAGACTTAGAATTGTAACCTTTAAATCACTGCAAGTGCTGTAGTATTTTTCGATATCACTCTAATAATTCGATATCTTCAGTGATTTCTCGGAAGGCATCCCTGGGGATTACACTTAATTCCTGGTACCCTCATTTCCTGCGACGTATCTGTGACACATGTATAATTGTATAGTCATGAGTATGTAATACTAGGAGACGGGAACGGTAGGTACGGACATGAATTGCGTGCTCCGTCATCTTAGATTCCTGTCAACAGTTACTTTCTTATCACACAAGAGTCAAGACGAATCAACAATAATAAAAAAGAAAACATATTTGAGAACCTTTTTTCAGTTTCAATTTGTGATTATTTGTGTTATTAATATTAATAATATTACACATATCACAGTTGATGATTGATATTACCTCGTTACGGTTTAATTGGACGTCCTGTTACGCCAAATTGATTGCGATGGACAATTAGGTTTTCGAATAAATTAATTAAGGGTAACATTCAATTATAACGGTAGCATCGGGTAGTAAATTAAGTCCGATAAGTAGGTGAGCTTTCGCCGAAATCTGGGTTGTGATTTTATCAACAACAACCTATTTACTGTGAGTCCAAGCACGGGGCTTTAAATAAGATGGAAATAGCTATCTACTACACTGAACTAGTCCTGGTTGGCAGATTTTGGAAAAAACCCTTGGAAAAAACCCCCAGACTTGTAAGTTTACTCACATCCATCATCAATCCATTATATGTAGTCCCACTGCTGAGCACGGGTCTGCTACTGCGGGTTGGCAGACTTCATGTCATCGAGAAAATCTCTCTAGCATGCAGGTTTCCTCATTATGTTTTCATTCACCGTATGAGCCCGTGATCAATAAGTTTACTCACATTACCTCACCGTTTTCAATTAACACAACTTAAAAAAATCTAAATGGTACATTAACGTATTTTAAATGTAGATGGTATACTTAAGCATAGTTGTAAATTTATATAATTAATATTCACTGGTCTAGTGGTTGTACATTGCGGCTGTCGAACAAGAGGTTTTGGGTTCGATTCCCAGGTCGAGCAAAGTGGTATTGGGTTTTTTTATGTAATTCTCAGTAGCATCTCAGAGTTTGGATCCGTGCCCGTTTAATGGCGATAGGCTCCTGAAGAGGGACCTAAAGCATACCGGCGAAAGGTGGGTGCACATTAGTACACCTCTGCTCAAACCTTATTTGGGGACGACAGGCGTGATGTTATGGCACGTTTATGTCAAAATTTATAGTTACATGTAAATAAAGTTTTATAAATAGGTACGACCAATACAACCTTATTATGTAATTTGAGTAGTAATAAATACTCGTATATCACGGGCCAGTGATTAGTGGCTCGACCCGCGCAGCCTAGCTTTGCAGCACGGCAAAAATATTCAATATTCGCAGCCAATACAGTGGACAGGCGAGGGAGTTGGGCAGGGTGGAGTGCCCCCTCAGCCGGTCCATTAACCCCCCCTGGCGCGTTTATTCGTTGGAATAGTGTGCAATAAAACGGTAGCGCCGACCGGCCACTAGCCACAGCAAAAAATACACTCCCTAAAAATTATTCTTCTGAACTAAACTACAGGAGATAGGTACTATGAGCGATGCCGTTTTCATATACAGATAAAAAACGCGCCACGAAAAGTTTGATGCTGGATTTCCATTCCATTTTTGAATTAAGCGTGTTTTCATCATGAATCTCAATAGCCCCAACATACCTTTTGATAGCTTGCACTCCAAATTAGTTTTCAAAATAAAATATTTTGCATTCGTTCGCATAACAAAACGTAAAATCTCTATGGGCAAGGCTAATTTTACGCTTTGTGTATATGACCGCGCTATGTATCTAATAACACTGAACTGAAAAACGTTCGCATGGATGAATTAACTCTGAAAGAGGGGTGAAAATTAAGTTGAGAGTTCGGTACGTGTTATTACAAAAACTGTACCTACACAAAGTCGCATGGTGGTGCGATATACCGTTTAAATATGGGTCTTCTTTAGATACACTGTAACTCAAGGTGTTGTTAAGGTACAACACAACCTGTGTGTTCCTAATGATAGATATATAAAAGTAAATATACCATAATCAGTAAATAAATAAATATAAAGCTTATTTATTCCTTGTCAGTAAGACCTGATTGATATAAAAGTACGTATAGGTGCCGTCACGAGTTTAGAGCTCTGGCCTTGAATGCGCAGATATCATTTTTTGGGCCTACTTTCTCGTTGACGATTGAGGATACAATGGAATACCAAAATCGAGAAGTGCATAAAGCGGCATAAAGTATTTTGTCACCAGTGCAGCAGTGGACGAATATAGGCTGATGATGATGAAATGAAGGCAATTGCGATAAAACAGTAATAATGTTACCTCAAGTTACGCTCCATTTTTCGTTTAAAAGACTTAAAAACATTGGTCGAGTACTTTATAAGTGATACTTGCACCATCAAACAAACAAACAGGAATACAGACATGAAACAAAGGTAGCTACCTAGTAACCTTTTTCCTATTATTAGAATTATTAAAAAAAAAAAATACGTTGTACAAAAACGCCACGTCTACTTACTGTTATAAAGGAAATAATCTATAACAATTAGCAATATAAGTGTAAAACTCAATATCACCTCATGACAAAAATTTATTTTGTTCTTGCGTCAGTCTGTTTCAGCGTTCGTTATAACAAAAAAGGATCATTTTGGCGCTTGGGCGAAGCTTGTCACACACACAGTAGATATACGAAGCTCTTTATATAACGTGCACAAAATTTGAACCTACCTATTTGTTTTGCAACATTGGTTTATACATATTTTTCATGAAACAGTTGTTCGTTTCGGTTTTTCAGATGTCATAGTAAATTTCATTTTCAATGTATTTATTCATTTTGGACACGAAAGATCGAAGGTAATTGGTAATAAACTTTGATCTTTCTTATCTGTCTCTTTTATTGTCCGGTCAAAACCCGACTGTTGATGCTATAGACGTTTGCGTTAACGTTGGCGTTAACGTTGATGTTGACGTTTATGTAGATATTGACGTTGTCGTTAACGTTGACGTTAACGTTGACGTTAACTTTGACGTTGACGTAGACGATGACGGTGACGTAGACTTATTTTCAAAAAGTATTATAAGTAAGGCCTGAAATAGATAAGTTGATTTAGATACACGTTTGTTTTATAAATGTAAATAAAATAGAACTTAGAGAGAGACCTGAAATGAGATGAGAACGTGTTATCGAACTCTAATGTGTAATCTAAACTGAAAATAAACGATGCTTTCGTTAGAATAAATTTGATAGTTATCCTATCGCTTTTAAAAACTGAGGATCCATGTGACGACACTCACTCATGATATGACTTTCATTTTAGACTTATGCAGACGGACACAGCAGCTGCCCAACAGTAAAAAGCATTACAGATAAACTGCAGCTAGCATAGTTTCAATTACCGCTAAAACACTTTAACACGCGTTCGCCATAAATAAAGTGGATTAACATTAATTTATATCCAGTCCCGAGCGACAGGTATAAAATACAAAACACTTATGAAACAATTTGCGAGCCATTAATTCATCTTTTTAATCATTTTGTGGGTTTAAAATGCGCGGTAGTAATTTCGCTGCGTTACCAAGTCAAATTAAAACACTGAGGATTTAATTAAATGTGGTAATGGGTGCTCTTGTAAAAATCGCGGCTGCCGGGAGTGGTCGCTGCATCTGACTCAAACCTTTATAGACAGAATTAATGTCCAGTGTGTACGAGTGTACATATATATGTTAAAATTGCCTTAGGGATGATACAACCAACCGACGTGTTAGCGGTCTATAGTTTGTCGTTTAAATAATTTTGTAAACTTTTCTGTACCGCGCACGTATAATAACCAATTCTGGTGTTGATACTGTTGATAATTGGATATTGAAGAAATATGTAAGCCAACTAAAATCAAAATACATTTGTTTTAAATAAATATCAGCACAAGATTTTGCGACTGTAATTGTTATGATATATGGGTTATGATATGAAATAAAGCTTGCCACTAAAAACATTCAGAAACATATTTATTCGTTGCTATATTTGTTTGGTTCTATGCTCCCCATTGGTCGTGGGAAGCAAGCGAAATAACAAACAAACAGACAGAAGTCCGCAGTGAAACAATAATAGTTGTGTTTCTGCTAATGAGTAAGGTTGCCAGAACTCCTTAGGGGAGTTACTATTCTGATGGCATGGGAATTCCGTTTGCTGTCAGTTTAGTAACTCCCTGTTTAACGATTTTCACGTGGTTGGTAAGGCACGAGCGATACCTCTGGTGTTGCAAACGTCCATAGGCTACGGTAGTCGCTTACCATCAGGCAGGCCATGAGCTTGTTTGTCACCATTTTAGTATACAAAAAAACATAAACATATTGTATTGGCGAAATAAAATTCAAGATTAGAGATAGAAGTCGATTGTTCTTTGTGTCCCGACGAACAAAGAATTTTATTGTCTGTAAAATATGTGGATAACGTTATGAGTTGCACATTTTTTTTTTGTTGTGTACTTATTAAGTAAGAACTGTGTGTAACTGTTTGTTTTCCCAAATATAATAAATAAATAAATGTCCGGAATATACGAGATATATATACGAGTTACAGTACTTGTTTATAAACATGGTGGCAGTATGAGACGATGAATAATTAGTTTTCAATTTATTTAACAAGAAAATCAATATGGGATAACAACATTACTTCTTCAGGCGACATTTTATAAACCACTGGAGTGTGGGCAGTCTTATCTTCGAGATATTGTTTCTGTAAACATTTACGTGATGTTTCAGAAACTGTTTCGGAAACATTGTTTTACAATGAATACGATAATAAACTCTCAGTGACAAAATAAACAGCTATTAAAATGAAGACGTTGCTATATCTCGATTAAAATGATTGCTTTATAGTGATTTATTCTGTCATATTGGCTGCATTTCTCTTTCGTGATACCAAAACCTTTCCCATTGTTCTGTATGGAGTAAGATTTACCCTTAAAAAATGATGATTTACAGGATTTCAACATAATACTCAAGCCATTTACTGTGCCACTGCTGGGCACAAGTCTCCTCTCATTTGAGGAATTTGGGACTGCTTGCCTAGTGCGGGTTGGTCAGCTTCACACGCCAACTAAAATTCTCTTTGGCATGCAAGTTTCTTCACGTTGTTTTCTGTCACTACTGCAGCATGCGATAAATACGCATGTAATTTTTAAAGTCAGTGTTGCGTGCCTTGGGATTGAATTCGTGGACTTTGATGTGACAATCCACGGGTCATGTTCTAGGCTTCAAGATTTAAAGCAAAACAAATACATATTTAGGTGTCTTTTGTTTTTTTAACAGACAAAAAGCGTCTGCGTTGTAATTTTAGAACGGTCCGGTCGTTCCCGGTCTTCAATTCGGAAAGGTCTGATCGAAACTGCATTTTTGTTCGACATACATTTGACGCATCAACTTTGTTGAAATTTTACAATGGCCGAAGTATTTGAAAAGATTGTGTTGGCGAAATAAAATTCAAGATTAGAGATAGAAGTCGGTTGTTCTTTGTGTCCCCACGGACAAAGAACTTTATTGTGTGACCAACAAATTGAATAATTTAATCATATTCCGTTTTTATTCGTTCATGAATGTTTGATGATGACATGACAGTATTGTATATATAAGAAGTTAAAAATAAAACTGCTTGACCTAAATTTCAAGAAAAGAGGGCCGTTTTTATTTATCTCTATTTACTTATTTAGTTTGCTACTGTAAACATTGTTTGATTTTGACTAGATAAGCAGTTGTTAAATTTTGTGAAAAAATTGTTAAGAATTTCTATTAATTACCTTCAAGATAATATTTGACGGCAATCTCAGCGCAGTGCTTAAGCGGTTGGCTTTTGTGTGTTGTTTCGATGAATGCACGACCCAATTGTAAAGTATTTTAACATTTGTGATGGTCCTTCGGTTTCTATCTATCTATAGGTAAGATATTGATGAATCCAGTACTATACACTGAAGAGGTTCCTGGAACCTTAAAAAAATGAGCTTGATTACTTGCTTGTTGATTAAAGTAAGTTTTCCTCTTCCGATTTATGTCGCCTACTTTTATATAAACGCCATTGTGATGTGCCAACGTTACATTCTTTTGTTAAGTATTAACAATTGTTCGAAACCGAAAGGTCACCTTAAAAAATATATTTTGTACAAGTTATAATCCACGTAGGTACTTAATAATTAGCAATCTGTAGATACCCTCTGTCACAAAACACAAATTATCACATTTGACACAAATATTTGTTCCATAAGGTATTTGAACCACATCTAGTGGAGCAGCGGCTGAACCACTGCTCCGGAGGCGTCGCCTAAATAAAAAGACATCATCTATTGCGTTCAACGGACAGGTCCGAAGATAACAAGGAGAAATATTAAAGCTCGCAAAGAATAAGGTGTCGCGTAAACCGTGTCTGCCTCTCAGGGGAAATGAAATTGCAAAATATGTCCCCGGGATGGAGTGAACGTGTCTGCGACAGATACCCGCCGCAGCCTACTTATAGCGAAGAACATCTCGTTATAATAATACAGCATAGAAAATTACATTTCGTATTGAATTGGATTGTTGGTCGTTTGATGAAATGGTATTTTGATTTTTCGAATTGTAAGTCGAACGATTGCTTCGACCTCGTAACAATGGATTGCAGGCGGGTAATGAGTTCCCACTATGGTTTAAAAGTAATGCGGTAATACATAAATTAGATATAAAGCAGAAATATAACTAACTTTTTTTAAAATGAAACTTATTGGTCATTACATATTTATAGCATTTTAACGTCGAAATAAATTTTTCGCTCTATCATAAAATTTCGAGCCATCTTATTTAGTGCCTGAGTATGTACCTACTTAGGTTTGTGACCTGGACGATAATGATAATGAAACCGTCGATAAATTGATACTCAGTATAAAATTATTGACAGACATATAAATAACTGAAGACCTAATAGTAGACTGTCGAGTTTACCAATAACACAACGTGATACAATTACAGAAATTACAATTATTTTAATTTATGTAATCAAAAATTTACGACCCAGTACCTGCCTCTCCATGAAATAAGTAGAAGCGTGAGGTATCTAGCTACATTGTATGCGGGTCGGTTACAAATAGTATATTTTTTACGTGATCCTAGAGGTGATCCGTTGCGTCGGCTCACGTACAGAATTTATTGGCTTCTCTTAGAGAGTGTACATTGTAATGTAATGTAACAAACGTGTAATACATCATAGTATGTGTGTGTGTGTATCATAGTATAACACATGTTCGAAACGAATTGCAGCATTATCCGGATTTTTTTTAGATGTTCATCATTATGATCAACTCATTTAGTGTCCCACAGCTAGATAACGGTTTCCTCGCGTTAAGATATTTCCACCATATTAGCCTCTTGTGGGTTGGCAGACTTCACACGCCACTGAGAAAATCTCTCAGGCAGATAGATTTCCTCACGACGTTTTCCGTCTCCGTTTGAGCGTGTGTAATAAATAGACGATATAAAATGTATGTAATTGGTGTGCAGATGGTTATATCCATGCTGTGCTGCAAAATCAAAAGTTCTACTTTATAGAATTTTTATCCATAAAATCTATGCCCTAAAATGACCAAACTATGATCATTGTTAAATTACATCCAGTGGGTGGTCTCCTTAATAAAACCTAACACATTTTCTGCATCCTGGCGTGGCGGGCGCCCGGAGTGAGTCCCCCCCCCCTTCCCCGTAACCACAGATAGCTCAAGGTGTTTACTCTGAGACACAATCATGACTCTTCCAATCAGTTACTGCAGATTAAGTACCGCATTGTGCTCGTTTGGCTTAATTACGTTTTGCTTGCGATGCTACGGTTTTATAATACAAATACAATAGAATATAATCGAAGGTATGTGGCGTTCACTAGGGGAGGCTCGCGGCCAGCAGTGGGCGAACATAATTAAGTTTTTTTTGTAATTCAGAAAATTTATAGAATATTATGAATTTAATGAGTTTTTTTTCTTAAAATAATAATGCAAACTCCAATTTAATTATTTTATATTATACAACTTTTTTCAAAGAAAGAAAGAAGAAAGATTTTCTTATATATCAAAATCCCGTGTCACAGTTAGTCGCTGAACTCCTCCGACACGGCTAGACGGATTATTATGAAATTTTGTATGTAGATTTTCAATACACTCTTCTACCATCTGTATGTATATTTATACATACAGATGGTAGAAGAGTGTAGTATAAATATACAAGTAGAGTGTACTATATAAGTAGCAAAAACTTTGTAACCCCTTTTTACGAAAATTGTGCGGAAGGAGTATGGAATTTCCCACACTTAAAGTTTACATAGAAAAGTATAACTTAAGAAAATTTAATATAAATGAATTATGGTTGAATTTCGACCAGTGGGCGACCACGAGGCAATGTTTCCTGTGATTTTAGCTTTATGTTATCACATTTATATTCGAAGTAAAAGTTTCAAATGTTCCCCAAATGACCAGAAGGTTTCGCTCTCCAGTAGCAATTTATTTGATTTATCAGTACAATTCCAATACAAATGGTGAGTAGAGATAATGAAAAAACTGGTCTAATGTATCTGGTAGTACTCGTAATAACTCAGAGCAAAGTTTTCATATTTATGACTAGATGGCGTTGACGTCTAACATTTGGATGGGTCGGCACGTATTATTGTTGCAGACAGCCGACTTATTTTCAGCCTATGATATTTTTGAAATAGCGATTCGCTTTGATGCGATAGCTATAATTAAATATTATGTATATGCAACTACTTTTGTTACCATATAGCATGAGTGTTATACTAACTACAATATAAATTTTGCTTCTTGTGCTTAAAATTTATACATACATAGTTATACGGAAAGAAACATTATTAAAACTTATTGCATATTTTAACTGAAAATAACATCAAAATACCATGACGGCTATATCCTCGTAGACGTAGGCAGAGAAGTATTGGTTCGCCAGTATGTTTTTCCCATTAGCTCGGCAGAAACTCCGAGCTATTATTAACAATTTCGAACTAATTAGTTACAGGCATAACAAGTAACGTTAAAGTTACATTTTGCTCGACCTGGGAATCAAACCTTGGATCTCATGCTCAGATGCCACACATGACCAACAAAGCAGAGACAGAGAGATGTATGTACCTATGTAGGTAATTCGATCCGAACTATTTCCGTACAGAAATCTAGAAGGACCAAATTTATATTGAATCTACGTTCATGATTGTTGGGGTATTGGCAGAAATTCGATTTAGAGTGCCCAGCAAACAATTTATCTACATCTAAGTAATTTCATTTACCGCAGCGAGTCGTAATAAGATACCGTGTGGATTATTTATCACGTTGGCAAAACGTTTTCCATTTATTTTTACCAAAGTACAAATACTGTATCATTTGTTCACTGCCGTGTGTAACAATAATGATAGGTTTTATTAATATTTTGTTTTAGCTACGCAAACAATAATTATTAGAATAAATATAAACTCCTAGGTTATTATTATTTCTCATTACTCCTTACTCATTTATTTATCCATTTAAACAACATTATTTATTAAGGATTTTATCACCGTTAATTGTTTTTTTTTCTGTCAGCCAGTAATTATGGACATGGCAACGAATTGGAAACGCTTAGAATTAAAATTTTATTAATATTAATTATATAATATTTGTAAAAACAGTTTGAATCAACGTTTTAATTAAAACTGTTTTGCGTAAGTGTAAAAAACAAATTATTTAGTCTTTCATTGCTTTTGTTTCATTATTTGTATCATACATAACGGGCTTGTGCTTTACTCCTGACTCCTGAAGTTGTTCTGTAATTATTAAGTATAAGACAGAATCTGCATGTGACCCCATGGTCACGGTTGTCCGTCTATCAAAGCATCCATTGCTTGATGGATGGATTGAAATAAGTAATATCAATATTTTTTCATAAGTATACCTACTGTAGTAGTAGTATTTTTTTATATACCTACTGTAGTAGGTATATAAAAAAAATATTAAGTTTTATTTTAATGGAATATAAGCAACGAAAATGAAAAATCATGATAACGATCAACAAGAAAATATGAAAAGATTGAATGGTTTAAATATAAACATGTATAAAGTCTTAGTAATTTTTAACTTTCAGTTGAAAATACAATATTTTGTTGCAATCACGCTAATGGTGTTTGATTTACCATGTCTCTCTGTTATATACCTACGTCGACAATGTTGAATTATTCAGACAAGAACGGAATTCGGAGTAATGTAATAGAGATCCCACGAATGTTCCCAAAAAATGTAATAAAGCCGATTTTTTGTCATGTCACTATTAAAATATTTGTGATATACGCTTTGCGGTGGATGTATGTATATACGAAGTACGGCCAACAGATAGAACCACTTGGCAATATTCCAAACAAATATGGCGTGCGTTATATAAAAAAAAACGCCAAGTTTTTTCGGCGTACGCTTTATTCATTCCATTGAATGGAATTAATTGGCAGTAACATTAAAGCGGTTTGTCAATTTGTTCACCGGTATAATGAAGCAATTATTCTGGTGAATAATTATTTTGTATATTGTGTCCTGTGTGAGAATATGTATAGCATGGGAGTAGTTTTAAATCCGTCAAGGGACTAATTACAGACAAGAAAATTTACCATCATCAACTGTCCATTAAATTAAAAAATAAAGATGAAGATGAATATATTCCATTGGTGCAATCATCGTTAAATTTAGGAAGGTACTTACATAAGTATGTCTGACTTTGCTTGGCCATAATTCCAATCTAATTATTTGCTTCATCATCATCAACCCATTAATGTCCCACTGCTGGGCACGGGTCTCCTCTCAATTGAGAGGGATTAAGCTATAGTCTATCACGCTAGCCTACTGCGGGTTGGCAGACTTCACATGCCATCGAGAATTCTCTCAAGCATGCAGGTTTCCTCATGATGTTTTCCTTCACCGTTTGAGCAATCATAGCATCAGCAATCAGCATAAATATGCACATAACTTCAGTCAGTGGTGCGTGCCTTGGGTTCGAACTTGAGGCCTCTGACATCTCAGTCCCCTTGTGACACCGCTAGGCCGATATAGTATATATAAGTAAGTACAGAAGCTACCACAGCTTCTGTACTTACTTATAATATACTATATCTGATAAGGAGATATCGCTTTTTTTTACTAACCTTTCCCCAATTCTGTTTAATTCACTTTCCAGTCTGCCCAGATGCAGACCTAAGGCAAGCTGCTTGTTAGACTTTTAGAAGTTGTTTTAGTATTAAACTGTTTTGTTTCATTCATCCGTCTATCATTCCGTATTTCAAAGAAATGAAACAGTCGAGTGCATACTGGTTCCTGCAACGCTTATGTACTAATGATAATCTTTGTCACATACGGGCTAAGGCCCGCATTGTGACATGCTATATTCAAAATTGTTCTAACATATAAAGAGCACTAAGCTTCACTCTAACTACATTATCAGTGGGCACTACCCATCAAGGGAAGATGGAGCTTACGCTGGGCGCACCAAAAACACTAGATTTTCCTGCTTTTGCTTATCATGAATGTGGGTACTAATTTCTCGAATCCACACAAATTATGTTTTTCCCTAATTATCTGTTAACGTAAGTTTACATCCCCACATTTTAGTAACTTCCATATACTTACTTACATAGGTTACTGGAAAGTTTTGAATCCATTCTACATTGTAATACCTATTGTTGGTTTGCCTGGTGTAGAACTAAACCAGTTTATAGTAGGTATTCGTTTACATAGGAGTTGGTTAACCAAATATTATTTAAGGAAAGGTTTCACATTACTTTCCTATTCCGGTATAGCTTTATGTTGATAAGTTCAACAAAGAAGGCGGTGAAATACGAATAAATTTATTCAGCGTCGCAAAATTGAAATCTCAGGTGGTCCGCTGCCCGCCTGGTGCGCGTCCAGATTGACTTGACCTCCTCCGCCCCGCATCTTAATGTTATCGGTATTGTAAGGGGGGAACCATTTAAACACATGATAGATCTCACTGTGTTGGTCAGGTATCACTTTAGATTTGTATTCTGCAGAGAAGCCTCCACCTAGCCAGCGATCCAGTATGATTTTGTAAAAATCCATGTTGTTTATGAACTGATTTACCATGAATAAGGATTAAGAAAAGCGTAAATTGTTCCCCTGTTCTTAATTAAATGGAAGAAGAATCAGCCGTTACTGAGAATGGATTTCTTTGTGTCAATAATGATGATCGAAGAATACGGCCAAAATTACGTGTGCCAGAGATATTACGATGAAAAGCAACCACTTATATACATATTTTATAACTTTTGTAAATAGAAAAAAAATATCATCTTTCCAACTATAGATTTTGAAGTTTATGATTGGATACACAAATCATCACTGTTATTACATTTTAATCCACCTCATCGTCATGCTAAATGGTTTCTCCACTTACTCACGTATCTGCCAATGCTTTTCCATTTGGGATTCCACCAAACTTTAGTTTATGACACAGCCGTAGTGCAGCTTAGCAGACTTCGCATGCCGTCGAGAACAATCTTGCAGATTTCCTTGCGGTGTGCTTTGTTGTCCCGCGGGACACGCGAGTGCCTCATATTTTCGAAAAGTTAGAGTTGCCTTGGATTCAAAATACAGACTTATAACTTGACAGTCCATGGTCATACAGTTATATAAGCATTGGCATCAAATCAGTGAAATCTATATGAACAGAAAGATATGAAGTGACGTGATATCTGTTAATCTCCACTAGGCTATCAAACCTGAATTAAGCTGACAGTTATCTAAACTGGCCTGAATGAACCCAAATAACTTGAATTAAGCTCTCACTCCTGCTGTCACGGTGGTGAATGTATTTATGAATCCTATAGACCCGACGATAGATGATTTTCGACAGTGGGGCACCCAGTTTAGTTGATCACCCTTTCGCCCCAACCCCCGGTTTTTACCGGTCCATGAGGGATAAAGTGGATATCACTGTTGCCTTTGATTTATAAATATATACCTAGGAAAACACAAAGTAAACTATTTAATTTGTCAGGTGCAGTCAGTCGTATAGCACGGCTGCAGATAGCGAAGCAATAAAACCCGCGATGGTGACGCGACGCGAATTTCGTTCGAAACGAGCACAAATAAGATTTGTAAGCGTGTGTAAGTGCGAAGGTGGTTGCTTCAGATTCTCTTACATACGTTGCGTCGCCAAGATTTACGAAATGAAGGATTTTGATACGATGCGAAGGAGGGTCTAACTCGATTTTCTTGGATGTACGTACGGAATCCTGAAGAGCTACATGCTTTTAAAATTTCACCTGAACAGATTGGATTTCAGTTTACCTTTTTACGATAATATACTTAAGAAAAACATTAATGGTACTGGACTAAGGTTAGCTGCGATTGAATTAATTCTTTGAAGAATCAAAAAATATACTATTAATATTCTTAATTACATTTTGATACTAAATTAACTTTCTTAGGCTGTTATCCGTTCTCTCATCTTTTGAAGGGTCATTTTATTGTACAAAAAGATTAGTATCTGCCGTTACCGAATTGAAATGAAAAATGTCTGTTATGTACATAACTATGCAGCTAACAATTTTGCGGACTCTTATATACAAAAAGTCAAAATATACTAGATGCTACTCTATTATAGCATTATATTAGGGCAAACGATGGAAAGAGCTAGCAGTATATTTTTTAGTGCTACCGAAAATTTGCGTTTGAGTATTTTGCCGTTTAAGTAAGCTTCCAAAGTATCGTGATTACTTATCGAGCGAGAGGCTTATATTGAGTCATTATATAATTTCTAGCCCATACAAGATATAAACTTTGACCTTAGTTTTATTACAGTGCAGATAGAATATAGATACAATTTCAAGACTTCGTTCGCAAAACTATTCAGCAAAGCAACGTGTGTTAGCTGGTGGCGTCTGCCAGTATATTTTAAGAGTATAGTATGTATCCGTAGTGTTGATATACGCGGCGCAGCGTCTCGCCGGATATTGGGATATTGGGAATAACTTGTGGATTGACGCCGCGCCCGCCCGACCGCTCGGAGCCTACTATACAACCTACTTATATACGGATCTGCTTTTAAGGAAGGTTCTGCGCCGTATCTCTATTGCCTTATGAGTTTTGGTAAATTTATGTGCCTACCTACAGTACTCATCTATTAAGGTTTTGGTGATTTCGATATTCTGACAACTTAAAAATAATTAAATCCCAAAGTTTCAGTGGCCTCTATATCATGGATGGTACGTTTGTGCAGGACTGTTTGTTACGGAGATTTTTTTTTTCTTATAATGTATTTTACTAAAGATGAAATAACAAACACGGCGTTTTGATGAAAGTTATACGAATAAGAAGCTTCGTCTGCAATTTGATATATTGTAGTTATACTAGTTATTCCTAAACTGCAACATTTTTTTAAATCAACAAAAGCAGAAAGTCGTAAAGGCGTCGGTCCCACAACTCACAGCTACCGGACGCGGAAGCGATAGTCATATATCTAATTGCAAATGGCGTGGACGATATAATTCTAGCAAACACAGTGAAAATAACTCATTTTCAGCAATTGGATTCACCGCGGTATGAGGCCCGCCCGCAACGGGATAAAATTAACCGCTTACCGAGGCTCCAACAAACTGTTCCATATTTAACTGCGGTTAGCTGCACTTTAACTAGCGTTATACGGTTTGTGGCGACGGTGGCGCGAAGATGCCCGCCGTCATCCGCTAACATCGCCGCCTTATATAAAATGATAATAATGGAAGCTTCCACGGAGGGCAGTGAAAGATTTATTTACGCTTAGAAACTCATTTGCCGGCGAACCCCCAAATAAAAAGCAACTCAACAGCTTGAAAAATATTATTTCAGTAAACGTGGCCGAGGGGAAGCGTATCGCGTAATGTCCCCTAATGTGCGCGCGTAAAAAATGCACGCCGGCCGCGAATTCTCCTCAAATGGACTAAATTTTATGCAAATTTTCTTTATGATCTTTTGGCGTTTGACGGGGATTAACGCGGTGGGGATGTTCGACAGTTTTATCTTTTTGACGACAGCGTTAAAGGGTTGAGTTTATGTGCCCCTTATCAAAGATTATATTTGGAACGATGTACCTTCATATATGAAGGCTTTTATGAATGATTAAATTAGGTTAATTAGTATTAGGATAATTCAGTTTTTACGTACTATGATAAAGTAAGTAGGTAAGTCGATATATTTAAAAGAATTATTGCACAGTAATATTGATTGTGTACTATGTAATGTAATGTAGTTTTGTAGCTATGATCTATGATCATGAAACATGATAATCAAATTATAATTAAAGTTAATTAGTAGTAGCCTCATTTAATGCAGGTCATGGGAGGTGATTTAATGCCCATATTTCATATTCATGTTCCATCGACACGAAGAAATAGAGGACATAGTGTTAAGTAGTTTACAAATTATCCGTTTCCATAATATACTTACCTGATTTTTCCTAACAAATAACTTTTGACTTCCTCAATGGTATGAAAGATAAACACACGAACACATTATGTTCGTAGTGACGTCATAACTCTGTTAGCACTGGGTGACAGTAGACATCGCACTACGAGCCGGGAATCCATTTAAAAACTCATTTCTCAGAGTCACGTAAGTAACGTTATAAGCTGTCGATTCGATGGACCCTGCACTGGCTACAGTTGCAATAATTCAATACTCTGAATAGGGCTACGAGTATTTTAGGTAGGGATAGAATTTCTCGCGCTTATAACCAATATTATATTATATTATTTATTTTAGAGTGTCGATTTATGTTAGAAACTGAGTAGTGTATCTCCCCCTGAGTTTGCCCGTGACCATGGATGTGTAAAATGCTGTAAATGATCCGAACTGTTAGAATTAAATAATATTAATATGATAATAAAACAGATTCAATGGAAATTTTATTTCAAATGATTATCATTTGATAAGCTTTGAGAGGGATAAAGTGTTCTTGTAAAAATTTTTTTAGGCAGTGAGTATTTGTAAAATAACGAATCGGAGCTTGAAAATTGATGTATGTATATATTATATTACACAGCATCACGTATGTATCCCAGCGTTGCATAAGGCTGATCTAAAATTAATCCTAAATATGAGGTCAGCAACCTTTCGCCAGACACAAGTACCGCCATGACCAGACACAAGTATCTACGGTCTTCAAGCTGCTATTGATAATGTCTGTTGCGCAATCAGGTTAACTTAACCATTGTTAAGCGAGTATGTTGAGTTTAAATATTCCAGCGTAGGTAACTCTTACAGTTTTATAAAGTTAGCTAGAAGAAAGCAACCTTAAAGTGCAAGTTAGCTGTTTGTGAGAAAAACGGGAGTCGGCTTTACACAGATGGTTAATACTCTACGTTATTCCATTCACACTAGATCTGAGTTCGGTGGCTACATTGATAAACATGCTTATTTTTAGAACTTATTAATTATTGAGGTCGTTGTTTCGATTCTCAGGTCACAAATACAGTTTGATATTACATTGTTATAATTTATTGTTATGATTTTTTAAATAATTTGTTTCGACACTTTTGATTGGTTTAAGTAATTACAGGCTCACTATAGCATACCTAAATAATTTATCTTTTTATTGAAACGCACGAATTCTGCCGCAGGGCTCGGCAGAGATGGATAGAGGTATCCGTATATATGTGAGATGGTTTTGTATGTTTTCATACTCTCTGGCTCTCTGAATCTATTTCTACTCCACTCTGTGTCGTTGTAGTTCGATTGACATCTGTTATTGAAGAAACATCTGCGTCATAAGGTGTGCAATAATTCTGATTGCCAAATATATTTTTTTACCACGCTGGCCCAATTGCTGATCTTGTAACTCCATTCGCATATATATATCTGTGGTTAATAAAAACAAGGCGAGTAGACCTCAATACTTTGTTCTGAAAGTACACTAACTTTGTATCTATTTCACGTAATACAACCTTTAACTTGACGGCGTAACACTACGGCGAATTATGTATTTAGTTTGCGGTTGTTTGATATAAATAGTATTCATTGCTGTTCATTTTGTTTGTTCGTTGAAGGGGAAGCAAAATATACTGATGCATGTTAGGTTATTTAATTATGCGTATTTTTACACATATGTTCATATCGTCTGTAGACGTTCTTACTTATTTGTTTTGTTATTCCATTTAAGTTTATTACGTAGATTTCCGTATAAAGTGCTATAGACTAGCGTGGTACTAAGTGATACCCGTAAATTCTAACCAAGCACATCAGTTTTCTGGCTGCTGAACGTCAAAATTAGATCCGATACCCTGGTCGAGCAATTGTAAATATTGTTTTTCTATTGGGATACGCACAGATCCAGTTACAAGTTTGGATTTGTGTTCGGTATAAAGCAAAGAGTCGTTCCCTATTGCCTAAACATAGATACATATTATAGAACACATTTTACGAATACATTTCGCGAGTACGTAACTTAGGCGAGTAATGGCGTCAAATCACACATACAGACATATCTACATTTTAATAGAGTAATTAGGTACAGTAGTTTCCTAGGAAACGAACTACGACTGCGTGCATTCGATGAGCGTTGTCTGTACGAAATGAAGCGCGACTCGATGGTGGCTGAGTAATTTCCGCTAGGTGACTCGCCTTCCGATAGCGCGGCGAAATATTTGCTCCAAGTACTCAAGCACAAGTCATTTACGAGAAAATTTACATTGAAATAATGAAGATTCAAGTTTTGTTATTGAAATTTTTATTGCCATTTTTAAGTTAATTTTGATTTTTCTGACGCCCATTTGCACCATTTTGCTTTAATCGCAACCCTGAACTTGACGATTTAAAAACCTGTGAACTGTGATGTACATCAGTATCTCTCTGCCTAACCCTTCTTCTTCTTCGTGTCGATGGAACATTAATGACGTCAAATTTAACCCTTATATTATCTATGCTATGCCAGAAAATGTATGTGATATAGTAGATTTCGCAATCATCATTGTTATATGTAAAATTCAATATAGATTAACGGAGAAAACATAGGTATTATTTGTTTTTAGTATATGTGTCTTATTAACTATTTTTAAATAACTAGCCCACACATAGAACTTATTACGTCCGCAAACCATAAAATAATTATGTCTCTCGTCGAACAGAGTCGAACTGGGATTATCAACCTGTCAATAAGTGGGAGTCATGAGCTTTGAAAGCTGAGTTACCAACAATTATAATGTATATAACATAGTCCTTCTGCCATTGACATACGGTCGAGAATATAAGTTTTCAGTGGCACGGTGCGACTGTAAGCCTGTTTAATCTACCGTCCGCTGGCGGATACAAACAAAGCTAAAGTTGTGTATTAGCGTAAAAAAATAATGCCACTGGTCTGCCATGCCGTAGTTTGTGACGTCATTATCTTAGTAAGCATACCTTATTTTTTATGATTTACGGGAATATTTTGTCGGTGACTTCACATAGGTACTCCCGATGAATACATTTTTACATTTCGTAATACATCTAAGTGATGAAATGGAAGAAAATGTGACTTAAACAATTAACGAAAAAAGACTTTCACGACTCCAATACAAATGTTCATGTTCATTACAAAACATCTGTTCTTACCGGGATTCGAATTCGACCCTTACCACAGAAGGCAACCGTTGATACCACTGCGCTAATTGGGTCGGCAGTTAATGCAGGCTCCCCAACAATAGGCCATGTATCGTGTTTATCTAGGAGCGGGCACATTTGTTCAATTGTCTCCCATTCAGTACCACTCACCCACTACGGGACAGCTTCCATCCCAGCGATTGTAATCCACAAAGTGAGCTGGTTGAGCTCAACTGAGCTGGTTCGGTTACAAAACGGAAATTAAGGCGACGCTTTATGTGTTATGACATGTGTGGAAAGTTGGTAACAAAAAGGTATTATCGACTTGTTTGTTGTTTGCATTTCAAAAATTATTGTTTACTAAGTCTGGCTCAGTTTCGCACGGGTCTAGGTTTTTAATCTCTTATTGTATTTTAAATACAATCTAGCTAATGTTCATCACAGGTAATATAGCATTCGAATGATGAAATAACTGTACAGATTGACCCAGTAGTTTCAGAGCTTATTCAATAGAAACAAAACATTCATACTAATATTATAAAGAGCGCCTTTCTATATAATATTAGTATATAATAATTTTTTACCTATGTATACTTTGAAATTGGAACAATTTCATTAAACGTCGTGAGCCCTTACTGCCATTTGAGTTTATTATGTAAGTTTATACATAACGTAAATTTGAGATTATCAGGGCGCTCTGATCTAAACGATTTCAATATTAAATTTGTTTTTATATTAAAATATACATATATCTGAAAAAAATCATATTGAATATTGATATCTTTCCAATTTCGATAATAATTCATTCATGGCCTGAATCTCTTGCCATATGCGTATGCAATTTTGCTGGCCCAGTTTTTAAAATGAGTTTTAAAGTTATTTGTTAGGTGATTTTTTGGAGAAATATCCTTCTAAAAGAATAAAAAAATATCATCTACACAAATAACAGGTTTTATTAAACTCGTATCCATTATAAAGTACTATTTATTTAGATATACCTATTTATTGTTCACATACTCATAAAGAAAAAAGAATAAACTCATAATAATAATTCTAAAGCGAAAGTAATAGTTAAGTAGAATATGAAAAAAAAAATAGGTATATGAGGAGTTCTTTGATAAAATCTATATCAATGGTTTTCGTTTGAATTTACCTCTACCATCAATAAATTTATTATTTGTAATTATGTGACCTTAATCACACATTTTAACATGTATAAGAATGCTTTATCTTTTTCACTCATCATCTTCCGTTCTCAAATATTTGTATCATGTATAAGAATGCTTTATCTTTTTCACTCATCATCTTCCGTTCTCAAATATTTGTATCTAAGGTTTATCAAATATTGTTTAAAAAAAAATTGGTTTCGGCGCTCACTGGTCTGCAGGACAACGCAGCATGACGGTACATCCCCATGCAATCTCCATGTAAATAGGTACGCAAAAGTGAGTAAAGACTACACCTTAATAGTATGCAGTTTTATTTCTGTGCTCGTAATTTATATGCTGATGTGTCGGAAAAGGAAACTTAGGTACCCTTGGACGTACTTAACGCGTACTTGCGGTACTTGATATAAAGACTAGGTAAAAAAGGTAAGTAAAATATATTGAAGCAAAGAATTTACCATTTCAAAGCTGTACTCGCCTTTTCTTGGCTTAGGTTAGGGCTTGCCGAGTTTGCTATCTGTTAGAGTTCATAGTTCATAATTCCGCTTAGAAGTTAAGTGACAGCTGGTAAGATGGCGTTGTGCATTTTTACTCTTTTCCTAGATTGCGGTGTTAAGATTCTCCGCCACTTAATGACCTCAGCCCATACATTAGCACTTAGTCATTCTTCCAAGAGTTCTAGTACAGTTCACTCCTTGGAACGTAAATACAGTTCGGCATCAAACTATAAGGTGTTTTATTAAGTGCCCTTGTAGTTTAGTCCATCCACCGACCTCGGTCTAACACTATCCGAGGACAGTCTTTTGACGGGAAATTGTTTCAACACAAATTCAAATTTATTTATTGTTCACGTCGAGGAATTAGTGTGTCCCAAGGAAAGGAATTAGAGTATTTAGATTTTGGTCCCAGTTGTCTTAGAAATATACCTATGATAATATAATATTTAACCGCAATTACAGCCGCATCTGGAAGCGAATCGAAACATTCGAAAATTTTGCATCTGCAAATGCAAGATTAGGCGTTTCTATATAAGTTAACACTAATTCTTTAGACAGTGAGCACAAATAACAGATTAAAGTAACGCATAAACGGACATTTAGCAAGAATGTTCTTTTACGGGTATCATTTTCCCCTATTGTCCTACACTATGAATGTAATGGCGTCTGACGCGTCATACTGAAGCTAATGGACGATTTCCATTAAGATGCCTACACACAGACAAGTTAAACGTCCAATTTTGCATGACACTTATAAGGAATTATTGAATAAATTCGACCGTGTGACGATGTCAATTCACAAGGCAATTGCATATTTATATTTTATTTCGTTGCAAATTGGAAGGATTCGTATTTCATGTATGTACATTGAACGTTGCATTTATTTCTTACAGTTTTTGTTTCGTTGTGTTTACTATTGTACTAGTGTCTAGCGTTTTCGCGCAAAATCGCCGTTTGTTGGGAATTTATCGATAGAATAAAAATTCGACTAGCTATTCCAAAATATAAGTGATTCCGTTTTGTTTCAGTTGCCAAAACTTAACGGTCAATAATCTATTATTACTACTTCAAACTTTTTCAACCCAAACCACATTTTAGCACAAATATAACATACCTTCTAAACGCAGAACTTTCGGTTTCCCGGCAAGAAGTCCGACGTTTAACTTCATCGTATGTATCCATAGATAAAAGTGGCTTTCTTTCACCACGCATCGTTTTGCATCCTTTGTTTTCTTGGCACATAAACTGATACATATTTTTTGCGGATTTGATTACTTATTAATGGTATTATTTTTTAGATGGCTAAGTAAGTTTTTATATGAACACATTTCCGATTTGAAGTCCGTCATTCCAAGAATACCTACTTGACAGTATGCAAACATTCCTACCATATGTAAACTATGTAGGTATGCATGTATTGCTACATCGTGTAAATCTACAGCATATAGCATGATCTCGATTTGAATATTTCATTACAGATTATTGTATTTCTATTTCATTCAAATCCAAGCCTATAATTATTTTGATCAGAGATCAATGCATGGTTCAAATCTTGTATGTGATTGAAAATTACGTTCCCAACTTTTATTTGAATACTGGCACAGATTCTAAAAACTATCCGATCAAAGATTAAACGGCGGCTTTATTGCTAACTTTTTACTAGGTTAGAGCCAGTTCTATAGACTACGTGGCTTAGGAGAGAAAATTGGTTTTTCTATAAATAAAAGTGCAGCAACGCCGTCTACAGATTTATTACATGTTCTGATTATAAATTAGCAAAAATAAGATTATTCAGTACGAAATTAAATCCTGCAGATATAAAAGCAATGAAACCACCCTTTTCTAAAACACTACATATAAGACGTCTGAAAGTTATTGCGAACCCTTGATTCAGTAAAAATACACTTGAACCGGCTGGAGTTTAATTAAAACCGGGCAAGTGCAGTATTATAAAATACGCAGGCGGCAAAACGAGCGTGTTAGTCGGTAGCAATATTTATGTTTATTTGAATAAGGTTAAAGTTACAAATTAAACATACTCTTTAAATAATACGAATTTTAATTTAATTATCTAGTATATTATTAGATTTAGCCGATAACATTAAATAAAATACTCTGATTTACATAGTTATAGGTATATATTTATAAATAGAACATAACAATAGTAACCAAGTATACTTATCTCTAATTTATTCAGCTTCTAGTCGGGAGGGTAGATATCTGTCCTCTACGGTTGCCGTCCAACAAGTGCCCCCGCTTTAGGCGAGGCAACGTCTTTTATACAAATATCCCCACCACTCAGCCGATATCAACTGATCAACTGTTTAAGTGACAGTTTGACTCAAAAATACATGTTTTTGTCTATAGTGACAAATTATATTAATTTGATAATAATTAAGTATATTTACAATATAAATAAATTTAAAAAAATGGGGATATTTGAATAAACTTCAAATATCAAACTAAATGTTTATAAGTCGATACATATTGGTATACGTTTAAAACACATATCAGATTATAAATTAACTTCAAATAAATAATACATTCGAATAGGTTTGGTCGTATGAATTACAATATTCTAACACGGCCATACTGACATGTACTTCGTTCTCGAAGTACAAGATAATAATGACTTTACAAAATCCATAGTGAAGTTAATTTAACTTAAATAACATTTTCGTAATATAATCATTTACATATAATCACGTCTTACAGTATGTGGCCAAACACCCGCCGTCGGTGAAGCTTAATCACCCGCAGTCAGTGAATGCCAGATAACAGATAAGACACAGCCCATCGCAAAATAATATATTCATTAATATAAATAATCATCTTTATAATAATTTATTCGTACATTTTGTAATCATCTTAATTATTTTCAATGCTGTTGTTGGGTGTTGAACAAGTCAAGACATAATTCATAATTTAATCATAATCACCTTTACTAGCCAAGTTCTTTTTACTATCATCGTACCAACTCATAATAAAATTACACATTATATAAGATCATCTTCTACATTGGCATTTTGGTCAACAAAATTACCAGGCCATAGACGAAGTTTTTCTTTGGCAACTGTTATATTTCTTAAATTTCCTACACCCCTTAATGAGAAACGGTCATTTTCTAAGGTACTGATTATCTCATAGGGTCCTTTAAATTTTGCATTTAATTTTCCATGTCGTCTATGGTCCTGATTTACATATACGGTATCGCCTATGTTATATTCTATATTATCTCTACGAGTTTGGTCAAAACGCTCTTTAAATTTGTCAGCTATCATTATAAGACGCTGTTGTGCCAATTGCCTATCGGAGGTTACATCTATAATTTCGTTTTCATTAGTATCTATTACTTCGTCTAATCGAGCCTGTACACAAGGAATATTAGAAGTCCTGCCCACGAGCAAACGCATAGGTGAAAATCCGGTTGATTTTTGAATTGTAGTATTAAGAGACAGTTGGACTTTCCACAAAACGCTCGGCCAGTCTGACACGTCAACACAAGAGGTGCTAATCATATTTGTAATTGTGGACACGTACCGTTCTACTTGTCCGTTTCCACGTGGGGTACCGGTAGCTATCATATGATGCCTAACCTGCCAGCTATCAAATAGCTCTTGTATTTGTCTTGAACAAAAATTCGTTCCACGATCTGTTATAACTAAGGATGGCGTACCAAAATCTGTGAGAGAATTTCGTAAAATATCAACTAGTTCCTGGGCACCCATTGTTTTTAGTGGCTTTAAAATACAGAATTTTGTAAAACCGTCGATTATAATAAGCAAATGTCTATAACCATCAGGAGATTGTGGAAATGGTCCTGTACAGTCTAAATGGACTGTATGGAAAGGTATAGGTATCTTTTCTATGGGATGTAACATTCCTTGCTTTGGTCCATGATGACTTTTCTTTTCTACACAAGTTAGACAATGAGCAATGTATTTTTTTTATGAATTTATATATTCCGGGGAACCAAAAGTATTCAAGTATTTTTTCATAAGTTTTATTAAAACCTACATGGCAATTCTCATCATGAAACAAACGAAGAATACTAAGTCTACTTCCTTTTGGAATATATAATTTAGGTGTGGCTATTGGATCAGTTTTGTAATACAGTAAATTATTACGAACCATGTACTGATTAAAATCTAAATCTCCAGCTCTAACTTTTTCTATCAGGACTTGAGTTTCCGGATCCCGGTCCTGAGCTGCTTCTAACCAAGATCGCGGTGGGGGTGAATTTATCAGATTGATAGATACATTGTCTATTTTGAGAGGAACTATTACACTGGACATAGAATGAGGTGTATTATTTAAATCGTGGATTACGTTTACTTCTGGATTCCGACTAAGATAATCGACATGACTAACAAACTGGCCCTTTCTATATACAACCTCAAAAGAAAAGTCTTGCATATAGGTCCACCATCGTGCGACCCGAGGAGAAAGATCCTTTTTATTAACTGTAGATTTTATGGCATTACAATCAGTAATAATTTTAAAGTGAACTCCCAAAAGATAGACGCGAAAATGTTTTAATGCATTGAATATAGAAAGGGTCTCCAGTTCATAGGAATGGTATCGGGACTCGCAGGGACTCGTTTTCTTACTAAAATATGCCACTACCTTATTT
Organism: Craniophora ligustri; assembly: GCA_905163465.1. Lineage (NCBI taxonomy): Eukaryota > Metazoa > Arthropoda > Insecta > Lepidoptera > Noctuidae > Craniophora > Craniophora ligustri. The sequence goes on from LR990972.1 coordinate 7,547,124, forward strand.
AGACCATTATATTTTTGTAATAGTATGGCACCGTATCCTATTGCACTAGCATCAGTGTGCAACTCTGTGTCCAAGTTCGGATCAAAAATGGATAATAAAGGTTCTTTTGTTAAACATTTTAAAATATAATAACGAGCTTCCTCTTGGTCCGAACCCCATTCCCACTTTTGGTCGTTTTTCACTAGTTTAGTAATACAAGAAGTCCTAGTAGAAAATTCTGGTATGAATCGTCTAAAGTAACTTGCGAGCCCCATAAATTGTCTAACTTGTCTGACGTTTGCCGGAATTGGGGAATTGACTAATGCTGATACCTTTTTCTGGCTAGGTTTTACACCTTCATGTGAAATAGTACGGCCTAGGTATTCAATGCTAGTTTCAAAAAACTTACACTTACTTAAATTAATGGAAAATCCTGCGTCACTTAAAGCTTTTAGCGTCTGATCTAAATAATCGAGGCCTTCTGGGATAGTGCCAAATGGTATTAAAAGGTCATCAATATACACCAGAATAAACGCAAGATGTTGTACTGCCTTTGTTATAGCCCTTTGAAAGACTGAAGGTCCATTACATATGCCAAACGGCATTTTCAAAAATTCGAAATGGCCATCAGGAGTAACGAAAGCAGTATACCTTACGGATCCTGGTGCTACAGAAATTTGGTAAAAACCGTTTTTCATGTCAATTGAAATGTAATATTTAGCTTTTCCTAATCGGTCTATCTGGTCATCGATGAGAGGAAGAGGGTATCGTTCTTTTTCAATGTTTTGGTTCAGTGCTCTGTAATCTATACAAAGCCTGTCAGTGCCATCTTTCTTCTTTACTAAGAGAACTGGACTGGCAAATTCAGATTCACTTTCTTGTATGATTTTCTTTTGTAACAAATCGTCAATTATTTGTTTCACCCTCTCCCTTTCAATCGGTGCCAAACGATAGGGGCGATAATAAATTATCTTATTTGTTTTCATACGTATATTAAGTTGTCCCGTTTTTACTGTACTTATATAAGTCTCCGTCGGTATAATGGTAGGGTACTTTCGAAAAATATTAATAATATTATTTTGTAAGCATTTATCTAAGTGACTGAGAGACTCCATGATTTTTTTGATGTCAATAAACGCTTCAGTGTGAGACTGAACTGACGCAATGTTTAATTGAAGGTCCCTATTATTTATTTTTACTAATTTAGGGCCTATAGAATCTAACACAATAGCTACATCAGGGTATTTTACTATGTTACGTCCAATTATACAATCGTAACGGAAATCTACGTCCCTTGCTACATATAATTCTATTTCTTTGCACAAGTCTTGAAAATAAACGGGAACTAATATTTTTGCAAAAACATGAAGTTTCCCATCACCAATACCATCTAAATATAATGAACATGGAGAGAAGTTACATCCAAGACGTCCTGCTATGGATTCTTTTATTATACTACAGTCCGCACCGGTATCTAATAGCGAATCAATTTCGACGCCATTAATATAGATTTTAGTGAATTTATCGGCTAGTCACTTGGTTTCTGAAATATTTACATTTTTATCTTGTTCGCGAATTTGGAAACGGTGAAAACATCTATCAGATGAATGGCCCATTTTGTTACAAACTGTACAGGGTATACGATGAAAACATTTTTCAAATGTGTGGCCTTCTTTCTTACAGAAAGAACAAATAACCTTAATAGTTTTAATAGTCTGCAAATTTTTGTATTGATTACTCGATTCCTTGTCAGTAGGGTAAACTGCATTTTTTAAACAACGAGCCATTAAATGTCCACTTTTACCACATGTGTAACAAGTTTTTTCGTCTCTAGGTTTTAACTCGTTATTAGGCTTAAATCGTTTGGCATTATTAGCAGTGCTTTGACTAGAGTTTATAACTGTCTCCGAGGATCTTTTCTTAGAGACCTTTTCATATGTCGAAAATAAGGCGATCAAATCGGGTATGGTATCTATAGAACTATTTAAGGTAGCCATTCTAACGTTTACTTCACTTATTCCCCCGCATACAAGCTCAATCAACTGTGGTTGCGTAAATGCTACCTTTGTACTGCGTAATAATCTAACTTTTTCCCTAGCAAACTCGCAATAGGTTTCAGCACAGTCAGAAGTATACAACACGGCTTTCGATAATTTTTCAGAAAGGTTCTTTTTTTCTGGGTATAAATCTACCAGATCTTTGCGGAAAGTTTCCCAAGAACGTTCGAACTCAGGTTCCCAGGTCTCGAACCATGCTAATGCAGAGCCCCGAAGGGCCTTACCAGCTTTGGCGGCTTGTTGAATACTGCTCCACTTGAATTCAGCACCAAGTTTCTCGATACTTTTGCACCATGTTTCTGCTCCGTTGTCATTTTTATCCGGATCGAAGAGGGGTAGTGCGATATCGTCATGGCGCTGATTTGCTGTTACTGCATCACGGATGGCTTTCACCATACTTTCCAATAACTGAGATGGCTCCATAGTCTTAAAAACAAAAAACAAATAAATTAGTTGGGCATTAAGTTGTTAACATATCCCACTTCTGATGTTAATCGGTAGCAATATTTATGTTTATTTGAATAAGGTTAAAGTTACAAATTAAACATACTCTTTAAATAATACGAATTTTAATTTAATTATCTAGTATATTATTAGATTTAGCCGATAACATTAAATAAAATACTCTGATTTACATAGTTATAGGTATATATTTATAAATAGAACATAACAATAGTAACCAAGTATACTTATCTCTAATTTATTCAGCTTCTAGTCGGGAGGGTAGATATCTGTCCTCTACGGTTGCCGTCCAACAAGTGCCCCCGCTTTAGGCGAGGCAACGTCTTTTATACAAATATCCCCACCACTCAGCCGATATCAACTGATCAACTGTTTAAGTGACAGTTTGACTCAAAAATACATGTTTTTGTCTATAGTGACAAATTATATTAATTTGATAATAATTAAGTATATTTACAATATAAATAAATTTAAAAAAATGGGGATATTTGAATAAACTTCAAATATCAAACTAAATGTTTATAAGTCGATACATATTGGTATACGTTTAAAACACATATCAGATTATAAATTAACTTCAAATAAATAATACATTCGAATAGGTTTGGTCGTATGAATTACAATATTCTAACAAGCGCGAGAGCCGGATATTTCTTTAAGTGGCGGTTTCTGGCCCTGGTTTTGCAAACGTGCTACGTACCTACTTTGTATGCAGCCAAGACGCATCGGTTCAGCTGTAAATGCTGTTTCGTGTGTGTTGCTCTTGACGCCGATGGTTAGTGCGCAAAATTCTGATTTCATTTGGTATTTTACTAATTGTAGATCAGCCACGTGTTAGAAGTTAGTGTTTATTGTCAATAGTATTACAATTGGGGAAACAAACTCTCCCCTATTTTGAATTGGACGTTGAAGATGTCGATTAAGCATGCGTGTACCTTAGTACCCCAATGCGTATGCCTTTGTAGGTAAAGGCAGAATACACTAATAATTATTTGATTGTGCGTTTCTAATTTCATGAGACAAGTTTTTATTTAGAAAAGTATGTAACTTTTAGTAATAAAGTAACGACGTTTCACGCAAACATTTTTACTTCTTGTTTGTATGTGTCAAAGGAAATAGCTCAAGTCTTTGAAACTCGTAACTAATCGAGGTTATACTTCCGTGAATATCCGATTCAATCGCGACAATCTGAACCGTGTCAGCTATTCGATAATGAAGGATTCTGATCTGATAGTCGGGGAGAGATCTATTGGAATTTACTCAAATAGTTTCTATTGAAGTACAGTATAACAGGGATACTATAGTTGTAAGTTTATTTGCCCGTGAAGACTGGCCAATGTCTCTCTTCTTATTTTTATTGCGTCATCCGCAATCCATTTACTGTCCCACTGCTGAGCAGGGGTCTTATATCAATTGAGAAGGATTATTACGCACTACGTATGTACTAGACTAGTGCAGGTTGGCAGACTTCACACACAGTCGAGAATCTTCGAGGTTTCCTCTCGATATGGTCCACACAGCATGTAACTTCAAGTAACGAGCGTCGGGCGGGATAGGCCTCGAGTCCTTTCACTTCACAGTCCACGTGTCACATACTTAGGCTACCTAGCCTTTATCTATATCTATTACCACTATATTTACTTTTATCCAGCATTAATACGGCGAACTGTGGGTGCAGGTACCTATGTCAGTATATATACCGACAGCTCAGCGGTAATAGAGATCCTTGGAATAGGAGGCGATCTTATTATGATGTGCCCGGCACAAATCCAATCTTTAAGCAGGAATAATAATACTATGAATCTAATAGAAAAAACCCCAGGACCGCGCGTTCCCCGGGCCTGTTATCGCTGAAGGGTTAGGCAGAGTTGTAAGTTGTAATAATGTGCACCTATATTTCGCCGGTATATTTTAGGGTCCCATGTAGCGAGCCTATTGCTGTCAACCAAGCTTCTACTGAAAATTTCATAGAAAAACTTATGACACTTTGCTTGCTATGAAGATCGAACCCAGTTCAGCAGTCGCAGTAACGAGCACTAGACCAAAGAGGCAGTAACTTCTTCTATCAAAATACAGTATCTTTTTTTTGCTCGACGCTGTCAGTAAATAATAATTTATAACTCGTTTATCAAAATGAAGATAACAGGCTTAACAATCTTTAATTTAAGACTGTACGTATAAATAAAAGTTTACACAAAACTATTTCGAGTCTGCAACTATGTTCTCAACAGCCGCATTGTTCTTTCGAACAAAAACTGTATTTGAAACTTGAAACAAAAGGTTTTGTTTGGCGCCATCGCTGTAACCATTCGCATGAAATTATAGACCAAATGGCCCTCGGTACTTCACCGTTCTCCCTCGCCCGTTCACACCCCTATAATGGAAACAAGGAAAAATGGGACAAGAGCACTGATTTATTTACGGAATAAATCTATTGCTTTTGGGTTCATCTTTAGTCTGTGGTGTCTGTAGTCTGTAGACTGTAGTGATCAGTGTTACTTTGGCGGAATTTTGTAACATATTATTATGTATATACACACTATAACATGTTCATTTTAATCGGCTTTTTGTTGAATAAGAACTTGTCAGCCCAATCGTAAATGATTATTAAGCCCTATCTAAATTTAATATTTGTATTTCAAAGTCATTTTAAAACGTTCCCGCTCATATGTCATTTGCGCTGCCGTCTTTTGAATGAATGTTTGCCAATAGATGGTGCAGATATTGTATGGAAGAATACATTGCCTTATGCCGCCGAACCGGTCGTTTACCTACGATATTTTTCTTTTTATAAAAATAATTAATTTATTGTAAATAATTGTGAACACTTGTTACCTGCTCGTATTATAAGATTTTGTAATAAATAAAATATTCCAGGACACTATGACACACAGCGCCACCTAGTTCCGAGCTAAGCAACGAGGCTTATGTTACGGATACTAGTTGGTTGATATACTACATATATACTTTTTTTTTTGTAAATACATACATATTATACATAAATACATCCATAACTCGGATACAAATGTTTATCCTCATCACACAAATATTTGTCCCTACCGGGAATCGAACCTTAGCACAGAAGGCAGTGTTAACTACCGCTGGACTAATTGGGTTGTGAAATGTAATCTATTTACATTTATGAGTATACCGTTAGGTACCTACAGATAAACCTAATTATTTTTCCAAATGGTAACATTTATGGTACGTTTTAAACCCCTTTTATGATATTTTCAGGCGATAACAGGACCGCAACAACATAACAGGTACTTTGGTCACCACAAAAAGATAATCAAACAATTACAAAGCTCAGTAGCAGGGTTTGAAGCATTAAAAATACAAATATATATGTTTATTCTTCGTCTTTTATGCGTTCCTACGCCATTCATCTGATTACTTAGGCCCGGCGCTCACTGTCAGCACGGGCACGGGTGTCATGGCAAAGGATTTTATTACTAATCAAGTTATTTTTAATCTTGTTTCAATGAGTTAAGAATTCATGTACTGAATTCAAGTGCTCTGGGATGCTGTGGCACGATGTGTCATGCTGTTTCATTCCACGGGTTGCCGTAGCGCGCCATTGCATCCCGCGAGACGTATGGGTAACTTTGTGTCGAGGAATTATGATTGCTAATTTGATTGAAATAAGGTTGAAACTTGTGTAGCGGTCATTTCAGTTAGTTAGTTTCCATGCCGTGAGATGCCACGAAACGCCGCAACCTGCCTAGCCATACCGTGCCACACAGTCAGTGAGCGGCCGGCCCTTAGTTTGAAAGTTTTTTTATGTGTACGTTCCAGGTTGCAAACAAAAAAACTGTAAGGTACTGTAAACGTAGATAAGTAGGTAGGTACGTAGGATACATCGCAGATATTTGTTTTTTACATATGGAATAGATATATAATAGTAAAGTTTATTTATTCTGTAGTGTTCCTGTGCGAAACCGAGTGGGGGAAATCTAGTGTTCAATAATTATAAAATAACTATAGCTGTATCCTGAACAATATTTGAAGTTGGTTATGTATTGTGTCAACATTTGAACTAAACGTATAACATACAAACAAAATATCAAATCTTTCCTCTTCATAATGTTTGTATGGATAATATGGATGATACCATATAATATCTTTATTCAATTGACTACGGCTATGTATAAAACTACACTAAATAAAAGCACATAGCTGCTAAGATTCCAAGCGAGTTCAGTACAAAAGCCTGCCTCGTTTACAACGCGTGCTAGTTAAGCAGTTACGTTAATGACTGCGCCTGCCTCGATTCCCAGCTCTGTTTAGAAAATTCTAGAATGTGAATAGCATACGTATTTCTGTAACAGCGTTTTCAATTACATCTAAGTTATGTTTGGGTTACTTGGAGATGTTGAGTGTGAATTTATAGCTCCTAACAATCATTTCTGTTGGCATTTTTTGTATAATATGATGCATATAGAGTATCAACTCATTTCTTTTTCCACTTAAGCGAAATTTTATTTCCAAATAAAATTACATTGGACGATTTTTGTCGCGGTATATTGATATGATTTAATTTCGACGTTTCAGCCACTTTCCAGCAACCATGAAGCTGTAATATCCCACTGATATGGTCTGTGGACTGTAAAATCAAAGGTCTCAAGTTCAATCCCAAGGCCGTATTGACTTTTAGAAGTGACGTGAGTATTGATTACTTGCTCAAATGGTGGAGTAAAATAATGTTAGGAAATCTGTATCCATAAAAAAAAAAAACTCGATGCTGTGTGACGTCTGCCAACCCGCATTAAGCTAGCGTGGCGGATTATAGCCCAATCCTTCTTAAATAAGAAAAGACCTGAGCCCAGTTGTGGGGTAGTAAATAGATTGATATAATGCGAATTTTGAAGTGTTGATTATACTAAGAATTGATAGAAGTAATCTGAAACGTCGAAATCTCAACGTCTAATATTCGTATAGCTATCAGAAACTAGTAAAATAACATTTTTCCTACATAAAACTCATTTTCTACAGGATAGTAAACTACATTGGCCGGTAATATCAGGTTGGACCAAAGATTTGCCGCGTTCTCCAAGCCGAGATGGGGTATATTTACCAAACCTGATTCTAGCTACTTGCTTATATTATATTCAAGCATAAGAGTTGGTTTTGAAAGTATTGAAGTGCGTGAGAGTGGTATAATCCTGTTATTTTCACTAATATAAAATACAAAAATTGTTTCTACTTAGAACCGTTGCGCGTTGTAGAGTTTGAAACTACCCAACCGAGGGCTCTTAACTGGTTTTATTTGAAATGCAATAATGCGAAGATGATGAAAAATAAAGTTAATAAATATCTTTTCAAAAAAAATTCAAAAAATAAATTCTTTTTCTAGCGCAGTATCACATAGCCGGGTTAGTCCATCATCATTCATTTTCAATGCCTAATTTTTATCTTACACGTAGTTTTGTTGGAAGCCTTATCGGGCGTGTTCAGAACCACCGAGCGAAGTTTTATCGTGATCGGATGAATGATTTATGCATAGAAGACGAACGGCCAGTAAACATATCGCTGTCATCCATAGCCAACGAGAATCGTCGACGTACTAAGTCAAAAAAAGCAATATATAAAATCAACTTTCTTAAATACAAGTGTAACTTAGGTACCTACTATAATGTTCGGAATTTAATAGTAGTAGTGATTCATCAATATGATGATGTATGTTTATTTATAATAGATATTCATTAATATGAACTATATGGATGTATTTATATTTATAATAACTTGTCGCAACAGCGAAGCCCTAACAAAATCTTCAGCAAATTCTAAACAAAATCTCTTCTATTGACAGTTCACTCTTGTAATCGAAATTCAAAAAACAATATCTTCGTTTATATTATGCCAGTATAAGCATAATTAATACTTATTGGCCCGACCTCTACAGTAGTAAAATATAGTTGGTGCTCTTACACCATGTAGTACCTATTGTAGAAGGTAGTTCCAACTTTTATCGCCGGTACCTAAAGAGCTGGCCAACGTTTTTATTGGCTGGTGTTTCTTGCTCGCAGTCGGCAACTTATCACCTCCAGTTAATTTGTCTTGCTCTTACCGCTAATGTTCATTCGTTTGCGAGTTCGCATTTTGAGCGTAAACGGAGGTTTTTAATGTCAGTTTAGCTTTTTATTTTATTTTGAGCATAAATGCGTGATTGCTGAGCGTAGCGTTTTCGGATTTGATTACCAAATCGATAGAACTGTTATTGGGGTTTTGGTTATTAGGATTTTTATAGCAGTTCGGAGTTTGCAATTTATATCTAGTTGATATATTAGATGACATTCCAAAAGAAGTTTGTAAAAAATCTTACAAATACGGGTGTTTCTTACTTAAATTACGCAGACGATTCTTCTTCTGCGTTCTTCCTTCGGGGTAAAAAAATGATACTTATGTAAAATATCACCGGGTTTTTTACATTGCAGAGTAAAAGATACAACTATACTAGATTAGTGCGGGTGCATTGAAAAATTTAGTCGCAAGCAGAGCGCCTCGCACCGCAGGAAATTGCGAAAAATGTGCTCAACTCGCGACTAATGGACATGTTTGTGCTCCTCCAGCAGCGCAACCCTCCCCACACAACCCTGAAATATTTATGAAACTACTACACTTCTATAAAAGAGATTCCAACGCATCACAAAAGACCGATTTATTTCTACGATTCTAGCGCAACTTTTCGGTGTTATTATTATTATAGAAAATCGTAGTGTAGCCACTGCAAAATCAAAAGCATTGTTTTGAATAACTCCGTGGAAGTTGGCAACATTTTGGCTCAAGTTTACGAGATGCCTTATGTTTCGATTGTGATTCGATTCGTTATTTGTCGACATATACATACAAACGTATGTATGTTCCGAGAATATCAAGTTATGCACTATAATAGGATTAAGTTTTGATTGTGTTGATTCAATGTTTGAGACTACTCTTTGGAGAGGAGAAAACTATAAGTAGGTATTGAATTTGTTCTAGTATATAGTTTGTATACTAGTAATATAACAACTGTAAATTAAAAGAAATCACTATAGCCTAATAAGAGGAAAAGAGACCCGTGCCCAGTAGTAGAAAAATAATGGGTTGATGATGATGATAGACTTATAAAATTTTATTCTAAATATCTGGCGTACTATATATAGCTGGTTCTTTAATGTAACTTAGTAATCTAGTGCTTATCCCTTAGCGAATAAGCACTAGATTACTAAGTGCGGGGTGACAGTCTGGTCTGTGTTTTTGGAACACAAAATAATTATGCCAGGTGTGTAGTACTCGCAACAGGCGTGTATGTATTGCAAAATATATGAATAGAAACGAAACGAGAGAAAAATGTATGAATGTGTGTTTTATAGTTTTCACCCCCACTGAGAAAAAGGTGTGTCCTTTCTGTATGTCCTATACTAAAAAGAAATAAAGAAAAAATATTTATTTATATGCCTTTCATAATGTATTTCTATGTACAACCTATATTTTATAAATGTATCAATTAATTTTGAAAAAATTAATGACGACCCGTTTAGCTCAGCGGTAGTTAACGCTGCCTGCTGTGCTATGGGTCCCGGGTTTGAATCCCGTTAGGGACAAATGTTAGTGTGATGAGCATCAACATTTGTTTCCGAGTCATGGATGTAGGTATCTATGTATAATATGTATGTATTTACAAAAAAAAGTATATATGTAGTATATCAACCATCTAATATCCGTAACACAAGCCTCGTTGCTTACCACGGAGCTAGATGGCGCTGTGTAATAAACGTCCGAAAAATATTTATTTATATATCTCGGCAATTACAGTTTTCAACTTTAAACGATCTCACAGAAATCTAAATTCAAAGATTAATTATTACGGAGTCGATCATCGAATCGTTTCCATTCCAACATTTTTGTTAGAAATGAAATTTCGTATAATTTTCCGCGTCGCTTCGTTTGGATTATTCACTTCATTACAGTTTAATCCTGACCCTTTAAAAGGTCAGACGTACATGGACCTACTTTTATGTCCCTATGTAGATACTGGGGACACTCATTTTGTTTTTAATTATGTTCGCAAGGGTATCTGTCGACAGAAGTGTGTCGTACTGAATTAATGGGCCGATCGATATCAAGGCCTGTCAATAGCTTTATTAAGTACCCGGATATTTTTATTAACGATAATTTTGTCGGTTCCTATAATTAAATTAAATTCACAGCTATGGTAGCCTAGAAGCGTGACCAGTGGACTGAGATGTCTAAGGTGTCTAGTTCAGAAACAAAGCAAGCACCGCTGACTTTTCGAAGTTATCTGCGTATTTTTCACATACTCAAACGGTGAAAGAAAACATCGTGAGGAAACCTGTATGATTTTATCGTTGGTGTTATAAATCTGACAATCAACACTGGGCTATCCTTCTCAAATGATAAGAAACCCATGCCCAGCGGTGGGACATTTAATTCGTCGGTTTCTATTCATTTGATTGAGTATATTTAACGTTATCACGGTGCCAATTACTCAACGAAAGCGTTCAATTCCTAGTGTCGTTGTCTACGATAACTCGACGGAGGTAAAAGAAAATCATAGACTGCATAGCTGTCGGTTCTTCCGCAGCTTGTAGGAATCAATTGGCGGGAAGGAAGTTGTCTGGCGCATAGTGAGCGATGAGATAGTTCGGTCCCTCATCACTTGTACTCTGTTGCAATGTTTCAAGTTAATACTCTCTTAGTCTACTGCAGTTGTGGGGTTGATTCTCATGTTATAGAGATAAATGAATGTATATATAAAAGTTGCGCAAAATTCGTTCTTATTTCTTGAGAAGTAGAATCCTAAGCTATTGAAATTACTCAAAGATTTACTCAAAATAATGCAAACAAAGTCGACGGCTGTTATCGTTATTCTAAATAAAGATTGATTATCTTAGCGGATATAATGAACTACAGATAGTTTTTCTGGATCCATCCATGGTATTGGAGAAAAATATTAAGCGATAAAATTATTTTCTTTTTCTTCATCAACACTCCGTTTCTTATATTTATTATCTTCCTAACAATAACTTGATACACAGACTATAAAATCCGTTTTATGGTTAACAATAGGTTAATAACACTTATAACTAATGTAAATTGATAGGAAGAAATCTCTCACCACTCTCTACCGGTGATGTTGAATTATTTGCCAAATTATCTTTGTATTCTCAAGGAAAGGCCACAGTGATACATAATTTCTAAGCCCCGCGGCCCGGTGCTAAAGGTGCCCACTCTTGGGGCTCATAAAACCTGGTTACTTTCCCGTTTTTACAGCTGTGATAAAGTTCACTTCCCTGCTTACCCAGAGCTTGTATACCGGACTAATAAATATTCCCCGGTTACGAGCGAACGGTAAATCTAATTTTATTTCTATTCCAACCAACATATGAAAATTTGTGATAAGCTTCTTAAAGTAATGAAGGTTTTAATGACTGTTATAACTACAATTATTATGTTTGCGGTACCTGGTAATGTTTTACTCTCAGATATTAAAGCGTCGTTATAAAATAAGTGTTTTTAATTAGGTTTATTTAATTGATTAATACGTTAGACTATATGTGGCTCAACTTATGTTCCCTAAAATTAAAATTAACATAACATATTATCACGCTTGTCATTCTCGAAGCGTTAGGCAAATATGTACTAATGTGTATGTACATTTTGCCGGTATGTTTTAGGACCCATGTAATAGGGGGCGAACCAATCAATTGGGCACAACAAATCATAGGTACTCCGAGCTGCTACTGCACACTTTATTTATTTTAATTTTATTTATTTATTTGGTTTACACGGCTTAAATAAACCAATTACATAAATCAAAGGTGAATTACAAATGTAAGGGGAAAAAAAGGAGTAAACAAACTAATTAAATAAAATGATTTTCACAAAATTGTAAACACTGACACATAAAATTGGCGAATTTATCATCATTACACTTGGTAAGCACATTGTACGTCTGCCTTATTTAGTTATATACCTACATAAAAATAATTGAACTTGAATTGAACGACTATGTATTTTTTATGTATAAACGGAAATTGAACAACTATCAGTTTGGAGTCTTAAATGTTAATTTTGGACTAAAGTCGAAGCCACAACTCGCTCATTAGAGATTTCTAAGGCATACCTATACACATACTTCCTTTTCATTGCATATAGGTATATATCCTAAGAATAACCACTCACTTTTACACGCTTTATATAAAAATAGCTCTTAAGAAGCTCAAGAGTATGTGAGAAAAATACTTACATCTCCTGAGTCCAACAAAAAGCGGTCTATATATATTGAAGTCTAAAAATATCATTTGTGAAGGACAGCCTCTTCCGGCGGCTGATTTTATTCGGGAAGCACTTTAGGTCAAATTGAAACCATTAGAGGGAAACGTGTTAGTTGAAAAGATAGAGGCCGCGCGACTGATGTGCCTCGGGTCGATCAACTGGTTTATATTTTAGTTGTATATGCGATACACTACATTAATAACAATACTTTATTTGCGACAAGAAACCAAGTTAATGGAAACGAAGATAACAAGCCGAACACTATAGATCTGATAGTCTACAAGTGTCTGACTAGAGAACTGCAAAGGGAAGGTCCTAATTGTCTTCGTCTTATACATGACTTGTAAAAGTGTCTTTAAAAGATCTATTTACAGAAATAAATATCATTTATTTATCAATTAAAGTTCAAGGCGTCAGTGTCTTTTTGAAGATAAGATAAAGATAAGATAAGATAAATTTGGAAATAAATTGACGACCCGATTAGCTCAGCGGTAGTTAACGCTGCCTTCTGTGCTACGGGTCCCGGGTTCGAATCCCGGTAGGGATAAATGTTTGTGTAATGAGCATAAAAAATTGTATCCGAGTCATGGATGTATCTACGTATAATTTGTATGTATTTACAAAAAAAAGTTTATGTGTAGTATATCAACCTTCTTGTATCCGTACCACAAGCCTCGTTGCTTACCACGGAACTAGATGGCGCTGTGTGATAATGTCCAGAGATATTATTATTTATAGATTCGATAGTATAGAAGTGTGACATGAGAACTGCAAAGGGTCCAAAGTCCAAGGCACAAGTGTCTTTGCGAAGCTAAAATAAATTTGGAAATAAATACATACATTATTATTATTATTACCCTTACGAAAATATTAAATATTGAAATAAAACTACTACTTACGGATTTGGTTGCGGTATATTAATATTATTTAATATTGAATAAATATACCGTAAAAAGTAGTTTTATTTCAACAGAAATCATTAACATGATAATATACCACCACGCCTGTCGTCCCCGAAAGGTTAGACAGACGTGTACTAATGTACACCCACGTTTCGACGGTATGTTTTACGTCACAAATCCAAACTCCGAAATCCTACTGAGAATTTCATAGAAATATCCCATAACATTTTGTGCTCGGCTTTGGAATTGAACCTCGGTAGTTTCACTGTACGACCACTAGACTAACGAGGCAGAAAACAACGCAAATATAAACGAAAATCTTTGGGGGAGGCTTATGTCCAGCAGTGGACGTCCTCCAGCTGATGATGATAAACGAAAATTTTTAGCTGTTGTTTTTAGTAACTGATTTTATTAATTATTCGCTTTGTTTGATCAAATGTACGTTTAAGTAAATTATGTTGAAAAATATACTCTATGCAGTGTATTATTCAACAAAATGTAAAATTGTTAGAGATATTAATGACGTTAAATATAACCGATTGTCTATGTATTATACATGTATAATTACCGATTTAAATATTCAAAATTAGAAGAATCTTTATGATCATAGGTTTAATTGGATGTGAAATACTAATTTCTCGCATCAATCCTTTTATGGCACATCCTTTTGTTCCTATACCTCTGATTTTCTATCCTAGAGCGGATTGCCAGACTTTACACGCCCTCGCACATAACTTCAAAAAGTCAGTCCCAGGGTTCAAACTTGAGAATTTTGACTTCACAGACCAAACGTCACACCACCAAACTAAAAAAAAATACAAATTTGCTTAAATAAGAAATATGTAGTAACAATTTGAAGCAGACGGCGTGTTACGACACATGCGGGCTTACAAGTACAAGTATTGTAAACATTGTCAGCATAGGGGCTGTATGAAATTATATGACAGTTGTGTAGCAACTCGCTTACTTTGCATCAATCGATGTGAATACTTCATAGAGAACGTTTTATATCTTGCAGACAGACGTATGAAGCTCGGAATAGTTTTCAAGTTTACTCAGCCGTAGCGTGTTGTAGCTTCGTAGCCATTGTAGCGGCGTAGCGTAGCAGTGTAGCTACACGCTACGTAAAATACAGACAACGAATGTAAAATATATATTTTTCATTGCCTTTGTTTTTCTTTTTCACATTGTCTTGTGATAAATATTTGGTTTGCAACACTTGTTTGCTCGTAATAAGAAGTACAAGTTAAAGGAATTTACATAATAAAATCGACAAAAATAAGATTTCGCGAAGACTCAAAATAACTTTGGCGCAATATTTGAACTTTTCAAAAACAAATCAGGCGTAAGTTTGTGCTTTTATCATATTTTTAACATATTTTAACTTTTACAGATAAGTTGGAACAACTTCCTAATCATTATTGTTTGTTTGCGCTCGTGTGGAGTTCGCGTTTTGCTTATTTAAGCTTTGTTATTTTGAGTTCTTTTGAATACTTAATATTATTTTGTAAATCAAAATCATGATTCTGATTCACATTTGTAAAAATATTTATTTAAAGTAACTCATAAGAGTTGTAAAGGTCTGTTAAATACTTACAAGTCATTGAATAAGTTTTATTTCGCTAACATTCATAAATATAGATATTTGTAAGTCAGCAACATCAAACTAAGCACTGCCTCCGAATTCAAAAGTGAAATCTTATAAGCTACCGGAGTACGATCACTTCATAATAATATTACCCGCCGTAAGTTAGTATGTCAAAACAATACACAATAACGACGGCACAAACTTAAAAACTAGTGAGTCAGTGCCAAACTCGCGATACAACTATTTATAGCATCAAAGTTCACCAAAACATTTATTTAAGTGAGGCACTGTAAATAACAACGATACAAACTTAAGCTGTAAGAGGCTGCAATAAGTAGGTTTTCTTGCGTGACTTTAGGGTTAACAAAGGCTAGGAAAGTTACATTTGATTCAATCCAGTATGGAAGCTGCGAGCACAGTCGCTAGTTGTATATTGTCTAGTTGAATTTTCCCCGTGATTTCGTCTGCAAGTAATTTCGGTAGCTTATTTTTTATCTAATGTGCTTAATAATTTGTTACGAAAAAATAAATTACAATTTCTAACTCTTACTAACTTCTAACCACGCGGCGCGCTTCCCCGAGACTCAATACAAAATTTAATCTAAATAGTTTCAGCGGTTAACGCTGGAAGAGGTAATCGACAGTCATACACATGCTTTTGCATTTATAATATGAAGTAAGGAATATTTCGAGGCAACCCTAACTGCATCTTTGCGAGAGGCAAGAAGAGGCGTATGCCAAAACCGCGCCGCAACTGTTGTGTTTGGGATTAAAAATTTTGGGACATCGCCTTTGTGTTGTTTAGTGTTGTCACTGTGTAAGCCATCACTGCTCTGTTAGCAATAGCTATTAAAATGTTAGCGGTTGATCTTTTTTATTTATCTTTACTTGCTAACCAAAAATTGTTTACACAAAAATTTGTACAAATTTCTTATGGGTTATCACAGCATCCACCATGAACATGTGTTATTTATTTTGTATGGAACGTTACTCACACTGTGATTATTTCCTGTGCGTTTATAAACACAAATTCTCACATGTACAAACGCCTAGATTCGTAAAAAAATACCTGTAGATCGTACAAGTATTTGTTCATTGCGGGGATTGAATTGGCAACCCGTAAGCAAGCCGCAATCCGATCGCTCAGCCATTGCGCCAATTGTGTTGTGAAAGCCGTTTGTGTTGCAATATTGTTATGTTACAAGAACAAAGTACATATATTAACGGTAAGGTAATATTCTTAAGAAATAAAATAGAATTAAGTTTTTCATATTAACTATTGTAAAACAGGAGCATAATTACAATTAAAATGACAATATTTGAAACATTTTCAACAGTAACATTTTATCAATTTGTAACTGTTATTGTTACCTAAGAAATAGGTAGACAATCCTAAAGATTGGCAAAAATCTACATAAAAAGTAAATAGGGGTTATACCACATCATATGCTGTAACTTTGAAATGCTAGGTGTCATGTAATAGTTTATAACACCATCATCCTAACAGGTTTACACCCAATGCGATACATACTGCTATAGAAAATTTTATAGAAAACCCCAAATAACTCTGATCGACCTAAGATCAGAACTGACCTGGAACAAGATGTCCAGCAGTGGACGTCTAACGGTTGATGTGTGATATGTCACAGTGCACTTACCGAGTTTCATATTGTAACTATCCATATAATGACCACTTTAATACTATGTATATGAACTCTATAAAAGTTTGACTTTTACTAGGAATCAAAATATGCCAATTATGCCAGCAAAAATGGTTTGGTTATTGTATCCATCGGGAATTGAACGTAAACCCTTTAATTTATACCTACCAAAAGTAACCAAATTTAATTTGTGCTAATTGAGTTTCTAATGAAAACTGTTAATATCAAAAGCGGTTAACGGTACAGCATTATACAAACGATTTTATATTATATATCGCTTACCGAGTTGTTAATAAGCTTTCTCGTACAAACAGCCAACATATTATTATATTAATGATGATTTTGACGAAACTAACCGGTAATTATTAGTCAACATTGGTAACAAATGTTGGCCATATAAACTAGATACGCTTTGTTGGCTTTTTGTAATCATGCAGTCCACAGTCAGCTATAAAGTTGAATGATTAATTAATCAGATGGTATCTGATTAATGCCATCACCAGTTATTCCAAAAACAATTTGACGACCCGTTTAGCTCAGCGGTAGTTAACGCTGCCTGCCGTGCTATGGGTCCCGGGTTCGAATCCCGGTAGGGACAAATGTTTGTGTGATGAGCATCAACATTTGTATCCGAGTCATGGATGTATCTATGTATAATATGTATGTATTTACAAAAAAAAAAGTATATATGTAGTATATTAACCATCTAGTATCCGTAACACAAGCCTCGTTGCTTACCACGGAACTAGATGGCGCTGTGTAATAATGTCCGGAAATATATAATGTCCAGAAATATATAATATAATATATATATATATATATATATATATATATATATATATATATATATATATATATATATATATATATATATATATATAATATATATAAATAACCTAAAAGGTTTTACCAGATTACGGTCATTATCATCACACACATAATTACAAATCACTTCAAATGTCTTTGAGCAAACAGATAACAAAAACATCACAGCCCAAATAAAATAAAGTTCCGGACAGTAAATATGAAATGTAAAATTAATAAAAAAGGCAATATGCAATCGATTACCGGCAGTATGTTGGGAAGCGACTGTGGATAGTAATAAAGAGTGATCGATGCGTTTGGCTCGCACTCGTCCCGCAGTCGGTCCAAACTCGTCCCGCCCTCATCCCGCAATCGCATCGCTCTCGTTGCGGTGCCAGTGCACCACCAAACTGTCGTAAATTCGAAATGACATCGCCGCCGACACCATAGGCCTAAACATAAATTTCTATATCTGATGCTCATATCAGCTGTTTGTGCGCATAAATTATGCGATTGGAAATACGGCTTCATGCTTTTTAAAGCGCATTATGTAGATTAATATATATAATTATGGATGTGTAATTAAATTTTTAACCCCTATAAAGACTATTCTTTATCTAAAACTGAAATAACATAAGTGGTTTAACTTCGACCAAAAGTCAGACGATATCTATCGTAAAAGATAGAAATTGATAAAACATTTGAAGCATAAAAATATAACTCACAAAAATGAAACTCATAAATCGAAGCGAAATATTTTGTGGGTTGGCATTCAGAGTATTGCGCTCAACTACAGAGCGAAATAGTAGAAAGGAAAGGTATAAAAGCTTTACCCTTTCTAAAAACACGTAAATAGGAACGCGGGGCGTTCGTTCCGTTCGGCTTCGGCGGCGCACACACGCGCAACACCTACACCGGCCGCGAGCCTTACATACGGGAATAAACGACGTGAAATGGGAAAAAAGTTAAATATGTATGAGTGTGGGTAAATATATAAATCGGTATATAAAGGCGTTTATATAAAATAGATGGGAGCGCGCGGGCTGCGCTGCGCTCGGCTCAGTCGCGCGCGGACCTCGCAGCCGCCCGCCGCGGACCTCATCTCTTCTCCTCTCGGGCCGCACACACTCGAAACTCTACACTTTCGCGCCAGTTTTATCGCGCCCCATAAACAATGTCAAACAAACTTTTATTTATGTATGAAATATTTCCATAACTAATTTGCGTCAATGACAGTGTTTTTGTGTTATGACTTAAGTTTTACCTACTTCGCGTGGTTGGCCGGCAGAAGTTTTTAAACTTGGTAAGTGTTTATAAAAGTTGCCACAAGTTTGTCTGCTTAGTCGGAATAACAAGTTATTTCTGTTAGGGATTTTTAAAATTAGTATTGTACGGAACTAACGTGGTTTTTTAAATAGTTTTTTTAGTATATGGTCGATTAACTTTGTAATAGAGGAATACTATGAAAAAACTTGAACTTAAATTTATAAATAACAAATAAAATAAAACTATTGACCAATTTTATATATATTATTTATCCAGGACATCATAATATTCTTTTGTCTTTCAAAAATGTTTACTATATATGTTATACCTACGCATTCTAAGTAAAACTAATATTTTTTTATTAAAACTAATTATTCAGTAACCTAATCTTATATAATCTAAACTAAATTGAAGAACAAAAAACGTAAAAGGGTTTAAAAAACTTTCAAAAAAGATTTTTTACTAGCACACTACAATATTTATTACGAAAAATATTTTTATTCTTTATTTTGATCCTTATTCCACCTTATATAGATGGTAGAATATATGTAGAAATTATTGAATGATAATATTAATTAACATCACAAGACGCTAGATGATAAATTATAACAATAGCATTATAGATAAATTTAATAAACCCAAAAATATAATTTCGAAAATTTATTTTCAAAAACCGAACAAAAGCCTTTTATAAATATATTTGCATATTTTCCTGCTTGAAAAGGCATCCATCATCTAGTTGAACAACAAACATTTTTCCATAATTTAGCAGAACAATCAGTTGCGACGAATATTAATAGCGGGAGTATCTATGTAACAATTTGTTTTGTTGGCGTACAAAGCCAACAGTTAAATTAGTCCACAAATGAATGTCGAGCCCGAGCTTAAATTCGCTTATTAAACATACTAGGCTCCCAAAATTAACTATATTAATTTCCTTTCGCCCGATTACAGCAAAATTGAATAAAATTTACAATCCACGGAATTGCGTAGACTCAAAAATTAAAATCTTTCTTAAATGTTTCACTTAAATATGAATTTGTATTTTTAATAAGAGCGTAGGTAAAGTTCTAGAAAAAATACAGATATTATTTTCTAGTTAGATTTTAAAGTAGGGTATTAGGCTTAGTTAGTATTTTGTAAAATTGCGTTTCCAATATTAGCTAGAATGCTGGAATTTAGACAGGCACGCAGAGCACGAATGTTGTTTATTTAATTAAATAAGTAGGGACAAAATATTAAAGTGTCTCGGTATTTTACGGATAAATAGACAAGATAGCTTATATTTGTGATATATTTTTTGAATAACAGTCACTGTGATACTGCTATCATGAAATACATAGGTAATCATAATCATAATCATAATTTTTATTGCAATCCATAATGTACATACAGGTGATATATATATAGTTAATAGAAACAATTATGGACCCTGTCGGGCACAACAAGGTTATGTAGGAGAGAGGAAGCGCCTAAATCTTATTAAATTGTTTTAGATATAATCTACATTTTTTATTAATTTAATTTCTTAATATTAGAAATATGAGCTATTTATTTTTATATATACTTTGTTATCTGATATTTATTATTGCTCCATTATTAGAAAATAGGTACTCTTACTTTATAGCATAATAATTTTGCAAATTTTTATTATTATTGTATAATTAACTTAGTTATATAGGTATTTTGTATTGCAATTTATTTAATTATAAATCATGCAGTAAAAAGCTATAGTTATGGTGTTTTAACAACACAATAAATTACAACCCTTCACCACATAATTCTCAATTAAATAAATTTATTTATAATTTTTTATAGTAAAATAATTAAAAAAATAATATTATATAAATTGTTACATTAAATTATTACCCTTCTTATTACAATTATTTATATGTCATTTATTTAATATTACTTATGTTAGTTTATGTATTTATATTATTATTTTTTGTGTAGTAAGATTACATATTTTCATATCAGCTTATTTATTTTTTATAAAATTTAATTTAATAGTTATATGTAGAATTTATTTATATGTAATTAATTTTATAGGTAGATGTAGAATAGTTTAATACTTAGATATTAGTTCCTCTTTTTTATATTTGAGTATTTTTGTTTTAAAAGGAATATTGTATTTTTACTTAAAAAATATATTGTTTTGAAATTAGTTTATTAAGTGGTAATTAGCGATATGTAATATAGTATATCATAATTATATATTGTTGTAGTATTAATTTTAATTATATATTTAAGTGGTATTTACTAGTTTATCATCTAACATTTAACATTTAATTTTCTAATATATAAAATCTTTATATTACTTATAATTTATCCTTAAGATATTCCTTAATACTATAGTAACTTTTTTTTGTCAGGAACTGTTTTATTTTATTAACAAATATTTGGAATTTATTTTCCTTTTTATGGTATTTGGTAACTTATTATAAATTTTTATAGACATGACCAAGGGACCTGAGGAGTGCATTTCTAAACGGGAGATAGGTAGATTTAATCTATTTTTGTGTCGCAGTATAATTTTGGTTTGTATATTTTCACGCTTGCTGTAGAATTCAGGGTGCTTATGAAAGGTATTATTGTGTATTGCTTTTGCTGCACCTGATGTGGTAAGTTACTCTAACTTGCATTTATTTTTTACACATTTAGATAAAGCATTTTTATACGAAATGGTAATAATTTATATCTTTCGTTATAAGAAGCTAACGATATCATCGACCAAATCTTCCTTCTTACATACTTGCGGCTGAATTTTTTTATCATATCAGAACATTTTTTAAATCCTTCTTCGGCTATGCCTCAGGAAATATAAAATTCGATGTACACGTAGGTACCTATATATAGTCAATGAAACGCATTCCCAAAATCCTGTCGATAAATATTCAATTTCGTTTGAATTACGATCAAATATTCAGTATTTGATATTCAATTCTCGCGAATGAATGATATTCGAATTGTTGGTGGCTATTTGTATAATACAATCGTTAGGACCTATCATTATACGTAATTGTATGTATATTGGAAGTCATCCATCACATTAACAGCGGAACCAAATTTAATAATTGAATTCACTGAGTATAATAATGTATTGAATTAAATTAAGTGGGGAAATTTAATGTTCCAATGGAAGTTTTAATTTTTCACAAAAATGATTCTGAATCATCATTACGAAATCGTTAAAAACAACAAACTTAGGGTGTTTAAACGCATATACAAACAGGACTTTGTTGTATATGCGTTTAGTGGTTCGTAACAAATTAGATATGATTTTCAAAAGCACTCAATAAATTTGAGTATATAATTTCAGAGAAAATTTAAGTATATAGCACCTGTGCAAAGCTGTAGCGGGTCGGTAGTACCTACACTTTATGTATTTAGCAAGCAATAAGCGGACAGCTATTAGTAAAGTGTCCGCAAACATTGGTAGTTACTTATATAAACAACTAGAGGACTTAAGTCATGTCAGTTGCTTACAAATGGCAATTTAATAAACAAACAAGTTAGGTTGATCAATGGTCTCAACTAGTTGGATACAGGACATCAAAACTATGACTGATTGATAGACAAAGTTCACCATATAGCGACAATCACTGTAATATTTGACGTAGAAATTCTTTTTATGTAGTAACCACATAGAGAAGTTTATAGCAGAAAATAGCATATTTAAACGGATTCAATAAGAAGAAAAAGGTTTAAAATATATTACGATATACATATTTTACAAAAAAAGTGAAAATAGTTTCGGAGATCTTGGCAATGGATAGTAGTAGTATTGTCATCGGGCACACTTCCAGCTGTGTACCTTCAGTACGCCTGCTGAGAGTAAGGATCTAAAGATCCTAAGTAAATTTCTTCACGTAAGCGAGAACTTTGTGGGATTATACATACGTACTTATACGTTTTGCATGTAGAAGGAGTATCTATGGTCAATAGCCATGCTCTTTCTTATGGAGGTTCTTGCCAGCTCTTCTCTATAAAACCTTCGTCTTCGAACCGTGCAACTACATAGTTTGGATAGTTCAAAATTTGGATAGTTTATTATTGGTCTAATTAAAAAAAAAACTTTTGACTTTGACTTTGAAATGAGTTATGTGAAATATTAACATTTTGTTGGCTCCTTTAATCAGCTTAATGTGCGGGTACGATAGTAAGTACGATATGAAATTAGCACGTTGTCAAATCACTGACAATTATTTTCTATGTGACAGAATTCAAGTGCTTTAATTTAATACCATTAAAATAAAAACATTTTCATTAACACATTTAGAATAATAATTGAATCAGAAATAAGCAGACTGATACAAAATATGCAAATATTTTATCTCAGATATCGGATTAAATTAATCAATGTAAAGCAATATTTCGTTAAAGGGCACGTGTATCTGGGCGTGAAAGCATTGTTTCGCAGAATTTATCTTAATAAAAACGAATAATAATGATGTTTTATTTTCTCTTTGAAAGGTTAATGTAACTTTACAAAAACATTTGTTCTTTTTTTTATGCCACAATGGCGACAAACAAACTTATGGCCCTCCTGATGGTATGCGGTTACCGTAGTCTATGGATGTTTCAACACTAGGCGTGCCTGTCACGCGTTGGGACAACCGCACGACCCAATGGGTCCGAATTAATGGCAAAAGTTCACGCGGCAAGCCCAGATAGAGATGGCGGAATGAGCTGGAATCCTTCCAAACGACTGGTCCCTAACAGCCATAATGTGGTAGAAGAGTGGGGAGGCCTTTGCCCTGAAGTGGGACACTAGGTTATTAATAATAAGAGGATACCGGCATGACTGAAAGATTCTCTAGGTGGTATGCGAAGTCTGCCAACCGGCACTAGCACTGTAGCCTAATTTTCTCAAATGAGAGGAGAATCGTGTCCAGCAGTGGGACAATAATTGGGTTGAAGATTATTACAATTAACACATGTGACGCATATTAGGCCACGTTTTCTTAGGTCTCGAAATATTTCAGAATTCACTCATAGAGTGCAGAAATCGTGGCTGTCTTAGAAATCGATCAGTTTCGTTACTACGTAGCCACAAGCCATCTACATCGCAGGTAACTTCAACTAATGTACAGGTACAAAGTGGTTCTCTGACGTGCTTGGGATTCAATACTGAGAAATCCATCCTTTGTCGAGACGGAGCTCTGGTGATTTATGTCCATATTATGTATAATATTATATTCATATTTTATGGAAACATGTTTCATCTGATATGTATCGACTGTTCACATAATGTAAATAGGATTTAAAAAAAAATTGCTCGTATAACATGTTGCGATTTGTTGTACATACATACTACATTTTTTTAATTTATGGGTATTTATCTATTTAAAAATATATTTTAAGTTAAAATAAATTAGGCGCCAAATAATACCAGCTGGCGGGAATATGGATAGATGTTGTAAATAAAACACAAACAGTAAATGTATGTATATTTAGAAGAGTTTTTTTTTAAGTTTTCTTTTAAATAGGTTGTATTTTATTTTATAAATCATCAATGGAGTATACATTTAAAAATATATTTTATTATTATATTCATTCGAGTATAAGAGTAATCGAATATTATTTTGAAGAGAAATCTTCGAGACAACCAACACCAACATCAGTATTCCCGTGAATCCGAAACGTTAAGTTAAAATAATATAAATATACCGCGACAAAATCCGTAGAAAGTTGTTGTATTTCAAGAATCTCTATGGAAACTTATTTAATCATCCTAAATAGTACAAGATCTCTAAACAAAAACGGGTTGTTTTCTTAAGATATACGTTTGCTGTATTGTATTGAGATACAGTTTTTATTAGTAGGATTTACAACCTTGTTATCTTTGTTGTTTTGCTTATAATAAGGTTGTAAATCCTATAAATACAAGTTTATCAATATATACTAAAGAGTTTACAATATTAATAAATTATATTTTCTTTTACAGATTTCATGAAAATGATGCCCGTTCTGCTAATAGCGATACTCGGTAAGCATCCCACGATAATTTATGGTTGTACACCTAGCAATTCATTATTGTACGGTTTCTAAACAATGCAATAATTTACAAGCTATTAGGTACGAAATTGACTATGAGAATCGCTTATTTGATCCATTAATATACCATCATTTCAGGTTGTAAACATGTAATTTTAAAGTCGTATTCAGAATTATAATTCCTACTCTAATATATTATTTATTCTATAGTATATAATAGTCTCAGTATTCTCGTAAGCTATAAGAAGACAAATACATCAAATGTGAACCAGTTACATTAAATTTTCGAAAACATTTACACATAAATATTATATTTTATACGTGAACTATTTTTTAGTCTTGTAACACGTATACCATAATAGAAATAAAACAAGTAAAAGTAAAATATCAATAAATGATATAATGATAAGCATAGAACAATGTATTTTAAATCTTACCATGTTACATATTTTGAAGTCCTAAATCATCACCGCATCGTCTGCAAAGCGTGATTTTGGTATATTGGATTTAATATCTAATCTTATGAGACCATCGTTCCAACACCATTAGAACAAATAATTCACTTTAATTATTTTCATCTAAGCTTAAAACTACTTTTTAAAACATAAAAAAACTAAATTACAACATACATATGTACATATACCTATGTATAATTGGATGGTTGAATTGGAGCCTCCGAATTTTATTTTGAACTCGTTTCAATTATTTTTTTTGACTAGCTGCTGAGCCGTAGTTTTGTTTTCATAATAGCTTAAAATTCACTTCTATTCAAATAAAATAATAGCTTTTATGATATTCTTCAATTCACCATGCTTTCTATGTGATACATAAATAAATAAAATTGTTTTATTTCAGACCATAAGTCCATTTGGTTAGTACAACACACAACTTAGAAATTATGTGTTAGTAGTACTTATATCTAACAGAAAAACAATTATTTATTGTACGCCACAATAAATAATTGCCAATTTTATTTATTTTTGTTATTTTGTGATACAGAAACAAAATGAATGTTAGAAAGTATATATTAACCGCCTCCGTTTTTGAAGTCGGTTAAAAATAAAGTAGTAACGATTACATGGTAAGTTATTCTTGAGCAGTTTATACATATAGTTTGATTGAGTGTAGGTACCGATTGCGAATTACCTCAACTTGCACTCTCTATTTCTCTATAAAAATTAACTACATTGGTTAACTTTTCTGACTGAAACTGAAGTAGGTTCTGTAGGTTTAGTACATTGACACGTTTTTGGAAATATTTTCAATGTTCACAAAAGATTTAAAAAATAACAACTTGTTTTATGCCGTCATAATACATTGTGAGCATAGAGAAATGCTTCGAATGGCATTTTCGCCAAACGATGCACAGGCACGTCCACGATTACCTACCTACCTTATATTAGCTTACCTAGTAATAGCGTAATATATGTATAAATGGAATGTACGTACATAATTTGAAGAGTGGTTTTGAATTCTGCTGCAGAAATAAACAATATTCTGCTTCAAAACATTGGTATATTTACATTGTGTCTCATTTTAAAATGTTGTTATTTCAGCATTTCGTCAGAGGTGGGGAGAGGTCGCTAGTTTGAATGCCGGCGCCAGATCCTAAAATACATGCATTACTTCTAATTAGTTTGCTTTAAAGTTCTTTTTACGGAAATAAATATAGTTAGTTAATTTTAATTTACTTATCATTTAAGATTTAACTAATAAGAACACAGGATGGCAACACATGTAATACCTCTGGTGTTGCTAGCATCCCAATGTTATAGCATTTTTTTTATCAACAGGCAAGTTATATGACTTTAATTATGTATAAATATAGGTATACAATTAAAATATCTGGAAGCTCACAAAACAAGTCACCTCATAACTAATATTTTTTGACCAAATATCGGTGAATTGTTGTTCTGTTCGGTTCGGGCCGTCTTGTCGATAAGAGAGAATTTAGGTCATTTTCTGCGCCGGCTGAGAAGGGGTTTAAAATTTGCAAATTTTCAACACATTTTTGCTTAGGCATGAACACTTTTATAACAATTTTCAAAAGTTTCATGCACAAATTTGAGAGTCAACTATGTAGGTATGATTATATCGTGCGGATTAATTTGGGATGACAATATAAAAATAATAATATCAGAGGATAAAAATTAATATAACAATTATGTGCACAATCTTCCTAGCCACCTTGCCTTAGAGTTTAAATGACCATATTAGCTTAACGCTGACTTGAAGTAATATGGTCTTATAAACTTATCAAATTCAATAGCAATATCAATAATAATTTATTTAAGGAACGCGTCCTCCACCCGCCTCGGGGTGAGTAAGAATGACAACCATGTTGCTTTATGGATAACTGAGATACAATATTAAAACTTTGTATAACAAATATTTTCTTAAACAATTTCAACAGCTATACCTGTTTCAGATACATAGACTATATTCATATATACCTTTTCACAGTTCTGAGTTATTATCCAAATAATAATTTTTGGATGCAAATATTTTATTACATCTTCACTGAAATCAAGCAGTCTAAATACACTCAATTCTCATCTAAATTCGAATAAGCTTAATAAAAAATCTGCCGTGAAGGCTGTTTATTTCGTATAACTAGACATAAGTTAAACATCAACGGTGAAGGTTTAACGCTTTACACGATTCAATCCAAACCGCTAAGATTCTGACTAGCTTTTTTTAGCTGTGCACACACGCGCAGACGGCCATTACCCGTGCTAGAGTTTATAGAAAAAGAGAATAAGACGTTATTTCTATCGCCAGGTGGTAGCTATAGTAGTTGCATTTTAAGGGGGAAATTTTAATTAGAAAACGCTCGTGTTACATTCAATGTTTTTCTGCTATTTTAGTATCTATAATTTATATGATTTTTATTGTTGACTTGAATGCGTGTGAAGAATATTAAATAGTAATAATATTAGCCCATTTCTTTTAATACTTACGCCCCGCCTGATGGTAAGCAGTTACCGTAGCCTATAGACTATTTGCAATACCAGAGATGTTACGGATCCAGTAAAAAAACCCGGCGGAAAACTTCGGTGGAGCTGAAAACTTATTAGTCAATGTTTTTCTAACATTGCAATAATTATTTTAGTTTTTTTGTACTTTAGTGTTGCCGTCAGTAGTAATTTCCCAAGAATACACAACTTTCTTGACGTATCTTCACTTTATACAACATCCTTGGGGAGATATAGACCCTTTTTAGAAGCAGACTCCAAACCACTCGACTAGAGTGCGTGTACTGTGTATTCAATTCTATATTGAATGTGCCCCATATTTAACTACGCCACACATGATTTTTAACATACCATAACATATCATGACGCCCGTTATTCCCGAACGAGAGTTGTTTTAGGTTCTTGTCAATAGGGGCCATCAACGGGGCACGAATTCAAACTTCGAGCTGCTACTGCAAATTTCATAGAAAAACCCAATAACACTTTGACATGATTTTTACAGGTTTTGTCTCGTTGTAGTGCAATTAAACGGTTAATTGGAACACGAGGCCCTTCTCTCCGCGGTGGAATAGAGTAGGATAAGCACGAACGATCGCTGGCGACAAATTGCCTCTACAGAGCGCCGCCGTTTCATATTTCTGAACAAGGAAACAATTTAGCCCTGGAACATTTTCATGACAATTTTTTCCCCGACGATGAGACGAATATTAATGAAAATTGACACGCACAAAACAATTTATGGTGACCTCAGATTTTGGCATAAACAAGATTATTAGATATTTTTTTATATTTAATGGTGTTTTGGTGAACCCGGGTAACCTATTAAATGCTTTGATTTGAAAATATTTTACGAATGGAGAAGAGAAGAAAATATCATCATCAATCCATTAATGTTCCACTGCTGGGCACGGGTCTCCTCTTGATTGAGAGGCTATAGTCCATCACGCACGCATACTGTGGATTAAGAAAATATATTTGGACATTATTACACAGTAGGTATATACCATATATGTACTTTTTAAAAAAGCACGAGGTTTGTGTTACGCGTATTAGACGGCTTGATTTATAGAAACATCTATAACTCAAGTATAAATTTATAATACTTGAGTCATAGAACACCTTTATATATAAGTTAACATTTTCAGGTGCTCAGGATGCACTAACTATCAGAGATTGACTTTAAGATTACAAGACTTCAAAATTACACAACTTATAAATTTGTTTACATGTCACTGTTTCAAATCTTGGTAAATACCATGACGCTTGTATCGCATCGCTTGTAGTGTATGCCACTACCTTCAAGAGTTTACCGGTAGGTTTACATGTCCCTTGTAATAGGGGGCGAGCCTATAGCCATTCACCGGCCACAAATACTAAATGCGCTGCTACAAAAATTTCAATCACACTTAGAAATTGAATCCAGAAACTCATGCTCTGCAGGCACGCTTGCAACTTTACTAATGAGGCATTTAAGTACCTACCTATCAGGACACTTCTACGCAAAGCTTTTTCCTAAGTTTTTAAAAGTAATTTTTCTAAAATGACCAGAAAATTGCGGACCTAGTATGCATATGATGAGAGACAAATGTAATATTCATATTTTCTAGAATACAGAAAGCGAGTATGACGGTTACAGTATGCAATAAGAGCAAAAAAGGAGAGATGAATGTAGGAAGCATTTTGTAATTACCTGTGCTGTGCCATTTTTTTTTTAAAACGTCGCGGCGTTTACCCTGTACCATATAAAAACAGAGACTATCTGTTATTACACATTCTATGAAGAGGTTTTATACGCGATGTTAATTAATTTGCCGGAATATTATCTTATTGATATCATTGCCTCATTCTATCAAAATATAAGAAAAACAACTATTGTAATTTCTTTTTATGAGAACGGTGTCCTTTTTATGTTTGTAAGAATGTGCTGCAAGGGTACTATTTTTTTTGCGTTTCCAATATTATAAATATATAATTTAACAATTTCATTAATCGTGACAATATATTTATAATAATTATGTAAATAAACAGAACACCTTGCTATCTATTTGATAATTGGGTAATCTTTTTGTTTACTACAGAGCATGAAGTAATTTATTGGTTCATACAAACACGATAAAAGAAATATAATAAGGCTATAACTGAAGTCATTAAGTAAATTAAAGTAAAATTTGACCCAGGCCAGCACTCCGGTTTGACACATTGATCTGTTTAGCTAAATAAGCTGAAACAATGCCTAAAGGCCTAAAGGAGTGCTTCTTACAACAAATATTTGTCTCTATTACAAACGTTATCACATTAAAAATCGTATCAGGTAAAATTCACAGAATAATAAAAAAACTTAGTATGCATGACTTTTAAAAACAATGAAAGTCAATGGTTAGAAAAAGTTGTAAACGAATATTATTGTTGTTGTCCTCGGGCGAGCCCTATTGCCGCTCCTTGGGGATTCCGTCCAATTTTAACCCTTTACATAACATTTCTACTGTAACAGAATATTCTTGCGTTGGCTTAGCCTCGGGAATTAAGTAATTTCTATTTTGATTTTGTATTTTGTACTCAGTATTGTTAGCATGATTACGCAGTCTTAGGGTATCTTCTGCCGATTGCTTTTGATGCACGGATTTAACACTTATTCACTATCTAATAAAGACTAAGATCGAATAAGCTTAAACTTAAGCGCGATGTATTGAAATAGAAACGCGGCCAATATTATATGTATAATTGATATGACTGACAAGAACTGTTAGTTCGGTTATAGGTCTCGAATAGTCTGTGGCGTTATAGTTAGCTTTTCGAAATTATGAATGAAGTGATATTAGGTCCCTACTCAACTCATCACTCGATTAAACGGTGAAGGAAAATATTGCGATGAAACATTTATGCCTCAAGGATTTACTTATCGGTGTGCAAAGTTTTTTTTTGAGAGGATATCATGCCCAGTAGTGGGACAGTAAAAATGTTGATAGATGGATGGATGGATGATATTTAGGTAGGTAGTTAAGTACTGAGGTTTTTTAATACGGTAGGTACCTACAGAATTAATAATATAATTAGTACATATAATTTACGTTTTCTTAAGTGCTTGTTCACGCATTTCAGCCAATTATTTTTGTTACTTTATTTTAAAAAGTTTATTTGGGCATACTATTCATTGAAATTATTTACAAAATCATCAATTCATCTTCAGTTTAATAGAGGTTCATATGAGAAAGTTTCTTAATAAGAATAAGAACTGCTTTGTAGAGACAATAATATTCATGCGAATAGGAGTCTTATCACGTACCTATCCTTGGTAATAGTAATAATTAGAGACATAACTGTCTTGATTACTCTATTTATGACTTAACAGCCTCATAAAATCTGTTTTTGCTAGTTCCCACCACTTTGCACGAGAAGTGTTGTGATAATGTATGCGAGTTGCGTTCATGTGATTATAAGCTTAAGAAAGACGTGTTTTAAGACTTATTGTAGTCTTATTTAATATAAGAATTTAGACTGTCATATGATTTCTTAGAAGATGTTTCAATGGTTTCAAAATAAAAAAATATATTTATTGATTTCTTATACTTACGAGAATATTGAAATAAAATAAAACTACTTTATCGGATTTTATTGCGGTTAATTGATTTTAACCCGACGTCAACTTTTTGTTTGAGTATCTATGGAGTTTCTTTTCGGCTCTTCTCCATAAGAACTACTTTTTGTACCGTGCAACTAGTTTTGATAATTCAAAAGTACCTGTTATATTGCCCTAATTGAAATAAAACATTTGAGTGTGAGTTTAATTTCATTATATAGATGAAATAATTAATTGTGTATTGTAATCATCGGCTAATGAAAACATTATTGTGGTATTTTTTATATTTGGCGATATTATCATATTACTTTATGATTTAAGATAAATATGTTGTAAGTGGCACATGTGAACAGCTAAAAGTTTAGTAATGTAAGGCCCTCGTAGTATGTCGGTAAGTCGTTAAATATTTGCAACGAAGCACATATAAGTAAAGCCAATTGTATATCTATCAACTTTGCTGAATATGATTATTACTCTAAGAGATGGAAACTTGTTTAAAACTAAGTAGGAAATGTGTTTGCCATTACATTGCTTTTTGTCAACTTTGGTTTTGAATGTACTGGCTTTATTATGAATTATACATACGAAAGTTTTACGGTAAGGGTAGTAACGCATTAAAAAAACGCAAAGGTTATGTTATTTGTTCCCCGCTAAAAGTTTCAAGAGATTGCGGTAGATTCGGCATATCGTTGCATACTTGACTATCCACATTATCATCATCCTTTATACATCAAAATCTTTTATTGAAATTATCTAATAAAAATGCTACTAGATATGGCATGGTATAAATATTTTTTGTTTAAAAATAGCCATCAGCAATAATATGTTATAATTTAAGGTTGTGTGTTTAACTTAAAAGAACATTACATATCGCACAAATCACTCACTAGTTTGACTATTTCGAAACTGGTCCCCTCCTTAATAAGGCACGACGTGAAGTTTAAGCACAAAGTCTATAATAGAATAGATAAAGAAAATTATATTAACCAAACGAACACACAAAATCAATACAAAAACCCATTAAAGGTTCAAAAATACAACACAATAAATTTACTCACAGACCACAGCAGCCTGTCACAAGTAAGATTAATGTCTTAAAACAAAATATCACAAGTTTTCTCCAGCGTGTGCACATTACCCACAATAATAAGTTACGTATGAAGTTACAGGACCATCTATCTTAGCTTGAACCTGGCTGATGACAAATTAGCTTTGGTCTCAGCTCACTCACAAAAATACTCAGCTAATACTTGTTCATTTATGTTGTTGACCACCACAGAGGTATAAGTTTTCCTTACTAGACCCGCCACTTAGCCAAAATGGTCGGTACGTTTGGAGAATTAATAAAAAATGCACTTAGTACAGTAACGGAGCATTTCAATAACATACATAGGCTCACATACCTTTTTCTGTACAGAACGCTATGCGCCATGATCCCTGCATCCCTGCATGCCACTTGCGTATGCTTGCTGCACTTTTGTTATATGTACTCTATACAAATTAAAATATGTTACATGCCAATTCTGTTTTGGCGAAATCCTTAGCTCATATACCGCTCAAAGTATTCGACTTCTAGACTTTGATGCTTGACATACGAGTATATACGATTCCAGTCCAATTCGCGACGGTTGCTTATGATAGTTTTCTCAACGCAACATAGTAATCGTATGCGAGCGCCCGAGCGGGATCCCAGATTTATTTGCGATGTTAAGTAAGATAAGTATATAGAAGATAGATAGTACTTAGTTTGTTACTGTTGATAAATAGCACATTGCATGTTATGCTTTTTCTTGACTAGACATTTAAGTATTTTTATGGACGCGATGTTTGAGTGGCAAAAAGACAAAAGAGAGAGATTAAAAAGCAAATTAAACCCAATTGAATAAGGCTTAACACGTTTTTTCTAATGTCTATAATAAATGAGAATAATTTTCCTTTATACGTATATTTTTATTGAAATCGTTGCGAATGATACGTTTGTAAAAACCGAGTTGTTGATTAAAGTCCTCAATTCGACTCGGCGTCTTCTCTTGCTTTCTATTATAACTCTCTGTGCTCCGTCGGTTTCAATGTCTGGGCATAACGAGTTTTCGAGTGTGTGCCTAATAGCTAAGATTATGTTACAAACTTCAATTTGCCAAGAATTTTAGCACCTCTTTCTAATACCGTGAGTTAATTGAATCCATTGGTATTTATAAATGTGTATGAGTAGCAAATCTGTAATTGAAATATATTTATTCTACGAGGCTACGGAATTTTGAACTTCAGATGTAAACATACAGGTAAAGGATTGATAGCTAGTCCGATGTAGTTGAAAAAATAAGTATGTCAATATGTTTCCTACCAAAAGTAAAGTGACTATACAGGTAAGAAGTATGACTTTAAACGCGAGTGGCGTTCAGTTGCGATTTGTGTTAAAATCTAAGTAATAAAAATATACCAAAAAAAGTTCCTCAAGCAAGAACGATTGGCTGAATGTAAAAACAGCAAAGCAAAAACAAAGCATGTTCTACTAAGAAAAAAAACCTTTTTGAGAAGAAGAATAATATGAGAGTAAGAAATGCGTACTCAGGTAAAATTTATATAGAAGTAGATATAACAGCAGAAAATTACTTGTAGATATAGCAATTTATATCCGAAACTGTAATCATTATACTTATAATTTATCTTAGTTTCAAACTCGTTACAGCTCCTTTAACTATATCATTGCGAGAATCACGTTGAAACCATATCATGAAAATGTCAGATATAAATAATATTATGTGACATTATCCTATCAGCTTACATAATTGAGTTCGAAACAATGGGACTGAGAGGTATATGTATATATAAGATTACTTATTTATCTACACTTTCATAAATAATTATAAATCGTAAATTTTCAATAAAATACGGTCCTAAAAATAAAATGTCTAAATAAAATCACTGACACTTAAATATAAAACTTTTTATTAGTACCTATATATAAAAGTTTGTATCGAATACCAATATAAATTATTCTAAACAATAGACATAACTAGTAAAAATAAACTGAATAGGTATTGCATACTATGTTTCGAATTAAAGTTGTGAAATTAAAACTATTTGAGTTAACCTCCAAAACGATACCAAAATATTAATTTTACATTAATTATTCTAAGCATATTTTTGTTATATTTTAAACTATGCTCAAAGGTAAATAAAAGATAAAACATAAAAATACTTTGTATTTTTTCAAGCTAAATTAATATAACATTAAAAGGTTACACGTAGCAGAGTTCAGACTAAGGAAAGTCCATGTTTTAAAAAAAAACATTATTATTGATAACGATCGGTACTTGTCGAGTAGAAAGGCGGACCGTAGCTCTATAATTTTAATTTAAACCCATGTGATATATTAGCGCGAGGACGTCATTAGGCTGCAAAATACAGTCAAATTGTCATTGTAATTCGGTTAAAAACGCTCTTTAGTTAAAGTTTTGTGAAACTTAATTTGAGTGATTTTTTTTAAATTATTTACTTAGTTTTAAATTGACGGTAGACATCATTCGCAAATTGGTTTAAATACGAGCGTTTGGTGGAGCACAAATCATTCTAACTTGAGTCGTCGTACAGTACGGACCTTTCTGGGACATCCCTATGCTGTCCGTTGAATAAACGAAGCTTTTATTAGTTAAGTGTAGTAGTAGTATCATAATATATTTCATAAACTATCTCCGAATATAATGTCATAATTATTTTAACAACCATCAACGGCCTAACAGGGTAAAATTCACAAAGTGGTCGTGTACTTAACAACCACTTCCAGTCAAAACAATATTCTTGTTAGGGGTGCACTCACTCATTCCATTTAAGTTGATGGCCAGTTTCCAGCGGCTAATGGAAAGATAATAACTGTTTAGTGACAGCCCTGTTTTGTTCATTTAATATAGCAGTGTCTGAGTAAAGTAAACGATACGTCACGGGTTTCTTTCTTGAGTAGAACAACGTTTTGCTCTTTACTGCTATTTCTTAACTTTATTTTGTTAAGGTTGCTAGTGGAGGGACAGAATTACTACGAAGGTCGTGTATGTATGTACTAGAAAACGAAATGCTAAAGTAGAAAATAGAACTAACACTGTGAGGATATTTTTTTGTTCCACTGATGTTTATTTTGACTAATTGATTTATCCCAAATGTAGAAAAATACTTGCTAAAGAATTTGATGATGATGATGAAGAACTGCTAAATTCCAAAACTTAGGCAATAAAATACACCCTTTTCAGTAATATGATTAAATGTCTGATTAACTACCAATAACGGTATGAATATTTCCTGTTATTTTAATATATTCTTTGGTGTAGCTTTAAAGTTACTTAAATAAAGTCGACGACAACTCATCTGTTGATAAGTTAGTGAACTTTTCAAAAACAACATTGTTAATTAAATTAAACTGAAAATTATAATATTATTAACAAAACAGTAATTTAAAAATACGCTGATAAATTTGGCGGAACGTAATTGAGTGAAATATGAATTCACTTGGTTGCCGGAATGCCTATGTATGGCGCTGGGAAAATTCAATTTGGGCGTGCAATAAAAGGACGAGCTGCAAGGGAAATTTACGTAGTTTATGTTGATGGCGTTACACTATAACATTTCACAGTGGAATAATCTGTATATCAAGATACACTTTGAATGCGCCCACATCCTGATCGTCGTATTGAGTAGTGTTATAACATAGCATAATACAAGGAACCTTCACCTACATGAATACTACACATATAGTGTAAGAATAGATTAATCTAATCTAACTATATCAACTAATAGAGACATTCCTGCTCAAATTGAGCTGCCAGACTAGGGAAGTACCTCCTTATGCTTACGCCTTACAGAAGACTGCAGTAAAACAGCAATAGCTGGTTTCTGTGAGTGAGCAAGGTTACCAGGATTGGGACTTCCCTATTAAAAAACCTAAAAAGGTTTTTATTTAGTCGTCGTA
The DNA here is from genome assembly GCA_905163465.1 of Craniophora ligustri. Lineage (NCBI taxonomy): Eukaryota > Metazoa > Arthropoda > Insecta > Lepidoptera > Noctuidae > Craniophora > Craniophora ligustri. Next base: position 7,583,633 of record LR990972.1, read on the forward strand.
CGGGCGAGCGTCACCTCCGGTGTTGCAAACGTCCGTAGGCTACGTTAACCGCTTACCATCAGACGGGTCGTAAGCACAGCTATTTTTACCACCCTTGTGGTAAAAATAAATGTGCTACAGTACTTATTGGTTGTACGATTTTATTTTAACTGCAGACTAAAAAGTGCGTTTTGTAACTGTAAAGTAAGTACTGAACTGAACGGCGCACGTACCAAAACGGCATCTATTTATTTAACAACGCTTGCTTTATTAAGTCAGTGATATTAATTATTATGGAAATAATTCTATTTTTCCGAAAATAGTATTTTCTTTAATAACAATTATCTTTTTACGCGTTATGACTCTCCACAGTAACTTAACATTGTACTTAAATAACACTAATTCTATAAATTACACATATTAATATAGTTGAATCAATTGTTCAACATTATTGGAATAGAAAAGCTTTCTAAAAAACTAACTCCGTATCAATAAGATACATAGTGCAACTTGCATAATATGATATAAGGTTAAAAAGTTGTAACATTAAAATGGTTTAAACGATGTTACTACGTTTTTTCAACTATGGACACGTCTTATCTATTTTCAAAAGTAAATCGTATAGATGCTGAATCTCGTAAAGCAGTGAGCTATGTGAATAAATAAATATCTCAGAAACGCTCGCGTTTCGAAGCGTTATTTTTTTTTCATATCTAAATGCGCGGACCGAGGAAAAACATAATTTATTATTCGTCGTCCCAGAGCGAGTTGTAAGTACATTACCTGCCGGAAACCAGCCTTTATTCATTACTGGCCAGGCCCTATTGGGTAAACATTAAACTGTGTCAACATTTTAAAACTGCTGACTGAATTGTTTTAAAACTATTTTAAATGGTATTCATGGCAGTTTCAAGTTACATCGAAATGTTACGAATCATCGAATTTAATATTGAACTGAATTTTGCCAAGAAGGAATTAATTTCAGTTCAGTAACTGGTTTCGCTTTACACATGAATAAAATAAAATACTGTACATAGAGAACTCTATTGCAACATACCTAATCCGGACAGTGTGCAATCCACTTGACTTCCGTTGCAGTAGCTATGTAGGTACAGTGAACAGAACAAATAATCGGATGTCTTTTTTTCTAGTTGGCGTGATGTAAACAGATGACCGCGGGTTCAAAGCTCTCGTTTCCGTGCGGGACGCGGGGTTGGAAACAAAAGATGCTCGTTTCCTCGGCGGTTCCGCGGCGGGGCGCGGGGCGTGGGGCGGGGCGCAGCCCTACAATGGAGGCATTGTTTGTGCCCGGTGACAGGAAAAACTCCGACCTCCGTGTTTCTGTGCATTTTTTATTTCTTTCTTTCTTTCGTCGCTTTTTCTCCGTAAGCTCCTTTGACTATGCCGGGAGGAATTCAAAGTTGTTTTGAAAGCACTATCTCGTGGGATTTCCTCGGTCACGAATTGATATCAAAATTTCATTATTCCTACTTCTGTGGATCAAAAAGAAGAAATGTTATTATAATTGCAGTCTTGAGATAAGGGGGAGCTTAAGTGCTTTGAAGGTTTTCTTTAATAAGCTTCGTTTTCATATTTTATTAAGAAAAATGTTCCTTCACAAAAATGTGTACACAAATATAGCCAGTTGGTTCTAAATTAAATTCCTTAACGTGTTTCAAAAGAATTGAGTATGCTGGAAATTTCTTTGAAATTGTGGCTTGCAAAGGAATCACTTCAAGTTGCAAAACGCATAAAAACTGCTTCAACAGTTCTTTCATCATAAAAAAAACATATGTGAATGCTCCACAAACTGGTTATTGGCTACAGTACAACTTCAATGTTTTATAAAAGTGTTCGCCGACTAGCCTACGGGTATGAAATACATTGGCAGTCGGTGGATGGCAGCCGGTTGCGGTGTATCCGCCGGATGAGCCCCCTCCCCGGCTGACCCTTTCCGGTCCTGGTCGCCTCTCACGATTCCTTATTTACCCGTTTTTCCTTATCAACCCGTACCATTCGCAACACATTACTGAGGATCTTGTTGGTGAAATTGAGGTTATTCCATCCTTACTTATACATGGTATGTGTATAGGATTAGGTGGTTTGTTTGGGAACTCCATTCCATCTTAGCAATTTCGGATTTCACGTGTCATTAAGGACTTTCATAAAAGTGCGATTTGAGGCAGTGCCGTCGTCGGCCGCCGCTTTTAGCTAGTTCTGAGGCTTCGGCGAAATATAAAATTGGGAATATTACGTAATCGCTTCATAGACGAGTGAGCGGGCTCCGACTTGATGTATGTTAGGATTTCCTGCAATATATAACGTTTTTGAAAGTCCGACCCCGCGGTCATTTGACCGTGAAATAAATCGATAAATCTGTAACGTGTGAGCGAACTGAACAATATCGATATCTTTACACGGAAAGCGTTTTGTAAACTAATACATGAACTTTGCATGTAACATAAGTATACATGAATCTAGTCTCAGCGAGCGTAAAGTTATTATGAAATTTACTTGGATAAACGTATTTAGCGATAGGTATACCCTCTTTATTAAAACTATAAAACGTTAGTTATATGTTTATGTATGATAAGTGCCGAAAAAATAAAAACACATTAGTTTACTTAATTTAAAGAAAAAGACAAATAATCACATTTAAGAAAACTACTCTTCAAAGTTTTTTAAAATAGCAACTTACAAATAATTTACAAAGTACTGCGAGTGAATAGCCCAAGCTCACTTACTTTTACCATTCAATCGGAAAGTAGCCGGTACTCTCTGCGGAAGCTATTTCAATTTAGAGATGGAAATAAAACGTTAAAAAAGTCGGGGTTTCCTTTCAATGGTCCGATAATCAGGGTCGCCTTTTTCAATATACAGAGTTATCAAAATATCGAACAAGTGCGAGTTTGACGAGGGTTCCGCCGTCAGTAGTAATAAAAAAAATGTTATTTTTTGACAAAAAAGCAAAGAAAATAGTTATTTTGCTTTTTTGATTAAAAAGAAAAAAAAACACTTAATCTTTATTTAAACATTGAGTAATACCCTCTCTGTGTGTGTTATATTGTTAATATTACCTATAATTGTAACATATTGTATAGTAGATGAACTCTTGTTACAAGTAACTGCACGAAAAGGTCTCTTAGAAATTATTTAAGTATTCATAATATAAATACAGGCTTTCCCTTCGACAAGAAACACCGAAAAAATAGAGAGGGCTTGTTCAAATTCCCATTTTAGTTTAATATATACGAGACTAACTTCGACATTTCGATTTCACAAAGTACATTGCAGGATTATTGCAGTACGGAATGGTAGCAGAAACAATTTCAATATTCCGTGAGTGTGCAAGCGTGCAGCGGCTTGACATGTGAGCGACAAAAATGCGCCACTAGAGTGTACGTGCGGGTCCCGGCGACCTATTGTTTCAGAATACACCCACTGCGGAATGCTCACAAGTACCCCTTTTTTTCTTCCACAATGGTGTCGACAAAGTTCAATGAGTATATTCTACAAATGACGTCGTTTCGCCGTCAAAGTGAACATAAAATGCATGCGAGTAGATTGAAATTGGAACTCTGTGGAAATACAGTATTGGAACTGTAATGAGTTTGCATAATAATAGAAGGAAAAGAGAGCAAAATGTCGTCTTACTATGTTGTTTATCTTTGTGGATTTTATAACAAAAAATGAAGGTGGCAAATGAAGATTATTGTGTAGCATATCATTATGACCCCTGTATCCCCGAAGGGTTCAGCAGTGAGTTGTATAGACACACTTTTCACGAATATTTCATCATCACTAATTCTTTGTATATAATATGAGGCAAGCCGATTTCACGAACCAGGCACGAACCCACTCACGCGACTACTGAGAAGTAACCACCATACTAACGATGCAATTAATATCTATTAGAATTTAGCCATCTATTCATGTAAATTAATACAAGATTTCAGACAGAACGATACTAAAGTCGTTTTGTTGTAGCTTTCGTCCCAAACCAATCTTTTCGCGAACACTGGGGAATGAATGTAAAACTGATGTGTCGTGGCAGCTTTGAAATTATATCGAAGTGGAAGTAACGAAGTAAATCTTCAGGATTTTGTTCCAACTACACTTCACGCTGAAAACATCTGACAAACCGACGCGGGACGGGGGAAGGATGTACACGTATATTGCAACGTAAGGTCGCGTGCCTTGTATTTTTGGCACGGAAACTCAAATCATGGAGGGATGTTATCAGATTTGGATTTCGAACGGGAGTGGCAAGCGCAAAATTGTGAACAATGGAAAACCGTAACTGAGTTAGCGGGCTCGATTGGTTCGATCGGCTAAATCGAAGATTTACGAGTATCAGTCAGAATTGTTTGCTCCGTTTTGATATTTACGCAACAGAGGTAATAAATAATGGAAAGCGTAAATGTATTAGTATTTTCGTTGTGAACAATGGGTGCGTATATGGTTTATTGGTTGTGAGAGTTGGGTTGTGTCGTAACCTGGTAACAATTTGTCTTTGTTAATTGTGTTTGTTGATAAGTTAGATTTCTTACAATCAATTTTATGGGAGTAGAACCTTGGTGGCTACTGTGCTACAAACTGATCAGAGGTTTAATTACCGCACCGGTTGATGTAGGTTTAGTTATTTGACACGAATAATGTATGTACATATGTATATGTGACAGTGCCACGCTGTAGTACGTTTGGCCTTTTCTGCAATATTCACATAATTTCTAAAACAGTGTCTGAATTTTATAACAGACCATGATCAATCTATTTTCCCATATAACGTTGGTAACACCACTAAAAAACTTATTTAAGCCTCAATAAAGACTTATTTAAAGAATACACCAGTTAACCCATATACATATTACTAAGGCGATTTAAACAGAATACGTGTGCCTTTTATCATCTCAAAAACTGCTCCAAATATTTAGTATGCTGTTGCATACTAAACTCGTCATTGAACGAGATCTCTGCATGGAAATAGCAAAAGACCAAATTACCAGAACATAGCGATATGTGAATGTTCTTTTTACAATATGGACAGTCGGAAATTAAAATTACCGGCGGCGCCGCCGTACAGGGAGCTTCGCAAAAGCAGTTTTCACTCGCTTGTTTAACATGCTCATTGCGAAATGTAGCTTGGAGGCATGCTTGTATGACTTAAGCAACATAGTCGTATCGTAATTAAACTTATTCTCTGGAAATTGGAGGATAGGTATGGTATGTTAGTTTAAATCCCTTCATGGAAAAAGTTCTACGCTTTGACTTATTTTGTTATTCGTAAATATGTGTACCTTAACATATTTACTTAAACTTGACACAGAGTGATCTCAACCTCAGCGGAGAGCCATTTTCGCATAGTGATTAGCAACGGGTTGATATAGTAACGCAAATAAGTTATAAAAACCGGCCAAGTGTGAGTCAGCCTCGTGCGTGAAGGGTTCCGTACCATAGGTAAACAACAGTAAGTACACAAATGTCATATTGTAACCTTTTTTAGTTTAGATTAGGTAAAATCACTTTTGTTGTATGAGAGAGATGTATGTATTTTAATTTTATTATTTATTATTAAAGTAAAAATGAAACTGAGTATTTTGTGAATATTTCAAGTGCCTACCTGTTGTTATTATTGATATCGAGCAAAATAGGGAAAAAAATCTCGTTTGTTGTATGGGAGGGCTTCTTAAATATTTATTTTATTTTGTTTTTAGTATTTGTTCTTATAGTGTCAACAGAAATACATAATTTGTGAAAATTTGAACTGTCTAGATATCGCGGTTCTTGAGATACAGCCTGATGACAGACAGACAGACGGACAGACAGCGAAGACGGTCTAGTAATAGTAATAGGGTCCCGTTTTTACCTTTTGGGTACCTACGGAACCCTAAAACCAAACCTTTTTCGTGTCTTTTTGTTTAAGAGTCTAATTGTAAAATGACTACTGAATGTAATACTTATTTCTTCTCTCTTCTACTTTGTCATTGTCACGAAGTTATTTTTTACGGGATTCATTGCACAATATTCATATAATTTTATTTTGACATTTGGGATATAACATCTGCCGTCACGGACAAACCCTCGCCATATCCAAATAAAATAGTTTTGTAACAATGTCTATGTACACAATGTGTAACCATAAATATTTTCGATTTCATTGAGTAAATGTGTATAAATAAATAAAAAATGATGTTTACATTCCATACAGAGCACCTTTACTCAGCTACTATAAAATGTTTAGTGGTTGGCACATACCGGGCGGACTATATTTCCGGTCCCCCCCACGTCCCAGCCTCCCCCCTCCCACGCCCCTGTGATTTCCAATGGTTCTCTCGTTCGTTTTTTGCCTCTTGTCGTCACTCACGCGGAATACGTATGTAGTATACGTGCATATGTATATATACTTCTACGTACTTATTATACAGTCTATTTTACAAATACGTTTCCAGTTCAATGGTCTTCGAAATTGGCATACGATTACTTTGAAAATGTATGATTTTGATACCATATTTTATTTGATTACTGATGAGTGTAAATGTTGAGTTTATTTGCTAATTTATATGTCAACTTCAGCAATAATTTTCTTTGGAAAATGTTTCTTTTGCGATTTTGCGTAGTTACAGAAAACGAATTTATTTATAGTCGAGAAATATTTTCTCGTGTATTTGATTATAAATATTTGCTTCGTTGGTCTTACACAGGGCTGCTGAATATAAAGACCTAGGTAGGAAAACTGTTATTGTGTCTTTTTATTAGGGAATTCTCGGTAATAGGTAGGCTAATCTTGATTTTTTTTGTATTAAGCCAACTTTGTAATTATTTTGTTGCGAGAAAATCGTTTGTACTTATTTATTCATCATCATCATCAACCCATTAACGTCCCACTGCTGGGCACGGGTCTCCTCTCATTTGAGAGGGATTAGGCTTTAGTCCACCACGCTAGCCTACTGCGGGTTGGCAGACTTCACATGCCATCGAGACAAATCTCTCAAGCATGCAGGTTTCCTCACGATGTTTTCCTTCACCGTTTGAGCTTGTGATATAAATATAGCTTAATTATTCTACGCATTAAAAAAGGAAAACATGTAAATAGATAAATATAGATACATAGACAGAGATACGTTAAATATTTACACGAATCGTATTGATTTCGGCTCAATTTTTCGTTCCTAGAAATGTTGAATAACAACATAGACATAATTATTTAGTTGTCTACCCTCTGTGAGAAGATTCTAAATTTATTTGAAATATTGTGTTTTGAATGCTAATGAGACCACAAATTCTTGTTTTTATAAGTAACAATTATCTATAAAGTTATAAAACAAGATTTATTACACACACAATGAAATGGTAAATTATATTTTATTATTTAAAATTAATCATTTCATATCATCGATATGAGAATGTAAACTTAGATATCAAATTACTATATACCTACGTCTTCTCAAAAGACTAATGAGGGAGTATAACATATTTACCTTTATTTAAACAATTCCAAAGGGAAAATTTCGATGGAATATTTTGAGCTGCGTATTACGTTGTCACAGGGGTATCACAATCGCGGGGCTTGTCGAAGGATGAGACGGGTAATTGAATAACGCGAGCACAACCCTGACAAAGCCTCTTAACGCTTACAGACAAGGCTCGATTAAGATGCCTTTTTATTGTTTCGTTACAGAATCAGATACCATGCCATTACAGGAAAACTTGCTTGGATTCCGATAAAAAAATGTTAACGTACAGTTTAATTTGTTTTATTAAGTTTACTTAAGATGTATAGCATATTATGGAGAGAGCTATTATTTGCTTTTTTACGGTGTTGATTTACGAGTTGCAATAATCCTTAATACATTAAAAAGAAAATAAGAAAACGTATGTATTTATGTATTTACTGTGGTGAACTTTAGGATATTAGAGTTCTGTCTTATAATCCGACAGCAACCATTGTGCTTTCTATTGAGATTGGATTCCCGGAATAGATACCGACCGGAACGGATTCCAAAAGTGACCACAGATCTGGGCTGGTGACTAGACAAGCAATATACTCGTAATATGTAAAAAATGACTTTTTTTTGTATTGTAACTATAAATATAATCTCCCACGGTAACATTTATTCGGCATTGTGACCAGGAATGACTACCGAAAAATCAGATTAATGTCTGTCAATAATTACGGGAACCTAACCAGTACACATAATACACTGCCTACTTATTCGACGAATAAATAATGGTGGTAGGTAGGTATTTATACAGCACATGCCTCGAATCTCGACTTGAAGGCACGCTACTACCACACACTAGAACAGCGTGGTGGACTGTGAGTAAACTCATTGTCGAAAATCCTGAGTTAAATCTTTTATGAAATCTCAGATGCCAGAGAGAACTGCACGAAATATTATCTGATAATAATTCACGAGTAATATGGCAGCGAGTCTTTACATTTCCTCCGGAAATCGATTCGTGGAGTTCCTTCCTCGTATTATAATCTATTATGGAGGTCCTGTGCTGAATAAGCGACTAACTATATTTCATATAAGCACACACCTAATATTATTTTGCTAGGATGTAGTAGAACAATTACATTATAAGCTCTAGTAAAGCTATTGTTAGGAATTTATCGTTCACAGTGTTTTTAACAATGTCTGGAAAAAACTGTGTTGAGATACATTTTTATTTGAATAAAATAAATAAATATTTCTGGACATTATGACACAGCGCCATCTAGTTCCGAGCTAAGCAACGAGGCTTATGTTACGGATACTAGTTAGTCGGTTGATATACTTCATGTATACTTTTTTTTTTAAATACATCCTCATATTATACATAGATACATCCATGACTTGGATACAAATGTTTATGCTCATCACACAAACATTTGTCCCTACCGGAATTCGAACCAACAGCACCCATACGTCGGTATTGATGGCGTCGGTATTGATGGTGTCTGTATAGGTAGCGTCGGTATTGGTATCGTCGATATTAATGGCATCGGTATTGATGGCGTCGGTGTCTATAGAGTCAATATTAATGGCATCGGTATTGGATGCATAGGTATTGTTGGCGTCGATATTGATGGCGTAGATATTGATGGCGCCGATATTGATGGCGTCGATATTGATGACATCGGTATTGATGGCGTCGGTATTGATGGCGTCGGTATTGATAAAACCGTCGGTATTGGATGCATAGCTTTTTTGGCGTCGATTTTGTTGGCGACGGTATTTGCGACGTCGGTATTTAGGGCGTCGGTACATGTGGCGTCGGTAATGGTAGCGTCGGTATTGATGACGTCGGTATTGATGGCATCGATATTGATGGCGTCGATATTGATGACGTCGGTATTGATGGCGTCGGCATTGATGGCGATGGTATTGATAAAACCGTCGGTATTGGATGCATAGGTATCGTTGGCGTCGGTATGTGTGACGTCGTTATGTGTGGCGTCGGTATTGGTGGCTTCGGTATTGCTACCGTCGATTTTGTTGGCGTCGATATTGGTGGCGTCGGTATTGACGGTGTCGGTATTGATAGAGTCGGCATGAAAGCGTCGGTATTGATGTTGTCGCTTCTGGTGGCGTCGTTACTGTTGGCGTCGGTATTGATAGGATCGATATTGAAAGCGTCAGTATTGTTGGCGTCGGTAATGATGGCGTCGGTATTGGTGGCGTTGGTATTGTAAGCGTCGATTTTGTTGGCGTCGGTATTGAGAAAACTGTCGTAAAAATGAAAGTTATGTCAGTTTTATTCTTTTTCTTTTCTAATGTAAACCGATAAGGTTAGATTAAAAGCGTTAATATACCTAGTCATTAAGTTTTTTTTATATCTGCGTAACTGTTTTAATATTTTTTTCCCGTAAAAGCCTTCTACAGAGTATTAGAAAACGTTTAAAAAAAAGATCATTGAATTTGGTGAAGCCGTTTTCAAGTTATACCGTGACCAAGGGAAATAGGGATTATTTTTTGTATATTTATATAGATTGCAAATGAATTGACGGACGGACCAATAAAGAGTCTGATCGTATCCGCAACATTTTTCAGGGATTTATTTGATCAAATCAAATCAAATCAAATCAAATCAAATCAAAATATCATTTATTCAAAGTAGGCCAAATTTAATTGTCTCTTTTTGAACGTCGGCAATAAAGACAGCCCCGCCCTTCATGCATGATGCCTATTATTTCCTTTTTAGGGCAACAAGCATAATAATTATTTAATGGCTATGAAGAACCCACCTTGTAGATGAATAAAGGAAATTGTGTGATCGCTGTTTTTTAATATTTTGAAATACATTTTAACGTTTTAAGGTATATTAACAAACTTAATTAAATGATATAACCAGTGTGCATAGATGTTGTAATAATCGGTAACGACTCGCCTTGTTCATGTTCTATGTTACATAGAATAAGAATAACAAATATCCACTATTTGTTGCTACGGCGTAGTATGTCACGTGTACGCCTGCTACGCTGTCGTAGCAGATAGCCGAACCGCTCATGCCGCTGGCTGAATGCAAATGACCCCATTCTCGTATTATATTGTGCAATTTAATAAAAAAATACATGAAATTACAAACCAACACCGCTGTATATCGTTGTTGAAGTATTATGCTGCAAAATATGCAACTACTTGCTATATAATTTGGTCTGTTTCCATTTTCGAGGTTAAAAGCAAGATTTGTGTGTACATTTTTATAAAGAATACGCGTTAAATAAAAGATTCTATAAGACTGCTACGTGGTGGTGCCTCGAATATAGCTTATAATTAAGAAATACATGTCTAGTTTATATTATTTGAAAAATAATTCGCCGAGTTTCTTAGCTCGGGACTAGATGGCGCTGTGTGTCATAATGTCCAGGAATATTTATTATTTATTTATTTAATTAGTCATTCTCATCAATCGCGGGAAGCGTTACGCATAAATGCCTGTCTGGCAGACACATAACAGCCATTAGAATAGCAAATATATTTTTTAGGTTTTCAGTCGCTGTTGAGGACTGTCGAGATTAAATGACATCAGTACACCACGTTAAAATCCATAAAAATTACAAATTAATAATCAATATTGATCAAGTTATTTGGACGAAATGAAATGAAGATTATAATTATGTATATTGGCATTAAATAAATTATAAATTCATTTTTTACTTCTTTTCTTGTCTATCCAAGGGTTGGCAGATGATTATTTAGCGATAAGACCATCACATTCTAACATACCTTCATTTAGTGTTTTTTTTACTATTATGAGGTACAAAAAGCTTATTTATAATTATATTTATTTATTCTTGTATATTAAAAAAGTTTAGTTATTTTCACTTAATAGCTATGTTGGCGTGGCTCCCGTGGCTACTGTGCCCAGTGTTTTGAACTCCTATTTGGCACTATTACGAACTAACTGGCCGGCGTAATGGAATGTTGCCGGCCCCTGCACAATTACCAACATTAATTTGATGAAATCGTATTGTTTAGCCTGATGGTATTCTATGGACTTGTAGGCGTGGAGTTCCAATCAACTTTAGGATTAATCTGACATTAGAATAGCATGTGCGTCGTTTTTATTGGCTTCTGCCCACGACTCGCGTGGTATGTTGATCAAAGAAGCCTAAAACTTATACTGATGCATTTTCTATGTCAGTGTAAAAATTCATTTAAATCTTCAGCATTTTTTCCGTGAAAGGTTAACAAACGTATTCACATCCAAATTAACTTTCATATAAGATTATTATCAATTGTTAAAAGCGTCTTACAAGACGCGAGGCCGTATTTGTGACGTCAAGCAAATATTTAGCTCTGTTTATTATTTTACGCATATAAATTACCTACAGGAAATCTGTAAGAATTCTAAGGCCTTAAATTAACATCGTAAATCTAAAATATTGTAATGTAGACAGTGGCAATGTATGGGAGAACATGTGATGTTTTTCAACTACAGTAGGTAATAAGTTTGTTAATAAGGAAGATATCATTCATCGACCGGAACCCGCACGAGTCAAGTCTCACTTGTTCAGTTTTTTTTTAATTCTCACGCAAAGTTGCAAATGCTATGGCAGTAAAATAATGACTATTGCATTATCCTTAAAACATACCAACAGCACAAAACTTTTAAAATAAATGTATCTGTCACGAGTCACAGTTGTGCCACAGTTGCGCAACTTCTGAGCTAAACAATGAGCGGAACACATGTAAAAGTTTGACACGGCGTGCAGCCAGGGATTCTCATCTCTTGCCCACGTCAATAATTGGAGCGGTTGTTCACGTGTTTTTTTTTATTTGTGCAGCGGTGGTCTGGCCGGGCCCCCATTGTTCGTGCGCGCCCTCCGAGCCCGCGCCGCCCACGGGCCCCCCGCCCAACGTGAAACGGTTCGTATTTTTCATTGTTGCTTTAAAGCCTTATAGGTTTTTCTTTATTTATGCCCTTTATAACTCCCCGTAGAAGATAAATGCCCGGTGATGTTCTGTTTTTGTCACTATTTTAATGATTTTGCTATTTTGTATGTACGCTTTTTATGTAGGTTTTATACTCTTTATCTAGTTTTCATTTTTATATACTAGAATTCTATTTATTTATTAAACATGTATCTCATTATAAGTGAACTTTTATGTTTGTATGAGAAATAAAAAAATCTTTAAACCCAACTTGGGAAAACAAAAAATAGTACATTAAACATAAATTTTAAGAAATAGACCTGAGCCCACTACCTTTCCCAATATTGTTTGATACTCGTATAAAATTATGTTTGCTTTTGTATCTTTTATTAAGAGTACCTACCTTATTATATTACATTCACCTAATCTCCGATTGGTTCAAAAATATAGTTTCTATCTGACTATTTCAACACGGTGATAAATAAAACAAGCATTTAAAAGTAACAGTCTGTATAAAGATATAATTTTACAATTCCATAACTGAAATCATAAAAACATTTGTAGACTTAAATGAAACCTTTGCTTTTAATTGATTTAACTTTATGGCGTAACAAACCCCGATGAAATTCGACCCTTACAAAACGTCATTATGCAAACAAAATAAAGAAACATTTATAAAATAAAGGGCATTTGCGTTGCGGTGGCATTTTGTTTTGGGGAGTAAGTTTTTGATTCAATGAATTTAGACAAAAAATAAAATCTTCAGGGAAATTAGCGTTTTCAGATAATATCTAAAAGGCAATCGCTTCGTTTTCTTTGCCACTTAGTGCTTTTAAGCTATATTATAAGCTATATTCACGGACCTATAAAATCTATTCGAAGAACTATAATATATGTAAGTCGTATATTTGTTTTTAAGCATTATACTAAAAAAAACTTTTGTCTTTGGTTTGATTGAAATTTGTGCTCATGGTTTAAAAAGTATATTATTTAAAGGCATTGTTTTACAGGGTATTAATGTATGAAATAAATGTACATATCTAATCATAAACCAAGTTCAACCCGGATGAATTTAGGGCATACCACTAGTACACAAACTAGTAACAAACAAAGAAAACTCTTTTTTTATTATCTATATCATGATATAGGTTTAAAATTACTTCCTTATTTAAATACCGTATAAATTCCCAAAAAGAGGAAATATCCTCTTTGCCCTCGTTAGTCTGTTCCGCTATAGCAGCATCTAGTACAGATAATACTCAAGCTAAGCTGATCCAGTGATTCACAAAGCGTTGCACATTCATATTCCATACAGCCATGTGTCCGGCACGTGTCCGGTACGCGTCCGGCACATGTCCGGCTTATCTGGTATCCGATACCGCTCGCTCGATCAGACTGATACTTACGACTTACGCATATGTGTAGTTTTGAATTGAAGTAAAGCTAGATTACTTTTGTTTGCCTGTAACCTGTATTTCGGGTAAGACAGAGCTATCATACTGAAAAGTACTCTCAATTGCAGGGAGACGTCCATATCCATACTTTTTATATATTATTAATTATTATTAATATCATAAATGCGAAAGTGTGTATGTCTGTCTGACTTTCTATTCTTCACGCTATAACCGCTGAACCGATTTGGATGAAATTTGGTATAGAGATACTCTATTAAATGAATGTGAAATCTGTTCTTGTCAAGAAAGCCTATTACAAAATTAAGGACTATGTTGACGATAGAAATGTGTGGAGTTAAATACGGAAGTGCTTGTGGCCTCCCTGGTACCCTGAAGTTGTTTTCATTAATATTGTAAAATAATTGTTGTTTTCATTAATATTTATTGTAAAATTTTACTGTAAATGTAAGGTCAATGTAGTTAATGTCTGAAGAATTATGCATACGGTATTATTTTGTTCTTACTAATTTGACTATTGACGATTTAAGACATTACATACATTACATTTTTTACATTGACCTCGCACACCATTGCCTGAATATTGTATTCAATACCCATTATTTTAAAAGAGTGTCTATGGAGTTTCTTGCCGGTTCTTCTCCATAAGATCGACTTCTTGGAACCGTGCAACTAGAATCATAACGTTTTAAAAGTGCTTGAAAAAGTTTATTTGAAATAAAAACCTTTTGATTTTGATTTTGAAATAAATTAAAATAAAATTTCAAATTTTACGCAGACGAAGTCGCGGGTAAAAGCTAGCATTTCTTACATGTATAATAGGGGCTTTTTAAATTGAAGAAAAGTTTTTAATTATTGCAGTTGTGTTATAATATACGAGTAGATCTTCTGCTAGAATTTTTGGGGGTGGGCTTTCAGTTTTACCCAGATACGGCTGAATATCATTATAATTATTATACAATGCGACGGCTATCAGACTCCACTATCCGTATACAGGGCAATATTGATATTGTACTGACTTGCCAGGGTATTTGGGTCTCAACCACCATAGTGGTTAGTACCTATAGTAATAGGTACCTATTTCAATTCTAAGTGGTGACGACAGCTTAACGTGGTTTCTGAGAATAGGACGGGCTTCGCTATGTTTAGAATTGCCATCCGTCCGTAGACTGACGATGTCAGGCACAGTTCGCAGGTCACAGATCATTTGTCATACGAAAACATAGTCTGAATCCCGATTGAATAAATTGATTGCCACCAGTTTATTGTAATCGGATTGCAGAGATCTTATGTGGATGTGCAGTCGCTTTGTGAAAAATATTAATTATTAGTCACTTCTGGGCTGAAGAACAATGTATACCCTCGTCTAATAAAGACTTAATCATCATAATAGGTCTGAATAATACATAATCTGCCACATATAGTACAATTTGATCTTCCGGGCACACCTAAACGCGCGCAGTAGCCCGCCACATTTTTTAAATTCCCAATTTCCTACAGGATAAAAGTAAAATATAGTTGGGTTTCTACCCCAATCTGTATGCCGCATAGCAATGAGGTTACGCGGATTCATTGCTATGAGGATCTCACGTCTTACACCGAACCTATTTGCGCGGGTAAATAAGTTTGGTGAATTTCCCACAATATCTAGAACCATCTAGGTCACGAATACAAACAATTCCTCTTATCCGTAAATCTAAGAAAAATATGACGCGTCAATCTTTTACCAAGTGCTTAATATAAAAACGAAAAGCAAGTTAGTTAGAGGGCTAGATAAGTTTCCTCTCAATTGTTATTATCTCATCGTTAGTAGAGGATTAGCGACAATGAAAAGTGGGAAAATGGCTTTCAGTTTATAGACTTTGTTTTTAACTAGGGATGGAATAAAAATTGCATTATCATTTATCCCACAGGCTTTTAGATTATCACAACGGGGAGGAAGTACATACATTATGTATGTTCTTAGCTTCTCACGGGCCAAACTGCAAAAACTAAAATACTAGTAAAACTAGCTGGTAGACTATGGCTCAGTAATTATACTAGAACCTTTTTTACATAAAATAATGTAGTAGATGTAAATGCCCATAACGTGCCTGTAGAACTGCTCCATTAGCCTAGTAATCGCAAGCACAACCGTTGAACGTGAAGTCCTGGATTTGACTCTCAGGTTGACCAAAGTGCATTTTTTCAGCAACAGCTCGCAGTTTAGATTTGTGTCGGATTAATGGCAAACAGATCACCCCTTATTACATTGGACCTAAAACATACAGATCAAATGTGTGACGAGAAATATTCCTCTGTTTAATCCTTCAGGTAAACAGGCATGACGATACGACTGTATCGTGTAAAGTTTGATTTGAAATGTTTCGCTCGTCATTGCAAAACGATCGCACTATAGCTGAATGCCAAAACGCTTAAAAAAAGAACGGGAAATTGTATTTCAATTACGGATCCATTAGCAAGTACAAATATGTGTGTTTGAGCCGAGGCGACTTTTGGAGCTGGCGGGAGCTACCGCGGGAACGCAGGTACATGTTATATGTAGTAAATATACATACATATAATACGGCGAGTAGTGCACGCGACAAGTTAAACACTAGCATGGGAAAACATAATAGCTTTTTGATGTGGTTCAGGTATCAAAGAGAAAAATTTATGAGGCTTCAACCGCTTTACAAAGTAATAGAATCAATACTGAAGTTACTTTCTTTTACTTTAATAATAGCTTGAATTATTCATCACTGTCATCATATCAATCGATAGACGTCCACTGCTGGACATAGGTTTCCCCCAAGGATTACTCGATGACCGTTACCGCATTTAGTAGATCAGATACCAGTAGTCTTTGAAACATTAAAAAAGTTGAATTTGTAATGTTAAATAAAAATAATTTTAACGTATATTGTAGCGTTATATTTATATTATTTAAATACGCTTTGGATCCATTATCATTATCGTTTCTGCTGTCAGCCTGGCCGAGAATGCCGCGATAAAATAAATTTTATTTTAATGTCTTAAATTCGCGAGTGTAAAAATAACTATATTATTTTAAAGTACCTAGTGGTAAGATTTCATTCGATCAGATTGAGATTGAATTCGATTTCATAATATTTACTTATAGTCGATAAAAAAAAATTGTAACAAAATATGTATAGGAGGAAAACTCTGGAAACATTTGAAATTCCTCGAGCATTTTATTAGCATAAATAAAAATATATTCCATCAAGCATCATCTATTTAGTCTAAGCTGGCTGCTGTTTTAACGGCTAAAGTTTGTCCCGTGACACTAAGACTAAAATCTATAAAATGTACTTAGAGTGCACTTAGTAGATAGTCACGATCCATATTAACGTTCGTGTTAAGTAGTTCAGATAGTTTAGTAGCTTTACAACGAGAAGGTTTAGTGGATTATTTATTAACAGTGAAAGATAAGGGGAAAGAAGACTGAGGTAATTTTATTTAGAATCTGAGCTTTACTCTGTTTCGTTTTGTGATATAAGGACTAATTTTAATGTAACTAGCTTTTACTATCCCTGGGACTTAAACTATTTCCATACCAAATTTTATCTAAATTGGTTCAGCGGTTTAAACGTGAAGACGTACCTAATAGATAAACTGACAGAAATAAATAAAATAAATATTTTTTTCCGGACATTGGACAGCGCCATCTAGTTCCGTGGTAAGCAACGACGCTTTTGATACAAATACTGGATAGTTGATATACTACATACATAGATACATCCACGACTCAGATACAAAAATGTTGATGCTCATCACACAAACATTACCGCGATTCGAACCCGGGACCCATAGCACAGAAGGCAGTGTCAACTACCGCTGGGCTAATCGGGTCGTCATCTTATACTTCTGCTAAAAATGACTAAGGATAAACGATAAATATACTAAGGAAAAAATTGGGTTTCAATTACCAAAAAAATATTATTAGTATAATCATAATATATCAGTGTGATTATTAGTAACCCTTAAGCAACAACTTAATAAACATAAATCGATACATTAATTAGAAGCATTTACACAACGTCACCGTTAGTTTAGCGGGTGCTGTGTTACATCAGGATTCACAAACATTGCTGCAAGGCTCAATGAACGTGTTAGCTCGCTCGTTTTTGCGGGCTAGCTGACTGAGCTGCGAGGCTTGCTTTTTAAAGATTAATGGCATGGCTCCCATTGATGTAGTTATGTTTGAAATAGCTAAAGAATAGATGGGCGATTTTGTAGTTTTGAAACTAGTTATGAAAATGCATGCCTAAAAGGTTTTCTCGACAACGTGAGATGTCTACCAATAGGTCAGTGTGATGGTCTATTAAATCCTTACCCATCTGATTCTTGGAAAACACTCGTACTAGGAAAACAAATAGGTCGATGATATTTTGAAATATTGCTAGTTACGTTGTCTGGCTATTTGTCTAGCTGCCAATAAAGAATTGAACTCGTTTAACGTTCAACGTGACCATATTTTGTACATCTGTGCTGGGTTCAACCTACGACAAGAAATACAAAAAAGGGAGAGAAAGAGAGAAAAATACTTACCCCCCTAAAATATTTATCGAAATGACATTTCGATAAAAAAAAACCTCCCGAAGATTTTTTGTACTTGTACTTTTATCGACATGTAATTTTATAACCATTTTTTACTAATTTTATTAAATTATACCAGTTTAGTTGGTTATTCGGTTCGGTAGGTCACCATATAAGTAGTACCTCCCAACCTCCCATCCTGCTTGTTTGCTGTCAGAATTACGTCAGTTAAAAATAAAGGGCACTATGGTGATTGAGATAGGTGTACACGAGAGGAAAGCCTTTACGAGACGATTAAATGATCCTCTGCTCCTCGGGAGCCAGCCTTGTTATTTTAACCTGATGATTGGTAAATCTTTTGATCTACAAATACTTGGATCATTTTCTAACATACATAACAATCATTACACCAGTATCTCCAAAAACTTACATAGTGGTGCACTAAAGTGCACCAGTGTGTTTGTAAAATGGGATGAGTTTATTGCCATTAACCCGTCATAAACTAATATACGTAGTAATATGATATCTAATAACGCCCTGATTCTAGGAAGTGAATGAAGGACTAAAGTCACGCCAGTGATTCTTGTTTTCCTAACGATAAATATGTAGGAGAACCTCTACTCTTAAAAAATGAATTGAGCTATTTTGAAAAGAATATGGAAAGTAAAGAGCGCCAGTGTTAAGGATATACGGCACTGTAGGGTGGAGTAATTTACAAGACAAAATTCACTTCGCCTTCCATTCTGGATTGTTCATTTTTCTAAGCTATTAGGAATGTGCAGCTTTTGTAGCAGATTAACGATGGTTCATGTTCCCTGTATTATTTCAATGTCTAGGTATACCGCTCAGGTTCATTCACCCACCTTCTGTATTGTGGGGTAGGCAAAACCCCGAGGGGTGAGCACTGGAGCGAAAGTTTCCATTTGTATAAGAGTTCTCTTAATGCAATGTGGGTACCTCTTGTATCTTCAACTAAATAAATCCACAGATCGAATTTCCCAATCTTTCCTTTTCTTGTTTTTATTCAAAAGTTACCCTGGAACAACGAACAATTGAAAGAAAATATATGAATTATGTAAATTAGGCACAAATGAGAGGCATTCGGTTGAAATATAACCACGTTGATCAATCTATAAAGCTAAGCTGTATCTGCCAAGGTCAGTCAAAGGATTGGTGACTATTCTTAATGTATCGATACCAAGTGGTAATTCAAATACCTATAATAATAGTTAAAGGTAGTTAGAGACCTGAAAAGCCTGACTGGTCCATCGGTATGGTGTCAGTAGGAATTACCTAGTACTCAAATTGCGGAGGTCTAATGGCATTGGAAGCGTCAAGCAAAATACATTCAAGATAATTATGGTGAGACTGGAAGCTCCTTCGGGTTCCTTCATAGTTGGGACAATTTAATGCAAAACTGCTCTTAACGCAATGATCCTTTTATAATAATTATAAGCATAGGTATATAAGCATATTGCTGAATATTACCTTTTTTCCAATGAAGGAATGGAAAGATAGAAAGAAGAATATACAATAGTATTTGTCCTAGAAATCAACCCTTAAAAGGGTAGTAAAAATGGGGGTGGAAGCCGTGGAAGTTTATATGCGGCATCGATAATTTTTTAAACGATGATGAAATAAATAAGCAGATTGATAAGAAACTAGAAAGAATAAAATGTAATAATTTTAGAATTAGTATTCTACGTAGACAGAGTCGCAGGTAAAAGCTAGTACTAATATATCCCTCATAATAACATATTAGTTATATCTGGTATGCGTTACTCAACCAACTGAGAGAGAATTATCAACGTAAATATTTGCCGGACGAGACCGCGACCGCACAATCATGGCTGCAATTTTGCTCTCGTAGTATGGTAGAAAGCAATTTGATAGCGACCGCTGAAATAAAAGCGGCTTATTATTACATACGATTAATCACATTTGTGGTTTCTATAATACTTTATGACGGTTCGTACGGTTATTCAAAAAAGGGTGCGGTTTTTTACGGGGTTGGCAGCGCGCGAACGACTCCTCTGAAGGTGCAAAAACCCATAGGCTTCGGTAACTGCAGACCATCAGGCGGGCTGGAAGCATGTTTGACATCCTTGTGGTGTGAAAAAAGAAGCTCATCAAGTAACGTATATTTAGTGTTTTTTAAGATTCCGTACCCAAAGGGTAAAAAGGGAACTATGACTTCGTTGTCTGTCCGTCCGTCTGTCTGTCACCAGGCTGTATCTCAAGAACCGAGGTAGCTAGATAGTTGAAATTTTCACAAAATATGTATTTCTGTTGCCGCTATAACAATAAATACAAAAAACAAAATAAAATAATATAAAATAATTAAGGGTAGGTATTTCTTATACAAAAAACATTTTTTTTTGCATAATTTTGTACGGAACCCTTCGTGTGCGAGTCCGACTTCCACTTGGCCGGTTTCTTTTATTTCATAATTGAAATTAAACAATAGACCCATGGCTACTGCAGCAATAAATAATATCAAATATTATCAAATAATATACCACGATTTAAATTCGTAAAAAAATCCTGTTATTTCTCCGGGTATATTATTATTTCAATATCTAGTTTAAGCGTAAGTGGAATAAATTTGTATATAATATCATTAGTTTGATTTGGAACATGATATTAATAATATGTCCAGAAATTGTGACACAGCGCCATCTAGTTCCGAGCTAAGCCATGAGGTTTATGTTACGCATACTAATAGCATATACATATAGATATATGCTAATCACACAAACATTTGTCCCTACCGGGATTCGAACCCGGGACCCATAGCATAGAAGGTTAACTACCGCCAATCGGGTCTTCAAAAAGGGTTTTTATCCACAGTTACATTATCTCTCATATATGTATACGCATATGATAAATGAGCTACCGTATTATATGTTATGGGAGGTAATATGTGTGAATACAACATCTGTTTGTGATTCCATACAGACTCTCAGACGTAGTCGGGGAAATGAATGCGGGGCAATTGCCCGGGGCGATGGGGAAGCAATCCGCCACTACTTATCTACGATTTATGGTTAAGATAGAACCCTATCGCTGATAAATATCTATGGCGTATTTAATGAGAAAGCTTCTATTTAGGTAGGTGTGAGAATTATATGTTCTGGCTAACACGGAGAGTGTTCTATTCACTAAATAAAATAATATCACGCCTGTTGTCCCCGTAATGTAAGGCAGAGGTATACTAATGTACACCAATATTTCATACGCGCATTCATATTTCGCTGGTTGGTTTTAGGCCCAAGTAATAGGGAGTGAGCTATTAACCCGACACGAATTCAAACTGCGACTGTAATTGAGAATTTCATAGAAAAAAAAAACAATAATAATTTGCTCGACCTGAGTATCGAACTCAAGACTTCTTGCTCAGCAGTCGTACTTGCAACCACTAGACGAAGCAGTTAATCTTACTAATATTATAACGCGAAAGTTTGTAAGTATGGATGTATGGATGGATGTTTGTTACTCTTTCACGCAAAAACCGCTTAACAGATTTGAGTCAAATTAAGCATGCATATGTGCGTTTATTACCTGGATTAACCATAGGCTACTTTTTATCTATATACCATGCGGCCAAAACCGCGGGAGGCGGCTAGTGTTTAATAATTATGTAAATAGCTCTTGGATGTACTAAGCTTAAGGATTTAAGGATCCGAAATGTAGGGATAAAATCCGTAAAAAGTAGTTTTATTCCAGCCCTTCACGTATGTATAAGAAATAAATATATTTTATAATCATATTTGGGTGCAGGTTGTATATAAATATGTATGTGCGATATCGCTATGTGATAAATTGGAATAAGTTAGCCATTATTCTGTAGCGTCCATCTATCATAGCTGTCTGTGCCTATACAAAAGCTGGCAGCACACATTTTTACTCTGTGCCACAATAAATCTTACGTACAACGAAAATCAATTAAAATTCTAGGCCTGAAGAGGATATAAATCATGAAACTTCAAAGGATTTTGATACATTTTTGTACCGTTATAGTATAAAAGCAAACAATATTATTTATTTGGTATTTTTGTGCCAAGGGCTTGAGAAATGTCTTTCTGAGAAATAATATCTTATATAAAGAAAATTAAGAGAAACAATTTCGTTTTAACGAGCATTAAATAAATGATAAAATAATTACTAGGTAGTCCACAACTTCCATGAATTTAACAAATGAAATTTATCTCTGCTCAACTCACTATTTTATTCTAGTACGATAAGTCCCATTTCATTTATTTCTTGTCCATCTAAAAGGTTGTCTGGGCCATAGCACTATTTAGCGATAAGACCACCATTGTACCCTCACTCCATCAATACTGATATTGATGTAATGTACTCGTATATTTACTTTATATAATTTCTATCATTTAGTTTTTATTAATTGTATCATACCGTGCTAACTTGACGATTATTATTCCGGATATTTTTATTCTGGTTATGGCATGAGCAACTCGTTTGAATACTTTAATACCTCTATTATTATAAAAATAAACATTTATTCTACGAAATCTGGTCACAATTATATCTGTTCGCTGCACTGCAATGTCCACTGTTCATTCACGTGCAAGAGTTCCATCAATCATACGCCATTGTATGCACCAGCCACGAGAGAAATGGCGGGGTTTCACCAGAGCCGGTTGAAAAACCCCCGCTTAAATTTTAACGTCGTCATATTTCAGAAACAATAGACAGCGTTTCCCTCATGTTAAACTCTAGTTAACAATACAGCGACGCTCCACACAATAACAAACTGCCAGTATTATATTAATCTGGTAGATTAATATAATAGATTAAGCTATAATTTGGATGACAAATACGCCCACACATCAACGCATCGTAAACAGTAACTGTAGTGTTTCGTGGTAATGAAATCGCGAATAGTCAGTGTGTGATAAATTGCTGTTCGTCGACATTAGATATTCAGACATTCCATGGCAACTCCCATGTGATCATCAATCAAAACTGTCGATACGTGCGACGACCCAGCCTTAACAATATCGCGTCTAAATTAACGTGATAGCTACACTTTATTTAATAAAGTAGGTAATAATTACTTGATTGGCGTAACAGGAACTAAGTGATAGTTTATATTAAGGTAAATTATATGATTTTAAAAAATAGGTTTTCGGTTGAAATTTTTTATAATAATAATAGTAAAGAACAAATAAATTAATATAAAATTAATCGCTACTCCTGAAGATCCTGGTCAGAATAACAGCACAAACTTATTAAATTATTCTTGATAAGTGTGCTACAAATGAATCTGTCGTTTTAAAGTAGATGAAAATTGCGTTTAAAGGTTTCATTACAAAAATAGATAGATACTGGATACAGGTAAAGCTAATAAAATACTGTTTAAATAATATATACCTACTTCTATATTTATCACTGGCACAGTAAAAAGTGTGTTAAGAAATTAAAGGTGAATTAGTGAACTTAATAACTACGTTTTATAAAATAAAAAAAGTTCTTCACGTAAGTACATGGGTCATCGTGCACCGAAAGAAGGATGAGAAGAATTTCAAAAGTGCTCAGGACAACAATGTCTTTTTATGATGAACTTATTGTATGAAGGGACAAGTGTGTGATGTAGAGCATGTTAAAGTACCCCCGCATTGTCTGACGAGGTGACACTGTATTGTGTTCGAAGGACACTTTCCGGGAATTTTTTGATACATATACCCCTTATAATAGAGTGTCTGCAATCGAATATTTCTTAGTTGTAGACATTAGGCAGTACAAATGCAACATAAGTATACAGTGCAGAATATCATATGATTCTTTCCATTTATAAATAAATGTATGCATTAACTTTTTAATTGAATTCTTTTTTAGAATTATATCCTTAATCCTTACTTAATAATATAAATGCGAAAGTGTTCCGGGGAAGGATATGGGATAGAAATTTTCTTCATCCTTTAAAAGGGAGCAAAGAGGGTTCGGTTTAATATAATTTTTTTGGAGGTTGGAAATAAAATTCTTTACGCAGATGAAGTCGCGGGCCAAAAGCTAGTAAGTAATACAATATAGGCCGCGCAGTTATTGTTCCATTCAGCCACTAACATCATAGTCTGCAACTTCCCTAAATCAACGCGTTTCTCTATGGTGTCCAAGGAGACGATCCTTGGATTCGAAACTATCTTACTTAATGTACTCCATATTGAAATTTTAAAAATATATATGTATTTCCATTTAAATTTACGGATATCTTCTTCGCGAGTTCATTAAGAAACTAAATCTCCTTGAAATTGAATTCAGTAACCGAGTCCGTCCAATAGTTGAGACTGAACCATTTATTCCTTATTTAAACATCTCTTGTTCTGTGTAAGATCGTGGTAAGATTCATCTGTATTATTTTCCGCAGATGTCGGCGCGTTCCAATGAATGAGACTACTGAGAAATTTTACGAAGGGATAAAGCCACGTGAGTATTTGCAATTACTATGCTTTGATAATATAAAAAAACGTAATAATGAATGGTCAATATTTTATAAACAAAAATATTTTTGTATGTTTCATCTTCTGTTTTAAGACTTCAGTTATTTTGCAAAGAATTGTTTGTGTTGACAAATTTTTGACAATAACATTAGCGTGTAAAATGAAGATTCATTTTAATATTTATATGTGCACAGCTAAATAACCTTATTGTTTATTAAACTTAATCATTCATGAAAAAGGTTATATATTATAGGTACTCATGAAACAATATTAGGTTTTTTTTAATTAATTTAAGAGCTCTGCTCTTGTCGGTGGAGCAATCGCCACTGTTGTCTATCTCCTGCTTTCTGTTTGACTTCTTGATACAACTCGATTCCCACTTTTTCCTTCACTTGATTAACGAAACTTCGTCTAGGTCTTCCCCTTTCTCTCTTTTCTTCAATTCTACCTTCTAGTATGGTTCTAAAGAAGTCGTCGTGTCGTATCAAATGGCCAAACATCTTCCCTCTCCTATTCTCTATGGTTCTTAACAGCTGTCTTTTCTCACCTACAATCATTAATACTTCCTCGTTTGTTTTCATTTCGGTCCAACTGATCTTCTCCATCCTCCTCCAGCACCACATTTCAAACGCATCTATGTAGTATTAGGTACGGCAAAATAAATTTGACGACGATTATACTTCAAATAGAACCAGCTAGATTGACAGATGACAGTGTGTGAGAAAAGGGCGGGGAAATAGAAACGTAAAAATTTAATTTTCCCGTGCAAATTGTGAATCCATTTCTATATGGGAGGCGTGATAGTCAAGTGTCCTCGCTGATCGCTTTATTACGCAACAACATGAAAATTAAAGCGCGTTTTATTTGAGCCGTATTCGTTGGGAAACGTATCTCATTATGTGCGATGGAAATAAATTGGAACAGACTATTTGTCGAACACTTGGTTGGCGCTCCCGATCCGCTTCGATTCAATTTGCCCCAAATTTAATTGCAATTGAAATGGTTGAGTGAAACGAAATCCGCTCATGGAGATTATCCTTTACGTATAACGATGAAAAAGGTTAGGTAATTAATTTTAATTAGCGTTTAAAGCTCCGAAGTAGCTGAAAATGTGAAAGATTATATTGTTTAATACAGTTAATTTAATAGGATTACTACTTTTAAGGCGATGGGTATTCTCATAATTCTAAATTAATACGCCGCACTTTACAAGTCGTATATTTTGTTAAGTAAATTAAACTTGTGTGTGTCTTGAAGTGATCTTCATGAAAGATTTGTAGACAAAAGGTTGTAATTGTAAATTGTATCTATTCATTAATTAATTACGATACGTTGAGCGTTGAACGAAACATTTTTATTTTTGACGATAAAACGTTACATGTCATCTTCAAGTATAATAAATTAGGACTAAATCTAAACTTCTTCATAATCTAAATTCTTACTAGTGTAAGTTTCTCAAATTTTTTTATACGTAAATACGTCAATATAATTTATTCGTTTTATGACATCGAATGGATGGATGCGAGCTGCCCAAGACCGGGATGGTTGGCGGTCTTTGGGGGAGGCCTATGTTCAGCAGTGGATGGCTATAAGCTGATATATATGACATCGAATAGGCGTGTAAATCTTCTTGAGTAGGTACCTAGTCTTTAATAATTGATGGACTACTGGTACTACAAGCTTATTAATCAATTGCTAGATTGAACCTTTTAGTCGCTACATATTTCTTAATTGATAATATAAATAAAATAAAATATAAATATTCCTGGACATTATTACACATCGCCATCTAGTTCCGTGGTAAGCAACGAGGCTTGTGTTACGGATACTAGTTGGTTGATATACTACATATATATATTTTTTGTTGTAAATACATACATATTATACATAGATACATCCATGACTCGGAAACAAATGTTGATGCTCATCACACAAACATTTGTCCCTACCGGGATTCGAACCCGGGACCGCTGAGCTAAACAGGTCGTCAAATATATTATTATATATATTATTTATTATCATTACGTCAAGAATTATTGACGGAGGTTGGAGGTATCGCCGCCCAATAAGCAGACAATAGGTCAAAATCCACGCGAAAATAGGAGCATTTATGTCGCAAATATCCTAAAGCATGATGACAGTGGCTGTCAAAGTGACGAAGGTGCACCGATATTGAGGCGAGCCCGATAATAGGTCAAAGTTGAGCGCGGCATTATTGAGGGACAGACGTTGTGAAGACGGTTCTTATAGGGTTACACCATCTATGTCAACAGACTGTATTAGATTCGCAAATCGAATGTCTGTGACATTTTATTTCTAGTGGCATTTTGTGGAATATTTTTTTAGGGATATGATATTTCATAAATCATTGAAGAGATTTGACTGCATAATAAATCTTTATCTTAGTAACTATTTTGTTCCGTTCCTGTGTACAGGAAGAATATAATATTATTTATTTCTGATACAAAATATAAATTAACACCTAACCTTTTAAAAAGGACGAATCTACTCTAAAGTAATATTATATGTACCATTGCACCTATATAAAATAAAATCCGAGAACATTTGTACAGAAAGCGAAAGAAAAATCGTTACACGTTCCTCATATCATGGCTCATATAGAACGGGAAGCCAAAAAAAAGTACGGAATAAAACCTTTTTGTACAATTCCTTACGCACGCACCCTCATTCAGAGATACCTGACTTCATTCCGCCAGGCCAGTTCAATTTGATCGTTAAGATAGGCCGAGGCATAAATTCTTTAGAAAAAAAAAAAACTTTAGAAGCTGGTATTTATGCAGACTTATGTTACTATGTTGTTCCTTAAACAGGTCTGGTGTTTAAAGAGGATAACAACGTATGGCTGAAGGTTGGGGCCGATAAAAAACTTTACGCCCACTGTTTGTTCCGCGAAAACATGCGAACGAGTGGCGAGCATAACAGGTATGATTTCTTGTTACTAAGTGGGCAAACTTTGTTATTTATGAATGGTTCAATCATTATGTGATATATGTATGCATATTATATCTGTTTTAATATATTGTGACTGGTATTTAAAGGCTGATGCTTTAAATGGTTTATATGCGTTTTTGTGCATTATAAGTGAGTCTATATAATACAATATCATATCTCTACATTAGGTACTGGAGTCATGCATATCTTACTCGAGCACATGCTAAGAAAGGGTTTCTGATTTTTTTTACTTTTAAAGGGGAAATTTGGGATGGAGGCGCGTGCAAAACCGCAGGCATCAGCGAGTTTGATTATAAAACAATAAATGTTAACAAAAATTGTTACAGAAAGGAACGTTTTAGTCAGTAAAATAAACACTGCTGTATTCTGCAGAAAAGTTTACTTCGTGAAGAAAATTTTGTTAACTTGATGATAGTGTAGGAGAGAGAGCTCTTAACTCAACTCAGTTGAAAATAAATAATGACGGCTGTTCGTATTATGAATAGACGATGTATGGTTCAGAACGTCGTTTAGTTGTAGTTAGTAAGTTAGGTATAGTTTGAGTGAGTTGACGTAAACCACAAGTTAGGTACTAGTATAATATAGTTTATTACGAAACGTCACAAAGTAAGTAGTTAAAGTTGGATGCCAATCCGTGGCGCTCGCGATGGTTACGATTTGTCAACTGACTTTTCATTTAATTATTTAAAGTATCGGCCACTAAAAGGAGGTCGCATTGTCAGCAATGTAAGCTGGCTGTACGTAACTCGTACATGCTCCCGAGGGAAAAAGTGAGATGGGCATCCAGTACAAATTAAATATAAGTGTATAAAAGGTAAAAGTAAAAACAAAGTAAAAATATAAACAAAGTATAAAATGAAAAATAATTAGAAGTAAATTAATTTGCAAGGTCGTCAAAATGAAATCTTTTCCTTGGTTCCGATTGCGTCGAGTTTCGTATTTCCTGCATTTCGATCTCGACTCCCTCATTGTCTTGTCCATTTCTTTGTTTAATTCCGGTTAGGGTAGTTCTCCGACTAAACCAACCTTTTCTTATAACCAAGTATAGGCTGGCTGCTATCATTCCTCCCAACAGCAATGAAGTAATAGAATACAAATATATGTCGTGGTTGGAGATGTTTGACGACGTCGTAGGCAAGATTTCATGTTGTTTTTGGTATGACAGCCGTCGTTCTATTTCATGGAAATAAGTCGATGAATTGAACTCCGTGATATTTAGCTGTGCGTTTTTCCAACCAAGATCAAAGATGCTGTTGATCGTCGAGTTTAGAGTAGGTACTTCAATATCCGATTCCAGGTTGAAATTACTCCCTAAATGATTATATGTAAATATCGTAGCGTCTTTTTTCTGGAGTAAGCATTTTGGTTTCAGTGCAATAACTCCAGTTCCGTCAATAACCGCCGGCGTAACCTGATCGCTACATATGACGCGCATCAGCTGTTTGCTGCATAAGGTAAATAACCACATGTTTGGTTTATGTAGTTTTATCCAAGTTTCTTTGCAGCTGACGTCATTGATGACGCATGATAATGACGATTGTTGGCTAAAGGCTCTAGTTTCGCAGGGTGCTTCTTTATCGTTTAAACTGTGTACAGGTTGGCGCGAGATACACGTAAATTGATCTACCCCGTAAGATGTGCAGTGCTGCATATCTTGCTCTTCCATGGTTATGAACGAATTCTTCACCAAGTTGATAGCTATAAACTTTGCCGTGGGTTGTACTAGTTTTAAACGTCCTTGTCTTAGGAACGGTATGGGTATTACTCTGTATATGTCGTAGTCTGCGTCACTCAGCAACGGGATGTGTAATTCGAAAAGTACAAAATTGCTAGTAATTCGCGCTTTCACATGTATTAGGTCATAAATGTCCTGAAAATCGTTTTGCAAGTCCTTTATGGGTAATGATAGCCCTTGCGGTAGCTTTCCGGATATGACATTAAGTTGCTCAATCAGTTGCGACACGGGAAACAAGTGAGTATCTAAATGACCCCTGTATATGTTGGCGACAGAGTTCATCAACATTCCTTGAATTCTATGTAAGCCGTTTAAAATTAAAGTCGATGTTACAGCGGCAGAGTTAATATCGTTTATGGTGTATAACATTTGCGCTCGGTTTTCTATTCTTGTGATTCCGCCGCAAATTTTATCCATATAAGTTTGTATAGTTTTAAACTGTTTGTCCATAAATTCAGTACTTGTTTTAATTGCGTTATTTTCTGCTTCTACTATTATGGTTTGGTTTTTCATCAGCTGTAGTATATAGTCATCGTTGTTTTGTAAGTTTTGAATGTCCTCCTCATACTTTTGTGCAAAGTCAACATCGAGGACACCGAAAAGTGTTCTTGCTAATTTTCCAACCCCATCAAAATAGCCTCGTCTTGGTCTTGAATGTTTAGATAGCAACATAGAGTTGTAATCCTCAAGATGACGTAATTCATGACGTAAGTGACTGATGACTGTTTCGCAGGGCGTGTACTCATGCACTACTCTTTGGCAAAGTATATCCATTTGGTCGATGTAGATACTTATCTTATGTGTAGCTGTCCAGTACGATGTTAAGTTATAGTAAATGAGCATGGTCCATTCATCGTGTATAAGTTGCAATTTCCCAGCTTCATCGAAATAAATAGGATGCGTATTTGGTATCGCTGTTACTTTGTAGTTATTAGTTATTGGTGCTGATTGTGCCATTCCCATCAAAGTTATTGTCGTCATAAGAACAAGAGATAGCACATTACTTAAATTTGTCGTTTTGCGCGTCGGCCTTTGTTTTCCTTTTCGTTCTGACGGTTTCGCCTTAGGTTCTTCTGTTTTACCTTCTTTCTTTTCTTCTGTAGTGGGTAAGTCATCATTCAGCGGCAGTGGAGACAATTTTGAAATTGGCCGTTTTAGATGTCCCTTTTTAGTTCTTAGGGTAACCACTCTGACTAACCCGTCAGCACCAGGATGTAGTTCTATCACCTTCCTGGAGGTAAATGTTCATCTTTTAATAACACTAGGTTTCCAATTTCTAAGTTTTGTTTTGGTTGTTGCCATTTACTTCGTTCCTGCAATTGGTATAGATACTCATTCGACCAGCGCTTCCAGATTCTTATGTTCATCTGCTCCACCAGCCTCCATCTGTTTCTCAAGTCATACTGGTTAAAGTCTTCTTCCTCTTGAGGTAGTGATAGTAAGGGGCCGCCGATGAGAAAATGACCCGGAGTCAAATAGTCTAGTTCTTCTACATCTTCGGATAGTGGGCTTAGTGGGCGTGAATTTAAGCAGGCTTCAATCTGAGTAAGAAGAGTAGTAAACTGCTCAAAAGTGAGCTTCTGCTCCCCCAGCACCCGCTTCAAGTGATACTTCATAGACTTTACTGCCGCCTCCCAGAGACCACCAGCAGTCGGCCACAGAGGTGCGTTAAAATGCCACTGTATTTTCATATTCGCGACCTCATCACAGAATTCACAAGATTGAAAAGTTTTGTTTCGCTCGAAGTCTTCATGAAGCAGTTTTGCGGCACCCACAAAATTTGTACCGTTATCGGAGAACATATGTTTTGGCGTTCCCCGGCGAGAACACATTCTTTTTAAGGCGGCGAGAAATGTTTGTGTTGTCAGGTCTGATACTAATTCCAAATGTACAGCTTTTGTCACCATACAGATGAATATAGCAATATAGGCTTTACACGTCTTCACGCCTCTCCCTTTGTTGATTTTTACATCCACATGTCCAGTGAAATCCACGCCGGTGTTTGTAAATGGTCTGGTCGGAGTAACTCGTTCTTTTGGTAAGTCCGCCATCAGTTGAACGTTTCGGTGCGGCTTAAAACGGTGACACTGTATACACTGTCGTATTTCCTTCTTAACAGTTCTACTGCCTCCAATGATCCAGAACCTGAGACGTAGGTGTGCCAAAGTGAGCCGAACCCCTCCATGAATAGTATCCCGGTGCGCCTCTTGGATAAGGATCTGTGTTAATCTTCCTGTCGCGGGAAGAATAATCGGATGTTTAGATTCAGGAGGTAGGTCTGAGTTGTTTAGTCTCCCCATCACCCGCAACAATCCCCCTTCATCAAGAAATGGCGTTAATTTTAGTAGGTTGCTTTTTGTTGGTATTGGTTTATTTTTTTTCAAACACTCAATTTCCTCGCCAAAATACATTCGTTGAACGTGTTTCATTATAAATTCTGTCGCTTCAGTTATTTCTTGTGGTGTCAAACACAACACTTCCTTTTCGCTTCTGCAGTCGGCTAAGTTCATTGTTTTATTTTTAATATTTATAATACGTCGTATCCACGCAAGTACTCGTGTTACACGTTTGAAACTGCTATATCTGTCTAATAATGTTGTTATAATTTCATTATTTTTATAAATAGCTACGCAGCATTTTGTTTTGCGCACACTATTGTTTGTTAAGTAGGTCTCATTGTTTACATGGCTATTTTTAGCGTTATAAGATTTTAACCAAACTGGTCCCTCCCACCAAAGTTTGAAAGTGATAAGTTGAGTGGGCGAGAGTCCTCTAGTTGCACAATCAGCAGAGTTTTCCTCCGATTTTACATATTTCCATTGACTTGAAGGAATAACATTGTTTATTTGTGTCACTCTGTTAGCGACATATCTCTCCCATCTGTTTACGTCACCTTGCAGCCATGCTAAGATGACTTTTGAGTCACTCCAGCAGTGTATGTCTAGTTGTTTAGTAGAAAGAGCATTTTTAATTTTT
The DNA here is from genome assembly GCA_905163465.1 of Craniophora ligustri. NCBI lineage: Eukaryota > Metazoa > Arthropoda > Insecta > Lepidoptera > Noctuidae > Craniophora > Craniophora ligustri. The sequence continues at coordinate 7,616,070 of LR990972.1, forward strand.
TCTATGAGTTTTGCTAGTAAAACAGCTCCACAAAGTTCCATCTTAGGCAGTGAGATCTTCTTACTGAGGGGATTCTTCTTACTTCTTACGCTACCTTTGTTTTTGCAGTCAAGATCGTAGTAACGTACTCATCCTTCTCATTTTTGACTCTACTATAAATCACGCAAGCGTAAGCCTTTTCACTCGCATCGCAGAACCCGTGGATCTCAAAATTGTCTTCTGTGGTCTGCAACCATCGGGGAATCGACAGTTTGTTAATCGAAGGAAGATCTTTTCTCAAGTTTTCCCACTCAGTAGTGACTTCGGTCGGCAGGCACTCATCCCAATCGATCTTGCTGATCCACACCTTTTGAAAAAGTAATTTTGCCTTTATTGTGGTAGGCGATAGAAAACCAAGAGGATCGTATAACTTGCTTATTTCGCTTAGTAATAAACGTTTCGTCAGATTTTTCTTTTCAGGAAGGTTCCAATCGTAAGTAAAAGCATCTTATGATTGATTCCAACTCATACCCAATGTTTTCGTGTTTGATGTTGATTCATGGCTGAAGTTGACGTTCGTGTTACTGCACTTTTGATCTTCTCGCAAGTCTCTTATGATAGCTTCCTCGTTACTTTTCCACTTCCTGAGGTTGAAACCTCCTTTTCGCAGCAACTCCAGTAACGTAGAAACCAGTTTTGTCGCTGCCTCAATGTTATTTTGACCGTAGACTACGTCATCCATGTAACAGAAATTTTCTAAAGCATATGCGGCCTCCGGATATTTATCTTTTTCATCCTGGGCAAGTTGTTGGAGGGTACGCATTGCAAGATAGGGTGCACTTTTCATCCCATAAGTAACAGTACATAGTTGCCACTCTTGGAGAGCTTCTTGAGGAGAAGATCTCCAAATAATAGTTTGCAAATGTTGTTGTTCTGAGTTTAGCCAAATCTGCCTATACATCTTCTCAACGTCCGCTGTGAAGACATATCTATAAGTTCTCCAATTAATTAGTAATGTCAATATATCCTTCTGTAAGTTCGGACCGGAGTACATAAGGTCGTTGAGGCTGCTGTTGCCTTTTGTTTTATAGGACGCGTTGAAGACTACCCTTAGCTTAGTCGTGGTGGACTCGGCCCTCAACACGCCGTGATGAGGTAAGTAAACATGATCCTTATTTATAGTTTCAGTTGATACAGGTTTCATGTGGCCCATGGAGATGTACTCGTTCATGAAGCGTTTGTATTCGTTATTAAGTCCCTCGTTTCTCTGTAGTTTCTTTTCGAGGTGTAAGAACTGAGCCTGTGCTTGACATCTAGTTACTCCCAAGTTGTTGAAGTAATTGGGCTTCATGGGCATCTGTACCACATATTTTCCATCTGTCAATCTAGTAGTTGTTGAGCTGTAAAATTCCTCACAGTATTGATCTTCAGTAGTTAAAGTCGACACGTCTGTAATTTCCTCAGTTTCCCAGAATCGTGACATATTTTCTAAATCAATGAGTGCCACACAACAATTAAAAGTTTTAACGTTGCCACATAAAATCCAACCCACTCTGGTTTGCTGGGCTACTGGGTAATTGTTGTCACTCTTTATGATTCCGTTGAGTATAAGTTCACAATAAACGTCGGCACCCAGAAGTAGGTCAATTGGGCCCGAGATGTTGAATTGTGGATCGGCTAGTTTTAAATTTGCTAAGTAATCCCAATTTTTTATAGGAAAAGACGTTGTGGGTAAGTTGTTTACAAGTTTCTTCATTATCAAAGTGTCGAAGTTAAATTCGTAATCTGAATGAATGGACTTGCATTCCAAGTTAATTGACCCCTTGCTATTGCCGGAAAGCGATCCGATACCTGACACCACAGCACTCACTTTCCGCCGCGGTAATCTGAGTCGTTGCGCTGCGTCTTCCGTGATGAGACTTACCTGTGACCCTTGGTCAAGTAAGCCCCTTAAATTAAGATAATCTCCTTCTATTGTCTTGACTTTTAAAAGTACGGTCGTCAACAAAACTTCCTTTTCTTCGTCAGTTAAATTGTTCACCGCAGGAACCGTAGTTGATGTTGAAGCTTGGTTAGTATTCATGGTAGTGCGGCGGGTTTTCGTAGGTTCCTTTTCAGTTTCATGCAATAGTGTATGGTGTGACTTATAACATACCTTGCATCTTTTTCGTGAAGTGCATTGTTTTTCTCCGTGACTGTACAAGCAATTTGTGCAAAGGTGTAAATTGCGAACTGTGTCATTACGTGCATTTGCGTTCATAGCCAAGAATTTGGCACAATTCATTAACACGTGATCCGTTTTGCATATTGGGCAGGTTTTCGCTGTCGTGAAGAAGGCGTTTGATGATTTATATGACTTGTTAAAGGACGTTGACCTCTGTGTATTATTGAATTTAAAATTATTGTTGCGGGTTGGTGCTGAATTATTAGCCAATTTGAACGTTTTCTGGTTACTATTTCCTTGTAGCGCCTCTAGCGCCATAAATTTAGACTCTAAATATTTCGTAAATTCTTGCAAATCCGGAAACTCCCTAGGCTCTTTGAGGTCTTTTATGTATTCGTTGTAAGTTACCTTGTCCAATTTCTGAACCAAAAGAAAAACAATAATCGGATCCCAATTTCTTATGTCTAATCCAATATTTGTGAGGCCGTTCAGGCATTCTAACATGACGTCATGAAGTTTTCTTATACTAGCGGCGGTCGCTTCTTGTATAATAGGTTGATTCAAAAGGGTGCTCATGTACGAAGTAAATAGTAGCCTTTTGTTATCATACCTATGTGTAATTATCTCCCAGCAGGAAGAATAATTCTCAGCACTTATTCCGAGATGCTGCACCAACTTCTCAGCTTCGCCCTTGAGTTTTGTTTTTAAATGCTGCATCTTCTGAGCCTTCGACAGTAACGGATTATTGTGTACACTCTCTGTATAGAGGTCTTTAAACGTTAACCATTGATTGTAGTTCCCATAAAAATCTGGTATTACAATTTTTGGCGTTGCCTTCTCATAGTGCGCATTATTCCAAATCAGATGTTGCAGCTTCTTCCGTAAGCTGTCATAGGTGGTTTCAATGATGTCATATTTTTGCTTGTAACTCAAATCTACATCTTGTGTTATATAGTCTAGTTCCCAGTTCGTTTTTTCAATAGATTCCCATTTCATTTTAAGAATGTTTAAGTTGTCTTCTAATTCCCATTTCTCCATTGAAGAATCAAGATTTATCTTTTCCACGGCACGTTCGAACGTTTTAAAGTTGCAGAACTGGCGTCGTAAAAGGTCCTGTTGTTTGGCGTTTGTTTCAGTAGTTTCGCGAACAGGTACGTCAAATTTTATTTGTATTATATCCTCAAAACTGAATCTAGTTTCCTCTTTACCTTCGGTAGGTGCCGTACAAGGTGACAATTCCGGCTTATTTGTCGACGTAGAAGGTAGCTTCGCTTTTCGTTTCAGAATGTCTTGCAGAATCTCTTCATACATCTGTTTCGTACTGCTGAAAATATTGTCAGTGAAGTATTGGATATCGGTTGTTCCCGATTCTTCCATCAGCTGATTATTACGAACAAACTTCTCCCAAAGAGTGTTCAAGCGTGAAAGACGTTCCTCCAGATATACCAAGTTTTTTCGGCTAGGGCTGTCTTTCTTATAGTTAGTGCAAATTTGCTTTAGGTCGTTAAAAGTAGTCTCTTGAAGATAGATAAGTTCTTTGACGCTCTGAGCCATTGTTGTATGTTGTACGTATAGACTGCTGCTAGATTGGTTGTATCACCGCAGGCCTAATTCACCTAAACCACGAGGTTCTCGCAGATTGCTGTTAGTGAATATTAGTGTTTAATCTTACTTACAATGTCCGCTGTTTTAATCCAGCCGAAGTTTCTCGCTTCTTGGAGACCAGCTAGACTGGTTCGCTAGAACTAAGAAACACTCACACACAAATCCAAATCCGGCTCGAAGGACCACTTTTTGTATGGTTCAGAACGTCGTTTAGTTGTAGTTAGTAAGTTAGGTATAGTTTGAGTGAGTTGACGTAAACCACAAGTTAGGTACTAGTATAATATAGTTTATTACGAAACGTCACAAAGTAAGTAGTTAAAGTTGGATGCCAATCCGTGGCGCTCGCGATGGTTACGATTTGTCAACTGACTTTTCATTTAATTATTTAAAGTATCGGCCACTAAAAGGAGGTCGCATTGTCAGCAATGTAAGCTGGCTGTACGTAACTCGTACAGACGACTTACAGATTATATTTGTTTGAATTTGTATGACAGCTATATAATCATTTAAAGCGAAGTCTTTATGTATGTAGGTATTATACAAGTATCTATTATATTATTTTTGAACTTCATGTTAATGTCCTTTTATATAAAAAAAAATTTTGTTGTTCACAGGCCAACTTTGTCCATTAACGTCACCAAAATCCTATCAGCGGAGACTCAAAATATTGGTAAGTTAGCGTTTTGATATAAACTTGGCTGGAATATCGCTATATCATCATCTCGCGGAGTTTCAACATCGAAAACATCTTTATTGCTTCAAGTTTCTGTAAAGGGAAAATTGTGATTTAACGTTTATCTGCACGATCTGCGCTTTCCTCAAACTTTGAAAACATTGCGTACCAGTTTATTTACAGAGGGATTTAGTTTTTATGTTGAATAAATTTCAATTACTGCCGACCCGCGGGTAATAAGCTCCTTCTGAGTCGGCAACTTTTTCAATGCGGTCGCTACCACAATACGATAAATTACCGGCCTAATTCGATCCGCCGGTCGTAATGTGGGTTCATCAAACATCTTGTTTGTGCGACATAAAGTACAATAGAGGGACAACTTCGACCCGCCCGTGGCATTAGCGTCGTCCTCGCAATTTCGCTCTACTTTGTCTCCATTGCTTGCTGTCTCCACGGTCACGGAACAAATGAGAGATGAAAACGGTACGACGACGTTTCTTTTCAGACCTGGTACGGTCGCCAGTATCATTAGTTACCAGATACGGTAGGTATAACAGGCTTAGACTGGGGAATCCTCATAGAATACAGGAAAATCGTTAATTAAACGAGTTATTTCTAGCTCTAATATTAAATGAAAAAGTCGTTCGTTTCTTACAAGAAACGTTTGATAAGGCTTTGATTAACAGTAGGAAACCATTACTCCCTAGTGTTCTCTAGCTGGTTATTCATAATAATTAAAAGGGATTGCAAAATTTTCTCACATGGCACGCAAAAAGAGAAAACGCAAACGTAACATTCAAGCCGTATGTTTATGAGTTCCCCTAGTTTTCAAAGGGAAAGATATTGCGCTCCGTATTCGTATTTGAGGAACAAGAGTGTAATTCCCGGAGGTTTTGTCTTGCGGCAACACATCCTACAAATGAAAAGATGCCGACATTCAAAGCAAACTGGTACATTTTTAAATTCTCACAGTAGGCGGTAGGGGGCAGAAACTCATGTGGGTTTGCAACTAATGGACTTTTTTAAACGTGTTTCGTTTCTTTCATTCGTTTTGCCATTTACATTTGAAGCTTAAATGCACAGTTGCACATTGTGCATTTCGATCACGCCTCACTACTTACAAGTGTTGCGTCGCCTAGATTCAGTTACGATTAGTTTTAATTTCGCTCCCGGGACTCTGGAACTATTCTATGCCCGACTGAGTTGCTGTTCTCTTGTGAGATTTATTGCTAAAGTTTACTGCTATGGAGCGTGTTTTAAAATGTTATGTACTTATTGCGTTCTTTAGATTTGTAACGGATTGTTCGGTTTAAGGCTTTGCAGCATACAGTTACAATTAAATACAGTTTTACATTTTATAATTACGTCATGGGGTGTATAGGGGTATTAAAAATGGACAAAGGAAATAGATTTACAGGTATTTATTTTTCTCGCGCGTTTTATTATGTGGCGAGTACAAGAACACTCGTTTGTCCTATCCGTAGGATAAAAAGCGAATATTATAATGTTAAGAAGATTTCCTATTTATTCTTAAACACATTATAAACCTAGTCCACCCAACTGTCGTTCCTATAAACTATAGCAAAAAGGTAATTGTTTAGTTATTAAGTGGCTTTGTTAAAATGGACGCAGTCACAAAGCTTGTATATTCAAGAACAGCAGACACAGCGCAGTTTTCCACAACGAGCTCGTAAAGCGTTGAGGGGATGAGACATTGCGATTCATTCTCGCATTTAAAAGCAAGACTGTAATTTCACAGGCCTTTGTCTCCTCCCGCGCGGGACGCCCGCTTGCAGGAAAATATGCGCATTCAAAATGGATTTTTATCGCTTTTCAAGTGGTAGGCTTTAGCTGTGTCGTCTGTTTGGTAATCTTTAACGACGTATATAATGTCCCATTGTAGGATTTGCATGTATTTACGTAGAAGAATATTATAATTATCATCTAGAGGAAAAACGAGAGTATTTCGTTTATTTAAGACTGCTACAAAAAATAGGGTAGTTTTGTCTCTCTTTTCCAAATCTCGAGTTCTATAGTAGTAGTAGTGATAGAAAAAAGAAAAATTTCAGTTTAGTAGAATCTGATACGAAAATACTATCTTTGTTATTCCTACGACGACCCAATTAGTCCAGCGGTAGTTGACACTGCCTTCTGTGCTATGGGTCCCGGGTTCGAATCCCGGTAGGGACAAATGTTTGTGTGATGAGCATAAACATTTGTATCCGAGTCATGGATGTATCTATGTATAATATGTACGTATTTACAAAAAAAAAAGTATATATGTAGTATATCAACCAACGCCTCGTTGCCTCGCTCAGAACTAGATTTTATCTTCCTCATTTAAAAAAGGCTTCTAATTAAGTAGTAATTAGATCTTATAGGTAGATATCTAAGTGACATAATCTACGTTATTATAGGTACCTATTCTCATCGGCATGTCAGAAGATTATGCCTACCTTTAACTCAAAGGTTTAATTAGCTGAGTTCGCAGGGAACATCGGATAAACTTTTCAAATAATAAGGTGTACTTCTGCCTACACCGGTCAGTTCCACCTCAGTTACCTCGGTCCCTGCCGTGTTAGCTTAGGACTTCTCACTTCCATTTCCAATTTATGTAGATGTGTAAACTACTTCAAACAAAACCTTGTAAGACAGATACTTGTTTACAGTAATTACACTCGTGAATCGGGCCTTATTTACTGACTTACAGTCGGCTTCTAAATATTGATTATTGGTATTTGTATATAAGATATTGGTGTTTGTAAATATAACAACGAAACAAGCCAAAAGTTCACAATAAGGACCCCTTTTTTAATATATTTGCGGATCCACCTCAAGGTATATATGTTTTAAACATAGTTGTAACTATATCCAAGTTCTTAGACAAATGGAGCTTAGGGCTTCTAAAGAACTTAATGTAAAATTAGTTTAAATTGTACTAAAGGAAATATTTTCCTATCCAGATATTATTACACATCGCCATCTATTTCCAAACTAAATGACAAGGATTAGTTTAAAAAAAAATACATAAAAACGTCCACTTAGAGATCAATGTTCATGCTCATCATACAAACATTTGACCGGACCGGGATTTGAACACGGGACCTTTATCACGGAAGGCAGTCGCTGAACTAATCGAGTTGCCAAAAGATAACTAGGAAATGCAAGCAAGTTTGGCTTAAAAGTACTATACAACTTTGAAAGACATTCCATGTAGACAAAAAACAACACTGAAGATCAAATTATTCTCAGAGTTTGATTTAAAAGCTCAAAGTTATTTTTAGCGCTGACGGTACCTTAGAATCCTTAGATATTCAAATGAGACGAGCTCAAACGATCTCGACGTCGTACAAACGCTTACTGTAGCTAATTGGGCGGTGTTAACACGACACGTTTGTATATTATTTACGTCACAAATACTTTATGCAACGTGTGGCCTTATTCAGACGGGGCGCATGACTAGGTCACTGAACTCTTGGAAAGTTCACTGTATTGATTTTATTGCACACGCCCGAAAATATAAATGGAATCTGGTGCCGTACGGAAGTGTCCATTGATTTAATAGACATGAATAGGAATGGTGCGGACACAGATCTACTGCCACACATCTATTATTCACACGATGCAACGCTATCCTATGTACACACGGGCTAAGTAATCCGGCCGGTGTAATACGACCTAACCAAATTGAATTAACGTAATGAAATCCGTCAATGCTATAAGTCAATGCAGCGATGTTTACCCGTTTAAATATAATTGTTTTTCAATTTTAGTAAATATGTTTGTCAAGTTACAATTTATGTGAAAGTTTATGTCCCCGAGGGTAGTTTATTGATGTTTCTCAGTTTATAACCTACCTCTTTTATTATCTCTTATATTTACTTATCTTATTTATTTAAATTTCTTACAATGTCAATTAAAAATATATTTGTTTTAACAGGTTTCGTTGAACTACGAGAGACAAAGAAAGGATACGCCTGTGAAACATTGTTGAAGTGCCGACTCATTGATTCCAGCTCGCCGTAAGTTAATCTCAAATAAAATCCTAGGATATAATATTTTAGTGTTGCCACATAAAACTGAACTGTCAAACATTTATTTTGCGAGCGGATGAAGTTTATCCTTCCGCTCGAACTTTATATTTTCCGTGAGAACTCGTAGTCTGTAATAACGCAGAATTTATCAAGATGTCGGTTTCACGTGGCGAGAAAGTTTGAACCTAATTCTGTGTGATGTACACCACAGAATGTTGTAGCTGGGGGTCGTCGCGACATCGTCGTTACGTAATTATTAGACGCTCGACGCCGTTGCGGGACGACGACCCCGGCTCGACTTTGACCCACTTCTTACTCTAATTTTCGCGTCTCAACCCCGTAGACAAGTTCATCTATATCTATATAACTTATAGCAAATAAGCGGGTATCCTCGCTCCGAGGGTTATTAATATTCTGTAAGCGTTGCAATTTAATACATGAAAATGTTTTGCAATACAATTTGGAATTGTGACTTTATGACTCTGTATCTAGTTAATTTTAAATATATTGACACAAAATTAAACGATTATACCACGTCCTCCACAAATATTATACCAACATCAGCCTCTACTAAAAGTTTATATCCAATGTAATGTTTTCTTTCCATTACCTATGATTCGGAAGGTTTTCCAGAAGGGTAAAATAAAACAACATTATACGGTCACGGGAAAGGTTCTGTTTTCATATTTTCTTCAGAAAAGGATCGGTACATTTTATCTTTTAACTACGCAGACAGTAAATATTTTATTTTGCTTATTTGTAAAGCACTTATCCGTATGAAGAAAAACATCAATGTAGGTAATCTTACATAATATTTATTATGTATTATAATTATTTAAACTGCTTTTATTCAAGCTATAGGATATAGAGTGCCATGCATGATATTGGTGTTTGATAGAAGACAATAATTACTAACCAATCATTACTGTGTCGAGCTTTCTCGTTATTCTGACATAATATTATATTGATCTTGGCGTAACTTCTGCTGATAGTAAACCCCTGCATTTGAAACCGTTTTGTCTAGAGTTTAGATACTCTTAGATCTTGTGTGCCCTTTTCTTCAGACAAAACAATTGTTTGTCGCGGTCAAGAGAACAATAAGCTCTAGGTATCCTTATTCGTGCAATGTAAAATTAGATCTACGTATTACATTCTATCGGTAGAATTTTCTTTAGTTGCAATAGGCCTCCAAAAAGAACTTCGGATTTATAAGTAAGGACACCAAGTTTTCTTCAAACATTTGAATATGACAAAGTTTGAGAGCAAAAGCTTCTGGCTTCGTAACTTGGCGACTAAGTTTTATTGTGATTTTATACGGAACAATGGGCGCTATTGGAAATCCGTGTTTTACACCAACTTAGTAAGTCAGTGTTTTGTTGGAGTTGTTTTGTATTAGACCTTTTTTATTTGTGTTTATGTACATGTCCATTTAATTAATATATTGTATCCTATGGGCATAAACGTAACCTCCGAGTTGCTAGTTGGAATTTCATAAAATCACTGCCTAGAACAGCTGCGTTTGACCACAACCACTAAATAAATGAGGCAGATATATTACCTTTAAAATAATGTAGTACCATTAATTTCAATTAAAAGCCATATAAACGAAAACAACAATTCGCTTAATTGTTAGTTAAGCCAGTGCAAACACACCATATTTAGAGGAGACGTTTCCTTTCTGTTTGATTGGTTCTAGAGAACTTATATATTAAAATAAAATGAATGAATCGAAGCAAAACTTTATTAGTTTTTTTTATTGAAAGAGAATTATCAAACTACATGTTACATAGCAATACAATTCACTTCGCTCGCCTGTCAAACAAAATGGCCAGTCACTACACTCTCCAAAAAATTGCACGCATCGACTATTTTTTTTAATTACATCTTTTTGATTTACGGTATATTGGAATACTTGTGTGTGATATATGCGTTCACGGATGAAATTGATGGAAAATTCCAGATGAAAAAAATACTTTTTCATGATTAAATTTGTATTGTATTAGATACGGGATCGGGTAGGGTATGTTCAAAGTAAAGCTAGGTAGAAAAGAGGGCGGCGAGAGCTCCTGATTTTGTATCAGTGGTCGAGATTTTGGCTATATATTGGCACAAATTTTAGGTGCACAGAACCAGTGAATACACTATAGACTATACACATAATTACATCACATTTAATAAGTGCTTGCGAAAAACACGATTCCTGCCCAGGATGATTTGTGGCTTGTTTTTGTTTTTTGGCTTGGACCTACCCCATCATAATTATATTCTATACAAGCTCCGGTGAGCTCGTTCTGTATAAATCGTGTTATCAATTTTTACAAACATATAGGGTAGCTTTTAGTTATTATAACATCTAGACTTCCAACACGTCAGTCTAACCGCTACCATGCTTTGACGGATCCGAAAAGTCGTGAATAATAGTAATAATATATAGTTTATTTCCCTTAAAAAGCTAGTTAAATTAAGAACGTATGTATCTATGTATATTTTAGGTACATTTTATAAATATCAAATAAATCTGTAGACACTATAATAGTTTTATTTTTATGTTAACAATTTCCTGAAAGTATAAAAAATAAACGAAAATATTCGACATAGAATATCTAACTCCTACCTGTAGGTACACGTACGGAAATTAATAAAGAATGTAAGAACATTTTTCTGTACATTTCAGCATACATATGTAGGTGAGCAATTAGTAGAGGTTTCCAGTAAAAGGCAAGCTCGAGGAAAATAATTTCAGTTCGTTATTCAGTCCCCTGTGGGTGTAATTGGTAGGCTCTTGTGTCCCACCCCGACGGGGCACTGTGGTTGTACATCAAACAAAACGGCCCAAATTACAGCCTTTTAATTTTCGACAATTAATAAATTGAATGGCTTTCTTTGTGCGAGTGCCGGCTGAATGTCGCCAATGGGAACAATTTATGTCGATGTAGAATCGTGTTTGGCTTTGTATGTATGTGTTTCAGCGTCTGTAATAGATGGTCCTGGGTTATTTCAAGTCTGTAAGTTATAAGATTTATTGCTGTCATATTTTTTTATTTATTATCATTAGGTATTGTTTATTGATTTTCTGATGACAAGATCTTGTTAGTTGTGTACAACTTATGTAAATTAAACACAAAATCTAGTAGTTTTCTAAATTTTAGCACGAGACCCTGTGCACGATTCTCAGGGCAAGTAAATTATTATGATTTTTTTGTATTACAACATTATTTATAGATCGAAACTCCGAGCGGTTTAGATTTATACTCGCCTCTTTTACATAGTTACTTATACTTACATTACATGTAACCTAAACCATACTAAGTATAATCTACCTAAACTTTCTGGTGATACAGGCACGATGGTACATTATGTATGTTAATGTAATATAAAATGAGCCCGACATTTGTATGTTTATCTTTTACGTTTGTTCACAGACATGTACACTATATAGAGCTTCATGTTAGTAAATCAAGTCGTGCCAAGTTGGCATGTGATGCGGTGAAGTTCTCCCCAGCCAGAATCCCTCAAGACTATGGTATGTATCTGTAATTGTATTAGTTTATTCAACTTCACTTATGTTCCCTGAATCTGAGGCAAGATAATAATACGAGTTGTTCCTAATTCTATCGGAGTGTGCAGATTGAAATTGATAGGCGTTGTGTGGTGTTATAATACTATTTACGTACTAGCGCAATTCATAAATGCTATAGGAATTACTTTACAGTTTCTATGTTAGAATGACTCTAAGTAATAACCACGCTAATGAATTAATTTCTTAGACAAATTACATTAAGCTACACTTTTTGAGGTCAATCAATTGATAGGTAACCATTATTAATATTTAGAGATCCACTCGTGCCTCAGAGATTACGATAAACCATCAGTCCAGCCCGATTTGTGGTAGTCAGAAACCCTAAAACCTGTCACTGAACTGGACCTGCTTATCATGAGGATATTGCTATTGCCTAGTAATAACTTTGCGTTTAATGTAATGAGCCGAACTCTCTTCTGGATGCCAAACCTCATCGGGATTTGGTTGCGAGCATATGGCAGGATATATTATTAGTGATTGCGTTACAACAGTATTATTTTTGTTGCATTAATTTATTTTGGACCGAATTAATTAAAGTAAAAATCAACAAATATTTTTGAAAAAATTACCTGGGTTGGTAATGATGCTTCATATATTAATATTTCTCACTAATTAGGCATCTATGTTTGAAAATAACCGTGTTATGATATGTTACGGATGAAAAATTGTTACGGATTGTCCGCTACTCAAGGAGACGGCGAGATATATCAGACTCGTACGGAATCAAAAACGTTTAAATGTCTTTTGACTACAATCGGAGCTATTAGATTCGTACACCCATTTATTGCAATAGGTATCTTAGATAAACAAATTTCCACCCAACCTTGCAGGCATAATCATGCAAGCATTTTTTAAATATCCGTCTAGTTAATTCGTTTGCGTGTAGGTATAGTTAGCAAATCATGAATAAGTAATTTTGATTTGGCCTTTGGTACCTTCAATATGGTTACAAAAGATCGTTAAGTTGGACACTTACATTATTTGTATTGATTTGTAATTAACAGGAAACATTACGGGTTTCCAACTTCATTTAAGCACTCAAGTATCTACTAAAGAATATTTCCTTACATGTAATTCTTAATATATATTTACGTGTTCGCACAGTTTCAAGGATGAATACTTAAATGTACATTTTATGTCGGAATCCACATAAATGAAGGTGATACATCTACGCATAAAAAGCAGAGTGGCGAGGTCGTCTGGTAGGGGTATCCTTACAAAAGACGTTATTTACTTTTACGAAAAGCTCCTTTAATATTTCTTGAATCATTTTCGCTTTCATGTCTAATGGATGTACTGTGTTATTTAGATGTTACTTACTTTATATTGTAACCCTACCTCACCAGGTCTCACCTGTTACCATTATTGTGTTATATGATATAGTCTCTCATAGATTTGGGTCCTAATAGTATGAGATCACGGTATCTAGGGATTTTGTTCAGAAATGGGGGAGCAACTGATGGAAGATGATACCTAATTTCAATTGATCATATAAAATCTACTTTCTTATCTAACCCTACGCTTATAATATGTGTGTATTCTTTGCAACATATGATTAAAATGAGCATTAACATCATCAATGAAATAAGGAGACGGTGGACAAGAAATAAATGAAACTTAACGTCTTGCTGTATATTAAAACAATCATCATCATCATTTTAGCTAGATGACGTCCACAAACAAATCAAAATATATATATAACATATATTAAAACAATAATAATAAATAAATATATTAGTTTCCATATGTATATGAATATATACATACGTATATAAATATCGACCATTCGTTTTAAAATACTAAGTCTAGAAAGAAATGCGATACAAGTTTGTAGATATATATAATTTAAATAAAATGTTCTAGCAGAGTTGTTTGTCTATAGAATACCTATATGAAGTTAATGTCTATCTGTGTCTCCTTATTCTATCTCAGCTAGAAACCCAGATTATTTTAATAAAAACCATTTGGACCAACTTTTATGGCGCGCTATAAAACAAACATAAATCCCCATGCAATAAAATTCAATTTGAGCGCCACGCATTAACGAGGAAGATATAAAGAAAACTACAGTATAAAGTTAAACTTTAAAAGGCACATTATTTTTCACATTGGTCCCGTTTTACTTTGAACTGGATTGATCACAATTGATATTTTAAATATCTAGATTTTAATAGCGAGCCGGGATAATTTTCCCTTAAGACTGGAGCTGATGGCATAAGTTTGGCATTATATTATTCTCCAATGAGAGGAGATCCGTGCCTAACAATGGGACAGTAAATGGGTTAATAATGTTGACTACACAAAAAGTAAAACAATTATGTACATAAAACACTTCTTAGTTATTTTTAACAACTTTGATATTTGTCCAACAATTTGGACTCACTGTTATTTGTTAAAGTAATCGAAGGGATAAACAAAACCCATGGGCATTCTGGTAGTAGAATTATAAGTCTTAGTATTAGCCTTGTTAGAGTATAATACTAGAGAAAATTACAGGCAATCTAGAAATCGTTTCTCACGAAAATATGTCCATTTGTTATGAGTTGATACAGTAAGTTAAATTTCGGCCCTTATGAATAAAATCCTGTAAATAATTAATTATATGAAAAAGAAAATGACAATTTTTCACCAATTATCTACCGTTTTGCCTGTGGAGTCAGTAATTATGAACTTAGAATTGTAATTATAATTCCGAAACATGCTTCTTTGAGGTCTAAATTATTATTGTAGATATGTGTATAGCTTATCTATATATCAGAGTAATATACGCATACACATATTAAATTTTATAAAATTTACACCAAATCATATGCAGGTACTGCATAACATTTTCTTACGTAAAACCATGTAGTGAATTCAGGCATAAATTACGACCTATATATCAGTCTAGACATTTTGTTTTATTTCATAAATCGGTATCCTAAATCTTTCACTAAATCCATAAAAAACAGAATTGGAAGCATTATTCTAACTTATTTTTTGAATACCCAATATGCGTATGTTGAAATATTTATTATATTTATTATAAATGTATGTTTTTTAAAGTCGTAGCTTGTTAACAGTAACGTTATATTTAAATAAAATATTTAGGTATACATAGACGAAACTAAAATTATGTGTTTATTAAGAAACTAAAAAAGATACAAGTTCGCAATACCAATAAGGATGATGGAAAAGGAATTTAATAGTATAATAGTGATTCTTGTATTGAATCAGTATTAAAAACAGCTGCAAAGTATTCATTTTGAATAGCTCAAATGTGGTAAATCCTTTCTATAGAAGAATTTTCTTCAATTATTAAATTTTAATTATCAGAACTTAATAGTACCCCTATACTACATATATGTCAGTTATATTCATCCAATTTGGCCGATAGTCGTTATGCACATTTCATTCACCCGACAAATTTTAAATCGGTCCCAGCGCAATAAAATATCATATTTATGCTTGACGGACACTGAAAACTATTATGAAGCGTACCGCAAGCCGACAGCGAGAAAATATAGCCGTGGCCTCATAATAAGACAGGCTATAAATATAAACGTTAGCCGCGCAGGGTGGGGGAGTCCGCGAAACCACAGATGATAACTGGTTGCTAACTCAGTGCATTTGTTACTTGCTCTCCTTCGTACATTAGAAGTCTTCTTCTAATCTTCGCTAAATTATATTCTTATGGTATTTTTTAACTAAGAAACTAACTCATTATACATATATGACCATTGTTTCATAATAGTTAGTGGGTAATCAGATTTTCTTGGGGTTTATAAAAATGAATACTGCGTAATTGACGATCACTGAGAAGAAATTACTAATACTATACTACCAAAGATTATCGTCTCTTTAAAACTTCATGTTATTTGCCTTAAATTTTGTGAGCCTGTCAATGTGTATACATGCGTATAGATGCGGTAGGTATATATCAGTATCAAGTAAAAAAAATAAGTACCTAATACGTTGAACAAGATTTTTATCCTCGAGATATATCAAGATATAACTAAGCTAGTGCTTATCTTAAGACTTAATTTATTCTGCTTTATTTATATATAACGTCGATTATTTTAATGTAATATTTGGTGCATCTTAAACTAATCATTAATGCATAACAATTCTTTTATATGTGCTCACTGCTCAGTCAGGTCAGAACAATCTACCTAAACCTTCAAATTAGTTACCATAGTATTTGCTATACTTGAGCCGCTTTCAAATCTATCTGATATATATAATTTTGATATTATTTTAACAACAATCAGAACAGAGCAATGTACAACTAACTATGATGATAGCATAAACAAAAAGGAATCATATAACACAACAGAAATATTGGATATGGTTAATTTGTGCAAATGAATCGAATTTAGGCGGACAATTAACTCCTTGTGTACGCAGAATTTCTGCTGGAAATCAGCAACAATGCAATTGTTTAATATTATTATTTACCTATAGATATCACTGTTTCGTCATAATTTGGATTAGTATAACAAAATCATAGAATTCAGGCTTCTATTCAGAAAGATTATTATTCTAGTTTTATCAATCCACTAAAATGGCTATAATCAGTAATAGCTCGAGTCAAATTAAAATGGTTTACTATGGCTTGCTAAAATTATAGCCAATTATTCCAATATTTTAATATAAATGCTTTGTTATCGTCATCAACCCAATGATTATCATACTGCTGGGCATCGGTCTCCTCTAATTAAAAGAGATTAGGCAAATCTTTTATAGGGCCACGTGTTCCTGCGACTCTTACACTTCAACATTGAATTATATTTTATTATTTGCAAGTGTTTATGTGCTTAAGTACAGCTAAAAATCACGGAAGCAAGCAAAAAGCAACGCAAGCGTATGGTGTTTGATTTCAGATGTTCTGAGTATTTCATTGAGAGATATTTGTTAATAGAGTTTAGAGTTCCTACTAATATTCTTCTGCTAATACCAGTAAGATAAAATATAAATTCTCAATTCTAGAAACGGTTGATTATGCCAAAGTATAAATGAATAAACAAATACGATTGTGGGCTCAGCGTATACAAATAATTTATCATCTCTCAAAGAAAGGACAAGACGGTTTACCGTGTTAAAACATTCAGTGGATTCGCTGTACATAGACTTACTTATATTGTAGTGTTCCGACTTCTTCTGGCTAGTATATTATAATAGGCCTCTATTATGATGTTTATTAAATAACAAGGTTAGTGGTAGGTACGTTATTCTAAAAATATATAAGTAAAATTATTACAATCCTTTTGTTTCGCGGGAAAATCTGAAATAAAAGGTAATTTAAAAAGGATATAACTTAATATCTTGTGACCAAAAAAACAAAGTAACAGAAGTTTTGTTTCATAGAAAAATACAAGATTTTTGTATGGATTTTCAGTAACTAGTAGCTAGTAGATACTTAGGTAGGGAGACCTACCCCTGGAATTTTATAGAACGTGTGGAATTCGCTCGTCTTTATATTGAATAGATATTAGGACACTTGAACAAGTTGTTCAAGTGCATGTTCGCTACTCAAGGCATATTTTTTGGTGTGATAATGGATTTGTATATTGAAACTGCTCATGCCTAGAACAATCTATGAATGGGAGACCATTTCTTATTCACATAGAAAACCTTCCGTACCTGTAATAATCGTTATTGGTAGTCAGAAATCCAAAATTCCTGCTACTATTTTCTAGAAAATTGGTATTGTCTAGTTATGGGATGTTGACGTCTGATGGTAATCTCTTCGAGTAAAATACTGATACTCAGCTGCATTTAGGTAGACTGGAAGTCTATCCCAACGTAAAAAGGTTAGAAAGTTAGTTATCTTCTTTTATATATTTTTCGCTAGCCAAGGTATTTTTTAATAAATTTTGCATCTTGTATTTGGAAAATAAAGTGTTAATATTTAACCTGGAGGAAACAAGAAAGTAATATAAATAAGTATTACTCATTCCAGTGCCTGCTCGAAAAAAAGAAACGGTTGGACTTCATAAGACGTAGAACATTCCCATAAAATATATTTCCCCCGCAGATGGCTAAAACGGTCTCCCTCTAGCCACCAAGAAACAAATATATTGCGATTTGCTCCTTCATTTTCTCGCAAGGTATTTTATTGCGTTGGGCTTTCTCATAAATTTCGCAGTCACTCACAGAGAAAAATAGGGTCTAACCGAGACTCAGAAGAAATTGTTGCGAAAATTTCTTATTAGTTTATTTTTATTGTATAAGCCAATGGGTCAAAGCGACTTGATACTGCTTACGTACTGTATTATTTTTGGATAGGATCTACTTCTTAGTATTTTATTAGGAGATACATACTGCGAAATGGGGCCAGCGTTACTATAGATTACATTTTATGAGTACAATGTAACAATAAATGTCAATTAGGAGGTTTAATGCGGGAATTATGGTTTATAATATAATATAATAGGCTGAACAGCCTATTAAAGATAAGTTAAACTCGCTTTCCTCTACAGTGCAATTTTGTATCAAAACGTTTTGGAAAGAGGGCTGAAATACAGTGCTTTGAAGCATTCTAAAGTGAGCAACGTCCCCAAAATAAAAGTAATCAAATTGGCTTCAAGTGAATACCCAGCAAGGCTATGCGACGGACGGCTTGCTCCTAGACTAACTTTTCAAACGAAACGACATTTCTAATTAAAACCTCCGATGTCTAGTTCTGCAAATAGGCGGTGGCGGTGGCGGTGCAAGCCAAACATATCTATGTATGTTTATACCTACATCTTCATGTAGTTATGTACAGAAACCGCTTTAGACCTATTAGTTCCAAACATAGAACTACGCATAAGTACATGTTTACAAGTTTTATCATAACAATTATCAGTGGTTCATGGAAGCGCCTTTGATACAATCATTTTAATTTTATTCTGCATCAGTTAGAAGGTCTAATTTTGTGTAAATTCCTAATTATTATATAAATACAACAAAAACTAAATATTATAATATAACAAAAACACTATACAGATCAATTTACTAAAAGGATTTGCTACAATATCGCGTAATTGGTTTAATAAAATTCAAAACGTTTTTACTATAACATTTGATATCACATATTGAAACGAAGCGCTGCTGTGTAGCGCTGATTGATTACAAAGATATACAATGGCTAGATCGGACAATGATAAACAGTTTCGTGCGCTGTGCAATGATAGCAAAATGTTAATAGGAAAAGCAGATATGATATTTATCGGAACAGCATGTTTCACTTGGCACATCTAGTTGGCTGACGTTTACAAAGAGGCATAGCAGCAGCGATAGCGGTGGCATATGGCAGATCAATACAAATACAAATATCAGGGATACGTCGCTGCCGAAATTTGTGTGATTTGTGTACGAGTATATGTAGGTGCTCCCGTTCTGTGACCTACAAACAGAGCGGTATGGGCGCGCAGAATTTTTTATACTCGTCCGGACAGCCGTATGTGCTCGTTTGTTTGAACTGCACCAGACTTTCATGAATTGTATGTACAAAGATATGTAAAAATTTGTACGCAGCACAAACCAACTCGGAATAAATGCCGTGCACCGCCAATTTGCGTAGCACGTAGGCTTGTACAGTATATTTTATGCTTATAAATGTATTTTTTTAAACGTAAAGCAAATAGCGTTTTTGAAGACATTTTTACAAGTAAATGTTATGATGGCGTCGGCTTAAGACATTAATTTATTTGGTTTGGCATTAAGAGGTTAATTTGTCCCCCGCTTCCAGCCTAAAGTGTTAGCTCACAGGTCATGAAATTATTTACATTTTGTTTGGTATAATTTTCACTTATATAGGTATGTAGTTTTCTCTTGATGAATCGATATTTGTTTATATACCTACATAAATATGTAACAATGTTTTGCACTAACGAGATGATTAAAATCAAACCTATATTAGATCTTATTCGCGGAGAAGTAAGCAGTATGATAATAATTTTATTCCATTCCATAATGTACATACAGGTGGTATATATAGTGAACAGAAACAATTATGGACCCTGTATATCTGTAGGTACCTACTGAAACGAAAAATGAGTACCTTCAGTAAAAGTTGTCACGCTTACATGTCGATCGATTCGAACGTATTGCGCCGACATGAATATTTTACGCTCGCCTGCATTTGTATACGTCGGCAAATATTTATACGTAAAGACTCAGGGATGTCTACACGAGACGTATTCAAATATTCCTGAATAGTCCAAGATCCCAGGGCCGCCAGACGTCAGCTTGGAGAATTTACGTGAGGTAAGTAATATTTGTATGTACCTTGATTACCTGATACCTGAAAATTGGCCCACTAGGCAAGATAGCTAGTAGGCATGCGTTCTTAGTACATACTAGCACTACTCAATAACCCACATTTGGTTCGTCAGAAAATACGTGACGTCTGGCGGCCCTGGGATCTTACTCTAGAAGTGTGACTACGAAACAACAAAATAATAATACTACTTTGTTGTTATGTTTTAGACTACAAAATTATATTCAATCAATCAACTCAGCCTGTCGCAGTCCACTACTAAAATCATGTGAATATATTAGCGACCAGAGGAGGAATTTATAGTTACTATCATAATAATAAGCCATATTTGTTTTACAAATTTCAGAAATATGTAGGTAATATACTTACGCACTACATACATACATAAATATGGTTAAATACTCTTTTTCCGATGTCCCGGCTTTTGGCAAGTAATAGCACAAACAAAAGTTAATCCAGACTAAAAGCTCGTTTTGGTTTGGTGAATAACATTGTATGTACGCATTATAGGCAAAAATAATTGACTACGAATAAAATGTCTTCGTATGTATTTTTTTCTTTTGTTAGCTAAAAAGGGTAGAACCAAATATTACAAGGTGATCCATGTTATATGATGATAACAGAAGGCCAGGAACACTCATAAATAAAAAACTTCACGTTTTCACTGTCACGGGTTGAATTTAATATGAAAAGTTTTACAAACAAAGAAATCCCTCCTTTTACAAGTGGAATGATTAGCTGGCTCACAATTGTACACATTGTTGGGTATAACCCGCTGGTAAGCCCAATTTTTTCGTGTTCATTTCGCACCAAGCAAGTGCGGTTGCTTTACCAAAAGGAAACTTTTCAAATTGGAATAGTTCGCCGGATATTTCCCGCGTTGGCATCCATCTTTGTGGGAGTGGGTGTCACTGGCCAGTGGTATGAGACAGGAAGGCAACTAGGAGGGTAGTTGGTTTTTTCGCCAATATCCACTCGCTTTGTGAATAACCTATTTGTATTTTAGCTTTGATCGAGTGCTGAAATGAATACTGTTATATTTACATGTATGTATTATCAAACAAAACGTGACAGAATAAAGTGTATTTTCAATATTTTAAAATTGTGTCTTTAGAATATCCTACCAAAAAGAAACAATGTAACACGAAATTTGCCTATTTAACTAAACTGTATTTTATGGAAGTACATTATGAAACATTGTAATATTAGATGGAGGTGTCACAAGAATGAAACATATCATTAACATAATGTTACGGTTTATATACTACAAACTTGTGCGTAAATTATTAAATAATATTTAGAGCACTTCATGTTATTATTTTGTCTTGTGTACCTATGTAAGAACACAAGACAAAGCAAAAGACAAAATATATACTTGTAAGTACAAGTACATATTTTGTCTTTTGCCCTCTTGAAGGCAGTGTGCTGTGTGCCTATATATCTATAATGTATAAGATGGTTTATGTGCAATAACCGAGAGATATCAGCTCCGGCTTATCTCAGCGATACAGAATTCTACATGGCTGTAATTTTTTTTCCCACTTTTACGATTTACAGTGTTATAAATTCTGCACGAACGCGGATAGTAAAACGCGGCGCGATGAAAAATTTACTCAGAAATATTCATACAAGGTACCGGCTATCTTGTAAACGTACAAAACTATATATACATTTCGTTATATAATTATGACATTATTGCTCCGCCGTAAACAATATAACTAAAAAAGTCTCTAAGTTAATTATCTCAGTACATTTACTAAATCTGCTCACTCCGCTTAGGTAACGAGCGTGACGGTTCAGTACCATACACGAGTTCCGTAATATATACCGGGAGTAACCCCAGGGGAGCAACAAAGCGTTGTCTGTGCAACAATGCCATTATTTGCGCACTTCTGCACATAAATGTTGCTTGCATTTAATCCTTTATTGTAATTTGGCTTGAATTACTTCGTAAAACGGTGACTTAATACAATAGATAATAAAAGTTGAGAAGAATGTACTGAAATGGTTTGGGCATGTTGAAAGGATGAATGATAGGCGATTGACGAAAGGAATTTATAAGGCGGATGTTAGTGGAAACGCCGGGAGGGGGGCGCCTTAGAAGGACATACACCGACCTAATTGGTGACCTCCTTCAAAAAGGTTAGGTATTCAGTACTCATAACCAGCGCGCGTGCATGACGAGATGTATGAATGTGGACGAGGCAAAAGTGGTATGCAGGGACCGTAGCGCGGGGCATTCTGTAGTTTCTGCCTACCCCCATGGGAAAAAGGCTATATGTATGTATATAAGTATGTATGTATGTATAATAAGTATGGTCTATATAATAAGTATATGCAGTATGGTCGTAGACCCTGTCGTTTACGGTCGTATTTAGCTAACCCACTAACGTTATTTGTAAGCAAAGTCAGTGTATCCCAAACTTAAGACTAGACCTACGATAACAATTTACCACATAAAATATACCAAATAAAATGGACGGATCACTCAGATGCGGTGCCTGTGCAGACCCACTATCGGATGGAGTACGTTGCACTTTGTGCGGCCTGGAGTTACATTACCAATGTGCAGGCGTCACTGAAGCCGGGTATCGGAAGCTGGGGGACCGAAAGTTGACATGGCGATGTATTAAATGTAAACAAATGGGAGCTACCCATCCACCCAGCTCGCCAAGATTGGAACCTGAATCGGCCGTCCTGATGGAAATTCGTGCATTGGCTAATAAATTGGCCCCTTTGGAGGGATTGAAGGACGAAATTTCAGCACTAAGAAGTGAATTCGCCGACCTGAAATCCTCCCTGAGCCAACAATTCAATGAGGTTGTTAAAGAATTTTCTAGCAAAATAAGCGACATGGAGCAGCGCATCGTCAAGCTTGAAAAAGTCCAGTGTCAAATTGATCAGCTTCAAGGACGTCTTGATAGACTGGAAGAGGAATCTGAAAAGAAGGATCAATGGTCGCGTATGAACAATGTGGAGGTTAAGGGGTTAACGCAGACAAACAACGAAAATTTGTTTGAAATTATATCCAGCATTGGTGACAAAATTAATTACCCCATAACCAAAAATCTTATTAACTTTGTTACTAGAGTTCCTACGCGTGAGAAGGATCACACAAAACCGGTAATTGTCTGTTTTATTAACCGTTATGTCAAGGAGGATTTTATTGCGGCAGCCAGATATACATTTAAGACATCCCCTCTCACTACTAACCAAATTGGCTTATCGGGGAACCACAGAATATTTATAAATGATCACCTAACCACCAAAAATAAACTCCTACTATCGAAAACTAAAAAGACAGCATCTGAAACGGATTTTCAATATGTATGGGTGAAACACGCCAGGATACATGCCAGAAAAATGGATTCCTCCCCAATCGTATTTGTGAAATCGGAAAAGGACTTATTAAAAATTGTATAAATAACATTACTGATTTTTCAACATTTGCTACCGGAGCTACACTTAAAATTATTCCAACAACTATATGTCTGCATGAACAGTTTGAGAACCGTGAACCGCAGTGTGCTACTTGTGTTTTCCTATTCCATTTGTGTGCTCGCACGGTGCAACAGTGTAAGTCTTTTAAATACTATTGCTATTCATTTTCACTGTGCCATAGTACTAACAACCTTATTTTGTGCGGGTTATTGTTTAATTTTCTATGTGCTGTGCTGTGTTTTATGACCATATGTTGCCGGCTTTTATTGTCCCGCTACCGTTCGTCATCTTTTGTCACTATTCATAACTCATTAAGTATGTGGTATTCAATGTTATTTTTTGTGCGACACTGTGCATCACTGTGCGTATTCGTTTATTTTTCGATATTGCTATCTACCTTCTGGTTTTATCCGAACTTATATTTTTGTTTTAAATTTGACAACTTGATTGCGCTTATTTACTTAGTCATTTATTATCTTATGATAATGCAATATACCCTCTATTTTTATATTAAATTATATTTTGGTTTTAGATTGTACAACGTAATTCTGCTTACGCTCTGTAACTGCTTATATTTTGTTGCTTTTAGTTATTTTATTTAATGGCCAGCCTTAATATATATTACCAAAATGTCCGTGGCCTGCGTACGAAAACGAACAGTCTATTCCGTAATATATCTATCAATTCATATGATGTAATTGTTTTTACGGAGACTTGGCTCGTCGATAATATAAGTAGCAGTGAGTTGTTTGACGGTAGGTATCTTGTGTGGAGACGAGATCGTGATTATTCTCGTACTGCACAAAAACGGGGTGGTGGTGTTTTGATAGCGGTAAAATGCGACTTGACAGTCATTGAGAAACGAGAATGGCGTAGTTCTGCCGAAGATGTCTGGGTCTCACTTATTCTGAAAAGATCTCGACCCGCGGTAAATTACAATATACATATTTGCGCACTGTACCTTTGCAAAGAAAACCTTGGCAATTCCTATCAGTGTCAGTTAAATAATTTTGCAGTGAATGTTAATCATTTAATCTTAACTCATCCATTAGATAAATTTTTAATAATTGGCGATTTTAATTTTGGTAGTGATGTAGCCTGGATAAGCGCTGGAAACAATGAATTGATTCCGCAAAACGTTTCAAGTCAGTATTTAAATGATTTTTTTGACCAAATGACCACCTCTAACTTATCTCAATATAATAATGAAAGGAATATAAACGGCAGACTGCTTGACTTGATTTTCTCCAATGACTTAGTTAGTGTCTCTGAATGCTGCGATCCCTTAGCAGTTCCTGTGGATGCTCATCATAAACCATTGACGATTCGGGCCGACTTTTGTGAAATACACAAATTAATTGGAAAAAAGACTACAAAGTTCATGTATTTTAAGGGCGACTATGAGGCTATTATGCGCGAATTGGACACGATAAACTGGGCTGAGTTTTTGCACACTGAGTCGTTAGATATGGCGGTCACTATTTTTTATAAAAAATTGTATGACCTTAGAGACAAATATATTCCCATTAAATCTATAAAAAAATTGTCCCATCCACCTTGGTATAACTCTGCTTTAATAAAAGTTCTGAGAGAGAAGTATAAGTACCATCGGAAGTTTAAAACATATGGTAATATCTCGGATTACCACTCTTTTTCTATTTTAAGGAATAGAGCAATTAATTTAGAGAAATCCTGTTTCAATATATATATGGATAAAGTTGAGTCATCGATAATTGAAAACCCGAAACACTTTTGGTCTTACGTGAAGAGTAAAAGGAACAATAGTGCATTCCCCAATGTTATGCACTACTGTGACATGACTGCTACCACAGGTGAGGAGATTAGCAATTTATTCGCGACCTATTTCCACTCCACTTTTCAAGAACCTGATCGGGTGCTCAGCCCATCGGATGAACCTCCCGTTGTAAATAGTATATCAAGTATCGGCGCGATAAATATATATGAATCTCAAGTTTTGAAATTGTTAACAACTTTGGATTTGTCCAAATGTGGCGGACCAGATTTGATACCTCCCGTATTTATAGTTAATTGCGCGAAGAGCATTGTTGTCCCTTTATGTATTTTATTCAGACGATCTCTGTCTGACGGGTTAGTTCCAAAAATGTGGAAATCTGCTTTCGTCACACCAATTTTCAAAAAGGGAGACAAATCCAATGTTGAAAACTACCGCCCTATTTCCAAAATATGTCTGTTCTCTAAGATCTTGGAGCGCATCGTATATACTAATGTATATGCAGCGATGAAATGCACTTTTGGTGATGAACAACATGGGTTTCTCAGGAGTCGGTCCACTACCACAAATTTAATACTATCCCATGAATTTATATCTAAGGGGATGGATCAGCGGGCTCAGGTCGATGTCATCTATACTGACTACAGTAAGTGTTTCGATCGCATCGACCACCGACTGCTTTTAGAGAAGTTACTGAGAGCTGGAATACACGGCGACTTGTACCGTTGGTTTTCATCGTACATTGAAAATCGTACGCAGGCTGTGGTTCTCCACGGGTACACATCTGGATGGTGCTCTGTCCCCTCAGGAGTGCCTCAAGGTTCAATCTTGGGGCCTCTCTTATTTACGCTGTTCATTGCCGATGTGAAGTATTGTTTTAAGTATTCATACATTTTACTATATGCTGATGATATGAAGATTCATAAGATTGTACGCAATATTTCTGATATACATCATCTGCAAGCTGACCTTAATAGTTTTGAATCGTATTGCACGTATAACAAGCTTCAGTTGAATGTCTCTAAATGCTTCCATATGACCTTTACACGTCAGGTTTCTCTTATAGGATCAGATTACACGTTGCATGGTCATAGCATCGGCAAAGTTTACAGTATTAGAGATTTGGGCATTATTCTGGATTATAAACTTCTTTTTGACCAACATGTCGAGAACA
This sequence comes from Craniophora ligustri, assembly GCA_905163465.1. Taxonomy (NCBI): domain Eukaryota; kingdom Metazoa; phylum Arthropoda; class Insecta; order Lepidoptera; family Noctuidae; genus Craniophora; species Craniophora ligustri. The sequence continues at coordinate 7,642,718 of LR990972.1, forward strand.
TTGTTAAGAGTGCTTCAAAGGCACTTGGATTTATAATGAGAACTGCAGTCTGTTTTCGCTCTATTAAACCGATCAAAGTCTTATACTGTTCGTTCGTACGCAGCCATTTGGAGTACGCATCTCAAGTATGGAGTCCTCAATACGACATTTATAAGTCTCGCATAGAGGGCATCCAGAAGAGATTTTTGAGATATCTCGATTACAGGGTGCGACAAGTCTCTGATAATTATGACCATCGTTGCAGAAGGTACCACTTTTTACCGCTGGACTGTAGACGCCATATTAATGACATATGCTTATTGCTTAACATTGCGAATGGATCAGTTGACTGCCCGGAACTTGTTTCACAACTGGCAATGCGCACAAATCAGATCGGACTTCGACAACGGTCACTTCTTCATGTACCGTTTACTCCTACTAATTATAGGCGTAATGCATTCCTTCTTAGAAGTGCACATAGTTTTAATAGAATTCCACGTGAATTAAATATTGACTTGTTCTGCACAAATGCAAGCACTGCGAGGCGGCTTCTAGCTAATTTATTTTTTGACAAATAACACATACCACTGGCTCTTAAACTGTTTAATGTAGTTATAGTTATAGTTATTATACATAAATCTTATTATAGTTTCTGCTTATATAGTATTGTAGTTGGTATATAGTATTATAGTTTTTTGTTTTTTTTTATATAATTAGTGGTTTTTAAGTTTGTAAATCTGTGGTTTGTTTTGAGTTTGAAGTTTTCTTTTGTTTACATAGTTTAAAAATTTATCGGTGGAGGCTTGTAATTAGCAATTTTGTTTAAACATATACTTGTAGTTTATTAATGTCATTAGTCTGTAAGCCTTCTTAAAATAAAATAAATAAATAAATAAAATAATAAAAATAAAATAGATAATTAATACTTAACATAGTATTACTTATCTATTTTATTTCTGGACTTTAAAAAGCAATTGAGGGTCACAAGGTCAATCAAGCTTACGGCCTGACTGATATGATCTCAAGTAGTTAGAGTAGTAGCCTATGGATGTGTGTTATACCAGAAGTTTGTAATTCGCGCGTTGCCGACCCTGCAAAAATTTTTTACTTCCTTTTTAGGAACCCTCTGCTGTAGTCGTTAGGCCTACAGCTCATTCCACAGTCTTAAACGTCGTATAAAGTTCCTCTGGAACCATATTGGGTGATATTGGTTCTTAAAGGGATCTTTAATTTTTTTGGTAATTAAGTAAGTATCTTTGAAGCTTTTCAAAGATACCACCAATGTGTAACTAAGAGGAATAAGTTATATTTCTGATGACTCTAACAAAGATTAATGTGATTTAATATGAATTATTTATAATATGTAGTTATATGATGTGGTTTTCTGGAAAATGTTAAGTACAGTTTTTGTCCGTCGATGTAAAACGCTAATCTATAAACAAAACTGTTTTACTAAAATTCAATTCCTTTCAACAGCGTCAAAGGTGCAAAATGTAAGCCGATTTATTTTTTTCACTAATCTAGTTAAATTTTTCAGTTGCGCGGTGCTCGTTAGTGCAAGAAGCGGCCGCGGTACGTACGTTCAAACGAAAACGGTTAAAACGCTCCCCAGGTATGTCCCATTCACTTTTTTGTACATATTTGTTTGCTCGATTCTTCGTTTTAAACTCAGATTACCCATTTGACAGAATATGGTACTGTAGGTTCAATAAGATGATATATTTTTTCTTTGACTATATTGTATTTTATCAGTAGGGTATTGAGCATTTGACACAACTTTAAGTAGGTACCTAATCGTTAGTGTTATAATGATTTTACTATAAATAGATTAAGTGGTAGATGGTTTTTTGGTAGAAGTTACATTTCCGTTACATAATTCAATTTTGGTCGTGGTGTACATAAATAAATATTCTGCGACATTTTACACAGCACCATCTAGTCCCAAACTAAGCAGAGCTTGTACTATGGGTACTAGACAATAATTAATACATACCTTTTGTGTTGCAATAAAAATGATTATTTCTATTGGCACATACAATATCTCAAATTTAAAATCCCAATGATTAAGGTTAAAATAATTTATACGTAGCTGTTGGAAATTCCCAATTTAGATTTAATTATCATTCAAAAACAAAGAAAGAATAAGGATAACGTTCATGCAGAACAAGTCGAAACAAAAACATATTTAATTTTAATTATTTAACGTTTTTTCTACTTCTTTGTATTTTCCTCGTACATGAAGTAAAAACATTATGTATCCCTCGGGGGTCAGTACAACCAAACTCGTGTGGTTGAAAGCCTTCGCGAAATTAGCCCTCGTTAGTAATCTATCACTTACGTCCCTTGTTGAACAATGTACTATTACATGCAGATTCCCGTCCAGAGTTGGTGTATACGTTCATAGAACAAGCAGTACAGCCGGGCGCGCAAGTAGCTTTGAAATGCTCAGCGGTTGGGGAACCACCGCCTCGTTTCCGATGGTCGCTCGATGGCCAACCCATACCAGCACATCACTCGTAAGTAGAAAAAAAATAACTAGAAGATATCTATATTTCTTATCATGCTTCATAAATAATGCTCAGAAGCTGAATGTGACAATATCATTACGTTTTATGACCAACTAAAATCTGTATCTTAAAGATGTCGTATTTCTCGGTAGCGGCCCTCATATTTAGATGGTAGTGTAGATTGGTGGTTTGGTCCGTTATCGCAGGGCTATAATAACGGAGGGACGGGAGAGTGGTCCCACGGGGATGGGCTCGAGCAATAGCTACGTACTGTCCACGTTATCGCTGAGCAGCGCGAGAGTGGAGCACGGCGGTCGGTATGAGTGCCGCGCCACTAACACCCACGGCAGCGTTGCGCATGCGGCGAGACTCAACGTATACGGTAATATGTGAATTGAATTATTATTCTTAATTAATTAATTATTATCAATTATGATCCATACTTAATATGGCAGAGTTGTAGCTACTAACTGGTAGCCTAGTGGCTAGTGGCCAGACTTTTCGGAAGTTATGTGCGTATTTATCATCGTGAGGAAACCTGCATGCTTAAGAGATTTTCTGAATGGCATGTGAAGTCTGCCAACCCACAATAGGCTAGCGTGGTGGACTATAGCCTATATAACTATAGCCTGATCCTTCTCGAATGACAGGAGATCCGTGCCTGGTAGTGGGACAATAATGAATTGATGATAAGTTATACAAGAAGAGGGCTACATACAACTCGCATGTAAAAAATATGTCAATACAGTCTTATCAAGTATACGATATGTTAATTTAGAATCGGGGGTATGGGTAAGTGAGAAACAATCTGATCAATAGATCTTTAAAGTAAAGCTACGCCTGACGAGGTCAAGCTATGGTAAGGCGACTATTATTAACACATCGAGACTCCCCGGGTTTCGGAGAGCATGTTAAATTGTCGGCCCTAAGAATACTTACGGCAATTATTAGTGCACCCTTAAGACATTAGTAGTTCTCAGTTATTGGGTTTAAGGCTAATTATATTCTCGATGTTGTGCGCAATCTGCTATCCTACACTAGGCTAGCTAGATGATCTCATTTCCTCTCAAATCTTCTCATCGTTCTATAGACCATCCATTAAAAGACCCTAGAAGTGAAGTAAATGGATCGATAATGTAAATGGTACCTATCTAATTAAACAAAATGTGTGTACAACTAATATAAAAACTCTAAAGTAGGACAGTATTATTCGGAACGTAAATATACTAAACAATTATCTTCAGAAATCCATCTCAACATATTGTTCGCAATAAATCCAAATGCTTACTGGGCTTGCGTCTGACAATTTATTGACTGATAGTCAGCCAGCCCATCAATTATTATATAAACGACCCCATATCAAATTCATTCAATAGTGCCATAAATAAAAAATAAAGCTGCTTCGGCTTTGTTTGCCTTTATTTATGAATATTTCTTCTTTAAACCTACATTTAGAAGAAGGCATGTCGTAATAAAGAAATAAAAACAACAAGCAAATCTTGTTATATTTCACTCTCTGCCATAAATTACAATTTTTGCACACCGCAGTGTTGTTACTTACACATTTCATGTTTGTGTTGCCATCCTAAATAAATAAAGATAAGTATTATTTTAACGTTACGCGTACGGATTGCTGACAAATATTATTATCGGATTTACTTAGGTCCACCGTACATAAGGGCTATGAATCCTGTGAAGGCTGTGGCGGGGTCTGAAGTGTCCATTTGGTGCCCTTACTACGGATTTCCTATAGAGTAAGTAACAAATTATACGAAGATATAAATTAATATAATACTAATATTATAAAGCTGAAGAGTTTGTTTGTTTGAACGCGCTAATTACAGGAACTACTTTTTGGAATTGAAAAATTCCTTTTGTGTTGTATAGACCATTTATCGTGAAAGGTTATAGGCTGTGTAACATCACACTACGACCATTAGGAGCAGAGCACAAATAAAAAATGTTTCAAAAACAGGAAAACATAATAAAATTTACGCCGACGAAGTTGCGCGAGTCAGCTACTACAGAAGTAAAGTATGATGCGTAAAAATCTTTCTAAAATTCGACTAACTTCTTTTTTGACATAAGGTTTCCCCTAATTTGGAATTTCTTCTGGATCGTGGGTTCGTTTACAACACGTTTTCGTTTAAAAACAAATATTTAAATATTTATACGCAGACTCGAAACAACTAGGTACCTACCTGTAGTCCATACATTTATTCTCTTATCAGCCTCTTGCCGTCCACTGCTGAACGTAGGCCTTCCCCAAAGAGCGCCCACCATCCCGGTCTTGAACAACGTGGACACTGACCAAAGGACTGGTCCACAAATTCCAGGTTGTACAGCGTATAATGGAGAGATCAATTCAAGTCATTCGCCAAAGAACTACAGTCACCGACATTGCTCGTAGAATATGCACGCTGAAGTCGAAGTGGGCCGGCCGTGTCTGCAGACGGACAGACGGCCGACGGTAGAGCAGACAAGTGTTAGAGTGGAGACCGCGATTGGGCAAACGTAGTGTAGGACGACCTGCGACACGATGGACCGATGATTTGAAGAAGGTGGCTGGCAGCGGATGAATGCGAGCTGACCAAGACCGGGATACATTTATTTGTTTCGTGCGAAATCCAACTTAAAAGTATTATTTCATTAATTTTTTTACCATTGTTAAAAACCTCTTTTCGTGCCAAATCGATTAAAAAACGTATCTCCTCAGTAATACGATTTGAATTAAAAGGCACCAGTAACTTTGGCTATTAGATGGTTATCGCAGCACAGGAATGATATTAGCATTGGCACATTTCAATGTTCAAGTTGCTAAGTGGCCGAAATTCGAGGATTTTTTTTTATTTTTCTCGTTTATTTAATTTCGTTCACTTATACATTTGTGGCATAGTCAAATTTAACACTTAATAATTTACACAATGCTTAATTATGCACAAATCATTACAACATTTTTACCTTGAGTTGAGCTGTAACTGGTCATTATCGTGGATCATAATGGTTTTGTCAAACAAAAGTCTTGATCCCACGGTTGGTGAACCCTTTCAGAGAATTATAAACAGAGTAGATTAAGGTTATCTGCAATATTCAAATAGCTACAGTGTATATTTATGTAAGAGCGTAAAAGTTCCCTTACTATATTGTCTACGTAAAATATGTATGACAACATTGGGAAGCAAGGCACGGCATTGGAAGCACTCAGGTCGCTTTTTACTGTTATAAAAACTGTATTATTACTATAAAGCAGTCTCCATGATTTTTATGCTCCAATTTAGTTGGCATAAAAATGTATCACGTTTGACCCTCAAAAAGGTGTAGTTTGCTAAAACTATTTCTTAACACTAACCTACTTTCCTAATTCTTAGGTTTAAGTTTTGTTAAGTACAGATTCAGGTCTTGAGTTTTCGCTTTACAATATATTTGTGTTTGTTTTTTAATCTACCTGCAGACTTTGAAAGTTATATTAAATTGAGCCTTATAGCGGGAAATATTATAAGCGCCAAAGTAATCTTACATCCTTATCGTTACTGTTGAATTGACGTAATTGCTAGCTTAAGACGATTGATTTCCGATACAGTGGCAATCATTCAGTAGATTATGGTGTACAATAAAGGATATTCTATCTATCTATCTATCTAGATTAATTATTTCAAACAGAAAAAAAAACTATTTGTACAAAATACATCTAAGTAGATATTTCAATTGTTTATTTATAGTGCAGGGAAAGAAAAATTAATAAGAACGACCCTTTTTTCTAATGAATGTACCTATTAATTGTTCAGTCAAATATCAAAACCGAGAATTGCTTAATGGACTAACATTGAAATCAGGTCAATAATTTTTTTTGTTATAATTATAATTCTAAGAACAGCCTTTTGCAGGCATCATTGTTCCATAAAAAGCTTAATATTCCTTAAGATCCAATCATTCGAAGCAAATATGTTACAAAAATATAATTTACTTATTTATTACATATTTTTTAAAATTATATCTACTACCCATCTCATTTTTCGCTATTAGGTACTCTATTCAATTCAATGAATAAATTAGTTATAGGCAAAACATTTTATTGAACCTAACTTGTGTTTAGGTATGATACTGTACAATATACTCTGAATTGATCTTATTACGAGCATATTACTGCGCATATTAGAATCACCACTACAGTGGTGATTTGGGATTTAGGATCACATCGGGACCGATGTGATCCTAAATGTATAAATGTAAATGTACCAGAACACTGATATTGATGCGCCCGCGCAGTTCTACATACGTATCAGTGAGAACTTCATGCATTAATTTTGTTTAGTTTCCACTTTTACACATTTAATACGTTTTTATTAAATATTATTTGCATTTAGATCGTTTGGCAATCTCGCCAAAATTAGTGCTCTTTTAATATAATATAAAGTAGACTTTTTTCTAATCGGGACTTCTTTTGATAGCTCGAGAGGGTTTGACAACGTAACTGACAAAATAAAGGAGATTGCTGAGTATTCTTATTTTAAATGTAAATAGGCAGAACAGAAATGAGGGTGTTGCCTTACGCCAATTTGATTCCAGTACAAATAGGTATATAATAATGAATTATTTTATTTTATTGTATTTTATCATCAGTTCAGTAAAATGGGAGGGTGGAGCCGGCACGGATCCTCGTTACCAGCGAATGGATGGTCAGCTGACCATCACGAATGTCGATCGTAACCGGGACAAGGGAGGGTGGACTTGCTCGGTTCTTACTCCAGGAGGGGAACTAGCCAGGAGAGAGGTAATAATATATAACTACTAAATACTAAATTCTTGGATCAACCCCATGGTTCACATTTTATTTGAATCAACTGTCCACTTTTTAAGTATTTCATGGTTCAGTAGTCCAGTTGCCAAAAATCAAAGAATCTAAATATTCCAACATATCTCATTTTGGCAAAAACCTAAAATGTATACTTCAACTTGAAAGTATTTTATGTAAATCCGTTAAAGTATCCAGTATAGTGAAATATTCATTCACTTCCAATCATTTCTGGTTACTTTGTTTAAGACACGATGCACTTATCCGAGGGGATGAACGAACTACAACTCATTTCATGGTTCACTTGTTTTATCACTGACAGCGAGGTTACTTATTATGAATGATAAAAGAAGCTTTTCATTCAATCATTTTATGCTCATTTAATTTTAGAACAGGTTACGACTCTTTGAGTATTTATTTAAAATACTTAGAGAGTCATACCCTGATACCCGTCATAGTTTTCTAAAATAGATACTACCTAATTTACTCTCTAATAAAAAACATATCCTAATTATAGCAAACGTGGTCAGTCGTAAATCGTAGACAATATAAACAAAACCTTCTAAATTCTACCCTAGGTGCAAGTGACGGTAGTATCACCACCAGTTCTATCACCAATTGTGTTTCCACCTGGGTTGCGAGCTGGTGACCGTTCCCAACTGACGTGTACTGTGACGTCAGGAGATATGCCTGTATATTTCTCCTGGCTGAAAGATCAGATGCCAATATCAAGTGCGCTTCAGGTACGTAACATTTCGCAGGTGACGGTTATGTTTGACTGAGAATTAAGAAATTCTGAATTTATTACTTACTTCCAAACGCAAATGATAACTATAACACCAAATATGACTATTTACGTCTGAATATTCTGTATTTTCCTTTGTTAAAATGGGTTGACCTCCATTGTGACATGCAGACCCATAATAACCTCATTCAGCATCATAGTCAATTTTGCTCTAATGCTGAAACCTAGGTCGCAAATTTGACTACTATTTTGCAATGCTCTCTGGACGTTTAAGGGTACTCTATTTCCCAAATTACAGATAGACGAACGAGGAGCTGAATTTTATAGTATGCTTCTATTCAAAAGTTTGACTGCAGCTCACAGCGGAATTTATACTTGTGTTGTAACGAATACTGCTGGCAAAGCGAATATGTCGACTGAACTGGCTATTAAAGGTAAAACTTCTCTTATTCGTTGTTTATTTTATTCTAGCGGTTAACTAAATACTGAATACATTAACAAACGCTATTGAATAGGTCTTGTTTATGTAGTGCGACTATCTAAATATGCTTCAAAGGATTTGCACATTAGATCACAAAAATAGAATCTGTTGTATGGACATAGTGATCACAAGTCGTAGCTGAGTCTGAGTTATATTCGATTTGTGAACGTGAGTTTTATTGAACTATGTATCCAGTCTTGTAATTATCGGTGGCATCCTGTAATTTTAATTTCTACATTTTAAAAGGGGACCATATAGACCAAAAATCTGGGTCGATCTAACCACTTGATAAAAGTACAGGAGGTAAAATTATAAATTTTCTTGTAGTTCCACCATACTGGCAAATTGAGCCTTCAGATACAGCTGTGCTGCTTAACGGATCGCTCACAGTTAGCTGTGAAGCTCGAGGGCATCCCCCACCTTCTATATACTGGACCAAATTTTCTGGTAAGACTAAAGATAAAAAGCTCAGTTAATCAGTAGTAGATTTCATTATACTAATATTTATTACTTTGAAGGTAGTACAGAGACCACTTTAGGAGGAGTTTCTGATCCAGTTGTACTAACAAATGGCTCATTAAGACTGGAAACGGCGCGAGCAGAACATTCTGGAAAATATCGATGTAGAGCTGACAATGGAGTCTCGCCTGCTTTATCAAAAACTCTCACTATACATATCAATGGTACGTCCAGTAAATGACATTAAGTATAAATCCTTAAAATCGAAATTAAAATCAATTAGGTACTATATTCATTCAGAGCCGGCGAGATTTGAAACGCAATCAGCGAATGTAACGGCGAAGCTAGGAGATACAGTGCGTTTGGCGTGTGTTGCCCGCGGCGACTCTCCGCTAGCGACCGCTTGGAGCCATTCAGGACGGCCGTTGCCTAATTCTGATTATCGGTAAGCTGAACCTACTAATTAATTAAGTAGGTATCACTCCAAAGTTTTTGAGTGGAGCGTGCAGTACTTTGTGTGAATGGCATGACAACTTTAATTAAGTACACCAGGAAAAATAATGCTAGATCTTTTTGTCAACAACCTTCAATTACACCTGTTATTTTGTAACTAGAAATGATATAATGTTTTTTTTTTAATTTAGGATGAGCATATCAGAAACAAGAAGTGCAGAAGGTTTAAGAAGTGAATTGGTAATAGAGAGAGCTGACAGAAGGGACTCAGGAGTATATCGTTGTCAAGCTTCTAATCCGTATGGAAGATCGGATCACTTTGTGCATTTGGCTGTTCAAGGTAAACTTTAAGAAACATACATAGAAAGCCTATAATTAATAATTAAAATTATTTTAAGGGTAGGCTCTACCGAAGATATAGATAGAATGCATTTCGTATAATTTAATACATATATAATAATATAAATAAAATATATCAAAAATGATTATCACTGATTTCTTACGAGAATATGGATTTAGACATTGGTATAAAACTACTTTTTACGGATTTCATGGCGGTATGTTTTAATATTGGCTTTAATAGCCAATAGCTTAATCCCAATGTTTCGAATCCTTTACAGCCACTTAAACAATCATACCATTGCTCGTGGCCATAAATGACATATTTTTATCTAACCTGCTTATTAATTTGGCAAGGATTTTAATAAAATTCTTCTCATATTAATTAAATTCTTTTCCAACAATAGGCTTAGGTACTCTTTTATTTTCAACATCCATTTAATCCGTATAGCCGATCGGTTTTAGAAGTGAATTCTATTATCATTTATAGAGCCTACCTCTAGAATATTTCCATTAATACTGTAAGACCTTATAGTAGGAAATCAGTAATAAAATATATCTAGTAACTATTTATGGTGTTGGTCTTCTTTAGAACCTCCAGAACCGCCAGCAAACTTCAGGGTGTTAGAAACCACATCGCGTTCTGTTCGCCTCCAATGGCGAAGACCGTACGACGGCAATTCCCCAGTTCTTGGTTACGTGGTGCAGTACAAAAAGCATGACTCCACTACTTCAGACTCCTGGAGGGATGCTGACACCCACAACGTATCTGTATCTGGTCACGCTACAGACTCCTATTCGGAGTAAGTTATTTTTAATTTGGATTTTTTTATTTACACTAAATTATTTCGCGTTACTTTACGGAAATTACTATTATTATTAACTAGTATTCATTTCGCTTAAAATAAGGCTATGGGAACGCATGGTCAATCTCCCTTTCGGCCGTTTATACGAGGTACGAGAACAATACATTGACAAAATTGAACTCGACACGCACGTATTTCGCCACTTCATCAGGATGTTGTTACGTCATTGTTCGCTGGAAAATCACAGATGCTAGGCGCAGCTCACTCTGCTTCATATACTGTCACTTGTAGGTTAATTGATGTAAATCCATCCACAAATGACATATTACCCAGAAAATACTGGTGAAATATTGATTATGATTCATAAATATGATAAGAATGTGGCAAGCAAAAAATATGCAGTAGATTTTTTACTTTCGTAATTGTTTTCATTATTGTTTTTTAGGAAAGATGAATAATTAATAGCGAAATTCTTTTTACACCGAAATAGGATGGAGAGTGCGACTATAACGGGATTAGAGCCGGCTACGGCGTATTTAGTACGAGCTCGTACAGTGACAGCCCAATTTGCGTCAGCACACACCCGGGCTTTACTCGCACTCACGTTGCATGAACCTCCTTCGAGAGCTCCAATCAGTTTAAGGGCGTCCGCTCCGAGGTCTTCGACTATCGAGCTGGCTTGGCAGGTGAGGAAAAAGTTTGAAATACCACATTACAAATGAAAACATAATTAGACTTAAACTTCGTATTGGACCTCTGCTATTTTCGTGTAAACCTAAAAAAGGTGTAGTCATTAAAAAATAATAAAATATCCTATTAATTTGACTCTTTATTATTTTATTTTGTAAGGCACCCCCTTCATCATCTTGGAATGGTGAATTACTTGGTTACACTGTATGGTGGTGGCCCTCAGCAGATGGCACATTGGGTGGGGGAGCGAGTGTTGGCATGGAGTTTGCCACTGTAAGAGGACAAATAACAAAATACACAATTGAAGGTCTGGAACATTATACCCGGTGAGAAAATGATACCAGGAAGATAGCAATCGTTCCTTGCGAAATAGATTGTAATCAGTATTGGTTTGCAGATATTCTGTAAGTGTAAGAGGCTTCAACAGCGCGGGTGCAGGACCTGCTACTGCTCCGGTTAACACTTTGACGCAGGAAAGTGGCAAGTATATTTTTCTCTACGTCTCTTTATTAATAATTTAATTAGATACCGTCAGAAGTTTAACCGTGCCTCTTTTAAACAGTACCATCTGAGGGACCCCGTGCTGTCAGATGTCGCGCCGTTTCACCACAGAGTATAAAAGTCGAATGGTCTCCCCCACCCGCACACGCTCATCACGGAGCTCTACTAGGTTACAAATTGCTCTATCGACCGGAACATAGTGAGTAAATATCGTAAATATACGATCCAATTACTACAGAATAACGCCCAATAATCAGATTTTGTTTTAAATCCAAGCTGAGTGATGGCAGTTGTTTGTCGGCAGCGACTGAGTGGTTGGAGTGGGAGGTGCGAGGGAACGGCGGGTCCAATGCAGGGGCGGGCGCGGAGGTGAAGCGAGTAGCGGGCGTTGAAACACTACTTCTAACATTGAGACCTCATACTAACTACACTGTACAAGCGCTAGCGTATACGGCTGCAGGTGATGGCGTACCTGCTCATCCTATACATTGTACCACACAACAAGATGGTAAGTTACACTGGTAAGAAGGGCTGCATTAATTGTTTATCCTTCATAAATAACCTAGATGGACTACAAATGTATCTAGGTAGGTGACCAATCGTGATTTTATCGATTTACCGTATACCTACGTACGTACAATCACTTTAATTGAAACATTACGTCTACCATGTACTGGAACCACTTTTAGTGTTTATAATGTTCTTCCAAAAAGGCTTGCAATGTCTTGGCACCACATTTTTGACGATCTGATTGGCGCGGTGGCTAAGCGATCGGCTTGTGCGTCACGGGTCGCGGGTTCGATCCCCGCACGGAACAAATATTTGTACGTTCTACAGGTAGTTGTTTTTTTATTTATGCGTAAGAAGTGCCTAATCTTTACATCAATTAAGGTATCACTATTCAAATTATTATTTTTGTTCCTAGTTCCGGGATCTCCTGCGGCAGTCAAGGTAGTGGCGACTTCAGTTACTTCGGTAGCAGTCAGTTGGCTGCCACCAAGTCGCCCTAACGGTCCTCTACTATACTACACCGTATTTTATCGAGAACTTGGCAGGTAGGTGAAACACTAGGCACACATTCAAACTTTATAGGACAATGGAGAACGTCAGATATTTGGTCACACGATTAATGTTCAATGGCGTGAACAAATAACGTTTTATTTCGCAATGTAAACCATTTAATTTGATGTGAGGCTCAGTATGGATTAGTCAGTTTCATATTTCATTTGTAATAAATGAGGCCTTAGACAATTAGATCTCTTTTAAATACTGATTTCTGGAATTTGTCTAGGGATAGGCCACCTCAAACAACCACGGTCCAAGTAGAAGAAGGTGACCCGTTCGTTGGGCTCGGGGGATCAACAGAGCTAAGGTCGTTGTCTGAGGGAGCTACATACGAGGCGTGGGTAGCTGCGCATTCCGCTGCTGGTGAAGGGGAACCGTCATCGCCACAACCTGCTACTACTACATCAAGGGGTAAGTTAACTAAAAAACATTTTGAAATAGCAATTTAGAAATACAAATTGTATTGGATCTATAAGGAAATAAAAGGTCAATGGACTATCTTAAATTCTCATCATAAGCACCTGTGGATTCAAATTCAAAATCATCAGGCATAATAATTATGAATTGCTTAACCGACGGGAGAAAACATCGTATCAAGAGATGTTTAAGCACTGTGTGCAGTCTGCCAACCCACACTAGACCAGCGTTGGGATAGCCAAACAGGCATCAGCCTGTCATTTTGTCAGTTATTCCTTATATTGTAGCACGAGCGAGACTCCTATCGTTCGGCGTGTGGGCACGTGTCCAATGTGGGCACTCGCTGCGCCTAGCGTGCGCATGGCGCGGAGAACCGGCACCGCGGGCGCGCTGGCTGCGCGGCGACCGGCCGGTCACTCACGACCCGCGCACGCATCTCACGCCGCACGGACATCTGGCTATACATGGTATGTGTCTCTTAATTCAATGTAATGGACTGGTTTAGTTTTCAATGTAACCTCTGTAAAATGGTGATACAACGATGGTATAACGATTGAGGGTTGGAACTTTGTATGCGGAATAGTTAATTTCTTAAAATAGGAGGGTAAGAAATAAATAAGCAAATTGATAAAAAAAGCAAATTCGATAAAATTACTAATTCTACATTGACAACGTAAGCGTTGAAAAATACAAGTGTTTTAAAAAAATCTGTTTAGCCGTTTTAAAGATCATCAGCTTCGTTTTTAACATTTGCCACTGTGTCTTATTATGATAACTATAATAGTAAGTATCTAAAGTATAGACATCCTGTCAGTATATCATATTTTAGTTAACGTTTTATTTGTCATCTGTTAAGATTCTCAATAACACCTTTTGTTCAGAAGTGGACGCTTCAACGAGCGGGAACTACACGTGTTCAGCGCGGAACACGTTCGGTTCGGAAGAAGTGACGTACCGCGTAGAGTGCGCGGCGCCGCCGGCCGCCCCCGCGCTTACCTTGGACCACACCGCTCACACAAACGCCAGGCTCACGTGGCGGACGACCCACCATCTTTCCGCACCTCCACACGGTAAGTTAGAACCCTAAGAAATATAACAAATTGCTGTTTGTACTTTTACCTTAAACCGTGCTCTGTATGATTTTATATTCTTAATGTCTTCGCGTTATAATTATTACTAACAGCTACGTTTTTGTTCATTATTGAAAATCCAATTTATGCAGAACGAGGTGATCGTATTTTTCGTATCGTACAGTTTTATGCTTGGATTTGGGTTTAATAAAATCCATGATGGGGTTCCTGGCTGGGTTCTATCATCTGCTTATTAGGTATATACCCCTGCCTACACCTGACAACTTGCTGTAAGGGATCCGTTGCCAATACCATAACAAATCGTTAAAAGTATTTTGATTTCAATTGTAAATCGTTTGTTAAACATAGTTGTGGGCAACAAATAATAAAATAACTAGATTTAGTACCATAGTTACCTGTTAAAAACTACGAACAATTTAGTAGACACAATTAAACGCTTGGAGCCTCAATTTTGTTTTTCATCACTAAATAGGATTTACTATCTGGTGGGTCCGAGTACGAGATGATACGGGGGATGGCCTGGAAGCAATAAGCACCCGTTCTGAGGAGGAACGGAGGTTAGAAACGGGAGGGGAGGCTGCGAGTGTGGTGCTGAGGGCTCTGTCGTGTGGAGCCACGTACTCTGTGAGAGCTGTGGCTCATTCTAGAGCTGGGTCATCGCCACCATCCGTGCCGTTGATGGTGAAAACGAAACCTCCAGGTAAGAATCATGAAAAAAACATGTTCATCTTTCCTAAAAATGAACCTTTCTTTTCTTAAAATAAACGATACAAAATGTGTGTGTCACGTTTGTATAAAGATTATTAGAATACTTTATGCCTTTTTCCGTAAATCGATTTATTATTTTATACTTATGTGTATGTGCCATATTTTTGGATAATCTGCACTACAAAAATTGTATTGTATACCTTCACATATCTCGCGAAGAAATCAGTTATCTAGTTTTGTTGACAAAATTTCAGTCCGCATTTAAATATTAAATTGCTAATATATTCCCGGTTATATTTGAAAAGAGAAAGTTCCTGTTTGTGGAGTCGGTGCACCACTCAATTATTTTATGTAAATTGAAATAACTGGGTAAGTTCAATTTGCATAATTGAAAATATTGAAAAAAGCGTATAATTTGATTGAATTTAATGAAGCATACAAATCATAACAAGTACTATGGTTTTTAAATCAGGAGAAAATATTTTACATTTTCCGTTAATTAATTTATGAAAGGGAAATACACACATCATCATCATCATCATCATCATTTCAACCGTTTGACGTCCACTGCTGGACATAGGTCTCCCCCAAGGATCGCCACGACGACCGGTTATATGCCGCCCGCATCCAGTGGATTCCAGCGACCTTTACCAAGTCGTCAGTCCACTTTGCCGGGGGCCTGCCCACACTGCGTCTTCCAGTACGTGGTCGCCACTCTAGAAACTTCAGGCCCCATCGGCCGTCCGTTCTTCGAGCGATGTGCCCTGCCCACTGCCACTTGAGTTTGGCGATTCTTCGGGCTATGTCAGCGACCCGGGTTCTTCTACGGATCTCCTCATTTCTGATTCGATCACGTAGTGAAACTCCTAACATAGCCCTCTCCATCGCTCTCTGAGTGACAATGAGCTTCCTTATAAGGCCCATTGTAAGCGGCCACGTTTCGGTGCCATAAGTCATCACTGGCAACACACACTGGTCAAAGACTTTCGTCTTGAGACACTGCGCTATTTGGGACGAAAAGATTTGGCGTAGCTTCCCGAACGCTGCCCAGCCGAGTTGGATTCGTCGATTGACCTCTTTCTCTAGGTTGGACTTACCTAACCGGACATTTTGTCCCAGGTAAACATAATCGTCGACAACTTCGAGAACAGAGCTTCCGACCTTCACCGGAGTCGGCAGAACATGGACATTTGACATAACTTTCGTCTTGTCCATGTTCATTTTCAGACCGACACGTTCAGAAGCTCTGCTGAGGTCATTGAGCATAGTACTAAGCTGTTCAGCGGTCTCAGCCATGACTACTATATCGTCGGCAAATCGAAGGTGAGTGAGGTACTCGCCGTTTATGTTGATGCCAAGCCCTTTCCAGTCCAGAACCTTAAAGACATCCTCTAATGCAGTGGTGAACAGTTTCGGGGAAATAACGTCACCCTGTCTCACACCGCGCTGCAAGAGGATAGGTTTTGAGGTCTGATCCTGTAATCGGACTGACATAGTGGCGTTTTCATACAAACATTTCAACGCTTCGATGTACCGATAGTCAATTTGGCACCGCTGTAAAGCCTGTAGTACCGCCCAAGTTTCGATCGAATCGAAGGCCTTCTCATAGTCCACAAACGCTAAACAAAGGGGCAGGTTATACTCCTCAGTCTTCTGTATAACCTGCCGTAGCGTATGTATGTGGTCTATGGTACTAAAGCCTTTCCGGAAACCGGCTTGTTCGGGAGGCTGGAAGTCGTCAAACCTGCGTGCGATTCTGTTTGTGATGACTCTCGAAAACAACTTATAGACATGGCTCAGGAGCGATATAGGACGATAGTTCTTCAAAAGAGTCTTATCGCCTTTTTTGAAGAACAATACGACCACGCTTCTGCTCCATGCCTGCGGCGTTTTCCCATCGAGGATGACAGAATTAAAGAGCTTTTGAAGGGCCATAAGGATCGGTTTACCACCCGCCTTCAGCAACTCTGCTGTAATTCCGTCATCACCCGGTGCCTTGTTGTTCTTAAGCTGCTTGAGAGCCATATGAATCTCATACAGGCTGACGTCCGGGATATCTTCGGTATAGTGCCGGGTTAATCTAGCTCTTTGGTCGTTCGCTAGATTCACGACAGGTTCGTGTGTCGAGGTGTATAGCTGCCCGTAGAACCGCTCGATTTCACTCAGCAGCTCAGTTTTGGATGACACGATTCTATCATCGTCGGTCTTCAGCTTCGTCAACTGGCTTCGGCCCACAACCGAATCGGCCACAGCACACAATTATAAATTAATATTCTCAGCAAGCAACTAAATGAATTAGAAAAGTTCCACAGTGGTTAAATTGGTGTTTTGTTTGATTAAATAAAAACTACCAGTGATTGCAATAATACTTTTTAGATTTGAAATCAAAAGTTAAAGCAAAATAATTATCTAGATGTTTGGTGAATTTGCAGCCAGTCATACATGATTAAAAAGTTATCCTGAGCGTAGCCAGATGCTAAAAAGTTTTGTACATTTTCTTCACGAGTATGTGATCGTACAATTATTTTGACTGTAGTATATTTGGGTCTTAATTTACAACTGTTTGTAGGATATTACTACTTTGTCATTACAGGCTTAGAGCCTCAAATTCAAATTCTATTGGTTTTTCGCTAATTACATTGTTGATTAATAATATACGTTTCGTAGTAATATTATGTGCGATTCTGTTCTCGTGAGGTAACCATCATCAGAGCTGCTAACTCATTTTGACAGTTTAATGGTACTTCTATGGTGATTATTTTAATGTGTCATTTTAGTAAAGTCGTTCTTCCTGTATAACCTGATTACATAAGTATAGTATTAATATATTTTGTACACCCACCTACGTGAACTATTGATCACTATTACATAACATGCACAAATATCTACAAATGGATATAGAACGTTGTGAAAAGGCGTACCTACATAGCGCTTTCAACCTAACTTATTGAATGAATTGAAAAACCGTTTTCTCAGTGCTTTTAAGTTTTATTTATATCTCGATTGATTCTTGCATTACTGGCTAGCGAGCACAGTATAGTGAATAGGACACTTAGGCGATAAGTGTTTGCAATGTAAGTGTTAATGTTGAGTTTGGACGCAGGGTGCTTCACTGAAAATGCTTAGGTACATAAACCAAATAATAAACAAATATAACCACCTAGTTCCGAGCCATTGAACGAGGTTTAAGTTACGGATACTATAATAGATGCTTCATACACTACAAAGTTTATTTTGTAAATGTATATTTATATAGAAAAAATTAAAATTAAAATAAAAAAAAATAAAAAATTACGTGCGTCTTTCAGTACGTGGCGATCACGTGCTGGAAGATGCAGCGTGGGCATTCCCCCGGAAAGGTGGACTGACGACCTAATAAAGGTCGCTGGAATCCGCTCGATGCAGGCGGCGTATGACCGGTCGTCGCGCGTCGTGGCGAACCTTAGGGGAGACCTATGTCCAGCAGTGGACGTATAACGGTTGATGTGATAGATAGATAAATTATCAATGACTCAGGTACAAATGTCAAACATCAACGGGATTCAATCTCGGGAATCTTACCACAGAAGACAGCTTTTAATACTGCTCCGTTAATCGGGTCATCATATAAGTAAGATAAAGTTTGCACACGTCTTTAGAAAAAACACTACTCACCCACGAAGGCCCTTAGATATCCGATGTTAAGAGCGGAGAGAGTTGTATATCTACGTAGTGCTATTTGTTATTCTGTGGCGAGGTGGGTATTATGTTGAACAAACATAGATACTTACATCATACGTCTTTCACCTGTCTTTGTTAAGATAGATGTTAATAATAATAGAGTAAATGAGTCTACTGCCTTTATTCGATGAGATTTAAAGCAGTGCATAGATTTTCTTTTTAGTTTTTCACAATTAATCAGGTGACACGTACTCAATCCCATATTAATCGAGCTTCAAGATTAGTTTTCGAGTCTAGACACGGGAGTTCATAGAATATAATAAAATTTTAAAGTTTCATTGGCAATACGCCCATGAAACTTTGCCTGTCCTAAAGACTTCACGGTGATCAGACGTGCTCATTCATTAAAAGACCATTAGAATAGTATTGATGAGAAATAATTTTCTGTGCTAGTACTGGTCTGGGAAGGTGGGGGGGAGGATCGGCAAGAGGAAGGTGCGGAGGCTGCAGTATGGAGTAACAGCAGCGCCCTGGCGCTCGACGCCCGGCGGGCCGTGCGCTGCGGGGCGAGGCTCGTCCGTCTACAATGGCGGAGAGCTGACGCTGCTGGTGCGGCCTCCTGGAGAGATGCTGACCTCACCTCGCTGCATCATCACCGCGAGGTTAGTTAGTTATAACATCTGTTACACGCTATACGCTATATTCTGCGCCCATAACGCATACAACATGTTTTTTATTGTAAAACAAAGATAGATTGAAAACGAAAAATACCATCTCTTTTTTCGCAGCATTCTACTTCATAATTCTGTCCCTAATATCATAGCAGATTTTGCCAACCGTCAAACTTAGATATAAATATCACAAATCGATACAAATAACTAATGGATCGGTATTCTTAGCTATGTCCAATGAGCCAATAAATGCTCATTCTAAGAAATAGTAGGTATTATAGAGATAAAAATGTAAATCATTTTTAGAAGTGCATAGGCGTACGTTGTCGTCATAGTTCGTTAGTAGGAGTTAGGAGTTTGTTTCTTGGGTGGTGTAAATAAAATTGTATAGTTACCAGCTGAGTTCTAATTCATAATTTAAAGTAATAACAATTGTCTTTAATCTGTACCGCAGACATTTTTTACTAACTTTTCTCGTTACCTACAGAAATTATTCAGTAAATTGTTCAGTAACAATAATAATACATTGTTCAACAAGGGAAATAACGTGTTTTTTACTTCACCTGAGGAAAATACAAAGACGTAGAAACATTACTACGAAATCGATAGAAACTGCATTTTTATAATACATTTTGATAACTAATCAAAATGTTTTAAATTTGAATTTGGCATTCCTTGGTCACAAGTATTGTTTTTGTCGTAATATTTTGAGACGTACATAGAGTGGGTACCTTCTTCGCTATTACAAGAATAGTACATTATTTTTTATTTATTTAAATAATTATTATATTTTATTAAGTAGTCTGTGTACTGTGTTATTACTGTTAGTTTTTTTATTATAATACGTATATTACTTATTTCACCTTTAAATTTCAAATGATAACGTGTAGGTACTTTACAAGGCTACAACAAGCGTTAGATTTAATTACGAGTATGTGAGTAGGCCCAAGTTATCGTGCTTGTCGTAATTGCTTGCGAGCATTATTTGTGGAACAACGTGCACTAAACACGCACATTGTAGAAACAAACTTGAGATAACGAGATTCTGTAACGTAGAGAACGTGGAGACACTTGCTTAAAAATATAATGAAGATAAAATATATAGGATAATGTGACGTTGACCTTAGGTCCTATACAAATTATTTTTATAATTGCGACTTGGGAGTGCAAACGGTATTAAAGATTCACCATTATTTCCCTTTTCCGTCATTTTCTAAATTTTACGGAATAAACTAATTGATGATAGATTTAAAAGTAAGCCTTTGAATAACGTATAAATAAAATCCTTTGTAAGTTAACGCGCTTTTCTAAGTTACTCTCATATTCGCAATAAAAATAGGGACGTACTGTAGTCATTTCACATGAAAATTATTTTTGTGAGAATTTATATTATAACAAATAAAATATCGCTCGCAAAGAACAGGAACTGCGCAATTTAAGCCTTTCTATTTTCCATGGAAATACAAGCCAATTGAGACTGTGCAAATTGTGACTCGGGCTTCATACAAATTTGTTTGTTATGATCCGTAGGGACGGATAAAATACCTTTTTTTGTGGAAATATCAACAACTTTACTTTACTCACGAGGAACATTTCTACAGGTACAGTACATGTTGATTAAGGAGCGTGGTAAGCGCGGACTTATGACGCCTTTCACTCGGTGTTTCTGAATAAATAAGTTTAGGAAATGGGCGTGCCAAGATTAAAAGATGATAACGCCGAGGATGAACCTGAGATTGGAAGCAAACTGCGCAGTTTATTTATGTAAACGTGTCCGTTATTAATAAAAGTTGGAAAATAACCCTGACATCACTTTATGTAGTCACTTGTGAAAGTTTAATGAAGCTGCTGCCTTTTGAAGTAGTCTTATTTTAGCTGCAGCTCAGCTTAGCCTTTGCGGAGGAAGGAAAATGTTAACAGAGATTTATTTCAAATATATTTTCTTTAGAATATTTTTTGCGTTTTAAAACTAGAACGTTATAAGTACGATTATATTTAGCAGTAGTATAGTATTTGAAAGCTATACACAAATCAGATATATTTTAATGATGTATAATATGTCACATTTGCCCCTACCGGGATTCGAAACCAGGACCCTTACCACAGAAAGTAATCCTTTAATATCGCTGCTCTAATCCGGTTATTACACCTTTGCCTCACCATTTGGGGATGACAGGCGATATGCGAGGTGACGATAGTATGTTATATTTATTTGTGTTTATAGCCATTTAGTTCGTTTTGCATTTGTTTTGCTCGTAGGTCGTGATCAGCGGACTGTCGGCCGGTGCCTGGTATGCACTGCGCTTGTGGACGGCCACAGAGTCCGCGCGACACCAGGCCGTTATTTATGCAGCCACCACTACGCATTCTGGAGGTAACTGTTGATCTTTAATATATTTATCCGCATATACAGGGATTACTACTTGTGCTAACACAGGTATAAGCAATTCTAGGTATCTTCTAGGTAAGCGTGCTGTTATAGATGGTCAATGTACCTATTTATGCACATCACGCTATCCTATCCCGCTAAGTCATCATTTCTGTTCCTTTAGCCTAACAGCCCACTCACTTCCCATCAGTCTCTTTCCGATATCCATGCCAGACGGTTGTCCTTAAATATAATCCCGATTTTCATTTTTTAAAAACCTTTATTGATAGAGGCTCATAACATTTGGTGGCAGCTATAAGGGATTCAAAAGAGTCCCCGGTACGTCTCCTTATAACCAATTTAAAAGTCGACGCGAGTGTGTGTTGAACTTAAGTGCCGACTCCATAGTGCGTATTGAAGCACTGAGTGTGTGCCCGACCCCCCTGGTCAGTGTTCGTGTTCGTGATCGTGATTGTGATCGTGAAAGGCCCACTGCTGCGCACTGCCCGTGCTGTAGCCGGCTTTGTACCGACAAATTATACCCATTGTCACGCAAAATCTATGCTGTGACCGGTGTAATCATCCCGACGAGCGACGCGGCGACCCGAGGCTTATCAACGCCTACACTTTGTTGAGACCTGCAAGTTCTACGAAACCATGATCATCCTTATCACGCTATCCGCATTCCAGTAAGTGATTTTAAGTGTTTGGTCATTGCTATATCCTATTTTAAAATATTGTACATTTAATTTCCGTGTTAGTTTATAAGTAACATATTATTTATAATAATGGCAGAAAGATCTGTCAGTCCTAAATTTGAAAAACCAGAAACTATGGTCACCGATACCGAGGAGGAAGGTCAAGGCCTCTATCCTCCCTCTCAAGGACCTTCTACGAAATCTCAAACAAAAAAGTCTAAATCTACACCACTTAAACAAGACATTGAATTATCTACTCTACTTAAATTTATTAAACCTTATGATGGTTGTAGAGACAAATTAAACTCTTTTCTCGTAAATTGCAATAACGCGTATGAATTAGCTTCTAACACACAAAAGGATATACTTTTCAAATATATTCTCTGCCAATTACAGGGCAAAGCGGAAACCGCTTGCTCTATAAAAGAGTTTGCCAATTGGCAGCAATTGAAAGAATTTCTTAAAACCCAGTTCAGTGAAAGAAAGCACTACGCTCATCTCCTGACAGATTTACAGGAGTGTAAACAACGGCCAAACGAAAATGTTAGTCAGTATGCTCTAAGAATTGAAACATGTCTGTCCGAATTATTAACAGAAATATCTATTTCACACGGCCATAAGAGCCGCGAGATGATAGGACGCACAGCAGCCATGGAGGAACTAGCCCTCCATCATTTCCAAATGGGATTGACATCCCATATTTCTAATTTTGTAAGAGGTAAACCTATAAAAACCTTGAATGAGGCCATAAATATGGCCATTTCTGAAGAAAAAATCCAACTATCCTTATCTAAACAGAACCCTTCTGGTCCTCAATCGTCACGGCATGATAAACCATATAATAATTTTACACGTCGTAACCAAAACCTAAACCCTAATCTTAACCGACCTAACAACAGAACCTACACCAATTCTACCACTCCAGTTTGCAGATATTGCAAAACGCCAGGCCATACCCTGGAACAATGTCGAAAACGAGAGTTCAATAATAACCGTTTTAAAAACTTCGACCATAATCAATCAAAAAACCCTCAACGCGTCAATTTTACTATAGACGAGACATCAGATAATGATGAATACCCAACTAATCCAACAGAGGGTTATGATACTGTTGATTCTGATCCAAAAAACGAGTAATCGTCTCGTCCCGGCGTCGTGCGGGACCTGGTACTCCGAAAACCGGCACCACAAATTCAATTTCTGTACCCAAGATGTCCCCACAATATGTTGGCCATCTTAAAAATAAATCTAAATCCTCGCAGGCATCGCTACATGATTGCCGAGCCAAACCTTCTATATCCGTGCAGCAACGTCAAGTTGACCTGCCAAAACCTACTATATCCGTGCAGCAACGTCAAGTTGACCTGCCAAAACCTACTATATCCGTGCAGCAACGTCAAGTTGACCTGCCAAAACCTACTATATCCGTGCAGCAACGTCAAGTTCACCTGCCAAAATCTACTATATCTAAATCCAACGTTTTCGAAATCACAAACAATCCAGCAAAAACTTTGCTACCTCATGTACTTGTTAAATCTTCTATATCAGATACCCCACTATCCTTGTTGGTCGATTCAGGTTCATCTGTAAGCCTAATAAAACACTGTTGTATTGAAAGACATCCCAAACTTATTAATGAAACAATCCAGCTGAAAGGTATCGACTCAAAGGAAGAAGCCATCAATACTCGTGGTCATTTTCAATTAAGCATGCTACTTCCTAAATCTAAAATTTCGCATCGATTTCACGTCATAGACATTATACATTTGCCTTATGACGGGATCATAGGATCCGACATGCTCAATGCACATAACTGCAACATAAACTATAATGATAACCTACTTTATATTGGGAAAACATCCCTAAAATTACATTTTCACGATCCTGCCTACTTAATTCCTGCAAGAACCGAATCCATTATTGAATGTTCTGTATCCAATCCTGAAATGAAAGAAGGATTAATCCTTGATCAAAAGGTCTCCGAAACCCTATTAATTGCCAACTGCTTAGTGCGAGTTAAAGAAAATAATAGAATTAATATATCCGTTGTAAACACTTCCGACAAACCTATTACTCTAAAATCAAATTTAAATTTAAAGCTTAATCCTATTAATTCCTTAAAAAATATGCAAGGTCCTTCCTATTCAGTAAACACCGTTTCAACAAATAGTATTAAACGCACTGAAGAAGTGTTGAAACAATTACGAGTATCACATCTGAATGATGAAGAAAGAAACGTCCTTTTCCAATTATGTTCTGACTTTTCAGACATATTCCATCTTCCAGGAGAAAATCTTACCCATACAAATGCCCTGAAACATGAGATAAAGACTACGACCGACATACCAATACACACGAAATCTTATAGGTTCCCTGAAATCCATAAAGCTGAAGTCAGAAAACAAGTTAATAAAATGCTAGAACAAAATATCATAGAACCCTCCGATTCCCCTTGGTCATCACCTATATGGGTTGTTCCAAAAAAGCTTGACGCTTCCAATATCCAAAAATGGCGAGTAGTAATTGACTACCGCAAACTCAACGATATCACAATCGGTGATACTTATCCTATCCCTCAAATTACCGAGATTCTAGATCAGCTTGGTAACAGTAAATACTTCTCCACATTAGACCTGGCATCTGGATTTCATCAGATAAAACTAAATGAAGCTGATAAACCTAAAACTGCTTTTACTATCCCCGAAGGACACTTTCAATTTTTGAGAATGCCCTTTGGCCTCAAAAACGCTCCTGCAACATTTCAAAGACTTATGAACTCTGCGTTATCAGGTCTCCAAGGAATCCGGTGTTTTGTGTATTTAGATGATGTTGTCTGCTATGGATTTGACCTTAAATCCAGCATCTGCAACTTAACAGCTATATTTCAAAGAATCCGCGATTTTAATCTCAAACTCCAGCCAGATAAATGCGAGTTTCTTAGACGCGAAGTCGCTTATCTCGGACATATAATTACTGAAGACGGAGTCAAACCAAATCCTGAAAAGGTTAAGGCCGTAACCGAATTTCCAATCCCCAAAACACCCAAAGATATAAAATCATTCCTTGGTCTTGTTTCATATTATCGCCGTTTTATACCCGAATTCTCTAAAACCGCGAAAGCCCTCACTAACCTACTGAAAAAGGATGTACCATTCAAGTGGGAAAATCAACAACAACTCGCTTTCGATACATTAAAACACAAACTAACAACCGCCCCACTACTTATCTACCCTGATTTCTCTCAATCCTTTATCCTCACTTGTGACGCTTCAAACTACGCCGTTGGCGCTGTACTCTCGCAAGGTCCTGTTGGCAAAGACCAACCTGTAGCATTTACCTCTCGCACACTTAATAAAAGTGAATGTAATTATAGCACAACCGAAAAGGAGTTACTAGCCATTTTGAACGGTTGCAAAACGTTTCGCCCTTACCTTTATGGTCGTAAATTCCTTATCATTACTGACCATAGACCGCTAAAATGGCTATTTAATCATAAAGATCCTAGCAGCAAGCTCCAACGATGGAGGCTAAAGCTTGAAGAGTACGATTACGACATAATGTATCGTAAAGGAAAATTAAACTCTGCTGCTGATGCCCTCTCTAGATATCCAGTGAACCCTATATATCCTGAAAATAAAGATTCCTTAAATCCTAACTCTAATGATAATATTAACGTTAATGACGAACTTCTACTACAACCATCACAATCTTCAGACTTACCTTTTATTGATCCCGGCAACGCCTTACCAAGTCCTCTTGTATCCCCGCCATCTAGTCTTGAAGCAGACCTTATAAACCCTGAAATAGAAAAAGAAGTATTAGATTACCTGCAATCCACCGGCGAAGATCCTGAACCTCAACCCTCGACTAGCCGGCAGCATCCTGAAACCTTACCTGTCGCAAATGGCTCCGATCCAGCGACTACTCCCACTCCTGAAAACCTACCTTTACCCGACGAAACTTATACCAAATTCCTAAAATCACCTGCAAGGTCATACGATACATCTATTTTAGAACATAACGAAACCTTACTTAAAGGATCACAAAAACTGGTAATTGTACCTACCTCAATAGACATGGATGAGTCCATGCCTTATGTTCAAGAAATTATTGATAACTGCCCAGAACCTGATCGTAACGAATTCTTGCAATTAGAGAGATCCTTGTGCACCTTTTTACCTCTAACAATAAGAGAAAGAACTTATCTCCTCTTATTCACAAAAGTACATCATTTCGATGATTACTCGTACCCTGATATATTTAAATCCCTAAAATATGCACGTGACCAAATAATAATGTCCTATCCTACAATAAATGAAATCAGCACATCTGATTTTAAAAACCCTTTTGATAAGCATTCCTTTATAAAAATATATAATATGCTTTCCTATCTATTCGACGGAACCAACATAGAGATCCATATTTATCACAACAATATCATATATCCTTCTCTGATAGAAATCCCTAAGATCCTCAAGGAAAACCACGACATACCTATCGCAGGACATTTAGGATCTGTCCGAATGTTACACCGTATTAAAGAAAAATATTACTGGAAGAATATGCGCAGTGATATCGAAAGTTATATTAAGAAATGCACATCATGCCAAACGAATAAAGCGTTACGTAGAATAAACAGAGCACCAATGATAATAACTTCCACATCGACATCTCCATTTGAGAGAGTATCCCTCGACATCGTAGGTCCTCTACCCGAGTCTGGCATGGCCAAACTAAGATTTATTTTAACAATGCAAGATGACCTTACAAAGTTCTCATTAGCATATCCACTACGATGTAACACCGCCGAAGAATCATCTGAGTGTCTCCTTCATTTTGTATCGCTATTCGGAATCCCTAAACACATACTTACCGATCAAGGCACTAACTTCACGGCCGAGTTATTTAAGAAAACGTGTGAGTTTCTGAAAATTAAGCAGTTATGGTCTACTCCATATCACCCACAAACTCAAGGTGCTTTAGAGAGATCGCATTCAACCCTTAAGGAATATCTTAGGCCTTATATTAATGAAAATCAAGACAATTGGCCTCGTTACGTATATACGGCTATGTTAGCATACAACACAGCTGTACATACAACCACACATTACTCACCATATGAATTAGTGTTCGGACACAAACCCCATATCCCTGACTCTATCTATGACGATAACTCCACTACAACTTATCCGGAATACGTAAAAATGTTACAACATCGACTGAAACATACCCGTGACAAGGCTAGAGAATTTATCCAACGCTCTAAAATTAACTCTAAAGCCTATTATGATTCCCGTACTCGTCCAATTACTTATAAAGTTGGCGACTACGTGTTATTAAAAAACCACCTTCGGTTACGAAAAGCTTTGTCGCCTGTATGGAAAGGTCCATACAAAGTTGTTAAGGTGCACGGTAACCATACACTATCATTACTTATAAATAGACGCCATGTGAAACATCATTTCGACGAAATTAAACATGTAGACGTCCAAGATAGTGCCCAGACTCCTACAAATTAAGATTAACTTTATTATTAAGTTGAACAAATAATTTATACTTATACACTCTTAATTTTACATTTTACTTTTTATTTAGAATATAAACGTAATTATAATATAAAGTCACTCGAACAATGTTTCTTTTATTACAGCATACTGGCCCAAGGTCACCCAGAATTTATTCAACAAATCAACACGAGTTCTGGTATATACTTTGACCCAATTGGCGAACTCAAAATACGTGTAAGCCACCTGGATATAGTGACGCCATTCGATATCGCCTATATTGAACCCCACATTCAAAATATTAATTCGGTATTAGGTACAACACGACATATATGTAATCAAATCGAAATTAATAGCTCTTATAATTTAGAATGCCATAACATATTAGAACCATTGACCGTGAGATATCGTGATATCACTTCCGAGTATTCTGCTATCTCTCATTTAGTAAACAAAAGGTTCAAACGAGGGGCATGGATAGGTGGCATTGGCGTTTTATCCAAGACCATATTTGGCACTTTAGACGAAGACGACGCTGTCAAATATGACGACGCCATACAGAATGTACAAGATAATGAGAAAAGGTTAAGTTCATTAATTAAAGAAAACATCTTAATAACCTCTACTGTTTTATCAAAATTTAATAATACTTTACATAAGATAAAAGTTAATGAAGCTAGCCTTAATCAAGCTATCGACAATTTATCTTTAAAATTCAAAAACCTTACAATAATTTCGGATGAATTAAAAATAAAAGCAACCATTAACTCAATTTTAAACAGCTTAGAAGCATCTATACTCACCTTATCATTTCAGTTAGAAGACATAACTAGCGCTGTCTTGTTATGTAGTCAAAACATCCTGCACCCGGTAGTCTTATCTCCCATGCAATTATACCAAGAAATTGTCGATAACTACCGATACTTACCTGTAGATCTTAAGTTACCTGTAAGCTTAGATATAAGTAATATTCATACCTTAATGAATGTATCTAGCGTAATGTGTTATAGTTTAGACAACAGGATTGTGTTTGTTTTGAAAATACCTCTAGTATCCCCCAAGGAATACAATTTGTTCCATAACATTGCATTACCGACTCCACACAACAATGTAAAACCAGATTCTTTTAGCTTCATAATACCTAGTAGTAAATACATAGCAATGACCAAAGACAAATTAGAATACTGTAACCTTGATTCACTGAAGGAATGCATAGCGATAAGCCAGCGCGAGTACATCTGTGACGTAATGACGGTGTTCCCGACAAGTGCGAATCCTAGTTGTGAAAGTGAAATAATATCAAACGTGATAAAAGTTTTACCAGTGCAGTGTCAAACGAATTTCCTTCAAGGACACGTAGATATATGGAAACCGCTATCCAATAATAATTGGATTTATGTGCAGTCCCAGAACAATAAACTTTATATAGAATGCCCTAATTATAAATTTCACGATATAAACATTATTGGTACAGGTATTCTAAATATCCCAAACAACTGTATTGCATATTGCAAAACCACAAAATTAATACCTAAACTTAACTTTTTTCAAATAAATGTTACTGTAACTCACTCAGACTTCAACATTATAAATGATTCCTGTTGTAACTTAGATAAGTTTAAAAGTGTAATGGGTAATGAGCCTCCTTTAAAACTACAGAATATTGACCTAGATGTATTTACATCAGAAACAAAATTAAAATTAAAATCTTTGTCCGATGAAGCAAAAACTATTTTAGATCAGCATCAAATTATTAAATACGAGACTCACTACTCAATAATTATTATTATAATTATTTGTATTTTAATTGCGTATTTTATTTTTAAAATGTTTTTATGCATTAAATCGTACAACCGTCTTTCCCATCGCTCTCCTACTCTATTCCAACCAGCCCAGGTAAACTCACCTCCAGAACAAACTAGTGATCCCGAAGTAGTTATCCCATTAAAAATATGTAAACGAGTTTCTGAATCAGTAGATCTCCCATCTCCTAGTATTAGGAGAAATGTCTAGATTTTTATTATCCTAAACATCGAAATTTAAACCCCGATGTTTCATCCACCCCAGGGAGGTGTTATAGATGGTCAATGTACCTATTTATGCACATCACGCTATCCTATCCCGCTAAGTCATCATTTCTGTTCCTTTAGCCTAACAGCCCACTCACTTCCCATCAGTCTCTTTCCGATATCCATGCCAGACGGTTGTCCTTAAATATAATCCCGATTTTCATTTTTTAAAAACCTTTATTGATAGAGGCTCATAACAGTGCGTTATCTTAGACCACATCGTCCCTTACCATCAGGTGAGATTGTGGTCAAACGCTGACCTATAAATGATTAAAAATTGTGGTGTGTGGAATAACAGTTCTAAGGACGTATAATGATCGAGAGTATGATCTTGGGTTCTATTTGGGACGAATAAAATAGTATTTACGGAGGCCCAGCTTGGATTTCACTTTGCTCGCCCGAAAACTTCCTTGCGTTAAAAATACCTGACTGCCTTCAAATATAGAGACGTGGTAATGTATTATGCCATAAAGTTTACCTTAATCGTGTTATTCAAACTCAAAAGAAATCGCACAAAAATATAACAGCTTTTAAACTAAACATACTATCGGATAGATATTAAAAATGGCCGAGCAAACATTTATTGTTCTCTATATTTGTCAGTAAAATTAGTTTGCAGTCAGCAAAAGTAATTTTGAAACGCGACTGAAATAAATGGTTCACCATTTTTACATACTGTCCTTTGTTTTGTGCAATGCGTTGTTTCTACGATTTGTTGGTGAAATAGTGATACTAATTTACCTCTTATGGCACAAGTCTTCTTACTCCTTACTTAATGTGAGTACCTAAGTTCACGCCATTTATGACGCAACTGCGGCCTTTTTTATCGACCTTTCAATAAACCATACATATCTATCCAACTTGGATAGTTTACCCCATAACACCAAAACGGGGGAGTATTTTGATGGCCGTTCAGCTGTAGTTTTTATACTACGATGTGATAACGTAATTTACAGTATCAAATCCAAAAATACTGATCCAGGAGATTGGCAGCATTGCTATCTTGAATTGTATGTTTATTAAAGCTAAATTAAAACTTTTCTAACAATTCGAAAGCCTATACCAGGTACTTACTCGTATTTATGTGAATGAGAGTAAAGAATAAAGAGACAGATAGATAAGTCTTTCTTCTCTTATTACGTTTGATTGGGTATGAACCTCATCTAATTATACTAATATTACATACATATTTCGTAATGTCTTAAAAAAAAAAGATTTAAACCTTAAAACCTTACGTAAATAGCAAAAATGTTTTCTTTGACGTATTCAGAAAATAATGAAGTGAAGCTATTGGAACGATACAGTCGCTTCAATTGAGTTTTATAATTGGAAAAATCTGTAATAAGTACTGCCAATTAAATTATTCAGGTTTCTTGCCACGCGTATTTTCAACTGTGAAAAAAAGCGCTAAGTAGGTACTGAAAGTTTCTCAAGAAGTCCGCGGCCTGTTTGTTGAACATAAGCATTTTTTTCTTTTCAAAATTTTTGTAATAACGGAAAATAAGGATCGAACTCACAACCTGACTTCAGAATTCTTATTTAGAGTTTATTTTACATACAAACACATGGCCATCATCATCATCAGCCTATATTCGTCCGCTGTAGGACGTAGGCCTTCCCTAGTGAACGCCACAGAGCTCGATCTTCGGCTCTTCTCCTCCAGTCACTGCCGGTTGCCTTCCGCAAGGCATCGCTCCACCTGGCCGACGTCCGTCTTACACTACGTTTGCCGAGACGCTGTCTCCACTCAATCATTCATTTGCTCCTGGCCATCTTAACTTAAGATAATTAAATACACCAGTACACCATATACCAACTCTTAGGAGATAATAGTGTTAAATGACATGTGTGACTATTAATTTATTATATCTACACAAATAAAACAAATAAAATTCGTTAAAGGATTGTGTATTTTGTAATAGAGTTTTTTTTAGCAGGATTTTAAGCCAATATATTTGTTCACGTTTTATTTGTTTATACCAGAACGTCTCCGTCGCCCTGTAGCCTTTCAATCTGAGGGTGGTCCAATCACCACATCAAGTGGCAATGCAGACACGGAGCGTGTGCTCGGCGCCGTGTCACTGGCATTCGCCGCACTTGCCGCGCTCGCCGTCACAGCCCTGCTACTTGTATTGTTGGCTAGACGAAGGTAAGATTATAATACAATAGGGGTTTTATGGTAAGACTTATAATTTTACTTTATTGGGTACACCATAAGGGTCAATTATTTGGCCTATTTTGTAATACGTAGGTTTTACTATTTACATGTAGATGTACAGCAAAAAATAATAACTAACACGCTTATATGTTAAATGTAAACTGACTTAGCTATCTACAAGGGTATCATAATTATGTCATTCATTGCAATTGTTTGATTATTGTTTTTCCCAATAACTAAACTTAAGACCTTGAACTCAACATCTAAATTATCGTATCAATGACACCGATTCTTGTTTCCATAAGAATTTGATTCCTGACTTTCTAATAAATATAGGCATGATTACCGATAGATGTCAGGTGGGGAAAGTAATGAAGGGTTTTATCTGAAAACGTAATGGTTATGCCAGATTGTGTATATTCAACGTACGCATCGTCAATATGAAGGGCCCTCACTCCAGCTCACTTGACCTTTACAATCCAATTTCTGGGGTATCAAATTCACGGATATCACAATGGCCACGTTTGAGATAGATCTACCAAATATTTCTTTGTATTTATTTTATTTTTAGGTATTTCATCACGCACTGTACACGCATTTAAGAGAGTCTTAGTTTAAAGGCTATAATATATAATATAATATATTCTACAACGCGGTTTAGTGCGGGTTGGCAGATTTCATATTCCATCGAGAAAATCTCTCAGGCTCACAGATTTTATTTTTTGAGCATATTACTTCGAAAAGTCAGCAGAACGCGCCTTGGGATCAAACTCGAGACTTTTGACTTCACGGT
Organism: Craniophora ligustri; assembly: GCA_905163465.1. Classification (NCBI taxonomy): domain Eukaryota; kingdom Metazoa; phylum Arthropoda; class Insecta; order Lepidoptera; family Noctuidae; genus Craniophora; species Craniophora ligustri. The sequence continues at coordinate 7,675,672 of LR990972.1, forward strand.
CACGCTTATAAGTTTTTAAACGCAACAACAAGCTCTGATTTGATGTTATTTAAAAAAAATGTGTTTGTGTCATAAAGTCATTGAAATGTATTATTCTCAAATTGCGTCAAAGGAACTGAGCCCATTATGATTGAACGTGTTCGTTTCGTTAGTGCCAGGGTCAATTACTTCGTAATATTTAAAAGAAAATATACAATTTATTTCTCACTCAAGATATTCAAGCCATCAAATGTGTTTCATTGTTAAAAAAGGTGGCCTCGATGATAGAATTTGTTTAGGATTCCCTTTGTCTTCATTCCCGTATAATCGAAAGTACTCGATATCTATTTACAATATCCTAAGTAACGGCTGTATCGAAAACTCCATTTCGCATTTCGTAAGGAATCCTGTATAAATACATAATAATAAATAAGATAAATGTAGACGTATTGAGAACACGGTGTCGGCATAAATCACTCACTTCGACCTATTTAGAGCCTTCCCGCTTACGAAAGACTCAAAATGTTTTGGTGTTTAGGTACCTATTACGTGTTTGAGGAATAATATAAACATGGAAATCTTATCTAGATTTAACATTTTTTAAGAATCTTTAATAAATACTGACTGGTTTAAATGGAAATATTTTATCAATACGTATGTAAGATAATTTAAAAAAAACTCAAGTGATCGTAACAATTGGTTTTCTGATTTCTTACACTTGATGATGATGATGACGATGATGATGATAGTGAATATGAGACATTGAAATAAAGGTATTTTTATGGAGTTTAGGTATCACATGGTCAGGGGCAGTGTTAGTCTGACCGTAAATTCAAAACGTCGGGAATACAATAATATCAATATACCACAACAAAATCCGTAAGCAGTTATTTCATAAATTTCTATCGTGTCTGTATTATTTTATAATGGGTGGTATTTAATACTTTAACTGTAAATCCCCTTTTTCAATCAAAATATTCGAAATTACAACCAAAAATACTGTATATAAAAATACTATATCAATAACTAAACTATAATCAGATCGATTGTAAATAAAATACCAGCGATAATGTTATTTGACGATGGAAACACTTTAAGGGATAAATTCATTTCTGTGTAATTGTGTGTAGGGTTTGCTGGGTGATCTATATATATAAGTAAATAAAGCAAGCAGTGTTTAGATGCAACACGGGGAATTTCGAAAATCTCTCTACGCAGTGTTGAACTAAAATAAAAAATAAAGACTTCAGATGTCATATTAGAGCAATTTTGTTTACAGCGGCTTATATTAATAGTGTCAATTTTATATTGTATTTGAAGTAATGAGTGAAATTTTCAATATGACCCTTGACATTTAAACCTTTACCCTTGACCGCATTTATTAAAGGCGCGTAGCACAATAACAACTACATGAATCGTGTTACTATTGAGTTTCTTCTCATATATCATGACCGGTTGAAATAATTATTGTCAATTTATTTATTTTTATAGCCAGTCTTAACTACAACTTTCTTCATAGCATTATCCAAATATTTCTCTCGTCAAATTTAGCACGCTATGGCCATGTGGGGGTCCTGTGGATGAGGAAGCTCGTCGCTGCAGCCACTCAGTGGCCAGTACCGACAAGTCCGTCTGTCCTGAGCAGCAGAACATCAGGAACTGCCAGCATGACTACAAGCATGACAAACTATCACCGGCTTCTGGTAAGCGAGAGAGAAAATCTGGGCCTTCATACAAAAATCGTTTTAGTTGTAGGATAAAGGTCTACGCTTCTCGTATAAATATAATCCTTATCCATTTGGTTTAAGACTCCATTTAACTTTAAACTTACCTGTTATCAAACTACAGAAAATGTGTGTGCAAATTAGACAGCTACAATTTCCCTTTTATTTGTACAACTCAAATTGAATACGTTTTATGTATAAAACTTAAGGTTGTTGTATAGAGTACATTTAGGAGTATCTATCACCGTTCTTATTATTTTTTAATTGTTATATTCAAACAAAACATAAATAAAAATTCATTTCAATGTTTGCGATCAAACGAACGCTCAGTAACTTGGCAATATTATATTCCGTGCAATATTAAACTTCAATGAATTTTGACAACTCCGTTGCCTGTAGGAAAAGTAATTTTATTTCAGTCGTGAATGGTTTTTATCTGCATTGAATTAATAATGATCAGATGATTTCAGTACTTTTGTAGATAAAGTGAAAACGTTTTTTTTTTACTGATTATATATTCTCTTATACGATAGAAGTTATATCCTAGAATATACCTTCTTCACTCTGTATTATTTAGTTTATCCGCAAGAAGATAAGAGCAATATTTTCATAAGCCAGAGAATTCTATAGATAATTTCGTCAAATTTATTCGGCTAATTTATCGAATAGTGATGAAAGTTAAGAAACTATCGAAATCAGCCCTTAATCAAATGAACTAAGTGGTTAAAGTGACAGATCAGGTAACCAGTTAGTATGTCCAGCAAACCTTGATAACCTGTACTTTTCTCGGAGTGAAACACGACGATGTTTTCATACAAGGAAGATTAAAAACAATTTATCATTGTAAGATGTGTACGAGATAAGCCCTTACGCGACATTCGCGGTGGGCGGCGAGGCGGCCGCAGCGACGCTGGACCACACGCTACAGTTCCGCACGTTCGGACATCGAGACAACGACGCGCCGCCGCACCGGCCATGCAGGAAGCACCCGCAGAGGCACCGGGAGAGGGCTGAGGGTGAGACACTAACCACCAGGCTACTTTTTTCAACGGCTTTAGGCTAACATTGCTAGTATTACTCTGCTAAAATCAAGAGGGTTTTCAACAGGAACTTATCCAAGAAATATTTATTGAAAACTTATTTATAACCTTTAACGCGCCAGTTTGAGGTTTCCTGCAGATTAATATAATAAAATAATGCTGTTGTATATCCCGCAGAAGATATATGATATGGCACGTGATATTCCTTACAATGACGATTCAACTTCAGCTGAGCTTCCTATAAATTAGTGTAAAGTAGATGAAAATAAAATGTCAATGTATAAATATTGTTTGTTGAATAGTATGGTATGTGTAACAGTGGAGAAGCACCACTCGGAGTGCGAGCTGCAGCAGCTGAGCCGCTACGAGAAGGTGCGGCCGCGGCACTGCGCGCCCACATCCTACTGCGTGCCGCTATCCCATCACGGTTTGTGTAGCACACACACACACACAACACAAATACAACAGCTGAACCTTCATTCTTCGAGTCATCATAATTTATAAGCCAAAGGACCACACTGCTGAACAAAATCCTACGACTACGTAAAACATACTTAATCCTTCTTAGTTAGTAATACAGCTCTCGGTTCCATTGCCAGATCAAGTGCCCGATTTATGGCAATAGGTTCACCCCTATTACATGGAACTTAAAACATACCGGTGAAATGTGGGTGTACATTAGTACACTACTGCCTAATCCTTCAGGGACGACAGGCGTGATGGTGTATTGTATGTTATGTATTTCCTGTAGCCAAAGCCACACTGTCAGCAAGTATGCTGAGCGCTGGCGGCAGCGGCGGCGGCAGTGGCAGTGGCGGTGGATGCGGCAGCGGTGGCGGTCTGTCGGAGGTGTACGCGGGTGACTCCAGCGTGGAGTCGGGCCCCGGCTCGCTGTCGCCGCGCACGCACCACGAGCACAGCTAACGCGCTGCCATCGCCCGCGCCGCTCGCATGCTCGGTGATACCAACCATATCGCAAGCCTTACCAACACATAGGTATACTATAAGCCTCCACACCTGTATCACGGCATGACAACCAATGCGTAGCATTTAGTCGTCTTTAGAACTTAGATTACCTAACTGTTCTGTTTTTCATAGAATGAATTCAACTATTACTTTTTTATATGAAGAAAATTTACACGGCTAAAAAATCTTAAAATACGTAGGTGTTTACTAAGATGTTGATTCAGTGTGACCTATTTCATATTTTATACTAGACAAAAATATCTCCCAAAATCTTTTCTTATGTTTAAGTGTAGACAGGTTTTATCATGATGTAGCCCATAGCAACGAGATAAAATGTAGATAACAAATGAATGGGCATTTTTGTTGATCGTCATTATTACTAAATTCTTCCTAAATGTGTGCCAAACTGCAAAAATCACTGCCTAAAATAATATCACATAGATAAGCCTAATTTTACAACGAATCATAAAGTGTAAAACTTGTGACGCTCATTGTAAGCCACGGGGATAGCTTTGAAAGGGTAGTCCTTAAAATTAAATTCGTCTTTTGCGTCTAATATTATTATTGTTGTATACAATCGTATTTGAAATTTTGTAAAGTTTTTGTAGTAATATTTGCATTTTTATCGTATTTTATTTGCGAAAAATATTAATAATTATTAATAACTTCTTATGCGAATCATAATTACATTATTTGTCAGTGTCATCTGGTATTTTATAAAACTGAAATACACATAATTAATTTAATTCAGTTATTGATTCTAAATCGTGTTCAAAAATTAGGATACCCCTTTCATTTTCAAAGGAAAATGAACCTTGCATATAACCTTTATTGCCAAAACCTGCTCAAAACGCTAATTTACAAGCTATTTGGATGGTTATCTCTCTACAATAGACTATTATTTTAAGAATTTTCTAAATTGAGTTATCGGAACGCAAATACTCATTATGAATATGTGCAGTTTTTAAATACCTACGGATTTATAATATAACAAAAGTTATAGTGGCATTGTGAATGGAAAATAAATAGCTATGAACGCTTGGTTTCATTTGGTTTAGATTATTTTCCACAAAATGATTGAAATATAAAATTAAAGCATAATATGCAAATGAAACTTCAGCTGTTTTACGAAGATTATAATATCTTTATTTATATTACCGCGTATAAGGTTTAACGAATGATTGTTTTAATATAATGCGTGGGCAATGCGTCAGCACGCGTCAGTGACTGCCGTTTTATATTTACACAATTATATGAATAGTAATAATAATACTGGAATAATTTTACATATTATACTAACTAACTAATAAGCATAATATCAAATGTCTGTTAACTTGCGTAATATAAATAAACAGTTCATATTACATTATATGTATACCAAGGGTTATATTTCGTCGTTTTCAATCGATAACAATTTGAGAGACACGTATTCATTAGGTTAGTAACAGTGACATTATTTTATTATTAATTATTTTTTCATCATCAACCCATAGTATAGTATAGGTAGGTAGGAGGAGACCCGTGTCTCCTCCTACCTACTAACTCGAGACCTCTGACATATCAGTCCACTGGTCACACCGCGAGGCTAGCACAGCTCTATATGGTATGTATTATTTTTTATATGATATCCTTAGTTGTCAAGTTAGCTATGATATTTGATGCAATTATAATAATAAATGATGCATTGGTATTAAAGATTGCCTTCTGCGGTAAGAGTTCGTCTCCCAGTAGGGACAAATGTTTGTGTGGTGTAGTATAACTTGACAGTATGGCATGAAACACCTTGAGGAAACTACAATTTATGGCTGATGTATACGTGCCGTGGAGAGGTCAATTGAAAGCTGCTATGTCGCTTTCTTTAAAAGGCAATTTCAGCTACATTGTTAGACTCACATAATGCAAATAAAGCAAGATGAATTTTAAAAGAAGCCATGATTCTCAGGCATTCCTTCTCAGCGGTTGTCTGTTAGAAAGTACCGATGCTAGTTTGACTTGTAAAACCATATATCCTTTATACATGCTCATGGTACATAATATTTTCTACTTAGTAAATAGCATATGACTCCCATAAAAACTAATACTACTGACACGAAATAAATGGAATTGGTAAGTCTATGCGACCGCAATAATATTTTGGACTATTTCGATTATTGCCTGATTGCTAACACTGAATTAATCCCTAATGAATACGTGGCCCATTTTAGCTGTTACTGTAGCTAGTCAACTATGTGAAAAACATTAGTTTAATACGTGTAAATAGTTAACTATAGTCAGACTGATGTGTAATATCTACTTTAATTCGGAGCTTACATTTGTAAATAAATTTTGTAGATAAATTACGAACTCTAGTCAATTTTTATTAAATGTTTTTATGACAATATAATTGTATTGTGTAAATAACGAATATTTAAGTATCTATATGTGAAAATCTGTTTAATGTAAAATAAAAATAAATAAAATATTTATCGCGTTCTCTTGTTTTATTACGAACTTCTCTTTCATGTATTATTGTTTCTTTTTTCAGTTGAAGTTGAAGCGGAACATGAATATTTTATTATGATCAAACAGTAGAGGAAAATATCGCGAGGGAACCTCTCGATGTATACATATACATATAGGTGGCATATGAAGTCTACCAGACTGCACCAGGCTATCGTGGTAGACTATAGCTTATTTTAATCTTTCTCAAGTGAGAACCTGGAACATGGAAAACGGAAAAGGAAACCCAGCAGTAGGACAATAAATTGGGTTGATATCAAATATTAATATTATGCAAATTTAGAGATAGATCACAACCCATAAAATCTCTCATCAACCTATTATATATCCCATTGCAATAAATCTCAGACAATATAAAACTACTAAAAACAATTTCTTATATAGTATATTGATTAGTAGGTACGTAATATAGATGATGTCCAAACACATTGTATCGATAACCGTTTTCATGTAACGGCTATTGGAAAAAAATAATCAGAATTTTACCCTTTCCTTTTTTCTGTAAGAAGATACGGAAGCCTCTTCAAAGACCGATCAGCTTCTGGCTCGTACAAATGGAAGCCATAATACATTTACTATAATATCAATAATATTTTTTTTTTCCAATTCTTCACATTTCCTGTTAGCCCAGGGTAATTTGATCATAGAACAAATATTATACACAGGTGCGTTTGAAAAAATCAACATAGGTGAGTATTCCCTTCGTTCTACAAACAAAAGGGTGTCCATAACAGATTCCAATATGAGACATTCCCGGAACGCAGTCCGGGCTCGGAATCTCGGCGTTTCTTTCAATATTACCTCTCAGGATACCTTGCACCTCTTGATATCGAAGCCAGATTACTTTAGATATGTTCTCTAAGATAAATAGGTAAGCGCATCAAAGTACCTACGTCCGCTTAGATCTTTTAAACTACGCAACGGATTTTAATACGATTTTCATCAATAGATAGAGTGGTTCCAAAAGGTTTATAAGAATAGTGTAATATTGCTTTTTAGAGTTACGACGACTTCGTGCACATTTCAACCCTGTGTAACTAGGGCGGTCACTAGTAAGATAAAAACCTATTTACAACATATAGATTAACTATTGAGGTAGGTAGGTCAGTGAGAAAATTTTAGTCATGATAACAATATATATTTTTAAATCAATGATAGAATACTTACTTTTTTGTTGTATTACCCTATTGAGTAATAAGGAAAAAAGAACTGAATAGGCACTAAAGATTGTAATACCTCACAACAAATTTCTTTGAATTTTAATTTGTATTTACCTTTAACACCGACTTCCACTCAAATTTAAATGGCTTATTATGTATACATACTCGAGATATTATTCGCGCTGTTTAAATCCCGTAGGATAAGCCCCCTTCTTTCACAACAAATTAGAAGCAAAAATTCGTTGTTAATAATTTCATCAGTACCTGCTTTTCGCTTTGTATGTGTGTGTTTTATTTGCTCGATATACAGTATGTCCAATCAAAATCTGATCAGTTGTATTACGGCATCAATATTAAAATGCTCCATCACTCAATTAACTTAATTAACTCGCCCGGAGTTAATAAGCTGCTTACGTTCTAAATTTAAATGATGTGCCTCCATTTAATTAGGTATATACATTTATCAATCTATTTTTATATCCTATTACGAGGCAAGAGGTATCCTTTTTGTATGAGGGTCGTCAAGTAATACTTTATGATGAGATTAAATATTTTTAGTTAAATGAGAAATGCGACGAAAATAATAGAATTTTTTTTTCATTTTTTTAATAAATTATGGAACTCATATAATATAATTCAAAAAATGAAATAAATTTTAATGTTTTTTGTTATTCTTAAAATTTATTTTTTATTTTTTAATTCAACAGACAAGAACAAAAGAGTTTAGTAGGTACCTACCTTCTATTTCTCTGTCAGTCAACAACTTATTTTTATTCAGTAGCTATTTGTCGAGTTTTGCTGTCGATCTATAAAACAATTTTTTGCCATGAAAATTAATCATTTGGCAACCACAAATAAAAAAATCTACATTTAAGTGGGGCTGCGGATACAAGCTTTTGGTATAGTTATTGGTAAGTATGTAACAACATACTTACCAATAACTAGTAGTACGTCGACTAAGGTAAAATGCAGTTTTATCATATTTTTTCCAGTTTTAGACGTCATCGGTATTGTAAAACTTCGAAATTCTCCCTTACTTCCCAGAGTTCCATTTTTGGGCGCTGTGCATCACCACTCGGCAGGGGTGGCACACCTACACCAAACGGTGACACCCCTCCCAATACCACTCATTAATTTCCATGGCCGAATAAGGTGTAAACAAGATATTTTTAGATAGGTTTTGAATAGAAGGTACTTTATTTTTTATTACGTTACACTTACAAGCTGTTTTTTCTACATTGTTTGAAAACAAAGGAATAAAAACTATAAAAAAGGAAGCTACATTCGCAGCGCGTAGTTGCGAAGTATACGAGGTAAAAGTACCTCTACAACATTTTCAGTTTCAGCAGCAAGTTATCCACGGCGTAGATAATTTCAAGTTATAACTAGCTCGCGTTCACTGAAGAATACCCTCTCAGACGCTAATATTTTTTCAGTTTTATTTTCCGATGAAATATTTCATAATCCGTTCATCCAGTGGTCAGCAACGAGGGGGGAGATGGGGTAGCCCCCACTTTTTCTCGCGGTGAGTCCATTTAACTAGCCAATCCCCACTCTACCCCTTACTTCCTACTTCCCACACCCTAATGGGGGGAACGTCCACGTTTGTTCAACGGAAAAAAAACGGAAAAATGCTCTCAAACAAAAACACGAATGGAGCGTTCAGCGCGAATCGAAAATTAATTACAGCTTCGGACCTTTTTTTTGTATCGGTTCCAGTATACACAGCTCTGGATGTGAAGCCTTTGAGAGACACCCAACTTACCTTTGAACATTAACAATGTTGGAAATGACAGCAAATATAAGCATAATACACCTAGGTACCTACGTTTGAAGTAAATTTATTGCGCTTTGACTTTGTGTTGATAATTACTGAATTTTTATTAATCTTAAAAATGTCTCAACGACTTCCACGTATAGGTTTTAATGCAAATGTTGATTTTACGAATTCGATTAGCAATGTAGTGTTTTTGATTAGAAATAATTGAACACGAATTTAGGATTTTAAAAAATCAACCATCTAATAGGGGTTGAAAGTTTGTATGGGAAGTCCGCCATTTTTAAAGTAAGAATAATAAAATTTAATAGTCAGATTCTTCAACAAAAATAAACGCATACAATTCGTAGTTTTTGGAAATTTGACGACCTATGTGATCTAGTGGTTTGAGTACCGGACTGCTGATTACGAGGTCGTGGGTTCGATTCCCACGGGACACAACTATTTATGTGATGAATATAAGTGTTTGTGTTCGTCTGGGTGTTTCCTATATATTATAAGTATTTATTTATAAAAAAAGTATTATATAATATATAAGTATTATATCCATTATCTAGTACCCATAGTACAAGCTCTGCTTAGTTTGGGACTAGATGGTGCTGTGTAAAATGTCCCTGAATATTTATTTATTTATTTATTCAACCCCTAACGGGCGAAATCACTAGGAGCAATTAGTATTAAATTGTGTGGGTGAAGCTGCGAGCAACAAACAGCTAGTTATACATATAATAGAAGCTGAATCGCCTCCATTTTAGTAAGTAATCAGAAAACCGAGTTTGTATTTTATGTTATCAGACAACGGTACCTGCTCAAGGGTATCTACCCCTCCAGCAGGTCAAATAAAATACTATGCCTAAATAATAATAAATTGGCGTTGAAGTTTTTAGCTTTGTTTGATTCTTTAAATTGTTTTTACACGCTTTAATTGATAAAGTTCTCCGTTATATGTTTTGTAAAATTGTAAACTAGGTAGGTAACTTTTACCAGTTAGAGTGCTCAACGCTAACATGACATATAGTAGGGGAGCCCACGATGCTAAATGTGGATTTACTCGAGCGTCGCGAAAACCTATTAGAATTGGTAGATTAGATGATAGGAAGAAAAAATTGTCCTGTAATGTTTTCACTTTTAGTGGTGGGGGAAGCGCATACAGATTTTCAAAATTTTTAAACGAGAAACAGTGACATACGCGCGACTGTTATTGATATTTTTCAGGCGGCAACATGTCGGTTAACCAAAATATATAGTAATGTGACGATTTTCGTAGTGGACGCTATGCGGGAGGGGTCAAAAATTAAAAAAGAAAAAAAAAAATAGTCCGGCGCGTCAGATTTTCAAAGGGGGTGTTCAGTGGGTGTTACAGATACTGTCATTTCTTATTCTGACGATTTGGAAGTGTACTAAGCTCGCAGCGAATTTACAAAAATTTAAAATCTTCGATTTTGATCTTAATTATCATTTTTTATTGCACCCAGCTTGCGAAAATCGTCAGATTATACTTTTTGGTTATTCTGGTATTATTACCTCTAACATATATACAACAACGACCGCGCTCGAGTAAGTCCAGTTTTTACAACTTTGTTACCCTCCCACCCCTTCAGGTTACGCTTGAATCGTCAGATTAGCGAATATGGTACTCCTTAGCAAGTAATTAACCTCCCCTATTTTAACCTGACGCGCTCGAGTATTTCAAATAGTTGTTTTTTTTTTCGGGTCCCCTGAGTACACCCACCACTGTTAAGGACTCATACTGGCTGCAGGTACTTATCAATATGTAAGGTATCTTCCCTTATATTAATCTGCCGCGCTCGAGTAAATCCAAAAATCCCTTCTAGGGCTCCCCTACTAATATGATACAAAGATACGTTTACAGTACGTAGCGTGCATAGTTACCAGAATGAGAAAAACTATACTTTTACTTTTTCTCTGCTGAGCTAGGGTCTCCTCTAAAGCTAAGGTCCATTATGATAGTCCGTACGAGTGATGTTTTCTTTCACCGTTTGATTGAAGGATAAACAACAAAACTACATGATTCAAAAATTTCCAGGTGCGTGTAAATTTGAACTCGACCTGAATATGTGAATACTTTTAGCCCGTGGTTATATCACATTGACTATCACTGGTTGCTACCAGTGATAGTCACAGTATTTTAGTAGTTTTACGTTACTAGGTAGGTACCTACTACCTTTGGGAGGGTAAATGTGTTTGTCATCAGCCTAGATAATAAGTACTTGCCGCATAGATATTTCTATGTATATTATGTATTTACCAAAAAATCATGTATTTAAATCCTTGTTACTCAGCTTGGAACCAGATGGCGCTGTGTAATAATGTAAGAATATACTTATACTACTAAAATAATAGAAAAAAATACTGTAATTTAGTTTAGAGTATGTTCATTATTTAAAATTAGCGGCCCACCCCAGCTTCTTTTGATTTGATTTTTTTTTTTAGTTACAACATTTTTAACCGACTTCAAAAAGGCTCCTCATTTTTAGTCGGTGCCGGTGCCTGGTTTGAAGCCACCCCGCTCAAGATCACGCGCGATGAGTGTATGTACATACCTTTACATTATTACATTACATATGCCAAGCTTGGCACCGTCTTCATACCTTTAAAACTAAAAAGAAGTTAAAACTGTATTAAGTTATTTTTAACTTTTTAGTTTTGAAGTCTGTTTTTTTAAACTCAGTTTTTTGTTTTTATAACCATTTTCGTGTGTTCCAATTTTAAGATCTTTTTTTCCACAGTTAGTGTTAGACTATAACTAGGTGTAACATTATAAGAAACAAAAGAAAAAGGCACTCTACTCTGGTAAGAGTTAATTGTAAGATAAGATGATTTATTCCTAAAAAATCGTAAAATAATCTTCTCTGTGTAAAACTGTAATTATGTTCTAAGAACAGAGTCGCACGTAACTGTTAAAGTTTCCTGGGAGAGGTAATTATCACGAGACGTTGTCTGAGAGACCCGTTCCATATCTGTGTCCTCAAAGTCTTACAAGCTTTGCATAAGTAACGACCTGAGAGTACTCCTCAAACTTTCATTTTATAATAATAGAATTCATATCGTATAAGTTGGTTCTTTGTTATCCTGTTGGATATTCATGAACGAGCTCCTACAGATTTATTGTTTACCCCTTTTTTGCAAGAAACTTCCTTGTTTGTTTAATGGTCATAAGTGAGGTCTTGTCTATCTTTTTTAATATGAAGTTCTCAGTAGCGGTTCGGTGCTTGGATTCGCATCTAGTTGATGGCAATTGGATTACATGGGGCCTAAAACATAACGCGCGAAATATGGGTGTCATTAGTACACCTCTGCCTAACCCTTCGGGGACGACGGGCGTGATTGATAAATGAAGTTGGAATAAAACTACTTTTTACGGATTTGATCGCGGTATATTGATATTATTTTAACCCGACGTTTCGAGTCGGCCCGTGACCATGGATGCTGTAAAGGATCCGAAATCCGCGATAAAATCCGTAAAAATTAGTTTTATTTCAATGTCTAATATTCGCGTAAGTGTAAGAAATCAATAAATGAAGTTGGTTTACTATAGTAATTAATTTAAACAAATAGTAACGTTGCATCATCTTGGTAAGACTCTACACCGACACAAATTAATTCTCGACGTACAATTTTTGGCGGACGAATTTTCATTCCACAGAATTTTATTATCACTGCATCTCGCTTGCGGTGGAGGAATATTTTAATTTTCATCTAAAAAGATACTGCGGTTTATCAGCTCCGAGTTGGATGAGTCAGAATATGTACATTTTTATCATTACCATGCATGTCCAACCCCCTGGAATATTCATTTCGAGACCATTAAAAGAACCTATTTTATAACAGGTAAGGCAAACCCTACAAAAAATACCATTTACGTTTTTTTTTAAATTTTGCATTGGAAATTTAACATTATTTTACTGTGAATATAAAATATGTTAACTACATCTTTGTTATTGTATATTGCTCTATACAAAAATGTGAAATAGACGATGAAATGTCTACAAATTGTTACTGTTCAGAACTAACGAACGTGTTCGTTGGCGCGTCCATTCGTCAACTAAATTGCAATACTCGCGAAATACAAATATTTGCATATTTGTGTTACAGTGAATTTTACACAGATTATTCAACATTCAGTTGAAATTCTGCTCTGTGTCTTGATTGTTATTTATTAAGAAACAAATATATCAACAATACAAAATTTTACTTTAATAAACTACAAATTAATTGCTCATGTATAAAAACTTTTTCTTCTGTATGTGCAAAAACAGTTGTGTTAATTAAAAATGCTAATCAATGTTATAGAACTTTTTAACGTATCCCATACTCAATATTTACATAGGTGTAGAAAAAGGCTGATATAAGCCACAAAATAAATTTATTCTCATAAACATCTAAAAACAAGGAACAACATTTTTTCCTCTACATTGTCAATGTGTCTACAACAGTGATTAAAGCTCGCGTGAAAGCATCAAGTGCATTCTAGTTTAGCTGCGCAGCGTTCGCTCGGCGTGGTGTCGGCAACGCGACTACCTGCAGTAGCCCTCGCCCTGCAGGAACAACCTGAACGCTTCTGCTATCTTACTCGGCTGCTCCTCCAGTACCATACCACATTCTGAGATACTCAGCCACGACGTCTTGGATGGGTCCAGCCGACCATTGAAGGTCACTGTGTCAGAAACGTGTGGGGACAATGCACCCGTCACGTTCAAAACAGGCACTTTAATGGAGTGTGTTTCTCTTGAAATACTTAAATCCGTCCGGCACAAGTATGAGTCAATGAACATTGCTAAATTGACCGGATTTACGTGCGAAAAACATTCTTTGTAAACCTGGGCCAAGTCATGATTACGGTCGTCAGTGCTGCGCCCGAAATGGTGCCACATTAGGTAATCCAGCGCACCCTGGGTCATGCCGCTCGACCGCAGCTGTCTTGTATTTATTTTCTGGTAAAGCCATTCGGTCCAGCCTGCTTGAGTCGATGTACAGTTGATCAGGACTAGCGCATCTACTTTTTGTGGGCTAACGATAGCATATCGCGCCAAAATATTAGCTCCGGCGCCGACTCCGAAACCGATGAAGGATCTAATCCCGAAATGTCCAAGGATAAAATCTATTTGGGAGGCCAGTGCATCCATGCTGGGATAAGTGTAATCTTCCGGAAGAGTCGGGGCGCCCTCTTCCTGGCCCGGCGCGGTCACATGGTAGATACAAAATTTATCCAATATAGCTCTCATATCAATAAAATTAAAGAAAGCCTGGAAATTGGCGGCATAGTTGAGTCCAAGGTCATGGTAAGTGATTATAGCGGGCTTGCTGCGGTCCCCGCGGACGGCGACGAGTAGGTCCCCGCGGGAAGTCCTCACTCTCTCCTCTACGCATGCGCCGTCGTTGTGTAATCGTCTATTTGATGGGAAATGCAATTGAACGCTTTTTAACTCATCTTCAAAATTGTCTGAGGACATCATATTGAGTAGAGCAATATTCTCGTGTACTGTTGTAGGCATCTTTTTGTTAAAATCAAATGGTACTTTCATCAATGCGGTCTACCTTTGTTTACTTGTTACGTCGTCTATCGACCCTCGCCGCACCGGTGTCGAATTAGATATCAGGTCCTCTCCAATTCTCTTAATTAACGCTTTCCATTAGCCACTATTAACGATCCTGTGGTTATTACGTCCATACTAATAACAACAATGTAGGTTGTATATTAACAAAAAGTTTGTTTTTGTCACTTAGTCACAGCATGAACACTATTTATATTAAAATTCATATACTATCAGGCAGTATTGTCAACAGACTATGTTATTTTGTCGGAATTATCGCAGGAAATGGTCAATAACGAGTTGACCGAGCGTGCGTTAGTTCCAGCGCGAGGTTGATTCGGTACTAATCGGCTCTTTCCGCCAGCGCTCGACTCTCTGCGCTCGGTCACTTACGGCTCACTTCACATAGTAGAGGCGCGCACCGCACATGCGTGGCGGCCATGTCGATTTTTTTTTGCCTATAGATACATATTATTTGTGTATTTGTTTGTCTCCCTTGGTATATCTATGATAATCGATATTTTTGATACTGGGTTGTGTAACTTAATTAATTCAAGCTTCTAGTTTGTTTTATATGTATAGATATCGTTGTATTTCATTGTTATATAGCCATTTGGGAATTTCGTCATTCCCTTACCTAAACGCTAACCTGTTTTTGATTATTCTTAGTCTAAGACCTTGACATAATTTGAACACAGGTCAATATACCTACTGCGATGAGGCTATAGCTTAGCTTAAGTTTAGTCGTTATCTATTTAATATAAAATATACTTTATTATTATATAAAATTATCAAAAATATACAGTACTTTCCCGCGAAATTAATTGGAGTATATTCAAATTCTATTTTACCAATAAGTTCAATAATAAATTGAGAGCTTATTTAACAACAGTGGGCGAGAATTTCAAGTTTGTTGTATTCTTTTGTATAGGTAGGTACTATCATCAACATTAAAGAAAGAATTTAAACGAATAAATACACGATAATAATATAATTATATCGATTATCGATATATAATAGACTCGATTATTTAAGTAAGTCATCAGCGTATCGATTACCTGTCTAGCCGCGATAGTAATCGACTGACAGAAACAGATTACTTTGTAACCTTTATAATATCTTTCGTATCTATTGTTCCCTGTGGGTACAGGAACCTTGGGGTTAACAAATAGTTGAAGGCTTGGCCAAAGGGGAAGGTGCTCCATAGTTGATACTTTATAAAAATAAGATTAAGAGTAATTGATAGGTAGGTACATAATTCCTTTTTTAACCAAAATATGATTAAATGATACCTATTGCAGACATATGTATTTACACATATCGTCGTTGATTATACAACTATTTTACTGTACAAAAAATAGGTATTAAGAAAAACTTAATCTGAATAAATTATTAAAATAATTCGACACAACATATTTTAATAAAAGGTCAGAATATAATTCAGCAAGTCGAGGTGTAGGTGTGTGTGATTTGGCAAAGAGCACGCCTTGTGCGAAATAGGCCTGCGCATACGCTGCATCGAGTGGCAAGTGAACTTAAATTTGACATGACACATGACGTATCCTGTCGCACACGTCATCACATAATTATCGTATACGTTACAAAAATATATAAAGTTCACGAAATTGAGCACTCAACGGCTGGGACACTCGCAACAAACACTCCCCAGATAACGAGCAAGCTCGTGACATTCGCGAAGAGCATCACATTTACACAAAAGAACACTTTGTAGGGCACACTGTTATCTACGTACGTACTATTAGAGCACTTGTCACCTTTGACGCTAATGACTTGTTATGTAAATAATAGTAATAGGTAACTACAGTACGTTTACAACACAATCACGCGGAGGTCTACTGATGACACCCACCTTTTGATATAATCTGTTTCATTAACCCATCTACTACCCGGCTAGTAACGGGTCTCCTCTCACTTGAAAGGGATTAGGCTATAGTCCACCACGCTAGCTTAGAGCGGTTTGTCACACTTCACTCGCCATCGGGAAGATTTCTCATTATTGCAGGTAGTTTTAATTTACGATGAAGGTGGCGAGCCAAATTTTTAACTTAGTTACGTAAATATTTCACAGAAAAGTAAATACCTACCACTGTTTGGATTTGACTTGAAACTTGGACACCACATGCTTAGAAGTCACGCTTTGTACCAGAAACTACTGAGGCAGTTTTTAACCGACTTCAAAAAGGAGGAGGTTCTCAATTCGTCGGAATCTTTTTTTTTTTTTTTTTTTTTATGTATGTTCACGAATTACTTCAAAACGCGTGGACCGATTTGCAAAATTATTTTCTTGTTTAAAAGGTTGGACTTCACAGATGGTCCCATTGTAACCACATCAGGATCTGATGATGGGATCCCAGGGAAATCGAGGGCAACCCTCAAATTTTAAAGGCAATTATCACGTTTTAAATATATTTACTAAAATTGTTCCAGAATTTGCGTCTGATAATCATCATTTGATGTTGATGAGCTGATGGTGGAAGGTAGAACTCCTCAACAGTTAAGAGTTAAAAGAAAATTCTTTCAGTTATAGGCATTTTTTACATTTACATGTATTCTCCAAAGCTGTTCAAGTATTTGCATTTGAAAATCACCATCTCATGTAATGTTCTGATGATGGAAGGTACAACTCCTCAACGGTTAGGAATTGAAGGGAAAATCTTTCATAATTATAAGTATATATGGATCGATAGTTGTATTCTTTCAGGCTATTAGATTGACCTGTTATGAAAAGTTTAATATATACAACACTAAAAAGAAAAAAAAATTAACTTTTTAAAAAAAGAAAAACCAACTTCAAAAACTAAAAAGCAAAAAATAACTTCATACAGTTTTACCTTTTTTTTAGTTTTAAAGGTATGAAGTCGGTGCCGATGATGTGGTGGTTTTAACCACCCTGCTCAAGGTCACTCGCGGTGAGTATTACGAGTATTACGTTTGGCTTTGCACCGACTTCATACCTTTAAAACTAAAAAAAAGGTAAAACTGTATGAAGTTATTTTTTGCTTTTTAGTTTTTGAAGTTGGTTTTTCTTTTTTTATAGTCTTAGCCGTTTTATTTTGTAAAGTTTATCCGGTCCTTTTTCACAAGCAGTCTATAGACAAAATTTATATATTTTTTTATTTGTTTTGCATTAATTAGTGCTAGGATGATTAGTCACACGTCCAAAATCTTACGTGTCCTTCATTTTAGTCTTTTTTAGCTTCCAAAATATTTTAATTCTATTTATTTCTGTTTTAATGGGTGTCATACATTGTGAATGAAATAATTATTAAAAAAGGAAAGGTAACCGTACTGCTCCCTGAAGAAAGCTACTTTAAACCCAGGATTTTTTTTACTTAATCCTTACTTTATACGGCAGTATTTTTCATTTAAATGAACGACATAATAATATCTTCGAATTTTACGTTTACACATCAAAAACTTTCAGATAATACTTATTCTAGTCTAGTCTAGTGACAGCCTGTGATTTATTCGTTAAGAGTTGCTATAAACTTCATACTAGGATATCAAAAAGTAATAAAAACTCTATTTCACGTTGTGGACGGATTATAGGAACTGACTTAATGTTTATGCATGCATGCGACACAGGCAGTAATTCCGGGTAGCGTATTTTTAGCACCAGCGTCGATGCGTCGGGGGCTAGTGCTTCGGTCACTGACCTGATGTCTACCATGCCTTACTATGAGTAAACACCCTATTTATCGTTGAAGCTTTATTATTACTTAAGCTTGACTGTACATAGTCAGCGAACAGTATATGTACATACTCTAGGTCAATATTTAAATATTCTGAAAGGCATTATGATTGCATGTTAATATTCCGGGTTAAATAATCTGTACCCGATAAGTGCTTTCACGCTTGATGATGCATTAAGTAATAATTTTTCGGTACGAATATAATACTAGACGTTAAAATAAAACTACTTTTCTGGGCAGTCTGCCTGAGACCAAGAATGTTGTGAAGGATCCGAAACACTGGAATTGATCAATTGAATAATTAATCCAATATACCGCCATAAAATCCGTAAAAAGTTGTCATGTTTCTAGAAACATGACAACTTTTTCTCTTCTGATGTTAAAAAGTGGTAATAATTGTAAGGCCTTAATTCAATACTTTTTAACATCAGATGTCTTAAAACAGAAATCATTATACACCTTTTGCCCTACAATATTTCTGTGCCAAAGTAACGTAGTTACAAAACCTGCTTTAGTTGCAAGTCTTTCCTCGCAATCGGAATCTAATTATGTGTGTTTATCGTACAAATGCTGCAATAAACACAAAATCTTTGTGTATCTGTGTATCGTGTGGCCTGTCAATGAGTTCGTTAGTGCACGGAGGCAACACACGTACCGTATCAATCGACCCTTACAATTTATTTCTTCACCGGCGTTCTTTGCGTTTTCTTTTATTCAACACAGTGTATCTATATATTATTGAAGGTAAAGATGGGTTAATAAAATCTGTACACATAATCATCATAATTTTCCAAGTCTTTTTTCCAATTATGTTATGCTTCGGCTTCTAGACTACCTACTCAGATGCAGCTAAACATCAGTACTTTACACGAAGCGATTGCTATTAGACCAGTTATATCTAATTACTGTTATCCGGCCATACCGATTTGAATATTATCGTGTATCTATGATAATCGGGACCGGGTTTTAACCGGAATTTAATGAGCTCTCCGATGCACAGAGGAGTGTGTCTAAGAAATACAGAAAAAGAGTGTTAACTGTTTACTGGGCACGGATCTCCTCTCATTCGAGAGGGATTAGGCTATAGTCTACCACTCTAGTCTAAGGTTGGTAGACAACACATGCTATCGAGCTAAAATTTCTCAAGCATGCAGGTTTCTTCAAGCTGTTTTCCTTCACCGTTTGAGCATGTGATAAATACGCACATAACTTCCAAAAAATCAGTGGTTCGTGCTCGGGTTTAAACTCGAGACCTTTGACATGTCACAGTCCACACCACTAGGCCACCACAGCTCCTACGTACCTAATATAAAAGTAAAATAATTGTAGGTAGTCACTCACTGGGTAGCACGATATATTTTTATCTAAAAAGCCTACGAAATAAAAAAATCCCTTTATTATTAAACTTTCCAAAAATATTTTCTTAGCTTCGTTATCAAATAACTCCATGTGTAATATTTCTCTTTTCTAGACTTAGTAGTTTTGCCTTTGTATTGAAAGCCAGGGCAAATTATTATACATATACATTTAATTCTTTAAAACGCGATTCATTTTCCAATGGTCTCTTAAGTTAAGACAAGCTACGTATTTAAATTTATTTATATTTAATTTTATTTTATTGTTAAAAATGTACGAGGTTTATTTAGCGGTATCAAGTATTTATGTCATTAACAGCACGAACAGTCCAAAACATATCCAATTTAATTGCGTAAATGATGCGAGTGGTAACATAAAACAAGATAATCATACGTTATATGGGGTAAATGAGTCGCTAAATTGCTAATAACAACGAAAATCCTTTACAACCGTAGCGGGAGCACTCCCGACACTTTACGCGCAGTTTATTAGGTTTTAAAGCAATTTACGACCTTAATTGCGCTACAGGACACCCTGTTTAATGACTATCGGTATCGACGACATTAGGTAGCCATGTTTTAAGTACTATGCAAACTGCATTGTAAGGCTTCTTACGTTTTTACTTGTGATATTGTGGAAATGCAAGCTGTATTGTGCCATTATTTGTAGGAACGAATAATTAACAATGTATTTGATAATAGAGTATTTATTACTTTTCAATTTTACTTAGTACCCAAAACTTTTTAAGTGAGAGATAAGATAGAACGAATATTTCTTGCTGATTTTGCACCTTTTTAACCTTTTCGAACCTATGTGTGTCTTTAAGTTTCGTAAACGCTATGTATCGAGGTTTGGACGTGATATATATTTTTTTATATAAAAGTTATATAAATCCTCTATAAAAGTTCTTGAAACAGTTAGCTTATTGCCAACATTAAAACAGCCAGTGTCATAGTACCCATAATATCATCCAAACGGGTGTTATATATTATTGTTGTACAATCCTCATAATGCAACCCTTTTTTACTCATCGAAAAGCCACATTCTCATGGCATCTTTATGAATTTCAAAAAAAAGATCATTGTCATGCACGCGCGTTTCACTACCACGGCGCCGTAATTTAAAAAAAACAATCGAATTTTTGAATTGACGTCGTATCCCCCCACTTTTGTTCAATAATAGTATTGAAAACAAAATATATATTTTGTTGTTTACAAATATAGAGGATTCATATATTGGGTGTAGATAAAGTCTTGTATGTAACTGTTTAATTAGGTATTAAAACACTCATGTGATACTATTATCAAACCCACGTTCGTGTTTTAATACCCCTTATAATAGCACAAAGGTGCTATAAAAACTTTTTCACTTATTTTTTTAAGAACTCCGTGCTATAATCTTTTGTGAACCTCGGCAGATAGCTCAATTTATAGTCTGATAGTATGCGGTATACAGTTCCTTCGAAACCGTAAAGGTACGGGATGATATTGGTTTTGAAGTGTGTGAATAATGATAATGTGTAATGTTAAAAAAAAGACTAACAACATTTGAGTCACAAATCAAAATACATACATATCTCGTTAATTCATTAAATGCGTTGACCCGTGCGAAACATTTCATGATTACACTAGCAAATTGAAACAGAACTAAAATATGAATAACATATGTAGCTACATAAATAGGGGGCATTCATAGCGGTGACCCAGTCCTTGAATGTTTACCCTCTAGTTTTAAATGGAATTTAACCTCGTTAATTTAACTTCGGTTCTATAGCTCAAAATGTCAAACCCGTAATTATAGCTTTATTTTTATATGTCGCAGTTTGAGCATTTTATTGCATAATATAAATAAAAACATTAGCCAGATAGCATCTAGGTAGCTTGCCGAAATTTCACATAATATGCAATCTCAACGGACAACCTTTTAAAATATTGTCAGTTCTCAAGCCTCTTAATTATACAAAAATATAACAATTTTAAGTATGTTTATGTTTGTGGTAATGTAGGTACTCTATTATTAGACTTAGTGTATGAACTACTTCTAGTTCACAAATCAATAAAGGTACTTGTATTTGACTTTACAATACTGTGTCAATTTTTATCCAGTTATTAGGTATAGCCGGATAAAAATTGATTGAATTGAGTTAGTTAATTACTGTAACTAAAAAGTAGACTGCAACGTGCCGTCTGTATAATTTCAAAGTTGTGGGACTACCTGTCTTGACATAAAAAACGATGTATTAATTATATGCTAAACACCCACTCGAAGGTGTATTAAGTTCAAATCAAGCTCATAATTACGTTTCTAATAAAAAGAATACAACTTTTTTATACAAACATGTAAATTCATTCAAAATAGTCGGTAATTAATGGTAAAACAGGCCGGATAGTTATGTATCTATCACATATTGATCGGCGAGCTCGCGGCCACACGCCGCCGGCCCTTGATGACCTATGTCCTGCATTGCACTTCAGTTGATGTAACAGCGGTGTCAAAGCAAGTGCAGTTCCGTCACTGAAACAATGATTTTCGATAAGTTTGTGCTGTGTTTTCTATCCATTTCGTTACAAAATGCGGTAAGTTGTGTATGTGTAATGTTTTTTTGCACACAAGCTCTCTTTGTGTGTTTATTAATTTAATTTGCGTAAAGTTGTTGCTTACTATCCGATTTGTATTTTGATTTTAAATTCATTTTCAGGTTTTGGCAAAGTTTGTGTTATTAATAATTTTAATTAATGTTTGTGCTTCATTTTATTCATTAGAGTAGAGTATTTATATCTAAGGCATAATAAATCGACGTCATCAATAAGCATGCTTCGTTTGCATACTAATATCATAAGCCCATTAGTGGTTATTGATCGCTTAAATGTAACCGTTGGATATCTATAGCATCATTGGCATCGGCAGAAGTATGTCTGTTACACATGTTGTTAAACCCATCAAATTAGTTTAATATGTACTTCGTGTAGCCACTGTTTTTAATCCCGGGAGGGGTTTGTGTGTAATTTGTTAATAGCTTATTTTTCTAATGTAAAACATGCCTTATGTTTTGTTGTTGCTTGTGCTTGCTATACACACGTCTAGAATACTTGAAGAATTTTTTATTTTTCTTTGTGTTTTTATTGTGTACATTTTTTATTAAAATTACGGTTTAGTAAACAATTGTAATAAAACTGCGTACATAAATATTTTATTCGATTTTTATGAAATATTACATAGACTTAAGTATTATTATGGCAAATGTCTATTTATATGGTGAATTCATATATTTTATAAGCTACTAATATTATTTATAGATGTGAAAGTGTGTGTTTAGATGTTTTGATTCATGTTTATTAAGCGATAAATGGTTTATCAATTAAAAAGTTGATGAAATTTGATGTATGTTTATTATCTAGATTAAAACATAGAGTACTTATTACACATTATAAACATACCTGGATGCAGCCTCGTGTGGAAGCCAGTATTCTATAACGATGTTATAAATAAAAATAATTATTAACTACAGTTTAATCCTTTATTTAGATTTAGTAAAACAATATTCTGATACAAGTTTGACCTACTTTTATTTGTACTGTACACATATTTCAGTATTTCGTTCCATTCTTTGCGTTCCTTTGTAAGGGAAAGAGTACGCGTAGGCGCTCTACGAGTTTACTACGATCGTAGGCACTGGTTACAACATTCTACGACGTAGTACATAATTGTAGACGGCGCGGTGGGTGGTCTGGCAAAAAGTTCATTTATTATTCTCATGGTCGTGGTATTGCGTGACCGTTGTTGTGCCCCATAGAAATAAAACTCGTTAATTTATTATGCGATCCATCAAAAATAACTCGATTAACATAATATTTAATATGAACACTTATACAATTGTGACCAAACATAGGTATAATTAGGACCGACAAGTCTACCATAAGGTACTTATGATAATTGAGGTGGTATGTCTTATACTTTCTAGACCATAGATCTAAAAATAACCTTGACACAGAATATTAGGAAGACTAGAAAGGGGTAGATAAAGATATCCCTAGATTTAATCATGGATGTTATTTCATCCGTAATTAAATCTAGGAATACGGAATAAGTTCTAGTCCTTTATTTCTAAAAAAAATATTTCACTATACGCTCTATTTACCTACCATATAGAGGTACTATACTATATCCTGAGTTTTAAATAAAAATAAATCTTTAATAACCACAATTACTTAATCATATGCAAATTCGTTTCCGTAGGCAGCAGACCCGCCTAACTTCCGAATCTTGGCACCTCCATTCATCTGCCCCGATGACCCAAACTCCATCATAGAAAAGTCGGACAATACAGTCATAACGTAAGTACTATGTTTATTTGTACACCGTCCAGGGATTTATGTAATCCATACGAAAACCATCGATGTAAGGGTCCATTAGTAGTAGACTTAGCTATTATTAGGTTGTATTCCATACTTTAATATTATTAATGCGGAAGTGTGTCCATCTGTCTGTCTGTCTGTTACCTCTTCACGCTATAACCGCTGAACCAATTTCGATTAAATTTGGTATAGAGATATTTTGAGTCCCGGGGAAGAGCATGGGATAGTTCTCATCCCGGGGAAGCACATAGGATATTTTTCGTCTCGGAAATCATCCCTTAAAACGGGGAAAAGGGGTCTGGAAATAAAATTACAAATTTTACGCAGACGAAGTCGCTGGAAAAACCTAGTATTTCTATAAACTAACTAGCTATTGCCACTATTGTGGTATTGAAAAAAGAACACATGTTTTGAGTTTTCAATTAAGTGTTTACTCATAAAAAGAAAAATAATACCTATTCTTTTATTTGGATCACATTTTACAAAAATGTATCATTTACAAACAACAAATAATAAAATGTCACTAACCCATGCGTCCCCAATTGGTGGTTTTTGTTTGAATCACATAAAACCTGATAGTTATACTTGTGTACATTAGGAGTAATTTTAAATATATTATCTGCCTGAAAGGAGTTTATTGAATATAGTATGTATGTAATGCTTAAAAACACCAACCAAACTCTTATTATATTAGAGAGTCGTAAGGTATTAATTTCTTATTTCTATTATAATAAATTAATATTTCTCGTCTCTCTCACTAAGTAATATTATGAGACAGTCCGTGACGTTAGATGATATTAGCAGGTAATGTAACAAAATCATAGAAACTAATCAGTCACTAGAGACAGCCTAGCAACTTATTACTTTCTATATGATTGGAGAAGCCTTTGTTGATATTACTTACTCGAAATACTAATATTAATATTATCTACATATATGCCTCCGACCTTTCTTAATATCATAATGATGGAGGTATAATGTATTCTTTGCGTTTGTATTACGGTATGGTATACTTTGTTACTTTATAACATAATTATATAATTTTGATCCATCAATACGTTTTTATTATAAAGTGTTTAGCTCTATGATTTTATTTGTACATACCAGTAATGAAATAAGACTGGTAATATAACAAATGTTAAAAAAGACTATACATGCAATTCAGTTTTATTTTCTAATTTCTCTCAAGTAACTGTTTTGTTAGTCTAGTGGTTATAAATGCGACTGCTGAGCAAAAGCTCTCAGTTTCGAGTCCTAGAGCAAAGTGTTATTGGGTTTATCTATGGAAGTCTCAATAGCAGCGGAGCTTAGATTCGTGCCCGGTTTATAATACACAGATACCAGCGACACGTGAGTGTACATTAGTACTCCTCTGCTTAACCCTTCGGGGATGACAGATGGGATGGTATTTTATGTCTCAAGTCACTTTGTCAATTCACTTTCAAATACTGTTTATATTTATGGTCATAAATGTTTTGAATAAAATATTTTACAAGAGAAACGAATGCGGTAGTTAAGTATTAAGTTCCCTCTGTTCTAATAGTTAAACGATGTATTTCACATTATATGTATCATGGACGGTGTTTTTCCTTTTGTTACCTAGGTTACTAACGGACCCTGGTATAGAGTTGGAGTGTCAGTGGACAGTGCGCTGGTACCCACTAATTGCGCCCACTCAGCAGTTCACGCTCGCACTCTGGCGTATAGTGCGCCATCTGGAGCAGGAATTGAATGACCAGCCGATCGAGCCCAACGTCTACGTTATCAATAACACTGAAGTATTATCATTTTTATATTTTTTATTTCTTCATTAAGTATTTTGTATGAAACAAGGAGGTCTATTCATTGAGCATAATACTTCTTACCACCTGCTGACCACCACTCTGATCTAGGTATAGACTACGGTTAGTAACCTTCCCAAGTCGTAGAAAGACCCTGTTAGATAGCTGGGCTTCCTTATAATGTTTTCCTTTTCTCGTCATCAATCATATTTGCCTTGTATTTTCGAATTATAATCAATCAATACGTATGCGTTTCTCAAAAATCAGAAGTGCGTGCCATGCATTCAAGGACTGGAAAGATGAACTCGACATCTACGATATATCGTATCACTAAGCTTTCGCTTTTCTCAAGATTATCAAAGAGCAAAACACGGATTTACTCTCCTTAAACCACAAAACTATAATCAACAATGTAAAAACAAGGTTAATCGCAGCAAGCAGGTTAAATAACTTGCGAGGTCGACCACATAATGTAGGAGCTGAAATATTTTACAAAAAGCTCGTTTCTCCAGCTTTCGTACTTGAATGGAACGTGCTGTTAACTACTTACCAAGTCAATTTTATGAACCAGCAAACTTAGGAGATTGTTACCGACTACAATGTTTTTACCTGGAGTAAATTTAGCTAAAAACATACCTTAAAGACTTGAATCCGAATTTAGAACTTATAATTTTGCTTTAATTTCATAATCATAGTATCATTTACCTTACAAAAACCGGAACAAGCAAATGTTATGTTACAGTTGCTTAGCGGAGTGAATTACATATTTAACGTGACAGCCACATACCCTGGAGAAGAAGAGGGGGCGGAGCAGGTTTTCTACATCGACAATATCAAAGGGGACCCAACACTGTCATTTGAAGGCCGGACGGACATGTTCTCCATTTTCCTAGTGGGTGGACATCAGACATATGCTGACATGGACTATGTAATCGAAGCTCAAGTCACCTCGTGCTACCGATCGCAAGATTACTATGTTAGTATTATATAGCAGTCGTTTACAGCAGTTTTTTTTGCAGACATAATGCTAACGCTTATTATGCAACAATATGTTATTATGCTACTGTCTTTTTGACCGTATCGTAAGCGTAGATAGCGGGCGTCAAATTTGAACATCGTACAAAATATTACATAACAAAAAACTAAATTGGCTACCTATAAGTCGACGTGATAGTGGGTGTCGGCGCATTACTCCTAGAACTCATCAGTAGAAAGAGCCACTGCCCCTCGTCCGCTTGACTATGGCCACTGAGGTATAAAGATTCTTGAGTGGACACCAAGCAGCGTAAGACTCAGCGTGAGATAGCCTTCATCAAGATGGACGGATATAAGCCAAAAGATGAACCAGTCCTTGTGGAAGACTGGAAGTCTATGAGAGAGGCCTTTGTTCAGCGATTCACCAGTTCGCTTCTTAACCTATATGAGGTGCAAATAAATTTCACTGTAATCAAAGTATAAATCAAAATTTTCTTCATAATTGAGATTCCCAAAACTCTGTTTATGTAGCCGTAAGTTCGTGGGCAGTTGATGAATGTTCGTGTTCATTTAATTTAATGGAGTTGTTGTTTCTAATTGGAACAGTTTGTAAAAATATATGCTATTTGAATTGTTTTAAATGACTAGTGTCAAAATCGTATTTAATGGTTTTCTTTCATAGCTCGATCATACGACTTTTCGTCTGTTCTCTTCCTGAGTACATATCTTCTGTCGTATATTGTAGACTACTAGCTACTGATTTATCGGTATAGCTATTGATAATATTAATATTTATCGAGCATGACGTTATAACGTGTTTTACTTATAACCCTATATTACGTGTTTGTTTAATTTGTTTCCTAGTTCGTGTGGACTTTGACCAGTTCACGGAACCATGTTGCCGTGTGGGACGTCAAAGGATCCCGCCTGG
This sequence comes from Craniophora ligustri, assembly GCA_905163465.1. Taxonomy (NCBI): domain Eukaryota; kingdom Metazoa; phylum Arthropoda; class Insecta; order Lepidoptera; family Noctuidae; genus Craniophora; species Craniophora ligustri. The sequence continues at coordinate 7,703,483 of LR990972.1, forward strand.
ACATTCGCGCCAACACTCTCACGCCTGGACTATCCTACAAAGTACTCTGTCAAGTGTATAAGTATTCAAACGGGGATTTTATTACACAGGTACCTAAAGTATATTCGTAATAGAAATGTATACATCAGTATGCTTCAATGTATATCAGGCATATACATTGAGGCATACCTAAGTCTCCCGGAACAAAGGCGTGATGATTTAATACGTTAAGTGTAAATATCTTTAAATAATTTCCTCATCCTTATTGAAAATGAAATTTAAAAACACCAACAATAATTTTTAGAAAAGATTTTTTCTTTTCTAAAAATTATCGTTGAATTATTCAGCTAAACTAATGATGATGGGAAAATACTCTCTTTTTTTTTCTTATGACGGCCACCTCAATAGCGTTGTAGGGCTCAATACTTAACAATTCATAATTGAAATATTATAATAATTGCATAATTAAATATTGCATGCAGGATTTATTAGATATATGATTCCCCTTTCACAGAATACTCTACAATTTCAAGTGATACATCGTGATATAAACACAAATTTCAATGTCGATATATTGCAATTATCTATTAATACACCATTCTCACTATACACCGATCTCACCAGACTGGATTACATTGAAGCGGGATTAACAGTAAGTGTACTCACATTTTCATTTTCTTTTGATACATAAGCTAATTCCAATTCGAATAATTGTTATTGTCTTAAATAATTCTAGTAATATTGGCTTATAGCTGAGGAACACTCTTATCTAAGATATAGGTACTTATTTACCTTGTTCAGACGACAGGGTATCAAACATATTCCACCTAATGTAACCCTTCTACTTTATGTTATTTGTATTGTCACAGATCAGTAATTTATATATTGTTTTCATATTGTCGGTTTCTTTATTATTACACGGTTGTAATAACCTTTCATGACAAGTTCATGGATGACAAGTTGATGTGTATTTAATATCAGTATTTACATATAATTTGTGTAAAGTTTCGTGTTCCTTTATTATGTCGTAATATTTGAATTTTACTCACCGCTGTTTTTTTATGTTATTTATTTATGCCAATGAATTATGTTCTCCTCGCATTTTAACGTAATTACCTATTAAAGTTTATGTTGTTTTTTAGATAGCATGGGAATGTACACTTGATGGTCTTTCAGTGGACACTTACTATAGAACCGACGACGAAGGGACATTGATATTCCCAACGGGACTACCTGATGTAGGGGAGTAAGTTATTATCGTTATCTGCTAAGTAATTGTTTTATAGTTAATTAGAATTAGCTAATAGCCTAGCCCATCTAGTATATACCTATATTGTAACGTTTTATCACACGAATTAACACAGACTTTTCAACTTCAAATATCGTCGATTTTATTGAATAATATGCATTGCTGACGTAAAATATTTGAACACAATGTGAACTCATTCCAAATAAAAACCTACATATTATATCTATCAATTTTATTGTTTGCTCGATAAACCTAGTCAAATTACTTCTCAAAAGGTCTGTTAACTGAATAATCATGAAATACTTTGTCATCATTGTTGATATTCTTTTCGTTCGTTAGGTACTTAATATCGTTGACGGTGAATGTCCCGGGGAAGTCTTCAGCCGATCAGGCAATTGCACGCATTATTACTGTCGAAACCCCTCTGCCGTTGATACAGGTACTCATAAATGTAATCCTCTGACCGTGTCTTATCCTTATATATTATCAGCGATCAGGAGTACGTTTATCTCAACTTCGAAGAAGATACAATACATAGAGTGAAATAATTTTAGCCTCTAAAATCGCGGAATTTTAATTTTGATTATAATTTTATATAAGGGTGAAAATAATTTAAAATGACCATTTTGATAGCAACATTTGTCCACCCGCGATATTTTATAGTAAAATTATTTTGTAATATGTAAAAAGTACTTATTATAGTACTCTGATATATTGTCTAGCTACATTATACAGATTTACACATTCGTTGTCAGTAATAAGCAAATAATATTCCTTTTTTCTCATCCAACTTGGATATTCTGCATACAAAATAATTTGTCCACTTCACGGGCTGCGTCACAAAAATCATCTTAATAAATATATTAGCTGCAGTATTTAATTATTAATGAACTTTTTGCGAAGACTTTGTTAATTGCCATTGATATCGGTAAAAAATATTTTATATTAGTAATTTAAAATTTTGGGTAGAAAAGGATGTCCATTGTTTTGATCATTTTTGTGATTCATTTTTGTAACAGTAAAATTTGGTATTAAATGGTAATTGTAAAATGGGACACTCAGACTAATAACGAGCCAATCACATGCCAGAATCGAATACAAGTCGGCCATTTTGTCCTCGAGTGAAAAAAGTTAATGACGCGTGTTTCTTTGTTGGCGAGCAAATTTCCAACTTATTACAATACTTATTGTTTTGTTTCAACCAACTCAGGTAAGTGAGACTTATATTATTTAATTAATTAATTAAATAGTTTATAGCAAACCTTTATTGAAATGAAAGGTGGTTAGAAGTCATTGTGATTTTTGTTTGGCTTACATATTTGAAGCTACTTGCAAACTATGTTCACGTTTCATTTTTGTTATGCTTTGTTACACTTTTTGGTTGCGTTACCAAAATGAAATAACAAAAATGAAGTAAAGTCACGATCACATTGCTTTGAATTATTATATTCTCATTTATTCAATTAAATACATATAAAATACATTTTTAAATGTAAGTATATAAAAATAAAAATATACATTTAAAAATATAAAATAGTAGCCCACCAGTATCGGGAACAGGGTCCAAGCTACCGGTGGTCAGGGCTCCAGAGAGAGAAACCTCCTGACAATTCAGAGCGTGATTCTCTTGTTCTTGTTGAATGTGAGCGTATTTTTGCTTAGCCAGAATTTTTATTAGAAGCTTATGCTTATAATTAAATAATGAATTAATATCAAGTTAATTTGTTTTATCAGCTGACTTTTTATCCGTCAGTTAGTCTATCAGTATTTGCACTTCGTCAATCGACGCCTTTGTTTGTCTAGCTCCTTGTTCGTTTGGTACTTTTTCTATGTTTGTTTGTCTGTCCCTCTGTGTGTTTGTGTTTAAGCTATAATTTCTTTTTAGGATGCCAATGACAGCAGCAGAACGTCAAAAACGTCAGAAAATCAAAGTTTGATATTAAATTTGTTGATTTTACCTTTTTTTGAGTGTACATTAATTAATGTTGTTGAATAATGCCTATTTATTTGTTGTATCGTTGATTTGTTTTAGAAAGATAACTTTATAATCTGAGAATTACATTCTCAACATAACTATTCTCAGAACTGAAGATAATTTAAAGATAACTGATAATACGTTGATGTCTTTTGATTGTCCCCAAAGAAAAAATATGTTTGTAAGAAAAACAATGTTCGTTTTGATTTTCTTTAATTAATAAAACAAATGATAAAAGAAATATAACCTGTTTTATTGCAGAACCCCTTATAAAAAAAACAATAATAGTAAGATAATAATGTGCATTGTAAATAAGCCCTAATATTTAATTTTTGTTATTTTTTGTTACGCGTTTCATTTTTGTTACATTTTCATATTTGTTTCATTTTTGTCACAATGGTCATTTTAAATGATTTTCACCCATAAGATACCTTGAATATATTAGTAACATTTTGTTCATACGCACAGATCGTAGCGTAATTTTAAGCCTAAAAGGTTCGTAAATTTATAGGCTTTCTTATAAAGAAAGATTTTTTTCCGAATTGGTTCTTGAGATTAGCGCGTTCATACAAACAAATAAACTTTCCCGCTTAATTATTTAGTAAAGAATAATAATATATCTTAGAAATGGTGATAGTGGATAGATGGTGATTAGGAAAAAAAGTACAAAAACCATTATCGTAGAAAATTGTATGAAGTTACATTTTTGTCTGACCGTATACATTATAAATAAAACTTACCCTGAACAAGTATTTTACCACACATTGAATTGATAGGGATTTTTTGCACTTTATTTGTACTGGTATATCCCAGATCAAAATTCAAATCTGTCAGAGTTTTTGTTATTTGATCACAATTTTTATGTGATAGTTTATTAGTTAACTATAAAAAAATATGACAAGTGGCAATGGTGGACGTGGCCTCCAGTTCATAACTTGTTCGGTCCGCAGGTAATCCAAAACTCTCGTATCTTGAACGAGGGCAGTGTGACGACTCTGAAAGCTAACGTCACCAACGTGACGCCCGGTTGCTCCATCACATGGTATTTTGAGAGCGAAACGTGTTTAAAGTCCGAGTTTTCCACATCGACGGAAAACTGTCACGTTACTAAGGTAAAGCCTTTTTTTACAATCGACCTTATTTTTCTAAGTCTTTTCTACTATCGGATGATCAGAAGCATGAAAAGGTGACATCGATTCATGCTGAAATTCCAAAAACCCGAACGTAACGCTTCAAGACTGATATAAGCTTTTCTGATGTAAGCAATTATACAATTTTAGAAAATCGAGACTTCGTAGTAGTTATTGTTTTTTTTATATATTGGATCTGTATAGTCAAGTGTATATTGTTATTAGCTACGTAATATGTTCATAGCTAGCGAGAACTGGGTGTTAAGTAGGACTGGGGTGCTACCTTGCGTGTCGTAAGTAGGTAACGGTCAGCTTATTGCATGTTTATTTCATTTTCGTGCTCTACTGACGGCTTTATGGAACGCGGTCAGTGTTGAAAAGCGTTCCTATATTTCATTGTTGTGTATTTACATGTTTATTGTAAAGTGCAGAAGTTAAAGACAATAATGGCGTAGTCATTTAAAATGGCATAATATTAATGTCCAATGACGTCATATACAGGGTGACTTTGAAAGAATGCGACAAAATGAAATATATAATTCTACGTGGAACCAAGAAAATTTTGAGCGTGATAATGTGAGAAATGAATAAGTACTTTTTGACCATGCAAAAAACGTAAAAGTGGCGAAAGTATCAAGATTATAATTCCGCGTATAGCCGTTATCTTTAATGCGTGTGCGATAAACCTATGAATGAATCATGACCTCTCCAGCGACTGTCAAATCAAAACAAATCAAATTTCGTTTGTTTACATTATGCGCGGATAGGCCGGCAAGGACAAAGCGGCGCGTAAGATGAGCCGAACGGTTTGGCAACATCGCGCGTCATTACCTACTTTCTCAATGAAATAGTTAAAAATATTAAATACATTGCGTTGCCATACTTCACGTAGTAAACTGCTGTGGAATAGGTTAATGATAGTCTAGTCGGTGCGGTTGATTTGATACTTGAAATTTATAATTATTTTATTAAAGTTTATAATTACTTTTATTTAATTTTTAAAATCTGATAATTCATGTTTTTGTTATAAGATAACTTAGTCTACACTATTTAAAACCAAAACAAATTTATGTCCTTGACAATTTAGATTCGTAGAATTACATTTTAAAATGAATGGGTAATCGTTCCTGAACCTCCCATTTTGATTTGTCGCATTCTTTCAAAGTCACCCTGTATAACATTATTAAAATGACCTCTCTGACACCCAATTTAATAAAGATCGGATGCGGAACTTGCGAATTATGAAGTTTTAACTTACTAAGTGTCAATTTAAATGCCGTTGTGCTAATTCAGTTATTTTTAAAATGTGTAACAAAGCGCTACAAACAAGAAGAAGGTAGCCGTAAGGAAGGTAAGGTCTACCTTACCTTCCTTACCTTCTAAGGTAGCCTACTAAATGACAAAGATGAGTTTGGTAAAATTCTCCTCGTCTTAAAACTTCACCGTTAGATCCTGTAAACGACACAATAAAAAAAAACGATTCTAACAAATGTACATTAAGTACTGAAGTAGGTACTATATTTCTAGCGATGAATGAACGCAACTCAAATTAACATTTTCAGCGAAATTAATATCACTCTTATAACATAATTTATTGTTCATTAGGTACTCTTGGCATTTAAATAAAGAAACTTACATATTATAAAACCAAACTGATCGATTGTGATCATCCACAGCATGGGACACCAATATCGACACCGGTAAACTTTTATTCCTTGGAAGAAAACTTCCTGAGCGAGTTGACAGATTATACCAATGAGACTGGTCGGAGGACCGTGACGGGCGGATTGTTAGCCAACACGGGCAGGGCGCGGATAGTCGCAGAGTGCGGGTGCGATGAAGATAAAAACTGCACCAGTGAAGGGATGGTTTATGCTGATATATATTTCCAAATGAATGATAAGCCTAAAGCTAGATATGTAATGGTGAGAGAAAATATCACGATGATTCTTATTAAACTTTTACACAAAATGAAAATTTTACTTTGGAGTTATTTTTTTCGATTAAGAAAAAATAACAATCAGTCTTTAAAAAATCGGGATCATTCATGTAAATTAATTCAGACTGTATCTACCCGAATTATGTTTGATAATGAGACAAACCCTAATACTATTTATGCTGGTCCATTTTGGATGAGTATTCGTATTTCACGCTCAAATACGGACGACGTAGTTATACATATAACCCGATGTTTGACGTGTAATCGAGGAGTGGAAATTTTGCACCCGGTTCGTACGAATCAACTTGGAAACGCATCCAAGATGAGCCGGCCTAAGACTCCAAAAACTTTGATTAATCAACTAACCCAAATATCTTCACACAAACAAAAAAATCACAAAGCTATTTATCAACTGAAACTGATCTTGAGTAATCGAGGTCTAACCTCACAGTGTCGCATTTCTCTTCCATATTATCCGTCTTAATAACATTTTTCTTTTCCATCAAAGATCACACCAAGCTATGGCATCGCTATGGAAACAGTATTTCGCGTGAGCACGATCGCCATAGTTGACTCTAACGGGCCTTTACGATATAATTTCTACTGTCAACTGAGCAAAAATGACTCTATTCTACTGGAGTCGTACGTAGGCCATTTGGCATTTGAAACCTTCTTGCCTTATATCGGTAAGTGTGTATAAGAGAACAATAACATTTTGGACTAAGTACATGATTTATCATAATATGCTCAAACGGTGACGGAAAAAAATGTGAGGAACCCGCGATAGGCTAGTGTGGTAGCCTAATATATCTGAAATTGGGTATACCCGTGCCTAGTAGTGGAACAGTAAACAAGTGATGATTATCGTGCCTCAATATGTATGACCCTGGGGTTGATTTTTAGGTCAAGCAGAGTGATATTGTTTTTCTATGAAATTATGAAATATTCATACATATATATACATACATGCCATCACGCCTGTCGTCCCCGAAGAGTTAGGCAGAGGTGTACTAATATGTACACCCATATTTCGCTGTTTTTTTTTTAATATTAATTTTGTATATTTAGGTATGTATAGTGCCCTAGGAAATTATGTCTTTACAATTTTCCGTGTGAGTATTATGGATTATGGATTTTACTTACTTCTCAGGGATACAGGCGTGGCGTTTAATACATAAAAAAGCAACAATTTGTTTTACGTTTGTTTTTTGATATGACAATGGGCTACCCTAATCACCATTTCAGATGGAACAGCTTTCGTTCATGCAGAGGTGTGCGACTCATTAGGGGCGTGCCGTTCTGGCTCAACGGCCATAATATCCATGAATCCAGGAGACGCGCGTACTTTCGACATGATATTGGAAGATGCGCGCGCGCACGGCAAACGCTGCGAGCTCATGCTTTTGCGACGCCTGGCCGCGTCAGCTATTGTCACTTATACTGTAAGTATATAATGGTTTAAACTTTTAAATTATTATATAATCTTTGGACCCAACATAATAACAACGACACATTTTTTTTGATAGTTTAAACCAATTTGTATGTATAAAAATTGTATTTATGATAACATGAAACTTTATGAAATTGCTCTTAAATATTCTTATCATGCGACACCTATCATAATCTATTTAATTACTATTAAAAGAAGCTGTGCAGTAAAATTTTAGATGTCCCCGTTGGGCCCGTTTTAAAAAAAGATTTTAGCTGCTATGCCTAAATGTTTATTACTTAGATGTATTTATTATCTATAGTGCCATCTCATGTTATCGACGCCAAAATGACAAAGCTGCATATATATTTTAAAACATCACATAATTCTAATAAAAATAATAATTTATGAAGCGTTTCGGCACAAGGCCCTTTGTTGTAACGTTGCTACGGAGAGGATATCAATGCTACGTTAGCTACGCAATCGTAACAGGTAGGTACTACGCGAATCTCAGTACAATTTATCAATCTTGCTACTACGAGCTATCACATTTGTATACCTGAGTTATGGATGTTTCTATATAAATAGTATCAGACAGACAGACACACTTTCACATTTATAATATTAATAATAATAACTTTCAAAAAAAAAGAAAAACCAACTTCAAAAACTAAAAAAAAGAAAAACCAACTTCAAAAACTAAAAAGCAAAAAATAACTTCATACAGTTTTACCTTTTTTTAGTTTAGTTTTAATGGTATGCCAAACGATGCCAAAGCCAAACGTAATTGGCTTGGCACTGACTTCATACCATTAAAACTAAACTAAAAAAAGGTAAAACTGTATGAAGTTATTTTTTGCTTTTTAGTTTTTGAAGTTAGTTTTTCTTTTTTTTAGTTTTTGAAGTTGGTTTTTCTTTTTTTTAGTTTTTGAAGTTAGTTTTTCTTTTTTTTAAAAAGTTAATTTATTTTTTTCTTTTTAGTGTTGTATATATATATATAATTAACTTTTCATATCAGGTCAATCTAATAGCCTGAAAGAATACAACTATCGATCCATATATACTAATAATTATGAAAGATTTTTCTTTCTGGAAATGTGATAATTGCCTATAAAATTTGAGGGTTGCCCTCGATTTCCCTGAGATCCCATCATCAGATCCTGATGTGGTTACAATGGGACCATCTGTGAAGTATACCCTTTTAAACAAAAAAAAAATTTTGCAAATCGGTCCAGGTGTTTTTAAGTAATTCGTGAACATACATAAAAAAAAAAAAAAAAAAAAGATTCCGACGAATTGAGAACATCCTCCTTTTTGAAGTCGGTTAAAAATGAATATAACTATTATAAACAAGTATGGATAGTTAATGAATACGTTTTCAATCGTTTGTTTCAGAATGCCGGTCAAACAGATGTGCTCACAAAGTTCACATCAAATCTGCTTAACATATTGGGAAGCGTCGAAGACCAGTGCATTGAAAAAAACTACGACCAGTACTATGAATTCTTGTATTGGCTGCAAAGAACTGGCATCGATACTACTATATTGGTATAAGGCATTGCCAACCAATAAAGTTCTAAAACTATAAGAAGCGCTTTTTATTTCGTGGTAATGCTTTTTTCATAACCAGTACATACATACATGCTATCAAGCCTGTTATCCCTGCAGAGTAACGTAGAGGTATATCAAAAATATGTTAGAATTGAGGGATCCCAATTTTGTTCAAGCTCTTTATTATACTATAGCCCCAAAACTATTGTATAGGCACCATAATGTTGATTATGGCATATGCCATAGACTCACATCGAAATAGATGGCATAAGTGTACCTACTTCACATATCCTAGTACACACCTAGTACATATTAAAAACAATTATACTAGATGTCAATGACTGTATCATTATTCTATGCATTAAACAAAAGCATTGCCCCCACACATCTTATTTATGTATAGATGAGAGTTTTTTTGTTTCTGAAATACTTACATACACCAAACGCCGAGACCCAGAACAACTTCCTGCAGGCTGTACAAATAATAACAGTTCTCTAAAGAAACAAACCAATCAGCCAGAAGGCGATCGCTGAGTCACTGTGCTCCATGTGTTAATGCATTTTGCAAGCGCATTAAATCAATTATAGCGTTATATTTATATTATTTTAAACCATCTTTTTGGAGTAATCTTTCTGGGGACCAGGAATATAATATCAATATCATTTTAACGTTCAATATTCGCATAAGTATACCTACGAGATCAGCACCTACTGTAACCCTTCTATTATAAATATTTGGCTGAAAATAATAATATAACAACCGTTCTCATTTTATAAAATCAAGAGAGATAACAAAAATGTACGTTAGTTTTAGATAGTGTACATAATATGCGCAATATAAATGTATTTACTGGAACAAGAGCTCTCCCAGGGACGCTTGTTAGCGATACGACAACTGCAGTGCACGCCGCCGTAACGACAAAGAAATACCTACCGATACAGGTTCACCTGAGACTGGTCTAAGGCATAAGCGACAGCGTTATTAATAAACGCTATTCCATATAGCGTTTATTAATCGCTGTTCATAAAGTAAACTAACTAAACGTCTATCTTAAGATTGTACTAACATGTCGTGAATTGATTACGTCCAGACAAAAAGCGAAGGTACTCTAGTGGTTGGTAGAGGTTAACATTCAAATCACATGTAGGCAATACACCTGACAAGCGGTGTGACTGTAGAAATCCCCTCAAAGTAGATACTCGTGTATTTACTTTTAAAATATTTACTTTCTTCAGACTGATCTCTGCAATTATGTATAATGTACAAAGGCGGCTGAAATTTCTAAATCTTGTATTTAGATTTTTGCCCAATAGGATAAAATAATAAACCCATGATAGCATATTTAGGGCCCGGAGTATTAGCGCTAACATTTTCAACTTGTGAGAGAGGGATGGTAGCATACAGGGCAAATAGCTTCGTCCCTTTCTGTCCTGTTATTGACAGTACATGCTCAGTAAGTAGCAACAGCTTTCAACTTGTACCCCACACATATAATACGGGGAGGCGCGAGCTCTCGTCCTCCGTTAACGAACCGATATACGATCGAAGAAAAAGCTTCTTACAGCCTCCAGCGACGTAACTCGATATTGTGATGCTTATTTATACTGCAAATAGGTACGAGAGCTGCACTCGATACAATAGGAAATTGTATTGTTATAAATCTACGTACTTATCTACTTACTACTGAATATAGTAGTGAATATTCCGAGCTGGTGTCATTAAAAGACAGTAATATTTTGAAATGCTTACTTGTAAGAAACATATACGATTGGCAAAATGGATAATCCACCCGGTTCTGGGCCACGGATCGTGCGCTTGAACCCTGAGCGGCAAAAAACTTATATATGTATTATCCATGTGTTAAGGTAGAAAAAATGATAGTTATATCTAAAAAAATGAATTATTCAAATCATTTTTTTACTGTCATTCATGTTTATTTAAATATTAATACACGCCGAACAAGTATTAAGAAAGCAAAACAATTAATTTTCTATGTTAATTTACTGACGATCAAATATTTAGATTTTACTGTCAGTCATTAATAGTTAGACCTACATGGTCGAAATGTAAAGTTTCTAAACAAGTTTCCTATTTTTTTTTACATAATAACTATTATTATTTTTCTGATTGATATTTTATTTATGTAGCTATGTTGTTCGCACATCACTTAGTTGTATATAAACCGAATAAAATGTATTTTTTTAATTGTTAGACCAACTTTATAACAGCACAATCGTTTCCGAAGATTTACCATAAATGCTTGAAAGTATTTTTTCTAAAAAGTTTGTTATATTTCGACAACGCCCAAAAACAAAAATGCAAATGGCAGCGCATGGCAAAAAAATGTCGCTGGTTTATCGTACTAATAAATAATAAATTTAAAAACAATTACAGATATAGTGCCATCTCTCTCACACAATACCCAGACTGTTGGGCGAGAGAGAGAAAGAGAGGACGCAATAGGTTTTTCTTTATATAACCACCCAGTATTTACGCAGATTTATAAGACAATACCCTTTTAAAAATATCAATTCAAGGTCAGGTAAAAAGTTCTAATAACATTCATTGTTCTAATTATGGAGTTGTAAAACGGGTGTAGGTACAGCTAAATATTTGCAATAACGCGGGTAGTAAATACGTTTATTTTTAACAGTAATTTAGAAGATTAGCGCTCTATTGTTAGTTCTGCAACATTTTCTGTGAAAGATTAGCCGACAAAGGGATTACAAACTGGTTTGTCACTTCCAGTTTAACCTTCGCGTCATAATTGTTCAAAATAAGTACTGTAAAGAAGGAACAGAGTGAAATTGTATGAACAGGGTTCAAGCGGAAAGACAGCAACATCGAAAAAAATCCGATTAACAGATTGAAGTTGCAAGCGATTGCAATAATTCATATAATTTCATAAAACGTTTAGTTTGTATCACAAAATATTATTATTCGTTTTAATAAGAATACTGTACTAGGTGGCAGTCGAACGCTTAGTCTAATGTTATGCAATTATTGTTCATCAACATTTTAGTGCACATATAGCACAGAGCATTTGAAATGTTTAATTAATTTAATTGTACACAACTTAATATGTATCAGAATAAACAACGTATAAAATACAATATAGTTTACGTATATGCAAAAAATATATTATAAAGGTCAGGTGTATCCGACCCGCATGCAAGACAAGATGTATGAATGTGGACGAGGCAAAAGTGATATGCAGAGGGATCGTAGAGCGTGGCATTCTATAGTTTAAGACGTGAGCATTTGTATATAATGTATAATTATAATTTAAACATAAAAAGCTAAGTTTGACGACCTGATTGGCGCAGTGGCTGAGCGATCGGCTTGTGCGTCAGGGATTGCGGGTTCGATCCCCGCACGGAGCAAATATTTGTACGTTCTACATGTAGTTGTTCCGGGTTTGGGCGTTTGTGTATGTGAAAATTTGTGTTTGTAAACGCACCCACGACACAGGAGAAAAACCTAGTGCGGGGCAACGTTATTTAAAAAATAAAAATAAAAAAGAATAAGTTTTTTAGGGTTTTGTCGCGGTATATTAAATTTGCTGTTTCGGATCCGTTACAGCATCCGTAAAAAGTATAATATCTACATAGAATCATTTTTATCAACGATCACAATTACAATCACGATATTATGAAGAAAAATATATTTTAAGTACTTACATAATCATTTTTATAAATTAAATTAAAGTAAAAATGACTACGTATGTTTGGCGTAGCGCCCGTAACCTACGTAGCAATATCGCTACGATGAAGGATCACACATTTGTCAGCGATTCTTCTATTACCTTTAATACATTTTAATTATTACCTACGTACACTGTTATAAAACATAAATCATTTAGTAAGTACGCGTAGTATCTTTTATATTTTTACAAATAATAACTTTTGTGAACTAAGAAATGAGTATGTATTTACAACTACATCGGCTTAAATTTCAAATTGTAAACCTATTGGATGCCTTTTTAAATCCTACTATTGCAGTATTATTAGTATTAGTCTGTAGTAGTACATAAGTTTGACTTGTTACGCTTACTTGGAACTGGAAACAATAGAAATCCTAGAATCATAGAACAATAATAACAAATCTTTCACCAATGACGTGCGGTTGTGCGGGGTTGACTCCGCCCCTTTTTATGTACCTGCGTATGCGCAGGTAAGTATATAAACTCGAGCAAATAGTTTTTTGATCTCATTATTTCGTCTGAAGTTCATTAGAAGAGTTCTACTCGGTTATAATATTTATTAAAATAATTCGTGGGGTTGCAGTAGTGTATAACATAAATTTAAATAACTAATCACATATTGAAAATGGTGAATAAAAAGGTAATTGTATCTGATTATTGATATACTGTTATTTGAAATAATTTTGTATTGTATATTTTTACATATTATTGTATTCATGTTTCAGGCAAAATGTATTGAGGAGTCTGACGTGCCATACAGGCGCCGAGGCAGACCCGCGGGGAAGAACCGAGTTCCTCTCTCACAAGTATGTACTTATTAGTTTTAAACATGTTTATGTTATGTTAGACGTTTTTAGATATGTTTAAAAATAAATATTTATCTGTTTGCAGGAAGAGCGGCGCGCACGCAATGCTCAGTACGAGAGAGAACGACGCAATGAAACCGCAGAAGTGATGTCTCAGTTAATGGAGGCTGTTAATTGTGATCCCAGCGTAAGTTCACTTTTTCAACTCTAACATTCATATATAACGTTATGGATATTGTATAGGTGCCTAACATTCTCTTTTTTTTCAGGTATCTAACGCTGAACTCTTGGCCACAGTAATTAATCGCATCCAAAGAGCTTCCAGAAACAAGTCTGAGGACATATCAGAGATAGAACGTATCAATGCTAACTTAGAAGCTCAAAGTAAGTACCTTTATACAGGACAAAATAATCTTCATGTGTTACCATGACAGTAGTTCTCACTTTTGTATTTTCTTCTTGCAGTTGCATCATTACAAAGCCGGCTGGGACTCGACGATGCAAGTTTCGCGCTCTTAGACAGTGAAAACAATGTAAGTTTGTTTGTATAAGCAATCATTATTTATATTGTTTTATTTTTATAAGTAGCTAATATATATATATTTTTTTGTTTTAGGGCCAGGAAATACATATGTCACAATCAAGTACTGACGCCAATACCAATAGTAAAAAAGATTCCAAAAAGAGGAAACGTTCGGAGCGATCATCTTCCGGATACTCCCACCAAGAGAAACGTACCAAAACGAGGTCAGAAACTTTATCAGTGGACTCGGGCATCGAAGTGATGAGCCACACCGTCTCGCCGCCGCCTGCAGCGGAACAACCAATAGAAATATACGAAGAATCCCACGCAAATGCAGAACTGCAGAGCGAATTGTATAACGAAATTTACAATTCAGAGACTAAGTATCCACAGTCGATGCCCGAGTGGCACGCAGCTTTGTCGCATCCCTGTATGGAGAGTCTGTCCCGCTCGCTGATTGTAGTACCACCCATAAGAGCACCGCAGCAAGACTCACCAGTGGTGAGCGTTGAACACAACACGCAGCCGGAGTTAACGAGTCTTCAAAATGTTGAGCCTCCCTGTGATTTGAACGAAACCAACGTGTGTGACTTTCTGCCACAACACGGTACGCTGCCGACATTAGATTTTCTGAGTAAGTTTTGAATTTCTTTCTGTACTTCCATTCGATTTTTTCCATCCTTATCACATGTATTGATGTGATTTTGTATGTAAATGCATTTTGGACAATGTTTTTTATATTTCTTTTTTTTATTACAGCTGATGCTGATAAATGTTTACTGGCGGATTGGATAGGTGCCGACTGTTTAGAAACCAGTGAATTCAACAATGATGCACAGATGCAAGTAAGCAATTATCCAATTGACAATTTACCGGGATTTGGATGAAGATTTAACGAACTGTAACTAAATGAATAGATTTTTTGGGCCAGTATCTCAAGTGAAGATAAAACCTTAGGTGTGGTACATAGTGTGATTTCATAACAGATATAACGACAGCACGATAGAAATTTTATTGTTTGATTTATTTTTAACAACAAATACTTGTTCAGAATTTACTTTTTGATACAATAATAACATAAAATATGTGTTGTATTAAAATTGTGACAATATTAAGTATGTAATTCGAATTTTAATCATTGTATTTATGAATAATTCTTGTAATAAAATTGCATTTCAAGTAATTAACTGTTTTTTTGTTTGTTAATGATTTCGGTAGCCGATACTTTATACATAGGTACCAATATAGTTTTGACAATCACCAGTGATTGTCAAAACTATACCTAAGTTACCCAGGTAACTTAGGTACTATAGAAAATGTTATCCCGGATCATAACTCCGTAATTATGCTTAGTTAGGTAATTCGGATTTGGCCTCCGGCCATATGGACTAGGCTCGGTTAGGTTGCTTTATGCCAAAGACATTTGAAATAGGTAGGTAATAGAGCGGCCATTGAGAACAAACAATTACTTACACCCCGAAATTTAGTAACGTTATCTAGCTTTGAATAGCTGAACACGTATTGAAATAATGAAAAAGAGAAAAAAAAACATTGTTAGATATTATTGATAGCGGTGATTGGTGATAGCGTAGTGGTGTGAACGGTGAACTCAAAGGCCTGAAGAGAACCCTGGCAGGCAGGAGCCTGCCAGGGTTCTCAAGGCAAGCACCAAGGAATTTTCGAAGTTACGTATATTTTCTTAGAAGGCATAATTGACGCAGTGGCTGAGCGATAAAGTAAATAAAACGCGATATAATCGATATTTCCGTAGATAAAATTAATTTTGGAATTAATTATACTTATATTCTTGGTATGGATAATTAATGAATTCCAAAAAATAATTTTGACTCAATCATCATCTATTGGTATAGGAACTTCAAATTTTTTACAAAAAAGTAAGTGAACTGGTAGAATTTGTTAGTGGACCACTAGTTACTTATTTTTTCAATTTTTTTTCAAAATTGGTCCCCCGGTAAGTTCTTAATCCGTTTAATAATAAAAACTGGCCAAAAGCGAGTTGGACTGCACGTTTGTTGTATGGGATTGAGAGAGAGAATTGTTTTACTCAATATAAAACAAAATATTTTGTTAATATTCCAAGCGTTTACCTACCTGTTGCCGTTATTAGCACAGAGCAAAAAACTGTAAAAAAAATCACGTTTCTTATATTAGAATTTATTAAATATTTATTTTATTCTATTTTTAGTATTTGTCGTTGTATCGGTAACAGAAATACATCATCAGTGAAAATTTCGACTGTCTATCTATCACGGTTCATGAGATTCACCTTGATGATAGACAGATAGACGGACGGACGGACGGACAGCGGAGGCTTAGTAATAGGGTCCCGTATCTCTAATAAATGTCCCGGGTCCCTAATAAATGTATTTTTTCTTATATTTACATTGTATGTTAGGCTGCAGGCATATGACATTTGCCATGCAATTATTTATTACCTACCTAGTTTAAGTCATAATAACGCCGCTATTTATTAACAAGACACGCGGTCTTGGGCGAAATTTAGTTATAGATATGCCGTACCTACACTTATAATAAATAGGTACATACTAACTTAACTTTGTGTTTATTTATCCGATGTTTGGCAGAGATTGAGGTAGGTATACCCACCAATAGACAATGATCTTTAATTCGCGTACCACTTGTTACGCTCTTACAAAAGCGCGTAAGAAAGTTATAATCACCTATAAAGAGGGTAGGTATTTAGATATTACAAGATAAAAGGGATTAAGTAATTATTACTGTAGATAATCTCTTTTATTATCTCTCGATTTTACAGCTTGGGTACCTCATACTTAAAGGGTTGTAAAAAGATTAAAACGTTTTAACAGCATTTCTCAGAAATGTTAGTCCGTGTAGGTACGCTAATTTGAACTAATTAGAAACATTTTAAGGACAATAGAATTAAAATTCCATAATGCCTGCAGTAGGTAATCTTTCATGGTAACATTTCATTTATGTAGCGTAGATACCTTGTTAAAGTACCCATATTATATTATTATAATCTTCTTGGACATTTTATGCTTAATTACCCCGTAAAAAAATAATTTTAGTCTAGTATAAAGTAACGCGAACGAGTTTTTTCTAGAAAGCCGGAGGCCGAATCTGATTACTTTACTATAATTACGAAGTTATGGATATAGGGTATAGGGGCTGTGTTAGCCTAGACTAGTGGATTGTAAAAGTTACAGGTGTTGATATCGAACCATTGAATTTTCGGAAGTTTTGTGCGTATTTGTCACAGGGTTAAAAACGGTGAAGACAAAACCTGCATGCTTGTGAGATTCTCAATGACATGTGAAGTCTACCAATCCGCATGACCTATGACCGCTATGACCTAATTCCCTCTCAAATGAGAGCAGACCCCTGCCCAGCAGTGGGAAAAATAACTATATTATATAATAATGCATTATACAATGCGGCCTAGAATTAAATATTTCATTTACTGTGTGTTTTTCGTTTGTAGGCGGCAGCAAGACGATCATCAGTTCGATGCCCGAGTCCACTGACCAAATTTTTGATCTGATTTAGGTACCTACGTTTTCCTTGTTGAGAATGTCTAGAATTTGACTGATCCGAACGCGTCCTCTTTTTGGGATCTTTTTACTATTGGTTTTGTCGTGAGTACTTGATGGGACGAATTATTTCCTGTTCCTAAAACAAGAACAAATAAATAATTCAAGTATCTATATAAAATGGATTGAGGAATGATGTGACGCTTATAAACGGGAGGCCTACGTCCAGTAATGGACGAATATAGGCTGACGATGATAATACAAACAAACTTGCATTGTTTTCACTGTTTAAGAGCGCGAAAATTGCATCTTTGAGTCCCAGCTGACTTTGTAATGTTGCAACAACTGCAAGAAAGAAGAAGCTACGGAACTAGTACCTAACCTACCACAAATAGGTTCTGTGCTTACTGTCTCTGGGTGTAAAACTATGATGCCCAAGTTTAGATAGATACATTTGTATAAAGCGTTCATTAGATTGTTTTAATATTGTGTGCACATTAGGTTTGTGATACACCTATGCACATAATATGCCTACAAGCAGATTTAATTATAACGAAGTGATTATATTCTCCGAGTCCAATTACCCAAATTCGTATTTATAATTCAATTTATCCCCGTATCTATGTTTTTCGACAAATAACGAAAACGTTCGATATTAATTATTAATGCAGTAAATCAACGAACTATCGCAAGCAGCTGAATCAGAAAACAAAACAGCACAATGGGCGGAATTTAGCGGAAAATATTGAGATAACAATGAAAACGTTCGTGTCCAAACAAAGCGGGGAAACGAACGAAAACGTACAAAAGATTGCCAGGTTTGCAGTCGGGATCAATCTGCTGTTACAAGCAATAAAATAGTAAATAGTGCGATGAAGATAATATTTAAAATATCAATAGGTTGGATTCCCTCCTATTGATATTTAATACCTACGGGTGCATATCTATACCAAATGTAATGAATTATTTATGCAATGGCGGATCCAGGGCAGGGATCATGACCCCTGACCCTGGGCTGGGTCTATCCACCAGAAAGTAGTGTTTAGTCTGGCAGTCTGAGATCATGACGGCCCAAATTAGTGGCGGCGCGTAGCTACTAGTAGGTACTAGGTGAGCCTTGAGGCAACAAAAGCTCATCCCATTTTTAAAGTTGAAACTTGTTGAGAGTTTTCCGATGGAGCTATGAATGGGATAATTCAAGTGGGTGACCTTTTTGGTTCTTCTAGGTACGTATCAATTCAAGAAAGGATTACCAATTAGGTGCGGCTTGAAGACGATTTAAATGATTAACACTAACGCCCGTAAGGCAAGGATTTTTAGATTATAAACATAGGTACTACCTGACGACCCAATTAGTCCACGGTCACGGGTTCAAATCCCGGTACCTAGGGACAAATATTTTTGTGATGAGCATAAACATTTGTATTCGAGTCACGGATGTATCTATGTACATACATAGATATGAATATGTAACACATGTATACATATTATATGCATAATATGTATGTATTTACAATAAAAAGTATATGTATATCAGTGAATAAGTACAATATAGTATCAACCAACCAACCAACTGGTATCCGTAACACAAGCCTCGTTGCTTAGCTCGGAACTAGATAGCGCTGTGTGTCTCAATGTCCAGGAATATTTATTATTATATTATTACTATTCATTATGTTCGGGCATATGGATGAGAGATTATGTGTTTGTAAATGGGTGTATTTACGATACATGAGAAAATATGTGCGTAAAGAAACGGTTCAAAAAATGTTGGACGACTTTAGAGGTTTAAATTAAACAACACAATTTAACAGAGTATTTATGTATAATTTTTTTTCATTAAAACTATTTAGTCTTCTAGAACAAACACAATTTTCCGTTGCTTTACAAATAAGTTTACTTATTAAAAAATATTTATATCTAACATTTATTTGCAATTACAAAATATAAAAAAATAATTACTATCGTATAAGCCGATCCGCTGCGCACACGAAATATTGCACTTTATTTGAACCTATCGATGTAACCTAAGGTCGATAAAGTTACGAACACTTGTAGTTCTTGAGCGAGGGCGGATCCGAGGGGGCATGAACATGGGAACACGATGGTTTGGATGTAAGTATACGTACGACCATAAAATACTTTCATAATTCATTTGGAGCCTGTATCACTAGACCGTACATCTATGTGACCACCCCGCCCTTTTTTATGAGTGCATAAACCTTCGCAAGTAGTGTTCCTAACCGATACCATTGTTCAAGAAGACTAAACCAAGACTACCTTACACCTATCACTTCATATTGAATTATCTTACAATCTTGAATGCATAAAGTGAAAGACAATACGTTTTTATTACCATTAGATATTAGTAACTTAAAGTAGTAAAGGGCTATTGTTGTTACTAGCGACGTAATTTTATCACAAATAGATACGAACAATCAAAAAATATTTTAAATTGTTATTTTATTATATTTGAGACAGAGTATCAAAATCATTTTGTACTTGCAGTAAAATTATCAAAAGCGCGATATGGAGGCGGAGTAATAAGCTTGCCGAATATTCGGCACTTAACCTACTATTCGGAAGAATATGAGTATTCGGTTAAACTTTCGAATACTTAACTGAATATCAAATATTCGGCCCCTGCTGAAAATTATGTATTATTTGCAAACTTGGAGCTAGACCAGGACATACAGTTTTATGACGCCATTAGCCCGAGAGGGTTATTGAAACATCAAACAAATTATAATAATAATACTACTTCGATTGTAGTACATGAGTACATCAAAAACATTTTTAAGATATTTATTGATATTTATTGTTGCCACTGTAATGTTCTTAGGGAGATTAATAAAATTCGAGCGTTCCACAGCACTGCTATAATTCAACTCATTGGTGACTAGCTTTCAATCGGCTGAGATTTATGGATTTTTAACATCAATTTCTACAGTAGTTACCAACAGTTTAGAAAAATCCAAACCATCTCAGTCGATTGTTAGGATGGTATAATTAAATATACACTGAAGCGTCTCTGATATTTACATCCTGGATGCGATATGCTGATGTATTCTGAAATTTTGTTCATTACAAATTGTCGAGACCTGTATCTTCAAGACAGATTCAGTGTAAATTCGGTTGAGTAAATACATATATCACTGTACGGTTTACTATTACACATACACAATTTGCTAGGCAAATTGGATATACGTCTATAAATCCGTTGCTTCAGTGATACTTGCAGATACTTTTACATACTGAGTATTTGAATTCCATAACACTTTGAATCTTCGTTTATTTCGATGTGAATATCACGCAAATACTAAGTATCTAAAACTATCCATTTTTTTTACCACATTCAAGTGATGAAGCTGATTTATATGAATTTGTGTTTATATATAGGAACTAACATAGGCCTAAGCTTTTATTACTAACACGATTTGTATTTTTGATATATATATGTTAGTCTGTAAGGTATATATCTATGGGCCACAGTAGCCTGAAAATAAACGTTTTATTATTATTATTATTATTATTATTATTATTAGTAGCAATAGAAACCATTCCATGCAAGGTTAATAAAATATATAATCAGTTATGTCTCATTAGACACTTAAAATTAATCTTTCATCTTGCAATATAAATATAATTAAAAACAGATCAATAAGAAAATTCAATGTAAAGTTTTACACATTGCATATTATTTATTCAAAGAATTACTTAAAAGAAAGTTATAAAGATGAATTTACTCTCAGCAATGAAATAACTGCCTATCAACGAAATAACAAATAACTTGTATAATTGATTATACACAAACGCAATGTACACATGTGGTACTTTGTAAACTATTATTACACTATTTAGAAATTCAATTAATCAACCCTAGGCAGAACAAAACACCCGTGTTCGTTTTTAAAATTACTTTTATAGTAAAACATTATACAGTAAAATATTGGAAAGCTGTAGTATACAATGAACACTCTCAATAATTGATCAGCCGGTATAATCTGCCAAAGACTTTATTTACAGAACACGACACATAACAAAACAGTATTTAAAATTACAATACTTAGGGCTTGTTTCACAATTATTGAGTAAGGCTATGTACACATTAATCGTAAAGTTAGCTGTCCCCTGAGAACTCAGTTCGAATACTCAAATTGTGGCTTAACACAATACGCCCGCCGTCTGTAGTGTCAGGTATTATCAGCACACAGCAGTGTGATCAGTTTTGCTACAAGCTGCTAGCTCCATAACATCTCACACTGACAGGCAGTAATGTTTTGATCAACCAGATAATAATTGTGAAAAAACACTAAGACTAGACTCCATATTACATTACAATTTAAGACAAAACACTGACGCACTAGACATCAAGACTACCTAAGTTCATCTGTATCAAAAATATATGTATTGGAACAAAGTGGTTTTGTAACACTGATTACCAGTTTACTGTGAAATCTGTGTCATCATTAGCTAAGACGAATTCATCTCACAACCATGCTTAATTACTAGACATGACTCCATTAATCTTAAGCTTTTTGACTCTGCGGGTGGTGGCCTCTCCATCAGAACTGTCTGTGTCATGGGAATCACCTTCTGATTTGACTCCGAGTCCTAATTCATGGGCATCGGAATAGTTGCCTGATTGTCGGGCCTTTTCTAACGCCCTAACTGTAAAAAATAAATAGTTTTCATTGAGACTATCCTCAAGCTTTAGGGCAAATTTGCAGGGTACTGGGAAGTGAATGGGTTAACAACAGGAATATCAAGCTCTAGCTCAGTATTTATTCAACAAATTGACATGACATGTTTTAAGGTTTTTACAGGATAGGCAACACACAAAAAATTATGTTTAATGTTACAAACATCTATGAGCTATGGTAACTGCTTACCATCGGGCAGCCCATAAGCTAATTTGCCACCCTAATGGTATAAACAAATGTACCAATGTGTAGTACAGTACAGTGTACCAAGTGTTTAATTTAGTACTGCATTAAACTGTACAGTACAACTCATTTATTAATGTTTGAACCAATGCAGAGATATTCATGTACCATAATTTACTTGGTTTTTATAAAATATCTTCTATAAAATATCTCTACTATTATAAAATAGCTGTGTGCACACAGGCTATTTTATAATAGTAGAGATAACATTTATTAAATTACCTATAACATTTATTGAAGGTTAAATTTCATATACAAGGCAAAACTGTAACACTGTGACCTCCATATAAATTGTACAGTACTCAACTAACAGGGAAATATTTTAAATTTTCAAGCTTCGATGTCTGTACTTACTTTGTGTCTCAAGTATGTTATTCTGTCTTTTCAAATCCTCAATGTCCTGTTGATGTGAATTGTTTTTTCTTCTCATAAACTGTATATACTCAGCTGCCTTTTTTAATATTTGAGCTCGACTTGCCTAAAACAAGATATTGCTAAGAACTTTGCTATTTGTCAGATCAACACCATATAGATGTTAAGCTGTTATTTATATGGGCACATTAAATTCATAATATTCTGCAACTCAAAGCTTGGGTATTTACCCCAAATCATGACCAAAAAGTTATATTATCTACACTATCAGTTAGAACTAATAGTAGCTGTAGCATTTTCTTCAATTAGATATCAATCAATCAACTCAGGGCAGTCCACAGCTGAGGTGTGTCCACAGCAGTAATTTGTAATTGCATGTTTATACATCATTGTATCATACTAATTATGCTATTCCTACATTGAAATTTGTAAGATAATCATAATATTTTTTTTTTTTTTTTTATTAAGAAAGAAAAATTCAACCTCAGGCGGGACTCGAACCCGCGTCTTCTGGATTGGTACTCCAGAGCGTCTGGAGTACCAATCCAGAAGACGCGGGTTCGAGTCCCGCCTGAGGTTGAATTTTTCTTTCTTAATAAAATTTAATAATCTTAGCTTGAAATAAGCTAAAAAATACAAAAAGATATCATAATATTTAATAAAATATCTAGACTTTAATAAACTACAGCCTTTGTTGGCATGGCTATATTTAGGTATTTAGAACTTTATCTAGTCTTAAGAACTACTTTCCTTTACTTTTTGATGATCTATATGTTTCTATAAATCAATTCATTGACAGAATTTATAATATAACACACATACTGATTTCTAACAGATGAATAATAGACATTGAAATAAAACTACTTTGCACAGATTTTAACAGTATATTGAAATGCTATAATTCTCAATGTTTTGGATTATAGCAGGTGTCATGGGCAGACTGAAAAGTAGCAGTAGTAGTTTTATTTCAACTACTGACAAAATAATAGCCTGACATCATTCGTACATTCATCACTTCTTTTACACCTCTAAGTAAAACTTAATACTAAAAAAAATAAAGGTCAATGCCACATGTAAAATGTGAATGCTTACAATTTTTGAACATACCACTTTCTCATTCTGGAGAGCTGGTACTGATTCCCTTAATGAAGTAAAACTATCCTTTATGTGGTCTCTTCTCTTTCTTTCTAATGCATTATGGTGTGCTCTTTTTTCTGCCTGGAAAATTAAAGAATTCAATAACTATCATATTTTACTGGAGTCATATTACTGCTATTCTCCATATTAAAAACATAATCATCATGATCATGACATTAAGTACAAGTTAAATACCATTCAATGGTTTCCACTACTTGATGAATTAGGTGCTGTTTAATTATTTGGCTTTGTTCATATTAACCTGAAGTACCTATTGTAGAGTGAAGTGTTCAGTTTTTACACTAATAAAATTTACCTGAGAGTAATAACCGCTTCCACCAACACTGTTCCTGGCGTGAGTTCGAGAATCCGAGTCATTTTCCGCCTGAAATTATAGAAAATATTATCAGTAGCAAAATAAACATGCAGAACGAACCCATTGAACTGTCAAATCGAGAAAACACCTACATCACTTTCAATATCGATGTCGCGATCGTCGTCACTCATCATCTTTAATGAGTTCTTATCAACTGTACGGTCACAAATATTAATAAACAATCATGAGTGTAAAGCACCAATACAAATTAACATAAAACTCGCGATAAATATCCTTTTTAACTATACGTACAAGAGAAACCAAAATGAGATAGAACAGGCGTGACAAGTGACAACTAATTGACATTCATAATGACAGCTGCTCAGATCTCACCCTCAGTATGTATCGGTAGCGGTACATGAATACGATATTCATTTACGAAACATTTTTGTGGTATTCAAGAACACGAGCGAACATAGGTCTTAACTGTAGAGAGAGCGAGATAGACATATTAAACCTGTTAGCTGTTACGTTCCACCATAGGTTATAAGTGTGAATGTTATCATTAGGAAAAAATCGAATCTATTTTATTGGAACTATGATAATCGAATAAAGTAACTATGTAAGTTCAAATAATACGATTTATTTGGAAAGAAGTATCAATTATTGATTTATAAATTAATTATTTATATGAGAACTTCTATGCAAAATTTACATGTCTTACCAATTAAATACAATACTGCAACTATGTGATACACATAAATTAGTTCGGGGAGGCTGACCTAGGCTGTTGGCTGATTCAAAAACTGTAGATAAATAAAAGGTATGATGTAGAAAAAAAATACTAGGGAGTGTGTAGTAACAAAAAAACATCTGTTTTCATTTACAGACCAAGATAAAACCGCATTTAAAATCATGTTGCCAGTGGCATTTCGAATTTTCTCGTTTTCCACATTCTTTTACTCACCTTACACTCATTCGATTGTTTATTTAAACTCAACTGGATGTCCCTGATGCGCCCTCTCTATTATAATGTAGTTAGTAAGTAAAATAAAAAGTACTAACTAAACTAACCAGTGACTAGTTAGTAGAAATTTATTCTGTTGGATTAATAAATCTCCCCTTGGTATATATATTCCCCCAATAAAGAAAAAAATAAAAATACTTATTTTGATTTGCTTTGTTGGGCGGGAAAATCAAATAATAAAAAAATCTAAATATTTTATACTCTGCAAGTAAGTACAATAAAGTATTGTGAAAATGGAAGAAAATCTGGAAAATAATATTAAAAATATAGATAGTAACGATCCTGAGTTTTATGAGAAAGTTCAAACTGAATTAGAATCTGACATGGCACGGATGAAAAAAAGCGTGGAAGTCATATTGAACTTGCGGAGTAAGTAATTATGATACCCACTGAATTTTAGTTTATGGTGCCTATCATACGTGCCTACCTACTGCTGGCTAAGAGTAGGTCCTGTATTTCTCAGTACGTGTACCTACATAAGTCTCTTTAAATTATGTCGATGTATAAAAGATGATGTGTATAATTTTGTTTTTATTTCAAAAAAAATTCTAAGGTAAGTAGTAAAATAAAAAATATCGTCTAGAGTGACACCTTAGTTAAGCAAAAATGCCCTGATGTGAACGTGAACATTCACACAACGCACTTTTGTCACCATTTACTTAGTCCTTAAAAATAACACCGCGACGTTGCGTGTGTCTCACTTCAGGCCAGCCAACTAACATCGCGCATCGTCATAAGATTGTACGTACCTATTCGTCTGGCTTTTTATTCTGCCTACAGTAACTGAAGTACTATGAAAACAATTGAAGAATTGTGTCATTGCTGATATTCTAGAAACTTAACGTTCAATTATCTTGATTCCTACTTAGGCACTAAGTATAGCGTGGGTCAACGTCCGACAAGATGGACAAACGAACTGGCAAAACTCGCTTACTAGTGTGTGCTTTGAATGTGTTTGTGTTTCCGTAAATTCTCCCTCTGCAGCGTTAGTGAGAAAATGAAAGCGTGGTCTCGCGTGGCCAGCATGGCACATGGTAGCGTGGCCTCTTCATAATCTCTACGAAGTAAAAATCATGGGTAATTTTGTTTTAGTGGAAGCTGCCGAATTAGAAGTAGAAACAGCATCATTTTACCACGCTGAGCTGTGGTACGAGTTATTAAACATACAAAACGATTCAGATGAAAATTCTGTTTACGAAGACGACACAACAATTGATATAACAGATAACGCTCAAACGGTAAATGGCGGTAACGAAACCGAAGACAAAGTTGAAAAATAGTTCTTTTTAAAGCGTTTTTTAGATTAATTATAAATAAAGATTTTGTAATGCCTATAGATTTTTTTTATACCAGCTTTTTCCAACTTGTCAAGATGTGCAGGTAATAGCGTGCTAAGCGCAGTTACTGCATCTTCCGTGGACAAACCCTGTCTGAACCCAAATTGTGTAGGTGAAAGCATGTTACGTTTGTATAAATATTTAGTTATGCTAGGGCTAGGTTTTTTTTTAATTTAGCGTAATAATATACTTTTTGAAATAGAGATAGGTCTATAATTAATGACATCGTATCTGTATCATAGGTACACAAGGGAGGTGCCCTTGTGTACTACGACGAGTAATTACCTATTGATAGTTTTAGCGCTGCTCGGAAGGTAGGTACATTTCATAAAACAGAGATTGGCAACGTGAGTTACTTGAACAACTTCCCGGCCTATGTATTTCAGAAAGTTCGTAGAAATGTTATCCCAGCTAGGGGCACTATTATATTTTGATTATATTCTTTAGAATACTGTCTACTCCCTACAAAAGTACAAAATACAATATACCTGTGATTATTATTAAGTTGAATTCAACGGGCCAGTTGTTTGCCAATGTTCACAAAGTAGTCATTATAGAAATTTACAGATTCTATGTAGGTAATCTATGTAATAATTCTGTGTTTTCGATGTTGTTGATTTGAGTAAGTAATACTTTTATATTTTTCCAAAGCAATTTACCGTTTCCTTTCGTAACTACGTAATTAGTAACGGTGATTAGATATTTTTTTTGTTGATTCTTTTCTCTTAGCTTGCCTGTAACTATTTTGTCAGGTATTCAAGTAGTCAGGTACCTACCGTATATCGTATAAGTATATATACCGCGATACGGGGCAAGGAGAGTGTATATTTAATTTGAATTGTTTGTAAAAATTTTGGAAAAAGTGACAGATAGATAATACATTATGATGAATAAATATTTATTTTAATTTTATGCAAACATTTTCTTTTCTTTTGTGAGTATTCTTTACCCGCCCTTCATAAGGGCCCCCAAACAATTTTTTATACGGGTTTATATGATTATAGGGCTCGCAATAGGTGTTTTATTGATTGTGTCCTGGTTCGCTAGTTAGTTTTCGTCTCACATTTGTAAAAAATATAGCTACTGACAATTTAACTGGTAACCGGTATTGTCAAAAATAAGAATAGTTAAAATATTTGTAATGATTTTTATGCTGTCTGCACAAAACACGTTCTTAAATACATAAATTACGAGTCGAGAATCAAGAACGAAAAATGGGAAAAATCTGAACAAAATATTGTTTTAATTAGGTAGGTAATATTGTTTTCGAGACGAAACAGGAATAAAGTCTAGGACGAATAAAAATACTTGTCTGAATGCGAGACGAAACTGTGCGAGACGTATCAGGAACAACTCTTGTTATTATATAGGTACCTATTAAGTACGAATTAATATTCGTTACACCTCTATCCGATACATATTAACTATATGGTATATATGTACATTTATTGGGCGTATTTGTCAACGGCTCATAATATGCCTTGTTGTGCTGATAACGATACGATACAGTGTAAATTACGAACATAGTTGAATAACATAGGTTCCGTATTAGTAGGTACTAATAACACACACACAACAATTATTTATTTATTGTAAAAATTAATGAATAACCTAGTTACTTTGTTTCAATTAACTTTCAGTTCATTTAAACAAAGTAGGTACCTACATACCTACTATCATTTTAAATCTGTAGGTGTCTAAATAATTGCCATCCAATATGCATAATTCAGCAATGGACGGCAATAGGCATATAGAATAAATAATTGATTGTTGTTGACGGGTATAACTCAATTAATTTAATTACACTATAATATATGTAATTACATTAGTATATATTTCTTATTACCTATATTCTTATTACTACTCGTGTGATTTACAATTCCGACCTTGTTGCAACTAGGATGAATTTCCGTGCGTTTCAGCGTTTTGCTACCTATTATTGGAATCAGATTGAATAGCTCACATTATTAGGACCCATAACTTATTAATGTATCATCCGTGGTGCCTGGCAACTGGGCTTAACCCACTTATAAAATAAAATATTACTTAAATACCTTCAAAGACTCAGACAGAAGTTATCGAGGAGATTACATTACATTATTTTGACATTAGTTATTGCATTTTTGCGTTGGCCTGCCTAATTAATTCGCTTCAGACCAACAAATTGAGTGAATAAAATATTTTTAAATAACTATGCTCATCTCATGCATTTTGTTAGAAAAATATAATGCAGCTAAGATATAGTGAAATTCGAAATTTGAACATGTCTCCATTACGACTGAGTTAAATGCGTTTAGCCTATTGAGGGCCATGCTGGCTTGCCCGGGGTTCAAATTCGAACTACCTAACCGCTACCTACCATACGAAAACCCGATTTGCTCGACTCGGGAAAGGGTGTCAACTACATGCTCAACAGTCACGCTGAGTACCTACCACTAAACCAATGACGAATAAAATAACAGTGTCAGACATAAAAAGATAACAAGAGAAACTAATTTAGGTTTAGTAGGTAATCAACCGATCCAGCATCACTAAGTACCTACTCACATAATCATAACGCGTGCACGTGTTTGATAACTATTAACCTCTACGTTTTGTTTATTTCACACTGATCCATCATAATTCATAACGGCCATAACTTTAACGTCGATGATTCATTTTAATGAAACTCTCGATAAGTACAATCATATTCTAAAATATAAGTACAATAATAATATTGCCAGTATTGTGTTCAATTTCGACAGGATGAAATGCTACTCAGTGTTGTTAATTTTGGCATTGGCCGTAGTGATTAATTCTAGTAAAAGTTCTAGAGCCATTCATTCGAGGAGATCGCTTAAAAAACAGAATACGCCTCCTCATTGCACACAAGTAACGAAAGGTAAGAATTTAATTTCACTAAACAATTTAATTTTAATTCAGAAAGGAACGGAAGTGTTTATTTCAAATAGTCTTAAGTAATAGGAACAAAACATTGTTTTACCCGTAGAGTTCTTTCACAATAACGGCAATAAATGAAGATTGAAAAGCTTCCTCTTCATAAGCTGGGAAGAAACATGTGGCCTTATAAACTAAAAGATTATAAAACCAAGCTCGTCGGGGATATGATTTAATGACAAACTTTAAAGCCAATGTGTTCACTGTTTTTCCTACTAGTATCTATAACGTTAGTTTAGATGCGGACTTGTGCCAGTAAAGCAAAAATACATACTTTTCCTCATACTTGAGAAGAAACCATGTATACCTATAGACGTACCTACTTACCTGAGTATTAGTAGTTATTTATACTAATGAGTTGCAAACTCCAAAAGTAAATAACTAGGTATATAATTATAGTACCTATTCCAAGATATATTAACTGAGTAAATATATTTTGAATTAGCTAGAATTCAACTGAACGTACTAACGTCCAGTTGGTGAAAATAGTATCCAGGACGATAATCACACCTGCATTTTGAAACAATGTTTCTTTTTCATCATCGACACATCCTTCTCACTGTTGGGTACGAGCATTATTTCACGTCGACCATCATATGCATATTGTTGCTTGGCAGACTGTATATACTATAAAAAAAACCGTATATTTTCCTTTTTCTTTAAACATCACGCAAGGGATAATAATATTATAAAATCGCATTTATTATCTTGAAAAGTTAGAAGACCTAGAATTCGCCTACCGACCTTTGTTCGAATTTAGGCAGTCTAAAGTCATGGTCATGGGTTGCATGGGTAACTAGGTACTAGGTTGTGTTGTGTCATTGGCAGAATTCAACTCAGCCTATCGAAGTCCACAGCTAGATATAGGCCTCTCAAACTGCGCCATAACAATCTGATTGATAGACTTAACCTGAAAAAACTATGTACAAGAATGTTTTTGAACTTAGATGTCGGATGCTATAAATACTTACCTTAAATTTTTATACGCTTCAGTTGAAGTTGAAGTTGTTATCAAACTCCAATCAACTTTTGTAAATAATGGATATACAATGATATTGACATAAAACCTATTTTTGTTTAGACACAGACTATCCGTCGAAATTTACATACAATTACCCGGTCGTTTACATCCCCCCTGGACAACACGAGGCTTATCAGCAAGTGAGTATTTCAATATAATCTAAAAAATATGCCATAGGAAAGTTTTATGTAACTTCTGTTATTAATGTAACTTCTATATTTAACTTCTTCTGGGTAAAAAAATACTCGGCAACAAAAATCATACACTTCTATAGATTATTTTGTTACGTACACTCTAGTCAACGCTTTAACTTATCTGGGGCACACGCTGAAATAAATAGACTGGCTTTGATTAATTTTCATCGGCTCTATATACCCTAAGAATAAGCTGATATGTCATAATGGTTACCTCCTATAAAAATGTATAAATGAAAACCGTTCATTATTAACCATACATTTTTAGCGTAATAATACCGTAGATCTTATTTGTTACTCATATCAAACACCAATACCTATATTATTAAATTGAACCGTTATTTTTGCGGCGATACAGTAATTAAGTACTAAATGTTTTCAGCTATTCTGCGTCAACCCGGCTGCCGTGAATAAAGCGGTGACTACAGTGTGCGATTGGGTAGCACCTCCACAAGTCCAATTCACTCTAGGCGACGAGTACATGCATGTGATACGCCAGGATCCTACGGGCCGGTTCCTCGGGAATGCAGTCATTTCCACATACCAGTACTGTAGTCATAATAATAATATGCAGAATGTTTCTATGCCATCCGTTTTGATTTCCTCAGTGTAAATTCAAAAGCAGTGATTCAATTTTATATTTATCAGACTTCAAAAAGGAGTTGGTTTTATGTTCTATGGCGTATTTCTATTCTATACAAAGCAAACGCAGTAGTGTGAAACGCGTTGTAATCGCGTGTAATCGCGTTTAGAGTGGAAATCACTTTTTTACTAAGCTCTTCTAATCAGTAATTTATACAAGACTAGTGCGCAAATACTCACTTCATAGTGACCTAACTTACTAACTTGTTCCAAAATATACAGTGCCAGTACGCATACGGACTTATTGGCTTACATTAAAATCTTATTCCTGTTTTGTTTAACAAAACATTTTGTAACATTTTGGTCTAATGTATCGCGTTCGTGTAACAGAAACCGAAAACTGACTTGTAACGTTAGTTTGTAATGTATCATTCGCGGCTAGCGCCGCGTGCTCCACGCGACTGTCGGTTTTTTCGCAAATCCCTTTGAGTGAAATGGATGGAGCACACTTGAGCCAAGAGTGTCGCCGTATTGTAACAAGATCGCATCGAATGGTAGGTACATTACAAACAAACGGTACAAGCCAGTCTCCAGCTTAACAATCCTCCTCGCTTCGCTCGTCGTCGTACCTATGATTTTAGCTACTACCTTTTATACATATTCAGTTTAATTTACTCTTGTGATTAAAAACTATATAAAATTAATATAAGTAAGTAGAAAACTTTATTTTTGGACCCAGTGCCAAGCCTACATAACGTATAAATATATATCATACATAATATACAGTATTTTCTTTGTTTGTTCATTATTTAGTTGCTTACTTATAAATCAAAAAAATATTATAAGTCTATAAAATATCTAGGTTAGAGGTATTTTTAATAGGTTAATTAATCAAGATTGGATTTATTAGATTTAATGTTATTTGTAACTTTTTAGTGCTTTTAAATATTTTTGGTCGGTTTTTTTGTGGTATTTTTTTTATAATTAAGTAGCAAGTAAGTAAAAGATTAGATGCATTTAAATTTTAATATGAATTTTGACGAGCGTGAACCGTTTTTGATATCTCAATGAGAATTTCATCTCTCTATTTCTCCCCCACTCATTTTTATTGGCGGCGACGTCAACGAATAACTGCATCGTGGATCCTTTTATTCACTAACTACTAGAATTTAACTTGAAATTACTTTTTTGCTTTATTCTCTCTCCCTGCATAAGATATTAATTTTAAATATCATAACTGTACAATAACATTAGGTGGGTTATTTCAGTATAGAGAGAAAATAATACATTCCGTGTCGTGTCGTGTAATTGATTCAATTCTCGTAGTGTCAATCCTAAATTAATATTTTCCTTTCCTTAGGTTTACATCTACAATAGATAACACAAATACCTAGAACGTCAATCTTTATCATCAAAGCTATAGTCGCATATTGATTGCCATTTTCATAGCCTAAATCAATTATATGAATGTGATGGAAAGTAACCACACCTCATTTAACGTCTAAAGTATACCTATAGACAATGTACAATACATTAACGTACATGTTGGGATTATTGTTTATAGACATATACACTGGATGCCGTGCTCAAAATTCTACGTCTCATACCCAAATAGAGTTTTTTGAATACGGTACGTACTTTTAAAATTAAAGTTTAATTTGATACCAATACTGCCGTCGTAATTAAAAAGGGCATAACTAACATTAAGTAAATATTGAGAAAATAGAGTTTGAATATTTTTTTAGTTTTTATTGAAAAAAACACCCATAAACTATGTTTTCCGAAATTTTGCGAATGGCAATACTTGCATTTATATAGTACATATAAGACCATAGTATATTTTTTATTTTATTTTAATGCATAAAATAGATAATTAGCTTATTTTTTTTCATCTTAACATAAAAATTAAGTTATACATTATAATATTACGTTTAAAAGGCACAAACAACAAATTGTGCCTTTTTAATGTAAAATTTTGAGGATTTTTTTATAATGTTACATAGAAAAGGCACATATATTCAATTGTGCCTTTTCACTGTATTATTATTCGTATAGATTTATACAGTAAAATATTAGAAACTTGCTGTGCCTCGCGGTTTTACCTGCTTAGTTCCCGTTCCCGCGGAAATTTCGGAATAAAAACGAGCCTATGAACTTGCTCAAGCTTTACACTACACAGATAGTCTAGAGCCTGAGGTTCATTAAAAATTCATTAGAATCTGGTCAGTCAATATTATGTAGGGAAGTAGAGGTAACTTCTTAATAAATAAAATAAAGTAATTACAAGAAAATCAGACGTTTATTTCAAAAAGTTAACAAAATAAATATCATATTATTAAAGTAGGAACCTTCAATCATAATTAGAAACTATAATAATTAACTAAGTTATTAACATTTTAATCAAAATCTCGAATTAAAATTGAGCTACAAAATTGCCCACCCCGACTATAATTTTTATTACTAGAAATGCGTCTTAGCACAAAATTATTTTCCATAAAAAATCAAGTAAGACAACCAAATCAAGTAAGAAATATAAACAATATTTATCAAAATAAAGAAAATGAACCTAGTTTTCAGAAACATTAATAATTATTATAACACATGTAGTACAGCAACAATCCATCTTCACACAACCGGGCCAACTTTTAACATTTACAAGGGGGTCAAACAGGAAGATCCTCTGTCTCCAAAACTTTTCACTAGCACCCCTTAGGAGGTCTTCCGCAAGCTGGCTGACAGATGGGCAAACAAAGGAATCGATATCGGAGGGCGAAGACTGACGAACCTGCGCTTTGCTGATGACATTGTGCTGTTCTCAACATCATCAGCAGAACTCGGCACAATGCTCGCGGATCTTAAACTCGCCAGCCTTGGGGTTGGCCTAGAGATGAACATGTCAAAGACCAAAGTTATGTCTAATAGCACCAAGAGACCAATTAAAGTCGATGGCGTGGAAATAGCGCATGCCCAAGAATACTTATGCCTGGGCCAAATAGTCTCTTTTCAGGCAAGACAAGACAAGGAAGTTGAAAGACGAGTTGAAAATGCCTGGAGGAGCTATTGGTCCTTAAAAACCTTCATGAAAGGGTGCCTACCTATGAAACATAAAAGGAAATTAATGGACATGTGCATCCTCCCCATTCTTACTTACGGTGCCCAAACTTGGTCTTCGACAGAAAGTCAAAAGGTCAAACTCAAGGTTTGCCAAACAGCAATGGAGCGTAGTATTCTGGGAGTTAAATTGACCGACCGGATCCGAAACAGTATACTGCACTCCAAAACTAAGATCGCCGACGTCGCCCAGAAAGCTGCCTAACTTAAGTGGGACTGGGCAGGCCATATTAGCCGCATGCCAGACCAGAACTGGGTTTAATAACAACTAAGTGGCATCCCACTTCCAGGCGACGACGAGGACGCCCAAGTCGTCGGTGGCGGGACAATTTGGATAAATTTCAACCAGACTGGTCCACAGTCGCGTGCAACCAACTGGCATGGAAGAAGAGGGGGGAGGCCTTTGCTCAATTTTGGGACAGTTCGGGCTAAAATAATAAAATAACAAATAGTCTATCAACTACTATGTAGTTTTATCACAATCATAAACTAGAATCAACTTCTTATTACTAGTAATGGCACTATGTATCAAATTTCTTTGAAAAAAGTATCTTCTAAAATATTTTCACAAAATAAAAAAAACTATCTCTGGTAAAACAAAAATACTAAATTTTAAATGATGCGTGGACTCGTCGTGACACGTTAGGCACAACTGGCGTAATCTCTCGCGTATCTCGCTCACCGCACTTCATCCCTCTTTAGAAATGTTAAATCGTAAAGGCATAACCGCCAGTGTGCCTATTTTTATGTATAAAATTTAAAGCGTAGGGTAAATAGAAAAGACACAACTGCCAGTTGTGACTTTGCTTCTAGATTTCTTGCTAAGGTGTCGGTATACAAAAAAAATGCACAATTGCCACATAAGCCCTTCATATTTGGCATGCGCCAATTATGCCTTTTCTATTAAATATTTTAAAAACATAAATGTGAAGTAGAAGACATATATCACGTTGTGACCTTTTTCTATACAAAATCTTAATAAATGGTGCAGTTGTGCCCTTTAAGCTTAAGCTATCTTTGTTTGTTTTATTGCTAGAAATACACAAAAAATTGAGCAGATAGGCCTTTTTTTCCTAATTCCGAATATGTGTATAACTCAATTTCGATAAAAATGTTAGTTGTGCCCTTTTTTGTTAACACGGCAGAATAGAGCTAGCAGTAAATCAATACCCAACAATCAGTTAATATAAAATTAACAATGAAATAACTAAAAAGATTAATTATAAATATATTTCTTAGATAGCTCTATCACAGCCTAGATTAAAATTTATAAAATAGTAACAGTTTCCAATATGTATCTAATCTCAATAAAAGTCACCAGGAATACTACTTTTAATACGTTCAATAGTATCTATGAACCGAACTATTAAAGCAACGTTCCTTCCCCGACTGAGGTGGATAGGGGACCACGTTGGAGTTATATGCGCTTTACCGAAATAATTTTATCCAAAGGTGTACATGTTGAAGGAGAGGAACTATCATTCAAATTTACCGATTTTATACCCACCTTTACACCAGTTCATTCATTGAATGTAACGGTAAGTAAATTTGCATTAATTTCTAAAAGTGTTCAGAAGGATTATTCCTTCCGAATAGCCAAGAACATTCACCAAACTTTACGCTAGACCTCTATCTACAATGAGGCTTTGGAATGAACTACCGAGGTTTTTCCAAGCGATTACAGCACAGGGTTCTTCAAAAAAGGAGTGATAAGGTTTTAGGACGGCAACACGCGAGTGAAATGGTATTGCAAACGTTCACAGGCTACGGTAACTGTTTTCCATCAGGCGCTTGTTTGCTACCCTTGCCTTGCTTTACCCTTGCTTGTGGCATAAAAAAAACACATTCCCGATAGTGCGTCAAAATAAGAGAAAAGAAATTAGCAAAAAGATAGTTTCTATAGTTAATTATAGTAACTTGACATGAGGAGAAAATAACTAGATACTTGGTAAAACTATATTGACGCACGAGATATAAGGATATTATTTTATCAAGATTACAGCTAAGCAAAAGTAAGCACAGGTTAAAATTTTAAGAAAAACTTCAAACTATAGTTCAATTTTAGTACGCACTCCTAAGGAGTAACACTACGAAAAAAAATAACTACACAAATACCTATGTATTGGTTTTTTTCTATGTTTATGATAATTATCTGGATGAATTTTGACTACTAGGTATTTCGGAAACTTGATTTAATAATAAAGTAAATATACACCTACTAAAAAAATAAATAGGTAGGTATCAAAATAGATCGACGTGGTTAAGCACTCTTGGTCAAATCAAAGTTATTTTATAGATAAATATTCGATTTAATCATTGCTTGGCTGCTTAGGATCTAATCTAAAAAATATTTTTTTCAATCTTAAACTTACTAAAAGAGAATAAGTATATTACATACATTAAGAGGCTCGTCGCTATTCAAATAACCACGCTGACCTAGCCATTTGTAAGGTTAAGCTGTGGCTGTCGTGATCAATTTATGGATGACCTATACAAATTTATGGATACCTGGGAAGGTCGTAAGGATAGGTCCCTACGATGTGACGTCGTATTCACTCAAGTTTCTTAATAAGGTTGTTACCATGAACGTTATCGTCCATCGATAACGTTCATCGGTAAGATGCGTGTAATATTCATGCATGTAATATGCGCGTTAAATAAATATTATTTTACTCCTCTCTTACTTAGTTTTTTTTTCAGCCAAATGTACCTGGGTTAGAAAAACGATTCACTTATTTAAGAGTGGAGTATATGAGCCCTATGTCAAGAGTGAATATAATATTTGACCCAGATACCCTTATGCTCACATTCTACGTAAGGTTTCCATTCTTCAACATCCCTTTCGGAGTTGCTGGCTACTCTGTCAAATTGACTACAAGCAGAACGTGGACCTCATGGAGGAAATTGAACACACTAATCAAGTATCTACTGTGACCCACCTACTTTCTCAAGCACTTATAAATAATCACACTACTTACTTAAAAATAATTATGAACACAGATTTTCTGTTATTTTATATAAAAACTTTATTTTCACTATTGCCGACCAACAATAGTTAAGTCGTCAATTGTAAAAAAAAATCAAAATAATAAAGTGAATTTTCAATTTTTGAGGGTCGAAACTATTTCAAGATTATAACACTTTTTGCGTAAACATTATCGATACATAGAATAAGCGGTGCGTATGTTAGTCATGTGAGCGCATGTTGATGTCGTCGTGTCGTTCGCGCTCAGTCTCCCGGTGGTCACCAGAGACGCGCGCGCCGGCCGACGTGCCGGCCTCGTCGTGTTCGCGCTTGCCGGGCGAGTGTGGCGCCGACGGGGCCGACTGCACCAACCGCCCCATCAGACTCGCGCTCTTATCCTTGCGCGGCCGGGTCCACTCATGCGATAGCACCCGGTCTAGAGTGAGGCGAAGTGTGATGTCGGGCTCTAGAATGTGTCGCACGATGGACTTAGCCGCCGGCGAAACTGTATCACGGATCCTGGATCTAAAAACCCAGTTGCGTGACATTTGGTCCTTGAGAAGTTTGCGCAGGTTCGAATCATCGAACGGCATGGAAGCGTTCAGCATTATGAAAAGGATAATTCCGAGAGACCACACATCAGCTAGTTTGGGATTGTAGGGCGTGCCACTCACCACCTCAGGGGCGGCATAAGCGGCAGAGCCACAGTACGTCTGGCTGAGTACACGCCGATTGTCGCCATCCGTACAGAATCTAGCAAAACCAAAATCCGCCAACTTCACGTTGAAGCGTCTTGATAGCAATATATTCTCGCACTTCAGATCGCGATGCGCTATATTCTTGCTGTGCAGATATTGCAAGCCACTTGCCATTTGTCTAAACCAAAGCTTAGCCTGATTTTCTGGCACAACTCCGTTCCGTTTTATGAAATCTAACAGATCGCCGTTGTCAGCATAACGCATGAAGATAAACACTCTCGGTCCACGCTGTAAAATGCTGTGCACTTGAATAATATGGGGATTCTCGATCTTAGTCAGTATATCAAGTTCACGAGGAAAAAACTTTTCTAAAAAATCCCGAGGTGCTTTTTCTTTATCAAATATCTTGCACGCGAGGTGCATCCGCTTTGGGCTGGATGCATCGCAGTACTCAGCCAGGTGGACGGTGGCATATGATCCTTGTCCGATTTTCTTGCCGATGAGATAGCCTCTTTGTTCCAAGGCATTCACCTCGGAGCTTCGAGGGCTGAGGCGCTCAGCCATTGAGCTCTATCGACTTTATCCTAACCCGTTTAGGATACATTGGACATCTCACTACTCACGTATGTCCAAGGTTTCAGTTGCCCTCCTGTCAAAATGTTAGCTTTTCTATTGATATTAGCTTTCCACACAACTCTCATGAAAGAGAGTAAATCAATATAATAATTCTTAATCGTCAATAGCACGCACAAAATTTTGTTAAAATATTACGACATCACAAAGAATTTGGATATAAAAAACGCTTTCACTAGTAAGAAATCTTCCAAAAAGACGTATTTGCTACATTGACGACTTTTTTTTCTTTTGTTTCTAAAATTAAAATGATATTTTTTCAGAAAAGCCTGTGTCGAATAATTATCAAAAAGATTTTATTAAGAAAAATCAACTACTTCGTGTGAAAAAGGTTGAAACTATACATGTAGGACTACATATTTGAATTCCAATCGTTTGAGTGGTTAGTAAATGTTTTACGGGGTAGGTACTCGCGACCGGCGCGCGGCGCCCAAATAGCACAAGACAAGATGTCTGGGTGGGCAAAGCATCGTAAGGTCGTGGCGTTCTGTAGTTTCTAGCTTCAGAACCCCACTGATAAAAGGCGTGAGTTTAATAATTAGGTAAAAGCCCCTAATGCAGGGATTTTTTAATGATACATTCATACATACCATCACGCTTCGTCGTCCCCGAAAGGTTAGGCAGAGGTGTACTAATGTACATCCACGTTCGACGGTATGTTTTAGGTCCCAAATAATAGGGGGCGAGCCTTATTGCCATTAACCGGGCACGAATCCAAACTCCGAGCTGCTACTGAAAAGTTCATAGAAAAACCCAATAACACTTTGCACAACTTGGGAATCGAACCCAAGACCTCTTGCACGGTAGTCGCACTGTACTACTACTAGACCAACGAGGCAGTTTTTTAATGAGTTTACTTCAATATTATTAATACACTGCAGGTAGGTACAGTTACACCAACTACCTCTGAAGTAAAACTGTGCAATATTATTTAATTACTTAGTGTGCGACACAAACTAAATCCAGCTGTGTCTTTTTGTTGGTACGGTATGGTATCTCTTAAAATGTAGAATTTCATACTTTACGGATCCACTCATTGTAGAATAAAAACACAAAAAGAGTTCATCATAGGCACCTACTTATTCATTGGAGAAAATATAGGACGCATACCATATTCACTTTTTCTCTTCCGTGACCATATTCTCTATGAATTTAAATAAAATATGTTTATAAAATAAACATATTTTATTTAAATTGATGTTATATCAATGACGTAATATTCTGATTTAAGATCCATCCTAAATAGCGATTTGGAGGGCTCAAATGACCATCATTTTATTTATGATATAGGTATCACTTCAATCTCCAGCCAACAAGTTAAAAGAGCGAAAGATAAAAGTTTAATTCAAAATTTACGAATAATTTCTAGTCCATCGTACTAACTTTCACCGAAAGAGTATTTTCTATGGGACGCTACTAATTTGCATGATATTCTTGGTGATTATAAATTTATTTACCTAAACTCATTGAGTTTTTGGCTCAGGCCGGTCAGGGATCGGATTGGTAGTGGTGAATTAAAACAATGAATATATCAATGTGTAATGTGGACTTGTTATAAAACAAAAGTTACATGACATGTTACTAAATCTGTACGTACCTTTACAGGTAAATACGCCAAAATAATAAAAATCTTTGACCTTTATTACAATACTCTAATTCGCGCTTTAATATTTTAATGCGCGTGTAAGAGTGGTTTTGTACTTAGCTTCCATTACGACACTAAATGACCTGAGGTTTTGCAGCTCAAAAACTAACCTGATACAAAAGTACATAAAAGAATATACGTCTATTACAGGATAAGTTCAGTCCTGGATTAGCCCTTAAGCTATCTATGCAATTGCTTAGGGCATCCGGTACTTACCAATAATCTCATATTATTTACTTCTCATGACTGTTACGGTTGCGGTGGTATTTTATACAGACGATAAGGCAGTCTAACGTACTTCTCTAACAAATAGACTGATTTGTTGTCGAATGAACACTGAATACAGTTTAGAATTATTTTTTAATTATGTACTCCTCTGAGAACTCCCCCTCAAAAGCTGTTATGTGAAAGAGAACAGCGCCAGTGGCGAGAGAGCTACAGTCAATCTAATTGATAACAGCTAACAATAAATTATAGCCAAAAACCTTTGATTAATACATTGACACAGGCATCTTAAATGACAATAAGTTATTAAATTACAATAATTGATAAGATAATCGATATCGAATCGATTGAAACCATTTGTTGATCGGTTCAAAGTTTTAGCTACAAAAAAGAAAGATTGTCAATTCTATGTCACTGTCAATGTCATTAAATCATCGTTATTCTGACAATCCGTCAGCTGTCACTGTTGAAACTTGATTTGAAAGATCTGATTTATTTGATACGAAAACATCTAAAAAAGTAGGCGTTGTAATAATGACAAAATCAATTCATTAAAATTTGGGACATACGATACTATGAGATATAATTTATCCTTTGCGAAATCAAAGTCATATTCACAGTATTTTTATATTAAGTAGTGAAAAACTTCGGCTCTCTCTCAAGATGATGAACCAATACATAAAAGAGTTAGAACAAGTAAGTTTATTTGTATTAATTTCTTAGTTTATATTTACAACTGGTATGCTAACATAGTAACGGTCTGATTTCAGGACCCATTTGATCCTGATGAATTTGTAGAAAGAATGGTTCGACGGAGTATGCAGGAGTCCCGTTTGGAAGATGATCAATTTGATCCTGAAATGATACATGACATTTTTACGCAAGCAATACAAGATCTAAAGGTATATTAACATTTTCTATCTTCCATGAGCATCCTTTGATACGGGGGTCCTATCTCTACAGGAGATTGTATGGATAAGTAAAATAAAATTAATTGATTTGATATGCACAGGGAAAATGGAAAACAAC
The DNA here is from genome assembly GCA_905163465.1 of Craniophora ligustri. Taxonomy (NCBI): domain Eukaryota; kingdom Metazoa; phylum Arthropoda; class Insecta; order Lepidoptera; family Noctuidae; genus Craniophora; species Craniophora ligustri. The sequence continues at coordinate 7,745,476 of LR990972.1, forward strand.
TAGTAACTGCTTGTTGAACATTTATTTTGTATGTTTGGTTAGAGTAAATAAATAAATATTATTTGCCCTTTAGTGTATTTAAAACTGTTAACGATATATTCATATTCTAATTCTTTATTTCACTGAATAAACATGTTATTAGCACATCTGCAAAAAAATATTTTGCGATAATAAGGTACAAAGTTTCCTGTCTGCATCTAACAAAGGGTGTTATACTACGAAAACACAACATCATCATCATCATCATCAACCTATTATTGTCCCACTGCAAGGCTAGGTCTCTTCTCATTTGAGAGAGATTAGGCTATAGTCCACCATAGTCCACCACACTAGCCTACTGCGGGTTGGCAGACTTCACATGCCATCCAGAATATCTGTCAAGCATGCAGGTTTCCTCACAATATTTTCCTTCACCATGTGAGCATGTCATAAATATGCAGATAACTTCCGAAAAGTTGGTGGTGCGTGCCTTGGGTTTGAACTCGAGACCTTTGACATTGCAGTCCACTGGTCACACCACTAGGCTACTGTAGCTCATTGTAAATAACACAACAATTGATGTAATTTTTATCAGGTTTTACAAGAGAGGCAAGAAAGAAAATGTGCTCGCCTGGAACAATCTGTTCAAGAGGAAGAGAAACTGTATGGGGCAAAATTGGCTGAAATCATGGATCAACACACTGTAAGTAATATTATTTATTTAATTAATAATTATAATAACTATACAAATTTATTAATAATTTTGGTTTAATGCTACTGAGGCGATTTAAAAAAAAATTAAATTATTACTTAATAATATTGATAAATAACTTATTTATTCCGTTAATTAGTATTAGATTGATCCTATTGGGTGTGACTTAGATATTTGCTCAACATTTTTGAAAATACCAATAATACACCACTGAGACTGTACAAAATGTATCTTACTGGGGTATGTAATAAGATGTCTAGGCTGCACTGTTACAGTGAACAAATTTTTATTTTAAACTAATTCATATAATTTTAGTTACATTATCAGCCTATATTCATCCACTGCTAGGATGGAGACATTACCTACTTAACACCAGCAAACAATTTTCTTTGTTTACCAGCACAATGATTTATTTTATATATGTATATATATATATGTATTTTATAATTATATATTTTTTTTAAATAATTGTGCTGGTAAACAAAGTAATTTGTGGTTTTCTTTTATCATAAACAAATAATATTACTCTTTTAGCACTGTGTGGGAGTGTTTAGCGCACTAGACGAGCGAATGTCGCGATGCGGGGGGCGTGCGCTTGATGTTGGCGAGAAGCTTGGTGCTGCTAGAGCGCCACGGGCGAGGGCCGCCGCTGCCAGGGACCTACTGTCTCACCTGTCGCACTTCCTGAGCCCAGGGCCTGTGCTTATTGACCTGTTCAATGATGCAAGCAAGGTTTGAAGAATTCTTTGGGTATTATTTTGTGGCTGCTAGGAATTTTCAGCGCTTAAGTTCTTTTTAAGTAATGATTTATGCAATACAATGACAAATTGTGTTTTCTCTAAATTTTTGAACACATTTATTTGACACAGGAGTTGTTGCCAGGAAAATGTACCATTAATATTTCCTTGATGTGAGGCTGAGCATGGATAAAATCCTTAGCATTATCGCCTGATCATTATCTCTTCAGCTAAATTACGGGCAAAATGAATAATACTTCGTATAATATTGTTTCAAATTATAAATAGGTTTTAATTATTGTATTATAAATTGATCAATATTATGTCATCATTTTACATTTAATGAAATGAATATTCCAGTTGAATGAAGCAGCAGATGTCATACAAAAACTTCATACAATCGCACAAGAGTTGCCACCGGACAAATTTGAAGTAGCCAAAAAGAAAATTGAAGCGAAATATGACGAAATTGAAAGAAACCTTATTGAAGAGTTTGTTAAGGCCCAAAATCAAGGCAATATGAGCAAGATGAAGGATATAGCTAATATTATGACTAATTTTAAGGGATATTCGCAGTGTGTAGATGCTTTCATTGAGACCAGTCAAATGGTGAGTATATATATTTTTTCTGTAACTAAATTTGAGAAAACTGCAACTATTACTACATATAAGAACCAGGTATTGATGAATTACTAGATTTAAAAAGAAATACTACTAGCAACTAAATACATTTAGTGATAGGGCCGGATTAGTGGAAACTAGAATAAGTTCATTCTAGAGTCTTTGTTCCGATAGAATTACATACATATATTAGTTATAATTATTAGACTTCATACACAGCTTAAAACTAATTGACTTATGACATGTTATATAAAAAAATTAATGTAAACATTTCAGAATGCCTTACTGGGAAAGGACATATTCTCGGCTGTGTTGCCGCTATGCAAGAAGAACTACACAATTATCAGCAATGTGTTCCCCAACCCCGACCAGGTGATGAGCAAGTTCGTGCTAAACATATTCCACCTCAAGCTGCAGAAGTACATACAAACTAAGCTGGCAGATAAGAGCGACGTGGAGAAGTACTTGAGGAATTTGTATGACATGTATACAAGGTAAGTGTTATTCCACTGATAATTATGAGTAGTAAGATCAAGTTAATATAAGCATAAGCATTACTGTAAACCATTTATTATCCAGGTACAAGAGACAAGAGATGCGTTTTGAATAACCAATAAAATTTCGATATTTCCATGTCCCCTTTCCGTAATAATATCTGATTGGTTATTCAAAACACATCTACTACGTCTCTTCTCCTTTCCGCTTTGGTGGATACCGGACCTTAACCTGGTCTTGCTCCATCTCGCTGGTTGGAAGAGGTTAGAATGCAGCCTAATCTCTAGTCCTCCTGGTACTAAGTGATCTAAAAACAGGAAGACTGTACTTATGTACACCTAATCATACGAATATACAGTCGTATCAGCTATGTGATATCAATATATGCAAGTATCAATATTGATTACATAAATTGTAATAAATTTTCCTCAGTACTCAGCGAGTGTGCGACGAGCTAGTGTTAGCCGGACTGGTGTCAGCTGAAGGCAACACGACCACAGGAGATCTACGTCGGGACGCGCTCGTCAACGGCGCGATGGCCGGCGCTAATGATGGCTACGCGGCAATGGAGACCCGCAGGCTGAAAGCTGTCATGTCTACCGCTCTTAACGCGTATTATATTGAGAAGCAGCACATTAAGAAACAGATACAGGGCGGAGGGTGAGTTTATACATAAAACTCAAATCAAAATTAATGGACTAAGCTTATTGTCATTAAAAATACCAGCAGAGGTTGAAAGTCAAATTATTTCATGTTTATTAATTATTATATTTTTGGTAAATAATCAATATGAAACGGCAACAAATCATAAAAATATTCCCTGTAACTGGTATATAACCTTCATGTACCAGTTATAGGGTGTAGTTATATATGAACTAATTATTGAAAATAAATATGCTTACGTCAATCATCATCATCATCGTAATATCTGCAGAAATTTCAATGCAATTATGAGACATCATTTAGACCATAGACATATCCAGAGATCATTACCAGGTCGTCAGATATCTCGCTGGACCAGTTCGTGGCGAGACCAAAAACTTAAGGAATTTCTGCCCCAGCAGCTATCAGATTTACGAGCTAAATGCCCGTTCACTGCCACTTCAGCATACTAATCGTTTCAACTACAAATAAATTCAATAAATTACAACACTACGCTCTCGAAAAACCACGAAAATAATCGCTACTATACTGGCGTAATATATATTTCTCCTTCTTTCAGTCTTCCAAAAATATCCATACCATTCCTTACAAATAAGGGTAAATGTACCTAAAATCTGTTTTAGATTTCAAGATTTGAGACGGGACTTACAAGCAGTGATAGGCACTCGCGCTAATATCAACATAGCGCAGATAGAAAACTATGGCGGCGAAACGTTTCTCAGTGAACAACTCGTGGAGAGAATGATCAACGACGCTAAAACGTCCTTCACGAGATGCAAAACTGTGAGTCACTACTGGTTTCTTATTACTAGGATAAGTAGGATAAAAATAATACAAAGAAAAGTATTTATATTGTACTATGGTGTATGTGTGTGTATGATTTTTCCTCTCCTATTCCCATGCATACGGGATGTACATAAGTGTTAAAGAAATTTAGCGTTAGAATTTTGCATAAGAAATTTAGGAATCACATAAAATACCATCTCGCCTGCCTAACCCTTCAGAGTTTGTGACTCTCAGATTTTCAACCACAGTTCACTGTCTCGTCGTAATGTTTTTAGGTATGATTACTTCGGGCGAGGGGTGAATGTAGTAAATTCAAAGTATGTTTATAAAAAATGAACTTTGCTCTTCGATGATAATACAATGGCATACTGTCGGTGTCGATTAGTTAACGCCAAATAGTCTATTGCGTTATCTACAAAAGTGTTTACTAATTTTTATACTTAAACAATAGTAAAAAAAAACATACTACATAATTAATTATAATTAACCTTTATCAACCTTATTCTACATCCATGAATAAACATATGTATAAGTTTTTATTAAAAAAACTGTTATTGGAATTTTCAAACAAATAAACCAATTAATGATTAAATGTTTGTCTCTGGTTTTGAATTGTTTCTATAGTTGGATGAATTCCAAGGAGTTAATCTTCTATTGATAAAAACAAAACTACATGAGTTTGTTTAACAGTGTTTTAGGTGTATTGTCAGTGTTTTATATCATCATCATCATCATCATCACATCAACCGTTAGACGTCCACAGCTGGACATAGGTCTCCCCCAAGGATCGCCACGACGACTGGTCATATGCCGCCCGCATCCACTGGATTCTAGCGACCTATCCCAAGTCGTCAGTCCACCTTGTCGGGGGCCTGCCCACGCTGCGTCTAGCCGTACGTGGTCGCCACTCTAGAACCTTCAAGCCAGTTCAAGCCCCATCGGCCGTCCGTTCTTCGAGCGTGCCCTGTGTTTTTATATATTTAGTTTATTTTTGTATGAATAAAATTGTGATTCTCATTTGTTCCTACTTTATTATAAGTAATAGTAATGACAAATCACTCGGACATTCAGCCCAGTGTCTCCAGAGCATATAAGGTTCCAGTGTGACAAAAATATTCACACATTTAGACACAAATCAAAGAATGCTCTTCATCACCTTTAATAATTTACTAAATTATTTCGGTATTCCAGCTGTGTACTGCAAACGAGCTGTCGGGAACAACAGTGGCATTGCTAGAAGTATTGATCCAACATCTGCTCATAGAACACGTGGACTACGCGTTAGATTTGGGCCTCCAGTCCATACCCATCGCTGAGAGCAAATCTCCACCACAAGTAAGAATATATCACTATAATGTCTCCAAAAAACTATCTTAAAAAATCTTTATAAACAGATCAATTTCTTAGAGCCGATCAAACGATTTTCTTTTCTAATATCATGGAATCGACTTAGTTTTTACCTTATTGTATGAGTTCTTAAAACATGTATAGTAATAGAATATATTATATTTACTTAACAACTTGTTCCGTGCTAAAACTTAATAATTAAAACTTATATTCTTTTCAGATTCATTTCTTCGACATTGTAAAGCAGGCCAATAAAATTGTGAGAATATTTGAAGAGCACGTTCAAGCATATGTACTGCCTTCCATGACGTAAGTGTATCTCTGAGGTTCAACTCTGTAAAGCATGGGAGTACCTAGAGGGGGCGCACCCTAGGATGTTGGGTTACCGATTAGAGATACTCATACGGTGGACTGTGCCCCCCCTAGCTGCCCACCCCAGGAGGGACCAAGCCCTGAAGGAAAAGTCTAGATACGCCCATGCTGTAAAGCCAACTTCGCTTGACATTTAGCTTATGCTTATCATGACCTGAGATAATCAGATGGCGTGCGAGTTGAGTTGTTGCCCTAAGTGTTCTGCGTGTGTTGAATGTGCCTACGCAAAAAACCAAGTAGTTTGATCCATTACAGCCTGTTATGGCTTTAGATTTTATCCAGCTTTCAAGTCATATTGTTGAGCGCTGGTAACCATAAGATCATAACGTCATAGCAAGTAAAGCTAAATTAATTATTTGAAATAATGTCCAGAAAATATTAATATGAATATGAGATGTGCTAGTTAACCAGCAAAAAAAGGTTCAGAATTATTAATTTTACTTTTCATTTATATAATGTAGAGGTAGGCAGACTAATCAACATCATAGCATTTCTATTATCGTTTTTACTCTTACAGTTCATCATCAAAACAGAACGAATGCATGCAAAAGAAGACGGCTATAATGGAACAGCTCGAAAACAAGCTGGACGCCGGTTTGGAGAGAGCTATAGTAGCTATCGTGAGCTGGGTTAAGCTGCATCTGCAGACTGAACAAAAGAAGACTGATTTCAAGCCTGAAGGAGATATTGATACACTTGCTTCCCCGGTAAGCAGTCGAAAAAAACAGAGGGCAAGATTTTTCACTGTTATTCAAAAACACAACAACAAGAATCAGATTTAATAACTCAACATATTTACTGGTTTCTAGGTTATAATTTCCATCGTATGACCTAATGAGTTTGAAAAACTTGCGGCTACAAAATGTACATACAAGACACATATGAATTAGGGGTATTAGGCTATAGTTCACCATTTAGCATGGTGGACTGTAGCCTAATGCCCCTACTGTAGATTGTGGCAGAATTCACACACTATGGAGAAAATGTTTCAAGCAAGCAAGCTTCGCCGCAATGTTTTCCTTCATTTCCGCATTTCCTTCACGGATATATTAATATAAGGTTCAAATCCAAATAATATATGCGCATATCTAACTTTAAGATACATACATCAGCTGTACCTCTCCTTCTTTACTAGGCATGTTTGGCCGTAGTGTCGTACCTCAACAACGTGATGAACAAGATCCATGACGGTCTGGAGGGCGACAACTTGCACGCAGTCACCCTGGAACTGGCCGTCAGACTCCACAGGGTCATCTACGAACATCTCCATAACTATCAGTTTAATTCTGCTGGTGAGTTGCACTTATATAACAGGATTAGGTACAATCTTGTATTCCACAGTACTTGTCTCTTCTGAATAGGGATTGCGTGTCCACCTTTGGTAAGCATCGGACCTTTGGTAGGTATGTGTGGAGACAAATATCTAACCGAGGGTTGCAATAAAACCTTGATTTATTGGAACCCCGGGTCTCTTCACAACTGCATTATGGAAGTACTTTTATGGCCTATCTAGGGCTGTCAAAAATCTATGAAAGCTGCTAGTATAGTCAGAATTAGTGAATGCGTTCGGTTCTTATAATAAAACTATTGGAGACTATATTTTATATACTCTACTCAAACCTGATTTCATCTGTACTATGACTTAGAAATAATTAATGTAATTACAAAACATCAGTTCATCTCTGCTTAGAGCTGATTAGCGGAGATGAATGTAATATGTATAATGTAGTTACCTACATATATATACACACAATTCTTGAATTAACTTGATTACTTTCCTCATCCATATCGGGTAACTGGAAACAAGTATCTGTCAGTAACTGTGAGCAGCCAAGTTAAAATATGACCTTTTTTAATGTCAAAGTCAAAGTTTTTATTGCATGCTAAGCGTACATATTGGTGTCACATAGTATGGCGAGTACTTATGACTTAGCGACCTGTTGCAAGCATTGCAACATTGAGGCCTATCTTAACTAGTATATTATATAGGTGCGATGATAGCAATTTGCGACGTGAAGGAGTACCGCTCGGCCGTGTGCGGGCGGGGCGCGCGCGCCGCCCCCGCGCCCGCGCACGCGCTGTTCGACGCCCTGCACGCGCTCTGCAACTTGCTGCTGGTCAAGCCGGAGAACCTGCATCAGGTCTGCGAGGGAGAGACGCTTGTGAGTAACATCATCATCATCATCATCATCAACCCATTACTGTCCCACTGCTAGGCTCGGGTCTCCTATCAGTATTATTTTGTGAGCAACTCACTTATTATAAAAGTAAGAACAGAAGTATAATACATTAAACATACCATCACTCCTGTCGTCCCCGAAGGGTTAGGAAGAGGTGTAATAATGTACACCCACATTTCGCCGGTATATTTTTTTTAGGTCCCATGTAATAGGCGGCAAGCCTATTGCCATTAACCGGGCACGTACACTGAGTTGCTGCTGACAATTTCATAGAAAAATCCAGTAACACTTTATTTCGATCTGGGAATCGTAACCAAGACCTCTTGCTCGGCAGTCGCGCTGTAAGACCACTAGACCTACGAGGCAGTTTAGAATAGAATAAGTGAAGTTAATAATGATATAGCTTGGATGACAAAATACACAAAAAAATATTTGTACCGGTATTGTTTCTGCTGTGCAAAAGTCTTCTCCATATAAACTCAGCCTATCAAAGTCCATTGCTGGACATAAACCTCTCCCAAACTGCGGCATGGCACTCTAGCCTCCGCTTAGCTCATCCAGTCTATCCCCGTTACCCTTTTTAGGTCGTCAGTCCATCTAGCCAAAGGGGTTTGTACACTACGTTTGCCGATTCGTGGTGTCCACTCCAGAACCTGTCAGCTCCCGAACTTATTACTCCATAGCCAGACCATTATAGTTTTTCAATTGTATGTTGCTCCATAAGCACATGATCTGATCTGAATCTTGTCAAATTGAATCTGAATCTTGATCTGATCAAATTTCCATTTCACGTATTACGTTTCAAAGCCCGCTTAAAAAAAATGGTCAGTACAAATTACCATTTTGCGTCGACTCGTAGTGTGTGCTCTCATGCACGTAAATCTTAGTCATTTTGAATAGTGTCATATTTATTGATGTTTATCTAAAAAACTCAACTTCGAGGTATTAGAAAATAAATCATATAAAAATCCAATAACATTATTTGACCTTGGAGTCGCAACTGGGACTTCGCAGTACCCAAAATAGCAGTCGCCATTAGGACGGCTATCCCAGTGAGTTTATATTCCTCGATGAAGTTATTGGTATTGAATTCACTTATAAAGACTTCTTCTCCTAGACCTACTTTCTGGAACCGTGCAACTAGTTTGACAATTCAAAAGCACCTGTTATACTGGTCTACTTGAAATAAATGTTTTGAATTTGAATTTGAAGAAAATCATAGTCACACCCAATTATTATAGGGATGCACTATGATTGACTGCTTGACTTGGAGTCGAACCTAAGGCTTACTCTCAGCCTTCCGTGGCTCTGGATTCGAATTCGCGGGAAGGGTATTGTTTGTTGAACATTGACATTAGTAACCGAGTCAAGAAATTTTACATGTTGGTATTTTTACAACAAAAAGTGTCTATGCTATTAAGTGTATCGAATATCCGTAACTCTCGCCTCTTTGCTTAGCTCGGTGCTAAAAGGCGTTGTAAAAATGTCCTAATATTTTGATATCCTACATACGTCAATATTAAACATACCTAACAATACCTACTTTTTACGAATTTTATCGCGGTATATTAATATTCTTTTTATCTGGAAGTTTTGGACTTTTACACCGTCTATGGTCAAGGGCAGAGTGATAGTCTTGAAATTATAATTACTAACATCGCCGAGGTTCAATACGCGCAGTTTCAATTATCCGATAAAATCTAACCCGACTTGTAATCGACGTTTTATTGTATGACCCTTGAATAAAGTCAAACATTCGTTTTTTTATGGTGATAAGGGGGCAAACGAACAGGCGGATCACCTGATGGTAAGTGATCACCGCCGCCCATGCACATTTGTTTAAATAAAATAATCACGTTTCTTTAAATAGGGAATTACTAAACTAACAGCAAACGGAATGCCGATCACTACCCCCAACGAGCTCTGGTAACCTTACTCACTCACAGAAATACTATACTATACTCACATAAATTGTTGATTCACTGCGGTCTTCTGTAAGGCGGGGTACTTCCGCAGTCGGGCAGCTCAATTTGAGCGATGAATCTCGTTATGCCCTACCTCTCAAGAATGGATAAAATGGATAGTAATGGATAATATTGTGTGTTTTGAAAATACTGTGGGTGGCTGAACGGGCTTATCCGATGTTCGATCAGAGAATAACTCCAGGCGCCGCGAGCTCTGATAGCCTAGTGGACCAGTGGACTGAGATCTTTTGACATTTCTCGAATTACATTAATTGAACTCGATACCTTTGGGTCTCGAATTCTAACCCATGACCAAAAGCAAACCACTGATTTTTCGGAAGTTTTGTGCGTATTTATGATATGCTCAAACGGTGAGAACACATAGTGAGGAAACCTGCATGTTTGAGATTTTTTCGATAGCATATGAAGTCTGCTAACGTACAACAGGCTAGCTTGGTGGACTATAACCTAATGCCTCTCAAATGAGAGGAGACCGGTGCCAAACCGCGGGACAACAATGGGTTGATGATGAGGCGCCGCGCGATATCACACGACACGTGCTCGTGTGCGGAGTTACACCTTATATTCAATTAAGACAATGTTGCTCCAACGAATACAAGTACATTACTACTGACGGCCAGACTGACCATAACAGGAGTCTCATTACTTTAGTAAGAACGTTTACCCGTCAACGAACTAAACGCAGCAAGCAGAGCCTTACCTCGTCTACCACCCGCATTACGCGGTTGTGACGCGATAATAAAGTTCAAGGTTCTCCTATTTATGTCATCACACGGGACCGGTAGAGCCAATAAACCTAGTTATAGTAAGAGTACGTAGCGTAATTTATCATACACAATTAACTATTGTTTCTTTTGTACAGGCGGAACTGGATCATTCAATACTACACAACTTCATTCAACTGCGAGCGGACTACAAGAGCCACAAACTATCCAGCTTCCTCAAAGGACTTTCGTAATAATTATACCAGTGTTTATTTGTGAAAATACATTGTTACAATAAGTTGTCTATGTTGGATGATTGATACGTCAGCCTTAAGTCAAAGACTTAAGTATTTATATGTACTTGTATTACATATCTAAGTGATATATTATATTGTTGCTTTGTATATTAGTAAGAGAACATTATACGTTTTTCGAGTACCTATTAAATCTATTAATATTGTAGAATTTATCTTGTCATTTACTTAGTGTTTGCATGGCTCAAACATAATTTCTCTAAGACAACTAATTATGCATATTTTTGTCAGTAATCTAGATTTCTTGTAATGTCACTCTTTAATTATGAAATATGAAACGGATTGTATTATGCTGACAATTAGGATGTTTAATAATTAGTTTTTTTTAAGTAGCAGTACCCAACACAGGTGAGGCGTTCAGCGAGCTCGTATCGTGTTGTATAATGCTTGCATTGCGTCTTATCAGCGGTATCTATACGACATGGCTTCACTACGTCCATTCATAAGTTCTCCCCTCCACGGGCGCGACGTTATTTGAATGAACGCGCGTGTGTGCGTGCCGACGCGGGCGCACCTACGCCTGTGTTGGCTCGCAGTGTCGTTCGAACCGGCCGGCTGCGCTGTACTGCCACTCGTCCGCGTCGCGTATTCTGCCACCGTTCATAACAGTGATATGCCCACAAGTTCAGTGTAACAACACATTGATAACGATTTTACCAAGTGCTGTGACGATATCGCTAATCTGGATAAAATCATTAAAATCGAGAGGTAAGCACTTCACCGAATATATGTTTATTTTCATTCAAACCCCGACGCCTACGCGCTGAGCTCTGTCGCGATTTGTGAGCGACGAATTTACATGTTATAAGTTCATTCATTGGACGTTTGGGCCTATTTATATTATTATCAACGTGCGTGCCTTATGAATGGGTGATTAGGGCGACTCATTGTGACGAGTCGGAGATCCGAGCTGATGACTGATTCACGGCGATATGACGGTCTAGAGTTTATCCACACAGCAATGAGGTCTTTTTGAGAAATTCTTAGTATCGCTGTGTATCGATGGCCCAGGCACGACTGTTCTTTTTGTCGGTCGATGGCGAGCGTTATCTAGGTGAGACCGGGCCGCGTCCGCTCCATTTCAAGTGGCGTTTTTATCCCGGCGCTACCTGAGTATCGAGTCGAGTGGATTCGTCTCGCCGCAAGTCGAACCCGCTAATGGCATGGCGCACCATATCGGCAGATACCGCAGACCACACCTTGGTGCAACTTGCAATTCTGTGAGGTAGCTTTTGTCCGTAGAGTCGCTGCGATAGGCGCACTATTTATAGAAAACTGTTTAGGAATACTCAAGAAACTTACATCTACGCGAAGCTTTAAATCATTTTGTAATAATTGAAAAATATCGTTATTCGTTATCAGTGGCAAGGTGACGAAAAGATAAAGAACAATAAATCTTACAAGTTTACGAGTGTGTTTACCTAGACGGCAACTGGGCGGCGAGACGCTACTTTCATAACTTCACTGCCTATATGCATTTTAAACCTAGCACATTATATTCATATAATAAAACAAACCTATTCATACGATTAACTATTGCAAAGAAACAATGACGTCACTCTAAAAATTAAATATCACGAGGTGCTTGCTCATAAATCATAACTACACACGTTATGAAGAAATCTAAGATAAGTCTGATTAAACGCGTATAATTTGTATACGTAGACTTAAAAAAAATAGAAAACTGTTGACAACGCGGCGTCCACTTTGTTGGTCTATTAGCAGAAAATATAATTAGGTTTACAACCATATTAACTGGAATGTATAAAACAAGGTTATATTACATAAAAACAACATAACATTACATAATGTAACACATATTTTACATCCATACAATACATACTTATTTAGAGTTCGTAAAATAATACTAAATTTTTTACGAACCTTCGCACAATGAAACAGGTTGATACGAGGCAACACTTAAAAACCACAAAGAAAATAGACGAAAATATATTGAAACTGCATTTGATTCACAGCTGCATAATAAAAACGAATACTAATTATACATTAGTATACCTATTCACAGAAATTGACAACAGACAGATCTGATGAATCAGTATTCGGCTCCGGAGCTAAATACCACGTGAACGACGAAATTACGTCAGTTACAAATCACATTAGAATCAAGAAAGTATCGTCATTAATACTAAAATCTAAAGTTATGATATAATAACATTTCAATGGAAAAGAACGAAAGCAAGTAGGAAAATCCCGATCGTCAAACCAGATACGGATAAGAATATTATCATTAATAACTTATTATCTTAAAATTGAATTATTTTTAGAATTTATTTGGGTTTTCACTTAGTCCACATGAGCTTACCGACCATAAATATCCGTACTGATGTATAGGTAATGGGGTTATTTGGCTACAACAATAACTTGATAAACAATTGTTTTTTTTTTGTAATTATTCGAAATATCAATTTCTTATGTAAGTTATAAAATTAGAAGGACGTAGGTACTTACATAAAGTTATTTGAACAAGAGAAACATTCCATATCTATTCCTAATACCTTTGCGATTTTCTCACCAGCCTCCTTGTACCGATACCTCATTTTTAATGTCAGTACGAAGCACGAGGATAATTGGTATTATGCCATATAGCAATTGGATGGTCTGCAGTTGAAAAAATAACACAACAAGTCGAGTCCACAGAATGAACGCATTAATCGACATTTATAACTTTAAAATTATAATAATTATAGTATGAGTATGATTAGTTTCAAGAAAGTAGCATAAGTCTAAGGTTTCGTTCGAAGACCAATAGTAATAAAATTTCAACACCTTAATTAAACCACTAGTGTCATGTACAATTGTCACTTGCTCGTTAGTCGAACGATATCATTCAAGTTCCGATTGACTCAACAACGACAAGTTCATATAATTCAATATTTCGTCATGTAAACCACCAACAGATCGTGCCGCAATTTCTCTCTCTCAAACAATGTATATAAATTAAATTATTAATCATAACATTCTCATCATTGTTTAAATTTTAATACTTTGATACAATACAGTAGTTGAGTTCACAAGAATATAATTATAATCTGCGTATCAATCTTTGATATTAAATAGTATCATCATTAACGTCATGGGTATTGCAGCATATTTATAAACCAATAAGATATTTACTTTTAAAGTGATTAGCAGTAGGCTATCTACTGCTCTATCTACTCGTAAATTCACCAGTATCAATTTATGTCTAATCTAAATCCATTAAATATGAACGAAAAGCCCAATATCATATTGCTTGACACAAGAACAGAACACCTCATGGTGAAGAGTCGCGCTTGGGGCGACTACGACACTTGATATGATGCAGTAAATCAGGCTATTCAGGCATGAAATTAAACTAATAACTCAGTAACCTGGTATGTAGGAGGTGATAATGTTCCGTTCAATAGTCCTGTCCGTTTAAAAATACTTATATGTAGGTACGACTTAAGACCACACTTTTAAGTTTTACAGATTTTTTAAAACACGTCAGGGCGTGAGTCCACAGTACAGTATTTTCTGATCAAAGCGATTAAACTATCGCAGTTGCGTGAATAAATTGAGGCAGATTTGTGGGGCAAGTGTAATACGTTCTAGAATGTAATCTACTTTACATATATTCGTATATATTTGGGTACGTCGTTTGTGATTCAGCGTACCTAGTACACTATAGCAGTTATCGATTACGGTTGCATCGCCATAAATCCCGTAATGGTTATTGGTGAAATAAAATATCTTACACGTGATGCCCCAACTAACCGTGAAGGTTGTTTGTACGCGTTATAACTACTATACTACATGTTAAATGTTAATGTGAGCAAGATTGCGTTGACCACTAAAATGAGGTAATATTTTCTTAATTACACCTTTTGTTAGGTAGGTATGCGTTTTTCACCCCTGCCTATCTTACTGTGGTGAACATATATGAAGTGGTATTTTTACTATAATGAATCCCAATTTTTACGATTAATGCACGCTAAATCATCAAATAATAAAGTAGGTTCCCAGTTCCCTTAAAAAGTAGAGCTGCAAGAATTATTGAGTGTTTAGGCCGGTTTTTCCTCGAGAATTTCATCCGAATCTGGTCGAACTAAAATCTAATCGCAATGAAGTTAACAGTGCAAATAATGTAGTTAACAGATACTAGATATTAGTTATTTTTTTAGATTAGTAGAGACTTATTTATGTAGTTTCCATAATCTTTCTCTCTTTACGTCCTCATGCGCCGCCAGGCTCGCAATTTTTCTGTGACTTGTATGTCGTGTGTTTGTGGTACCTACTTAAACGAAATGATGAGTAATTTGTGTGCTCTGTTGATAATGATAAATTATCAGTAACAAGAGCATTGGTGGACCTACTAAAACAATCACCGTGCCTCACTCGAAACCTCGTATCTAAGATATCTTATTTAGAATTTTATCACATTGTTATGTATATTATAATATGATCATTAATTCTAATAGTTATGTTTCTAGTTGTGACTTCGTAAAATCACTAGCCTCTGCAATGCGCTATTATTATTTTATCAGACACCACACACCACCCGTGCGTTATCTGACAGCTTGAAGGTCACTTACTCCCGACGTCTAACAATTGTAAATCTATCATCGATTATTTGCTATTTCACCAAATAGAAGTCACCGAAATAAATGTATACATTTCGTTAAAAACTCAAAAGTACAAAGCAATAAGCTGTAGATAAAATTTACTTAGTAAGGTAAGTGATACAAATAAGGCCTACCTAATTTCAAACACTCAAAATTTGATAAATTATTCGAATAAGGTGATAAATAAAAGCGTGGACTTCTTTTTTGGTTAATATTTTATTATGAATTAAGTAAACATTATATAATCTTCAATCAAAAATCAACTAAAATGAGATAATTGTAAAACCTTAGCTTTAGGCCTTTTTAAAAACTAGTGACTTAATTAAGCCTACATATTTAAAGTATAGGAATATTGTTATTAAACTATCAATCATTATAAAATTATGTATTTCTGAGTTTTTTATCACGTTTTCATGAGATCCTTGTACAACTTTTTAATTTATGTGACTAAATATTATACTAAAATTGCTAGTCAGACTTGAAGTTGTATATTAACAAGAAATAAAGAATACTATAAAAAACAACATATCTATTCAAGCAAATATTAGAAAATAAACATATTTTCTCAAAAATATTATTAAATATTTAAAAATGAATATTTTTTTACAGGCCTTATTTAAACAAGGTAACAAAATAAGGCCTCAGAAAATAACACATATAGCGTAATCTACTTATAAGAAATTTATAGGGAACGTAATATAAAATAGTAGCATAATTTGCTTAGGAACATTAATCAGTCTTATTAATAATAAGTAAGTAGTAATAGAAGTAGCTATAAAATCAATTTTCTTGACAGTTAGGACATACAAATGCGTCTAGATCATTTTTTGTCAAGCCGACACAATCCTCGTGGTACCACTGACAACACTCTAGGCATTGTCTCATATCTGCAATCCTCTCTTCTTCACAAGCAAGACTGTTCTTTATTTTCAGTTGATTTTGGTTTAATCGTCCGTTTCTTGTTTTCTTCGTGGGTTTCTTTGGTAGTTTTTTTTCCTTTTTTTGTATTCTTCGAATTATTCTTTTTTTCTTCTATATCTTCAGTTTTCGAGGAGCCATACTGACAGGAATCAATCTGTAAAAAACACAATAAAGCTAAAATTCAACAGAATTTCTAACAAGGCCTAAGGTAACAAATAAGGCCTATTAAAAAATTAGGCCTTATTTCGTACCATATACCTCATACATGTTATACGCAATAATTAATTCACATATCCTAAATAATACAAAATTAACTCATAGTTACCTTTTCGATGAGTTATAATGTAAACCGTGTACATAACTTGAAATAAAACTCTAAAAAATACCGTAATAAAATACGATAGAAATTACGTTAAATTAATAACACGCAATCAAAACGGCCGTAGTCCACGAACGACCGACGAACATTGGCGCTATGAGCGTGAGCGGGCCTCTCGCGTACTATTTGCCGAGTTGTGGAGGTGTAGTCTATACGTTCGTGCAATTGTATATTTGATGTAAATACATTAAACGACTTTTTCGCACTATAGGCCTTATTTGAGCATAGGCCTTATTTGTATCAAGTACCTTAGGTACACATAGTCTGCAACTGTCAAAATTTAGTTGCGATAACAGTTTTATTACATTTAATAGAATTCGTCAAGTTTAAATTGATTGTCTTGCTAGCCTTTCTTAATGGCCAGTAAAATACCAGGTCGTACTGTTGCCCCAAATCTATTGTGAATCTGTAGCTACAAATAAATCGTCTATAATGCCACAAACAAGTTGTAAAACCTGTATTTTGGAACACGTCAAAGATGTGCAAATGATTTACCCCTAGCTAATTCCTTTGCCTTGGGCGCTTATTTTATCCCACAGTAAACAAAAAATCTGTCGATCAACATCTGACGAGCTAGCGCAGCTGAGGTTCGGTGCACTATCAGACGCCGGCGGGGGTGGGGTAGGCGTGCGGCGACATCTGCGCAGGGGCACATTGCCACAGTGTGCGTGCCGCCCAGCCTAGTGTGCGTGTAGGGTGCAGTACACCTTGCACGCAACGGGACCGAACCCTGAGCAGGTAGAAGCTACGCTCGTCCACTGACATAATTTGAGACGGATCTCACTTTCTCGATGGCGAATATGGGTTTTGAATACGCGTAGCTATGATGACGATAGATAATTTGGCAATCTCTTTTGTGATGCATAAGAATTATTCTGGGCATTTTAATTTAGATACTGGTAGGCATGCGTGGATATATACCTATATTATGTTCGTAGGTACAATTGATTTATTGTTAATAATAAATTAATAGTTGATTTATATGGTACAATTTAATTTGATATTGGCTCTACAACATCAAACACAAACAACTTATTTATCTATCGTGTCGGTCTAGGTATCACAATCACTGCTACAGCCAAAAGCAGGCTTAAATGCATTTCTTCGTTATTGGAAGAATATCTGATATCAGAATAACATATAGAATATCCTATCGTGGTATAGGTACGCGGGAGAAGCCGAAAGAAAGCTAGTTTTCATACAGAAAATAAGTAGGTATACACAATATCTATACGTTTTAAATACAATATGGTGACAATAGAACAGCAAAATTGTGATGACACCCATTTCACGCACACCACAAATGTGCATGAAAGTGGAACAACAAAGACAAAACACTACGTTAGCATTAAAACAACCCACACAAACGTTACATTACATATATTTATGTAATTGTTATAAAACAAACAGACCCAAATAACATTTAATAAAACTTGACTATTCGTGTCTGGGAGAAACCTAGGTCGCGATATTAACCCAAGCCCAGAACGTCCGAGAAATCCCAAAACGTATAGACGTACGTCAAACGTTTTCGGATACAGCGCGGCTGCTAAATCTTTAAAACATTTTTTGTTGTTAAGATTACCGATAATAACAGATGTTCAGCAGTTCGGCACACTCATTTAACATTTTCACACACATATAAAATAGACGCGCTTATGTCACAAATACTAGATCTTTATCATGACTAGTATCAATGATGTCGTAAGATGATTACTAATACGTACAATGTCGATAGTAATATATGTGAATAGAGTATATACACTAATTGTGCATAGCTCAACATTAATTTAACACATAATTAAGTGTCTATTTATATAAAAATTACGTGCGAGTATGCCAATCGCCACATATCGCTCCGTATGTAGCTGGCACAGTAACAATTCAGTCGGTGTACTAAATATAGCACAAAATAAAACAACTGTCTCTTGCCCTTCATTCACAACCCTTATCACGTCATAAATGAACCCAATGTATGTGGCTATAGTGTCCACATTCACATGATGCGCGTGGGCAACGTAATTGGTTGACGCGGCCGTCTGCGCGGGCGCACAGAATTTTTAATTATGAATTAATTAGTAACGATCAACAACACAAACGCGCCTAATCCTGATTACTCATTTTTATGTCGTTTATATCGTGACCAATATACTTAATTGTATGTACTATGACGGTTATCATAGTTCACGCCTAATTTGAACGTGTTTACACTAAATCGGTACCTAAGTATCTGTCTATCTGTTTTACATCTCAATGTCTAATAACATTTACGGATGTGTCGTATAATTAGTAAGTTATTGTATAGATTGTACCATAATAATTAGTTGATAAGTTGTTACAATTAATAATATGCACGCACACGCCCATATGTTGGGGTCGACGACTCGCTGATATAAATATTATTAAATATATCGCTGCAGATACCCAACTTCCATCTACCTATTTGCCATACCGTACACATACGAATTCTTGTGTTGTCTGCAAATAATGAACAGTTTTAGTAAATATGTAGCAAGTATTAAGTAATCTGTAACTTAGTATTATAATTTTTTGTAATGATCATAAAAACTTCAGTATCGTGACCTTGTTAGTTGCATAATTACTTACCTTAGAAAAAATACGTTTTAATTTCTTACACCTTATTTGATATAATAGAATTCTAGTAAGATTACTTTTTATAGATATACCTATTTACAGTATATTGATGAAATATTATCCTAAAGTTTCGGATCCTTTACAGGATCCACTGTCAAAAGCAGACTTTTAATCTACATATGACAATGAATGTTGTAGGAAACTGCTTATTGTTTTAAAAAATACATAAGCGCGATGTTGCAAGACATTAATATATGCCTAAGCACCAACACAAGACACATCTTATCTTAATATTTATACAGTCTTAACAACTCTGCCCTATCTCTGTTTTGATCAACTTTTGGGATATTCCATACCATCACGCCTAGATATAAATGGACTAAGAGTTAAGCAGAGCTACACCCACAGTCTAACGGTATATTTTTAGATTCCTGTACCTATTAACTGGCGAGCCCATTTTCACTTTCGGGTGCAAATAAATGCAGAACTGAATATTTCATCGAAAAAATTAGAAGTATTTTGAATTAATTAGAACTACAACTACAGTCTCGTTTGCTACCAGAGTATCACTCGACTACTAAGGATATCTGATTTGAGACTTATTTGCCTTTAGTCTATCACACAAGTCTAGTCATCAGCATCATCAACCCATTATTGTCTCACTGCTGAGAATGGGTCTCTTCTCATTTAAGAGGGATTAGGCTATAGTCCACCACCCTTGCCTACTGCGGGTTAGCAAGAACAAATTTGGTGTTAAAAAAAGCAGAGTAAATCATTCATCCGATCCAATACCGTGGACTCTCTCACCCAGTGAACGTCACAGAGTCTGAAGAAGAAGAAAAAATCTGAAGTTCTCATCATACAGCCGCTATCATCTTCTCTTCATTATTCAAATCTTTAACTATATTCCCTCAACTCCCATGATGTTATGTTTATAAATCATTTGATTCTTTAAACTAACTTTAGAGAATAAAATAAAACAATTCTTGAAATTTAACTTAAAACAAGTTCAAGAAAAAGATCAAAAGCCAATATTGTGTCGGCGTTTGTTTAATGATTATACGAATCATCTGATTGAAAGGCTCTCGCCTCGTCTATAGCTTTTAAAATACATTTCATAAGTGCTTGTAAGCAGAGGGCAGTTCTAAAGCTTTTTATAAATCTTAAGCATTCGAATTTAATTTATTCGAATCTTAAAAATACTGGGTTAGTTTTGAGTCCTTAATTAATATGTTGGCTTGGACACTCAAACAGTTTGACGAATATAGAAGATGGTAACCTGGTAAACCAGTTACTCTATTGAATCCATTGCGTAATTATGTAAAGTATATAGTATAGGTTTGTTTTAAATCGAATCCTAATAGTAAACCCCAATTTGTGAACATGTAAAAAGTGATTCTTTTAAAACTTAACTATACTTCTAATAATAGAACTAATCTTCTAATTTTATAAATACTATTTATGACGCTGTCCTTCATAATCTCCAGAAGTAAAACCTTTTTTGTCATAGATAGGTAAAAGAAATAGAACTACTCTTCTACTTGACCTATTAAAATTAAACCACGTCAAGTGGAACGACGGCGACGATCAGATTTTGGTCAGCGGCAGAATAAAGCAGGCTGATAATAATAATGCTGTGTGCTGTAGATTCGCGTACCAAATATCTAATGGTTCAAAATGTTTATTCAGCGGCATACCTTTGTGTGATTTCGCGTTGCATTACAAGTGGGTGTCACATAGCACTACGGTGTAGGCCAAGGTTTCTGATTTGAATCTGCGCAGAACAAACATCGCCGAAGAAAAACATGTACTTATATTACCTAATATTGGTACACGTTTTGCTTATAAATTGATTTTCTGGAACTGAAGACTATGGCGGCTAAATATTAGTATTTTATATGACGCGATCGCTCTCGACGAAACCGGGTTGCAAAAACTCATTTTCTGAGTAGTACCGATATTCTATTGATAAACTGATTACCAAGCATTTCGGGTTTTTTATACAACCACTAGTGACTCGTTTTAATATACATATTTCCCTCTACTCAAAAGTAGACAAAGCAAAAATAAATCTTATTACAAATTAAACAAGAATCCAATGTCCTAACTCAGCAGAAGAAGAATACGGAAATAACATGACAATAGTCCCTATTGTAATGACATTCTAAAAGCTTCTAATATACACAGCACTGAGTGTACCATGAGGTTTAGAGCAAGCAATGCATTTTACATTCTGTTTCACACATTAGTCACCGAGTTATGAATGGCTGAAGGGGTACGGAGCGGGGAGAGCGAGGAGATGCTGCTAAATATAGCGAGCCAGTAACAGGTGGTCGTTCCTCACCCTTCCACATCCACTCACACGGCATATGGCCAACAGACTCAAAACTCTTTGTGCACTTAACGGAATAAAGATAGTGAAAATCTCCAAATATTTCCCACCAAATACACAAATGAAAATTCATTAGAATCAGCTAATTTATATACACTTTATTTGTTTATTTTACGAGCAGGCACTAATTCTTACGAGGCGTTTTCCAATATAATGGTATGGAAAACTTAGGCTAATATTCTAAAGATTTTATTACTACATACCGGATATATTGCGCATAAAATAGTTGTTCTATCTTAGAAATGTAGGTCTCAACTTGTGTGTTTTATTGTTTAGTTGTTTCTAGGCAAATCACGTTCTGTGTTGACGACGTGATGATGTATTAATGCTGATAGGATCTGCGAGAGAGCTTTTGCCTGCATAAACATACCTTCCTACATTATCAAGAAGCTCTGTAATGTGTTACATGGAAATGTTCGTGACTACGGAGCATAGCAGTATCGTGCAGAATAATTATGCATCTACAAAATATAAGAGGATTTTTTCTTGATCATTGAGTGCTTCATTTTCTTAGCGTGGACATCCGTCCTCTCTGTCGATTGATCCGCGATTATCAGTCCCCCAACATTTAGGAAACGGAAAAGGATGTTACAGTCGTTTTAATTTTAGACCAATCCTCAGGCGACGAAATTTTAAAACGATTATACGGAAATGGAGTGTTTGTTGTTTCAAAGAATGAAGAGTGTGTTTCCTACCATTATGGAGTGGCCAACTACGCTTTGTAAAACATTTGAGAGGATGTTTAGCATGATTACCCACACTGTCCGACAGTATAAGTTTAATATGCAATCATTGAACGGAACCTATAGTACGGTAACCAGTTAGCCACTCCAAGACCATAATATTTGCAGGGTGAGGTTCATTTATCGAGAGTGCTAATTAAATTCAAGATCTCTTTCCGCCGCCCGCTATCGGATTGCAATATAGTTGAACATTTTACAAATAATAGCGCCGGTTATAATGAAATCGCACAGAGCAGGATTTCTCGGAAGAGGCACGGACGTCTGGTTAGAACAGCTAGTGCGCGTCAAATGCACCCGACCCCGCTTGCACCCACACATGAAAAACTTGTGAAGCATACAAAAGCTTGTATGTTTATGTATGCTTTGAATGGCACTTTCTCAGTATTATTTTATGCAAAAACTGTTTTTTTATACTATATCCACATAATGCAAATAAATGTCTATCTAAAGCCAATAAATCGAGCTGATGAAGCCGATCTATTCTAAAATAACTTTCGTTCCTGGCATAGCGTAACGGATAAATTATTCTACCGATGTTAATTAAGGTAGAAACAAGTCTGGGTGAAATCTAAACCTATCATTAATCATAATTTGCCTCGCACAACTTGTTGGCCAGTGTATCCGCGACGACCCTGAACACGACACTATATTTAGACGGAGTGCAGCCCTTTAAATGCGACAAACCTAAGGATGCCTCATTGAGAAAGATTAAATTTCAAAAATAGTAGGTACGGAGAATCGCAGTGGCAATTCTGTTGTCATAGCATGGGTTTTGTGTATGTAGTAGTATGTAGTAATGTATTTAGGCATATAAAATTCCCAATCACAACTCGAAATTTGTCTATTGCCCTTGTTCACGGCGATTCTGATTCACCCAGGATTAATGTTCTAACTAGGTACTAATCCTAGTTAGAACATTAATCCTTCGACAGACATGTATGCCATGCAAGATGATTTTTATACTTAAAAATATTTTTAGTGAATGAAGCATTCATCGGGACCCGAGGACACAATTACCATGTTAAATAGAAATTTATATTGATGGTATGCAAGTGGAAAAGATCGTTCATCCCTAAAACTGCCAGGTGCCGAAACCGTTTACTGTATTTAATAGGACAGATTTTATTCTGTCCAGTAACCCTATTTAAAAAACAATAAGTCACGCGATATTTAGACCTAAGGCAATGCGCCGCACGCCAGCCACCGTCAGAACGCTTTACGCCACGCATTTACGTGTGTTACTTAAAAATCTTTCAAACGGCTATTCAGAAACATTTTATATTCCGTATATGCTTATGTAAATTGATCGGATATTTCTTGGAAAAGGCAACTGAATATGAATGAACTTGGCAAAATCTAAAAAAGAATAAAAATTGTCTATGCATAAAAACTCGGAAATTTATTTAGGTATCGAGCGAGACATTCTAAAATACTAAAACTACTAAGCGCTGATTCTGTTGCAAATGGCATTATTAAACTTATTTTAAACATACTATTTCTAACAAGCATAATTAAAAAGGAAAAAAATAGAAAGAGATTACGAATTACCATAAAATGCCTTATGCTATTGTTATACGGGAAAATAGTCGTGATACATTTCGTTGACCTTCCCGATCAAACAAATATGTAATTGGACAAGTTACAAGAAACCCATCTATCCTTTTCTTAATTTTTTTATTAGCGTTATAGCGAAATTAAGTTAGCCCTAAAATACCAGAATCAGCGTTAGTTGTGCAGGGAACGTTTACAACAATATGGTAAGGTCCTAGACCTTTTGTGTAGGATCTTTATAGCCTAGTTGTTCGTCAGCACTGTGTGGCCAAAACGAGGGTTTATTGACGGGATCCAAAGCGTCATCGGGAAACATGTCACGCACCATTTCCATAGTCGTTTCTTCGTACTTGGGCAAAGCATTGATTCTTGCTATTTCTTTTTCCGCGCTGAGGGAAATAAATAAAGATCACTACTCTACTTCGCTAATCGCTACTTCTGCTATTCAGACGAGTAACAGAGTCAGCACTTTACTTGAGAGCTACTTTAAATGGAATATTGTTTCAATTTTCGACTTATATTTCAATTGTTCCCTAGTGAATTTGTTAGTTGAGGAGAGTGAAAAATAATACCTTAAAATGTGCGTTTTCATTTCGTCAGAATATTGCTTGATCTGTGGTTCTAGCTCTGCCCACTGCTTGTCTACTAAAGCAGTCATCTTATCAGCTGGGTATGGAACCTTAAAGGATTCATATTCAGACTTGAACTTATCCACAAGACCGGGCACTGGGACAGTCTTTTTGTATGCCTCCCAGTTAATTGGGGGCGGGTCTGGAGGGTTTGTTAGCATTCTGTAACAACAAATATTTGAGAAATTCGTACCTACCACTCAATAATGTATTAGGTACTTTTTACTTTAGAACATCGTTCTTGAAGTTTTCCGATTTTTTTTCAATAGTATATCCTCAGCTTCAAAGGACTGTATGAACTGGTTACCAAGATTTTCAAGTTTTCCGACTATCAGACAGATCGATTGATCACCTAACCACGCTCCAATCAAGGGGATAAATGCATCAGTACTCATTTATCTATATGCTTTATATACGTACCTGCGCAAGTAAAGCTCTGATTTCGCCTTGAAAACACGAAATTTATTTATTTCCTCGGGAGGCACTCTTTTCTCAAGTTCTTTCCAGTTGACGGCGCTTTTCATAATCCTTTTAGACATCGTAATATTAAATTTCGATTATTTTAATTTAGTGGGTGTCTATAAAATTATTTTTTTAAACTCAGTGTCAATGTGACAATGTCTATCATTTTAGAATACAAAACAGTCTTTTCTTCCTTGTATTGTTATAGATTACGTAAAATATAATTTGGTAAGTATTTATTTAAAATAGGTATCTACTTCATACTTTGTAATTTTTGATGGGATAGGATGGGATAATAAAGTGATACTTGATTGACACTATTACGAAAATAATAAATTATTTCCCGTGCCTCCTTGAGTTTCAGTAAATCCATGTATGTCTTTTATATTTTTATATAACGGTAGGCATTCACATAATAAAATTATTAAAATAAATGACTTGCTTAATATTTATATTTCCTTATTAAAAAAGGGAGGTACTGATAATCCTCCCTAGTTTCATCTCATCAACCCATTTATGGGATTTTGGACTTTGGGCATGGGCCTTCCACACTTGAAGCTGGCGTAACTATCTTTAAAATTTCCTCACGATTTTTTCCTTCCTAAATATGTGATGAACACGCAATAACTTCGCAGCCCACTGGTCACATTACTAGGCTTTATTAACACTGAGGCTGATCATTTCAGCACCAGCAAATGGTTTCTTCCGAGAGGTACCAATTAGAGTAAGAGTTGAAAATAGTAGTTACCTATCTGAATCATTGATAGCTGTCAGCTCTGGTCCTCTAAGAAACAAATCAAAGCAAACTTTTCTCGACGAAATCAGGTATCGAATAAGGTTTATTGGTCGTACGATGCAGCACATAAGATCCTCGACGTAAATTGCGTGCCATCGCCGTCTGGATTATGTTGCATAGGTCAGAGATCATCTGAGAAGCAACCTTCTGGCTTTTACACAAGGGCCTAACCTGTTCACTTCACAAAGGATTAACTGAATAAGTATATATGAATACTAACAAAATGTTAGAAGTACCAGTAACCTACAGTCTCTATTCTAATGGGGGACAGGCACATAATATTATACACATGTATCTTTATTTTATTATAAAACAAGTAAGTATGATTGTAGGACGGTGATATCAACTTAGTTTGTAGATATTACGCGTATATGCGTTGTTACGTATAGATAATTCTGTGATTAGATAGCGTAGACATTGTCATTTCGGATGGTCATACGATATTCGCGAACGTTTGTTACTGGTTCTGAATAATTCAGTTTTGTGGTGCATAATATTTGAACGGTAATTAAAAAGTTGTCAAGATTCTGTTGTCATTTGTTAAGTTTCCTGTGAATTTGTCAAGTGAGTGTACAGTTGTTTAGGTCTTAATGTTATATGTTTATGAAAATGTTGTGTTTTGTGTACCTTAATTATGATTAATATATCGAGGCGTAGATTACGACTGAATTTATAGTCATGCTGACTGTTGGCGTTCGTTGGCATCGGCAAAATGTTGTAATTGCATTTCATTCGTTTATTTAATAAATGATTAGGTAAAATAAATATGGTAATTAAAATATAAGGTAATATAAATATAATTATGTATTCACAATGCAAAATACTTAATCGACTGACTTTCCTTATCAGCGCCAAAAATTTGTTATTGCAGTAAACCCTCTGCAACAAATAACGAAATCCAATGTATGCTAATGAAATCGCATGTAAATATTTTCCTCCTAGTGGCATTGAGTACTTTTTTCGTTTGTAAACAAGATTATCAATGTGGTACACCATGATCTTCACTTGTACCTAGAGTTTTACCTTAGAGGGTGTTATAACATTAATAGGCTAGCCACGTTTATGGTGATAACTTAGAAAGTAGCTGATTATTTCAAACGTGACACCCCTTACTCGGATCACTAAACGAAACCAGTTGTAAATGAAGACGGTAAAGAAAATATTTCACCCCATTCGAGTTGATAAATTAAGTTCAAACTTCAAACAATTGACTAGACGCATCCTTTTCAATCACTGCCTCCTAATTTTAGTGAGTTGAGGGAACATTTAAAGCTCGAGGGCTATCTATCAGCTACTTCCCCTTGTCGAACCACCCCGACATTCAAATGAACAAATCGACACGCCGGTTCAATTACAAGACAATAATATCGGGTGGTGTCAGATCGTGCCGTATCCGGCGGATATTAGCCGTAACGACGCCGCTGCCGGCTTCAGACGAACCGAATTCTGACGACACATTTAGTGTACAATTTGTTCTGGCGATTCAACGAATATAACGAAAATATCATTTATATGAATTTTCTTTTTCATAATCTGAATATAAGCTCTTTTAACTTGTTTTTATTTGCTCAATGAGTTAATAGGTCGAATAAAACATTCAATGCCTAATGGTAAACAGGTGGTGTACCTACTTTCATATAATACCAACTACAAAATTACTATCGAAGATACCAATTCTGTATCTCTACGGTCTCCACTTATAATTCTTAAAAGCACAAAAAAATATGATTCCTACTTAAGGTTTACACAAAAAACAAAAGACTGATAGAACGAGTAGGTGTCTCGATGAGGAACAGGTTCAATCCCTTATCCCGACTTGGTTGGCTACTCTTTTTCTTTCTAATTTATAGCGAGTGAGCGGGACGTAAGACGTTGATAGTCGAATATTGGCGATAGTAGATATGCTTGCGGTTACCGAAGCCTTATTACGAAGGCCTGATCGAGCAACGTAACATCAACTCGTGGTCATAAAAATAAATGTTGATAGGCGAACGGCAGCAAGACGTGAGATATATGTATTTTATAGGCAAAGAACAAACATTATTTTTGAAGCTCGGATCTTTGAATATTATTTTGACTTTGTTTTATAGTTTTGGGAGATTTATTTCTTCATCAGGCTTTATATTTATGTTGTTTATTCACGGGGAAATAAAAGACGATTTGTTTTGTAGAAAGAATTATTTTGCGAATAGAATTCTGCTAATTGGTTCACTATGAAAAGTGATTTTGACGACCCGTTTAGCTCAGTGGTAGTTAACGCTGCCTGCTGTGATATGGGTCCCGGGTTCGAATCCCGGTAGGGACAAATATTTGTGTGATGAGCATCAATATTTGTTTCCGAGTCATGGATATATCTATGTATAATAAGTATGTATTTACAAAAAAAAAGTATATATGTAGTATATCAACCAACCAGTATCCGTAACACAAGCCTTGTTGCTTACCACGGAACTAGATGGCGCTGTGTAATAATGTAAAAAAAAACTTACCAAATGTTACTATCGTTATTCAAGTTTCAAATAATAAAAAATCTTTTTTCAAACTCAAAGAGGATAACTCTTTGAGTTTGAAAAAAGACTTTCTTACTGAATCCCATTGAAAAACTTAATCCCTTTGGTTTAAAGTTAAATCTACTTTTACAGTAGGTACATACCTTACAAATCAACAATATGTTTCGGATGCCTTATTAGTTACTACAAAAATATTTTTTTAGATCCGATTTTTAAAGGGGATTAAGTTGGTTTATTTTATAATCCCGAAGATTTGACAAATCTAAACATAAAATACCTATGAATTTTATGTTTAGAGTTCTTAAGATATAAGTAGTTGGAACTGCTCATTAGTCAGGGGGCTTTAGGGCTTAGATTCGATGAAATCCCAGTTCTTTTCATAATTACCTCAGCACGGAGTTTAAGTTTGAATTGAATTGAAAGGCATTATTCATCAATTCATGAGCCCAAAAATATATAAACACACTGGTGGACTGTAGATGTGTAGGGTACGTTAAATTACTCCTCTGTTTAACCTTGCGGGTAGGTAGTATCAACAAACTTATTCGGTAAACTAGATTCGGACTTTATGTCCTTAATAATAAAGGTGATAATTGATCTATTGTCAAGTGTGCTGATTATACCTAGGTATGTTACAGGCGTAATAATGAAATGTAACTGCTGGCTTCCTTTTGTTAATTTATTCTTTCTTTACTTCGCAGTCCCAGCACCATGAAGCTGGAGTGGGCGGAAAGCGAATCAGACTACGGTCTGGAGGAGGCAGCCTTCTACGAGGGGCCCCCGGTGGCCGCGCCGCCGCCAACGAAACACGTCTCCTTCAGCCTGAGACTCGACCTGGTTAGTATTGTATATTAGTAATTAGTTTGATTATATTTACCCAGAAGCCGTGGTAGCCTAGTGGTGTGACCAGTGGACTAAGATGTCAAAGGTGTCGAATCTCTCTCAAACCCAAGGCACGCACTACTGACTTTTCGGAAGCTATGTGCGTAATGTGCGTATTTATCACAAGCTCAAACGGTGAAGGAAAATATCGCGAAGAAACCTGCATGCCCGAGAGACTTCATCAGTGGCATGTGAATTCTGCCAACTCGTAATATTGTTTAAAAGAGTATCTATGGAGTTTCTTGTCGGTTGTTCTCCATAAGACCTACCTTTTGAAACCGTGCAACTAAACTCAATTAAACTCGACAAATCAAAAGCACCTGTATTGGTCTAATTGAAATAAATGCTTTGATTTTGACTTTAAATATATCCTTATATTATACCTCTCAAATGAAAGGAGATGCCCAGCAGTGGGACAGTGATTGGATTGATGATGAAATTAGTATTTAAGGGTATAAGATGAATCTTAACAAACTGAAGTTGTGTGTTTGTGCTTGAACTGTGACTTAACGACTTTAATTTTTGTGACAGGTATTAACGTTAACGTTCCTACTTTTGATATTATTGTATTCATTTCTTCATCGTAAGGAAACGCACAACTCCACAATGCAACGCGCAACGAACTCGCTTCGGATAAAATACCGATAGTCAGCCTTTAGCTACTAAAATAGTCATAAAGTTATAACAGTGTGTATGATGTATATATATAACAGTATGTAGGTAAGTTAAGTGTATAAGACTTCAACTTAATGTGTATTCTAATAAACGTGAACGCCGGGATCGCAATGCGTAATCGCGCCGCGAAATGTTTCGCTAGTTTCAGCAGTGTCGGTTTTGTTAATTAGAATGCCTCATTTGAATAGGAATATTTATAAATATTATAATATATTGTACGTAGCTATTGCAATTTGCCACTCATTAGCAATTTCCGACGTCAATTGCTTAGTGTTATTGAAGTTTTTTAATTAAAAATCTGGTTCTTACTAAAAAACCCATGATAGTTATTTAAAATTAATATTTTAGGCATTTGTCTATGTAACCAAATGAAAACAAAAACTAATAGCTTTTTACCCCAGGATCATTTAAAGCCTCATTCCGAAAATTTTATACCTACTACTAAAACTATACTCAATATAATATCCTATTGTACGCTGATATTATACACAGACCACAGAATAGAAAGTCATTATTTTGTGTTCCTATATTTAGAAAAATAATATCTGTCCATCGATACTAGAAATGGTATTCAAGAATGACACTCCAGAAGAGGTCTATATTTGACACTTTTATTTCTGGCAAGTACGCACCCCCCTCATCTCAGGCAAGGGACTTATATCCAGCAACTTAACCCTTCATACACTCTACCAATAATTGAACTGGATAATTGAATTTGCATATTTATTGACTTTGTTTTCAAGAGAGAAGTTGGACTAAAACTTCATAAATACTATCAAGTAATGGACAAAATAATGTATGTATACCGTGTATGTATGTAGTATACACGCACACAGCCACTTTTTTCCAATTACTCCCATTTAATGATCCAGTCTCTACAAGGTTGCCTACGCGGAGTTATGAAAACCCGTTAGGATAGATCCAATGACTACTCGTTCCCTTTTTTTTAACTTGTAATACTAGAATGGAGTTCACTACTCAAGTGGTGTCCGAAAGAACACTGACAGGATGGCAATATTTTATATCAATACGTCCTATTAAATACTTGTGTCATTAATTTTATAAATAGGCACTGAGACACAGTTTTGCCGCTTCATTCAGGGGCATCAATAATGCTGATCAATTAATATCTAGGTTTTTATACTACTTAGCACGATACGTATAAACATATTAATAACTTCGTATCGCGGAATGGTGGAATTATCAAAACAGCTTATAGACACTAACAACTCCAGGGACCAAAAAGTTACCCAAGATTAATACTACATACATACATAAGTATATTTGTCAGTAAACATCGAACTACTGTGGACGTAAAACAAAATGCTCTTTCATCTGCAAAATGGAGACCTTCTCAGAATTAAACTTGCCTTAACTTAATTCATATAAAACAATGACACGCCTGTAAACAATAATCGATGCGTTTCATTCATAAAAACATATGTTTTGAATTAGTTTAGGTATATTTTGTGTGACCTCGTGTTAAAAGTCAAAAGTTCAAACTTTCAATGTCACGCGCTAATACGTACCTATACATCGCAGTCGTTATAAATATATTACCAATGCAGTGATGTAAGTGTATAACAGTAGAATTCCCGCAATAATAGACTGCTATAGATTATTCTATTTCTGCAGTGTGTTTTTATTTGGAACATGTTAATTTAATAATAAAGATACGGTGTAAGCGATATTTAGGTAACGCTGGAAAATTATTCAAAATAATGTAAACTCAAAATAACAGACAAAAACATAGGTATACCTACATAGATCCTCGAAAAGAAATTGTGATACAAATATTATATTTATGGAAATGTTAAATTTATTTTAAGCCTTGGTAGTGCAGAATCAATAGAAAGTAAGTTCGTAATAGCTAGTATTTATCAGTGTTTACTTTACTGATTAAGAAATGAGAGGAAATCCAAATGGACTTGAAAAAGCAGTATCGTTTATGCTGCGCCTAAGCTAAGATAGGTTTTCTTTAGAAAACTGGACACGGCAAGATTATAGTTGGCACAAGCCCATATTATCGATGTAGGTACCTGACAATGTTTACAAACGCTATCTTATTTGTGTTTTGCTAAATTAACTAGCGGTGCCAGAAAATATATTATTTTAAAATAAATAATAGAGAGATAAAAGATAATATATACCTCTCTAAGGTAGGGATTTCACGCTTGAGCTGCCCGACTACCGTGAAAGTATCTTAGTCTTATAGAAGACCACAGTAAAACAACAATAGTTGTGTTTCTGCGAACGAGTAAGGTTGTCAGATAAGGGGAGTGACTATTCAGCATGGGACGACGCGCAGACGGGCCGAGAGCATGCTTGCCACCACCTTGCTCGCTGGCTATCTTATGCCTTACTGGTGTTCATAATAGATAAATAACGAAATACTTGAGTCTTTCTCCATAAATACTGTACCAGGTTAATGACATTGACTTATTTTAAATTAAAATTCGTACATTTCACTGTTAAAGCAGTTTATTAAAGGAAATGGTAATACGCACTAGATAAACAAGCACGACAACTGTATTTCTATGCCTATAAAAAATAAAATTTTAATAAATTATTATGTAGGTAGCTGTTTCCTGTTATCTTTATATTCACAATAAATAAAATTATTTGTAACTATACAAGAATGCTATAATTCTAAAAATATACATAGCCTTTTGTACTTTTTAAGTGCTCCTTCCATTTGTTTATTTACAGAAATAAACAACCATTTCATTTAAAAAAAAAGAGTATTGTTACTCTTATACATTTAAGGGTAATAACCCCACCAATCGCCAGTCAAATTTAGCCTTTTCTATCCCTAGCACGATAATACAGAAGTATTACAATATGTAATACCTGTTTGTTTTCATTGTAATTAAGTGTCTTCGACTAGAATATACATAGTATGTTTTCATACTCGTTTCCGATTTAACACTATAATCACTAGATCTTATTCCGAACTGCTTATACAGGTTTTATTTCAAATGGAAACAGTAGCGTTTTTGTAATTACCTGTGCGGAGAAACAGGTATACCAGGCCTTTGAGCCCATTCGTAATGTGTATCAAAAAATTAGATGAGTAAGATGGAAAATAATTTATGTTTATGTTACAACCTGTTTTATTAAACTTAGGTGAGATGCAAGAGAACTTAGTTCGTTCTTTTGTGAAAAACCATAATTAAAAATATAAGTACTCAATTTTCTTTAACTCACAAAAAATACTCTAGTAAAAGAAAACTTTTCAGTATTTTTTTACCACTGCCGATATATACATATATTCCTCTTTTTAGTTTGAGAAATAATAATAATCAAACCTGCATGTACGTATAACTTTACAAAGTCATTGTTGCAAGGGTAACTAAATAGTATCGTCTGTACATCCCCGGATGTGTCCTCCACGGTCCACTGGTCCGTCACATGACCCGAGAACTCCCCGGACTTCTTTTTTATCATTTTTTATTCGATACAAAGCACACATCCATAAAGTTAGCGGCTCTCATAGTCTATAGATACTGGCACTGGTATTAACCTAGATTTTTCAAGCGTCAATCATTTCGGGCCTATTTGAAATATTGGGGGTGTTGTTTGTAAAAATTAAACGACCACCTCATAATGTATATGTATAATTCTGTATATTCTTAATCTACGTGCTTAAGATGCACAATTCTCGATATTTAAATAAATTTACAGAAACTAGACTCGAGAAAAACATGTCAATAGATAATGCATACATAGACGATTAGTGTTTCTTACGTCTGCCAGTTTTCATCTGAAATAAAAATAACAATAGGGTAATTTATTTCTTAGATTGAAGCAAGCGTACAGTAAAAATCAATCAACGACAGGAATAAAGAAGTATCGAAAACAAACTCGAGTTCTTATTTCAAAGATCCCGCTGTTTTTTACATTTTTATTTTTAAACTTGTCCGTGACACTGACGCTAAGCTGCACTAATGAGTTTCGACATTAGCTGACTACAACGAAAAACTGTTGGAACTTTTTACGAATGGGTTACAGTATATTGTATTATGTTTTAATGATTACTTGAGACGGTTTGGGTGACGAATTGGTGAGAAATAATTATACGTATCGATTATGGTAATATTGGTTATAGGGTAAGGAATATTAGCCCGGAAAATTGATTACATTTTATGTATATTTGTATAAATATTCTAATATTTCGATTGCTTATAAGATTGCTAAAATACTGATCTATACAGATTTTATCGACGTATGTTACTAACATTATTTTATTTATGGAACTCTCCTTTATTAAACATTACATCCGTTTAATAATGGAGAGTACATCAGATATACCAATTCTAATTTATTTGTATCGACCAAAATAAATGGTACAAGTTTAGCAAAATCTGTATGCAATTAAATGTTTTTTCATAATATACCCATACCATAAAGGACTTTGGTAACTATTCTTTAAGATATCTTAATAAATAAAAAGCTATGAAGATGTTGAACTAAGTATTCTTTAAATATGAAGCCACCATTAAATCATACTAAGAAAGGGTCATTAATAAGCAGTAGGGGAAGATAAAGGGACTGTCAAGTATTATGACGTTCACACCTTCATTCGGCAGTGAGTGCGACCATAAAGAATAATCACTGATTTGATTTACGTGTTGCTCTTCAACACCCAGCTCAGAAATGAGAGAGAATTTTGAATATCGAACCTTTCTTGATTTAATAAAAACCTATAATTACTCACTTATGGTTTTGTAATAAAATATTTTGGTCATTGTTGTTTGTAGCATTGATTAATTATATTTACACACCACACAGTACATAATGCATAAATGTATATACAAATGTTAAGTAAACTTCAAGGACTTAAAAAGTTCTGCACCAGTTTTAGTCAGATTTTGACACGATTGATATACAACCCGCTTCAAATATTGTTTTTATCTTTAACCACAAAGTGCGACTGACAAGCATGATTTATAGTATATAACTTATACGTACATATATCAGTGATAGTTTTACAAAGTTTATGTATCTTTGTCTTTCGTAAGGAATTTTTGTCGTTGTCTTTTTGTCACTTATTAGTAGGTATTGCTATATTAAACGTAATAATATAATTAGAAATTGCCCGGTTTATCCGAGCGTGTGTCATTAGGGTGAGCTAGACGATATCCGACTTCTAATTAAAGGGACACTGCTAGTTACGTCCGCCTTGCAGGATATGACAAATTTGTCGTGATTTTTCTCTATGATACCTTAGTGTATTTTTACCTTTTTGGTCTCAAGCAAACTTATTAGTACAGTGTCATATTCGGAGGAGATAGAGTTTCAATAATTAGTCATTAATATTTTATTTTGCCTGTTATGCTGAACTCTCCCCTATTTCTTACAAATTATCGAGGCAAATATAATATTTTATTATTTTCCACTGGGTTGGGCACATTTTTCCTTTGAGATTGTCACGAGTACGCTTATTGTTGATAAAACTCGATGTGTTCACGATGTTTTGTAAATAACTCTTACGTTGTAACGGGGCACGTTTTGCTCAACTCTAATCGGTAACATTTTTGCCCAAACTGCTTCATTAGCGTTTCGCGACGTAATTTAAATACGACCTGGTTTTGGAACCCGTTTTTATATTCATTTAAAGATAAGCTAGTGAATTTAGTATGATTATATATGGAGTTAGATTTTTTAAATAAATACAATTTACTCGGGTATGCATTTACTAACAATTATAACAATTGTAACAGTTTCATAGAATCTTTTTGTATTTTTTTTTTTTAGCTTATTTCAAGCTAAGATTTTTAAATTTTTGATTAAGAAAGAAAAATTCAACCTCAGGCGGGACTCGAACCCGCGTCTTCTGGATCGGTACTCCAGACGCTCTGCCAACTGAGCCACCGAGGTATCCGCCCTGATGTGTTGAATTTTTCTTTCTTTATGTTACTTATGTCTTTACGGCGACATAGCAACATCGATTGGACAATTCTGCCCAACCCAGAATTCTCCCTTTACAGCGAGTAGATTCCGGATGATATTGCATTACCTTCATACAATCTTTTTGTATTTTTTTTTTAGCTTATTTCAAGCTAAGATTTTTAAATTTTTGATTAAGAAAGAAAAATTCAACCTCAGGCGGGACTCGAACCCGCGTCTTCTGGATCGGTACTCCAGACGCTCTGCCAACTGAGCCACCGAGGTATCCGCCTGATGTGTTGAATTTTTCTTTCTTTATGTTACTTATGTCTTTACGGCGACATAGCAACATCGATTGGACAATTCTGCCCAACCCAGAATTCTCCCTTTACAGCGAGTAGATTCCGGATGATATTGCATTACCTTCATACAATCTTTTTGCAGCTAAGATTTTTAAATTTTTGATTAAGAAAGAAAAATTCAACCTCAGGCGGGACTCGAACCCGCGTCTTCTGGATCGGTACTCCAGACGCTCTGCCAACTGAGCCACCGAGGTATCCGCCTGATGTGTTGAATTTTTCTTTCTTTATGTTACTTATGTCTTTACGGCGACATAGCAACATCGATTGGACAATTCTGCCCAACCCAGAATTCTCCCTTTACAGCGAGTAGATTCCGGATGATATTGCATTACCTTCATACAATCTTAGCTTGAAATAAGCTAAAAAAAAAAATACAAAAAGATTGTATTTGATTGATTGTATTGTAACGTTGGCAGAGCGTCTGGAGTACCGATCCAGAAGACGCGGGTTCGAGTCCCACCTGAGGTTGAATTTTTCTTTCTTAATCAAAAATTTAAAAATCTTAGCTGCAAAAAGATTGTATGAAGGTAATGCAATATCATCCGGAATCTACTCGCTGTAAAGGGAGAATTCTGGGTTGGGCAGAATTGTCCAATCGATGTTGCTATGTCGCCGTAAAGACATAAGTAACATAAAGAAAAAAAATTCAACACATCAGGCGGATACCTCGGTGGCTCAGTTGGCAGAGCGTCTGGAGTACCGATCCAGAAGACGCGGGTTCGAGTCCCGCCTGAGGTTGAATTTTTCTTTCTTAATCAAAAAGTTTCATAGAAATTTAATGTTCTCTAAAGGCTATCCCAGAAATGTTAGCTTACTTTTGAGAAAATACCTAGTTATTAAAAATACTCCTTTTGAAAGTACTGTTGTAAATATATTTTTCCACTACCTAACAGTCATGTCCATGTAAGTTCAGTTACACAAAAATCCTACCCTCATTCATTGTAACGTAGACGTTCCTAAATTAAATCACAAAAAAGTCATAATATTTCACTGTTACTGACAATGGGATACCATTTAATCTACTAATAATTTAATTTCTAACGCTGTTCGAAGGGCCATAAATATGAGAAGGGATCAACAACGCCAGATAAATCAGAGCACGCTTAAAAAGTATCGTCTCTTGATGTAAGGAGACAAGATCTTGACACCGCACACGTTTGTTTGTAAACGAGCGACAAATTGACAATTAACCTCGACCGTACGTTATCCACATCCCTACTTTACTTTTGTTTATTAGATTTTTAAATAAACTGTTTACTTATAGGTATCTTCCCTATCCCATAAGTCTTGCGACTTGTACGCGAACGGTATTTATCTGAAGCGACAGCTATTTAGAGACCAATGATCGGTTAACATTATTCCAGTAGCATTCCAGTCGAATGATCGAATCTGGGGCTAGAATTGTATGACGATTGTATGTATTATTCCAGTCACTGAAAATCTCTTAATGTCAACGCTATAGTGACAATATCTTATATCATTTGAAGAAGAAACTTTACTAGCCCCAGTATACTTATTCAGTTCCAAACCAGGGTACAAATACTGGAATAATGTGGAGTATTTGGCATTTGTAATATTTAGTACCAATCAACCCCTCTTAAGGAAATGAATTCCCTAAAATCCTTAGCCTTATTAGTGTACCTATAGTCATGACATTTATTGCATACGTATTTCTTGACATTCCTGTGCGTAAGTTGTCTTTTAGACAATGTTTTAGAGTTTTATTAAGAGGAAGATTATATATATAGAAAAAATAAATATTATTTATTGGTAAATATTTTTGGTTATTTTCGAACTTCCTGTTGTGCTACGTCAACCGTTGCTACTCCTGGCTTGTTATGTGGTCAGTTTGGTCCAAGCTATTCGAGCCATACAATCACGTTATCCGTTAGAACACTTTATAGCCACATAAGTGTGTACGTTGTCATACACTCCCCTCTAAACGCTCCAGTGATTCAAGTCACAATGTCCCCTTTTCCTGCAAACGATCTTACTTGTTTTGTAACGGACACAGACTATGATAAAAAAAATATATTATTAGTACCTATTTTAGACTACTTTGCCTTTATTACAGACTTCTTTTTACTACAAAGTTAGGCCATGATAATAAACAACACTAATTTGAATCTTACATATCTCATCTCATTCCTTTGAACAGAGGATTTCCCTAAGTAGTAAATACGGAGGAAAAAAATAACATATCTGTCACGCATCAATCGGCAGCCGGATAATAAGAGGTGTTCGAGTGAATTGGGTTCGTGCCCCCAATATCGGTAATCACGTGCCAAGACAAAATAGGGGTGACCCGACCCCACACTTTGAACCGAACAGAAATACCCCACGAATGTTTACGGGTTAATCAACGAGCACGGCTCAATGGACAAGGAATTCATTATTCTGCCACATGCATTCAGTTAGGATGTTCAGATTTTGTCCTCCGCTCCAACTAATTAAAGCGTTTCATATTGAATTATAGTAATGACTTATTATGATGACGTTAATGTCTGCTTTATTATGAAATCCTTCTGAAAATTGGACTTCCTGTATGAAAAATGAATAACATATTTCCTGCACACTTCGAAAACGCTGCGTGATTTTTTTAAATAGATCTTACCTATCTGTTGTTTCTTGTTGAGAACCAAGTGCTTATTAAGTGCTGATATGTTATTCAGAAACTTCGTTACACTCGAGTTCCCATCACTTGTTATTTAGAAAAATAATATTCATATTGAAATGTAATAAATTGATGTAAATAATGTTCTCACTATCATCAAACACTAATAAATATATGAACAGTATGTATGACAGTAGGGTCTCATAGTCACAACGTATAGAACGTAAGTTGATTGGCCCGAGGGGACACTGATTCGATTTTGACGTTTTTATTGGACCTTATTGATATACTTTGTGATTAGGAGCAGTGTCATAGGCCACGAGATATTCAATTGAGAAGGGTCAACTCGGAATGTGCAAAAGTTCTCAAATAAATCACGATAACATAGTAATACATAAATTTTTTTTCCGTCGCGTATAGGGATAGAGGTATGGACAAATTTTCAACATTTTACAAACTAAATCTTGCAAGAAAAGCAAATGTGGACAGTGCTATAATTATGTAGCTGATATTCACATGTGTTTGTTTAATTGTGTAAAATTTTGAATCCTGGAAACATTAATCCTGATATGTACACAAAGTTTCAATACTAAGTCCGAATACAATGCCATAATCTATTAATTATTTATTGAGCAATGTTATGTAGCTTTATTTTTCTTTCAGCACATTTTTCTCTTCTTGTTTAAAACATTGGTTTCGAAACCTTGACGTGCGTTCGCGTCGCGTCGGCTGAGTTTATTTCTTATCGCATAGACTTTATTCTTTTGAATAAGAATGAACATAGATCAAAGGATCTTTTGAAGCATTGTGTTGTGAATCTTTTTTTAAGCGACGCATGTCCGAACAGCGAACGGAAGTGGCCGGTGTGTGAACAGCATACTGACTTGCCCCTGTGTCCACGGCAACGTGCGCCTGCGCCGATGCGATCACGGGTTTGCCACCTTATAAAATAATATCCTCTTTTGATGGACACTGTAAGGTTTTTAAAAAGCTACTTGGTGTCTCGGGAATATTTTCCGTCGGCGACGGTCTGAATGAAATTTATTGGCTTTACTTAGTTAGATGTATGAGGCTCACGGTTAGTTTGCTCGGAAAAGTATTACCAGATAGCATTGAGCATCAAAACTATTTTAGTAGAGACGCTAGATTTGAGTCTTATACAAGAGGTATATTCGAATTGACGAAGATCAACCTATTATCAACCTTAGTATGAGCAGTATCCTAAATTTATGACATGTTTTTCAGTAAGATAATTGGGTTTTTTTATAAATAAACGACATTTTGATGTCACTCAGTATTATCAAAGGTGACTGAACGATTAGCCATCGTTGGATTGCCTATTCACCAAAATTTTACAAATAAATGTTTTAGCATAAAGGGGATTCTTTTTTAACCCAGTTATACTATTATTATTAACGCAGTCAATCGATTTCCAAAGATTTCTGTTAAAGGCTGATGTAACTCATATCTTTAAGATCTTTTACTGCGCTAATCAGTTCAAGGAATACTACCTAATAGCACACTTGAACATGTAAAGTAGGTTTGAATTTATTAGATAATAAAGTGGGTACTTAATTTGATAAGACAATGGATGGTACTGCTAGACATTCTGATTTCAAAGTAGGTACTTTTGTTTAGTTTTAGTTTGAAATGGATCTTAGAAGAACTGAGCAATCAAGCTATTTATTCGCCATATAACGAATGTAGTTTATAACTGGAAGAAAACCTATAAAACTAAACATTTTGTATTTTAGGGTGGCAAAAACTAACTTCTTTTACTGGGGAAGCACCTAGTTGTTAATTAATATAACATATTCATATAGTATATGTATGTACCGCGTTTTTTGTGAGGATACTATAAGGTTCTTAGGATTTAAACGATTATTTTCCTTATAAGGATTTACTTTTCAGACACGGCTCTAATACGTAATAACAATAGCTAAATGTTATGTATGTTTGCAGTGCGATGAGGGCGGCGGCGCCGCAGACGGCATCAAGACCGAGCCCCCTGAGGCGGAGGAGCCACGAGCCATGCAGAAGGTGCCATCGCTCTCCGACCTGTCGGACCCAGAGGCCTCCTTAGGTAAGTTCCAGTTAACAAATATGTTGTATTATTCCGAAATATGCTTGATATAAATAAGTGCATCAAGATTTTTATGATATGTACCTAATGCCTAAACACTAAATGTAAGTACTGCGAATATAAAGCTTAAAAAAATTCAGAAGGATATAATAATTTCAACCTTTGATTCCCCGTGATTTTGGCGCAATTGATATACGGTATACGATGGCTTTCAAATATTGCACTCAATCCTGAACAATCATTGTTCGCTCCATTAATATGTATATAATTTTGCGAGTGTTCTTATTACAATCGTTAACATGTCGAATACGTAGAAAGCTTATTCTATCATCATACTGTAGAATATCAGGCAAAATGTTCTTGTATTAACTAGTACAGTATTCGCACCTCATACTCGCCTAGTTGGCTTGCGTAGCAGCGTGGTGTGTCGTCATCGACAGCTCCATTAGATGTTTATTTTGAAAATAAATCTGCGGATTTTTTTCCGTCTTTCCATTATTTTAGGTTATTATCTCACTCCTCTGTCATCGGTTGGTTATTTACATAACTTATATTTAGCAACGTGCAGTAAGATGAGAACGGCGTATGATGATCTACCTATATAAATAAATCATTTTCATATCTAAAAGATACATGGAATTGGCTTTGTCTGGTCAATTGATATATAGTAGACTGGTAGGTAATTTTTAGCAGAAATTAAAATTAAAAGTCAATAAACTTAATTTTTCTAATAAAATTTACATATTTGACATTATGTTTGAACGATTTAGTGGTGGCCACGTTACGTGAGACGTGCCAATCGTTTAGACTAACCACATCATCCGCGCCAGTGGAAGGTTAAGCTTGATGGGGCGATCTCCTCCCCGCCGGTAAATCACTGAGGAGCGGAACTGGGTCGGCTCCTGACTGCAGTGTCCGGTACAGCATCCTGCGCACACTTTGTTACTAACGTCCATTTGATTAAGTGCTTCTGTCTTTCTTGATTTTACTTACTTTATCTTAGTTAGGATATGAACAAGCTCTTATGAATTGTAATATATTGTTCTTTTACTTTTATAGGCCATTCTTAAAATAAACTAAATTCAAATAACATATTTTTTTCAATTGTTTATAATTCTCCATAGTGTGATATATCGGCCTAAAAGTTTTATCAGGACTAAGTCAATCAGCTGATAGTATCTCCTTTTGTTATAGGTGTAGGTAAACGTATCTCCATCAATTTTCATACAAAGGGGGGCTTATGAAGCCAGAAGTAATTGAATAATTTATTGGTTACGTGACGCGGGAGGTATAGTCTATGGAGCATGTACATATTAATAAATAGGTGAAGCTGGAATAGGATAATACGCCGCATCCTCGTTATATCTGGTGCACTTTCAGATTAGTCCTCTACTCCCATTACAGACAGGTAATAGGACTACTATTGCATTATTTATCTAGACAAAATATATAATATGAAAACTGCTTGCCTTTTTTCCAACTAGGTACGTTGAGGTAGGCTTTCAGTCTTTCTAAGTGGCCTAAATATCATTAATTCAATATCTTGCTGGATAACACCAATTCTATGAGGTTAAACATTTTCAGGCAGTCATTTCAGATAGTCAGAAACTGTTTTCAGTTTCTGACTACCTGAACTGACGTAAAGTAGTCAGATTTGAAACTTTTATGATTTTAAATAATTAATTCAGCTTACGTAAAGGGACCTATTCTAAAGCCATGCGGGCTTTAGCTGAAAGGTTAAGAACATTGATTACATATGCTATACGGATTATCATGCAATTGTCATTTAGTAATCAGAGCTTATTTGCTTATTTTAATTCAACCCTTTAACAAAGTAGGTACGTGTGGAAACTGACTTATAAGTGATTACTACTATATA
The DNA here is from genome assembly GCA_905163465.1 of Craniophora ligustri. NCBI lineage: Eukaryota > Metazoa > Arthropoda > Insecta > Lepidoptera > Noctuidae > Craniophora > Craniophora ligustri. Next base: position 7,788,337 of record LR990972.1, read on the forward strand.
ACATTTTGTGTATGTAAGTTATTCTATTTGCTTTTGTATCTAAATTAATTAATATTTTTCTTATCAAATAGGTATAAGATATCTCGTATACCATTTTTTTTAATGTTGAAATTAGAATAAATCTGTATTTAATGAATATTAATTGGTACCAAATTAATTTATTGGTATCATTAATCTATTGCAAAAAAAACGATAAAGGAAACATTATTACTTGATAACCTGTTTGAAATTTATATGGTCATTGACCTATCTTCGCAAGTAACAGATGTCGGTGACCTAATTAAGTGCTCAATCAGAAGGTGTTACGTTTGCGCGTAATGAAGTGCGTGAGTGCATTGACCTCCGCACAGAGTGCAGTGAGTAGGTACCTATGCCTCTCCAGGGTGGGCCGCATACGGGCCCATTGTTTCTCTACGTATGTTCGTCTGTGTCTTTAAACGTGGGAACATCCCATATCACACTACACGTGCCGTAAATCGATATATTGAAATTTATTTACGAAACATAAATAACGGGCGTCCTTTGTTTTCGTCTTCATTAACAAGTTTATAACAGCTAGCGGGATTTGCGCGACACATTTTGAAGTTTAATTGCCTATAGAATCTTAGAAGAACTGTGGTACCAGTGATCAATGGACTCAAAGCCTGGAGTTCTAGCCCAGGCCATACCATTGCCTTTCTTACATTATGCCATGCGCAAACGGGGAAGGAAATTATAGCAATATGCATTTATTTGATGGCGTGTGGAGTCAGCAAACTCTCACAAGCAAAGCGTGGTGGATTATATGGCCTAATACCAATGGCATAAAAATTAGCAGAAAATACCCATGATGCTTAACAAATACTTCTAGGCGCGTTGTATGTAGTATACATACAACGTAATTCATATAATATCCGCCTCAATAACAAGTACGTAACCTATTAAAATACAAAATACATATTTGACTATCGCTGTAGTGGACCTATTAGTAAATACTAGTAGAACATTACTAACAATGCCAAACCGGATTTCCTTCACGCATGCTGAAAATTAAATCTGGGTACAATAAATAATTTATATTAATTGTTGCATTATGCAACAATTAATATAAATTATTTTAAATATTTTACATTATTATTATACATTATTTTAAAATAAATATAATAGCTACAATTAACTAATCATACGGGAACATTGCAATCGAACAGATCAAAGGTAGGTAATTATTAGATTTCGATAGGATTGCAAGATGTTATGAAAGCACAGTTCAGTATCTACCAATTTTGGCATAGACAGGTACCTACTACACACTACTTTTAACGGTCAGACTGACTGACTGCCCTTGACTACGGACGAAAAGGAAATTCAAAAATAAAGAAATAATAACCACAACAAGATCCGTAAAAGCTTGTTTGTTTCATTTCAATTTAAAATATTTATTATAAAATAATTTTATATCTCCTAGTTATCTGAAACTCGATATTTTTACCGCACAATAATTATAACACGCTTCATTAACAAATACACATATAAATATCATTTTTGTACCGGATTTTCCCTCATAACGGACTTATAAATAAAAGCTTGGAAGCTGTTGAATGGGCGTTGAATGAAACGCTGATATCAATGAAACACGAGCGTTCCGCGTAACGTGTGCGCGGGCGCAGCGTCGCGGCTACTGCCCGCGGTAATTGCTTGTAAGTTATTAGCCGATCGTATTAATATTGCCACCCTCGACGATGCTATTACGTATTCACTAAATCATCGATCTTATTGATCCGGTCACAAGCGTGTCAGCTGGCCAAGTACAAGTTTTGATTTCATGTCATTTCATTTCATGTGATTCAGCATTTCAGATTTTTCAGCAGTACCAGGTTTAGGGTTTGTTCTCAGATATGGTAATTAACTTGCTATCTTTAAACTGATAATAATCTATGATGTCATGTTGACACCTCTAACCTCAGGCGTAGTATAATCATGTAGTACCTACATGACTAACATGACAATCTAAATAATAGAAGTATGCTCAACATATTATATGGGTTGAGATTCGTGGATGATGAATGTATATTTTTATTCAATCTAGACTAAAAATATACATTTATCAGCTTTTTAATATGCAATAATAATTATTTGATAGCGACACAGAACGACTATTAATAACACCTCGTTATAAAAATGTCGAGGGCATGATAATATTAATAATGAAATTACAAATGGTCAGTAGTTTGTTATCATATATTATCAGTTCCGACTAATTCTACATTACAATGGGAGCAATTTGTGTGCTATCAACCACTTGCCTTTATATTCAGCCTGATATGATTCACATTACAGTTCGTATATATGATAATGAAGATATTTATTGTTTTGCAACTTATACTAAGTATACATAGTGGTATTATTTGACATTAATTGTATTTAATAGGGAGATGTGTATGCGAAAGTCCATTTCGTGAATCATCTTCGTCCTGTTACCAGTTTCTTACTTACTTATTCAGGGTATATAATATAATTATAAGTAATTTCTCCTCTTTCTTTATGCAGACTGCATTCAGGCTTCTCCACTTTCTGTCCATCTCTTACCAGTTATGCATAATCTTATCAACTTTAACAGTAGCTATTTTGTGTTACAGCACTAATAATATCTTAATCATTTTAGATAAAAGAGATAAGTACAATGTTTTCACTTGCATAACGTTAAAAATAGACTCAAAGTTATAATACCTAATAGGGGATCGGACAGTAATCAGGATGACATAACGTGGTGTTTTGGCGGCATTTTTAAACAAACAATATTAAAATATGATTTTGAGTACCTAAAACGTTATGAATAAATAAAAAAATATAATTTATGGGACTAAGTAACCATGAAGATTAATTTAAAACACTTTCTGAAAATTTGTCCGATCCCCTATTGTTGTATTTTCTATGTGAAAGCAAATTCTGGATATTTTTTTTAACAAATCCATAAAAATGCACTTTAAATATGCGAAAAGCCAGTCGTGCCTTGGTCACCACAAGATCGGATGTTGCGGTGTCCATTTCCCTCACATGTTGTTCCCCATACAGGATGTTGCCAAAACTACGACGCACTCTGTGTATACTTTACTCGCATAACTACTAAAGTTACATAGCGTTACGTGGAAAACAATTATTATTTAACATTTAGTTTACAAATACGACTTAGTTTAAGGCTGTACATTGTTGTCTGTCATTTCGTTCATTAGTTCGTGCTTAGTTTGGTTGTTTTCAAATAAACTTGCGTTGTGGGAAATGTCTGTCGTTATTCGAATTCCACAAAGGTTTTGTAAACACAACATATCTCCTACAATCTATTATTCTTTTAAATACTAATCTTTGTTTAATAACTTAACGTTTTTATAGGCATTTATCGTGATAATAAAAATGGTCATTATAATGTAACTTTATATTATGGCGTGCTAAGCGGTTTTTTATGCTTGATCAAGTTGAAACCAAGTTTCGAATGTCACCTGGTTTTCATAGAAAATCTTACTTTCATCTTTATTTTTTCTTCCTTAAAGTCTAGTTTAGTTTACTAATGGTTGTTTGGTAAAAATGTTCACATAGCCCTTACACATGTGGGACTGACAGAGGTTGGTACACTTGCGTGTCATATGGTGGTACCATAATCAATGGTGACAAGTTCATATTAATTTGATTTATTATTTTATTTATTTATGTATATGATTATGGGAAAAAATATAGCGGTTGTAATAGATACTTTACTCACACAGTTTAGGACTGTTTTTGCATTAGCTGAACTTAGCTACTGTTAATTCATCAGATTCGTGGTGATTAATCGGTTTATACTTTATAAATAACTATTAAGTCAATCTTTGGTCACAGAAATGTCCCCGTACTTTGAGGCAGGCCCTGCTACTGCAACTACCGCAAGCCAAAAATAAAAATAACAACAATCTAGAAAATCGTCGAGACAAACAAGCCCAACGTGTCCCATTAGAATGATTAAAACTGTTTTGCAACCCGCAACGAAATGAATCATAAAATTAAATTGGAGTAATAGGAAGTTCCCTGTAATAGATACCTTAAATATGTGTATAACTACAACAACTTTACATTTATCACAATGTGCACGCAAGATTAGCAGACCACCTTACTTGTACTGGATTATTTTAAACGAATGCTAAAGGCAGTTTGCAACTTTGCGTGCACAAAGCCACGAACTATTTCTGTCGAAGCCAGAATCGGTGTTGACACAAGAAAATTCTCATGAATGCCTACCATGTTGGCTCAAATAAACACGTGTACACTCACACATATCTATTGCTCATTGCGATGTACGGCGGCGCACACATACGCAGATTCATTCATAAAAGTGGTTGTTGAATGGGCGCGGGTCGGAGCGAAAGCTCTGAAAGACTTATGCGCGCCTGGTACCGCAAGCGGACCAGTTGGCGGACATGTTGTTTTATTTGTCCACCAACGCTGACCACTGGGTTTTAACTAGAGTTGGGCGTCCAGCAATATATTAATTAGATTTAATACATTGTATAGTTAACTATGTGTAACATTATTTCTAGTAAGTATTATTAGATCGAAAAGATTAAATACAGGTACCTATGCGATTGTCTTGGATCTACTAATTAACTATTTGTACTTAAAGTTAGTGGTTGGTATAAAGCAAAATGTGACGATTATTTCAATTGCAAATAAATACTTATAATGTAGGTGTGTGTATACATATACACACCTACATTATAAGTATTTATTTGTCCATTATCATCTCCATTCTCCAGAAAGAAGAGAGAAAAAAATATATAACAAAACAATCAATTATATCATAATGATTCTTTGATGACGGATATCCTGTCAACCAGCTATCACGATAAAGGTAATTATTTGATTAGATAACTCTAAACCCAGAAACACAAATTGTAAATTTCGGAAACATTATTATGAAGTACCTATTTATATCATCGTAACGGAAATACTTCTTTATCAGTCATGCATTTCTATAATGAATGGCATAATATTATAGATAAATTCATTCATAAAATTTTTGCCCAGTTCGATATCGTCGCCGATGTCTAAGATACCGCAACCACCAGGTAAAGAGACATTTTTATTATTTTTGTATAAGTTTTTGTAATAAACCGGTGGCGCATGCGTCGCACGTCGCCGCATGCGTGTGCGCATCCTAATTGCCTGTTCGTCACCTCCCTACTCCTGCCGAGTGTATACTTTGCATACTAATCTTATATCTCGACACTGTAAGCTCACATTAATTCATATTTTATACCAACAACTAAATAATAAAAATTACGTAGGCTCATCATTAATGTTTTTTTCAACCTGATATCGAGCCTTCGTGAATAAGTTTATTCGAGTATTGACACGTAATATCTGCCTGGCAGTTTGAAACGTTCGTTATGAATATCCAATAGGTTTATGTATTTTTATAGTTAAAGTTAGTTAGGTACATTTTGATGTTATAAAACCTTACTTTTCTAGGTATTTTATAGAAAAAAATAATACTAATAACCATCTTCTATTTAAATTATCTATAATATGTGGTCAACAAAACAACCTAGGAGTTAAAACGTCTTTTTATAACGTCAAAACACAGTGCCTTATATTTTTACTGCATTTCTTGATTTGTTTAGTTTTAAGTGCTTAGTTTTTTGTTTTAAAATCCATGCTGGTAAATATTCCGTCTCTGTTAGTTTAATAAAACATCTAAATAGATGTTTTATAAAACGAATGTCTCTACTATCCAGCCTATATAAACCAGGTGTCATGAGTTCACGACTGACAAAAAATTATGGGTTTTAGTCTTAAAGATAAATAAATGATCCGCGGCACGTGATTGAGGTTGAGCATTAACAACATTTATTGATTAGTGATGTAATGAGTAATAGGTAATATCAACGATTGGTCGACTTGTAACAGTACCAATTGATTGGTTGATGATAGGTGCTGGTAAGAATTGATTGGAGATACAAATCGATCCTCATGTGTGATTGGTTATAATGTATGTGTAGTAGAAATTGTAAATGTAATAGAAAAAAATATTAAAGAGATAGAGTCCTACTTACGTCAGAACAACACTTTGTTCATCAAGGAGAAAAAGTGAAAAATTACGATTACATCTAACGAGTGTGCATTTAAACCGTACTTGTAAATTCTGATTGTTCTCCCAAAAAATAGGTGCAGTCTGCTTCGTATTTTTGCTTCATACGCGAGAAAAAGACGTATAATACCACATTTTTTGATTCGCAGATTATATAACAAAAACAAATACACACATTAATGGCAAAAGTACGTCAATCACTGAATATGTTGTTCATAACTTGTACTAAAATCATTGATTTGAAATACATAGCTGTCAAAAAAGGTAAAAGTCAAATGATTTTATTTCAATTAGACCAATATTACAGGTAAGTACTTTTAAAATGTCGAATTTTAATTTTACACTGCACTAGCTGCAGTGCAAACTATGAGTATTTAAATAATGAACTTAGAACCTAAGTTGTTCTAATGACATCAAATGACATCACTCTTGTTAACATTTAAACGAGAAACTGAAACAAAAACTGACAACTGTAATAATGGTCATGTTTACTATTGTTCTGAACCAATATGTTGTAAACTTTGAAAGATGCAACCAACTCTTAAGTTTTTTGAACTGTATAAAAACCTTTTAGAATTATTTAGGGACGTGGAAATGTTTTCCAAGCTACCCACTAGGTACCTACATACACATAATGGCAATATCAACATTTGCATCTTCCAGATCTTGTTATAAATTTCTGCATTATTTCAAAGTTTGTGCCTTAAATTGTGATTTATACTGCTATAAATCCATTGCCAACTCGTTATCATATACCAAACACGTTTGAAATGTTGCCAACACTCCGCAAATGATTACCGACCAACTTAGTTTAAAACATTGTATGGACGTATTTATGTTTAATACAGGGTCTAAAAGAACTTTATTATAACCGTGCGTTGGTAAATTTACGTTTCGTAATTTTGAACCTAATTAAACTTATTAACGGTACTATATTGATTATAAACCTTTTCATAAATACATTCGTTAAATTTCACCAGAAGTAGACCAAGAAAAACTAATCGATAGTAATAAATAATGTGCCATTAAACTGCAACAGGTACCTTTATAAGTTATAGCCGTCAACAGTCTTTTGCAATACCAAATACCCGCGCCTGCGCATGTCTCACTACCTACACGTTAAGCACCGTAAAACATCCAAGTATTTATATTGGCCACATTAGAAATTAATCATGATCTTGAGAAATATCTACAATACCTATAAAAGTGCTCGCCTGCGTCCCAGCAAAATTCTTTATGTAAATTATTATTTTGACTTGATTATTTACAAGTATATATATATTAATAAATTCATCTAAAATCTATTTGAAAAAAAAGTTTGCGTCTACGCATACTCACCACGGCTACATATAGGCAAACGGTTTAAAAATATCCGCACGCAGCGCCACCTGTGTGCGCACGAAGAAGGCTGAACAAAATCAAGCTGGCTGCTGTCATCGTAGTTCTTCATAATGCCGCTAGATGGGAGTAGCGTTCAATTTTAAATGTTTTTCTTAAATCACGATAGAGGGCGGGACTGTTTTTTAGGTTTCTACTTTTTTAATAAAGTTAATGTTTATATTTGACGCGGATATTTAGTAGCCGCTTGCTTTTTTTATTTGAACTATTGCAAATTGACTGAATATAAAATAGCGTAGGTATAGGTTTATTTATTTCTGTGTGAATTCTAAATTTGTGAGTTACTAAATAATAATTATATATTTAAATTCGACTAACTAGATCACAATAGCAATACGAAGTCACTGTCACAGTCTCTGTTGTTTTGTCCAGTACCTATGATAAATAATAATCTTCGATAAGAAATAGTTCAGCGCGATTCCTAATCGTAATGTTAAATTCTTAGATAGATAGGGTGACTGCTACAGTTATTGACCACTTAAGGAAAAAAATATTTTCTAGGCTTTATAAAAAAATATTCAATAGAGATACAGGTTTCTATCATATACCAAACACAGAAAAATATATCTGAGTAATAGAAAATTAAACAAATGATATTAAAATCAAATATTTATTATTAAAAGAGATTAATTAAATTAAATTTGGCAAGAAATTCAGTTATTGGCCATAAAAACACAGTTATTGTCATACTGAGATACAGTTATTGACCAAGAACAAATAAACATGAAAAAAATATCATAACTTCAAAACGGCTAAACCGATTTTAATAAATCAAGTATTACAACACTTAAAAAACATTCAGCTAACAGTTAAATAAAACTTTAATTAAATAGGTTGTTTTGTGTTGGGGATACTACAACACATAGAAAAGATAAAAAAGTTAAAATTTTATCACCCTCTTCTGGCATTTTGAGGGTAATCATAATAACAAAATTAAAGAATCTTGAAACATTTTTTAAACTTCACATAGTCCACACCTAATTCTTTCTCTTCTGCTTTTAATCCATTTAGAAAACCTTCATTTTATTGGTCACTGTCTTCGTTGTCACACACATCGTCATCATTCTCCATTCGAAAACATTGGTGGCATAGAAAATGATCACCTTCTTCTTGGGGTATATGTATAAGATGTGATTTCGGAATGCATGACCTGTGAAAAGCTTTTCCACATTCGCAACATCGTAATTTTATGCATTTTACCACTCCTTTGCACACACTGCAGGTAGAACTAGGAGTTTCAAGCTTCTTTTTCTTTTCCAAGTTTTTAACCTTCATTTCTTCTAGTTTCTGCTTTTTACCCTCCTTCTTTCAGTCTCTCTCCAGTTTCTTCAGCTTTTTTTCTTCTTCTATTCTTTGTTTTTCTTTGATTTTGTTTTCTAGATTCTTTTGATATGCAAGTCATGAAATATGATAAGGTAGCCTTTCAATGTTTAGTTTTCCTTATCTAGACGGTATTAATGGTAAACAACCATTCTTCTAGGAGTTTTTCTTCTTCTGTAGTCAGAAAGGGTAATGGTCCAAAATCAGTTTTGGCGTCTGGGTGTTTTAGCTTAAAATGGATTGTCGCTCTAGGTGTACCATACTTTTTGGCTGCTGCCCGAACAGGGGTGCCTTGTCTTACGTCTTCTAGAGCCTTTTCTTATTGTTCTTTAGTATATTGCGGTACTTTGGGCATGTTGAATCAGTTTGAAAGAAAATAAAAATAGGAATTTAGTTATTGACCACCTTAGATTCAGTAATTAGCCACCCCCCGGACAATAACTGATCCGATGCACTTACAACGCTGAGATTTTGAGAAGACTGTAAGGATACCTTGATAAAGTCGAAAATGCATTAAAAACACTTATTTCAAAAATTCAGTTATTGACCGGGGGTGGCTAATAACTGAATTTCAAACAACCTAAGTTTAGTAATTAGCCGGGAATAATTTTCGATGTTAGAATTAGTTTACAGACTTTTAAATCCCACTAAATCAACCACTATTCAATTACCCACAGATAAATAAAGAGTTTACAAGGCCAAACCAACAAATTACTGATAAAATAAGGGACTTTTAAAACACTTACCTTAATTTTTCCGTAACGAACTCCTGCACTTGTCACATATTTTTTTGAACTGAGCTCACGAAGAAAAAATACGCCTTCTAGGTCAACTATTATGAATACATTCGAAAGAAGGATAATTGAAAGTGCATTTTTTGCCTTTTTCATTCACGTGCCATATTCTATTACCTTATTTCGATCAATTTAGTCTCAAATGGTCAATAACTGTAGGGTGGTCAATTACTGTAGCAATCACCCTACTTACTTAGAACATATTCATAGTATATTTACCCTGCGAGCGATACCTACAAAATTATGTTATATAATTTTGTTAGATACGTGTAGGATGTACCTATATTATGTACCGAGTAACTTTATTATTAAATATTATATTAATTAAAGTAATCTAAATGATAGTTTTGAGATCTTGTCAACGTGGTCTTGGAACAGGTTACGCTATCTCAGATAAACACTGATTGTGCGGAAGTGCGTGAAAAATAATCGCGATACAATCTTGTAATCAACCGGATATTTATAGATAGGTAATCATTCATCTTTTTTTTAAATACAGATTAAGTAAATAACCGTTCCCATAGTGTTTATTAATTTTATTTTTATGTACCTACCTACTTTATTATAGATTTTGTAATGGCATTCAGCGCCTATTAATTATCACTTAATTATTCAGAAATTTAAATTAATTATAATTCAACAATATCACCAATGTTGTCGTCAAAAAACAAAACAAGCTTTGGGTTTGCGGACCGTTGTTTATGTGGATGTGACGTCAGGGCGAGAGCGGGGGTGACGCGCGGGCGGCGAGGCGTGGGAACCGCGCGGCAGGTGCGCGCGCGCCGGCCACTGATCCTGAACACACACACCGTCGCACACCTCGACATGTTTTACTATAAATACAAAAATGCACACACACAAACAACTCTCTGTAGAGTCCGTTATTGAGAAAGTTCCGCTTTTCCAATAAAAAGGTTCTAGGATTTGTGACCCTGTACTTTCGCCAGGTGGACCAATTAATAAAACAAATCATTTATTTATTTGGTTAACAATTCATGTACACACAGAAAAAAAATAGGAAATTAGATCGTCAATTAGTACAAGGATGAATGTAGAATCTATAGAATAAATTTACTGAATTAAGAGTCCTGTTGTACCATCAATGAACCCATATTTTTTGAGTAGGTAAATGATTTGATTTCAAAATTTAATTAAATATCGTTAGATAATAATTTTTATTTTATTTATTGTGTAAAAATAAATGGGTACCTAGGTACGAAGATATTAAAAAAAATATTTAAAAAAAGGAAGGAAGTGACCCGTTATTTCTTATGTAATGTTATATTTATAATAAAATATATTAGTAACGTTAATGTCCGCTCCCGTTATCTCTTTTTTGGCAAAAGGCAGGAGAGAAAGGAAATCGAGTACTAAGTGCCTACCTACATGTAATAAATATCGATACTTACATTTCTTTATTTAAAAATCTTTGCTCCACATTATGATCTCATTGAACGTGGGAACTTAATATACGAACATAAATTTAACCAGACAGTATCAAACCTGCGTGATCCTGTTTCTGAGGTACGGGGTTTATGTAAATTATCACGTTGGCTTAGTCGGTTAGGGCACCTGAGGTACCTACTGGACCATACTTTAGAGATCTAAAGTATAGTCCAGTAGGTACCTCAGGCTTCACATAGTAAGTGGTTAAGATTAGTTATCTAATGTAGATACATATGTAATACACACAAATCTAGAATATCAACTGCTACTGACAATTTCAATGAAAAGCCCAATAATAAGTAATAGAACTTAGGACCTCACCAATCGCGCTTGCAACGATAATAAAACCATCCTTATTGTAGTACCTATCCTGGAAAATGAATAGTACAGATATACAATAAGTTATGCTACCCTACAAAACGTCCTCCTACTAATTTCCGAAAATTACGTCGTTATGTCCTCAACTCTTTACGAATGACGCCAATGATTCAGGGTCACAAATTATCTAGACTTCTCCAATAAAACCTCACATAAAGAGATACAAGAGCACTATAAAACATGCTCATTTCTCGTAAAAGCCAATAAAGGTAGTAATTAATTTTAAAAGCACAAAACTCCCTAAGCTGCGTTGTTTGAGCAAGTTTTAAAAACCTAACGCAATTAATAGTAAGTGAGTTACGTTGACCGACCCGGGCTCAATAAAAGTGGAGCAAAAATTAAATTCGTTTGCCAACAGCCCTGAAAGGGAGTTTTGGTCCTTTGATGTCACGTCGTGAGTAAATAAAGTTCACCTCTTTCTGTAACGGCTCACTAACTTTTAGGTTACATAAAAGCGTCCTATTAGATTTTAATACTATCTTTCATGTCAAAGGTAAAGTCGTTTACTAAATTGTTATTCTGTTTCAGCCCTGGACAGTATTTCCATATTTTTAAATTTTGTATCCGCGTTTGCCAAACGAAAGGTTTTTGCCATACACGCAATAATTGTATTAGATAAGTAGGTATATCATTTAGTCACTGTTATTTTTGTAGTATTATTCTTTACTTCTCTAAGTAATTTATTCAACAGATAACTATTTAAGTTATTAATAAGTAAAATTATACAAGTACATATTTGGTGAACAAAGAACAAAATGAGCGTAGATATCATAATTCCATAAATATTCAAGTAACAAGGCAAATTAATCGTAAAGAGGGCTCAGTTAATCGTAAACTTTTTATTGTGATATTATTTAATTTATTTTTCTCAGTAATTTGTGCCAATATCAAAGCAATTCTGAGGAACTCAAATTATCACAGCCACATTTTTACAGTCTTAAAATCGTTATGAAATTACAAGCAATATCGTTAAGAATAGATACCAATAACAATTGCGAATACCTAATAGAAAGTATATAATATCAAACTATTTCGCGGATAGTCATATTTAGATAGTCATATTTATTCAGCGAAGTACTTACATATTGTCCCTATTTAAACTTACATCGACTTTGAGCCTCATTACTTAGAGAACTGTGATAGGATTAAATATAATTTAATGGATAATACCTAAAGCTTGATTCAATGTATCAACTTAATCAACAACCCAATAATTTAATCTGACCATTGTAATCAATATATTATTTTGACATCGATTAAGCTTGACAATTGGGGACTTATTACTAAATGCTATTATTTTAATTAATCTAATTCTTATAATTCAATGTTTTTGCACACCATTGTTATGGTAGAATGTACTGAACCGAGATCCAAATCTTAACATCTGTATTGTACTACATTCTTGCAAAATAAATGAAATGATTTGAACCCATTTACTTAGGTGTTGGTGCAAGTTATATATTCAAATAATATTCATTCAAAGAGTTAATTTAAATAGAGTATTTTACTAATTGAATTAATGCTTTTTGTAATTTAAAACAACATTAGGTAGTCATAAAAAGATTAGGCAGACAAGAATATCTACATATATTTAAAAAAAAATCTGCAGTGATGATCTCAACAGACGCTTAGTAAATGCGCTAACTTAAAAGAAATTGAGAGAAATATAACGCCTGGCTGGTAAAAACATGACCATTTACTAGTGCTCTAGTAGAATATAAAAATCACATTACGATATCAATTTATAGTCATAAATAATATCACCGATAATTCTATGGTAAACGAGGATTCTGTGCTCAGAGGCGTCAATCCCGTAAGCCCGGGGCGGTACCCGCCTAGCATTGATTAATTTATTGTTAATGAGTTGGTTGCTAAACACCGCACCGCGGCTAAGTGATGTATACCAATTACCTGCCCGTCCTCGTTTGGAGGGCTAACTGTTGTTTTAATTGTAGTTTTGACTTCTAGGCATTTACGCGATAACGTGGATCTCTTTCAACATGGAAGCCAATTTCTGCGAATGAGATATGGCATACCTTCTCGTTAATTTATTGGAACGTTATTTTCATCTTTACTTTACTTTGTATATATATATTTTTTTTTATATATTTAGGTATAGACTCTTAATTACTTCACAGTAACATTTATTTAGACTCATGAGTAATACTATCCTAGGACTGAGTTAGGTTTAAACTTCTCCCGTAGCCGGTGTGGTAGTGGTAGTATCTATCAATTATATTATCTTATTATATGTGTATGTAAAATAACATCGGTATGATATAAGTTACATACAGATATTTACATACGGGGAAGACAGGCGTGATGATTCATGCTTATCGACCCCGAAGGATTAGGCAGGGTGTACAAATATACACCCAAATTTCTTCAGTAAGGTCTAAGGTATCATAGAGGGCGAGCCTATTACCATAAATCGAGGACGAATCCAAATTCCGAACTGCTACTAAGAATTTCATAGAAAAACCCAATACCATATGCTCTATCTGGGGATCGAAGACCTCTCGCTCAGCAGTCGTACTTATATAATAATCATTTACAATGGTCACAGGCCCTTGGCACTTATTTAAGCACTAGCTTCCGTCCGCGTGAAATATAGCGTTTGTGTAAATCTTGTTAATAAACTACTATACTGTTAACTATAGTAAATTCCATCAAGATAGAGTAAAATACATCCAAAAATTCAACATTGTACTATTAGTAGCATATACTTAGGTGATTAAATACACCTACAGATAATTCCCAATACCCTAGCCATGCTTTATAACAAACACCTTCAAAACGTTTGTCAAATACAATAATAGGTAGGTGCCAATATAAAATAACACACAAATAAAGAGATCTTAAAGACAGTGAAGTTCTATAGCGTACAGTGTTAAATTGTCCAACAAAGACAGGAAACACCGTATTGCAGAAACAAGCTAAAAACATAAGACAATAACGCATTCAGGATTAGACACGATTTCCATTGTAACGGGCCTTGTAATGCCGAAATCTAGTTGTAACAATATGGCTTTCTCTAGACGACGACGCCTCGTAAAGTTTACGGGACACTAAACGACCCGTTACATGCAACAATTGAGTCCTGTTAAGGTTTATTGCAGTTTATATTCGATTAACTAGATCCGATTGGACGTCAAGCTATTCGCATTGACGATGCGCGTAATGAAAGAGGTTGATATGATGTTGTAAAAAGTCTGAGATTTAAAAGATTTGTGTTCTAAAATTGGACAGGTTCATTCTTCATCAACCCATTTACTGTCCCACTGCTGGGCTCGAGTCTCGTGTCATTTGAGAAGAATTAGGCTATAATCAACCACGCTAGCCTAGTGCGCGTTGGCAGAATTCACAAGCCAGCGAGAGCATCTCTCGGGCATGCAGGTTTCCTCACCGTGTTTACCTTCACCGTTTGAGCATGTGATGAATGATGAACGTTATCATTATTATGAATATTGTATTACCTGCGTCCTGAAATTGATTACAGGACTATTGAGGTTGATGCAAGTAGTTCTTAGTGTGCATATTCTGGCTATGTGAATGCTGCTTTTTCTGGATTCGTCTTCCTACAAGGAAGCTATGAAAGGTTTGCGATTTTGGAGCCTGTGTTTTGACGGCGGAAATAATCCGCCGTTCAAAAGATCGAATTAAATTGGGCCTAGTTTGAATGTTGTCTATGCAAACGACACGCACATACTGTATAGATGAAAAATATGCTACTTATGTATCTGTTTCTTCGGAAACTAAATTTTCGAAGAAATGCTTAAATTTCTTCGAAAGAAATACTGAAAACATTTGGTGTTTTGACTCACAGGCTGTTACTTACTAGGGCCCGCTTGGTCTTACATATTACCAAAAATAGGCATTACTTTGAAAAAAAAAACAATATTTTGAAGTCGAATATTAATTCTTAGTAATAATAATTTAATACATTATTATGATAAACTGTGTAGATTAATGTATGTACTACCTAACCTTTTCTTATAATCCTACGAAGATCGCGTGTACTTTATCAGCGTAATGTGTTGCCAGCCAAAAGCCTTCATTAAGCTTCGTAATTATGTGGTATTATTGCATGAGGCAACTCGTTAAACAAGGCCAAACATACATGTACGTAATCAATATAAAACTGTGATGTTTGTTACATTAATTAGGAAATTAAATAATTTTATTATAGGGCAAATTGTGTCGGTATTTGTAAACCATTTGTTCTTGTCTTCACGTCGCGTGAAACATAATTAAATTATGGGCGATAGAAGAAAAATAGGTACTTTTCTTCTATCTATAAGGCTAATCACGCTTGCCTAGAAGAAATTGGTGTGAACCTAGAAAGTGTTAAAATAAATTTGGTGTAACCAAAACAATTAGTAACCAATTAGTAAGATATTTAAATCTAGCTGTCTTTTATCCCAAATGGCATGGCATGGAGATTTTTAAAGGCGTATGAATACATAGGTATTCATACGCCTTTAAACGCAACCTAGAAGTGTAGTGAGAGAGTAGTCCATACTAAGTCATAGATAATAAGAAGCAAGACAAGGCACATGACATTTTTAAATTAATTTTGTTTTAATTATTAATATAAATCTATCAAAACGATACTTGACTAGACGTGTGGAGTCTGCCGACCCGCAGCAACCTAGAGTGATAGTCATTTAGCATTACATCTTAATAAGAGACCCATTCCTAGCAGTGGGACAGATAATGAGTTGGTAAAATGAAGGACTTTTTTTATATCACTATCGCGCACTATCGCTTAGATAGTAAGCGGTTACCGAATCCCATACCTAGCCGTTTGCAACACCGCTGGGCTATAGGCTGTAGAAACTGTTTAGGTATCTTAAAATAAGGGAGTTACTTAACTGAGAGCAAACGGAATTCCCATTCTGTCAGAATAGTCGTACTTTCTTCTGCCAATGAGTTTGGTTACCTACGCTCTTTGGGGATCTCAAAACCATACTCAGTCACAGATTCACAACTTATGTTGCTTCACTGCGGTCTTCCGTAACCCGGGGGTATTTTAGCGAGGAATCTCGCTATGCCCTGCCTCTCAAAAACCCTCTAAATAACAAACATTTACACAATAGTAGGTATACCATTTTCCATATTTATTTTTCTGTATGTCAATGTAGCGTCGGCGCAAGTCCAGCGTGTGATGCGTGTGCGCCGAAGTGACGCACGATGTTGTAACGTTTCCTCTGAGCCGGCGACTTCGTGGAACATCGACATCACCGCCGCTAATATTGTGGCCTGTATCGCATTGTGATCACTGTTAGTAAATATTCACTCATAATGCCCAACAAAACATTTCGCAAATGCTTTCCTCTGTTTGGGAACCGATTAGCAGTAACATTTTTGTTGATATCAAGCAAAATGTTACAAAAGATTGGTATTGATTATGCTCCGGCAAAATACACTTTTCAAAGAACTACCAACTCTATTGGTACGGGTTTTTGTATCCAACCAGGCTGGACGGTGCAAAAATTACTTATTATTAAAAGTTCGAGAATATTCAAATATCAGAAATCAAGTGCAAATGCACTGTATTCAAATCGTGCCTATGGCATGGCGAGGATCTATAAAATATGGAATTACCTCATATGGGAAAAGTTCTCTTAAATTATACCACTATGGTATAGCATCAAATTACGAAGTATGAAAAGCATAAAATTATCGCACTGATGGCATCGGATGCCGAGAAGCCGATAATGTGGGAACTGAGGCACGCACCTGCCTGTCACGCTTCGTCTGTCGACGCACTCCAAAGTAACAAGTATTTTAGCACACATGTACCTATACAAGAAGTTACTAAAGGCACACTAATACTGGTCTTTTAACCTCATGAAGCAGTTCTACAGTCAACTTTGACCTTCCAGTTACATTTATGTGACTTCCAAAAGCGTTCAACTTTGACCAATTAATAAATCTCGTTTATTGTCAAGCGACCATTTATTTTCAGGGATTGCTAAATTGTCTTTAATTAATATTAATTGAGAGTCCTTACGATTCTTTGCGAGGAATGTTATTGCGAACGCCCGCATCGACATCATGTGGGGACTCGACTAAATATGACCCCCATACTTACGAATTCACACGAAAACCAACTTCACCGATCGATTAATTGGTTTCTGCAGTTTTAATTACAAAAAAAAGAAATGGTAGCTTTTATCTCACGCCCTGTTGTCGGAACACATTACGGAACTAAAATGTTACATTTTCATGAATGAAAATCCGAGAATTAAAACATAATTAGCCCTTAAAACATGTTCGGCTACATTTACTTCTAAAGAAAAAGTCGAATCCGAGACACGATGTATCTCTTAGAGACACAATGATTTGGCTAAAGTACACAGCGGTCGCCGTGTAAAATTTCACTAGCTAGAAATCCGGTGGCTGTGTTTTCCGGGCTTCCCGGCGCATCCACAATGGCGTCCCTTCCGGCCAGGTTCCCGCCAAAACAGAAATAAACTGACCTAGTTGCGCGGGCGCACGTCCGGCCCTCTCGCGCTCCGTCTACGATCTGCATTTCCGGTTCACTTGTAATTTTTTATGATTTTTTCAATCTGCCTGTCATAATGAGACATGGTGAAACTAATTATATCTCACAGCCAAAGTTTCGTTATGGTTTTTATTCGGGCTTGTTATACCTTCATTTTGTAGGTTGACATGTTATTTATGTTATAAATAATACGTCTAGTTATTTTGTGTTAAGACAGCTTTCAATGCTGATATGTGATGATGAAACGAACATAACAATTGGCTAAAGTTATAAAAGTAAACAGAGGAGAACGTATGTGCTAGTGTTCAATATGAGCTAGATTCTTGTCAACATAATGACTACACTATAACGATTTTGAAAGCCAATACGTTATTTCTTCATTTCTCAGAATACTTTATTAAACTGGGTAGGTGTTTGCTTGCACGCTTTGCAGCAGGTTCAGTGTTGTTTGATCTGAGTCGAGACTAACAGAATTTTGTCCGTCCTCTTAATGAAAATGTATCAAATCAATTCAATAAAGAGTAAGTAAAAAAAAGAAAGTAAAATATCCCTAAAAAAATAATTTTTAACTTCTTCATATTTTTATATCAGGTACTACTCGCTCAACTGCTAGAATTACCATCGTCATACACTACACTAAGATACAAGAGAGATATTTACACCTGTATGATTTATCTTCCCGAAATTCATTTACAAACCGGAATACGGTAAAGCCGAAATAGATTTCCAGGAATTACTTGTCCCAAGAAACTGTTACTAGCTAGTTTGTCACAAACTAGTCATATTGTTCCATTTATATTGCCTTTCAATAATAATCACAGTCTCCTCTCATCTTATTTTTTTACTATTTTTTATTAGTTATATCTTTGCTAAATTTGTATGCTCTCCAATTGATATTCATACTGCTTTTTGCATTTCTGATGGTTTTTTGGTACTATTATAAAGTTAGAACTACGAAAAAGACTTAAAAAGATTTACATCTGCTACAAACATAAAATCTATATAATTGGCATATGTGTAATTTAGGAGCACTGTAATATCAATGTCCAAGGGATCACAATCACGGGAAATAGAAAAGATAATCACGCGTCTATTTGTACAGGGATTGGCAGATGAGTAATACCTTTTGCCAGTAAATACGTACAAATCAAAACTCCGTGTACCCATAGAAAATATCATAAAAAACCCAATATCACTAAAAATATCAATGTAATGTTCATTGTTAAGGTTGTATTATGGTGTACCTACTTACAATAAAGCATATTCCAACACTTTGCTGCAATAAGGATGGGATTGGTACCCAAGATTATTAGCCATTATTTGTTGCTTCAATTTACTCCATTATTTAAAAATCTGATGAATATCACAAAACAATAGATTAAATACACATAGGGTGTGCAAAGTATTATCGCGTGTGTACAGTATGAAGAGGTTTGCATAACTTACGTGCTTTTTGGAGCGGAAAGGGACGCAGTTGCCACACCGCGTGACCTTGCTGACGTTATGCTGCGCAGGCGCATGACCCACAAAACATCTGCATCTTGCATCAAAGGACACGTCTTTTGAGCTGGACTAATAAAAGTACAGCAGTACACTCTTCAATTTGATTTAAGGAAGGCACGGCACTCAATCTATAAGAAATAAATTATGCCCACGTAATATTTTTATCTCTTTATTTAAATAGGGGTTTAATTCAATATAAATAGCAATATTTGTACATGTTTATCCACATTTGTAAAGTAATTTCCTTAAAAAAATGTAGAGTAATAATAATAGTGTTCTCTCTTCTGTCTGTAATAATGTGATTTTATACAAACTGAATTTAAAAAGTTATGCTCAAGTAATTATTTACTGAACATATTCACAGCTAAATTCGTAGCAATCTTATTACAATGCCTCAAGTCCCATATTTGTACAGAGAACGATTTCAGACTGAAAGAATGGACGGCTGACCTTGTCATCGCTCAAGTAACTCGCTATGGCCTAGAAATTAACATCTGGATGTTGCATGAAAGACATTCAACACCAACAGTCTTCAATAGGCCCCCAGTGTTCAATAGCAATTGCATGGACTCGTACTTTTTGTAGCTGCTTATAAAAGAGGTTCTCAAATCCTGATGAACTGTATTTCTGTTTGTATGTTATGCGAAATCTTCGGCTGTTGCGAACCGATTTTAATCAGTCTGAAACTATATAAAATTCAGAATGAATTCTACTCCAATGAGTCTATAAGTTTTTATCCATCTTATAGTATCTATTTAATCAAGAAATCAGTTTATAATAAGCCATTACTAGTCCTGCTTCTGCTTGTAACTGTTAGGTCCCACATATATTAATCGTTTAGACTTAAATAGTTTTATTTCAACGATTAATTTCATGACAATCGTTAATTTGGTTCGCATACAAATTCAGTTCTCAGGACATGTATTTTTTTACTCCTAATATGGCTCCTAGGCGTTTCATTCGTGTTTAATTAAAATGTAACACCGGTAGTTGGGTTTACATTTATATCCTCCATTAAATAATGAGACATAAATTGTGTTTAAGATCAAAATAAATTGGAGTCGTTAAAAATTGATGCCCTTTTTCAACGATGTGACGGGACTGGTAATTTTGTTATGGTTTTACCGTTTGGTTTTAGTTACGACGTGAGCAAAATTTCCGTCATTGCTATTGGTTTTATTTGTTGCCTCCTAGTTTGAATTCGTCATGCATTTAAATGACCTTCTGATGGTGGCATTATTTTGTGTTGCTATCAATGCGATTATTATAAATAGATGTAATGTTAGATAAGTCTAACTTTTACAATACAATATAGTAAAGGTTGAAGCTATAACATTCATATTACACAGTACAAACCGAGGCACCGTCTAGACGCGCCCCCGCGGGCGGAAGTAGCTGTTACGAAATTAATGCGGCTCTAATTAAATGACAAGCTCCCGGCGGCCATCTTGTCGTTACTGTCAAAATAGAACTTCCCTGTCAACAGTAGCCCACTTCTGTGTAAATGTAAACTGGTATTTTTTTCCATTGAAATGTACTTATGATGTATCTATTTAGACTCTACTCTCGAAATTGTTTGCATTTATATGTTTGTACAGAAAAACTAATATGTAGTACGTGGCGTTGGTCTATGCAAGGTGTTTTCTGTAATAATACTACATTACTAGATATTGTAGTATCTTGATTGTATTTATACTTGACTAGTAGTAGTACTTGACTCCAATGACACATTACCATTTAAAGGACTTTTTGTAATTAACTGTGATTTTTATACATTTTAAATTGGATAATATTTGTAAACTTTATGTGTTCACATACATGTTTTACTTTTAGTATGACTTGTAGATACGATAGCACATTACTTATAATAACTTACATAATAATATCCATAGCATTTTCCCTAAAACACAATAATACTACAGTATTTAAGGCCGATAACGTTATCTAACAGCATAATTTGTAGAACAAATCATATATCGTAAGAGCAACTGCAATTTCTTTGCAAGGAGGTTCAAGCCCAACATTCCTCCCTGATGCCTCACGACCTCCTACGAGGTACGTTGTCAGGAAGTATACAATATCTATATTTATCCACCACAAAGACCATTATTGTCACTTTGTTAGAACAAAAATCGGTCTCTCGCGAGATAAGAGCGCGGCGCGTTTGTCGGCTAGCTTCAAACGGTGCGCACGCGTCTCACAGACACGTTCGGAGAACCAAAGGTCCGGGGTTCGAGCCCGACTAATCAACTACCGATACGTCGCGTTTAACTAATGTTCTTGGAAAATGTGACAAAGCGAATGATATAATTTGACAATATTAAAAAATACGAAATTTCAAAAAACGTCTCTAATAGTACGCCGATTCTTGATATGCTCTTTTTACATTACATTACACGTTGCAGGGAGTAGTCCTATTGAGGAACTATTATTATTATTATATTACAATTCATTCCTAAGATATACACATGACACAATTATCACCAATATCTTATAGGGCCATACACAAATAACATCGTACGAGAATAGAACTCCCAACTTGTGGAGCGGGAACGGTACCCTTTGCAATTGCGCCAATTATGTCATCAAATCATCATCAACCCATTAACGTCCCACTGCTGGGCACGGGTCTCCTCTCATTTGAGAGGGATTAGGCTATAGTCCACCACGCTAGCCTACTGCGGGTTGGCAGACTTCACATGCCATCAAGACAAATCTCTCAAGCATGCAGGTTTCCTCACGATGTTTTCCTTCACCGTTTGAGCTTGTGATAAATACGCACATAACTTCCGAAAAGTCAGTGGTGCGTGCCTTGGGTTCGAACTCGAGACCTTTGACGTCTCAGTCCACTGATCACACCGCTAGGCTACCACAGCTCTGTCATCAAATAGTGAGCCTATATTCATATAGGAAGCCAGTGAACAGGTTAGATATAGTATACCATGAACTCATTCTAAAAGGCCAATCCAATAAGAGTTTTATGACGGTCAGTACACAGTAACGCGTGGTAGCATTTCGGTGGCGGGTTAGAGAGGTGGCCCCATTGGTCATTATGATCATTATCTGTGGTACGATCGACACGACTGCGCGTCGCTCGACAAATTGCTGTTGTTTCATTTATTCTCTTTGTTCTAAATGATTCTACGTTTTTAGTTTGTAGGCTAGAAATGATGGAACTGGTATTGAAGCTTAGGAGGAAAACTAAAACATTTTTAAGAAACAGTTATTATTATGTTAGTTATAAAATACTTTTGCTACAAGAGTCGGCCTAATCTTAACAATTTTTTATAAAATATTTTTATTTAATAGATACTTTTACTGTAGTAAAAGTAAATATTTAGTAAAAAAATATATTTAAACAAGACTAATTCGGCTAAATAAAATTTGTATAAAATTACTGCCGACAAAATCTTGGGCCACCAAGCCACCATCATCATTCTATCTACGATCAAAATACATTTGTCCTATTTAACTATTCACTAAAATGATACATTTTTGTAGAGGTGATATTTAGACAGAGACTTATACGTACATGACTCAAAGAACTCACAACAACACCCTCTTTAATTTCTACACCAAACCATTGTGAAAAACAACCATAACTTTTTAAATTCTTGAACAAAGCCTTGAGTCTTAAAGACTATAGTACATATCTACTATAATTATATGTATCCTGAATCCACCGTGTGACTCATAAAGGCTCACTGGACACACCTAATTTTAAGTAATGAATACTAAATTTATTGCTCTGTTATGAGCTAATAACACTGTTTATTCATAATTATCTGCACTACCAGTCTTGAATTTATTTGCATACAGTATTTTTCCCAGCATCGCATATTTGCTATAGATTATGTATTTATATTCACGGTAGGTAGTGTTTTACATTCCGCCACAATTCTTTCATGTTTCAACATACATATTATTATGTAATCAGTAATGTATACATAACATACCATCACGCCTGTATCTTGAAGGGTTAGAAGACAGAAGCGTAGGTGCCAATGCAAAACCAATTTCTCCTGCCGAGATATTTTTGAACTATATTGGCGACTGAATGTCAGTATTTTATATAGTGATCGCCTCCAAAGCAACTCAATGATTGAATCTAATGTCCTAAAAATAATTAAGGTTTGTCACAGATGTTTGTATGACTAGAAAACCATCAGTTTAACGTGCTCCGAGCACGGACGATCTCGATATGTTATTAATGGACAACCGTCTATTGACTGACCTCGAGAGGCGTAGCTTAACCTTACAGATCGAATGATCAGATTGGGTAGTAATTAGACACGAACCTCACTAGTACTCGTAGTTCACTTATATATTTATTGGTTGTTTACTAACTTTTACTATTTAACCGGTCACAAATCCAAACTTCGAGCTTTTTTAATTCATTTAGGTGTAATTGAAATAACATTTAAACTTGCTTGTATGAGGAATTATACCAGATTTTTTGCGAAGTAGATTCATCAATATTTTTTTTTCAGGAGTCCACTAGAATTCAGTTTAGAATATATGAATAAACATATTTTTAAGTTGACACTGACACTTCAACTTACAAATACAATGATTCAAATTCTAATTATTCACAATAAGCATGTTTCCTTTTTGAGTACAAAAGTCTAACTAGAAAAGTTTTGTCAGAGTATAAATAAAATATTTTATTATTTAAATTATCGATTAAATTCATAAAGTTTTGGTGATTTACCCCTAACACAAACGTCGGTACGTCTGTTACATTGTAGCTCGTAAACTATCAGATGAACAGTTTCGGGAGTTCTATGCTGTGAAATACTTTTAACTGGAAATGACTTTTTGCTTATAGTATCTATAACTAGATAATTCTATATTTCTATAACAAAATTTTCAGCTATTTTAAAACAAATAACACCATTATTATCGAGGATTTTTTTTAAATAGAAAGCTATTTATATTTATATATTTATTTATATTTGTATTATTCTTATAAGTTATAAGTAAGACTCTTAGGTTATTTGCAACATTAAGTAACTCGGCGTACTTCTGATACTCGTATTTTAATTTATTTGCAATAATATCTTAATTAATTGTTGATAAATATGATAATTATGTTTCCTGTTTTCATTAACTAACTAAAACTGTCCGCAATTAGAGGCATTTTAATTAATAAATAATAAATAAAACTTTAAAATAAACTTCAAGTAGCTTTTTTTGGCGAAAGCGTCGCTAAACATAAATTGGTCAACACGCAGGTAACACTTAACTCTAGTTACTCTAATAATTATTATTTCCCTAATGTGAATTGCAATATAATCTAATGCCTTCCGGTTTATAATGATGTGCATATATCTTATTACCTATCTATTTTCATTTTTTAGCATACATGTACAAGCGGAGTTTTAAATCACTAGAAAATTGTATTCTATATAAAATATGATTTTATGTTTAAGTTAGGTATCATATTTTTCGTATCAAAAACTTCAGATTCATCATGATATTGTCCTCTTGCTACACACAATCGGTTTCTCAACGACATTTTCCTTCTAACTTAGGTATCCATATGATATCGAAGAAGAAGGACTGCTACTACGTCCTTGATCATATCTCGAGACCATCACTATTATCTTACTATAAGAAATCATTTTTTTCAATATGACTTCCCCTAAGACCTAAAGATTTTTTTCAAAACACGACCTCTCTAAGCACTCTTTCTACTAAGGATGGGCGAACAAAGCTTTATACTGTATATGTAGAGAAGGGAGGGTAAGATACAATTCTCCTGTAGTGGTAATGACTCAACAGACATTAATAATACGGTACACCTAGCATAGTAATTCAAATTCCCTTTAAAAAAACATATTTTTGAGCACAGCAATTTTGTTTAATTTTAAAGTCAGCCAATATAATCAGCTGTGTTTTATAAACAGGGTCACTGGTACAACACAGTTAGATATTTTGGTCCAAAACTATTATTAATTTCCTGCTTCCTGTAATATTTCCTTTGCATTTGCTCTTGACTCAATATAAAGAAGACTTGCCTACCTACTCGTAACTCAATGTATTCCTTGCAAGGTAAAGTAAAAGACGTTATAATTAAGCAAAATTATAAATTCCATCCTCGTATTTTCTACCAAAATCCAGCAGTTAGCATAGCACATACATGTTTATGTTTTGTATCAATAAATTTACTATTGTACCTTTTTGTATAGCTGATGAAATTGACAGTTTTTTTTTTCAAAATGTCTGTTATGTATCAAATCTAAGTGAGGCGATTGTTTTACTATAGTTAATGTTATCCTTCCGATATAATATAGCCTGTATTTATGTGTTTGCAATATGATTTTATTTTATTAATAAATTAACTTGGGTATTGTTGTTCGGATTTTTTTTCTTTATGTTATTTACTCGTTTAACGCAAATTACAAATAAGAACTAATTGACAAATCTCCGGATCTTTATAGCCTACATTTTGAAAACTGGCAGGAAGTGCCTTAAACGACGCGGACATCCGTTTTAAAAAGATTTTAAAATTTAACCAACATTACGAAACCAATTAAAAAGTTTTATGTAAACTACACAACAGCCAGTGATTTATAATAGATATTAATAAAAAAAACTAAATCTAGGTGTTATTATTTTAAATAAGCTTTTATAAACATTAAGGAATCTTAAAGACTTTAGTTCCACTTTAGTAGTTAATTTTAGGTAAAACGGCCAATTGTTTGATGGCACGATTAGAGTAATGATTGAGCGGTCAGCTTCTGCCCTGCGTGTCGCGGGTAAATTCGCGGAAACATTACTAGTATGAAACAAAGTTATTTCAAGAAAAAAAATAAAAGATTTTACTCTCTTTATTGGTCCCAGATTCGGATAACAAGTTATTGCAGTATAATATCATGTGGGTTAATGTCTTAAGCGTTCAAAAGTCTAAATAACTTAATTAATTAAACCGGCCAAGTTTTATTAATTAAGTTAAGGACCCGCGAACGCGTACGTTCCCATGTCGGGCCACGCGTATGTAGGTATTGTGGTGGATTATTACTCGTTAACTGTCTTGTAAAGCCTACTTAGCTGAGATAATTTTCTTAATAACTTTTTTGATTATACATATTACTGCCGCGATTTTTAACAAATAACCAGTAACAAATTACCAAAAAATACAGTTGCATGCTTTTAGTTAGTAGTAGCGGGAGAAAGGAGGATAATATCCTCCTTTTTCAGGTTCTCTCCTCTCCAGTTAGCACTTTCAAAACCTAATATATTGCAAATAGATACCTGGATAGAAAACTGATGTTGACATACATTTAGTGTTTTTAAACGCCCTATACAATAACACCACACAGTATGGGATAAGTAAGAGAGAAAAATGTATGCTTACTCTACACGTAGGTTTTATTTTACTACTTTCGTAGCAAATCTCTCAAGCATGTTTCGTTTTGAGCCGGTTTCCACGATGTTTTCTTTCACCGTTTGAGCATGTGGTAAATACGAACATAACTTCCGAAAAGTCAGCGTGCCCGGGTTTGAACTCGAGACCTTTGACATGTCAATCCACTGGTCACACCACTAGGTTACCACAGCTTCTCAGCTCATCTGTATTACTTGTTGATTACGGAACCATAAAGTGTTATTAATAAAATTTAAATTAACAGTAATACAGCAAATACATCGGAGTAACATATAGGCTATAATTTCTCATAACATTCGGATCAAGCCGCGGGCGGAAACTAGTTCATTAAGAGTCCATTCCATGGATAAAATATTAGCCAGTCAGCGGGTTGATAACGATTCCTAGGTCTCCCCCGGATGATCATATAAGAAGGTTGACAAGCTAAGTATATTTGTTCTCGAGTTTGAAAATAAACTTTTTTTATTATTTTCAACCTCAGGCACTCATACATCATCATCATCATGTCAGCTGGAGGACGTCCACTGCTGGACATAAGCCTAGGCACTCATACATACTTCTCGGTCAATTAATAACTACTTTTAGGCAAATATTTTAATCACGTAGAGTTTAACTTTATAGATTTTACTATCCTTTTGCTAACATGTACGTACAGACCATCACCAGTCGAAGCTCATACAAAAACACCGAAATCGTAATTTTTCGATTTTGTCTCTGTCATACCTAGAAATGAACTGAGCCTTATGAACATGTATTTATGTATAATTATAGTTAGCTACAGATACTATACCAATTCATTGTAAATCGTTACCATAACACTAGGTACCTTAGAGTTTCCTTATAACGGGCAAAGACGGCTGCATCGAGGTTTCAATCGTTATAAAATCACATAGCATTGTGAAGGTTCTATTAAACTCGGCGGCAGTAACTCATTGCCTACAGTAAAAGTAGTTGGAGATTATCTGAACGAGATTTGTACCCTGACTAGGTTGGCTGTGCGACCAAAACTAGATCCAAAACAGCTCTAAATTAATTGATAATAGACTAATATCAACTTTATGAAGATTAGAATAAAGTGTATTATTATTTGTTGTGATGCGGTGGTTGTGATGGTTTAAGGCTGCGTTGCTGGGACACTGGTCCACAGTACTTGGGCGGCAGGTGTTCCGAACCAGCCTCCTCCCACTGCCGGCGCCGATCTCTCGATCAATAGAGATCAATGATCTACTTGAGATTTAAACACTAGTTGAAATACCCGGCTGCACCTTGGTTTAAGTGACTTGTATTTAATAGGAATGGAAAACGAAGCAGGAGTGGAAGCTTATCGATGTTTATTTGTATTGTGAATTGCTAAAGAGTTTAGATTTAATGAAGGACAGTGAAATATGTATGAAGCTTAAGTTTAAAAAACATATTCGCACGTGTTTAAAGAAGCAATACACTGGGGTTCAAATACATACTCATATATGAAACAGGTTTATCTCATTCTAATTGCAACAATAAATGTACTGTGTGTGGGTATATTTATTGCGCATTTTATCGAATTTTGTGATAATTTCGAAACATACGATAGGCATACATATATTCTTTGTTCTAGCCTTATGCTGTTTTAAAAAAAACCGCAGTCATCGTCTGGCAATTCTTTTCAAGAATATTTTTTTTTGCATTGCGTGATGCGTCAGTCGAGCAACAAGATCTCAAGATTGAACAAATCTATTGAAAATTTAGTTTCATTATATAAGTAGTTCTATTTTCTCTTTAGTAGTTCGTATCGGTTTATTCGACAGCTCTAAATAGTTTATAGTAGTATTTGTATTATTTATTATTATGTCTTATGTACTATTATAATAGAAGTATTAACGTAGTTTAATTTCAACGATAATGTAAGAAGAGAGTTCTGTTTAAGAGATTCCGTGATGGGATCTGTAAGAGAATTAGAATGATGTGACGTGCATTTACTATTTACATGGTAATAATTCCATGTGGAATTCATTTCAACTATCTTTTTTGTACATGTAAAAAGTTCCACCCCAGTCATAAAATGCAATAAAACTATTTTTATCTACTATTTTCTGAATTATAAAAGTAGACAGTCCTTTGACATAACCTATGATTAATATAACTTTATGAGTAGGTACGGAGCATTGCATACATGTAACTACGTACTACCTCAACCTAATAAAATAGTAATAATAAACTGAAGATGTTTTATAGCATTTTATGAAGTATTCAGTGCTAACTTGCTATATGCTCAGCGCGCTACTGCTAACAGATATCTGTCTAAGGTATTAGCAAATTAATTTAGAAACGATTTTATTTAAAGAGCTTTGCTTTTTATTTTGCTTCAATATAATTCTCCTAAACCTGTAAAATATGGCCAGCTAATGTTATAAATAACATTTTTTTCTTCCACCATTGCTCGTGGAGATTCCTTAAATGTGTCTAATTTATGGACATGAGGTAAATTTTACGAGTTTATGAAAAGCTTGGAGCTGAAAACGTGATTTCTTGTTCATTCCTAACAGTGGTATAATGAATAAAAAAAAGATATTACACATGATTATTTAAACAAATGAAGCTGATAACTTATGTTACTTATTCAACCATATCAAAATAATAACTACGTAACTATTACATCGATACGGTGACGTTAAAGGCATAATCTTTGTTTTATACATAAATATGTTTAACATACTGTAAACTAAAACTGTATTTTAAAAATACAGTCAAATTGATAACCTCCTCCTTTTGGAAGTCGGTTAAAAATCAACCGGGGTTTTAAACTTGCCCTCTCAACGGGACCTCTTATACGTAAGCAAGATGTTAGGAATATAAAACAAATCGTTGGTGTAATTAAAAATCTTCACGGCTAATTAAAACTAAGTACGTTCACGCTTCCCAAAATTGCGTAAAGATTAGATATGCTACCGACTTCAATAAACTTAATGGGTATCCCCATTAGTCTGTGGTTGGCAATTAAATCGCGAGAATCGATTCGTTAACTGGCGTTGCTAAATTAGTTAGCACAGCTCTACACGCTATCGATTAGCGAGTTAGGCTCACTTTCATAATTCGAATACTGTTTGGACTGATTGAATAAAATGTATCTTTGCTTTTTTGGAGTATTCGTAGCGCACTAAAGTTTAATCTCAGTTTTCCGCTAAACTTTCATAAATGTAGAAACGAGAAACACAAACAGTTTTCTAAAAATAAGTTACATTTTAGATAATTATTGGCATAAAACTAATTGGCATAAATTAAATAGATGGGGAAACAACATTTTATTTAACCTATTATGATATGTAGACATACGTTTCCTCTAGCAAATTAATAAAAAAGCAATAAACTGTCAATGCAGTAGCACCTGTTTTATGTATGTATTTGTGAATTAGCTAAAGGAACTACAATCATTAGCATGCAAATCAAACTAGGTATAATCTAAAGCTAGTTTGCCGCGTGACTCATGGTAATATCAAGTGATATTTAGATTTTGTCGGTCGATGCATTGATAAACCTCTAAAAACTTGAGTACTTATAAAATACATGGTTCACACGTATACTGAAATCAATTTTAACTTTAATTCAATAGTAATAAGAGTTACATTAAAGCATCTCGGATCGTAATTAATATTATTATTTTAGACAAAGTATTATTGTTGAGTTTCTTCAAGGTGGACGTAATAACCGGTGTGATTCATCTGATAAATACCTACCTATACTTTAATGACAACTCCATCTGTGCTGTCGAATATAAATCCAATAAGTTAGTACCTATTAGTGACAGAAATAAGATATCTGACTACTTAGATGTCGCCTTCCAGTCTATTTAAGACGCAGCTGTATATCAGTCTTTGACCTCCCAATTTCTAAGCAATTCCAATATAAGTATATCTAATAACTATATACAAACTTGATATACATCTATGAGATTTTTTGTTTTCAAATAATAAAACGGTATCTAATATTTGGTTTCAGACTACATAAACGATTTCACATCTAGTATGTTCCATTAAACAAAGTCAAACCTCATTGTAAATTATATAATAGACCACCCATTCTTTGAAAGTCGTGTCGTGTTAATTGCATTTGATAATTGACTTATTTTAAACCATAAAAGATTACTTGAATGATTTTGATTTTGAGATGAGACAACAAATATACCGATATCTAAATGCATATGTTCCGTGCGGGTGTCGAACTTATAACCTGAGGTGTAGAAGTCGATCTTTCGACGTGCTATGGCATGGGCTAATCTTAAGTTATTACAATTTTGAATTGAATACGCAGCGGCGAGTTGTTTGGCCTAAACTCACTACACAAGAGAATAACGTATCTTCCATGTATTTAGTGTATCAAATATTCCTACTCAATTATCTATCTAGGATCAAAACAAAACATTGCAAAGTTAGAAGAAATTCAAACAAAAACTAGTCTTAAATCCCATTGTACGCTGCAGTCCATAACTCGCCATAAGACAACATAGTTGTAAGGGTTATTACATATCATTACGAGCCGTTGACCGCTCACAATATCGTTCGTGTAGACACTGGATTGTTTCTATGGGAGCAAACAAATTGATAACGTCCACATCTCGCTACATTAAGGCTGTATTATCCACTTGTAGAACCCACTTTAAATTAATAATGATGCTTCACTTACTTGTTAGATAAATACTTTCAGTGGAGTTATAAAAATAAAAGGTTTATTTAGCAACTTTTTATCATAATATAATTATCTAGCTAGTTTCAATTAAGTTAGCTGTCTTATCTTCAGAAAGAAATTTCTTGACGAATCATTTTCTCATCAAACACGTTATTCACCTGAGCTCAAACATAAAAGTAAAATACCTTATCTTTAACATTTTGTACTCAAGGACACGTGAAAACTGATCAAAATGTAAGGAAATATAAATCGACGAGATAAATGAAATGCGATACGTACAGTAAAAGTTGTTTCATTTCATTAACACGGGTTTATTGATGGCAGCAATTTAAATCAGTCCAGTTTTCCGGGCCACAACATCTTATATAAAGTTGAACGGTGTATGTTAAAGTCGCGTTAGTAAAGTGTGGCGCTGAAAGGGTTAACTGACGGCCCACCGCCACCAGCCCGCGTTATTTATCACACAGGATACGTAATGCTTTTAACATTTATTTGCGTTTTACTCCGATGACACGGCAATGCATTAAAACGAATGTCCTCTCCCAAACATACATCTCTCAGACTCTCATACAGAGCTTTTTATTCAAACCTTTTTACAATACCTTTTGTAGAGCTTCATTCATTAAAACAAAAATAGAATTGTAAAACCAACGACAAGCTACTGTTCATTTCTTTCTTTTTTAGTACCAGCCATTCATTATTGTACACTCTTTATTGAGATCGCAACATTATTAATAAGCTTTTTGATTACAATCGTGTTACAAGGAGAGTATAAAAAAGAGGTCATCATTTGTCCATGCTGGCCGACAGACAGACAATTTGGTGTAGATACTTATCCGTAGTCCATACGGTAACGGTAGCTCGGAACATATGCGTATGAGCACACATGCACACGCGTCAGCACACACACATGCATGCCTCAATGAATGGGATGCTGCCACCGGCGATTACAGATAGGGCTACCAGAACACAATAATATTTTATCGACACCAAAAATCACGACTAATTTAAAAACGGAGCGATTGAATTAGATAGAGGTATTTAAGCTTAAGTGGATGTCTTAATTGTTGATAATGACAGAGGCTGAATTAGCTGCATTGAGACTGGAGATAAAAGATCTTAATCAAAATGTGAAAGCTGTGATTGGTAAATTACGATGTCGGTAGTTTACTCATTGCGGTGGCACAGCCCTATAAATAAAACAAGGTAGATTATTGCGCGTGTAAGCGTGTTTCCCACGGCGTGCAAAACAAGTTCTTTGCCAGAGATAAGCTGAAACTTACCACGAGGCCGGCTAAATTAGTACCTCAGTGACAGTTTCCTGTCTCCTTTACATGTTTTCTATAGTCTAAAAGAACGCGTTTATATGTACTTATTAAATTAAATTTCCTATTATTAAAATGTTAGTACTGCTGGCTTCATATTGAGCCTGGAGGTAACCCATAACTTTCACGACACAACGACGCAACAACATAAAGTGGTTTGTGTAAGTGTAATGTGTTGAATGTAGAGGTTTCTTAACTTATCTATTTTTCTTCAGGATGATTATGAAGATTTATTTTATATATGTAGTTCTTATTTTTCAACTGAGTATGTGAAAGAGAACCTGATAAAAATCTGCGTTTTCAATTTCTATGTCACCACTTATTTTTATTTTTTTTGTATTGCGATAAGGGGGCAAACGAGCAGGCGGCTCACCTGATGGTAAGTGATCACCGCCGCCCATGGACATTTGCAACACCTGAAGGCTTGCAAATGCGTTGCACACCCCTGAAGAAACTACTTGTTTAGGAAGGAAAAAATCAGATCGCAATATGGATTACTATTTCTTCTTTTAAATGGTTTTCTTTAGCATGCTCGTTTTTTTAAGTGCGGGAGAATCCTTTACCTATCTTACCGTCGACGGCGACGGGGTGTGTCGGACTCCGCTTGAGCATTTACCGACTAAAAAATCGCATCTGTCAACGCCACCAACCCTATTGCCGGGGCCATAGGATTCGCAAAAGCATGCACCAAAACCCCGGTGGGCTTCGGTCCAGCTCTTATCGCTAGACCCCGGCTAGGAGCGAGACATCGCTCGGCTCGCATCCTCCGCGCAGGCGCACGTGTGACGAACACGCGTGCCGCCTATTTAGCTTGCCCTGTTTATTTCATTTTATAGTCGGTATTAATTTATTTTTCAATTTAGAATATAACTAAATGTCAAGATAACAATATAAATAAATTTATTTTAATACGGCAAAGGCTGGAAGCGGTTTGATGCGGGTGGCCCAAGACCGGTCGTTGTGGAAATCTTTGGGGGAGGCTTATGTCCAACAGTGAACGTCCTCCAGCTGACATGATGATGAATACGGCAAAATCAATCTTCAAAATTGACTTACATAAATCTTCAAAAATAACAATTTTACTAATGTTTCCCAAAAATTTGGACCAGTAAAATATATGAAGCAACACATTCATTATGGCAAACGTGCGCTCATTCAGCGATTACAAAATGTTCCTATTGCTCAATCGTTAATGGATTGTTTATAATATTGTACTTAATTAGCTGGCCGCCATTTTGTTTATTACCAGCACTTGTTCGGTTGATGAGGAGCTACACGTCATCCCAAGATTACATCTCCGGCAGTGCAAGATAGTGTTAGAGCGCTAATAATTCATATTGTTTTATATTAACTCGTTGCTCCTTTCGTTGTGATAAATTAACAAAGATAAAATTGATGTTACATACATTACTGTCGACTCGATTAGCACAGCGGTAATTAAAGCTGCTGTCTGTGCAAAAGGTGCATGAATATCTGTACCAGGGCAATGAATGACTCTATCTATAATATTTATATATTTACAAAAAATAATCCTTACTTTACAAACATCTAGTTGCTGAGCTGAACTAGATGTCGTTTTGTTATTTAATAATAATGGATATTTTTATTTATTTATAATGAGTATTATTATTTATATTGAGACGATTACCGAGACCGACAACCTACAACAAGTAGTTATTTCGTACCTACGTGTATGTAGGCATGATCACGAAATATTATTACAAAATTAATATTATCACGTTTTGAAACCCAACGGATAATAAATTCATTGTATCGATCGATGTCTAAAACAGCTGCAATAAATAATCCTGTATTGCAGTAGCAATCGTCACAGACTGTTAGACACCGTCATCGTGCAATCAATGGAGCCTGACACGTAACTACATAGGTACGCACACGAGGACCCACAACCGATCATCCGACTAATATCTACGCTCCACTTACGAATCATTCAAGAAACATACACGCACACACTCACAGCGTGTCGGTGAACAAACACGCTCTTCAAAAGCCACTTTTTGTTTTCAATTACCGATTCGAAAGGTTCATTATCTCTAGTATTTTCGTGTTCTTTTTTCTAGTTCAAACCGGTGTACGACTGAAAATAACCCGTGGCGACATCTCATTAAGCCCGTCAGCGGTCGGGGCCGCTTTGAAAAATGTCTCATTTAACCCCAACAGTCCCTTAATAGCTGGTGAAGGGTTAACCGCCACAAATAACTCAATGCGGAAGTAGACGAATGTATCGTTGACTATACTTTTTAATAGTTTTTAATTAGGAAATAGTTTAATTTTTATGTTGTGTGAATGGTGCTTGGCAGTTGTCAACATGTCAACCAATGGCAAATTGGCGTGAGAAATGGTTTACTATTATTGGTGTTGAAACTGATAGCCGGAAAAGCATATAAAATATACGCATAACTAGTTTCTGTTCGGTTTGGAAACTTAACACTCGCTCCCAGTTAACTGGTGTTACATGAAAGTCACAAGCTCTAGTGTCATTTGTATACAAATTGACTCATTTTGGCCAAATAATAAATGTGTTAATATCTAGTATTTGTTGAGCAAATTGTCTATTACCTATTAAAATCTTATAACTGTAGTTCTCCTTTAGGCTTTACGCAATTAATTTTAAACTTATTCAAATCCTGTCATAAAAATGTACGACATAAACACTTTGATACAATAAACATGGATGTTAGACTTATGAGCTCGGATAGTGTTGTACAAGACGTTAGGCCATCTCAATCTCAAAACGAACATGCAGTATTTTCGATCGTTGCCCTTCCCTTTCAATTAATGATAGTTAATTACTATTAATAAATAGGAACATGATATTGGAAATTCAGAGTAGCTCGATCTCTATGACTTGGCATTACATAGTCATATACCTACCCCTCCCTGCCCTTATCCCTACACCAATAAGAAAAAACGGCGATAAAATTGGAAAAAGAAATTTGATGTCAACGGCTATAAAGATTAAATTACGTGTCTAATAAATTGATAGCCCAGCCCAATCTAGCTACAACATCATAATTCACAACCCGAATTCCGCTGCCTTGTAAAACGATTCTACAAATTGTCGTTTAATAAACAAGTGAGGTATTCGACGAAAACTGTGTAAACGCATAATAGAGTGAGATCCCAGGGCCGCCAGACGTCACGTATTTTCTGACGAACCAAATGTGGATTATTGAGTAGTGCTAGTATGTACTAAGAACGCATGCCTACTAGCTAACTTGCCCAGTGGGCCAATTTTCAGGTATCAGGTAATCAAGGTACATACAAATATTACTTACCTCACGTAAATTCTCCAAGCTGATTTTTACGTATATTGTAGGCAATATCCTTAAAAATAAGTCGCCAATACTCCCAGACACTTTCCGTCGGCCGTATTGCTTTGCAGACGCTTTAAAGCTCCCGAAGGAATTAATTAACTTCACTTAAATTATGATGCTCCATTGTTTATATCTCCACCAGACAACTATTTCGAAACCTTTTACGAGAAGACAGAGCGATCCAAGGGGCCAATCATCCCCTAGACTTCCGCATATTCGCAATCTGGCTCACTCTCATGCGCGTTGATAATACCCTCACGCTCCTACCCACAGTGGCATTAAAATTGAATTAAGGGGGATGATTGGCTCCTATGATCGGTCTGTCATCTGTCACAACTATTTTGAAACCTTTTACTAGAATGGAACATCATAATTTACGTGAAGTTGATTAATTCCTTCGGCAGCTTTAAAGCGTCTGCAAAGCAATACGGCCGACGGAAAGTGTCTGGTAGTATTGGCGACTTATTTTAAAGGATATTGCCTACAATATACGTAAAAATCAGCTTGGAGAATTTACGTGAGGTAAGTAATATTTGTGTGTACCGTGATTACCTGATACCTGAAAATTGGCCCACTAGGCAAGATAGCTGGTAGGCATGCGTTCTTAGTACATACTAGCACTACTCAATAATCCACATTTGGTTCGTCAGAAAATACGTGACGTCTGGCGGCCCTGGGATCTTGGACTATAAGTCAACCCGACTGCATAACGTTAAACAAATACCTAGTATTTACACAAATAGATATAGTTATACATACAAAAGAATATGTAGAAAACCGTGTATGAAATTATTTATGTATAAACAAAGCAAGGATCAACGTATGACGGATACTAGACCAAGAAACATGAAAATCTCTCATAATCGTTTACCCGTTTATGCAATAGTACTGCTGGGCTGCTCCTGCTATCCTCGGCGTCTCTCCTTCTGCAGACAATGTACTAGGAGATTATTATCGCAAAACAGCATAAGCAATATTGCTTATGCTGTTTTGCGATAATATCTGCCTGCCTCATATGATAATATCTGCCTGCCTCATTAGTCAGTAGGTTATATAGTTGCGAACTGTAACTGTAGGTACATTATTACACTTCTGCATATCCTGTCGGGGACACAGGTGTGTTGTGTTGTGATAATGATAATACGTCACATCAATATCGGAGAAACGGAAGATGAGATTACCTACAGCGGGCGGATCATGAGGCTTAAACTACTACCTACCACCAATCACCAATTGTTTTATGTCCTACATAATATTGTTTGATTAGGTAATTTAGATTCAAATCACATCGAGACGGATTAAAGATATTTGGCGTCGTCACAGCAAATGCCTGTAACCATATTTTGCTGTAGAAAACTGTCTTTTATATTAATACACTTAGATATAAAATATTACTTGAAATCGATGATTTTTTTATATCATTCACATGTTATATAATGTAGCTAAACTATGAATAGAAATTAAACAACTGCCGTTTCACCAGTTTGCCGACAGTGAAACACCGTTCGTTTATGTTCTTAAACTAGTTTTATTTAGTCCATTATTATTACAACAGGGACAAAGCATATTTTGCGATATGTAAAAATTATATAAAGAACGTACCCATCAAATATCTGATGTTTCCATTGTTAGAAGAATGGCGACCACGCCTCTTCCTCTACAAAGATATCAGTTATATTATCATCACCCCTCGATTAACGGTAAAGGGGGTAATAATGACGCTGAATGGTTGAATTCAATATAATACATAAAGATACGTTGTTGTAATCTTTTTGTCAGAGGACAAAAGTTGAAATGTAATATAATAATAATTTAATTTCTTTGATACATTACAAACAAAAATAAAACCGCATGTTGTGTTTATTATATAATATAACATATTATTATTTATTATAAAAAATTGGTATTGTGTATTAGTTTTCTAAGTATATTTTTATTATTTTTGGTTTAAAGTTTTAAATTAAAAGGATAATTAAAAACACACTATCAATCGTTCACTAAAATACTCTTCAGGTTGCTGTTGTCATTACGTAATATTAACCGTGTTAAAAATGTATATCTTAATAAAATCTGCATTATTATTCGTTAATTATTTTTTATTGTTTCAGGTATGTATCAAAAGCCAGTAATTCATTCAAGGAATCGAGGTTCAACGGAGCGAAGGTAGGTACATAACATATTTCAATCAACAAAAACAACATACATAAATTATAGATCAACAATAAAAAGTTACATAGATTTACAACGATACAAAATGGTTTGGTTAATCCAATCTTGCGAGTAGTAGTTATGAACTGGATTGAAAACGGAAAACCGGTCATAGGTACATTCACTCATTCAGTGTTCGATCCAGCCGGCTATTAAGATGAGTTCACATAAGAGCATTAACTTATATAACAGAGCATCGAGTTGGTTAAGTCACTATTTAACGAACAGAATATTAGGAATGACGCTCAATATTTTTTCCGTGTCATTTTTCTCAACTAATAATTTATTTACCTGTTCAGTAATACAATTTAAACAAAAATACCTAATTAAATTAATGTTTTACCCACGTACTATAAAATAAGGGTGACATAATGGACTGCGATGTGCAAAGAAATACAATATCTTGCACAAAGAGCATAAAGACTGACCCAGTGCTGAGCATTCTCATATGCTTTACATTACAAGAAAATACTACAGTGTAGATACCCACCGATGCGACGCGCTAATATACCCACCCAACCATATTCGGAACAATGTTTGACTAAATAATTGGTAGACATAGTTAATTTCCATTTAAAGCGCCATCTTTGCACTGCCGAAGTGTTTCGTAAGTTTAACGGCTGTATTAGCTCTTGTTGCTATGTAGTCTGGAGGCCACACAACAAATATACAGCGCTAAACGGTCCATCCCGTTTATTACGTAAACGGCTTCGATTCACATTTATTGGTCTTTAGTAGGGTTAAATCGGTAATTAAACTGCATTTTGAGAGAATAGCCCTTTCAATCGGTTCCTGGAAATTTATTGATTAAATGTTTTGATTGCGTAGGTTTATTTATTTAATCTATTGGTTATCTTATCGTAACTTAAATTTCACAAAATAACCTACTACTTTGCTAATTAAGACAGCAACTTAGTAAAGTTAACTAAGAATAATATAATTCTTATCTAAATGCTAAACAATAAATACATATTTAATTAGCGAAATCTAAAAAAACTGTTTCATAACACATCCTGTTATATTATTTCGTAAACAGTGGAGATATATCGATATCTCAAACAGGTGAGAGAAGCGTTATGTCAACAGTCAGTTATTTTCGCCGTTTTAAAACTATATTTAAAACTTAGCCGAGCTTAATTTTGTGTTTTGGGAAAACAAAACGCGTCGAGGCCGTCCTCGTGAAAAATCACCTCACGCTTTATGATTGATCATTTCTTGAAACTGGAGAGCGTCCCAAAGTTGCGCCCGCGCCGACGCGACACACATAATATTTTGAAAGCGTAATGTGTTGATTTGTTGAAAGCTCCCAAATGAGATATTGTGATGATATGACAAGGGATTTTGTTAGCAATCATATAAATAAACATCTGATCTGTATAATTTATTGTAAACAAATAAAAAAAAAAATTGTGTCGTTTATCTGAGTCTATGCTATAAAATCATTAAAATTTTATTGTTACTCTTAGCATCTGAGCCAACGCCATGAAAAAGTTATTATGTCGCACATGATTTGCTCTTTCGGCGATATAATGACATTTATTAAGTGCTTAAACGACAATATCTGAATTTAAACATTGTAATTGACAGGTACATGACCGTTGTTTATGAACGTGCTGCACTCACTAATGATTGTTTTACATAAAACTGAGATGAATTATTCTGTCTGCATGGCGCATATGATTATGCGTTTCTTAAAATGAAAACATACATTTATTTGCGTTCAAAATATTCAGTGTAAATATCCTTAAATACAAAAAGGTCAAATACCTACTATTTAGATATTATATTTTGCCTTTCTGTGTTTCCAAATCATACCTAATTAAAGTTTAGCATTCGATATCGCTGGACTTACAAAAATGAAATTGTAAGACACACTGTCAATGCGTATCAAAAGCCACGTTGTTAATACGGTCATATAATACGCACTAAAGGGCAAAATAGTACAATTTGTGAAGCTTCCTCTAACAACATCTTCCGCGTAACGTGATCCAATAATCACAGCGGGCGGCGCGCGGCGTCTGCGCATCGTATCGGATGACGGCGACAAATCGCTCGTGCATAATCGTAAATACTATTTTTTATCCCGTGCCATTCATTGACGATCCCACTATATCCGGTGAGTCGTGCCACCATATTGTACGCCAGGTAATACAAAAAGATTGCTCATTATAGCGAAAATGTTAGCCAACACACAAATCCAACTTAATCCGTCTTAGAATAGAGCAGAAAATCGCCTGCCAAATTGCAAGTTGCATTTCTAAGGTGCCTTAAAATTTGTAAAAAATGATGCTCTT
The DNA here is from genome assembly GCA_905163465.1 of Craniophora ligustri. Classification (NCBI taxonomy): domain Eukaryota; kingdom Metazoa; phylum Arthropoda; class Insecta; order Lepidoptera; family Noctuidae; genus Craniophora; species Craniophora ligustri. The sequence goes on from LR990972.1 coordinate 7,828,998, forward strand.
TTGTGGCTGCAGACTGTGTGGCACCGAAACCTTTTTGTTCCTGCAAAATACTCGAAAATTTGAATGGGAACTTATCGATTATTTCGAAGAAATTATGCGAAGACCGTCCGCGGCTGACCAATTGTCTGTAATACTATACGAGCACACACTAATTACAGCCTGTGTCCACAGTAATAACACACATGCGCTATTGTGGAGTCATGTAGGTAGGTGCGTCCCTACTGAAACTAAATTGCGATAATCAATAAAGAAACGTTGAATCAACTCAACATAGAATGTATTAATTACACGCTTTGTTCGTTTGCATTCTCATTTTTGCATTAGTGTAGCTAAGTTTAAACTATATATGTATAATTTATAGAAATTTCTGTCCGGTAGCTGCGTCATAGTTTTGTTTACATCAAACATGACAAGCTTGCAGTTGGTCGTAATGTAGACGGCGCGACGACATCATTCAATTCTCCGCATAACCTAGCTATTTCAACACATCAATGCTTAAACATATAATTATATTATTATTATTACTTGACCAGTTGTGCTACAAACAGTCTGCCTTATAATATATGTGTAGACTTGTATACGATTTAGCAAGCTTGACTAATCATTTCGAAATTTTGATTAACTATTTGAACGTCTACAACACTTCCTCTGTTGTTCGTTACAAAATATCCTATTCATGAAAACGGAAGTCGACGTCAGCTTATTTTGATTTTAGTAATTGAAAAGATTGGAAATACGTATTTTGCTAAGAGCCTAATCCGACAAACTAAAAAAGTCTGTGTCGTAAATGTGAAACGAGTCTGAAGCGATCATAAACTATCAGAGTAACGCAGGATGTTAATTTCTCTTTTCGTTTTAGTCTTTAGGGATGTCCTTATAAGCTCTATTCGCATACAACCTCATACCAACCGCCAAGTTCCATTACCTTCAAGTTTCCTTTACGGAAGATGCAATGATTAGATTCCCCGATTGAATGTTGTAAGAAATGTGAGGTGCTGGTGGTGTTTTCGCCGGTTGCTAGGCGAGTTGTGCGCCGATATGGCCATGGAGTGTGGTCGCCCAGTTGACAGCGGTGACTCCATTGACCGATTACTAGATCTTCGCACCTCACCGACCACAAAACGCATCCCATTCACGACAAGCGAGTAAATCAACCGAGAACGTTAACACCTTATAAGGTCTAATTGGTACCGTTTCCTCAGACGGAAAACAACTTTCTGCTATCGATGGAAAAACCACTTTCGTATGTGCTTGCTTTGAGTTACGACTTTTTACGATATCTATTTCTGTGCGCAAGCTAAAGTGAATGAATGTCGCCCGTGCTCGTGCCGGGAATGCAAAATGAGCTTTTTATCTTATGACTAGAGGTGATATTAGAATGAATGATTACGTGAGTTAGTACGTTTAGTTGGAGATGCTTGCTTTTATGAATGAAGCGCAACGTTGTGAGCGGAAGCAGAGCCGGCCGTAGTGCGGCTTTCCCGCGGCGGCCGGTTTCATTAATAATTAAAACGCTGCAACTGGCGGAATGGCCGGACGTGGAGATGATTTCTAGCCGCTCTTGTTGCGGCCACGGCTTCTGCTCCGTTGCCGTTACACGAGCCGTACCACTGTGTCATTATTTATATATTTTTAGAACGGAACATATAAATAAAAATTTAGACAACATCGGATATGTTGTTATAAAATATGACCAGTAGAGATGTTGCCGAGTAATGACGTATCATTAAACAGTAGCTAGTTGGAGTGGAGTGGCTGCCCGCTGGCTCCGTGACGCCGCAATCATGTAACGGTCAACATACAAAGTAAAATTTGACCGCCTCATTACGCAACACGCGAACGGAATGGTACTGGAGAGAACGGGAGAGTATAATTCAAGTTTCATCGGCAGAAAAAGGACAAACGCAGTTCTGAGAGAGCGAGATGGCGGAGTATGACAAATCTATAAAGAGAATGGGATAGATAAGGTAGCTAGATACGCGCGTCCGGCAGAACACTTCCTGTCGTGGGAGCCGTACTGCGTCAGTGTCCTGCAAACATTAATTGCTGTGAACAAAGTTATAATGACATTACATAATCTGTTACTGGAATTTGCAACAATTTTATTTATTATCATTTATACCTACCTACTTGGATAATTCGTTTAACTGGCAATAGTTACGTTACCTAACCTAAATGTTTGTACATATATCTATATGTTGCGAACATTGCTTGTATGGATGTGTAGCTAGGTAGGTAGCTCTAAATCTAGATTAGTTTTTTATGTTTTTTTCTTTCTATCATATTCAATTACACCTTGTAGAAAAAAAGTCGGTCCTAATTTAAAAAAAAATCAAATTCAAATTCAAATTATTTAAATTTGAATTTGAATTTGATTTTTTTTGAAATCGATCCACGTTATATCAAAATTAGTTTTTAACATTTCTATGTTTTAATAGTTAATGTTAAGCATCAAGACTACCGTACTGCCAATACAATACTTACAATTAGAGTGTTGAGATAGCTTGGGAGATAATTTCTCAGGATATGTATGACAGTGTTCCTACCTACAGTACCTACCTATATAAGTTCTACAGCATGACGGTCAACTGTTGTGTACTGGTTGCAGTAGGAGATGTTGATGTCCTACTAACATTAACAACATTTATTTTTTCAAGATTCTAATTCTAATTGATGGATCACTGAAGATCAGCATAATTGGTAAACAGTAACTTCTTCGTATGTAGGCGCCGCGTGCTCCACAGCTCCGCTTCCGTCGCCCACATCCACTGTAATGTGTAATTGTTGGCGTCTTTCTGCCATGTCCTTCAGTAAATGTTGTTAAATGGAGCACTACTCAAATCCGTATGACTAACCCTACGTCGTATTTCGGTCTCAGTATTCTTAGAACACATTTTGATCTATGTTTATTATACATATAACAAGTGTTATGTTTATTGTATGAATATGTTTCGCTGTGTTAACTTGGGTAATGGTTGCAGGGTTCCAATTTTCACCTACAGATCAAGGTTATATGAGACTATTAACATTTCTAGGATATCATTTAGAAATCATAGATCATCTTTAGTATGTTCATAATAAAATAATTAACTTTAATCGTATCCTAAAATATAAACAAATGTAACATGCCATTATCAATATAATCCTCAAACGGTTTAGTATAGAAATCTACTGTTTAAAATCCTGTGTTTTCTATGTAGGTATGTTTCTTGGCTACCAGTAATAGGAAATTAGTATAAAAACCTGATAATATTTGAACCTCGAATCTCACACTAAGCAACGCTTGCGTCCACTACAACCAGGCAGTCAACCTAAACAAACGAGAATTTCAAGTCACTCTATCGGAGTTTGTAATTGACTTTTTGTATCAAACCCATTTGGAGTAAGTTCGTTAGACAACCCTGGCAGCGGAAGCGCGCCCACGCCTGCTAATTGTGCTACTCTTTTTGTTTAGATGTCCACTCGCCTTAACTCGATTACAGCAATCAGAGCCTCGCCCTTTGGCCCGGCTCGCCGAGACGCCCCTACGTCTCGGATGCACGGGATAATTGTTCGTCATGACTCTTTGTCTATATTGGACTACAAACAGTGACTGTATCGTTTTAATGTAGCTAATTTATCAGCTATGTATGTACATGAACCAGTAGAAGTAAAGGACAAACTTTATTCTTTACAAATTATTTCGATCGTTTTAAATTTTAATATCGCCTCGGTATAGGTATTGGCACAAAAGTCTGTAGGAACGTTTTATATTTGAAACCAAAATTCGACAATATTTTCACATCATAAATAATTATGTTCTTAATTAAAGATGAGAATACATAAAGATATCATATTAATTAATTATGGTAATAAAATGTTGTGGTTTTGTGGTCACTGAAGCCTAGTGACGATAATTAACCCAACACCTAACTGATGATGTGCCATGTTTAGGTTGCTATAAGTTTTCCCTCAAACATTTGTTTTACGATGCCATACATGATGTCTAAACAAACCCTCCCGTGGAAACTAAAACAGAACGTGGGCTAGTTGACATAATGTTTGTTCACATTTCTACTCAATTAAGTGCTGCGTTTCATTCATGTTTAATTATTTAAGGCTCGCTGCTCCGCTAATGTACGTCTATACAAAGTATAAATAGAAGTCAATATGGCTCGGTGCACCAACCTGTCATACAACGTTGTCGCGCCTAGTCCCTCATTTATGAATGAACTCACTGAATCTAGCGATTTCCGGCTAACTGTTGAGATAGTACGACACTCTTCCTGGTTCCTGCTATGGTATCTTTAATTACGAGGCCAGCATAAACAGACCGCTGGACCAAACGGCCAAGAAATGAAATGGGATCGTAGACAACCTAACTTAGAGTTCAGTTTCTCTCGCCGTCCATGATCGATCGGAGTCCATTTCTGCTTTATCGAGATCGTTCGAAATATGAATAAAGATATTCTAAAAGTGACCAAGCGATTCTAATCGCCAAAGCGTTATGGACTTTATGATAACGTGTTATGGTTAGATGTAGATTAATGTGACCTGCCGGTGAGTGTGTCTCGCATCCTGTGGAGCACGTTTTTTTCCTGTCTCCTTCCCGGCGTTTCACCGTTACGCAATATATCGTAAATAATTAGCGGAAGGCAAGATTCCCGTGTCTTATGGAGATACTGACTATCAGGTTTTTTTTTGCCGGACACTTCCTGCCGTCCGGCTAACAGTAAGTCTTCTTTATAAGTACACATAGTGAGACGACGCTTGATAATAAACGTCTACTCTCAATATTTGCAAAGAAAGTAGCTATACAGATATTTATTTTAAGCGTTAGATTATCTTGGCTCTCTCACATGTAGGTAGGTGCGCAATGATTTATATTTGATTTGATATATTACCGATGAGTTTTCAATATCAATAAGTCGTTTCTTTTATTTTAATACTCTTTGGCTGTTGTTGAGTGGAATCGTTCATACAAATGCCTCCGCGCTTTATTGAAGGTAACAACAAATAATAAGCTCATCAGAGTATTGAAAAAAAGTATATTGCTGTGTCGATTTGCCCTTGTGCGGTGCCGCCGATAGATGGGCATTGGCGGCATTATTGCGGCTCTGGTCGGCCGGCATGAGTGCCGTGCCGCCGCCGCCGCCGCCGCCGCCGCCGCCGCCCCGGAACGGGGACGTGTGCTCACGTCTGCGGTTTTTGTTCACACGGTTAATTGCACGTATTACTTTTACCAAATTGCGCAATTTACTGCGTATTGCTCCCTTAAAATCTGTAAAAGCCATTTTTTATCCGCTAACTGATATGGACACCTGATAACGAGATCGTATCATTGGTAATTGTCTGTAATTGAATTCGAAGTATAACCACATATTATTTTATTACGACGACAGAATTGAATGATAAAGTTGTTTAAACTTTCTCGTTTATATTTAGTTCATTATCTGTTCTCACGAGGTACGAGATAAATAAAACTCGGTTAATCGATCTAATTTATTCAGTACGTACCGCAACCGCACCTATTTACATTTATCACAAATGAGCGTTTTTACTTGTAGTGCTTGATGGGTGAGCACGACGCGACGGCGACGATAGTCAGTCACGCAGTACCGCATCGGTGACTATCGCTCGTTTTGTTCGTTCATTCGGATGTAGAACAAAATAAAATGGTAACCGTACATGTTCTCACGATGGCGCTTAAAGCTCTCGACAAGATCAGATATAAAATGTTGCAACGCCGAAGACCGGTCGGCCGCGATACCGAACTCACTCCGAACGCGATTAGAAAAGAATAACGATCGAATTTTATGGAAAGAGTATGTTAATCACTACGGCCCACAACTCGCACAGATCACGCATCTGATAGTCATCAGAAATCACATCGCTCCGATTATTATGCCTATTTAAATGTGTAGCTACTCCAAAACATAATTATGACGCTATGAGGTCATCGAACCGTTCGATTCCCTGTGATTAGAGTCCATATTATAACAATAAATATTCTTGTAGATAACACTCCCCATACTCTAGGTTGTGCAAAGAATAGTTAAATATAATTAATCAATTGGTTAGGAGACGACAATTTTTGGCTAATTAACTGCGAACTCATACGTTCCCACGAGAATATCATATAAATGTAGCATAATATGGGTATTAAAAATATATAATCCATTTTATTATGTATGTATGTATTTCTGTTGGCGATATTATAATTTTATGGATGAATGATTTATTATGTAATAATTTTTAAAACGTCCTGTAATATTAGCGCTATAAAAGCTATATTTCAAATATTTTCAATGGATACAGAATCAGTTATAATAAAACCGTAATAGAAAACTCCTTAAGCATGAATCGGAGAGTACCTAATAGCGCTATCCTGATTCGACAGTCTGATTAAAATACATACATGGCAAAGTAGGTATTTAATATTGGTGTTTTATGTAAGACAAATCGAATATCTGAATCGGATTGTTTATTATGTGAATTCAATTGATTAATGTCATCAGACAATCGGAAGCAAGCGTGAAATCTAGTATCAGTAGAATATCCAAGTGAAACAAAATTAGTATTCTATTTGACAAGTTTAACCGACTCCGCTCCGTCCCAATTAAACTTCAATGAATCTCCTTTCATCACCAATTAAACGTCAATAATGTTCAAGATTGACCTACGTACACCTGTTAAATACACTGTCAATTTTAATAAGTAACTTGTAATCATTGATGTCACTTATAAATGCTCCTGTGAAAACCGAGGTATCACTAATTGGTAATCTATTGAATGCGTGGCAATGCATTGGTGATGTCGGTTGACTGTGGCGATGGTATCAGCCCTAACTCAAGATGCTATCGAAGATGCCTCCAACTACCTGTCAGCCACACTATCTCCGCATCTCGATAACTACTCAAGCTCAACTATATTACGTACCCTCTAAATTAAAACGCATTGAGAAATATTACCTCACCAAACATCGTTTAATTAAAAAAAGCCTCAAATACCACCGCAGCATACGTTAATAAGTTACACAATATAGAATGCTGTTCATCTCTGATAGATGTATCAAATATATCTCGTAATGCAGTTAGATGTCAATGAAACGATGAGAAAATGAAGGCATTGATATAAACGAACTATAACGGAAGTAGAAGAACCGATTTTATGTAAAACAAATCGATGGTATAAGCAACCAAAGTTATGGTAAGCGATCACCATATTGATAAAGATATCATCTAGCGCGATATCAACATATCATGAAGCATTAAGAATGTAGTTTATTGTAGTTTGGTGGAGAGCGTTGCTGTGGATACTCTGCTAGTTGAGTGAGAGACCATAATATGTTATGACGCAGTAACAGGATGTTGAGAGCCAAAATTAATAATGATAAGAAGAACTTACCATTAGTTTTACAAAAAATAATAATAAATGTTTAAGAAAAATCAACAATAATATCTAATTTCATATCTTTCTCTGTTATCAATAACTGAAATTCCACAAGAGATAACATTGTCAAACATACCATACGCAGATATTCCATTCACAAATGCTTGTGAGACTTGTTATTACATCGCATTCATGAGTCACGAGCTTTTTGGGGCTTTCGAGCGATCCCGACATGTTGTCTCAACAAACACTGGACTTATGGACTTATGACAACGAACTATGTGTTAAGAAATACACCACATCTTGTGTGACTCACAGAAAACTCACATTACGAGCTAGTAGATTTCACAATACACGAGAAAAATAATGTCAACTGAGTCTTCATAACAACAAAAGGTACCATTTGTTATTTATTTACAACATCGATAACGACCTTAACAAAACGAAAAATTCATTCTGATTTCATAGACTTACGCGAGTAGGTAGATAATAATAATAATACAATAATAATAATAATTTAAAGATAAGTAGATATTGAAATAAAAGTACTTTTTACGTATTTAAAGCGGTGCGGTGTATTGATTAATGTCATTTAACTAATTTTTAGCATCCTTTACAGCATCCATGGTCACGTGCAGACTGTCAAATGTAATCAAATATTATCAATATTGATATTCATTACTACTAATTTTATTGAGCTTATAAATCGGCAATCAAATGCCGGATCTATCGATCGAACATATTGTGTTTGCAAAGAATCGTATGCAACTTCCGTTAAAATCAAAGACAGATTTCGGCGTATACTAATATTGTTCGCAGAATCATCTGAAGTAGAATCCTATTTTAAGAGCATTACAATAACTTCCTAATCGAAATTTGAATTCGTCGAACATTCACTAAAGCAGGCAAGACGAGTTATTTTTTAACGATAACTTAAGGCGACAGTGTACATACACGTCCGTAGTAAAGTAGAACGGGTCCGGTTCATTCATGGTTTTGAAGACAAACAACCTCGCCCAGCTCTAGTCAGCAAGCATGTCATTCACGACGCCGATGCTCAATGAGCCGAGAGGTTGCGACATTGTTGTATGAACACTCATACATCACTATATACATATATCATAGCAGATGAACACATGTAGGTAATAAATAAAGAATTGATAATACATCATTCAATATCAGTTTGAATCCTGTAAAAAATTGCCATAAACAAATTTCAATCAAATCACATCCCTTTATTGCGACTTGCGTGGAAAAACGACGTATTTTTTAAAAGCTACCAATTTTGATGGGAACTAAATTCGCATTAACAGCCTATGATTAATTCGATAGGATTAAATTGCATCCTTCCTCATATTTTAGAGATGTAGTAATATTGTATCAGTATAGTTGGCAAAGAACAGAATAGTCAATCTATAGATATATTAACAAGTTTTAATGTGGTATATATTTTATATTCGCATGAGTGAATTTTGCTTTTAAATGATTGCAATATAAACTGAAGTACCTACTTGAATGAACGGAAGGCAGATTTCCTTTGTCGTTCAGTTACGTAGAAAACGATTTAAAAGTAGATTATGTAAAGCACACAACGACGGGACGTCCACGCCTGGGCTGCGCGGCTGGAGCAAGTTCCGTTGAGGCATGTTGACATTATCGAAAGCAAGCTCAAACACCGATCGGACCTCGGGCCATGTTTACACATTGTATATTTCGAAAAACAAATAAATATTGTGTTTCTGCGATATTTCCACGAACAGGTCAATGTTAAAGAGATATAATTTAACACATAATTTTGTGTTGGGTACGACAAATATGACATATCATAATTTGCAGATTAAAGAAGTTCATTCGGCTAAATATTTTCTTTCAAATTATTAAGTTTATCTGCGTTAATTCTAAAATCTTTAAAAATGTAATTATTTCCTTCTAAGGTAAAGTGAAGGCTCTATTGCACCAAAATTTTGATAGATTACATCTTACTTCACTGTTTTACGACTTTTCGAGCACCGGCAATTAAGTATTGTATATCGATAGATAATTAATAACACTGGCTAAAGTGCTACCGATTGCTGAGCGCCACACTACAAGCATATATACTAAATTACCGCTTACCGTAACAAATTGGACAAAAAATGGTGAAATACGATTATGAATCAAATTAATTTCACGGGAGTCGTGATCGCATACCTATGGTCAATTAAATCGATCTCCGACTCGATTTGCCATAACGTAAAACCTGCTGCTGTATATTTCCATATTAACAACAAACTTTTCATTTTCCGATTTCTAGAAATAACTAGTTAGTATTTCTAACTAGTAAAACTTATCGCCAATATCATGAACAAATTAATACTTATTTGTTAAGCCTTTATTGTTCCACTTAGGCAGCGGAGTGGAACGGTGCCATCCTATTTATTTAACCCACCCCCATATTGTTCCCGTAATCGTGTTTTGTGTGCGACCTTGGCCACGCGGGTTGCGGTGTCGCGGCGGTCGCGCGAGGCGCGGGCGTCTAGCGATGATCGCGCGTTATGAGCAGTCGCGCCGCGTCGCCGCGACGTCGCGAGGCTTCCGTTCCCGCGAGCGACTCCGTGGGAACCGCTTTATTTTCGTATTTAAATTCGACCCTCATTAAACTGGTTTGCTTCAAAATTCGCTGCCTTCTTTCGACGCCTTTTACTCAACTTTTTATGGTTCCGTTCGACATTTACTGTTTGTGATTATTTTTATTTAAGTCTAGACCTCGCCGCTGAGCATTCTCACAATAAGCTGCATTGTACGAACAGTACCAGTCTCTCGTCATTTAAGAGCTTCGTATTATAGATAAATGTACAGCTTAAATTAAGTTAACGTTTATTCATAATAGATTTTCACGACATAAATTGGTCGTATATATTTTTTTGTTTTACGTAAATGTTGATAATACGAAATAATCTGAGATAACACAACATACATTTAATATTCCGTAGATAATGTTTAGATTTCATGTTAATTAAATTTGGGCAATATAAAATTAATGGATGGAGAAAGAACCAGTTCTCGATCAGCGGCCAGTCAGTTGGGAAAAGAAACGTATCTGTGAACCATTATATTTAATTAATACAGGACGATTTATGTAGTAGATACGGTTGCGTGTAATTTTTCTCATAACACTACCACGTAGGTATTTGGAAGTACTTTATTATTCACATTTGAATTATGGTTATAGTTTCTCGTCGTGATTGTATTTTGGTGTCTATTATATACACATATGTTTTAAGTACTTTATGTTAATTTGGAGTCACAGCTACTTTTATCGCATTTACATCTAAGAGTTTGTAACAATATTATTTTGTAATGTAACCTTCTTATAAATAAAAGATTGTGTACGTCGATACATGGTTATTAATGTGTACCTTTATTGGGTAATATTAATTACTTAATTAGATTTGAATATTAAATAACAATCAAGATTAATTAATACTTAAATCGTTTTCATCTAAGACTACATTATATCTTTAAAATATTATGTTCTAAAGCAAAAAGTGTCATTAAATTGTGGCCGGAAGCGACATTGAAAAGACATAAACGCGATTAATAATTTGATCAAAATGATTATAACTGTATCTTATCCTGTGCACCTCGTATGAAAGACGGTTTGTCTTCTCCCGAATCAGTGTTCACTTCCCCACGATATCACCTTACACCGGATGGTGGGTAACCCAGCAGTGCAAGTAAGTCTAAAACCTTACCAAACACTCAAGATACATGAAATCAAACTTTAAGCAGTCGTTTTAAAGTAACTAATTCGTTTGAAGTGACTTTGGCTTCAATATTTTGAATGTACAACTATTTGAGTTTCCTAAATTATCCAAATTTGAACTCTACGCGAAGATAATAAAGGTTGACTTGGGTTGGTAATCGTTGAGATCGGATACCGGAAGGACACATTGTATAGGCCTTAGCTACCTGTTGATAATTTCCATTGTAAGTGGTGAACGGGCACAATACTATGTTGCACGTTAGAAGCTTTTAAAAGCATTCCTACGATGAGTAACACTTAACTGACTTACCTACAAGTATTTTTATCTTTTGCAACAGATAGCCACGTCATTATGTGACAAGTATAGGAACATGGAAACATTATCAATAGTGGCAATAATGTTTCTACCGTTTGCTAATAGTGTTTTCTGCCTCTCCAGCCTTATTGCCTTTACTGAGAAAATATGAATTATATCTACGAAAATATTTACTATAAATAAGGGAGAAAATCTCATAAATTACAGAACCATATTCTCTAGTTCAGTACATCAAACACCTTAGTAAACTAAATTACCGTTGGATCTCTACTAGAATGAATGCTCCAATTTTCTGTCACATTTTCCTAAGGTGTCGATAAAAATAATGTTTCAGAAACCATTATGCCTGTATGTTTATAATACACAAGTATAACCTAATTCTTTATTAATCAAGACCTCTAATCATTATCGTGTAAGTGTATCAACATTACAAAAGCTTAATTTTTATCCATAAATTTCACACTTAATTAAGTTGTCAAAAGCTCTTACAGCGGCCCTTTTCAGGCGTCAAGAACAAGCGCTTTAAATTACTATACTTTTGAATTAGCGTCCACTCAATTCATATTTATATCCGCCATTTTTCATGCGCAACGAGCTGCGCATACGTAAATGCAAGCCATTAATAAATTACAGAAACACACAACCACATTTGATCTCTACGTCACTACGTACATATCGTGTATGTGTGCGTGCACTTCCTCTTGTGTTATCTGTGTAGGTGTGTGGAGGATCGCGCGGGGGAGGGGTGGGTGGCGCGCGGGCAGGGGATCGACTTCCCGCGTAGCACCTGGCGCTCAGAGGTTACATGCATCGACGGGATCCCATTGATTTGTGGCGAGAAGCACTTGAACTTAATGCTCTGATCTGATTCATCCTTTGTTTATAGTTTACTTCTTTGTACTTCATTGTGAGACTACGATATGAATGCTAATGCAAATAATGTTACCTATTCGTTGGTCAATTTCAATTTAGGTTCAATCAAGGTAGCTGAGTAATACGGCGAACAAGGAGTATCTTTGTTATCATTCGATAATCCCAATCGTTATTAAAATTGCTATGGTTTATGATTTGCTGTTGATTGCATAAGCTTCTAGGGACCACTCAATTTATTTTTATTTTGTTTATAACTTTGTATCCAAATACTTAGTTAAAAATCGATAATGATGAATAATGTTCAATATAGAGACAGAAACAATACATCATGTTTAACTATTTACAGTTTTGAGTACCTACCTAAGTATGGTTTCGAACCCTCAATAAGTTATTGCAGTAAATTAGGTAAAAACAAAAAAATCTATTTGCATTTCACTACCTTAAACGACCACTTTAGCTAAAAAAATAGTCGCCAGTCAGGAAACTTGGGAAAGAAAATTTTAGACTTTGGCAGGGCTTGATTTAACATTCGAATCCCAATGACAATACCGACCACATCCTCTGTTGGTTTTAGTGAAAGGCAATTGTGAACCTCTTATTTGTTTTAACAGCTCACAAAATAAAGTTATGTTGGTACTTAAAATGATACAGCTGAAGACAGGTATGAATTAAATTTAAATATTGGAAACATTACTCTTTGCAGTTAAATAATTTAATATGTTTTATAAAATCTCCATTCATTAGATCCAATCAATTGGAATGGGAATAAAAAAATGTTAATTGCGTAGAATTGGAACTGGTATAAATTTGTGATCTTTATCTTTTGTATTAAGTTGAGTAGACAGTGATATATATAATATTGCTGGAGAAATATTTTTAACATTGCACTGTTTGGGAACCTGCCACAATTTTACCGATGTCAACTAGATACTAAAAAAAAAAATGTACATGACTTGTAAAAGTGTCTTTAAAAAGATCTATTTACAGAAATAAACAATCATTCAATCATTCAATCATACTAAGATATTTATAATGAAAAATATTTATATGTTAATCTACAAAAATCGTAAAGATCTTATCTAATTAATTTCTATCGTCTCATAGCCCTTTTTTTTTCATTTCTTTGATTCATTCATTATCTTTTACCTGTTACTTTTGACATGAGATCTCCAAACCCTATTTAAGTTGATGTCAAAATATTTGCTGTGATCAAAGGGTCTCCACGTGCTGTCGATGTCGACCAAACATTGACACGGGCCTCGGCCCGCCGCGCCCAGCAGATAACAATACTGCGAACAATGAACAACCGCCCGAACCAACGACACACCTACAAACAAATACTAAATATAGCCACTTCAAACTATGATGAGTTTGACTTATTCTCAAGTATTTTTCTCAACAGTGACGGGCCGCTGTCGTTCTTCATTAAGCCGCTCAACAGGCCTCCTGCATAACATCCTGTCTTAGTTTCATTCATTTGTCATAGTCAAGAATCAATTGAGGTACTCTATGTTACTGCCAATTTGTACCACTTCCTGCCTACCTGTAGGCTGTCGCAGAACATTATTGTGCAATTTAGTTCGCAGTATTACAATTTAATCGTCCTGTTTGAGCATAGTTGCTTCATTAGCTAAAAGCAAGTCGTTTTTGTGAATCAGAAAATTCATAATTATGCGCTTTTTATTCATTGAAGAATGCACCGCACCTCTATGTATTGCGTGTGTGCAAATCTATGAATGAAGACAGTGGACCATACTCTATGGTCCCACAAAAACCGAGGCGCTTTAGAAAACACTCCCGACGGATACACGGAGCGCAATATTTACTACGCCCCCCGACCCTTTCACTTCCTCTACGGCGACAACCTGCGCCGGAGCGAGACTGCATTACGCAAGCGTACCGGCTAGAGCGAGACGGCGGATTCATTCATAACTGAGTCCGCCATCCGGTCCGTGTTCTGATCGATCACTTCATCTCCTTCTAACGCACAGTCTCCTCTCGAGTGCGAGCAGGTGGCACCGGATGCTTAACGATGTATCGGAGCTTCGATCGGAAGCTCTTTAAAAAAACCTCGTACTCTTTCACGTCACCTCTCGTCGAGTCATATCTCGGGGCAGCGGGTATCTAGTGCACCCGCGGCGCCGGCTCGACGCGTATCGAAACTACAAGTGTGTCGTTGTAATGTGAAATTACCTCGTTTAATGAGGGGACAGTCGCAATTGGTGATTTTCGTAAGCTCACTGGGAGTGAGACGGTGCGAGCTTCGCCCCTCCGCCGTGCGCCCATTCAGCTGCGAGTAGTCGGTCGCCGGCCACAGCGACGCACGCGCGCGCCCTCACACCTTGCCACTCAAACTCTGGATACACAACTCCAATTTTGACATGACCGGTTTGGAACTCGAACGCTCGCGATACCTGTGACTACACAGTGTTTGCTCACTAGTGATTTCTCTAATTGGTGCTTTTGAGTGAGTGACGCCGGGAATGCACGAGAACTCGGCCTGGACATCTTTACAATGGCCCAAATTGCATTAAATGGGTAATTGGTGTACGTCATTGAATAATGGATTCGGCTCATATACCTAGTACATATTATCCGTCCTTACGACGAGCGTGGGTCGCTTTGAATTTTGCACTTGACTCCCAGCCCTGCTCTTTGTTTGATGCCGTTCCATTTAAATATTTAAATTCAACAATGCGATTTCTGACCTCATGAGATGAATACGAAACTTTATATATGTAGCATTTATTGATAAGTACATAGTCAGCAACGTACTGTTTATAATAATCACTATCAATTCAGTACACATAACCGCGATAACGAACTGCTACGAAAAATTTCATGGGAATGCTAAAGCTTTAAATGTATTTCTGCCATACGTACATTGTTATTTGTTGAGGGTATTCTTAATTTTGTTGTCGTCAAAGTATTTCTAAAGTAACGATATAATGTATGTTTGGTAGACTAATAGAACTATATTGCACCTGCTAAGCAAATCATTTTCTACATATTATGCTACGAACGCTACGAAATAATTATATTTCATTTGTTTATGTTAACTACCTATGAAATTTGCAATAGGTGTAATTAGCTACATTCAACGGCCAGTAGTCAACTAGCAACTAAGTAGTTAATAAATAGTTGTAATACAACACTAAACATAAATCACTATACATTCAGTGTACCGGCAGGACTTTCTACCGCAGCCTAGAGTTGAGAGTAACAATTAAGTGTGCTATTACGACGGTCCTAATAAATTCTGTGGGGATTACAATTAGTCGATTTCCAAGCGTATTTTTCCCGCTAACGCACATAGTAAGAATTCCACGAGACGTTTTCTCTGCCGCTACGTCGCAGGTACGGCGCGTTATCAGTCGCTTGCCGCCGACGACCGTGGGAATGAAAGAAGCATGTTAAACAATAGCAGCAGATAAGAACATCGCCAGAACCCATTTGGGGTACCTTTAAGTAATTAGTTGTGTTTTCATTTACATGCTTCACACTAAATCCGTTTTGCATCGAAAATTCACGATGATTCATACTTGTTTTAGTTGGAGGTAAGAGCAACGCTTCAGCGATTATGTTAATGTTGCAGTAATGTTATATTTTGGCTGTTTCTATTGATAGCAACAATAATGAAAGGTTAACATTGTGCAGCAACACCCGCTCTATTTGCGTTAAAAAAAATACGAGAATTACCAATTGTTCAAGCATGAATTAGTTCTTCAAATTTGCGGCAAAGTGACTGGCATATTTATATATGTTCAAATTGATTATAATCGTTGTCATTCATTTCAAAATATTTACTATTAATATTTATTTTCCGCGTAATTATAAACTACTCAAATAAGTAATTGAAAACAATGCTATCCATAGGCCTAATTATAGTCAGCTCTAAACTAAGTTTATTATAAAAGTTTTTAAGTGTAGGTACCTATTTATTGCAAAATCTAAACTAATCTAAATACCAATACCGAGTGTGGGTGAAAACACAAAAACTCCACGTCCCGACAACGGATACAGGTGTTTATTCTGAAGCCGTCTTAGTGGGGGTTTCCACTTGGAGTTTTTTAACACTTTTTAATAACATTAAAGAAACCTTTTCAATGCCGTTTTCAAAAGAGAGGTGCAGAAAAACAACTAGTTTGGCAGACTTTTTACTTTTTGTGCTTTAAACAATACCTTTTACATAAATAGACATAGGTACCTACTTTAGGTCTGCACTGCCGCCTACGCACTATTTTTAAGTAAACTTAATAACAACTAAATCTATTATTTAAACTGTAACTTATTTACTTACAAATATAACCGCGATAACGACATTAGTATGATTGAATATGTATTTTATTTTTAATAATATTATGTATTAGTTACACATAAATTATGGCGGTAGGTACAGTGTACATATATGCCTATTTACCTTTACCTACTGATATTTCTATAAAATTAACGCTACACGATAAGCATTATAAGTGGTCTTTCAAAAAAACATTAATTCAATTAATAATATCAATATTTATAGGTAAATTGCGAATAAGTAGTGTATTTTAGTCTAGTTCCATAGAAGTAATATTTTGTTGCTCGAAGTAAACATGATCGCGTTCACTATAGTCACGTGCCAAAATCCTTATTATAACTTGTATTGGTATTATAATTTCTATGCATGACTTGTGCACTGCAAATGGAACGTCAATTTCTTCAATTTTGTTAAACCTTCAATCATGGCTCTGAATATTATACGTATTATTTCACTGCGTAAAAAAGGAGGAAAATCCCCATTCGACTCAATATTTTTTATGTATATTCGACGTTCGTGCATAACTTTGTTGATTATAAACCGATTTTGAAGGTCACTATTTTTTTTGTTACATACAGTAGGTAAACTCCACAGATAATTCCGAGATCCCGTTCGATTCAAGTCTTTTCATACGAAAATAAGTTAGTTTTTTTTCTCATAAGAAGTCATTTTCGCCTGTACACTGTGCGATTACATGGCACATTAATTTTGGCCATTCAGTTCACTTTCGTCCATTTTACTTAAACACATAATTGTTATTGTTATTAAAGAATTAAACAAAGAAATTATCAAGATTATTATTAACTACCTAATAAAAAATTACAGTTTCAATAAAATTTGGAAACTATTACAGAGATTTCAACAATCTATTAACCAATAACATATACCTCTATCGGTATACTATCAATGAAGCAAGACAGCACTAGAGATAATACCCAACACTTCATTTGAGAGATACCTAATGAGTATTTGGTACAAGGAGGTTACAACTGGTAGACTATCTCTAGCAGCCCGACACATACTGAAATGTACACCTAATTAGTCCAATTCAGACTGCTGTGGTCTGATAACAGTATAAGTAGTTCTCCTGTAAAGTCTTGTGTATGCATTTCAAACCGACTATAATCTCCATCGTTAATGGTTATATTTAATAGATTTTAATTATTACTATTAAGTACATGAGGACTGCGATAGTGAGGTTCTTTGTCTTCATTATCTTTGGTACTATTATTGTAATACATTATATTCTACATATTTTCAAAAAGTGTATCTTCTCTTTTCGAATCATATTTAATATTTCAGTCAACTATTTTCCCTTACCTTCTGTCAATACCTATACTACATGTAGAAGAAAAAATACTGAGAATTCCCGTACTAAGTATTAAAATTCATTTAATATATAGCTATAAAGTACCTACATGACACCTTAACCAGAAATGAAGTATTTTCCTGAATAATAATCAGTACCTACCAATACTGAGCTGCCCAATTATGTCGACTTATCGATTTCCGCGTTGCATATATTTCCCAATTATTACGGAATGTAAGTGCCAAGGTACCTAAAAATATCAATGTATAAAAGAAGGTTTCGCGTCGGTTGTCCGCAACACGATGTGTACAAGCGTCGAATTTTCGCAGCCAGCGAACCGTGCCCTCTGACTCACAAAGGAGCGTTAAACTGAACGCTTAACATTCGAATTCAAATGGTCCCCTGACTAGCTATTCCAAAACAAAATGAGCAAATCATGCTAGAATAAATATCTAAGAATACTCCAGTAATAGGTCCTTTATAAGGAACTTTTTTCGAAGACAAAACGAAATATCAGAAGTTTGTAATATACCAACATTGATTATGTGTTTTATAGTATTCTTTGTCTGTAAGGTCAACTTAAGATTCATTTCTTGTTCCATTCGTTTACTAAATAACTTTGATAGTTGACAAATTAAAAATATTATGAATAAAGATAATGTTATAAAATGAAACTTAGAAACGTTGTTAAAATAACTGTCGAAAAATATTTCGTAATTTGTCGTCACTAAATTAACTGCGTTACCTAGAAATCGACATTTACCTATTTATTTTATTTATTCATGCTAATATTTAGGTATAATGCCACAATATTATGCCTGCCCAATTCCTCATTGACAGTAGGTGCTCAATTAGGTGTCACGATGAATTTTAATATGCGAGTCGCATGTTCTACAAAGTATACTTACATGAATATCTTTAGTTTAAGATCTCGTTGTTTTTACAACAGTATTTCATTGCACTTATACCAGAATTATGATAGGTTAATTATTAGATAATAATAATATAGAGATAGAAAAAACATTTTATATTTACATAATACTACAGTTTAAAGTGTATTATTTTGAGTATTACACATAAAACATGCTTAATACATGCAATATATGTACCTAAAGATATACCTACATATTACACAAGAAATGATTAAGTTTTGCCATTGTTTCTTCCCAATGTTGGGCAAAAACTAATTCTTCTTTTAGCTAAGTCCAGTATAAATCACTATTTTGGGCATTGATACCACCCAGAAACCAAAGCAACATCATACTTTATCTCAGATATATGGTTAAACTATGTCGATCCGCCCTAAAAGATGACACCAGTGAAGCACAATAACAAAGCCATTTATATGTTGCACATGTAGACAGTCAATTAGTTAAGTTTTATAATGTCCAAAATAAATTTGTGTTTTTATTAGGATTGATATTTTTACCGGAACGTTAACACGAAGTTAATAGTCACTAATGTTGGTAAGCGACCGTTTCGCTGCGTCCTAATTTCTGAGTGATGAAATGGAAAACTGAACGAAACAGCTCACCGGTATCAGCATTAACATTAATTCTTCCGTATTCCTACTTTTAGTGACACATTAGTTTACGACCCTCGTAACTCTTGGACTAGTTAAAACTGACTAGAGTAACTCAAATATAACTATGTAACAGTGTCGCTTAACAGCTCAGTGGCATCAAGCCTGGCTGGTTATAAAACAACAAAAGGATGCCATAGAAATTTAAAATGACTGTGTTGTATCCACCGTGGATCAAAATTGTTCATAAAAATGAATGGGCCGTATTTTTGGTGCCGACTTTTATTAATGTGCTAATTTTAATAAATTAAAGAGTTAATTACCTCCCCTTTGTTGAATACTCAGCTGAAGAGTTTTCAGTCTTTTCACAAATTATTTCTGTGTAATACGTGTTCATCGTTTTCTGTTATTACCTGCATCAGTTCACCATGAAGGTAGGTTACCTACATTTAATAAAGTCACTTAATTAAAAACCTACCTAGTGTTTCTCACACGAACATGTATACATTGTGTTACATAAATTGATGACAACGACACTGAACTTAACCTATACGAAACGAATTAACATACAAAAGTACTGAAAATGCATTAATTTGAATATCTAATTAATACGTTTATATTTATTTTCCTCTACAGTTTTGAGAATTAGATTTTTGTTTCGTCGTAAATATGATTCTTATTTGATATTATGTATCCATCAGTTAATGGTTATTATTTATGCCGTTTGACAAATCTGTGTTTTTATTGATAATGCTCAAGCTTACCAAAATCTAGAAAACAAAAACAGAAAAACTTCAAACAGATTAGAAAATACATAGTACTGGACTGTTTTGTCTTCGCCAATTTAATACATAGATTTACATTGAAAATTCCTTTACTTCTATTTAATTGAAAATAATGTCGCTAATTAATGAAATAACATAAACTAGGTTTGTTTGTTTGTGTGTCATCGTATTTTGAATAATGGAAATTTATAATTAACGTTTAGTAATAATGTCTTCATTAACCGCGGTCGCCATTTTGTCGAGGCGAAGTCATCGAACGACTATTATGCCGCCCACGTGTTGTAAACAAACATTAAAATTTGAATATGGAACTCGCGGAGTTTTCCTCGCGAAGATTTTTCTCGCGCGGCAGCACGGCGCGTGCGTGGGCGTTGGGAGGTATTCGCCAATCGTCTACGTGCCCGCCCCACGCCTTGCATCTACACGCCTGTTGTCAAGACACCCACACACCAGAATGGTGCCCAAACGTTGCAGAGTTTATGACAGTCTTCGTATAATTGTTTTTTCCAATAATTAGACCTGCCGGGAAATCTCGCTTCACATACGTAGGCTTCACTTCATATATGTAGTTACCTACTGTAAATTTCCAATGCTCAAGATCATTTATGTTTTTTATCTGGCGTTGGTTTGTTTATGAGAGACTAAGCATCTCATCTCCTCATTAGGGGATAATTTATTGATTCGATGTAAGGTATATTCATAGTAGGTGGTTGTTGTAACTAACTAGAGTGAATTTTACCTAAATTGGCATTGTACATTTCTTAATAACAAAAAAAAAACTCCTTTAAACTAAACATTTTTGTGTAGAGTTATGTAGCATTTATTAGTTTTTTCAACAAATCCGAGTTAGGAAAGTCGTTCAGCGTTTTTATTCGATTAAGTAATTTTACCTACATTGACTCTACATATTTGTCTGCAGCCAATACGTGTGAGAGACCTTATAAACGTTAGTATCCAATTATTTACAGTATCTATTATGGTCGATATTTTTAGAATAGTCATGGCAAATTGATCTTTATTTGCAAAAATTCAAAGGCTGTGCGTAACTGAAACAAGATATAAAGTAATAAAAATATTCGAGCACAAGATCCTAGTTGAAAGAGATATGCATGAGACAACAAGTGATGATACTACATGGGATGACTCGCAGACGCAACAGAGCGGCTGAGCGAGCGTCGGCGTCGGTCTGTAATAACGTTTTAATTGAATGGTCGGAGGTCAAATCACTTGCGCCCCGCGTGACCCAGCCTCGACACCGCGCCAGAACAATCCAATATACATCAGGCTTACCAACGGTTTACAGTTTCAACAGACGAAATTATGTAAGCTGAAAGAATTTATGTTCATCGCATGCTAATATTTATTCAGGCTTACGCTAACAATGTTACAATCATTATTATGTGGTAACACTAAACAAAGTATAAAAGCTCGTTTGCTTGCGCACAAACTGCACAATCTATTGCTATTGTTCACATATACAAGCCGCCGAATTGTTAGCTCTTGTTATACAAGCTCGCATTGTTCCACATTTGAATCGTGCGTCCCGCGTCACGCGATTCGCCGAAGCATCCATTGTCGCCATGTTTGTTGATGCGCGCGCAATCCATGCAAAACCGTGCAAAATCTCGCGAATACTTTGGCCGCAATCAAAACATGCATTGATACGCACTGCGGGAACGATACCAGTTCTCGAATACATCACAATTGATGTTAGTGGCTGAATAAATAAATTCCTTTGCTTAATTTTAGTCAAAACCTTAAAACCTGAAATATCCAGTAGCTAGTACACCTATGTTTATAATAATTTTAAAGGACAAAATGATACGGCATCTTTTTAAAATAACCGTTACGTCGCATAATTGAACCCCCACTGTTATAGTAAATCCACTTAATTTAGAAATATTATAATCTACAACCGAATTAGTGTCCATGTGCAATGGTCCAAATATGCGGGTGTCCACTTTCCCATTAAGATGGGGTCGAAGATGCGACCCCATTTGACCACGGGTTCATTCCGCAAGTACAATAGACTTAACACCTATCACTTAAATCATACATATTTGCTTCAAGAATTCCGCTAGGCTCTCGAGCCATCTATTAGTGTCGCACGACATTCGGCTACTTTGTACATTAGCACGTAGGTATGTGGGTTATTGGTCTCGGCTACTCCGCCTACGCTTTTGCATCTTTTGTTATTTCATATTGTTATCACTAGATATACAATTGTGATATCTTCTTAGAAATAGCGAATTTATAACTTGAACATGTGACGCGTGTTTCGAATCAGCAGGCCAATGATTTCGATGATTGAGACTTACAATTTGCGGCATAGTAACAAACAAAATAAACCTATGTCATAGAACTCGATCAAAATGTAATCTAGTAACAAATAAGAGACAAATGTAATGCGGTTGGTGTCATTGAGGCGTGGGGTGACAAATTGGGCGCGACAATCGAGTTAGTTGACCCGAGCCCCGGCCAATCTGTGCTCACACCGCATGATTAACCACACAGACACGCACTAACTGTACCGTAATAGATACGATGCTATCTAACAGATAATTTGACTGCACTGATTAATACAAGGGTTATAATTCGTATGAGTTAAGTTACGAAAAATTACACAGGTATCGCATATAAATACATAATTTCGAACGTTCTTTTTGTGAAAATTGCGACACTATACTGCACATTTTTTTAAATAATTTATTAATAATGACCAAAAAACCACTAAATCTACCGAAGCTACACCTTCGATTGCCACAAAACAATTCAACATTTTCAATGTCAACGTTCAACTGAAATGACCTCTATTAAATATAATTTTCGCTTTACGCCCCGTGCGTTGTGAGGCAGCGTGCGTTATTTGACCATTGTCCTCCAATATTGGTCGAGCCAACTAGACTCATTGAATACATCTACTTAGGGCACAAAAGAACGTACGTCTGAAACGTCAATAGGAATTCTCTCTCGTTTTATTGCATAATAGACTTAATGATCGGGATCGCAGTAGGTTTTAATATGTATATAATACGATTTGATTGATTCAATTACATGACAACGTGATCTAAGCCTCAAGATATTTGAACATACTTTGAACATACAACTATATTCTTTCTCTCTCGCACTAAGTCTAAATTATACCTTGTTCTTCTTCTTTCGTGATAATACAAGCTACTCTATAATAGGTTATGTCATTATAAAAGTCACGATTTAAACATAAATTTTGTAACAATAAAAGAAATTCAAACTCATACATAATTTAATAATCCCCGACGATATAAGCAAGGTATATAGGTATCAAATAAGTTGCGTTAGGCTCGTACTACTACAAAAGGATTTTAGAAATTCTATGGAATATATAAATAATCTTAAAAAGTTACAATATCGTGATATCTAGCTGTTTTTTTTTTCAAACATCGAGTTAAATTTTATGATTTTGAACTATATCATTTATCTAATAAATTCAACGACCATGTCGAACAATATAATATGACAGTTATGTTTTCAAATGTGATTTTGATTAGAGACAATTCGTCGCCCCCATCATAGCTAAAGTAAGTTAGATTGACTAATACATACTATGTCACTTGTATGGTCGAACAAACAACAAAAACTTTGAATACATTTGCTGCTAATATTATTATGTGACATTGATCTTATCTCCTCGGTAATATATACATGTGAAACATTTTGCTATTTTCTACTAACTTAAAGTGACATTCAAATATTAAAAAAATATGTGAATACCCACATAGTTAAAAATAAATAAATACCATACATAAGGCGTAGAAAAAAGAATAAACTCTATGACCGTGTGAACTAACAAATTCATTGAAAAGCGTCTTATTTACCGATTAACATTAATCACTTGAGCTCAACAGCTTTTTTAATAATAACAACCATTACAACCCCTTTTCATGGAACATTTTTTAATAAACTAAATGAAGATGTTTACTGGTACTTAACCCTTGGACTTTCGATGGGGTCTGTAGTACCAATTTCATCAATTCGTATCGCTTAGTTTGTTAGTACTTTGTTGCCTGTTATGAATATTAAACAGACGGTACACTATCTAACAGGAACATGATTGAATTACTACCAATACCCACATGATCTTATATCAGTTTTATATTAATTCGTGTTCAAACAGTTTAATTTAATATTAAAATTTATTTGTTATTAGAAAGTTTTGTTTCAAATCATGTCCGTGTGTTATGTTGGAGCTCTCGTAGTAAGCATTATTGTAATAATTGTGCCCATATCGTGGTCACGCACAACAGAATAAGCATAGACAATTACGATGCATTATAACTACCGAATGTTCACTACATGTTGTGTTGTACAGGTCAAACGTAAACGTATGCAATTGGTTTTATAAGTTTTTTTATTTTATTGGTTTTATATGTTTTTTTTTATATATAAATGCTTAAGTATGACATAAATTGGCTAATTTCAGGAAAGTTATGATGACAAATAAAATAATTATTTAAAAATAAAAATCAAAACTATAGACAAATTACCTACTAATAAGTTTAGTGTCTTTTTGTTAAGGTAGAGAGTTATGGTGAATGTAATCCTTAGCCTTACGTACATATTAAATTGAATTTGACACTAAGTTAGCAAAATGAAAATGATCAGTCTCGGGCTAGTGGTTTGCGTGAGAACACCCCCGCGGTAGTCGCGGGGTGACATGCGGTAGGGGTGGTGCGAGGGTGGGAACCACTCGGGGTAAGTGGGGTACCGGGCCGGAAGTGCCTGCATCGGATCGTTCCGCACACCTGTGGGAATGTTTGCTACTATTTGTATAATACTGTCTATATCTCCTCTTACATTCTGGGAGCCTAGTACGTTAAACAATTAACGCATTACATTATCATTATCTCTTAATTAATATTTAACTCAGCAGTCATTCATAACCGCAAACAAAAAACTAACATCGTTATAATTTATTAGTCATTAGCTCTCGTATTCATCTCAGACGTCAGAACTAGGGGTCAAGTACAAAATTCCATGGAATATGTGTTTATCAACAGGTGCTGCTAATGTGAAAACAAAACACAATGAACAGTGGTAAAATAAGAATGAACTTTTTCTTCGTCACGTGACAATAATATCGTCGCCAAAATGAAAAATAGCGAGGAGTGTTTAGACTGACAATAAACTGTAAAAACAGAAACAGTGTGATATTTATTGATCTTATTTAAAGTTTAAGTAAATAGTTTATAACGTAAAACCGTTGTATATATAATTATAAGTGAAGAGAACAATACCCATACAACATCGGCTTGCTAGCGGGGTGTGATTCGGACTCAAAAGCCCGCAGCAGACCACTCATCAAGGCGACGGTGGCGATCGCAGGCATGGGAATCAAAGTCATGATGAAAGCTTTCAATAAGCCAAAAGGTAAGATTCAATAACAGCAAATAATTTCTTTAAAAAATAGGAACAAACTTTAGCGATTCAAACCTTTTTTTACTGAATACCACAATAGCAACATTACAAATATGGATTGTCGCTGAAGGTACGAGTACCATTATGAAAACGGCGATGTACACCTATGATCCTCGCCTCGCCCGCGCCGCCCGCGGTGACGCAACCGCGCAGCGCTCTCGGTTTCGCGTGCACTTGTCCCGAATGTGAACGCGCCGTGACGTGACCGAAAGAAAAATATGAAAACATTCATTTTCTAAATTATTACCTATAACAAAATGAGGCTTTAAATATTTCAGAAACTTTGCGCTAAATATTACGACATTAATTTAGATTTTAAAATCATTTGCATATTTCACAGATTCGTACTTACTCGTTCGTCATCTTCAAATACATCGTTGTTTTTTTTACGGAAAAGGTGTTGTAATTATCAAACAGCACGTTTAAGAGTCACAATTAGATACCTACTCGTTACTTTTGGACCAAAAAATTAACTAAATCCTAACCTGCCTAGCCCACAGGGGATACACGCATGAGAGTATTATATGTTGCGAAAAATATGAAGTAGCAACTTATTAAAACAGCCGTTAAATCAATAAACCGAGAAGGGCCAAACACAGCCAATGGCGCATCATATCGCAACTGAATTTCCTTTAATATCGCTGTATTTTGAAACATAGCGTGTCCGGCTATCCACTACTCGCTAGGGCACAGTTGGGAAACACTCGGCCAACCATTACCGTAATTATAACTAGCTCCTCGTATGCTCTGCTGATCTTGAAAGTAAAGACCTTGCGTGCTCATAACCTGAGAACTGGAAACAATGTTTGTATACAACTGAATACTCGTTAATTGGGCCCGACACATGACTACGGCACTTAACATTGCTAGTCTATTGAGTTGCAGGTCACATGTAATCATGTGGGACCTCATATAAATATGGATTCTAGAAACCTAATCAATAAAAAAATATAACATAAGCCTTTGCAGTGGAAGCTCTACTGTTTTTATTGTATGTATGCATGCAGCAACCTTTAATCAAACAAACAACATTAATCAAACTGCTAACTGAATCCTAAAATACATTTATTTAATTGAACACCATAAGGTAAAATAACACCAGCACTTCCGTCCAAACATTACGCAATCGTAAGAGTAAGCAGCGCATGGTGTCCGAGCGGACATGTCACCTCCGAGCTAACAAGCTGAACTATGTAACCGGTCGAAATGCAGTGGCTTAGGACTTAGAGCGCACGTTTTCTCATGCGGCGAACAATGACGCTATCAATGAGGCAAACAACGGATTTACGACTCAACACATTCTTGGGACCATAAAAAGTTATAACAATTTACGGGCATAACAAAGAAACAGTGGCATCTAGTACGGGAGCTAATAACGCGCGGAGCAGCAGCAACAACGCGGGGGCGTCCATTCACGCCGCTGATTGGCCCATCCGGTGCGCGCTCAATGAGATGATGCGCGTGCGCAGCGGCTGGCCGCGCCGCCTCTGTCATTGAGCAAAGGTCCGTCGCCTACGTTCGTGATCAACGCAGCCACAGATCACTGAAAGATAAGTGAGCATTGTTAGATTCTCCACCTCGGAAGGTAAAAACGATGAGCACCTTTGATATCTCACTAGGAATGTAATAACAAATGCGCATTGAAAAATATAATTAATGTGTGTTAGCTAGCTATCTTACAACAAAAGTGAAGCAACGGTTGGGTAGTATAACGAATTTTTATGCATTAAAAGTACAACTCATACGCAAAGCGTTCATTTTCTGCGTCAGTGAGCAAAGAACCGTTTGAACAATAACAATTTTACCGCATTATGGCATAACCCTCTTCCACGCTTGAACGAATGGAAGGGTGACATCGGTAAGCAAATGGTCAATTTTTCAAAATCCATACTTGATGTAATTGGCTTCACACGGTATTGAATATTAAAATGTTAGTAATAAGTGTTAGACGAACACGTAGGTACGTATGATTAAAATATTAGAGAGCTAATATTTAAGAATTTACAGTAATTAATGAAAATTAGGCTATTACATACAAAGTTATGGCATTTAGTAAGAATGGTTGCTCTGTAGTAATGTTAAGTACAATTTATAAGCAAAAAGAAGGTGATTTGAATGCGAAACAGCGCACGCGCCGTTTACGTCACGCGACGTTCCAAGTTCAAACGGTGAACAATGGGTTCGGTAAAAATGGCGCGAGCTTTTGTTCTGGGTCGCTATTGTGGCCGCCGCACCGCCGTGTTAGAGATTGATTGAGTATGAAGAATATTATGTTATGTATCATATTTACCCGTAACTAGATCGAAGAAGACTTCTAATACCAGACTCAATAGAATGGGACCGTTAGAAATAACAGTCAATAGATATTATTAAGCTCAACGATTGCAAAACAGACGATTTGAAATAATTCATCAATCGATTCGTATGATTGAGGAATTATTTCAAAGCAGCTGTTCCCTTCACTTTATTCCCAAATGAGCTGGAATTCTAGACGAATAGAATAAACTATGTATTACGTACAAGTAATTTTGTCGTTCACAGCTCACTCGATCTAGATAACCCACACTGAACATAATGAAGCGATTACGTTTGTTTATCAACGTCCAATGCTCTAAATTGCTGTACGCAACAAGTGTCGGTTGAGTTTCCCCTTGAACAACCCTTGTCAGCCACCTGTTGCTGCGAAACCACCGAACATTAGCATAATGTGAAATGTGTTGGAATTCTAAAGAAACGTAGCCTGTTGCGTGCATTGTTTTCGTTTTTGTAAAATATATCGTCCGGATTGTATGGAACGAAGTGCTATTATTTTATTTTACTAAGAACAAATAGTTAAAGTCAGCAAAGCTATTTGTTGTTATTAAAAGTTTTACTTTTAGCTAGAGGTTTATTTTCAAAAGTAGCTAGACATTAAAAGTGGTTGTTACGGGGGTTTAACTTAAAAACTAAGCGGCAGCAGCTTAGGACGTTGTTAGATGGAGGACATGGCACGACTGGATCTGGAATATTTGGGGTTTCGTTTAAAACGAGGCTAAATATAGCCGAAAGTGCGAAGGTTGCGGGGTGTCCTCGGTAGTGCGGCCACGGCTGGTCACGCGGCGCATCTCCGGTGCTTTGTGCACTTATCTACGCCATTCACGATTCTCTTCACCCTAGCCTTACCAACGACGTTACACACGTTCAATACTTGTTAGAAATCCTCGCTGCCTTAATACTTTGCGTCGAAGACGTTATTTTTAGACGGTTGCATTTTTTTATTTAACGTCTAAATGATAATACGTATCTTTATTTAGATCGACTTAAGCTATCGTTTATTGTTAATCCTATTTACTGGCGTGTTAAGTATTTATAATGTTTAAATAATTCTACTAAAAGAAAGAAAATAAATAAACATATTTCATAATTAGAATCGGGAACAGAATCCGCAAGCTGACAAAATAGCACTACAGAGAAAACAAATATGTCAGAACTATTAACGTTTTTTTTAATTATTATAAAAGTGTGGTGACTCCCTACTCTCTCTTTCAGTCCCCAGTCTCCCGGCTCTTCTACCTCAAATTGTTAATAGGCATTAACATTAAAGCTGACATTAATATACTTCTTAATGCTATCACATACAACGGATGGGCCTCATCGGAAACTACGGGACAATTAAACCGAAATCACTCGAGATTAATTACTTTAATTACGGAAACGGAAGCTCTGCCATCGTAGTTTTTGTCCATCCAGAAATGCCATTCCAGATCTTAATGCCAAGCACGACTGTTATTCGTGCCACCACCTTCTGGCATTATGCTCCGCAGATAATTATCTGTGGAGGATAATGCCAATCAAATATATTTATTTAAATAATTAATACTTTTTAAATATATTTCTCGTTTCGAGCGTATCTATCGTATTTAAACTGTTGTAAGTTAAAAGTAAATATATTTAAAAGATAATTTACTGTTTATTTCTAACATTTATTCATCAGAACATCAAATTAGTCATTATTTGTAATCAAATTATTTATCTAGAATCTCCAACAGCGAGTTTTACTGGTGTGTATGACACTCACATTCTGCAAACTTTATAACAGTCAAAGAGAATTAATGTTCGTTTCATCTTTTAAAAAAACAACCTTGGTACCATCCCAACACTCGAGTTAACGACCACGGAGGCGGTGCATATATTTCTGTTTAAAACTTTTTGACGACACGACTTTTCTATTACTTTTAAAATAATTTTGAAGAACATGTTTTAATATTATGTACTTTTTATTTACCAAGTTGTTTGATGTGAAAATATGTATAACATCGTTAATTAGTTGGGAATGGTTTGATCTTTAAACAAAATATATAACACTTATTATTTTCATTGAGAAAATATGAATTTGAGAGTCATAATTTATGTTCAAGTACTTTGCTTTGCTTAGAGGCTTATTAGCGAGAACCATTACAATCAGTTATGTAGGTATTATACAACGTATAGTGCGGATGTATCGCACGCACAGGTGTCTGAGACATTCTATGCACGCTCATAATATAATTACAATAAACATAAAAAGCTTCTTGTATAATGGACGTTGCATGTACTAAGATGAAGCTTAAATACTTCAACTAAGCGGTCCATTAATATCCACTGAGGTAATAAAACGATGTAGAAGCAAAGTGAGAAACTTTTACTAATTTTGAAATCATGCTTTGTTATTTCATATGACTCTATCATCGTCTCAGTCGATGCACCTATATTTTTTAGTTTAACATTGACGTCAACAACGTTTTCAGGAAAATTTATGTTTAAAGTTGAACAAATTCGTCGCTTAAAAGTTAACTTTTAATTAATTTGTTCAACTTTTAATTAATCAATTTAGATTGATTATGCAACTAGTTTGACAATTCAAAAGCACCTGTTATACTGGTCTACTTGAAATAAATGACAGTCCAAACAGTGCAATCAAAGGGCGTATTTCCTATCTCATTGTAACAGCGTTTGTATAAAAAAATGCGTATGCGCAATAATCGTGAGTCAAGTGCAGCTGCGCGAGATATATAGTGCGAGTAAATCACATTGTGTGAGAGTGCGTGCAATTAATGCCGGCGTGATTCGCAAGCGGCGGGACTATGACCACCTTGCACCCAGAACACCTCTTTAATATGTGCTGTTGTCAGGAAACAACGGCTTTATATAGTCTTTATTTCAGTCTGAAAAACGCTTTATTTAAGTTATATCGATGTTACAAGTTTTTGAAGAAAAGCAATAGAAACGATATAATATCAAAACTTAATTGCGTGTTTTAAAATCTGGATCAACCACTGTATTTAACAATTTTTCATTCAGAATATTTATTTCCACTCATTTAAAGACATCAAACATGACACTATTGAAACAGACACCGCATTTACACAACATCAAAGAACGAGGCAGCGTATCTAGCCTTATTATACTTAATTGTGATTGGAATACAAAATTCTTTGACTCTAATTGAAACCAAAGAGATGAACACGGAGAAAAATTTAAATTATATCAGAACGAGGTTCAGCTAGAGCAGATCAGAGGCCGAGCGGGCACCGACCGTGGGAGAGGTGCACAAATCTCCGCATCTCAGAACTGGTCGGCAGGTGCGCGCGCGCAACACTCACACTAACGCGAACACGCACACCTACACAGCAAACCAGGCGCACTTATGAATGAAGCCTACAAACCTGCGCAAGAACTACACACGTACACTGACACACACATCCGCACCAAATTCAATCTTGCTTGTTTATCTCTGATTTATTTTATTCGAAACCATCAGGTCTCAAAAAGTTGGCTATTAATTTGTTCTTCGGTGCTCGGAATAAATGCTGTAGATAAAGTAATTAATCCAATTGATAATGATCTTGGTCGACAAGAGCTTAAACTCTTCTACGTTCGAAACTCACTAAGCATATAAAATAATGTTGAATGTGGCGTTTATCTATACATATACATATATTTTAAAAGAACCCTGAGGCTTATGAATAACTCACTGCAAACAGATCGTATCTAGCACAATAAACACCTCGCATATGAACAAACCTGATTATAATAGGAACATATTATAATAATAAATTGCTTTTACGCTGATATACCAGTGAAAGAAATTAGAGAAACATTGTTAGCGTACTTGCAAGTAATTATAATACGAGTAATATAACTGTAGGACGCACTTAGAAATACTGACATACGAAAAATTATGTATAAGCAAGTTTTTTATTCTATGTTTTTCAGTACAACTAATGACGAACAATAAACTAATCAACAAATACCAAGTTTAGTGTATATTATACTAATCCAGTTTCATATGCAGATATAATGTTATTTTTGGGTATCTAGTTCATTACTCCGCCATTATAATATATAATATTAAATGTATTTTTGTGTTGTTACAGACATACCGTCACAGGTGCCGCCACTCACGCCAGGCACCAACAAGAAGATGGCCGAGGCGCTGAAGGCTACCTTCGCCTCCTGGGAGAAGGAGCAACTGCGCCTCGGCGTACCGAAAGGTAAAATCATATTTTCTCCTCGGGTTAAAAATAGTAGAAGTATGTACGAGAATACAAACATTGGGGACTCGAGCCTTATGAAAGACGTACCTCTTGGACTCCTGAAGTGAATTCCCCTAAAGCGAGCAGATCTCGTTACAAGGATTTCATAATCTCATTCTGAATTCGAAAAGTTATCAGTTACAAGCAATAACCAGTCTTGGACGACTGTCTACGGCAGTTTCGTGTAAACAAGTAAATACAACGGCGTTGAGTAGTGAGCTGAACCAGTTTTCTATTGATTTCCCTTATCCTCAAACTTTCTTCCTCCATATCCTCTACTCTGACATTTCATTTTTTTCTCAACCTTACGTATATCTAGTGTATCTATTCATGAACACAAACCTAATTATTTAGGCATTTCAAAGTTGTATTTCTATTTCTTTCCTATCTTATTTCGAATCAATGATGTCTTAATAATTAACTTTTGTTTATAGACAATTAAAATAAGCATTGGGTGGACGTTGAGCCATAAAATACACTCAAATTACCGTTTAACGTTCAGCAAGTGCTTAGACAATTCCACATAAATACATTTCGTCGTGTTCCACCGCTAAATCGAAGAAAATATTCATGCAATGGTTTATTTCACAGTAATGTAAACGCCGACTGTTCATTTGGGATCGTTCAGCAATAGCACTTTATGGTCAGGAAGAAAAGGCAATAAAACCACATAAATATTAATTTTAGACTTCAGTCGTTGGAGATCTGAGAGACGGAGTGAAAAAAATCATCGCATGTTATTCTTAAACGCGATCGGTCCATTTTAATATGATGCACCTGCTTTTTAAGTAAGCTAATAAAATTGTGATTAATTTCTGTTACTAAGTCACAGTTTGCAATTCGAAACCTGTCTATAGTTTGAACAGATAACCTTGAAATCGATAATGTGCAAATTCGTCGTGTGGTGTGGTCTGTACAAGCGCGACAATATAATCGCTACAGTTTTTGTCAGCGCGCTGGTAAAGTGAAGTCGTTAGCGCGTAAGAATGTTGTGATAGCCGTCTTGTTTTTCCCTTGTTCAATATTTAAGTGTATACTGGTTACAAGCAAAAACTGTTAGCGTACAGTTGACAAAGCGTATAAATACAAGGTATCATTTGCATATGGTAATGTGACGGACGCGTCGCCGTGTCGCGACCGCCGGGCGCAACACACATCCATCCACCTTTGTTGGTGGTAACTGACGACCAGCGCTTTCCTTAATTCATTTAATTAAATATTTAATGAATACTTAAATCAACGCAAAGTGCAATCACAAAAAATAGAGCAATTTTTTGTTCAAAAGCCCTTGTAACTTAACAATCTTGCTTTAACGTAACAATCAATTAAGAATCAATTAGTTACACAACTGATGTAGATACTGTTTAAAACGTATTGATATTTACCTAGGATCATAGTGGTGGACAGGTGGCGGGTTCGATGCCCTAGCGCGGCGGAAGTGCGTGCGTCTGCGCCGCGTCTATTCGCGCTTCCGGTGTGCCCGTGCGCATCTAACACAAAATCACGCGCAGGATGTGAATAACACTTGCTAAATCTTTTATGATTATTATACTCAATCAATGAATTTTGGCTAGCGAGCATGAAAATAGATTATAAAAATTTTGAAAAAGGAACAATAAAAGCTATTGGATATTTGGCCTATTCGTTAAATCAATTCGAGCTAAAAAACAATTGCGCGATTTGAATTTAATTGATCGTGTCTTGACTTTTAATGAAGGTTTTTGGCATTACAAGAGTGCCCTTTTCAATTAATTTGAATTTAAAGCGGAATAATGACCGAATGACTATAACTCTTCGGCGCCATTACAGTTGGCATTCGATTCGTTATCTGTTGAAGTTGTGTACGTCGGTTTTATGTATTGTCAAATCAACTTGATTCCCTTAATTGTTCAACGTAATAAATGCAGTCATAAAACCCAATTTGATAAAAGTTTAAGGTACAAATGGATAAATAACTACGTTTTACAACGTACTTGACGATCGAATATTAAATGTGTTCTTATCAATTTTACTGAAATACTTACACAATTTCAATATTTTCAATTACTTTGTTCTGAGCATGTTTCAACAGACGTTCTTTAAAGAAGAACCGTATCTAACAAACCAGATTTAAAAATTAAAGTTGTTCAAAAATATATATTTCAGTTTTACATGGAAACGACGAGTAAGTCAAATATTTCTAGTAAAATACTAGAAATATTTGATTTACTCGGTAATTGAACTGCATCGATATAATTATATCGAGTAATTCCACTTTGCCCCACCAAGCCCGCCACCCTGGTGTGGCAAAGTGGACTGCCTAAAATTTTGCAGTGGAATATGCCCCACTATTCTGATTTGATGGGGCGGATAACACTAGCATAAACACTTTGTGGATTCTGCCCCACTAGGGTTGGCACCTCAGGATTTGTGTATGAAGGTTAACATGTATTTTTACATTTGTTTGTAAAAAAAATAAATGTAACCACTGACGTTAGGATTTGACAAGTCTGAGACAAGCAAACGTAAATCTAAATACATCAAAATGGTTATTTAAACAGTGTATTAAGGTTCTACTTTTGTAAAAAACTGTCACATATTAAATCTTCCTGGATTTAAATAAATACATTATATAGTTTTGCTGTATTTATTCAATTTAGTCTGACATAGCTGTGACATTTGCTATTTGTATTCCATTTACGTTCCGATCCATCCGTTGCAAACATTAAATGATTTAAAAATATATTTAGATGTTTGCCCAGAAATTGATACATTATCACTGTTGATAACTATTAAATAACAAAAAACGAAGAATAATGTACGAGAACACTATTACTAAAGGGATAATTTAAATAATAATTATTAAAAGAAATCGTAAATACTATATTACTAGTATCGAAACGTAACGTAACCACAGATTGTGAAAGAATGCGTTCAGAAACGCTTTATGAGAGTTATAGTTTTATGTTAATTTATTAAGTCTAGTTATTAAGTCTTGTGATATGTACTTGTATTATTGTCATATTATTATTTTTTATCTTTAAATAAATCAAATACTTATTAAATAATAAAAAATGTATCAATTTCTGGGCAAACATCTAAATATATTTTTAAATCATTTAATGTTTGCAACGGATGGATCGGAACGTAAATGGAATACAAATAGCAAATGTCACAGCTATGTCAGACTAAATTGAATAAATACAGCAAAACTATATAATGTATTTATTTAAATCCAGGAAGATTTAATATGTGACAGTTTTTTACAAAAGTAGAACCTTAATACACTGTTTAAATAACCATTTTGATGTATTTAGATTTACGTTTGCTTGTCTCAGACTTGTCAAATCCTAACGTCAGTGGTTACATTTATTTTTTTTACAAACAAATGTAAAAATACATGTTAACCTTCATACACAAATCCTGAGGTGCCAACCCTAGTGGGGCAGAATCCACAAAGTGTTTATGCTAGTGTTATCCGCCCCATCAAATCAGAATAGTGGGGCATATTCCACTGCAAAATTTTAGGCAGTCCACTTTGCCACACCAGGGTGGCGGGCTTGGTGGGGCAAAGTGGAATTACTCATTATATCCACCCACCATCATTTTTCTTAGTGCTTTAGACAATACTGCTCCAGAGTTCGAATTTTATTCTCTATCTAAATGGCGAAATAACATTCTGTAGTTAATAATAATTTCATAAAAAGAAACCGAAGATTTTAAAAACTAACAAATTTAAAATCGTTATCTTTGGACATATAAACATAAAATAACACAACATAAAAATGATTCCACATTTTAATAATTTTTTAATTCACCAAATTAGTAAATCGTTTTATAGTTCAAATAACAGACTTTATCTTATCTTTTATCTGTGAATCTATGTAAAGCACATACGCTCAAGATAAAAGATTGAGTCATAGATTTAGAACCATTTTATTTCTTTTATTTTGATTACAAAGTCTTAAAGAAATATCTATTTTTATGAAAGGTTTTTTAAGACATCTGTGTTACTTTTGGCTGGAATTTTACTATGGGGTACTTAAATGCTGCCTTGTTAAATTTTACTGACTCATTACAGAGTTACTGCTAATTTGCTAACAAAATCATGAAGGCAGTTTCTGTTAATTATAACATAATTTTATATTACGATATTACTAGGAAAAAAAATACAAGCTATACAAAATTGACCAGTTAATCGTTCATAAAAAGACGAAATGGTAGTTTATATCCTACATATTTCATATATACATATTATATGTTAAGCGAAGCGTTCATTTTATTTGTTAAGACGGCTTTTTTTGTTAGTATTTCGATAATCCGTAGAAACAACATGGATTAACATTATAAGTATGTAGGAGCTACCCGGAGTCCATTGCTATAGGAATAGTGAACCTGTTAGAATAGAAATAAAATTTATTTTACACAAATATGCGTAAAAATACCCTATTCGGTGTACAAACATATAATAAATCCTAGTGTTCTCTATGACGTCCGCACAGGACGTCGGAGACAGAGCGTAATCTCGCCATCATCGGTTGTTAGTAAAATTGCTACATTAACATATAGACTGGCTTTGTTCTGCGTGGTCTTCAATTAATGTACATACGAGTAGCTTCGCAACTTTATTTATTACTTAATCTGTACAAACACCTTGCTATTGTTACATGCGTTGGACGTTTAAAGCTGCGATTCGATTAAGGCTGTATTCTTAATTTTGTAGATTTTCTGTTGTTTCTATGCAAAGTAGTTGTCAGGTTATCTATATACTAGGCCGAGGACAATGGCTCTGTACGTATCCTGGCAGGCAGCCTGATAGCGAGAAATATTGAAAACTATTTATTTTAAATACCTTAAGTTAGCTATAGTAAAAGTTAGGTTGGAAGGTAAATATCTACCTGCATATATTCACGTTGTACCTATATCAATTTTGAAATTGCACTAAATCGCTATGAAAAAGAACCTGGCAGAGTCTGCAACGCGGTTTGCGGGGCCACACTGCCACGACATAAACATTAAACGCCGTGTCCCAACGGCCACCGACTAAAAGCCGTAATTAAACGAATTATTTATTATTAGACAGCTCTCCCGCTTCACAGGGAAAAACTTAAGTTCCGAGTGTAAGAGCAATTTGTAACATCGCAACAACATAACTTTATTTGTATCGATTGAGTTTTTCTCGTAGTTAACCTAGCTAGTAGCAGCAGTTAGAAAATCTTTAATAGCCATCACATATTAAATCGAACGACGTATACCTACGCTTGAAATACTACAAACTTTTCTGAGAAATGTTTCTTTATTAGGGTTTATGTATACCTAGACTGAAACTTGTCCAGAGAAATTATTTATTAAATTAAATGCGCCGCCGCATAAAATACATAACAGGGGAGATTTAATGGCATCGAGCTGTTCCGTATTCTGCACTAACCAATACAGACTTTTGTAAGCGCTAGTGATCCGTCTCTCGATAATAATACAATTAATATTAAAAAGAAGCATAACATTAGAAATCGTTTATCACTGTTATAAAGACAAACGGTTACTTGGTGCGTACATTGGGGCGCCAAGGTCGGGCCGCTTCCGGCGCGGGCGCATGTGGCAAGTTCCGCTGTTAGGCAACAAGTCGGTTCGCTGCCCCGCTAATTGTTGATGTTGCAGCCCTGCCAGCCATCCGGCTACAATTGTGCACTTTATTACTTGATAGCGAACGCCAATCAGGGTCACCACTGACGGCCTGATTTCATATGCACTCGCTCTATCTGCAAAATACGACTGACTATCCTCACGCGAGCGCAAGCCAGATATTTCTAATATTATCATTATGTGTATTCATTTTTTGAGTCCGGGTGCTTGTATTTCTGCAAACGTAACGGAGAGAAGAAAACATATTTCTTAACGCTGGAGATTTACCACCTCTGTATTGTGAGAAGTCAAAAGTCAGTAAGAGATCACTGGTGGACTAGACTCTCAACCTGAAAGGCGACAAGTGACCAGCAAATGTGTGAGATAGTAAATAAGTTGATAATGACATCAAGTCATCTTCCTTACCTGCATCGCACCTTCTTTATTACAAACTGTATTTGTTCGTCAGATCCTCGCCAATGGAACGAAGCGGCGGTAGCAGCGTGGCTTCGATGGGCCGCACGCGAATTCTCTCTCGAAGGCGTTGCCCTGCAGCAGTTCGCCCGCACCCAGGGCAAAGACATCTGCGCCATGGGTCGCGAGGAGTTCGTCGCACGCGCACCCGCCTTCATGGGCGACATACTCTGGGAACATCTCGAAATATTGCAGAAAGGTAGGTATTTGTATACCGCTGCAGTCCTCGAATCATTATCAAAACATTAAGATAATTAAGTTGAGTAACAACTTAACCTATTGTACTTGAATCACTCTCTGATCCAATATTCTGCAATCTAAGTAGCTATGGATTTTTATTACAATAGCTTCTCCTCGTACAATTACTAACTAGCATTGTTTATGAGTATTTAGTATGATATTCAGGAATGTAATAACGTGTAGAAAATCATTAGATGCTTAGAAGGAATACACAGCACAGATTTTATTGCATCAACCATAATTTCTCCAGTCTCCAACAGTCCCAGTTGGTTCAAACGTGAGAATTGTTCACAGATGTGGAGAAGGAGCGTTCGTTGCTGGCCAACGTGCCTCCGAACATGTACGAGAGTAACGTATGCTTACCCGAACTGCCTGAGTACAACATACCGCCGCCAGCGCATCACTACAACAACAACAACAATACCGGTAAGTCTTCCTAATTTGAAATTTAAAAGATAAAAATATATTTTCCAGACTTAAAATGTGTCTAGGTTCGTTTATGATGGATTCTGTGAAGTCGTCGAAGCAAGATCATACCTATGTTGAAATTTATCTGAAATTCTAACATGTTTTTTTTTTCTTATTTGCAAATCGATTTATTTGAAGAAGTTTGCTAACACATTGTTTTTATCAGTTAGAAGATGGGGATATAATTAATAGGAATCCAACTATCCAAATATAATATTAATATATAGAAATCCATTAGAAGAAGCACATTAGATCATTGTTAATTTTCATATGAGCCCAACCGAGGATAATAATCTTGAATTTCCTTAAGATGGAAAACGTGAAAGGATATTTTTAAATCAAGCGTAGCGCAGGCGACCTCTACGAGAGGTCTACGAAGTGCCTACGACGTAGCAATTATAAAGTGTCCTTTCTTCAATTTGTCAATAGGTATGTTAAAATCAGCAATAACGTATTGATATATTAAGTATACACTTTTGATAGAATATGTTATGCATCACACCTGTATTCCAATAAGAGGTATACAGAAGTAGGTATTAGGTATACGGTTTTTTTAGCAGTTATCGTTTAGAACATTAATACACGAATTTATTTTAATATAAATTCCAAATCTCACTTTGATATTGTTTATACGCGTAATCTTTGCAGCTGAACTAGTGCTCACATAACAATTATCTATATTTGTTTGCTGCGTAGTTTATTCGAATAGCAGAAACACAAATACGGCTATCACAAGCAGTAAAGATAAGGGGGGTGGCGTTAACTGCATTGCAAAGTGAGCCTCATTATACAGTGCCGATAGCCCGACAATTAGGTGCAGCTCGAACCTTAACTAGCATTTATTGGCGAGCTATAAACATACATAAATGTACTATTCAACCGTTAGCTTCGATATAAGGTAACTTCTTTCGATATAATTATTCCTGGGTTGTCTGGAAACAATCCCAGTAGCGATAAGATCGCCTATTTTTTAACCGACTTCCAAAAGGAGGAGGTTATCAATTCGACTGTTTTTATTTTTTATTTTTTTTATGTTTGTTACCTCATAACTGTGGGTTGGGCGAACCGATTTTAAAAATTATTTTTTTATATGAAAGCTGAAGCTTCCCGTGGGATCCCATAAAAAAATGGTGAGGATCTGATGAGTGGATCCTTGGGAAATCGAGAGAAACCCTCAAATTTTCTACGTAGATGACGCGTTTATTGTTCAACCTCTTACATACTATCACGCCTGTTGTCCCCGAAAGTTTAGGCAGAGGTGTACTAATGTACAACCTCGTTTCGCCGGTATGTTTTGGATCCCATGTAATAGGTGGCGAGCCTATTGCCATTAACCGGGCACGAATCCAAACTCCGAGCCGCTACTGAGAATTTCACAGAAAAACCCAATAACACTTTGCTCGACCTGGGAATCGAACCCAGAACCTCTTGCTCGGCAGTCGCACTGTATGACCACTAGACCAACGAGACATATAATACAACGAACCTATTACAGACACTAAAAAGCAAAAAATAAAATAAAAAACTGCGTTAAAAAAAACCGACTTCAAAACTAAAAAGTTAAAAATAACTTAATACAGTTTTAACTTCTTTTTAGTTTTAAAGGTATGAAGTCGGTGCCAGTGCCTGGTTGTACACTGCGCGATGGGTGTACATACCTTTACATTTGGTTTGGCACCGTCTTCATACCTTTAAAACTAAAAAGAAGTTAAAACTGTATTAAGTTATTTTTAACTTTTTAGTTTTGAAGTCGGTTTTTTTTAACGCAGTTTTTTATTTTATCAAATGTAAATTGTTGTACTATATAAAGTATTTTATTTTACTAGTTTATTTTTCTAGAGTAATATGTAGCAACTTGTGTCTCTCTTTTAGCATCTTTACCTATAATAAGATAGACATATTTATGCTTAAACAATTTCGTGATTATGTATGTAGTAGGACGATAATAACCGTAAACTTTAATTACCAGCTGATCATGGATAAACATTGAAAAAGATTAGTATAGTATTTTTGGTATAGATTTGCACCATATTTATGGTTTGTTAACCAATATGTCATTTACAATTTCAATGTTATAATAATTTAGTAACAGTTTATCTGTATTATATAACATGTTTTGACATAGACATCTAGTAAACGTTAACTGTCATTGTTGAAACTGGCCTGATTTCGTATCGACTTGTTAATCAACACATAAATCTAATCTGAGTCACATTTATTACTTTGAATTATATAACATTTTATGTAGAACGAAATAACTACCGGTAAACACGTGTAAGAAAAGATTACTTACATTTGAATTCTTGTGTATAAATAAATCAATATTGTGTCCACTGCTCCATTAGTCTTTAGGTGCTTAGCATCAAATCCTGTTTCCATTCGTAAAGTTGATAACAGTGTAATTTATTAGGGTTTTCGATAAAAATCTCCTTAGCCCGGAGTTTGGTCTTAAACCTAATTATTGGCAATAGACTTTCCCGGTAGAGGGATAAAGAGGAATGCCTCTTTATCTCGACCTTTTGAACATAAGCGTGACGATGTGTAATATTAGAATACATTCTTCAAAATATATACATTAACATAATAATATAAACTGATAGCAAATAGTAGGCAAAAAACATCTCATAACGTATAAAAATCAAGTCTCTAATAGTGTACATTCATATAATGTACCGAGTTAGGCATGTCTAATGTCAAAGATATGTGTTGATAAATTTTATAATTAATCAAATTTTACAATCAAGGGTGGCTGCGTAATCTCACGGATAAAAGCTCATTTCCATTAGATATAAAACGTGGTGTTTATTGCGTTGTAAATCATCAGCGCGGGATGTTTTGACTGTAGGCGCGGAGCTCCGCTACTGAAATAATAAATTAACTAAGGAGACAAGATGTCCTCTGGACGTCGTTAACACGGGTGGTCTCGTCACGACCGACCTCAATCATTTAGACAACTAATTTACATGTCCAACTGATGAACGCCATAATATTATAACACTTTTTGAATATCTACGCGATGACAGATAAAGTCTATATTCGACCGCATTTGCTCAAAATAGAGAACCCTGCATACATGGAAAACATGAGCTTCACTTATCTGTAGGACAATCAATTTTTTCAGCTCATCTTATGCCAATACAATACAAATACCTATAGTAAGTTATGAACCTATGTCCAGCAGTGGGCGTCTAACGGTTGATGTGATGATGATGATGATGAAGTTATGAAGTATAAAAACCGTCAAACCTCCATTGAACACTGGGCGGGCTCCATTGAAAGATGAAGTAAAAACATAAGGAAGATCTCTTCAAATCTCAACCTGCTGTAAAAAATAATAGTTATTGCGATGCGTCGCTAAATAATTAAACTATAAACGTGAATTACTTCAGAGGCAATAACTTTTACTGTTGCGATCGCGAACCTAAGTCTGATACCGTTTCAACGCGTTAATTATAAAAAAAACTCTATCGTTGATAAAAACTACGTTTTACAGTAACATGTATCAGCACACATACGGTTTCCAGTCGGCTGGGCGTATGGCGCAACGCCTCGACCTTGGCGCTGTTTTTCCGCTCTCTTTCAGCCCAACCGAGGTCTGCTAGACCGTCTTGCACCTTGTGCCACAATTTCAAACGTGACATCTTCATAGCTACATTATTTTGATGAATTTAAGTGATATTACATTGTAAATTATGCAACAATAAATTGTGCCCAACCTAGAGTTACTTTTGCAATTGCAAGGTGAAATAACATAGGACCGTGATGTTTCTGAAGTGATTAAAAAACAGACAATGAATCCTACCTATTTATTGTGTCATAAATCACGGCCCACCCGGTTAGCTAAATTACTTGATCATTCGAATTGCGATGACACTGCTGAAACAATAAAATCTAGCTTCTATTTATTTTAAGAACTATAACTATACAAAATATAAAATAAAATACAGTCCTTCCACACGCATAGTGTTAAATTTTTTGCCCCTTAACCATTGAGCCTAGATTAACTACTTGTTAAT
Source organism: Craniophora ligustri (assembly GCA_905163465.1). NCBI lineage: Eukaryota > Metazoa > Arthropoda > Insecta > Lepidoptera > Noctuidae > Craniophora > Craniophora ligustri. The sequence continues at coordinate 7,872,023 of LR990972.1, forward strand.
CAATAACACTAACTCAAGCACGTATCTATAGCCAATGTTTAATTGTTGGCAAATAAAATTTAAGAGTAGGTTGTTCAATCGCCCCTACCACGAGTTACGGCGCGTGCGCAGCCAAACTCGTGTCAGTCTTCAGCCGCTACGCTTTTACTCATCACTTGCATTATTCTCGCACGCACTACCTGAAAATATAGTGTCGTTAACCATATCAACAATCACTGTACCTGTGTAACTTAGATAAAAGATTTTAATCACCTTTTAATTTTTATATTTTACAATTTAAGACGCACAGTAATAATAGTTATTTTAGTTAAAGGAATTCTTTGTTTTGAAATAGCCGGTTTGGTGCGACATATCCTAGGATAAGTGCCAAGTGTTTCGAGTGTATGTGACCCAGTATGGCGAGTCTGGATTCTGGTTAAACTATGTTTTTGCACCCGAGCTCCCGGTCTAGGGACTCCACAGAGCTGGACCCTGTTATGGTGTGGCGCGGTGAGTCTGAACAATCATGATCCCTGGAACAAATCACTATGACAATGTATATTAATTTGGCATTTGAAATGCTCATTTTATTTATGTTTTTTTTTTTTTGCAAAACTTATTAGTGTAGAAATTTGGTTTTAATAATCACATAGTGCCTACTAAAATATAGAGGACAAGAAAATATTTATCGACGCTTAGGTAGGTATATCATTCCACAGTTAAGATTTGCGGTTCATTCGTTACCAGTACCTATTGTTAGGTACTACTTATCACAACTAGAAATGTGCATGTAGAGTGCAAACTGCGCGATGTGTCGTTAGCTCATCGTCCTGTGCTCGACGCCGCGCCGGGTGAGTTTCGCGCGTCCTCGCGGCAACTCGAGCGTGGCAAACTAATGCAAGTGGACCGACGAATCTGAAGGTTAACGCACAAAAACATATCGTATATATTCAATATTTTGCAACTGCACTCGTATTAATAAACCGTGTGGGTATATGGTTAATGTTGTGCTGGTGCAATTTCGTGGCATCCGCGCTGTCGCAAGGGCCAGCGATCGCTTGCCGCCGGCACATCCTCGCGTTGCGCACTCGCCGACTAATCGCCGGACGTACGCCTCGGAACAACGTTACAAAATCGTTTACACCTTAAACAATAAATGTCTATGTTCTGAAAAATTCCCGGACACATGTCGCCCTGCCCCGTGACGTGCGACGCATTGGATTGAAACCAATTCTTCAGATGTGCACATTGAAATATCCTTGTGTCTATTACGACCGACGACTGGTGATTTCACCTACAGTTAAACATTATTCTATGTCTACATCTTAAGTAACCAAAACGCAATCAAAAAGCATGTCCTAAAATAATACATCATCATTTAACTGGTGAGATGGGCAATAAACAGCTTTGGGTACTACTACAGTCATCCTTATTAGCGGGCATTTACGAGTTTCCAGAGCAATATATCGGAGGTATTACGTGGCAGCCAATCATAATAATTTATTTCTATAAAGTGATATGGTCAGTTAATGTGGTGCAGTAAACGCGGCAAGTCGGCAGCGACGCCCGACGCGGCGGCGGCGTGTCCTGCGCTTGCGACGCGCACTGATTTATCAACCGACGAAGCCCCGCCCCAACCTGATAGCTTTACCCTACAACACATACCCATTTTATTATATTGAATAAACATAAGTTGGTATTATTCAATCAATGAATATAGTTATATATAATACTCTTTAATACTTGAAATATAATAATATATTCAATAATGTAAATAACGGATATCATGTCAAGTAACTACAGATTAAGTATTACAGTTGCGCTTATTGCGTCCAAATCATTTTATTGCTATTTAATAACGAAGCATATATAAAAGAGAAAAGTGTACCTTTGGATATACATATATGAGTGTGGAGGACCAACTGAAGTAAATAATGTAATTACAGTAATAAAAGGTAAAAAGACACTGACCTCAGTATCAAGCTTCGGTTTTAATTGTTCGCACGCACAATGCGCCTGTTTCATGATATACTCGTATGTAGGTATACAATCGTTATGGCTATTCAAGGCAATTATACTATCAACGTTAATTATTTTGGAAAAACTTACAGAAAAAGATATCAACTTGAGAGGCTGAGATGTCAAATTAAATTGGATGACGTATGTTCGGTTACAGTGGTTGGATTATCCCACCATAGAAACAAATTCTATCACGAAATGACACTTGACTATATTATAAAACTATTTGCTCCTACTAAATTGATAAAAAAATAATTTTCAAAATTGGTTCACCAAGTCCACAATTATGAGGTAACAAACATAAAAAAAAAATACAGTCAAATTGATAACTTTTGGAAGTCGGTTAAAAAAGGTTCCATGAAAGTATAAGAAAAGTAAATAATATAAGACAGGATATGTGTGCTAGTTCTTTGTTTTCAGTGAATGTCTAATATACTTGAAATCTATTGTAAATAACTCCCTTCAACCCCCAACAATAATGCTGTCAAGGGACCTATAACAGTTTTCAAAGATCCTGTTATAACGCACAAAAAAACTAACGCAATCAGGACATAATAATATGGAATCAATCGTTCAATATCATTTACATTCACTTTATAACTGTCAATAGTTCTGAAGTGTCGAGAAGAAAAATATTGAGCCTTCTAAGATATCAATAAAGAGATACGTGTCGTTTCGAGCAGCCACATCCGGCCGCCATTGTGTTTCAACTGGCGAACTTCCGGTGCAACCTGATACACACTCCTGCGCACGTGCGCAAGCTTTTCAAATTTTTAACTAGAAACCAAAATTTTGTACAAAGGGTAGTGAAATAAAGAATGTTATACAAGAGAAAACAGACAGCCAAACAGTCATCTAAAAAAAATTGATTTGAATATATCATTTCATCATTATTGAAATTAATAAGCTTTTAGTTCAGTCAGCATTTTTCTTCAAATCGTCTTCTGGTTTCTTCACTTCGAGCTTCGTGTAAGCTTTCCCTATCGTGATCAATATTTTCACCTTATTCTATCCAGAGGTCTACTAATATTCAGTCATTTAGACATAACTTCATATGATACATGAATCACTGACCCTTGTTTAAGACTCCTTGACATTAGATTTATATGAATAAAACATATTACCAAAACAACGATGATTAACATAAATAAAATGTGTGTGATAGTGAATGCGCTTCTATTTCGCCAATAGAAGCGCATTCACTATCACACACATTTTATTTATGTTTAATTATCAATTCAGAGCAGAAACTGGACGTTCGGCTCTTCCCATATCCCAAACAATGCCTGACGAACAAACAACATTGCCAGAGAATCAGTACTAACTTCTCCTCTAAATACATATTCAACAATCTGATAGTGATGTGGAGAATTCTTTTGTAATAATATGTCCTAATTATTATATATGTATATAGGTATATAATAGACAAAACTTACATGTACGATATTTATTTATAATGTTAGCTCGACGCGTCTAATAGACCGTAAAGATATTCATTGTGTAATAACAACAAAAAAACAAGTAATCCCTCTTTAGTACTTATGAAGCACAGGCAGGTAAGAAGTTAATAAAAAATCAAACCATAAGGGTTGGCACACGAAAAGAGCAAGGGTGCTTCTTTGATAGGGTGCTTGCAAACGCTCGGCGGTCCTGAGGGCCCTTGTGCTCCAATAAGCCCTTAATAAGGGCCCTTACCAAGTGCCCTTTCAATCAGGCCTTTTTCTTCACCTATCCCACGTGTCCTTGATTCAAATTCTAAATCTGATTTGCTTGTCAATGTTATTGTACTCGTACAAAGAGCAAGGGTCAGTCCTGTTACAAAGGGTTTTAATATTCAAAAGCTGCCCTTATCGCATTCATTTTACTGCTATTTTAATATCTTCGAGGGAATGCATTGATAAAAATTCATGGCGTAATAAAAGTTTCAGTTTTAATAAAATACGTTGATTCTAAACAATAATCACCTATTCTCATATATTTATATAGCCTTTAATCTTAGAATCGTCAAACGCAACCACTTCGTTTGGTAGTAGTAGGTTTATGTAGATGATTTTATGTTCGGTTTTATTCTCTTGATAACATTTAAATGCAGCGATGTGTAGTTAAATAAGTCATGGATTTTTTATACACTCGTACCTACTTAGATAATAATTTACCACACAAGTTTATCATTTTCAGTTGTACGAGTTACATACATTATCTGCTAACATTTGAGTAGGTACCTACTGGGTAAGAACGCTTTGAAACACACCGTGAATTAATAAAATGGACGATAAAGGTAGGCTCTCTTTTTTCTTGAAAATCGATACTTTGAATTTAGCTATTTGCACGTGTTTTTTTTTCAACATTAGCTTTTGTATCCTTAGTGTCGGCGAGTGTGGGAATAGTGGCAAGTAAAGGAGTTTCGCGAATCCGTCGTATTCCCATAGTGTCGGTAGACAAGGCTCAATACAAGTGTAGGGTTACTGCAGTTAGCGCGTCTCGGGGCGCCGACAAAGCCCGCCAGCGGCACCTTTGATGTGCCGAATTCAATTAATTGCCTTATTTGCAGCAGTGGTGCGCTCATTGTAGGAATCCCCCGCAAAAACAAATATTTGTTGAGTCTTCATTATCCGTTATTAGGTCGCGCGCATTTTAATTATCCCCCGGGCTCGTTCAAGATGCTTGATTGCGCCACGAGAACAGTAAATCACATAAATCACTCATTTTTCGCAACGCTTTTAACTTTGACAGGCATTTGAGTGCTCAAATGCCTGTCAAAGTTGTGTCAAGACCGTCGTTTAATTATTGAATTACGATCCAGTTGTTGCAATATTATATTTGTCGCTACCATCTTCCAAATTAAAAGCATAACGCGACTCTTCTATGAACCGATAGCAGTTTATTGGGTGAATTAATTTTTTGAAGAAATATTCCTAAAACCAATATCTTGGTAATACATAGCATGGGTAGCAATAATGTGTTACGTGTTCCCGATACGTTATCGGCATCAGAAGGGGCGCCGGAGGGAGTGGGAGCCTGGTGCGGGTTGCGGGGGGTGTGCGCTGCCGGACGGCGTGGGCGCACTGTCCTTCGCAACACTGCCCCTGAGTGCGATATGGCTATCACTATATCTACCACAAACTGCTTATTTACTGCACCACTTTTTGTTTGCGTTTTGAGCTGATAACATATTTTTTGTTTTCACCATGCTTATTTAGGGTAGTTATTTGAATCTCATTTGTTGTTGTAATGATAAAATAAAACATAGGGACCTACCTAAATATGACATAATTATGTAAAAAAATATTTGTTATGGGTTGGGATTATTCACCCAACGTCTTTGACTCCTTTGTACTCGTAAATAGTCCAGATTAGCTATTTCAACGCTATTTAATAATATTAACACATCAATACATTTAGACATTTAGTTCCGAGGTCGCGGCTCAAACAAGAATATGTCACAATCATAATGTTCTCAGAAATCGTTCCAAATATAAACGTGGATAAATGTCGTATCACGCGCCATCGCGACACATGACGGAGGCCGAGAGAAATAAATTATTGGTACCGGAAGTGACGTCCCGGGCGCGCTCCAATTTAAAACACAACCCACGAAATCGTCTAACATCGCGTCGCACCGTTCATCGTTGACAAAAACTACAGCGATCCGAGCATAGAAAATAATAGCCGTCAAACACAATCTCATAAAATTTGCTTTTAAATGTAATAGCCGCTATTTGAAATATAAAAACAAATTATACTTAATGAATGTCACAAAATAATATATCGTATCCTTAATTCGCCGGAAATAAAAATTTTAGAACCTGAGACCCGGGCTAATAGAGAACACAAATTGAATTTCAAATTAGAATTCAATCAGTTCGTATAATCGACAGGGCCGGATGCGCTGTTATTTTTAATTAGTGCAAAGGTTAGGAACGTTACCAAAAAAACCTTTTTATGTTGTCAATCGTCGGCAGTTGTATAATTATATGCAACCATTAGTTGTCGTTGAAGCTCATCGTGTCTGATTTTGGACGAAGTGCTACCAAGCCGTTGTACAGATTTATGGACTGTTTTCAGTGTTTTATCTAAAAAAGATTGTTTATCTGGCACTTCCGTCGCCTGCCGTGGCCGATACGCTCGCTAACGCTTTATTGTTTACACTTAATGTAATTCAAAGCAGGGAATTCCTCGGTAAATTGTATTTTTAAATTTAAAACAACCAAGGGAATGGGGAGTTTACTTCGTGAATATCGATTGCCGCCACCGCTGCACCGGTATGGATCGATATCTGCTCGGGTTTTTGCGATCGATATTACGCCGATGTCATACGTAATTCTTGCCTTTAAGCTGGCCGCTTCTGAAGTCCGAGTAAAATGTGAAATGCTGTCGTCCATTTCAAGTTACTATATTGAATTATATACAAGTAAGATGTGAACCTATCTCACTGATTGGCTGATATTAGATTGCATTTTTCTAGATACATTATTTTCTGCACAGATGTCCTAGTCAAATTGTGAAGCATTAAAATCATGTAATATTTACGCAGGAAATTTAAGCCAGTGAAACTAGTCTCTGCGGCCGTTTTATTAGCAATATAGCAGTATAATGGTGTACTTATTGACGTTAATGCTTTATAGTTTTTGTAGACATCACTACAGCTGTCTGCTTCCATTTCCTGGTGCACTAGTGTTACATGATGGGAGATTGTTCTTTGATCACAATATCCACCGCATGTTTATTTCCTTTGCATTTATTCAAATATTGGAAACTCATTTCCCGCGCTATTTCCCGGTGGAAAGGCGCTCCGCTCGCAGGGTGCTCACGTCTCGCTAATTGCGTTTTGCGTGCGCCCCACAGACTCATTCTCTTAGTTTCACGCAAAGTACTTCTAAGTTCGTTATTTTGCAACGTGCCTATGAATAAATTAGTTGCTATCGTTTTCGGTTTACAAAAGACGATGTGTTAAAGTACCAAATAGTTTGTTATCAGCATTTTATTTAAATTTAGACGCGATAAAATACCTACGTTATACTGTGTGGTCTCGTGTCAAATTGGACAGCAGCACTTTATGGTCACTTTTCTCCCTTATCACGCACCGACCATTATATTTGTGGCTGTTAGTTATAGCATACTAACAAAAAATCGGCGTCGGATCTTCCGACGGCGTCGAAATCGCTTCCTCCGGTAGACAATAGCGTCCCGTATCCGGTAGCACACGTGCTCAGGTGCCTATTATGTCCCGGAACGATCCTCGCCCCTTAACTACCTTTTGTGAACCAACTTAGTATCCACCCCCGGGTAACTTGACCCAGATTTGGCCCGGCCCACTAGCTCGTGCCCTCCCATCGAATCGTATTTTATCGTGTATCATATGTAAACGCATCTGTGTAGACAATCGTGTAAAGTGAAACTTTTGTCAACATCCTGGAGAGTTCGCTTATTTGCTACTGTGCCTATTCAAATACAATAGGTATCTTAAATATTTTGTTCATCGATCATTGCGATTTTATCTTTCATGGCATTTATAGGATAGTATAATATGCAACGGTGTAACAATTTAAAGCCCATATTATTATTTTAAGGTCTAGTTTTTTATTGTTACAGCGCATTTTACAGTTCTGTATTTAGACTCCATGGTTTGTTGTCATGATAGACTCCTAGCCTAAACTACAACTTTTGATATCAAAATTAAGTAAGTAATGTCTAAATTACATCATGTTTACAGCTATTGTTACTCCGAATTAAGTACAATAGGAACGAATGGAAGTAATCTGAGTTTAAAATTCAAGTGTGGTGTGTCTCGCGCACCGCTATCAAACAATGAGAATAAGAATCATAGTCAAGGTCGTACGCGTCATGGTCATTATTATAACGTAATTATGATACACGACGTTACCTTACCAACTAAATTTGCGAAACAATCCAACTGTTTTTTATTTTTAAAGTTAATGGGGTCTTTACTCGTTTGTTTTGTTACGTCACTAACTTCGTACGAACAGAAATAAGTATGTATATATTTTTCTTCTTTTCCTATCTCTATTTATGAGAAGTGACATTATTGTTTATAATTATTTTAAAAATGAATGAATTTAACCACTAAAAATTAATATTCATGACCACGCAAAGATTGCAATATTTTCTTTTAAAATAACGAAGAGAATGCCACATTGTATTCTATTTTTTTATTTGTTTATTTTCTTCTCTTCCACAAAAAAACAATTCGAAACTAAATAAACAAAAAATATAAATTCAATTAAAATTTTATCATAGAGAGATATTGCAACTACTTGATAATAGTATTTCATAATGATGATATGGGCATAGTAAATAATTAACTGATGCCTGGAAAATAAATAAAAATTGCATTCGTGTAAATTCATTCAAGGAGTAGGAATTAATAGGTTAATTAATATACATACATGTAGTTCCCCGTACTGCAGTTTCACGTGGACACTGAAAAAATAAAAGATAATGCGTCACTGCATGCATTGTGCTAGCCATTATCTGTCTAGTGTATCGTCCGCGCAATTTAATCGTTCTGTTTTTTATAACTTCGCAAAACAATGCAGCCTTAGCCTCACACTCGGAACTCGCAAAGATATTTTTAAATGAAGACGAACATACATTACAGTGCATTGTTCCCACTTATAAAAGACCCACGTACCTACTTACTTTATTTAGTTACTTAAACGATAACAATTTCACGTGCGCGACAAACGGGACTCCACAACTCTACATTGTTTTCGTTCTGAGCAATGGCTCTTGATTCTATTTTCCTTAAATGATAACATACAGGAAAATAGCTCCACATTATTATAATAAGAATGAAATATTTATTAATAAATTCCCATTTGTAATATTTGCATAACCGATGTTATTAGAATGTATACAAGTTTTGCTTACCTAATATAATAATTATTCATACAATAGTGATGTCGATGTCCGTAAACCTGTACCTATTACATTAGTATATGTTCGTGCTAATTTTCGTGATACTCATCAGGAGGGTTAGCAAAAAAAATCAACGGTCGCGCAACAGTTGGTGTTGTAGCAGGTGACGCGACAGGTCGCGGCTCGTGTTTGTTCGTAGCGCTTCGGCCGTGTTCGGCTCTCACTCGGCCACAATCGGCCCGCATTTCCACGGCCGCCCTCTCGATCCGCCCGAAAGCTCGCAGTCAGTGATTAGGCGCGACGCGGACCGGGTGCTACGAATGTCTCTCCTCGCATACAAAAGCTCGTAGGCTTTAGTTGTGACGCGATATTACGTAGAACTTCATTGAAACGTGGAATAAATATTTTTATTTTTAAAGTGACTTTGTTATTTTTATGTATAAATATTGTATATTATTGAAGAAAACTTACCATTGATATTAATAATACTGACATTCATTGATGGTATTAATTTAAAGAGAAGTAAAATAAGTAGTAAAATTTTAAAATCAGTGTTGGGGTGTAATGTGTTGGTGATCAGTGGTGGAGTGCGCGGGGGCCGGTGCTCGGTCCGCCATGCTGCTGGTGGAGGCGCCTCGCGAAGCCGCCGTGCCCCCGTGCGCGGCGCCCCTCGACCTACCCATGTCCACGCTCACCAAGCTCAACTTCTCAGACTACAGTGACAAAGTGAACAAACCTTATACTGAAACGGACAACAGAGACAATACGAGACTAAATTACGAACAAGCTCTGGCGAGCGTCGCCAGGCTGAGCTATGAACAATCAGTGCCCACCGCAGGCAAGCTCCACTATGCTGAGCAGAACAGGCTTGCCTACGACCCCGCAGTCGACTCCTTGTGTGGTGATCCTTCATTTATTTTAAATACAGGTTCGTAAGTGTTTAAATTTCATTTTCCCCAGTTTTTTTCGGTCTTAGTTGGTTTTGACTTACGAAAAGATAACAGAAAATAAATTATTAAAAAAGTTATAATAAAATCTGTCGTAAATATAATATTGTGCATTGCTCTACATAATCTTCAATTAATAAATGTTCCCCAGTTACAATACCAATTACAATGGCCTGCGGTTACAGTAGGTACATAAGAAAATACTTATTTAATCAACATAGAAATAATGTAACTCTGCGTAATGAGATTTAAATATTAATTATTTATACGACACTAGCCATGTACTCACATCAAGTTACATTAGTATTTATCTATGTAGTTCTTATTAATCTAGTCATTTATATATTTTAAAGTGTTAATAGCTGTCCAATTTATTGAATTTATAAACGAAGGTTGAAAAGTATTTAGATTACCTAACTCTCAAAAGTATTACAAAAATTGTGCACAATATAGAGTATTTCCATTTATATTTCTGGTTTCGTAAACACGCACTTAATTCATTCAAGGGAAATGAATAAGGCAAACGATAGCTGACAAATCGCATCATTATATAGCGTAACGTTTATTTAAATCATAAACACATTTACGTTATAAATAAGCAAAGCTTCATTGAGAACTCTCAAGCAGGGAGCGGAAGCACTTTCGCCGCCGCCATGTTGGATCCGGCGACCGACCGACGGGGGTGCGCGCTGCGCGGGCGCACCTCGCGCACTTCCGCCGCGTGACGCGCATAAAAAGCTTTGCAGTATTGTCACATACTTTACATTTGCATACATAGATTACGTGAAAGCATTGTTAACGCACCGATCAACTGCACCAAACAATGAGTCTAGCCGGGCACGTACCAAACAACTCATATTTAAACTAATATTATAACTTAACTAATAAGACATTTACTTACCAAAAGTTTATATATGCCCTTGTACATGATTTAGATACAGGAAAATCCAGTTTGTAATTATTTTTACTGGCCTCATAAAAGTGAATATACACGAAATCGACGTCCATTTATGTTGAAAAAGATTATAATTAGACAATAATTTATAGCTTAATCGTATATTTCGCAGTCGAACTGAGCTTAATGCGCTATGAGACGTTAATTGAAAATCGTATAGTTTTCTAAATCACAACACGTATTAGCATGAATATTCATACAATAGCTTTAGATGTAATCGATGTAGATGCGTGTTTGTCATCCACGTCTCTCACAAATGGTGTTCGGACATAAATGGTGACCATTCTACAGGTAACGGTGCAGGTCGCTCACCTTTCAGTAATCGCTTCCTTCCTTTTACAGGTCGTCGCAAATCTCATAACTAACGTGATCGAAATGACGATTTGAACCGACCGATGGACACTTTAAAACAAATATTTTGAAAGTAATTCTCTTTCCGTAAATCAGCGTTTTGTGAAACAGTTACTGGATACCTACTTAATGTTGGATAGACGATACCAGTGTACTGCGGATGTATTGACTTAGCGATCGACTACTATGTACCTGAGTGTGATGCACATCTTGAAATCAAAATTAGCAGCAGAAGCTTAAACTTTGTTAAACATAAGGTTTTTCTATAAAGTTAATACAGTTAATAAAGGTAATACCTAACTTTACAATCTACCTACCTATATATAGTAATTTTTATTTTTTTAAGATGAAGAAATATGTAGTTAAGATGTCAATTGAAAATTTTAATCAATACAAATAATTTTCGTACTTACATTTTCATAGTTTGAAGCGTTTACCCTAGAAGCTTTTAGTCTACACTTTGCTTTTATATTAGACCCTGGTCGATACACGTCATACACTTCATACACTTTTTATAATTAAATAAAATCAGTACTTGTGGATAGGGCTGTGAGGATTACTCGATCGCACAGATACTGCACAATTCGTGTCACCAACTTCATATACCAATGGTCAATATCAGACTCCATACATTTTATTTTATACTACATAAGATACGTGGCATGTAATGAAAACTGAGATAATATTTATCACAAGTTGTGTTACAAGGCGGCAAACAACTTGTCGCGTTAGAAACACCTGTCTAACATCCGCAGCTGTCCCGTGACCTAAGAAACATGTGCACGATACCAAAGTTTATCACTCACCTACACAAATACCTAACAGCGTTTATTCATTAGCAGATACAGAAAAAAACTACCCGATCGACTTCGTTAAATATTAACCATAATTTTATATTAAACAACATAATTTTTAAATGTCGATCGCAAATTTTTTATAGAACTCAAAAAATTGTGTGATAATTTATATATAAATTTCTTATTTTATTTCAATCAACAATAATACATTCATATCGAGTAAGTAAGTATGTATGTGAACGAACTCTTCTGTCGTATACATAATATTATTCCATCCTAGTATAATCCTCCTTTTCGCGAACTGAATACAGACTGTTCGTGAATAAAAGTTTAAAACAATATGCATGACGGATGACGTCATTTGTTGTCGGTGACGTCACTTGGTTCGATTCATTCATAAGTTAATATGGCTACTTCCGGCCGCCACTCGCCGTAATCCGCACGAACTTTTTATTAAACGCTTTCAGTCTAATCGATACTTTCTAACAAATTGAAATGAATGCAAAACTGAATTGTTATTTTAAACAAAATCGAACTGCTATGTTCTTTATATTAGTTACATTAACAACTTAGGACTCATTTTTTACTTACACACGCTTTGATAGATTAAGATTAATTATATATAGATTAATTATTTAAAACCAAATGGAACACATGCATTCATACATTCCATAAAATTTTCGAGGAAACTTCAGACTATTCTTGTATCACTCAAACATTAGTCATACCAAACCGATACAATATTCAGGACAAGGGATGTTTAGGCATTGAACAAAACAAGGAAATCCGAAAATGACATCAGACGTATCCGCTTCCTTGCCTCATCTTAATACAAAAGCTAATACCAAATTACTATTCAATCGATTGGGACTTGTATCTTTTACGATATTTTGTAACTCTATCGCGACGAGATAACTCCAGATTGTTAAACCTTGGGACAACAGATTGGTACCTAAGGTCATTTTTTTGGAAATTTTATTTTAACACCCGCAGATCCGTCTGCGCAAAAGTCCAAATTAAACACAAAAAACATCATATATTATGTGCACAGAGCGTCATATTTTGAAAGAGATCATTATCGAAGAAGTTCAAGTTGGCGGGTTCTATTTTCAGTTATGACAACAAAATCGTTCATTCATTTGTTCAGGCGTTCGGATATCAACTTAATTATTTCTTTAAATCGACATCTGAAATTGGCGAGCAATATACTTATATTGCTCAAGTTTTATGGAGTTTTCAGGCATAGTGATCAAAAGCGTAAAGTATTTTTTCTGGACTTAGTCAAGGCGTGCAGCTTCGATTAGCGACATATTAGCCATCCGTGTACATTGTATTTATTTATCAAGTTTTAGAGTTGAATGGGCATGACGTCACAAGCAGCAGGTCACGTCGCTCGCCGCCATTGATGCGCCCGCGCCGCAACTTCCGTCGTCTGTAGCGCCGCTACATCCTGCCTGCAGTTTTATGTCTATCACACTTCACACTACAATACCCGTGCTACATTGATTTGCTTTAAATCAACTTGGACTTTTAAAATAGTGGTTAGGTTTGATACAAGTCTTAGATTTGCAATAAGAGCGGGTCCTGCAATTAACGCGTATAAAATATTTTTTTCCCTATTTACTTAGCCGAATTTTTTAATTACGATTTTACTACCTTATCACATTATAGTACTTATAACATGACTTAACAATTTGCACTGCTGTAAAAAATGCATATTTCCGAATTGCTCATAAATGTAATTTGATATTTATTTCCTCTGAATGTCGGCTTAACTAAATCGGCTTTTAAAAGTATATTATTAATACTGTGAGGTAGGTTTAATGGCTTCCCTTATGTCAGCTATGTTCTAAGTACGACGGCGAGTGTTTACGTGGTGCAACCCCACCTCGTGGCTCGCGCACGGTTTTTGTAACGACTGGCGGCGCGTGCGCAGGTGGCGGCGCACCTGCCGCGCATACCGACAACTAACGCCATAGACGCGGCATAGTGCACGCGATTTGCAATTTTTAATATAAATATCAATACAATATGACACATAGTTCATGCTGCTAACCTACCTACGTATAGATAAAACAAGATAGACTAAAAAGAGTTTATAAGTTCATGATTTGAATGCGCGATTGGCAGTCTCATTTTTCTGCTCATCAATTAGCCCATATTTATGTGTATATAAAAAAGTCAAATACTTACCTAAAACTATCATATTTGAGACTTTGCTTTATTGCTTAACAATACTGGGTGATAGTGACGTGGGGCCTGAAATGATACTGGCGAATTATGGGTATACGTCAGGGCATCTCTGCCTAACCCTTCGGGGATACAGGCGTATCTTCATCATCATATCAACCGTTAGACGTCCACTGCTGGATACAGGCGTAATTGTATCTTATTCATACGCGTGAGTAGCAATTTGTAGAGTGCCAGCTCTATCGTTTGGTGGTTCTATGTTTTATTAAGTCTAGACAATGTAATAGCAGAACGATTTGCCGAGCACCGTGAAGGTTTTATTGGCCGCTATCGGATTCTCAGGAATCGTTTACGAGTACTTAAGTACAATCGACATGTGCACCCATTAGTCAATCAGTTTTAAGTATTTAATTTTTAATCAACCAGCATAGGATTCTAAAAACAGTTTTCTTAATTATGAGTAGGTATATCTGATGAGTATATCCACCGAGATGGAAAAGGATACACAATAACTATATTCTACATGGTTATAAGAGACAGTATAATTATATACCTTATTCTGGAATTATTAAAAACACTCATTTGATACAGGAAATACCTACATCATTAAAAAATACTGGTTAACAAAATGTATATACCTATATACATTTATTACCTAAATTTCAAAACATAATTAATATTTTTACCTAGAAGTAGAGACTACTAGGTAAAAATATTAATTTAAAATAAGCAGAGGCTTAGAAAACACATAATTACATTCAACTTCTACAAAGTCTACTTTATAGCGTAATCATAGTGTAAGTATTACACTATGGCGTAATCGTTATGAATAAAAATATTAGATACCTAGCTTCCCATAAGCAAAAAATATACCAAGTACCTACTTATAAAGAAAACCTCAAATTTCAGAGGTAAGTACCTATCCCCAATCACACAGTACATATTTCAACTTTTATTATTTTGTCAAAATCACTATCAACCATCTGGCACGACAGATAATAAATAAAGAAACTTAATATTTCTTTATATTTGACCGGATATTATTGTACGATCTAAATTATTTTTGTGACTAAAAACTCAACTCTGATATTTTTTGTTTAAATTCGATGTATAAATAGTGAAGTAAAAAAGTGTGTTTGTAATTATTATCGGGCTTGCTACACGCTATTTTATTGGTAATAAATATCGGTGGATCTGGTGTTAGTCGATTTCGCGTCGGCCGCTCACAGGAAAACCGATTGCGACTCTTTATTTTTAAACGCAAGTTGAGGTCATTTGCTGTTACACTGTCTCACGTTTGTGGGTTTTTGAATATGTACCCTTTATTTTATATATACTTCTTGAAAGCTCTTTACTTAAATAATAAGCTTTTACTAAAAGTACCTCCTAGGCGGTACGTAGAGAAAGGAGGTACCCCGTATATTTTTTATTATTACAAAAAAAAAATATAATTGTATTTGTTTAATAATATTATGAGCTATTAGTACTTAGTTATAAATAAAACTACATAAATGTTTAATCAAATCAATGTATGGCGTACATCTGTCACTGGAACACAACTCGTAAGATTAAAAGCTTTCTTGTTAGTCAAATATTATAAATAATATAATTAATTATAACAAGTGTAGGTATCTATTATAAAATGTTTATTAAACACAATGGACATCTTTTTTGTGACGCCATAGCTTATACATTGCGACTTTAATATATTTAACGCTTCCTGCCGAAAGATGTTCCAATTTTGAATTTGATTTAAACACCACTCGTTGACAGCCATTTCCTCCTATCCAAGAATAATGTAGTTTTTCCCACTATTATTTGCGGTATTCACAATTTTTCCAGCCAGTTCTTCGTTTGACAAATTATTTTCATTTTCAAATTGCTTTTCAGAGGTCTTTTAAAAGCTAAAAGTTTAGGTAGTTACTAATAGATTAGGTAGATAGGTACTATGAATAAATATATTTAAAAATATAGCATAGATAAATTTAATAATGATCGCTGAGTTTTATATAACAGGAAAACTGTAAAATTACACCATTTCAGCAACATAAATCATTTTCATTTACGTTTCATGGACTTTTTATCGACAAACAACCTTTCAAGAAACTTGCTCAATACATCGCACTGTAATTAAAGCTCTAAAAGGGGTAACATCTCATGGATTCAACTTCTAAGAGTATTTTAAAAAACTTTATTGGGAGTTCCTTAATAGTCACTATTTACATTTTTAATTAATTAATGAGGCCAAATTATTTATGTCAAAACACTGGGCAGCGGCGGGCGGCGGCATGTCGTCGACTGTCACAGCGCTCACCTGCGCACCGCATTTGCTTCTAATTTTAAAAATTCATATTTCGACTTCCGTTCCCAAACGGGAATTGGCGCGATATGAGTCTGCACGTGATTATAAAATACATTCAAATGTAGATCACTTTGTGCGGGACTTATGTAACCGACTAAAGCTAAATAGTCGATACTCGGAGGTAATAGTTTAAACAAGAATTCTAAAATAAATATTGGACGCAGTTAGCGCCATATGAAAAATTATAACAAAGTAAATCGTTATTGGCCGTTCGTGGGACACCATATGGCAACTTAGCGCGTGCTCGCCAGAACAAAAAAACGCTCAAAAGTTTTCGAGCTCGAATTTCGTCGCAGATAATAAGTAAAAAAGTGCGACAAGTCGTGTTGCAGCTGCCGCTAGGTCTAAGGTTACTGTTGCATGTGCCGACTTACTAATCGCTGTCTTAGTGATATTACTGTACGCAGTACTCTTCCCACGCTTAAAATATGATTACAGTAGGTACTTAGGACATCGTTTTTATTTTATATTTAAAATGCGGTCTCTATAGGTAACCTACCTATATCTATTAATACGAATATTCTATCTGTGGTGTAACTTAAAAAAACTACGTTGAAGGTACAACAAATTAGCGTTTGAGCACTGAACTTTCTTCATACTTAACTATAAACTGAAAAACTCTTCCATTGTTAATATTTGTCAGATTCCACTGTGCTATCACAATAAACTACAGTGATATTTGCCTCTCTTATACTGGCCAAGAACTGTGCACTAAAAACTATTAACGTCAATATCCACAATAACAGTTTCCCCAATTGCGAGGTTTTTTGAAAATCAATGTTTTACGATATGTACCCATATGTACCCACCTATATCTACCTATATTTCAAGTTCTTATTTGTGGATAATCAAATATCTCGGGCTCAAAAGAACCCCTTAAGTAATTATGTCTTCGCGAGACTATTGCTACAGTCATTCACCATAAACTATTACTTAGGTTGGGTACGGCGGGTACCTATTTATATTACTTACCTATGTATGTATGTAGCTGACCATTATTAGTACTTAGGTATTATCTAATCTAGGCATACTAAAGGGCACCTGCACCTTATTGGCTTAACAAGCTATAAATAGTTGGCGAGAGATAAATGTAATATCCTTCTAAGTTTCATACCTTTTCTAGACTTTGTATGTGATTCACAAGCCAGCGGTGTCTCCCCATTAAGGTGGTCTATGCACGGTAGCTAGGTGTATGTAACATTAGCTGTTATATTTATTAGAGCAAGGGGGGATAGAATAATACATTCCGATATCGCAGGTATGTTCAGTACCTGATCTGAAAGGGCCCTGAGGTCGCGAGTGCCAGCTATTATGGGCAGGTTACTTACGGGTAGTGGACTCCTAAGTTGATAAACGCGATATACCTAATGCAATGTGTCTATGAGCGCTATAGCACACGCTAGACAAAGGCCTAATAATAACTAGACAAGGCACTAGAAATGGAATAAGTATGTACAAACACTTAGCACGTTACATTAAATTGACAAGTTTTAGCGAGTTAGGTATCTATTTGTTTCTGTTTGAAATAAATCTGTGTTGTTGAGCCAATGGAGGAGTGGAGCGGCGACCTTTCGACCCGAGCGTTGGCGCGCGGGGCGTGGCCGCGCTCGATTGGCTCGCCCCGCCCCGCGCCGCCCCCGCACCCGCCCCCCTCCACGCCCCACGCCGCGATCTCGCAACGCTGATGCTGTGACTGACGCGCACTTTTCTTACCTTATAGTCGCAGATTCTGAGAAAAAAAATATTTTCATATCGGTTAACTTTGAGACGTGTTTTCTTTTTCACATTTACACGTTTTATCTGTATGTAGGTATGACCAACGTGTATCTTACTTAGGTCCATCATATAAGTTCATTATATTATTATATTTGTACCTATGTTTTTTTTAAACCATAGGTAATTTAAACCAAAACCAATATTTAAAAAATCGGTCGTACCTACCTATAAATAAATGTAGAAAGGAAAGAAATAAATAAATAAATATTCCTGGACATTAAGGCACACAGCGCCATCTAGTTCCGTGCTAAGCAACGAGGCTTGTGTTACGGATACTAGCTGGTTGATATACTACATATATACTTTTTTTTTTTGTAAATACATACATATTATAAAAAAGAAAGGTAAGTAGATACCTTAACGTGCCTATATTTTTTTAAATAATAAGGGTAAACTACTGTATATAAATCCACCGCAACGCAAGTATCTGTTTTCTTTTTTCAAGATTAACGAAAAAGTGTCTGAAAATATTTATATTTTTTCAAATCTTTAAAATACTCTTATTTAAAAATACCTACCTAGTTTCAGAATTATGACGATACCTACCTAATGTCTCTGCTTATTCATAGATTTTATTATGTAGGTATTGCTGTATTTTTTTAATGAAATCAACGGATGTTGTATACTGTAACGAGCGGATATTGATAGGTAATAAATATTAAAATAATCTCGAGATTATAATGCTGTCAGTAGGATGGCTGCAATTTGAAGATAATGTGTTAATTCTGGACTGGGGTTATTTTGCAGTAGAGTTAATATACTTATTAGGTATAAGTATGTACTAACTGGGACTAACTACTTTTTGTTAATTTTGTTACGTTATAGCAATAAGTATGAGCTTAAAGTATTTAAACTAAATATATTTAATTATTTATAGATAATTAATTGAATTAAAAACTCTACTTTACCTGGTTTACAAATTTTGAAACCTTTTTTTTTTTATTTATCCTAGTACCTAGGTAAAATCAACATTTATTTGCGAGAGTTAACCCTTATTTTGCGTCTTTTTTAAATCAATCGACTGCTCTACCTAATAACAAAAGGTTCGTTACATTACATTTTACATCAACAAAATACCAAAAATAATTACTTTCAAGTTGCACTAAAATACACAAAAAGCTACGCACCTATAACTACTGCACAAAGGTCACGGGTCGCTCCCGAGAGAGCTATTTCCCTGCTTACAACACTTGAACGGGATTTATAGCTTTATTCCTTCGCCTCATTCGTCGTCGAGGGAACAATTGCTTCATTAAAATTCTTGTATTAGTCCAAACTGACATACTGGGGTTTGTAAAAATTCCTTGATGCATCATGTGTGTCGTTAAAAAAGTTACAATCTACTTTTAGTTGACATTTTCACCCGTACAAGAATAATTTGTTTGTTTGAATATGGAATGCAAGTTTAAAATGCCGACAAGTTACTTAGGATATTTATTTAACATGGAAAGCTCCTGAGCTCGATTCCTTTATTAGTCAAATAACTATCAACAAAGTAGAGTTTTAGTTATCCTTTGAACCTAATCTACGTTTCTGAGAACCTTATCTCTATTGTACATACAAGCTACACCAATTATAAATAAGTTTGTATGTGCCTACTACAACCATTATTTTATGTAATTAATATCCTCATACTAAGTTTAATTCCGAAATTTACTTCTCTTTCTTTCTCCCACTCTCTCCCGACCCCAGTGTCCATTCAACTCGAATCATAAAACATACTCGTATCAATGGCAAATGGATACAAACATCAATGATTCCACTTAATCTTTGTGGTAACCAGATGAGAGCCATACAGTGGCGGTCAAACGTCAGACAATAAGCGACTACTGACCCCGCGATACACACACACACACACACACACACACACACACACACGTAACTGTAGACTTACACACACACGTGCGCATTGAACGTTATCCTATTGTTAAATTGTTCAATCGAACTGCTGGGCGGTTAGTGAACAGTGATATTTCACTTCATCATTTGTGAGACAAGGTTTCTTTCTGCGTATTCTGCCATTGCTGAGATATACTTAGAAACCTTCTTATTCACGTCTTATCACCTTGAAACGGAACTATGTAGGTACCTCCATTATACATTTATCCTTTGCCTAATGTATATTTATGACCATAATACGGGATGACACTCTGACCTCTGCAGACCGTAGCCTAAAGTAACACTAGTTGAAACTTTCCAGTTAAGATTTACCATTGAAAATAATGCAATACTGCAACTCCGAAACTTACCTTCTGGATAATCTTATGTACACCCTCGTGTAATTTTAGCAGCCTATTTGCAAATCAAATCAAACCTTAATTCGATCGTCAGTGTTGCCTATATAATGAGTACATGACGCGAGGGTGTCGGGCGCGGTGAGAGGGAGGGGGGAGGGTACGTGTGGGTCCGTCGGCGCACGCGCAGAACAAAGGGCGAGCCGTGAACCGCGACCGACGCGCTTCGGTACCCCGCGCCCGCCAACACGCCTCGATATGCATGCCGTACTGATTTTTAATGGAAATTTTACCTGACTGAGATATCACAGTACCTACCGATACATATTGTATTTACCTACATAGGTGGAATACTAAGTAACAAGAACTTTATCCATCATCATCATCATATCAGCCTATTGCTGCTCAAGGCCGGGAAAGTTGGCGCTCTTTGGGGGTAGGCCTACGTTTAGCAGTGGAAATTTATTCGTACTTATTTAATTAATATCAATAAAAAGGTCCATGGTAAACAAATGTTAAGTATTAAAAATTTGGCTAGCTTTTCTTTAAACTTGAACATTTCAGTTCTGATTCGCTCTCAAAATCTGTAGGCGATTTCGTTATCATCGTTAGGTAATATAATTATGTAGAACCCTAAGATATGCACCACTACTCTCCAGTCTCACAATAAGTAACAGTTCAGATTTAAAAAAATAAATAACTTCAGCGTTATTACGCGTATTACGCGTTACCTAGTATATAGTATAGTATTCTTCAGTCTTCGAAATATTTAAAACATTATATACAACGAAACTTAAAATTCTCCTTCTCTTTCCCCACAATACAGCTCTGGATTGGATTAAAATAACTGTGAACTGAAATGGCCTAATAAGGATCTACTTGCAGGTATAATGAATATGTAATATAAAACGCTCTGCTGTTTGTTACAGGTGGCTACACAACTGGCGGACCTCGCGAGACGAACACCTACGGCTACTCGGAGGCGAGCGGCGGCGCGGCGCCGGCGCCCCCAGCCAACTCCCCCCTCGACGAGTACTACCCCCCCGAGTACCCGCCCGGCCCCCCCGCACCACCCCCGCAGCCCTACATCGACGAGTACTACCACCACGCACATGCGCACTCGCAGCCACTGCTCACGCACGAGCCCAAATACCAGCCCCACGCCTACAATAAGCCTTATCCCAGAGGTGAGTTACACGTTCACTCCTCGATTTGCAAATTAACTGCTTTACTTATCATCCCATATATGCCTATTTTGTTTTCTATAGAGAAACCACAGACCTTCCAAAACCTATTTTATAAAGACTGGGTTTTGCAAGCCCAACTATGACCTAGGTACTTAATATGAACAGGTCAGCGGTAAATAGATTGTCACAAACAAGTATTTCGAAGAGGCAAATCTGAGATACAACTACCAACAATGTACATTAAGCACTGTAACTTCCAATCTAATGCTAAATCGCAATCAAAAGACGCTATCTTGATATTTACATAATGGAAAAGTATAAACTTATTTCCCTTTGTACACACTTACCTAAATAAAAATGCAGAGCGCGCGATAAAATTACATAATTAAAAACAAACATGGACAGTCTCATTAGGAAAGATCAGAAGACAACTAACTTGGTCACTTTAATTGATGCTGAGCCGGTGTACAGTTTCAACAACGTCGTTAACAAAATGTAATCTTTCATGCGGTTATTATTTAGTACAGATCATATTACGAATGTTTTTGTCGACACCACTGGAGAAGGTACACTAATTGGTATGGAACCAAGGTTCCATTAGTTAAATACTTATGTTATTGAGAAGCTTCTTTGATTTGTTCATTCGTGGGGTCCTGGGTTCTATTCCCAGGTTGAACAAAGTTACAGTTGGGTTTCGATAAAAAAAGAAATCAGTAAAAGCTGGGAGAATATATTTGTGCATTGTTAATACAAAGCTATACTTAACGTTCGAATCTGGCTGTCCTTGACTGAACACTTGTGCCTAATACCATAACATTATAGAGCATTTCACATTTGTCTAGGTGGCGGCGGTAGATACGGCGGCGAAGGTTACGGCGAAAGCTACGTGCAGGAGTACGGTGGCGCCTGCGCAGAATGGAACGAGTGGCCCGCTGACCAGCACGCGCTCATCCCGCAGGACAAGCTGCCTTATCCCACAGCAGGACCCTGCTTCACCGGTATGTAGCAATGGAACAATTATCCTCATGCTTACATCGATTAAATTAGTTACCAATCTTTGAGCTATCAAAATAAATAACTGCAGTCCTCCTGCAATATCTCTAATTGTTCATATATCGTAAAGCAACTGTGTGGCACGCTTTCAGGATCAGGGCCCATCCAATTGTGGCAGTTCTTGCTGGAGCTGTTGACTGACAAGAGTTGCCAAGGATTCATTTCGTGGACTGGCGATGGATGGGAGTTCAAACTCACCGACCCAGATGAGGTAAACTATCCTATATAATATTGTTTCCTTTTGGTTCTGTAAAATAATCGTGTAATAGTAAAGTTATATTCTATCATATCAAATTTACAATTTCGTTTTATTTCATAAAAGTTATTGAAAATGTTTTTGTAAGTGATTGGATCTACCGAATACGATACTAAAGTAATGTCGCATCACAGGTGGCTCGTCGCTGGGGCATCCGCAAGAACAAGCCCAAGATGAACTATGAGAAGCTGTCCCGCGGCCTGCGCTACTACTACGACAAGAATATCATCCACAAGACCGCCGGCAAGCGCTATGTGTACCGCTTCGTGTGCGACCTGCAGAGCTTGTTAGGGTAAATTGCACCTATACACATGCTGTGAAAGATGCAAGGATGGATGTGAACTTGAATGCTATGGTGACGGATGGAAGAGCATAATCTCAATTTGCACCGATACAACATTTTTAAACACACTTATACGTAGCCTAGACATAGAATCAAAGGCATAACACTCAAATTAGAGGAAAAGGAAACACAATTTGGCTTGGCTTTAAAACAAATAATACTTACTTCAATAAGACACATGTTTCAAATATCTGAC
Source organism: Craniophora ligustri (assembly GCA_905163465.1). Classification (NCBI taxonomy): domain Eukaryota; kingdom Metazoa; phylum Arthropoda; class Insecta; order Lepidoptera; family Noctuidae; genus Craniophora; species Craniophora ligustri. Next base: position 7,895,547 of record LR990972.1, read on the forward strand.
AGTACATTTATTTTTTACAGTATATCACCAGAACAGCTACATGCAATGTATGAACCCAAAATGGAGAAGAAAGACGAGGACTGAGCGAGACCTGCGCACGCGCCGCCCGCCCCTCCACATTGCTCCCATTCGCAGAACACCTCCAACCAAACGTACTATTAGCTACACATCTCTAGCATACTACAGACTATAGTTGTACATTGTACGAAGTACACCGTTAAAAATGACCGTAGATAGAGCAGCATCTCTCTACTCCAGATTTACCTAAGTGTGTTTTCAACAGATAATTGCTAACACAGTAGGCCAGGAGCCTATAACAATCATTAAGATTTTATATACATTTTTAGAATTTCATAATATTAATATGGATTTGATCTCATACGCAGCCACCAGTGGAACTAATATTAACCAACTAATGAAGGCTAACACCTAAAGGTCCTATTTTATTGTTCACCCTATATTTTACATTCATACACTATGTACCCATGTAACCAATGGTGCCTTAATGAAAACTTGCTGTATCATGTTGGGTTTGCAAAATTTCCTTGTGACTTATTGGACGCACGTAGCACGCGGGATGACCTCCGGCCAGATTAACCACATTATATTATTTATCTACTATATCAAGTCATAAAATTATATCATGCGTCTACAAACTTCACGGAAAGCAATTTATTTAAATTCATGTAAAACAAAAAGGAACAGAATTCAGCGAGATAATCAAAACTTAGTGCTAAAATAGTAAAATTATACTATAATTTTAATGATAACTGTAAATATAAGTTAATTTTGTTACTTTATAAAATAATTAGGTATTATATTATAGTAATTGTTAAGTGTTGTATGTTTAATTCGCAAATTGTTGCAATATGCGATTAAAATAATGAGTAGTCAGAATGAGGACGGACATAAAACGTTTTTTGTTATTCAGAGGTTTTAGTCCAAAGATTATTAAATCTAAATTCCCACCAATTGGTAAGGTTATGACAAAATTACCAAAGGGACTTTTCATATATCGTCTGGTTTGAAGTGATTATTATACTTATTGTAACTTTTTTTATCGACCAGTGTTTTCCCAAATAGTGACATCATTACAATTCATACAAAAGCTCCATAGATGACATAAAGTCGTACATTGGTGCGTACGTAAAGAAAGACTAAAGTATCCAATACGTAGCGTTGCAACACCGGGTGACGTCAACTTGTCGCTGATCTCGTGGTAAGGGATTGTAATGTCTTACTAGTTATGAAATTAAATTAGTTGTATTATTTTCAATTTTTATAGCTCCTAGCGTACACCGAAGATATGTCGATAAGTTTTATTTTGTAAAATATCTCTCCTCCATCAATATGATACTTAATTTTCTTTTCGTGCAATGCGTTTGGTAGGTAGATTAGAATTTGTGAATCTTTTATCTTGGTACTTTCACACGGTGCTGCTTACTTGATTTTTTAAATGTAACTGAATTGTAAAACGATGTCTTCCCAGTTTTATCAAAATAATAGGTCTGACTCCGATTAAAGTAGGTAGGTACTCCTTTACTGTTTACGATAACAATAGTAAAAAAATCCACAGTCAATTGTGCTGTATGTATTTTGCTCTTGTTTAATTTGCTAATAGATCATATCTTTACACGTTAACTTGTAAGCGAAGCCATTGTAAGTGAGACCTATAGTAGTTACGGCCAAATTTTTGAATGTGTAACTGTCATTGTATGTATTGATGGAAGATATAAAATTAAATATATATATTTACGAAATTAAAACTTGCTTTTACTTTTCCTTGTATTCATCATCAATCCATTATTATTGCTAGTCAACTGCAGGTTGGCAGACTTCTCATACCATCGAGAAAATCTCTCAAGCACGAAGGTTTCATCACGATGTTTCCCTTCACCGTTTGAGCATGTTATAAAATACACACATAACTTCCGAGACGTCAGTGATGCATTCCTTAAGTTTGAACTCAAGCCTTAACATTTCTTAGTAAGTACTTAAGTACTATACTTTAAATATTTTTTTAAAGAAAGAAGCACCCGCAGGACAAGATGATAATACAAATATAAAGATAAATTAAATAATTCAACATGGTGAGTCAAACTAAACAACGGATAATGCTACATTTAAAGACTATTATGCTATACCTACTGCCTCGTTGGTCTAGTGTCTTGAACCAGTAGTCTTGGATTCGATTCTCGGTCCGAGACAAAGAGTGTTGTTTGGGAGCACTTTCTCAGTAACAGCTCGGTGTTTGGATTCGTGCCGGGTTGATGGCAATAGGCTCGGCCCCTATTACATTAAGATCTAACGGCAAAATGTGGCTGTACAATATAACACCTCTGCCCCTTATCGTTTGGGAAGTATGGAAATGATTAAAGTATGAAAATCATTTTGCAATGAAGGAATTAACTGTAGGTAACCTAATTACCTACAAGTCTTTACTTTCTACTAACATATTTTCATGTTCGTAGGTAGGTAATCATAGGACAAAATTATAGGAAATCTAATTACTCTAAACTATAGATTAAGCACTTCATTCTCTTTAGAAACAGTTGCTGTTTGATTCGAAATGAAATTGGATGAAAAATATCCTCATCATCAACAACCCATTTAATTTCCCACTGCTGGGTAAGGGATAATTCTCATTTGAGAAGGATTAGGCTATAGTCCACTACAATAGGCTAGTGCGCGTTGATAGCCTCCACACGACATCGAGAAAATCTATCTGGCATACAGGTATCCTAACAATATTTTCTTTTCTTTTATTTACGCACATAACTTCGAAAACTCAGCGGTGCATCGGTGAGAGAGAGAAATGAAACCAAACCCAAACCTTTGTTTGACATCTCAGTGTACTAACAATACACTGTAGAGGGATTACGGATGCGTGTGTTTTATATAATAACATGAAATTTATTTTCTACGAATTGAGAATTATCAATAGAATTATCAATAATACAATTAGCTCACCTAGTTCCGATGACTGTTCAATATACACACGCACGTCTATTACACCAATTTTACAAAACGCTTAGAATAAGGACTTAAATTTTTGAGAATAATAAAATCAGAATCAGACTGACTTTGACGTTAAAGCTATCAATGTCAATAGCAATACGTCAAACTTGTAAAAGATAAAAAGACTAAAACATCGGTAAATTAAGGTTAGGGTACCTATGTGAGGTTATTGTTTTTCGTTTCTATTATAACATTATACAAATTTACAGAAATGCGGCTATCACGAGTGTTATACAGACAACACATTGATTTTATGTTCAAGAAGCATTGGTTGGTCCAAGGGAAACGCGTCCCTATAGATAGTGGTGCTGAAGAATATTTAAAAGCTAAGGGCATCAAAGTCGAAGATGCCCTCGAATTTATTAAGGAGCCCGAAATACGCGAACGGTAAAAAACATTTGACTACTTTATATTTCGATGAGTGTAAACACTTCTCCTTCGAGCGATGTGCCCTGCCCACTGCCACTTGAGTTTGGCGATTCTTCGGGCTATGTCAGTGACACGAGTTCTTCTACGAGTTTTTCTGGTTAAGGTCGCTGGAATCCGCTGGATTCGGGTGGCGCAGGACCGCTCGTCGTGGCGATCCTTGGGGGAGACCTATGTCCAGTAGTGGACGTCTAATGGTTGATATGATGATGATGATGATACACTACTCATGCATATTGATGAAAATGCATTTAATATGGTTCTTGTTTACAGAGTTAATGTAGTAGGGATTCACAAGCCTCAGATTCCTTTGGACCATAATCACCCTGATTATAAAGAACAACCATGCTATACCTTGAGAAGTTCAAATGTATTGCTAGAGGGTATATCTCAAGCCCAGGTATTGACTAAGACAGTAATAGCAGAAAATACATTACCACCAAAGATTGAGGAATTTGCTGAAATGCAGGTGCCAACTGTCATTCATGAAAATGTAAAAAAAGCTATCTTATCTGCTAATGTATTTGATTGTGAACAGAAAAAGTTACCTAAAATCAAAGACCCAGAAAGGCCAGCTTATAACTTCACTAGGATACTTGGTATCACTGACAGAAGAAGAAAGTATGTATACAAATTATTTGTATGTTCCATATAAAGTAACACTAGTTGTCTCGCTCGAATACATTTTCCCTGGTTTCTCAATCCAGTTTACTTTAAACATCAGATTAGGTAATGTTGTATTTTGTCAGATTAAACTAACAATCACTATCAGCCTTATTTCAATATTTCTCTACTACTACATACACCATAAAAAATTACCTTTTCCAGCCAAATTCTAACAAACAAATTGCTGCAACTTGTGGAAAAGAGCAGTGACATTGATGTTACTCAGTCTAAATATGTGCTAAATGATGTTGAAAGCCAAACTGTATTTGAAAAAGAAGATGAACTGATACAATTTCAAGATGTGTCTCATATCCTGGTGACAAGCAACAAACCTATCAGCTATGATGTGGAGAAACAAGCAACTTATACTGACATACCTGACTTGTACCCTGTCAAGCACACTGTAACATTACCACCGGAGCACTTTTATAATGAGACCAGCAAGTATCGTAAGTAACTTATGTAATAACACATTTAAACAATCTACACTAACAACTTTGGTTCTTGTATATACTTGCAAAATTTAAGTTATATTACAGTTTTAAGATATAAAATATTTTTAAGCAAAATAGAGTAGGTATTTCTTTGCAGTTTTTCCAAGAATATAAAATATCCACATTGAATATGTAAAAATTATATTGATCACTGTACAACTTTATTTCAGCAATCAATTCAAGTGTTAGCCTAAAACACCCACACACTACTTGGTTACACTTTAACAAAACAGAGGTGAACAATATATATGAGACCCCAGTGACTGAGGAGCAAATTCTTGGAAAATCACTAACACATGCATTTACTGTAGCAAGTGCTTATGCCAAGCAGTTACATGGGGTATAGTATTAAATTTTATCATAAACTATCTTTTCCCACTTTTTCGAGATATCTGAAAAATTCAAGTTCTAGTCTTTCAAACAGAGAAAATAAAATTGTAAAAGAGAAAAAAAAAAAAAAAAAAAAATCGTCCTTCGAGCCGGATCAACTGTAAGTGATTTTGTTTTTTCTTCGCGGTGCTCATCAATTTAGTCGCCCCCTTACAAGCGGGATAACTAACAAAAACAGGCACCCCTATAAAAGACAAGAACTGCAGCTATCAAACAGCAACCGGCTACAGCTCTCTACAAGCTCGTTGAAGCAAGGAAAGCAGCTGTTTACAAGCAGATTCTCGTGACTCAAGGAGTTTTAGCATTCATTTTTTCAACATGGAAGGAGTCATTGAAAGAGTATGAATTCCTCCAAAAAAAAATTTTAAATTGTTAATTTGGTTGGTTACACTACTGATTTGCTCATTCACTAGACAAGATAATTCAGAAGGAACTTCCTTTTTAAAAATGCTAAGGAATGAACCCATAACTTGTCCTTGATATTCCAGGACCTAGGGTATAATCAATAGAATTTCTGCAGCCTGTGTGGATGGGTTAATAAATGTAGACTTTATTTTGTCACAATAAAGGGCACTACATCATTTCTCATATTAAAAAAATTCTCAGATAAATATGAATTATTTTGATTTGCTACTGAGGGAGGGAAAACTGGACATGAATTATAGACTGAAATATACATAAAAAAAGTAATACATGTTGTGTACCAGTTCAAAAATACCTATATTAATGGTATTATTATTTTGAAGGAATACATTGGACTGACTTTTAACTAATAAATATATTAAAATAAAATTGCTTTTCCGATTCTATTGTGGTAATTGATATTATTTAATCCTTGAGTTTCGAATCGTTTATAACGTTGATGATCATAGGAAGACAGGTATTGAGTGTCTTGATGATAATTATTGTTACATATCAACCTTTGTCAGAATTGTTTTCTCTTCAAGAAGTTTATTATCAAATCCAATGTATAGCTGGGGTTTGTGTGTGTGGTATGTTCACAATCTGCTGACTTCTTGGAATGGTGGTATTTAACATCAGCATAATTGTCTTTATTTGGGTCCTCCATGTTTCTTTTGGTTTGATAATTTAGTCCTCAGCTTGTGACTATGGACTCTTTAGAGGATCCAAATCGCAGGGATATCTATGATATCAATATACCACTATAAAGACGGAAAAGTAGTTTTCTTTCAATCTCGTATTTGCTTAAATATAAAAAAATTAAAATATATGTTTTTCTCACAGGAGGATGTCACAGACCTACCAGAACCAATATTCATAAATTGTATACAAACAGATGGTCAAATATATAATTTTGGCGTCTTTGAATTGAATACGCTAAATGTAGATGGTACTGAAGGAATAAAGAATGTGTGGTACAGCAAGAACAACTTAAAACTGTATGACTCCAGTCGCTATTTCAGTGGCATTCCCGTCTTAGAAAACTATAACAACAAAGTATATGGATATATAAATGCATTATATAACTGTTAAGTGAATGATGTTACCCATTAGTGTAGTATAATTTAATAATAATTAAAGTGGTTTCATTTCATAACAATACTCAGAAAATATTCGAACTTCAATCATATTTATTAAAATTCTCTGTTACTTCTATCATAAAAACAACAAAACTATGGAGTATGTGATTAGAAAGCAAAGTATGATAGTAATGTATTCATGTGTATATCCCATTATATTTACAAGAACATAAATACATTTATTTCAGATTAGAATAGATAATGCTTACACATACCAAAACACTTTGTACATTAAATAATAGTACATCAAGAAATCGAAATAAAAAGTTATTAACAAGCTCATTTGTCCATCGCGAATTTTTGCAATCGACGTCTTCTCAACTCGTCGGCCGCATCCACATCAGTCTTATCTCTGGAATTTTAAAGTTAATGCAAGGGCTTCATTGAATTGTTCTGTAAATATGTCTTATTTTAGCCATTTGTAAAAATGAACATATTGTTATTCGGATTTAATGAGTCTATATAGATTTCTTACAACGAATTGAATAATATTAAAATAAGTTAAGAGAGCCTATTTTCCAGTGAGATAGAATTATATTCAGCAGGAATGAATAGCACACACACAAGTTAACAAAGATGTAGTAGTAGTGAAGTACTTACCTATGAGTGTCTACAGTAGTGGTGTCGGGTTGCATCACTGGACTCACGTCGTCCGTGATGATCGTTTTGCTGGTGGAGGGTATTGGGGAGGGTTGCTTGTAGCTAGAAGTAGTCGGCACTACATCCGGCTCAGTCTTCACTTGAGATGTCGGCTCAGGGGAATCCTTATTCAACTCTTCTATTCTTCTACAAAAAGTCATAATTTATCTTAATATAGGTATTATTATGGCTCACATGTAGTATTCATGGAGAATATAATATCAAGTAATCAAAACCCAAGGTCTATCCAATGCCATTTTTATTCACCATTATCCCATTTTCTAAATAGTAACTAGCTGGCCTAGTGTGGGTTCCCTAGTCCCTGGCAGGTTCGAAAAAATCTCTCTGACATGCAAGTTTCCTGACGAAGTTTTCCTTTACCGTTTCGTGCTTTGAATTCCAAATTCAGGCTATTAACTTGATAATTTGTGTCAGTAATCTATAATTGCTTCAATTGATATCATTAACTGTATCCGATTAATTTTCGATTTTAATTTTAATGACACAATTGTTGTACTCACGTTTCTGTTTGAGTAGACACACTAACGTTGTTTTGCGGCAGATTTGCTACGACTGTCGAATATTGTTGCATAAGCAGCACGGAAGCGTCCAGCATAGCTTGAATTTCTCGGAGTAACTGTAATTATACAAATGTAATTTTTAAATGACGAACGAGCCTGAGTCCTTAATGTATTCAAGCTTAGATAAATAAATTGTCATATAAATGACAATTTATTTAGGTACCTATTTGTTTTATTGGTTACCTGAAGTCGAGCCTCGATATTCCTCCGCTCATTGCCCTCCATGCGCTGCAGCTCAGCAGTGGTCAGGTTGGCGAGGGACGCGGGCCGCGGCGGCGGTGGTGGAGGCATTCCCCACGCCATCATGGCTGTATAACAAAACATTTATTATTGGCATATACATATTTGATAAATTATTAACCGTATTTATTGCTGTAAATATAAAAGAAATGTAATAGTAAGCTAATTATATTATTTTAGTAACATCTGCTAGATGGCGTCGATGTTTTTTAACTAAAGACCTGAAAATAAACGCCGAAACACAGTCGAGAGAATCAGTGGCAGGGACTCCTTTTAATAATCCATCATTCATATATTTCACTAGCGGATGCGCGTAGTGTGCTACTATTGCTTATGTACATTTATTTCTTTAAAAAAAACGAATAATGTTTATTTATTAACCTTTTTTTAACCACCTTAGGCATTACTGCCTTTGAAAAGGAAGCGGTTAGCACATAAGTTGCATGGTTTCAAATTCTATAACGGATAATTGTAGCACACATTTTTGTGTCTTACAAATATATATCGGTAAATAAGAGAAAAATAACGATATCCATACGTGGCGGCGGCGGCATGTTGGGGAAGGGCGGAGGCACGGGCGCGGCCGGCGTGGGCGCGGGCGCGGCGTGCGGCGCGGGCGGCGGGGCGGCGGCGGGCGCGGCCGCGTCGGGCGCCGGCGCGCGCAGCACGTTGAGCCGGCACGTCGGGCACGTCTGCTGCCGCTGGAACCACAGCCGCAGGCACGCCGCGTGGAATATGTGGTTGCACGGCAGCTTCTTCGCACCTGCACAGTATCAACTATTGCTTCACCTCTAGCTTTGGTTGCCAACATTTTAAAGTACAATGTACTGTTACTGATAGATAAATAAATGTATTATATCCGGATATTATGACATTGCGCCATCTATTTCCGAGCTGAACAACGAGGCTAGTGTTACGGATACTAGATGGTTGATACAACAAATTTTATAAATACATAAAGACATATTAGATCCATGACTCGGGTACAAAATATGTCGATACGCACAAACATTTGACCCTACCGGGATTCGAACCCAGTGCCCAGATTTATGGTATATGTAAGCGGCTGCACAGTCCTTATTAATAACCGGAATTATTTTTGTCCGTGAAAAAAGAGTAAGTGCCGTTAAATGTTACACATAGTATAATCTAAAATAAGTTTAAGGTATGTCAGGTATCATTTGGAAAATAATCTGAACTGACCTTTAGGTCAACTTATCTTTTATTTATCCATGCTGTCGTGAATTTACATACTTAATCCAAACAATTTTTACAGAATACTGTTTTTATTTAAGACTAGCTGCCTCCCGCGGCTTTGCCATGGTACATAGATATACAGGTATGTCACCTATTAATCCCGATAATAAACAATATGTATGCTAAATTTAATTGAAATCTGTTTAGCGGTTTTTGCGTGAAAGCGTGAAACCATCCATCAATCCATCCATACTTACAAACTTTCGCGTTTATAATATTAATAGGATATAAAATATATAATTTAGTTTCATATTGTTTAGGTATGTTTGTATATTGTGTTCTTTTTATTTGGTTTCATCATCATCATCATATCAACGGTATAAATGTCCCAAATAAATTTCTGTAAGAACCGGCTATTACCGACAACCAACGAAACTGATAGATGCATTGGTTAAGGTTGCAGGGAGTTGTAGGATGCGGACGGCATATAATATCGTAATTATATAAACCGACTTTCTACAAATTACTTTCTACAAATTAAGATTTTTCATTATGTAAACATGTACACAGTGAAATGAATTCATTCGGAATCAATTCGGTAAACGGTCATGATTGATGGATACGGACAGGACGGATACGGACACAATACCATGATATTACCCGTATAATTTTGTGTTGCTCCTCTATTGACCCAATTCCTTTATGGAATATTTGGTAGAAAACAATATACACGAATTACTAATAAATTCCATTAATAAAATTAAGTACTTTCTATGAATACATAGAATTATCATATCAATTGATTTCAGGCCCTTGAAGGTTGGCTGACCTCACACAAATGAATTGAAATTGTTAATAAGTCTAAAATTAACAACACAAGTTTCAGGTTTCTCTGACCTTGGGTTTATCAACATGAATGGTAAAAATTCAGTAATAACTCGTCTTTATAGTTTATGTACTTACGTACCTATAATAAAATAGGTACACAGATGTTTCATTTATTATACTTATACAAATTGATGTTTTAAAAATGTACGTCATAAATAAAATAAATCCAAAAAAAAAACTTTACTAAGGTTACTACGTCCGTTTGACCGACAGGCGATGACATACACAATGCATCGAGCATAAACAATCCACTATGTAAATATCCAAAGCGTTTGCAAAACCCTTAAAAAAATCTTTTATTCAAGATTTTAAGATTTTTATTATCACAGAAAGAAGGGCGATTTTACGTCCGATGTTATGTAACATCTTATTTTTTTATTCGTCCACGTTATCGTTTTAGTTATTGCCAATTAGTAATGTTGTATTTTAGACACGGACTAGTTATAGGATCTTCTGTGAGAGAGAGCCCTCCTTGCAGAAGACCGTATTGAAACAAAAGTAGTTGTTTCTGTTGGCAGAGCTCGTTAGGGGATTGACTATTTTGAGAGCACGGGAATACCACTTCCTGTCAGTGTAGGTAACTTCCCTATTTAAAGAAACCTAGAACGGTTTTTATGGAGTCAGTAACGCGCCAGCTCTGCCCTCTGCTCTTACAAACGTCCATAGATTACGGTAACTGCTTACCATCAGGCGATAAGCTTATTTGCCACCCCAGTCGTATTAGAACAAAAAAAAACCTTGAATGTAATGAAAGGGCCTTCCAGAATGTGTATGTGGATTGCCAACCTGCATTAAGTCTATTTGATAAATTCTGGCAAAAATTCTCTCATCCTGGACTTTCTCTCATCCTGGACTTTCAAGCACTGAAAAGCTGCAGCAATAGCATAAAAAGCAAATAATTATATATAAAAAGTACACAGACCGGTGTGCATCTCCTCGCGACAGATGATGCACTCATTGTCAGCTGCGGCGAGCTCTGCTGCCGTCGCATCCGGGTACAGAGTGTTCATGTTACGGATCGCGCGCCTCGACAGAACCACGTCGTTGTATGCTTTCTTGAAACTCCTGTACATTTTTCATACATAATTAATAAACCTCACAAGCTGTTGTCAACTGGTAACACAATGTCATTTTGCTTAATAATGTCAATTACACAGACTTATTGGCTAATAAATTAGTTCTGTTCTTGTTTTAACACTTTCAGGGTATCATTTTAAATATGGAACTACAACTAAGTGAGGCTAGTGAGCTAAGGTTCAAACCATTTATATTGTATAGTGTATTGATCTAAGTGGGTAATGAAACTCTCATCATTAATGATTTACCCGTGAAACATCATTGTCATGGATTACTACGAATAAATACGCCCCAATATAGATCAGAACACTTGTTGTAATCATCTTCCACACAATAAAAGTAAATGATGATAAAAGGAATGATTTAGGAGTGACAATGCCACAGACAGTTGCTATTACATTAAATTAATAACAGAGTTATTTTTGTGTCAAGTGTTAAAAAACATCACTTATTATTTTCTTATAAGATATTGGCCTTGACTTCTTATAAGACATAGCATAATTTTTTGGTATATTTATGATATCTCACCTCATAGTTTCATACATGGGTCGGAATGCAAATAGTGGCAAAGTGTATATTCTGACCATGACAGCCACAAAGCCAATGTAGAGCAGAACTTTTAGGAAGTTAATTGCTAACTCTGTGTATAGCAAAACTGCAGCTTTGCTTTCCCATGGGGCTTCCCAGCGAGAGTCAATAGCATGAAGAACATACTGGAAAAAAAAGCATAATTAGTTCAGACATTCATTTCATGAAACAGAATTGTGAACATGAAATAGAACTGAATAGTGGTTTCTTTCTTATTTATATTTATTTTAGATTTAACATGCATATTCTAGGTAGATATTATTATATGAATAACAGGTGTTATTCACCAATGCTTGACACCTTACAAGGCAGGGTGATAGAGGACTACCATACCTATAGATTAGATCCCATGTAAGTTCCGCGATTTTTTGTAGTTACTATAATTATTTATTATTTTTTTCGAAAAAAATCTCATTGACTGACTATAAAAAATTATATACTTATATATTTTTCAGAATAAGCTTTTTTTTGTTGTAATATAATCCTCATGACATGTAATATAATACAAAAAATAATCCTGTTGAACTTCCTTGACTAAGCATGTGGCAGATTTATTTTATGTATGTAATATTTTATATTTTATAAGCTTTTGACAATGCCAATTATAATTATACTATATAACTAAAAGTGTGTAACAAAATCATGTAATGTCATCATATTTGTAATTCAATTATTAAAACCATTTAAAATACCAACCTTGATCAGTATATTGACAATCATTATTATCAATATGCTATACTCAAAGCCAAAGACCAACTGTACTGAAGGTCCCTTTGAGGCAGTGAACTGGTAGGCATGGTGGATAAAGTAAAAGTCTGCATGAGCCAGTACCATCAACAGGGTTAATATCCTCACATGGAACAACAAGCCTATCACAGGACTCCGCTCCATCTAAACAAAATAATAAAAGGGTTTTAGAATAGTACCTGCCATACTAATACCGTGCTAACCAAAACCATAGTGTTCTGATGTCACCCATCTGGGTACTAATTAGCCACAAGAAGTTAAAGAAAATTTGCAGCCAATGACAATGAACCACATCTCTAATTATTTGCTTAAAGAATTAGTAACAATAATATTACTGTTAGTCTAAAACTACTTCTTTACTAAGACTATAATGACCAATGGATAATGTACCTAGAATATACAATACATGAATATCTGCTCATAATTTTCTCTATAATTAGCTTCTTTGTTTTGTATTATTTATAGAACCCATTACTTACATAGTCAACTCTATCTTCAGCAAGCCAATGGAATGCTTTAAGAAACAGCAAGAGAGTGAAAAGCGCAATAAATTTTGGATTAAAGTCATCTCTGAACACAGTAAATGCCAAACAAGTTTCTGTTATAGCATACCAAGACCTTTCTATCAAATGCTGAAACAAAGAATCATATTAAATAATAAATCATATTAAAATATATTAAAACGTCTATAGATATACAATCAATATTATATAAAGAGATAGAATCATAATAGCTTGTACATTTATTTACCTCGAATTCTGCTGGACGAAGCTGCCCAAAGAATATCTTCCTCAACAGCTTACCTACTAGTAAAACTAGTATAAAAGCTTGCAAATACATTACCTACAAGGAAATTACATTATTAATTAGGAATTACATCATAAAAAGAATAAGTTTCATGTATATCACCACTTTAAACATGTAAAATTATACATGATTTTTGGTTAAATAAATCATATAGCAGCATGCCTATCAATATAATTTGAAATAATGTACTTACAGCCATACTAGGATTGGAATTTGTTAAATAAACTATAGAAGGATAAAACTGTTTCTTCTGGTAATAAGCATTGCCGATAACCACAGTCGTAAGTCCAAGACTGATCACAGTTGCTAGTAAAGCCTTCATTTTGGTAATAATGTGATTTACTGATGTACTAAAATTTTCATCAGAACTAAGAAAGAGAGAAATATCTACGCACTCCAAAATCTTAAGACTGTCAATAAATACATTTTCAAAACATCTTTCGTATCTTCGTAAAACACAAAACTATTTTTGTTTGACGTGTTCAATGTTCATTTGTGTCACTCCTGTTGCCACAGATGGTGAAAACAAATAGATAACCGTAGTTAGTTCAAATTGGGTCGTACCACCCTATAAAAATAAAAAAGTAAAAACTTGCGTGATACTGTGGCAATACTGTATTTTTAAATGTCATTGGTCAATATTAACAATAATCTGTGAAATGTGAATGTCATCAGAAAAGTAAAAACATGGAAATCAGAGTCGAAAATGGTTGTTGAATAGAAATAAAAGTGCAATTTTAACTTTTTCACCTAGGTGATATTTTGATATTGCATTAAAATACTCGGTAAGGGGATTTACATGTACATAACCATTTAAAAGCTACAAGTACCATACAATCTTTCGTTTGCCGCGTTCGCTACTTTCATTTGCAATCAACGCTTGTTGTCATTGATTGTTGTGGTAATCTATAAATCTTCTGATTATTCTGTGTGAATATTAAATGTTAGTGATGATAAAGCTTTATTTACACAACAACCTTTTTACTTGGTTAATAGTCGTTACTACGTAATTAAGTAAATACGTAAAATAATTATGTTTTCTAATTCATGATGTAGTAATACGTATATTAGATTTAATTAAATGATTGTTTTCTTAGAAACTGGGTAGCGCACTTTCTAAGAACTTGCTGGCTGGCAACTTGTTAACTACAACCAGCCAGTCACTCATGTTGATATGTATATATTAGTGCTACCATATTGCATGCATAAAATAATTGTAATAAACCTTACCAAATATTAGTATAATAAATCTTAACAAATAGCATCAAACTGTAATAAATTATATCATTTTTGTTAGCACTGTAGATCCCAACTGGTTAAAACTAATGTCAATCAATCAAAAAGTTTTTATTTCAAATAATCTCTTTCAAGTCTTGTTTCAAAGACTCATCATTCATAAAATTTACATTTATTAGAATTATATTGTAAAATTAAAAATGATGATATAGATTTTACACTATAGATCACTCATACATGTCACCCTATCAGCTAAAACAATCAATTTGTACTAATACATAGTCATTTATAATAAATATAAATAACTATGTTACAAGTCTTGTTCCAGTAATATAATCAAAGGTGGGGTAAATTGAAATCAATATAATGAAATATCAATTAATTTGTAATGGTTCACAATATAGTTCATGCTGAGTAATATATCATGTTTTTAAGGAAAGAGTTGCAATCTAACATCATGGGAAATTATGATAGCCACATCTTAAAATGGAATGCCAAATATAATACAATATTTGTCAATAAACCTTGGGTTTTATTTAAACACTATGATAAAATGGTTTGGTGTAACAATCTCAGGCTACCAGGGAGCCAGCCACAAGAGCACCAGTATTAGACATTACACATTTTTATTATTAACCTAGGACTACATTTTGTAATTGGATCTCTTAAAAGAAAACATTTTACAAGATTTTTAATAAATTTCTTGTCTTTTTAGATTGGTTACAGATTTTTGTTGTTTGTTATAAAACTGGTGTCCACTATTTTCTGCTCATTTTTACTATTCCATAGTTGATAGTCACTGTTAATGAAATGGTTGCCAACTTTTAAAACATTTTAATACACTTGGCAGCTAATTGAAACATACATAGTGTATAAAATATTTTAAATAACATTATTTATTCTTTGTTTCAGGCCAGGTGGTTATAACATAAAATAAATTCATATAAAATGGTAAGTCAAGCAATTCACTTATATTGTTATATATTGTATATTATATGTTAAATAGATTTCATCAGGTTAAAAATTTAGTATTCTCCTTGTTAATCAATATCTTCTTTGCAATGCATATTATAGTAGTATATGTTAGGGTTGTAAATGAATTTAATATAGTACTAATATTGCCCGCATTGCTGTCTTGGGATTTCTGAATGAGATGGATAATGCTACAATTGTTTGTGTTGAGATATTTATGTGATATTAATGTTTCCTTGATTTTGCAAGAGAAAAACAATTTTTGATCCTTATACAAGACAAAACGTTTAATGCAACAGACATTGCAATTACTAATTCATGCCACAGCTGTGTTCATGGTAATCAAGCACTCCAAGAGAACTGACTATACAATGTTTTAAAATATAAATATTAAATATTTTTTTAGCAGGGTGACGACCCACCTTTCCTGCCAGTGGGTACTGATGTTAGTGCTAAATATAAAGGTGCTTTCTGTGAAGCGAAAGTAAAGAAAGTTGTCAGAAACATTAAGTGTAAGGTGAGTTAAAATGACTAAATCCAAACAAAGATTTCATTTGAAAGCAAGTAACTAAACAATACTTGTACTGTAGCTGGTACTGAAAACAACAAAATATTATAGAAATCCTATTTTCATTATATTTATACATTTTAGTAAGGGCTTTGTATATTTGGAAATTTTGACTGTCTACCATTTTAATAATTTAGCATATTTTTTTGCTTGATGCCACTAGTCCATCTTTAATAATTGTATATCTCGTAATCTTGAAGTGCATTTCTACTTAAAGATTTTATCTAAAACTATTCTTGTTAGTTTTGCAAAAACAGTTAAAATTGTAAACAACTCCTTTATTTAATGATGTATCTCCAAATAAAATATTAGTTACTCATCAATATAGAATTTAAATTGCTGGGGCATAATATAAGAAAAAAATCTGTTGATACATTTACAACACAAAATACATCAACTGGCACCATAAATTCCAATTACAATTGTGTACATCTATCATCTATTTTAAATAAATAAATAAAAGATCTTACTGAATTGTATATGTTTTTATTGTAGGTTTCACTGAAAGCCGGTGGAGGCTCCATCACTGTAAATGATGATGTAATCAAAGGCAACCTAAGAGTGGGGAACATAGTTGAGGTCAAGCAGGATCCCAAGAAAGATGCTATGGAAGCTGTCATCACCAAGATACAAGACTGCAGCCAATATACTGTTGGTATGTATACATAAGGAAATTAATACACAATTTATCTCCATTTTTATAGACAACTAGCTGCCTTCTGGGGCTTTGCCCATATGAGTATATATTAAAGTAGGTAAGTGGTATAAAAATTAGCCTATGTTATGTTAATCCAGGTAATAAAGTATGTATGTGCATGCTCAGTTTTAACCAAATCTGCATGAAGGAGTAACAAACATCTATACAAGCTTACACATTTATAATATTAGTAGGATTTAAAGTTTATTAGATTAATCAAAAACCTATTTTTGCCCCTTAGTTTTTGATGACGGCGATATAACAACGTTACGACGTTCAGCGTTGTGTCTAAAGAGCGGGCGGCATTTCAACGAGAGTGAGACGTTAGATCAGCTGCCCCTAACACATCCAGAACACTTTTCTACTCCTGTCATAGCAGGCCGCAGAGGACGACGGGGAAGAGCTCAGTGAGTAGAAGAAAAATACATGTTTTATTTGTAATCTTACACAAGCTTTTTACAAAAATAGCTGAATTTCATATAAGTAAAATAGTATTTTATATAAACACTTATTTATTTGTACATTGATATACTATTAGATAAACTTACATTACAAGTCAAAACCCTGTTCTTACAAAACATGTCAGGGCAATAGGCTTTATACTACAACATAAAACAAATAAATAACGTTGTATTAAGTACTTTTTATAATACATTGCTAACTGCGACCCGACTTATAGTCGCGCACTTACAGCCCCACAAACTTGCTGCAACTATATAGGTACCTACCGTCCACCAAAAACCAACGAAAAAATACATTTGCATTAATCGTTAAGTAACGAAAAATCAATAGGTGTAATTATATTTCATTTTTAGTATATAAACGAATTGGTTGCCAGGCAGAGAACGCCATATGGTATTTATTTATTTCGGGCGTTGTATATAATTTGTAAAAGTAGTTACTTTACATAGTCATGTTGTCGGTAAGGTCTGATGAGAGCGAGGGCTCTGGGTCGGGGCGGCGCGTGAAGGCGGACGTGGAGCCGCACGTGGGCCGCGTGGTGCTGGTGGAGGCGGGCGGCGGGGCCGAGCGCCGCCGCCCGCACCAGCCCGCCTTCCCCGCACTCGTGGTCGCTCCCACCGCGCAGATCAAGGTCAAGGAAGACTACCTCGTGCGATCCTTCAAGGATGGCAGATAGTTAGTATTGCCATTATTGGCACGCATAAACTTACAATTGCATACCATAATCATCATCATCTTCCTGGCCTTATTTCAATTTACTTGAAGTCGGCGCAATTTTATCTTCATCAATTCTCATCTCATTATTTCCTTTCTAGCCAGTCATATCATCTATAATATAGTAAATCTATTTTTTGTTTCATGTCGGCTACATTTGTACTCAAATCTTCCCGGTAACATGCTATCCATTTCTAAGTATTACATATACCTAAAACGGTATTATATGTATGTAATACTTAGAAAGTAGTGAAAACTACTTTTCGATAACTGGTACCATTCTCAACCCATATACAATCTTGTAGTGTGGCTACACGTTAATAAAGAGCAAATACATTGGACGAAAGAATTAGGTGTACCTACTTACAGCTAACAGTCTTCCCAATAACATAATTATTTATTTATTTTAAAATGCATCAAATTAAAAGTGTTGTTGGGTGCTAAACTGCCTCTAGGTATACCTAATTCTTTACCGGCTATACAATACGCGCGTAAATTTTAGAAATAACTAACTTTAAGTCCATAAAGCCATTGTGTGTGTGTGGGTGTGTGATTTACGTTGTAAACTAAACTAAAATACTAATTAGAATATAAAGTAAAATAATCAAATAACATATACATTACCACCAGTTACACGGTGCCTAAAAAAGAAGCGCGTGAGTTCCGCAAAGGTAGCGCACCGTTGGAATGGGCTGGCGTCGACGCGGCGCTACAGTACCTCAACAACGCCGTCCTGCCGCCTCACTGGGACAGAGACGCACTCTTCAATGAGCCGAGGAACACCTCTGATGACGTATGTATTGCAATATAACCTGAAACATTTAAATTACCCCTTATTCAATTCCCCTTATACTGATGTCCTAAGACAATGAGAGGAGAGGCTCGACTCCGTAATTTTTCCACTGACAATTAAGTAGCTAGCTTCTAGCTTTTCGAACATTTACAATAAGATAATCTTAAATTCAAATTTTTATGTCTATAAATTTTTGTTCTTTTTTCATTATCTGTAGCAGATCTCTACTCAGTCTATACTGACTTAAATATAACACACATAAAATATGCCACGAAAAAAATACTTTAAACATTATCCAAAATTTAGAACTCTTTTTGTCTTGTCTTTGTGAACTTTGGCCCCTATTACATGGGATCTAACACATACCGGCGAAATGTGAGTGCACATTACCTCACCTCTGCCTAACCTTTCGGGGACGACAGGCGTTATGGTATGAGAACTTTTATGGGAAGCTAGAATAGGCAATCACGCGCATTATCCCCACCATTATATATCATTTATAGTACTACACATAATATTAGTACTTTAGTTTAGTCTCTAGTGAGTCTTAATAGCCATATTTTCTTTTTGTAGAGTTCAGATGATGAACCTCGGGAGGAGAAAGACCACTTCGTGGCACAATTGTACAAGTTTATGGACGAACGCGGTACACCGCTCAACAGGAACCCTACTATCGCCAACAAAGATATAGACCTGTACAGACTATTCAAAGTAAGTTATGATTTCTTTCAACAGCAATGTTATACTTTCCTAAATAATAACACCAAAGGTAAAAAATAAGTTAACCCTCATTATCTGCACAGTAACGGATATACTAATGTAACAGTTCTCTATGATCTTGATTATCTTTGACCTATAAAATATTTTATGCACATTGAAAAAATTGTAAAATATTAACAAAAATATCTTGACTGAAAATGACATAAAACTTACTTTTTATTTGTATTTTCAGAGCTCTTATAATTCTTTTCAAAATCGAAAATATCGTAAAATATAAGTTAATGCTAAAGATAAGATGTACTAATATAGTGTGGCGTATTGTTCCCATTCAACAAATTTAACGATTTTTGATTCCCATTTTAATATTGTTAGGTTGTAGAGAAGCTTGGTGGATACAACAGAGTAACAAATCAAAATCAATGGAAGACCATCGCAGACAAAATGGGCTTTCACCCAGTCACTACAAGCATCACAAACCTCTGTAAACAAGCCTATAAGAAGTAAGTTGATTCTAATTATAATAACATATTTCATGTAGTGGACTGAGATACACTGATATGATAGACTGAGACTGCAAAAATTTAAAGATTCAGATAGTCTAGTCACTCTAGTAATTTAGATTTTAATGTGCTATTTAATTTAGACATTGAAATTAAAATAAATATCAATCAAATTAAATTTCCTAGCCTGTAGAAACCCTCAGTGTTGTACTGAGGGTTTCTACATCCTAGACAGGTTTTGCAAAGACCAACCTAAAACTCTCCAATTACATGTACATACACTAGCACATACTGCTGTAACACACAATTAGAAACAGATTGATTTACTATTTAAAATTACTGCTAGTTTAAATTTATTTTTCAGCTCTATAACTTAGTCGATAGGTCCTTTGTACATAGTACTGTTGTTTGTCAGGTTCTTGCATAGCTACGAAGACTTCTACCGCAAGTTAGGCGTGACGCTGGTGGCGCACCCGCGCGGGGCGCGCACGCCGCCGGCGGGGCGCTCGCTCATCCGCGACCGCGACCGCCAGCCGCCCGCCTCCTCCTCCGCCTCCAGCTGCTCCACGCCCACGCCGCCCGCACCTCAGGTACGCACTTACTTATGTACTGGATCTTTCGAGATTCGAGGTTCGATTTTAAGTGCGGTCGCTGAGCACGAGGTTCTGAGTGACTATTGAATGCCAATAGGATCAATGTTTTGCTAAGTGTCTTGCGAATTTTACAGTTACAGCTTAAAGTTTGTACTTACTGGTAATAGACAGTTCTTACATTAGCCAAATTAAACTAGATCAAACTATTTTTATCTTAAAGTGACAATGCAGCGTATGCATACATTATTTTCTCACTGAATTTATTTCGATTACAGCGAGGCAAGGACAAAGATTCTGATAAAAGTGAGACAGACAAAAGTGAGAAAAGTGAGAAAAGTGAAAAAGATGAGAAACCAGAAAAGTTGGAGAAACCGAAGGAGAAGTCGCGTACGAGTGACGGGGAAGATAGTGCTGACAACCAACCGCTTGTAGTCAACACCCCCAAGTATGTATATCATCAACTCTTGCCTCTCTCTCCTCTTGCTTTAAATGTGAGATACTTAGGACATTTTTGTATTACAGAATATATTGACATGATTTTTAAGTATCATTAACATGTCTTTTAAATTATATAAAATAATAATAATTAGCAGATTGTAAAATATTACTGTCTGTGCATAATATTTTATAATTCATTCTATCTTGTAGTCTTCAATCGTCTCAATATAGAGTTGTTTAAAAATTACTGTAATTTTGCCAAAATAACAGAGTAGAGAAGGAAAAAGAGAGAGAAAAAGAAAAAATAAGAGAAAAGGAAAAACAAATAGAAAAGGAAAAACAAGCCGAAAGGGAAAAAGAGCGCGAGAAGGAAAAAGAAAAGGAGAAGGAAAAAATGAAAGAGAAAGAAAAGGAGAAGGACAAAGAAAAAGAAAAGGAGAAAAGCCCGCCATCAACCAGCACTAGTGAGGAAAAAGAAAAAGTTGTGGTGAAGCCGCGCTCGCAGTCCAAGGGGCGCACCATCACGCCTGTCAGGGCCGGCAGCCACGACAAACGTACGCCTAAGAGGCGACCATTATCATCTAAGAGTAAGTTAACTAACTATTCAGGTAGATAAACAATACATTGTTTTTATGGAATATAATTCATGTTTTGGTAAATGTTAAATAGGCGAGGGTATGAGTGCGGGTACGTCGCGAGCCTCCCGACGGCCGCACGCGTCCACAGATAGCGACAGTTCTGGAAGGGCCTCGAGGTATGTTCACCTGCAAACTTTTTAACACCAAACAAAAATCCACAAAATCAATTCATAATTGGCGGAGTAATCGCGTAACAAACATACAAAAAAAAACCATAATAAACATACCGAATTCGGATAAAAGAAGCTATTTTGTTAAAAAAATCGATGTTACATACATATAATTTTTATCAGAAAACATTATCTGCCAATCAAATGTATTGACGCTCAATTTGACAATTATTGTATAACATATATTATCACAAAACGCCTCGACTATAAAATATTAAGAATAAAATACTTTGAAACACAAATTTACGCCATGGAGTTTGTATATGAATAGGTGCGGTCCTATAAAGAAAATGCAAAGTCGCCGCAGTCAGAGTGCGAACTCGGCGAGCAGCGGCAACACGATCGCCTCCAACAGCAGCAAACGTCCGCGCAAGAGGAAGAACACAGAGTAAGTACATACATGATCAATAAAATAATTACATAATACACTTATTGTTACAAATGTTATAATGAATAACGCTTAAAGAGTAATTTAGCTAGTAGGAAATTGGTGTGAAAGTGAAAACAAGACATAATAATCTGCAATAAATACATTCTAATGAACAGATGTATATATTAATATACACTGGTGTCTCAATGACCACAAGTGTCAAAATTCAAATTTTGCATAGAATTCTTAAATCTTTTTGTATGTGAAATCAATACTATACCTGCTTCGACCGCAAATTACCCCACGTGGTATTTATGTGAGATGTACATAAAACACTGCTTTCGTTTTTTTTTTACAGGTAACGTTCGAATTAGTTCTTATAAGTTTCGGATTTAAAATTTTCGGTGTTAACCAATCAACTGATGT
This sequence comes from Craniophora ligustri, assembly GCA_905163465.1. Classification (NCBI taxonomy): domain Eukaryota; kingdom Metazoa; phylum Arthropoda; class Insecta; order Lepidoptera; family Noctuidae; genus Craniophora; species Craniophora ligustri. Next base: position 7,918,143 of record LR990972.1, read on the forward strand.
CTTTTGGGTCGGCACCCAGTAAATTAATGTTTTTTGGATCTATTTTTGTAATAGGAGCGCGTCGTTTGTTTTTGTTCAATCAGCATCGAAATTAGTTGTAAAATTAGTATTTTGAATAGTGGGGGCGAAGTGGGGATACCTCAATATATCACTCGCACACCGACACTTTAATGGTGGTGACGTCATGCGTGACTATTTACATCATTTTTTAACAGCCACCAGCAGATTTGAATAGTTAAATACTTAATAGTTACTTCTAAATTATAATTATTATACATACATACATATTTTGTTAACGGCTTAAAAATAATCTTTTTTTATTCGATTATAGATAACTTGATATTCAGAAAATGTAGTCTAGAACGCAAGTAGCCTATAAGCTAAAAATCATTTTGGATTGAAATAAATGTATTTATTTAGGGGTTATCCACAATGGATTTCACGGTTATATTTACAAGTAGGTACATACATTACAAGTGTAACAATTTCAGTTCACTAATAATTATTTTGTACGCTCACAGGCCATCAACAAATGAACCAACACCGCGGTCGGGAGTATCAAATGTAAAAGCTCAAGTGGGAGATAAATTGAAAGTATATTATGGTCCTACGCAGTCCGAATCTAAGGTAAAAGTACGAAACAAACAATTTTTATTTTTATTTCTTTGGATATTTATGTATCATATCTTTTTTGGTCGATTTGAATTCCTTGGGTTGAATTCCCAAGTCATATAGAATATACATATAACTAGTTTTTTTGTTATTTTTATAATTCGACACAGCTATGACAAAAGTGCCGATGTCATAATATCTTTCTGTTCGGAATGTATATTATATATACTCAATATTAGTTAGATCATCTGTTATTTGAAGTTTACACCAGGGCTGCCAGATTGTATCTTTTGATACCAAATTGGTATAATTGGACGATGTATTGTATCCATGTGGTATCCATGATCATTTGGTATAATTCGATACAAAAGCAAGACGCTCACAAAAAAAGGTCATTCTGCAAAGGATAATCGAAAAATCGAGGGATTTGAGCTAAAAAAAAAAAAAAGCTCATCCGACATAGAATGGGCAGTATGGTATAATACCATCGCATTTGGTATAATTTCAGATGCTAAATGGCATAATCTCGTCGTTGCTTACTGGCAGCCCTGGTTTACACAGTACTTAAGTTTTGTCGGAGAGTATTCTAGAGACGTAGATTTATGGGATGTTTTGACACCAGGTGACGTACGAGGCGAAGGTGATCGAGGTGACGTCGGAGGGCATGCTCCGGGTGCACTACACCGGCTGGAACACGCGCTACGACGAGTGGATCAAGCCGCAGCGCATTGCGCTCAACGTCACCCAGCACGAACAACGCAACAAGAAGGTAAGGTAAAGATTAGGTACAGGTGTACTAATGCACACCCACATTTCGCCGGTATGATTTAGGTCCCATGTAATAGCAGCCGAGCTTATTGAAAGTTGCCGTATATAAATATCCTATATAACCTGTTTTTCTTCAAATCTTTGATATTTGTATTATTATTTTATTTTAATTAGGCATTCACATTGTTAATAAAATTCATGTGGAAGCTGCACATGATTGTTTAAAAATTATATGAGTTTTAATACATTTTTTCCCTAGGGTTCTGGGATGAGTAGACGAGTCCGAAGCAAGAGAACTGAAGGTATGCATAAAAAATGAGACAGATATTTTATGACTAACTGCTATTGAAATTAAAACCCCCTTACTTTGTGTGCAGAGTCATCGGCACGATCCGACTCGGACAGCGACTCAGAAAGTGATGACGACCTTAAGAGGCCTCCTAAGAAGTTGGACGACAAATCTGGCTCAAAGAGTAATAACCCAAACAATGTTATATTTATATACTTATCAATATTACTGTATTCTTTCATTCATCACGATGATTATTTCATTACTAATATAAAAATCTATTTCGTTAATAGCGCCCTCAAGATCTAAAGATATTAAGTCAAGCGACAGTAGCAGCTCCAGCAAACCCCGCAAGAGACCGGTCAGGACCGTATCTACTCCCACGTCGGTGTCCCCTCCTAAGAAACGACGACCCAGTGCGGCTGGACACCAGGGCCGCGATTATGATCTCAATGAAATACGATCAGAGCTGAAAGGGCTCCACACTGTCAAACAGGAACCTGATGATACCATCAAACAAGAAGTGACGGATAAGGACTCCACTCTACCCACACAGCCGGGCGCACCCCCTCCCGAACCTATGCAGCAAGATAAACAAGCAGAGGATGTTTACGAGTTCAAAGAACCAGAACCGTTCGAACTTGAACTGCACGACGAAAAGAAAAAGCGTACACATCGTATTTTCGATGATATTTCGCCAAGTAAATACACGTCTACTTTGTCGAAGTCACTGAGTGAAGAAATTTCAGAAGACCCATTACGACCGCGCCCGTCCTCCTTGAGATCACCTTCTCTGTCTCCCTTTAGAGATTTTGGAACGAGAGAAGTAAGTCGACAGAGCCCTGAAGAAGATTCTAAGGATGGAATCTTCTCACTTGATGATGATTCATTCCCAGGTGATGGCAGTTCAGGACCAACATTCGAAGGATTTACTCCAGCTAAAAATCAAGAAACGTACTCAAAGAAGAGTAAAGTGTCAAAGCTGAGAGAACTTATAGATGACTCCCCAGATAGTCCAGCAGATGATGAACAGTCTTCGGATGATGAACCAGAAGATATAGCAATAAATGAGGAAGAAAGAGTACTGACTCCAGTATTATCAGTTGTTGAGGAACTTAAATCACCAGAAACTCCAGTAAAAGATGAACCTAAGGACACTGAAATAGTATTACCGATTAAACAATTGAAAGAAGAACATGATCAAGTTGAAGAAGATATACCCGAACCACCTAAAACACCACCACCAGCACCGCCGGCAGAAAAGGAACCAGAATCTCCACTTGCCACATTAAATATTCAATGTACAGCAAATACAACTATCACAACATCAAGTAATATTATAACTACTACTACATCAGATCACAAAGAAGCAAACATAGACCAGCCAATTAAAGAAGAGCCAATGAAACATCTCTCTGTAGCTATACCTATCATGGAACAAAAGACTAATCCACTAAAGATAAAAAATGATAAGAAATTGGATCCTGTGTCACCGGAGCCGGCAATTTCAAAACTGCGACCTCCTTCTAGTCCTCTGATAGACACCGAAGAAGACAAGTCGGAACCAGATAGTCCGGCACGAATTGATGTGTTGCCAGAACCGCCGCCCGGTTTTCTGCTGCAGTCTGAAGGTCCGAAGATAGCGGAAAAACTGCTCAAAGCTATCAGCAGTGCTAAGAGACTGTCTATGTCCCCACCACCCATAGAAAACAGCGCAGTCTCGCCTAAGACCGATACGATAAAACCCATAAATCCAGAATGTAAGATATCACCTATATCACCGGAACCAAAACCTATTAAATCCGAGTCAGTAAAACCATTAGTGAAGACAGAGGTAATAAAAAAGATAGCGCTACCGGAATCTATAGACACAATATTCGGAGAACCCCCAATTATGATGGAAGTTAAACGTGACATAATTGATATAAAAAAACCGAAGTTAGAAGAGAATGTCGCGCCTCGACTGCAGAGTCCACTGAACATTTTAGAGCGTCGTAAGAGCGTGGCGGAACTACCGCTGAGTGTGCCGGGCAAGAACAACAAGGTACTCAGCGATACCATACAGAAACTATCCAGCCAGATCAACCAGTCGGCGGCAGCGGCCGCGGCCACGGTGCCGCTACCCTTCCCCAGCGATGACCGCTCCGACTCAAGCGATTCGGATGACTCTGATAGGAGGTAAGTCTGAACATACAAATTAGTTCTGACCATTACTTTTGTTACTATCCAACCACTGCGTCAAAGGTGCCATCCAAATTATTTACAATGCATTATAACGTAGACTCTTAATCTTTGTAGTTTAGATTGATCTGTATTTCCCGCACAGATTAATAATCGATAAGCTGGTGGTGGACGAATGGGGCAGTGGGGGACGTTCGTCGCCGACTCACAGCGCTCACATTCCGCTCATCACGCACGTGTCACACGTCCCGCACGTGCCACACGTGTCGCACGTCCCGCATGCCAGCGCGGTGAGCGCCTCCATGACAGTTGGAGCGCGCGCGCTGCACGCCGGCAAGTCGCCCGGCGAGTGGAGCGCCGGCGAGTCGCTGCTCATGCTCGAAGACGCATGCAAGAACGAGCGGAAACACAGTGCGTATTATATCCATATTTATTCGAAAAATATGTATTATGTTAACGATTATCAAGCAAATCTTTCAACACACTTACCAAGGTGTGAATGTAGTAGTAATTTGCTCGTTTTCTATAGAAATGAGACCTCCGTGTGTTATAAATTCAAAATTAACGAAAAACCCAAAAAAAATATATTTTGCGTTTCTAGCAACCACATCACTTAAGTAGGGTCAATAAATATTGCTTATACTTAATGTTAATTATAAATTAATGCAAACCCTTAAGATACACAATATACATAATATGATTTTTTTAAATACTTTGCTCAAACAATAATACGATGTATCTTTGTGGAATTTTATAGCAACATATTTCCTATGTAATAATTTGCTTTGTTTATCGCCTATATTACATACATAACATACTTTGTAGGTGCCAGCGTAGTGGTGGCGGGAGGGCCGCGCGAGGCTCGCGACGAGGACGGCAACATCTCGCTGCTGCTGTGCGAGGAGACCATCCCCGGCTCGCCCGCGCCCGACGCCGAGCCCGCGCCGCCGCGGCAGCGCCTGCACATGCCTTTTGCGTCCGCGCCGCCACACCAGCATCCTAAAGGTACGCTACTCCCTCTGTTTAACTATTTACTAACCGGTTGACTTGAAAGTCTGTGTGTACTTCTGATACCACTGATCATATAATATGTATGATGTTATAATACTTTATTAAAGCGGTTTTTATCATCATCATCATCAACCTATTATTGTCTTATTGCTGGGTATGGGTCTCCTCTCATTTGAGAGGAATTAGGCTATAGTCCACCGCGCTCTGGCTGACGTATGCGTGCTGTCAGTATGGACAGGTCAACTCAAAGCTGCACTGGTGCTTTCTTCAAAAGGCCATCTCAGACTTTTAACCTACATCGTCAGGCTCACATATTGTAACCAAAATGTCTGGACTTTAAAAGAGACCATGATTCTCTGAGTTTGTTTCGGCATTTCTTCTCAGAGGTCGTCAGTTAGGAAATGCGGATGCCAACTAGATACAAAAAAAAATAATTACATGACTTGTAAAAGTATCTTTAAAAAAGTCTATTTACAGAAATAAACAATCATTTCAATCAATCATTAGCCTACTGTGGGTTGTTAGACATCACATGCCATCGTAAAATCTCTCAAGCATGCAGGTTTCCTCGCGATGGTTTCCTTCAACGTTTGAGCATGTAACAAATACGCACATAACTTCCGAAAAGTCTGAGGTCCGTGCCCGGGTTTAAACTCGAGACCTTTGACATGTCAGTGCTCCGGTCACACCACTAGGCTACTAAAGCTCTCATAGTTTTCACACGAATTACTTATTAAGATGACTTATACTGCAAATAGATCGCGGACCTAATGGTTCCATTGTATTCTGACATTGTACGTAATAAGGCATGTTTGGTACAGAAGAGCGGCGCGGCGGGTCGAGCGGCGCGGGCGGTGCGGGCGGCGCGGGGGCAGGCGGCGGCGCGGCGGGCGGGGGCGGCGGCGGCGGCGCGCCCGACGCCTGGCCGCGCGGCCGCGCGCTCGTGGACAACACGCCGCCCACCACGCCCGACAGCAGCCTCGAACTGTCGCCGCCGCACAGGTATCGACCGACGCCCACTGTACAGCGATACATCGGCCGAAAATCAACTGCTCTTGTATTATAACTAATGTATCGACGTTTAAACAACCACAAATACTTACACCAAGCTTCTTCTATGAGTCACTTGCAAATAGAAGTAGTAAGGTAACTGAAAGTTCTGTCTTCAAAACTTATCATGCCCAAATAATATTTCATCTTATATCTCAGTAAAATAATAATAATAATAATTTGTTTATTAAATAAAAAAGTGCTGTACATTTGACAATAGGTAGGTATGTTACAATTAAAAATACAAGATTACTTATGATATGCCTGAACTAGGTTAAACCTGTGTTTCAGGCTAAGAATAAGACAAATATTTTTTTCAAATTAAAATTAACAAATTCATAAGCTAATTTTTTTTTTTAGTTAGCAGTATGAGGTACTACATAACAATAAACTTAAATCAAATGTCAAGGCATTTATTTACATACTACGAGTAGGTTTTCTGTTTGCTCGTATGTAATGTTTTTTAAATGTTGACTTAATAAGTTCTTACATCTAGAATAATTTAATTTATTAATACTTAGTTCTCTATTTAATCTATTGTACAGGAATGGGCCTAGAAACGCGAAAAAACTATTTACAAATAAATATTTTGAGGTTGTTTTTGAGGTGCAGACTATATCAAACCGTCTCTTGTTAGTAATGTCAGTATTGTAGGTAAGCATGGAGTGTTGTTTTAGTATTATGTGCAAAATAAAAAGTTTACGTACAGTCAGCACGTTGCAGGATTTATATAGGAGGTCCGTGGGAAATAAAAAGGGATGGAAATTGGCTACTTTCAAAATAGCTCTTTGAGCTCTTTCAAGAGGAAGTATGTTAGTTTTTGGCGCCCCACCCCATGAAGTGATGCAGTAATTAATTATAGATTGCCCTAAGGCCAGGTAAACTTGTCTAATCAATTTTGAATCTGCGATAGTCCGTAGTTTTTTGAATACATAAATTAATTTCCGCATTCTTTTAATCATGTTATCAATGTGTTCTTTGAAGGAGAGAGTGTCATCAATAATAACTCCTAGGTATTTAACGTTACATGTTTTAAGGATAATAGGGCAATGACACATGCCGACGGAACGGTTTTCACAATGATGTGCGGAAAGGTGAGGGTTAGTAGTATTAAATTGAGGTTTACGCATGAAAAACTGAATATATTTTGTCTTGTCAGCATCTAAAGTTAGTAAATTATGTTTAAGGACGCTATTACAATTTTCTACAAATAACGGTGTTTTTCAGGTACAATTTTAATGTATAAGCAATCATATATGTGAAGATATTATGGTCTCAATTTAAAGGTAATCTATTCATCTTCAGATTGGCATCACAAAAATTGTATCACATCATACAAATTTTTCCCATAAATCCGTTTTCACCATCACAATAATCACAGAAAATGTGTAAAAATAGGGTCAGATTACGTACCATTTTAAAGTAAACTTAGAGCATATTTTATCATCAAAATTATATAAAATTACGGCATATATAGTCCTCTATACTTCCGACTAATTATTTTGTACCTAAATCATTACATTTTTCAATAAACAGCAAAAATATGAACGCTTGCAAATTTCTTCATACATTTTTCACTCGCGGACTTTCATTCCGCGCTCAGACGCGCTTGTGGAAGCATGTGCGTATCGCTCTGTCGCAAAAAATAAATTACGAAAAAGTCTGTGTCATACACTCATATAGTCGTTTATCGTGACCGGAAAATGTTGATACTTTTTCAAACCTAAATAAAAGTAAATACGACTTTAATAATATTATTAAATTTGTTATCAGAATGTTATTTAGGGATTGATGAATAAGATCGGGATTTGGATACTAACGGCTAAGCAGTCGTTGACAAGGTTGAGAAATGGATGGGTGGAGTTAAGTCATATTAAACCTGTGATTTAGATTAGGCCTGAAAGTAGATGGGTAGGGTTAAGCTGCTGTTGGGCAAGTTAACAAATAGATGGGTGAGGTTAAGCAGCTGTTGGGCAGGTGAAGAATTGGATGGGTGAGATCAAATTTTACTAAAAAAAGGCGAGAATAATTGGGATTAAGAGTCTGTAGGTGAGTCCAAGAAAAGGATGGGTAGGGTTAAGCATTTGTTAGTGAGGTCGAGACTTGATGGGTGGGGTTAAGATGTCAACTCCGTTCCTGACGGGTGTTCCCTGACTAGGCTTGTTCTTACTCGGCCACTGAATGACTGTACTAGTAGGTAAAACTTTCAGATGCACTAGTTCTGTCTTCTGGTACTATTAGTACCACCTACAACAGTACCATAGTACAGTATATAGTGAATTACATTTTATATTCCTTCATACTTTGCAGGTTTTGCCTATAATTCTTACAATACCCGATTATTCTTTATATGAAATATTATCATGCATCCCACTTATTCATACACTGATTTTATATCGCTCCCGCTCGTTTAGTCGCGTTTCGAGTATTTCAAGTATCTACAGTCCTACAGTTACTCAATTACTCAATTCTTTATTGCATTTCATAATGTGTACATTAGTTGGTAGGCATGTTAAACATTGGATCAATTATGGACCCTGTCGGGCACAGCAAAAGATATTTTTAATAGGAGAGAGGATGAAGGCGCTCTTTGTCAAATAAGATAAAAACTATATAGGTATATTAAATTAAATTGTATCATTAAAATATGTATGATTATAGTATCGTATAATATAATTATTTTATAATAAGTATTTCTATATTTGTTTTAGATATGTTTATGTATTTTTATTTTATTTTATTTATTGCACGTTTTTAATTTTTTTAAACTATAAATTGTAATGATCTAGATATTTTCAATTTTATTAAGTCTTGTAGAATGTTATTATTTTTATTTGAAAATATATTCTGAGTTAAATTTAAAATGAAATATAGGTATCATGTTATTGTAAATTTTATTGTTAAGTATTTTTTGGTATAAGTATGTGTAGTTTATACCGCAGACTGTTGTTTAAAATTTAAAAAAATTAAATTTACTAGCTTGTAGCGTGCGACTACTCGATCAGAACCAGAAACTAAGAATACTGACATCTCGAACGAACGACGTAGTACTAAAAGAATGATGTAATAATAAGGAAAAGTAATAGTTTGTTCTTGTCAGTGTCGGGATTAATTCTTATTAGTACTTAGTACGTGAACTATACAAGCCTATCTCTGACCGTAAACTTTTGACAATCTTTTTATTAATTTGCAATGTATATATTTAACTACTTAATTATGTTTGTTCAGGTGGATTCTTGCAAGTCAATTTTGAATCTTCAACCGATTGAGCTGAAATTTTGTATAGACATGTGAACACCCATGGCGGACTAGTTATTTGTGATGCACTTTACAACATGGGGATCAAAAACTTACTAAAAATAACTCAAAAAATAAAATGACGTCTCTCTAAATACAATTTCTACATTTTTATGCTTTCCTACAATATGGATATCAAATTATAGGCTTGCTGTGAATAACTCTAAAAATATTGTAACATCACTCTAAATCCAATATTATGGCGGACTACATTTTTCGTGACTTTTTAACTAAATTTAGTTTTCTTATTGTAGTATTTTTTCATTATGTTTTTTTTTACTTTTAAAAACATAAATACATATTAATCATAATTAATGAGATATAGCAAAATAGACCGAGTCATGAATGACTCGGTCTATTGTGAATGCATTACAGCGCATTGAATTCACATATAACGAAATAAATTAATCTTTAAGATATTTTACTTAGGGATATCTGCAGACCAAACGTAAAGTAATTCGTATCGAATGTACAATAGGTCACCAGGTAGCAAATAACTTAATTATCACGAAAATAGTACGATCACTAAACTCTATCAATTCAAATAAAAATAAGAAATAATAACAAGGATCAAGATTATTTAAGCGATGTATAAAATCGAGCGCTCAGTGGTTTCAATGTGTGCGTGCGTAATGTTGCTGTGTGCGACTCTAAATACCTAAATTTGAGTTCGTCGAAAATGTAACAGCGTCCTTAAGCCAATTATTTACAGAGTTAAAACCTAGTTGAGCGTTCTCATAAAGTTCACTGCTCGATTTAGCAGTAAAAATTATCGCCGTATCATCAGCGTACGAAACAATCTTGCCATGATCAATATCTAGATGACATAGGTCGTTAATGTAAATCAGGAATAGGGTAGGGCCCAGTAATCTTTAAATTAATAAAATAATCAATATTAGATATTTATTAATGAGTCTTATTTCTTTTTTAAATATACCACATGTCCATTTCTACTATTCTCTTAAAAATCCACTGTGAAAGTTTTAGTACAGTGTTTAAATACAACCATGATAGGGATCAGCTGTGAGCCTGTGATGGTCTTCAGTTTTGTATTGGAATTTGACAGAGAGCGCCGAATATCCGAGAGGGACAGTCCATCGGAACGCAAAGAAGACGAAGATGACAGCCGAATGAACGACGCGATCGGACTCGATATCGGCAAGACGCATGGTTAGTTACAACCAAGTTCAAATATTTTAGTTTTATTTTGATATGATTGCGATTGAGTTAGTATTGTTTTTGTTTCCAAAATATGTAGCTGTACATATTGTATGATTGTATTGTTTTAATAGGCGGGCGGTCGCGCAAAGCATCGGAGAGCTCGGCAGGCGCGCGGCACCGCACGCGGCGGCGGCGCGACACCGACGAGGCGCCGCACTCGCACCCCCACCCCCACCACGCGCACCACACACACCACACACACCATGCTCACCACGCACACCATCCGCCGCTCAAGTACAACTTCTATGTAGAACTGGGTAAATACTTTTAACTTTCCACATTAACATAGTTCTATGTTTCGTTCCCAATTTTGGACTACATTATAAACCTCACAGACCTTCAGAGAATAGTGCAGATGTAGATTATTCCAATAATTTATTTTATCAGTAATTCATTAGGTCATCAGTATAATAAATAAGTGTTGCGAGTTCGTCAAAGCGTCTATAAACCGCCGTATTTTTGAAGTACTCATCTAGATGAGTGTATTTAAAACAGATCCTTCGTGGGACTGCCAAACACGCATCAACGTGCTGACGTCACGACTCACAGACCTGCGCAAAGCGTATCACTCGGTGAAGGCGGAGCTGGCAGCTATCGACCGACGACGCAAGAAGTTACGCCGAAAGGAAAGAGAAGGTAAATACACTATGAGACAATAAATATCAACATAAGTTTATACATCATCATCATCATCATATCAATCGTTAGACGTCCACTGCTGGACATAGGTCTCCCCCAACGATCGCCACGACGACCGGTCCTGCGCCACCCGCATCCAGCGGTTTCCAGCGACCTTAATCAGGTCGTCGGTCCACCTTGCCCGGGACCTACCCACTTACTAATTTTATACAGATCTTAATAATTGAAGGAACGTGAATAATAATAATATTGAAGTATTAGCTATTTCTGACCTTAGAATAATGTGTAGTACTTGCTTGCTTGCTTTACATACAAAAAGTATCATGGTTTTTTTTTTACATTTTTGTTACCTGATCATATCAACCAAAGTCAGCGCGATTACATTCATTGCAGACTACGTTTTGTGCTTACCGACTGTGATGTACTTGCGTCTATATAAATTATGCCTTCGCACTTACTCTGGATGATATAAATTAATAATGTGTAATGAAATACTTATTTTAACTTTTCAATAACTTCTAATTCCTTTTCTTATTTACAGCTGTGAAAGCTGCGAAGGCGGCGTGCGCGTGATCAAAATCAATCAAATTCAACAAAGCAGTAAAATGCAGTTTGTTCGTTTTAGAATAAACATACGTGGTTATTTTACTATACTTACATATTTTTAGTGTATCATGAAATTTCTATTCAAATAAAACGTAATAAACTTATATATATTGTCATCAAGTGACAAACTGCATGCTAAAGAATATGTACATACTATTTGTATAGTCATTGGTAATTGCAATTGAAATATTAAAACTAGTAATTGCAATACACTAATCCAATGAATAATCTAAAATGTGATAGGTTTTTTCGTTTATATTAGAATGCACATTTTAGTTTATCGATGAAATTGAAGTCTTCAACTCGAATGTATTAACAACTGGAAATTGCACTGAATCTAATAATTAAGGCATAATATTTGAAACAGGGTGAATGAAGATGGACTAGAGTATAATACACTGGTCATCGTTTTTACACTAGCATTTTATGCTTTTCCAATGTCAGGCCTTCATTATAAGACAAATTGTAATATGAAAATGAATTTTAAAATACTTCTATTTATTTATTATGAAGCAAAATGTGTATGAAATCTTCTCAAAACCTATGCTAATCACATAATTTGAAAACCCATTTCTTTTGGTGATTACAAATGTTGTAGCGCCATGTATTCTATTTTTAAATTGTATATAATTATACAAACGTAAATACTCTTGTGGTACAGAAAAAAAACTTGAGAGGTGTCACGGGACACCGGGATGGAACGAAGTTCCTTTCGATTAATTAGTGAAGGAATTGTAATAATATTGTATTTTTTTTTTTTTACAATAGCTTACTATAGCAGAAAGTATCGTTACAACTTTTCGTCTTAATTTTTTCCGTCTAGCCCCCTTTCGCAACGCGCGATAAGGAACTTCGTTCCAATAAGATATCCTGGATAATTACTATTATTATTGATGTTTAAAATAATAACATGTTAGATTGTGAAGATAAAATTTATTTCTTAAAAATATTGTAATGTCCAAGATGTTTATGTTTACGTCAATAAACGTTTTATCATGAATCACGGTGTTTCAATCGTAACAATAGCTAACCTGCCTGCAAAACTCTTTAAGTCCGTTGCTTGGGACGACATGAACAATATCTTATGTACAAAGGCGGTATCAATATAAAGGCAAATAAATCAAATAGCCTTTGTTAGTAAATCAGAATTGTAATTAAATTGTGTTTGTTTAGTGTTCGCTAGTAATAATTGGGATATTGTGGCCAGGGGTGTGGGTGGTGCTGATAAGGCCCGGGCGGCTGCTGGTAGCCCCACGCGGGCTGGTAGGGCTGCGCGTACGACTGGTCGTAGGACTGCGCCGCCGCAGCCGGCGCCTGGTAGTACGAGCCGCCGCTATTCGGCGTGGTCGCACTATTTGGTGTCGACGCTGCGCTCTCCTTCTTCTTGGACGGCTCCACTGATGCACTACAAGCATTACTAAAATTATGAAAAACAAATTAATAGTTCATTCATTATCGGAAAAGGTAGGCCTTTGTTTTTTTAGTACCTACTTATTTAAAATTTGATAAAATTATATATATATAATAGGCTCTCCATGTTAATGCAAATTTGACACAACGAGTTCTATTCATTTAATTTTGTCACTGCTAACATAATTATAAGCACAGATCAAAACAGATAACAAAAGTATTAGTAATGAGACGTATAAATGTAAGTAAAAGTAAGTTTCTGTTTTAATACCTACATACATGGATGACAGTTGTAGTATTAAGATGAGGGAGGTAAAAGAAACAAAATGTAAACGTTTAATTTCTTACTTGGGTGGTGGCGGCGGTTCGTGTTTGTCCTTGCGCGCGCGCTTGCGCAGGTGCTTGGCGAGCGCGCGGGCGTGCGCGTGGGCGGCGCGGGCGGCCGCGGCGTCGCCCAGCTCCTCGGCCAGCTCGCGGCGCCGCCACGCCAGCATCGCGCTCACCTCCGGCTCCGCACCCTCCTGCCGCTCGTACGACGACACCAGCTCTAGAACATTATAATTATTAGCTACACGCTCCGGGAAAGGACAATTTCTGATGGTACAGTTGCCGTAAAAATAGCGTCGTTGAATCAAATCAAATCAAAATGATTTATTTAAATTAGACCAATACAGATGCTTTTGAATTGTCGAATTTAGTCGCACGGTTCCAAGAGGTTGCGTCGGAAAGATTAGTAATAGAGAGTGGGTGCGAACCGTCGAGTTGTTCGTAGGGCGTGCCGGGCGTGTGCAGCGCGAGGTCGAGGCGCTGCGCGTGCAGGCGCGCGTTGAGCGGCTCGCGCGCCACGGCGGCGTCCAGCGCGGCGCGCGCGGCGCCGGCCTGCGCGCGCACGTGGAACAGGAACCTCGCGTACTTGATGGCCAGCGCCGACGCCACCGCTTTGTTTTTCGCTGATGCGATGTATCCCTCGTACAACTGAACACACTTGTCGTAATCGCCGCGCCGCCGCTCTAGGTTCACGCGTCTGCGAATAATATCAGTTTTTATTTATATATACGAACGGCCGCATACATATGCCTGATGCATTTTTTTTAATTATTACGTCGAGGACATTGAAAAATGATGGCCTAATTAAAACTTAACTCAAGTTGAATGAAAGTTATAAGTTCTCTAATGACTTATCTGAGTCGCCTAAACACACGTGTTTCCAAAATTTGTGTAATACTTTGTTACTGCAACTAACGGATGAACCGACTTTTGATATAAAAATAGGTATAGATTAGTACCTGTATTGTATTTGCACAAGGTTCGGGCAGGTCTTTTCGATGCGGTCGAGGATGTCTGCCGCCTTAGCTGCGTTGCCATGCGCCTCCTCAAAGTGCGCCCAATGCAGGTGCAGCTCGGGCTTGTCCAGGTGGTGCACGTTGCAGGCGCGCTCCAGCACCTCGCGCTCCACCGCTATCAGCTCCGGGTTACTCTCGGAGCGTTCCTCCAAGAACTTTATCAGCTGTCAATTTGATACATATTTCGTTATAAGCCATTTTAAAAGGACCACGCGCAACCGCTTTAAGAAAGTATGAGAAAATATTTTTTGATGATTTGGTTGATTCAATTCGCATACGTGAGTGCATTCGCACTCAAAAAAAGGTAATATTGTCTTTATGTATATGTCTTTAGTTTATAGAAACTGATTTGGACTTTTTTATATTTCTATTACGTTCTTTTTAAATAAAATAGTTCAACAAATGCAAACAAAAAGATTTGTAGCTCTGTCAGCCTCTTTTTTACTAAGTAATTAAACTTGACATATGGTGGGACATACTCTCATCCAGAACTCTTCATAGAGCGCGCAGGCGATGAGGCAGCGCTCGTGCAACACTAGCGCACGCTTTAGCGAACCATTCTGCTTCTCCCACTCCAGGTAAGACTTCCAATTCTTGAGCTGACAACGTTCTAATGGCTTCACGTGGAAATATGGACGTTTAATCTGCAACAATTTTATGTTTATAATAATGAGCAAAAAAGTAAAAATAAAATATATTTGACATTTTATCAAAATATTTAATAATTTATGTAAGCCTTAGTCCAACAGCACTTTTCAATTTTAGAATTGCTAATGATGTAAAGCACTCAAAGGACTCGTTAAAATTAGGGTGATGAGTATCATCAGTATGTAGAATCATCGCCTTCTATAATGAAGAAGATTTTTTAAATGTTGTACTGGACTATATCCAGTAACTTCTATAACTATGACAGCACAATACACGTAATGGCATGCATACACTTTCACCTAAATCTAAATACGCAGATAAAAATAATATTTAATAAATAATACTTACGCCTTCTTCGAAGGTCCACCTAGCGGCCACTTGTTCCCCAGTAGTTTTGTGCACTTTGCGTCGTGCTGCAATGATGCGCTCTTTTATGGCTTGCGCCTCCTCTTCCGATGCCTAAATAAGTAATCACAATTATATTATTATTGTTAGATTGTAGTTGAAAAGTTTTCTTTAATACCAGCTATTTAGATTCTACCAGTAAATAGGATTACCAGTCTTATAGGGATGTCCTAAATGGTGATGACAAATAACTAGCATCGAAATAGAGATAAATTGTCTAATTCGAAAGTACCTTATTTAAGATTATAAATTATATTTGCAAATAAAAATTATATTTCTGCTCATCCAGATATTCTTCTTTTTAAAAAATTCATTCTAGCAATATTATATCATTCGTGACTGACTAAAAGTATTAGAGGGTAAGAAAGTGAATAATAGGAGTTATCCGAAAGGGTGCATTGGCGAGATGCTGGTGTGTGGTGTGTGGTGTGTGGTGTGCGGTGTGTGGGGTACTGACGATGTGGTCGAGCGGCTCGTCCTCGCCGGGCGGCAGGTCGAGCGGCGGCGCGGCGCCGGCCACGTCGCGCACCTCGCCGCGCAGCCGCACCAGCTCCGCGCGCGCCACCACGCCCGACACCGGCTCCGACATCACGTGCTCCTGGAAACTGAGCGTAACGCATACCTCTACATAACACCACTTCCAAAACCTCCGCACTATCTGATACAACTTATATTTGTTACATTATTATGGATCAAAAATAATAGCATAGACGTTCATATACAAAATCGAACTTATTTAACGTGCACACAATAAGTAATTCATTTGGGCACGGTAATGGTCTATAATTTAATTTTGATATATATTTTGTTAACCCTAAGTTGGGTTTCTAACTTAATAAAATATAATGTATCTGCAATAAAGCACGCACATCTATAATATAATATGCTCTACATTATATTTAAATGAATAATTTATCAATCGAATAACTGTACTATATAACGATCATTATAACAGAACGGCCTACGTCCAGCAGTGGATAAATATAGGCTGATGATGATGACGGGAAGGAAGGAGCAAAAAAATACCAATACTAGTACTTAATTGTTATTGTTAATTGTAACAATAATATTGAAATGCCTTAATTCTATTTTTAATCTTACTTGTTACATTATACACAATTTCATTTCAATGAGGGCTGCCGTGTTTTTATAAAAAATATATCAATAAAATAAAGTTGAATGCGTGAGAAAGCAGTTAAACCTGCTTTCTGTATTTATCTTTATTTAATTATTTACATTTAATTATTTTTGATGAATATGATGCCGCTGTACAGCCACAGTTGTAGAAAAATTATAAATTTCCTTAAAATTCACATCCCATTCGCATTTTAAATGTGAAATAATGCGCAATACAAACACCTAACATTTCAAAGACCTTAACCTACCTAAGCGCCTCCATCGGCGAATATACGCGATAGCCCTCATCGTTGACGTAAAGTCTGTAGTTTCAATTTAATCATTCATATTTACCACTGATAATATTGAAGCATAATTATGAACATTGTACAAACTTGTCGAAATGCGAAGTATATCCAAGAGTAGGAGTGGCCAAAAGTCGATCATAAATATTGGTAACGTTAAGAGCGGACCCGTTCTCAGCTTCCCACTTAATATACGATTCCCATAGACGGTCTGAACGAAATTCTAGACCACATGCCTCTGTAAATAAAATACCATACGTTATATTTATAACTCACTAGCTGCCTTTCGCGGCTTTGCCCGCGGGGTATATACATAAAAAGTAGCTATGTGTTAATCCAGGTGATAAACTATATGTAAGCTAAATTTGATTCAAATCTGTCAAGCGGTTTTTGCGTGAAAGAGTAACAAACATCTATCCATACTTACAAACTTTCGCGTTTATAATATTAGTAGGAAGTAAGATTAAACACCACATTTACACATAGTGTAATAATTAATTATTCAGAATGTTACATCCAAACTTCGTCTGTTAATTTTGTTTCTCTCTGATGAGTGATAATTACTGTGGTAGAAAGTCTTATTTCCAAATAAATTGATTTGTAATTTTATTGTGAACTTGGGAAAAAATCATGTCGTAGTTGTATAAAAAGTATGCCAATGACTCACCTATAGCCCTCTCATATTGAGTTCTAATGTAGGTGTGATCTTCAGTTCTAGTTGTCTTTATATGATTTAAAAAATGTATCCACAGATCCACCGACAGTGGTATGGCTTTGAGGCCTCTTTCCAAAACCTGAAACACAAGAACGTGTATCAAACAAGTTCCATGTGTGTATAAGCGTCGCCATGCTCACGGCAACACTATGAAGCAAGGGAATATTTAATAGCATATTATATTATTTGTCATATAATTTTGAATAGGATAACCGAGACGTTGCGTGAGGGCGCGCAGGCGCGAAGGCCGCGCGCGGGGAGGCGCGGCTGCGTGCGTCGGCCACGCAACGTCTCGCTTGTCGCTATCGATATAAAATGTTTGTCTGGGCATATTACACCTGTTCGCTTCGGCGCGCTGATGAAGCTGTCGACGATCTCCCCGCACTCTTCAGTTCCTAACGCCATTCAATGGCTAAATATGAAGACCAGCTGCGGTTCCATGATACCATGGATTAGTTATTAGCCTTAATCTTAATTATTATATCCACCATTACTTACTTAAATAATAATACATGAAACGGTATTACAATACATCATGCATGTACAAAGTATTATAAATATATGCACTAGAATACAAAATATACACCACAAAAAATGAATCACTAGAACGAAATCTATGTGATGGTAATAGAACTCTCCGGTGCGAACGGACGACTTTGCCTTACGAACATCGTGGACCTCGTTGCACTGTTGGGAAAAAAAAAATTGCAAAATACCAGTTAACAACTAAAACATTTTAAAATCCAACTGTTAACACACATCATATTATTAGATTGATCATCAGTGGTGCCTTAATCACTCACCAAGTTTTAAATTGATAATAAACAATGTATTAAGTAGATAATGGGACTACTCACTTCGAGACACTTCTTTTTACTTCCTTTACGTTTCTCATAGTCAGCATATTTTCTCCAGTAACCGTAACAATACGGGTAGTGCGACAAAAACGCATCGTATGCCTCCCGCGCCGCCTCGACGTCACTCTGTAACAGCGGTTGGTCACTTCGTCACTTTCTACTGGTAGCATACCCATTAACGTTACACACTTTCTCACAAATCAGTTGGCCCTTGCCAATCGTCAATATTTAATTCGGTTCTTATTGCTTCATAAAGCAATAAGATTAGCGATAGTTTTCATCATTTTATGTGATAGTAATAAATAATCATTGTAACTGAATGCGTGAAATGGACATTAATTTATGAATTAAAAAAACAAAATGGATATGTGCTAGCAAAACGAATTACTTAATTAATATAATGTATGGAGCCCAATACCTCTTGATCAACATATTGCAACAAGTAAGTCCACCCAGTGAAATCAGTAGGATCGTCATTGACGACTTTCCAGTATTTATCCAACTCTGGTAATGTTTTCTTCTTTGGTTTTTCATCAATGGAAGACCTTTTCTCAGATGGAACTGGCTTACTCTCCCCATTCTGGATCAAATATAAAGTTACTTGTTAACAAAAGCAAAAGTTGTCTAAAAAACCTCGATGTTAAATTGTTCATAGAACAATAGAGGAAACAGTAAACTAACATTGGTGTGCATACATACAATACAATAACATTTGTCACAAGTTTAAAAATAATAATACCTTGGCTACTGCTTGTTTCTTGTTGGAGGATTCACTTTCAGAGGTGGGCGAGCCGGGGTCATATCCATCTCGTTCATCGTCAGTTTTCCGTTTACGAGATTCTTTTGTGTCTTTCTTAGAAGAAGGCAGCTCGTCTTCTGATACGACCTAGACAAAATATTTTAGCACAATTCATAATCAATATGGTTACAGACCTCCATAACTTTCATGTTGTCTACATAAAATGAAAATGATAATAAGAAACTGAATCAATACCTCAGTGTCAGCAGGAAGTTCTGCAGGCTTGGGTCCAGGCAGCTCATCATCGGATACATTCTCTGCATCTTTAATACTTGGCTTCTGAACTTCAGGTAGCTCATCTTCTGACACTATTTCGGTTTCCTCAGCACCTCCCACCTTTTGTATTTAGTCAATATTATTGTCTTAACCTTCTAAATAATAGTGTAATATGAACATGTATTACATATTTTTCCTCATCAACTTAAATTCATAACATTCCACTCCACAGGCACTGTTTACTTCATTCATCATTCTACACAGAGTACTACAATTATAGTATGTGCGGCAAGATTTATACACATTATCTATTTGGTTTCAACAAAACTAACTCACAACAAATAATCTAAGATGAAATAATATTACTTTAAACTTAAAAAAAAATTCTGGACATTATTACACAGTGCCGTCTAGTTCCGTGGTAAGCAACGAGGTTTGTGTTACGGATACGAGATAGTTGATATATACTACATATATACTTTTTTTGTAAATACATACATATTATACATAGATATCCATGACTTGGATACAAATGTTGATGCTCATCACACAAACATTTGTCCCTACCGGGATTCGAACCCGGGACCCATAGCTATGCTATGCAGGCAGCAGGCAGCGTTAACTACCGCTGAGCTAAACGGGTCGTTTACAATACCAGCTCAGCCATCGATAACCAAATAATTCAACAAAACCAGTATGAAAAACTGATAAAAGAATACTGTGGAAGACATAGACTGTCAATTAAACTGAAAACTACTTTGCTTTCTTTACTTGTGAATACATGTCCCCCAAGTCTTTAGTGAAACCTCATTTTATTGTAATATAGGGAAATGACCTAAAACTTACCCTAATAAATCTATAGATTGTTCTTAATACAATTACTAAACATTACAGTTGTTAACTGAATACAATACAATTGTTTTAGTATGATTACTTACACTTATAATTAATATTTACAGAGAAACTAACCCCAATCATACAGTACTCAACCAACATCAAGTAACATACACAAACATAACCCACCCATTAACACTGAAATTTACTTCACTAAAAACATCAGGTGAGAGGAAACTTATTTTCATGGAAGTACAACAACATAAATATAATAATTATGTGGAGGTGAAGAATTTATTTATACATATATATTTTTTCAAACTATAATGCAATTATATTTCGCTTACTGTATTGTGGTAACAAGTTTTTCATATGCAACCATGCTAATAACAGTTATATTATAAAAATTAGGTCAATAAAACTTTATTATATCTGATAAAATAATGTACACACATCAACAGAGTCTAGGGATATTTTATATTTCATAAATATCTCAAAATCTATGAAGAATTTTGTGATGTAGTAAATGGAAGAATTATAGGTTATATGGAGGCCTTTTCTAAAAAATAAAAATTATTTCGTATTTTTTTTTTGTTTTAAATACAAATTATATTTTTTTAATCGCTGTAGAAAATGAGTATGGTAAAAAACTTTATTTATTTTAACAAAAATATTATTTTTTATTAAAATGAAAAATAAACTTATAAAATCTAATGATTAATAATCAGTGTTGCCAGCTCTAATATTAATTACACATCGACATTGATTTTTCATACTTAAAATTAGATTGTCAATGTCTTGCTGTGGTATGAGGTCCCATCTGCTTTGCAAGTGTTCGTAAAATGGTTGTCCGTCGTCAAATTTGGCGGGAAATCTCTCAAAGCTTTTCGTTGTTGCATGTCCCAGGCATCATCATCATCATCACCATATCGTGGTCTCGGAGAGTGGTCGGCACCAGCCGCGCCATATCGGAAGAAGCGTAATCGTGCATGAGTGGAAATTCCTGGCCCATTTGGATTCAGCGTGGGACAATAACAGGCTCTACTACCTCCTCGAGGTATGTTTGTGCAGTCATGCTGCTTTGGATTCCAACGCGCTGGGTTCGTCCGCTGAGACGAATTCCTGCCCACACAATGATTGTTACGCCTGGGTATAAGTTGATCTCCTGAGGATGCTGTAGACAGCTAACTCTCCCAGGTATTCTCCAAACGCGTGTTCTACGTGAATCCGGATGAAACCCAAACCGGGACTCTTCGGTGAACAGCACCAAAGACCATTGTACGTCACTCCATGGTAAATGCTCTCGAGCCCAAGAAAGCCGCCAATCGCGATTGCCACATCGCAATGCTGGAACAAGTAGCGGTCTTCGAGCATGAAGACCAACGTCATGCGACCTCCTTCGCACGGTTTGGTCCACTTACCAGCAGCTGGTGGCCCTCCTTTTTTTTTTTTTTTAAGTGCGGAAAAATCCTTTACGGACCGTCCCGCCGCCTGGGGAGGCGACGGGGTGTGTCGGACTCCGCCCAATGTGAGCGTTTACTGACTAAAAAACCGCACCCGTCAACGCCACCAACCCGATTGCCGGGGCCATGGGATTCGCAAAAGCATGCACCACAACCCCGGCGGGCTTCGGTCCAGCTCTTATCGCTGGACCCCGGCTAGGAGCGAGGCATGCTCACCTCGCATCCTTCACGCAGGCGCGCGTGTGACGAACACGCGCGCCGCCTACTTGGGGCCATTTTCAGGTCGGGCGGCGGACTCCCCTAGTCGCGCCCACCCGCTGGCCACAGCTCATGGAGGCCGGAGGTCTGTTTGCGCCCTCCGGCGCCCGGTGCGTCTACTGCGGATTGGGAGAGAGGTTGTGATTTCTCTCTCCCTTTCCGCCGCCTCTTTCGCGCGCATTACTTGCTCACAGTAAGAGGCGGCGGCATCCCACGCGCTCTCGCTCCCGACCATGGATAGAATCATAGCCGGAAGCGAGAGGTCACCGCCGACTGCCGCTACGAGTTCACGGCGCTGCTCTGCCCAGGCCGGGCAAGCCTGGAGCGTGTGCTGCGCCGTGTCCTCAGGGCAGCCCACACAGTGGTGACATCCGGGCGATGGCTCCCGGCCTATGCGACACAGGTACTTGCCGAAGCACCCATGCCCAGACAAGACCTGCGTCCGCCGGAAGCTGAGGGCGCCGTGGCGCCTCTCAAGCCACTCCTCCATGACAGGCCTTACCGCCACTATCGTGGCGTGCCCTGCACTGGGTTGCGCAAGTCGCATCCTCCACTCCGCCACTAGGATCCGGTGGAGCTCAGAGCGCCGCGCCTCAGTCTCGCGGCTGGTGGCCCTCGTGGAACCTTTGTACTAGTTGCATCGCTGTGATATTGGGTTGTCTTCTGGCGGTAATTTGGAGAAATCGATCCTGTCTCTGCGTAATAACACGATATCTACCTGTGTGCCGTTCAGCCACATCCCCAGTACTAAGATCACGTGACCACAACCTTGATATCACGTTTTGGCTGGTGTGTAGGCCCTCAGCAATGATGCGGTGTGTAGCACCATTTTCTAACCTACCCATGACTCGTAACAGTTCATCTCGACTGAAATGACGTCGTGACATGACTCCTAAAGCTCACACGGCATGTTTTATAACAAAAGAAAAACAATCCAATAACTTTTGATGAATTAATATTAATTTAACAATTTTATTTTTCCTTAACGTTTCGGAATACTAACAAATTTGCTACCGTATTTGG
Organism: Craniophora ligustri; assembly: GCA_905163465.1. Lineage (NCBI taxonomy): Eukaryota > Metazoa > Arthropoda > Insecta > Lepidoptera > Noctuidae > Craniophora > Craniophora ligustri. Next base: position 7,941,209 of record LR990972.1, read on the forward strand.
TTTTTCTTTTGTTTTTTTTTAATTCATATTTTGAAATATTGAAAATAAATAAAAGAGATTTCATTCTGTATATAAACTTTTTATAGAAACTAAATAGATTTAAAACAATAAAGTCGTAAATAATTTATGATTAAGATATCCCTAGATTCTGTTGATGTGTCTATCTAGTAATCTAGATTTAAATAAATGTTTTCATTCAATTTAATTTAATTCACTCATTCAATTTAATTCACAATAGAAAGACAGTCAGATTACTGCAAATAAAGTGAAATGAATGAAGGTAAATGAGTAATCAATGATTGCATCTATAATGATCATAGCATTGTGGCAACTGCAAGCTTAACCAAGAAATCTTTAGAAACATACCTTGGTTTTCTTTATTGGAGTAGTATTTTCATTCTCTACAGACTTTTCAGTTTTGGCTGTTGCCTCTTGATCAGTCTGTAAAAAAAAGTTTGAAGTTTACTTAGGGGTTGTAAAACTATAATTTAATTAAAATGCTGACACATACATCATTAGTTATTGGAGGCACAACTTTCTTTGCTTCAATATCCTCTTTATTTACATGTTTTGCAGGTATCACTAACTTTTGTAATAACTTTATCACTGGTGTATGCTAGAAAATATAAACATGCTTTAAATACAATTCTAATAACCAGCCTAAATGGGTTTACAGTTACCTGTACCGCCATATATGTGGTGATTTTATATCATAATACGATCTAAGAGTTCCCTCTCATTCTGAGGAGATTCCTGTAACTGATGTAGGTAAGTTGAAGCAAGAAACAATTACTAATTCTAATATTTTACTTGTTTATCTTGGCTATCACATCAGTAAGTTAAATCTCCAATGAGATGCAATAACTACAAATTTATTAACTATTTAAAAATAATGAAACTGCTAAAACTCCACTTTAATGCCCAAGCAGGTTTCCAATACACCATGAATTACATTGGAATTCTTTCTTGCAATCAGGAATTCTTTTTGAAAAATTATGCTATTTATAATTTAAAAATCAAAGTTATGGCTTTTCACCACACAACTGCTTTTTCACCACACACTAATACTGCTATTTTAGCTTATGTACCGATACTGATTAACCAGCCAAAGTACTAGAGAGACTTATTGTTTTTATTTTAAATTAGTGTTTTTTCATCAATAGCTTTTTATGAGTTCAAAACATACAACAGCACATAAAAACATTCTCAATACAAACAATATAACATATTATATTTGTTTATAAAAAAAAAATTGTCTCCAATAAGCTGTTAGGAAAATAACATGTGAAAAGAAAGCAAAATTTCTTCTAAGCAATTCTAGGTTAAGGTTACAGGATTATAATCATTAATATCATCAATACAACCCTCACATTGCATACAATTGGATTGAATGACTTTTTCATGAAATAGACAATCAATACAGTTATTATGTGCACTTCGAGGGCTGTTTTATTGATTTAAATTATTATAATTCTGTAACTAAATACCTATTACAGGCGCGAATCATATTTTGTTCAATGTACAGCCTGACAAATATCGGCAAATTGCAACAAACTTACGAAAATTTTAATTTCGCAGGCTAGCGTGGAGCTTCCACCTTAAGTACCTAATTATATTATTTAAAAACCAGCAACATTTAAAAAAAACATACAAATAAAAAAAAATTAAAAGAGGGAACATTCTTCTTTTAAAATATTTTAAAATAAATTACACATACCTCATTTGTAATAGTTTTTTCTTCAGTTTTGGTAGTAACAGTTTCGTCAGCTTCATTTACATGTTCAACTGTTGCCACTGAATCTGCTACTGGTTCAATCACTTTGTCTGCTACATTTTCCATGTTGTCATCTGTTTTTGAATGTGTAATTTCATCAGCTGGCATTGAATTACCAGCATCAGATATGTCTCTAACTTCAAAGTCAGTATCCACCATCGCCTTCTGACTTTCTGTAACATCACCATCAGTATCAGAGGGAGCCTTATACGCAGCATCACTAAGAAGCGAGTCGCCGTCGGTGAGCACGTTATTGAGCGATTCACTGGGGAATGTGACCGCATTATCGCCCACATCGAAGGGGTCAGTGTTGAACCCGTCTGTATTGTTGTCCAGGTAGTCGCCAACGCTACCCGCAGACAGCTCCACCGCATTGAGGAAACCTTGATTCGATGTCGATGACTCGTCCACAGCTGCCTCGACACTGCTGAACTCGCCCTCGGTCAACAAATGAGATAGGCCATTTGAATTTTCGTTTATTAGGGGCCCTTCGTCCGTATCCATAGGTCCATCGGATAAACACTTCTACAATAAATAACAAATATATATTTCAGACAAATCACGAAAACATTGACATCATATAATATCTACCATCTAAACATTTTCAGATAACCTAATGTAAAGTAACCGAATTATTTGACTTACCTGCAAATCGGAACTAGTCTCATCATCCATGTCAACGAAATATTTAGATATACAGCACCTATTCACACGAAACCTTATGCTTAGACCAAATATTTATTGCTTAGAAATAAAAATTAAGCAAATGCATCAAAACGATCAAGTAACGCACGCAACTCTACCACAGACGTCTAAGTCTAAGCCCAATATATTACTATACTCTTAACTCTTTGGTCTAAGCATAGATTAGAAGTATTAAGAACGTAAGAACTAGGGACACGAAAAAAGTATCGATACTTTGTAATATCGAGTACATTCCCATTCGATACCAATACTATTGTACTCGATACTTTGCATTCAATACTTTTACTAAATGAGTACTTTTTAGCAGGTATCGTATCGAATAAAAAATCAGTTTTAAATGGGTAATCTTAGTAATTACCCATTTAAAACGGAACCTTACGGCTCATATCTATGGTTATGGCAACGTCATCTAGTTTACACGTTCTGAACGTTCTAAAACATCACATCGATCTTTGCTTGACATCGTTCCTTCCGTTTACAGTTAAATTCCTAACCTTTCCTTCATTCATTTACTAATCAATTACTCATTCGCTCACTCGTTCACCGTTGTCATTCGTATTCGTTTTGCGCTTTGTCTTTCTGCTATACTCACCTATTGTAAAAAAATATGTTTGGACTTTAAAAGAGACCATGATTCTCTGAGTTTGTTTCAGCATAATATCTTCTCAGAGGTCGTCAGTTCGGAAATGCCAATACCATCTTGATTCTTAAAATAATGTATTACGTGACTTGTAAAAAAACATTTAATTTAATTTCATTACTAATACGGTTTATCAATTTCCCTATTTGATATTATTTGATTTATTCTATTCTATTCTATTTTTATTTATGGCAACGATGCCGATGTCGACAATTCTGCCAATGTCAGAAGTGATACTGAAAGACACGAAGTGTATGATTGTTAAAGAGGTTTAAAAATAAATTTTGATTTGATTCTGTTGCACTAAATGTAGGCCTTATTGAGTTAGTAGGACGACACTGAAACAAACAATAAAATTTAAATATATAAATAATGGTTAAAAAAAAAAAAAAAAAAAAGGAACAAAATATATACACCACACCAATATTCACAGGATATCTAATCATAACTTGATATCGTTTTTACGAATAAAAATCATTAGTGACTGGAGCAATTCAGGAGAGGAATGTGTGAGTAGAGCTGAGAAGTTAATAGGAAGGGGAATCTTCAGTTTAGGTAGGCGGCTATATAAGTCAAGTGAAGGGTCGTTCTTGGAGCATGCAAAGAAAATGTGTTCCAAGCTACCCTCATCTAATCCGCACTCGCAGAGAGAAGAGTCCCGGATATGAATTTTGTGGAGAAAGACTGGAGAACAACAATGACCTATGCGGATTCTACATATAGTAGATATTACCGTTTTGGACACTTTTTTGAATTTATAGAACCAAGGTTTTGAGTTTATAATTGGTTGTACTGCTTGATAGAATTTAGCTTTTTTCCTACTTGACTGATTCCACTGCTCCTGCCATGAAGAATTGAGATTCAATTTTGGAAGGTTCACCAGATCATACCCCTGATTGCTGAAATAAGCAAGGTCCGCTGTAGAAGATAAGCTAGCTTCTTTGGCTAGAGTATCAGCACATTCATTGCCTTTAATGCCACAGTGGCTAGGGATCCATACTAACTGCACATTTTTTTGTTGATTAAAACAGGTAAATAAAGACTTTTTAATTTTTAAAATGATGGAACTATGCAGGTTACTTTTAAAAGGATTTTGAACTAAAGCTTGAAGACAACTCAGTGAATCAGTAAATATTACCCCTGAGCTAATATTATGTGATTCTATGAAAAGACATGCTTCCAATATAGCGACACACTCGCCCGTGAATACAGAGGACTCCTTAGGGCATTTAAATTTTAAAATAATATTGGAATTTTGGTAGTAAACTGCAGCTCCGGTGCAGCTAACGTGAATTGATTTTGAAGCGTCTGTAAAGAATTTATGAAACCCATTCCATCGCTCACTCACCACCGCATTGAAAGCTTGATTTGCTGAAGGGGACTTTTTGGAAATGCCAATATTAAACAATATATTTGGTGTGAAATATAGGACCTCGTATGCAAAATTAAAGAGAGGTAATCTGGGATTTTGGGCAATGGGACTTTCTAGGTTTTGGCACACTCTAAATGTTTTAAGGATTAAGGGGGGTTCTTTATTTTTCCAATAATTTGAGTTTCTGCATAAGGCATCAAGCTCTCTTAGTTTCGGGAGAAGGGGATGGGAGGATGTGGATAATGATTTAAATAGGAATCGGGAAGCCAGATACTGCCTTCTAAGGGCCAAGGGAGCTTCAGCGCACTCAACCTGCAATGCGTTAATGGGAGAGGACTTCATACAGCCTGAGATGATTCGAAGGCACTTAGACTGCACTCTATCCAGACCAGCCAAAGCACCCTTATTGCACGGGATTAAGAGATGTAATCCATAGTCCATGATACTACGGATAAGGGCGTTGTAAACTAATTTCATGGTATAGGGGTGGGCGCCCCACCAAACAACAGCTAAAACTTTCAAAATGGAAATAACCCTCTCACATTTTTGAGTTAAATAGTTTATGTGAGGAGTACCGGTCAATTTAGAATCTAAAAATACACCTAAAAATCTAACTTTATTAACTAGAGAAAAGTATTGACCCTGAATGCCCACGGAAACATGAGGGATCAATTTTTTACGGGAAAATATTACTGCCGAACTTTTTGGAGCTGATAAGGACAGACCATGATTAGACAGCCACTGATCCAGAGAATCCAGGGACAGGCATAACGATGAGGCAGCGTCGACAATGGAGACACCAGTCACATATAGTGCCAGATCATCGGCATATTGCAAGATGCGACAGTCATTGTTTAAACAAGAGCCTATGTCAAGTGTGTACAAATTGTACAGCAAAGGGCTAAGGACCGACCCTTGAGGAAGTCCTTTCCATGTCTGCCTGCTATCGAACTCCTCTCCCTGGACTCTCAGGACCAGAGACCGAGACATGAGTAATCCACATATACATTGTACCATCCTAGCCGGGAGACTCAGCTGGTGCAATTTCTGCCTGAGAATGGGAAGAAGGACACTATCATATGCGGAAGAGATGTCGAGGAAAGCAGCAACAACGGATTCGTTTTTAGAGAAGGATAGACGAATATCCGTTATTAAAACAGCAACACTGTCCATGGTACCGAGCCCTTTCCGGAAACCAAATTGGGAGTTAGGCAGCAAATCTCTGGATTCTACAATCCACTCTAATCTATTTTTAATCAAGTGCTCAAGTAATTTTGCCAAAACTGAAGATAAAGCAATAGGCCTAAAACCATTCGGGTCATCAGCATGCTTACCGGGTTTCAGAAGAGGAATAATAATTTGTGTTTTCCACTGATCAGGAACCCAACCATGGCAATAACAGAGATTAATAATATTTAAGAAATACAATTTAGCCTTATTGCCAGAATGTACTATAAATGAATATGGAACCCCATCAATACCCGGGGCAGTGTCCCGGACATGTTTGAGGACCACAATCAGTTCCTCCATGGTAAAAGGGGTATCAAAGGGGTCCTCTGATATACTCACAGGCGACTGTAGACACTCTGAGCGGAAAGGCACGTATGTGGGAGCAATTTTATCAAAAAAAACCTCTGCAGTTTGTCTGGTAATAGGGGAAGATATGGATGAAACGCAACCACGCCTAAATCTATTAATATTCTTCCACACTAATGAAACTGGAGTAGAGGGTGACAATGAAGTGCAGAATTTGACCCAGCCCACACGTTTCTTCCTGCGGAGAAGCCGCTTAGATTTAGCGTATACTTGCTTATACTGCATTAAGTTGACATGGTTCATAGCTGCGTTGTAGCGTTTTTCAGCCTCGTTTCTTTCCCTGACTGCCATAGTGCACTCCTGATCCCACCAAGGAGGTGAGGGGATTTTGCGACGGGCACTATTTTTTAATGGAAAAGAAGAGTCAGCGCTTGCCGTTATGGCCGCAATAAAACCTTCATAACAATTTTTGGCATGGTAGTGACCAGATGGATCAGTAAAAGGTGAAGTTAAATTTGGAAGATCATCAATTTTATGCTCCAGTTCTGTTAAAAACTTTGTCCAATCAGGATTGGACAAATTGTATTTCAGAAGTGGAGGAGAGGATTTTTCTAAATAAGTTTTATTTGCCAAAGATATTACAATAGGAAAGTGGTCGCTACCATGCGTCAAATATGTGCACTCCCATTGAGCTGACGATGCCAACTCAATGGAACAGAAGGTGAGATCAACGCAACTCTTTTGCTGTCCAGGGAGACTTCTGCGAGTTGGACAACCATTGTTGAGGATGCAGAGGTTAAGATCATCCAGGATTTCTACTAAACCCTCCCCAAAAGAATCACAACGGTTTGAACCCCATCTATAATGATGACAGTTGAAGTCCCCCATGACAAGAACAGGGCCGTCTAAATTTTCTAATATGGTTTTAATATTGCTAAGAAAATTAATGTGAGGGTGAGCGATATAAACAGAAAGGAGAGTAATGCCCTCTACCTTAGCTCCCGCGATACTCACATCCCCACCAAGAGGAGGCAAAGATATCGCCGCAAGTGGGACACGATTGTTCACACAAAGAGCCGACCCTCCATAGCCATCAGATCTATCGCATCTGAGAATATTGAAATGAGGTATACGAAAACTGAGGCTTGGAATTAACCAAGTCTCAGCAATAGAGCAAGCTATAGGTTTGTATTTATTCAATAGGAATGTGAGATCGTGCTTCTTATGCCACACGCTTCTCACATTCCACTGAAGGAACACTTGTGGAGCCATTGATAAACGGTGAAAGAGAAGTTATAAGTAAATTGGCAACGTTGGACGGTAAATGAGATTGATTAGTAGAAGACAAGTAGTAAGTAGGTTGATCAGTATTTGTATAATAGAAGAAAAGTTTTCTTGAGGTTGAACCGGTTGGCTGTTTAGGGCACAACCGTTAGGCTGAGAAGATGGAGGAGAATTAATTAACAGCTGGTGAGCTGTTTTGTCATAAGAGGGAGATAGGGGAGCATGGGTCCTAGGCTTGAGAATCACGGTTTTTTTATATGACTGAGATTGGGATTTGGTAATATCAGCATAGCTGCGAGAAGCAATCGGGACAGTTTTACTCGCTTCTGAGTAGGAAATGGCTTTCTCAGCCATAATGATTTTGATATTCCTCTGCCTGTTATACTCCGGGCAAGCTCTGCTGTTAGCAAAGTGATTACCAGAGCACGACACACAGAAGGCTTCGCTCTCAGAAATGCTGCAACCATCACCTGGGTGATCGTTGCCACATTTACTGCAGCGTGGTTTTGATCTACATAGAGATTCTGTGTGACCAAATCGACAACACTTGCGGCACTGGATTGTTGGGAAAATATATTGTTCCACTTGGAGAGCGGTATAACAGCAGAAAATTCTTTTAGGAAGGACCTGACCATCAAAAGTGATGACACAGGTTTCTGTGGGTTTCCATTCCGTTATACCATCTCTTACAAATCGTCTATTTAAACGCCTGATTTTAAGGATTGGCCCACAACCTGTAGGCACAGTTAAATACTCCTTAGCCTCCTCCTCGGTTAAGTCTGTAGGCACGCCTGTAACTACACCCATACGAGTAATATTAAAGGATGGGATGATTGCCTCATACCCATGTTTTACCAAAAGCGAATTTGAAATGAAAGAGTTGGCATCCTGAGGGGATGCAAACTCAACAGAAATACGATTCCGACCAACTTTTTTAACACCGTCACGAACAATATTGGAGATATTATTTTTTAATAAAAATAGGCCGAATGTAACGGGATGTAAAGTTGTGCCAGCATTACTTTGAGTTTCCTGACGGGAAACATGCACAAGGAAGGGAGATTTGTCCAATACGGAATATTTTAGCCGACTTACCTGACTCCTAGGTAGTTTAGGGGGGCGGTTCTGGGTCTCGTCCGAAACAGGCCGTTTGCGGGTGTTGGGTGGGTTTTGTGAGCTTTGGAAGTCATTTAAACTGCAAGCGACCTCAGCAAATTCACTTAACAGGTTGGGAGTGGAGCTTAAGTTATGTAGGGATGATGAAGGAGGGATATCGGGAGGGTCGGGCGGTTTTTTCCTATCCATAATTAAAATTAATGTTAAAAAGGGTTAAAAGGACACTAACAACAAAACCTTTACTATATTGTTATCACAATGAACGGACAGACTCACAAAACACAAAAACAAGTCACAAAAAGGCACAAAATCACTGAAAAAACAGCCAAAATTCTTGACACACGTGTTGAGCAAGCACACTCTGTGGCGAGAATCTATTATTTGATTTATTCAAATGTAATCTAAAAGTACTCACTATTATTCTGTGCTGTGTCACTTCTATTTTTAAGTGATTGTACGGAGGAGGAATGTGAACTTACACTAACTATATGACGGAGTACTAAATAATTTAATTTTGTTTCTATTTTTTTTTTTCGAAGTTACAGTTGTCTTTTTCTATCACTGTATTAAATTTGAGTATCAATACCATTTGTTTTTGTAAGCCCTTCCCTACTGAAATTAATCTGATGTTATTTACTGACTGATATTGCTATGCTCCATGCGCATTAGGCCCTAAGAAAAATACTCGATACCTTGAAGTATCGATACTTATGTTTCTATACTTTTATGAGTATGATACTTTTTTTTCGATATTACTCGTGAGTATTATTCGATACCGTGTCCCTAGTAAGAACATTATGAATATAGACTTTTAACTTTTATAAATTTATTTAACGGAGCCAAACGTGCGTCGGTGTTATATATATAGTATTTATTTAAATAATGTCTATAAAAATATTTAATAAAATCCCTGAGGAAATAAAAGACACATTGAATTACAATATATTTAAAATTAAATTGAACAAATATTTGAGTCAAAAATGTTACTATAGCCTACAAGAGTTTTTTGATGATAAGACTAAATATGTGCAACCAATTATTACCACAATAAAATAAGAGAGATTATATTATATAATTTTGAAGATTTATATTAAAAGTAGAAAATGAAAATAAAATAGACATAGAAAAATGTGTAATTATGACTATTTTATTAACTTATATTGTTACTACATATTATTTTGCAGCGCCCTTGCAGGGTTTCATATTGATACTACCTATATTTATCGTAACATCTTATATAACTACATACGAAGCAATTAAGATTTAAATTTGAATTTTAAACAAGGATCTCCAACTAAGAAAGTAAATACATCATTTGAGGAGGAAGATATTGCAACCATAATTTTAGGTCGTTGTACGTACTCCTTCATTTAAATGACACCACATCATACTAATATAAAAAAGCTAAACATAGAATGATTTATATATAGACGTTAAGCTAAAAATAATGCTAATCTTAGAAATGGATAACAAAAAACGGAAGTAAATAAAATAAAATACATCATCATCAACCCATTAACGTCCCACTGGCCCACAGCTGGGCACGGGTCTCCTCTCATTTGAGAGGGATTAATTAGGCTTAGTCCACCACGCTAGCCTACTGCGGGTTGATAGTCTTCACATGCCAACCAGACAAATCTCTCACGCATGCAGGTTTCCTCACGATGTTTTCCTTCACGATTTGAGTTGTGATAAATACGCATTAGTACATAAATACAAATTAGAGTTTACATTTTACATTTATTATCAATATATTGCGTATAGTATTAAACTTATTGGTTTCCTTTGAAGGATATTTTATTCGGACTTTAATGAATTTAAATGTTTTAATTAAAACGCTGTTGAAATTACGCTAAGCGAACTCTATAGTTCCATAATGTATTATAACATATAAAGTTTACTGATTTCTACGGATACTCTATACATACCAATTACTAATAAAATCCGTACAAAGTAGGTTTATTTTTGCTGCGGGTACCGTTCCATGGAATCCACTGGCGCTTGGGCAATGGAATGCTTTTATTGATGATAAAAATTACAAAATAATTCAAAATTTGTTCTGCTGCTGCCACAGAGCAACACAGCTTCCTATCCGCACGGCGTTAGGCTATATCATGGTCTTTTAACAAACAAAAAAAAATTTGTCTACTCAAACTCGATTTACGAACGATAATTTTACATGAAAACAAGCCGAACGGTGAGGCTGATCGTGCCTCTATAGGCTCCCACATTATTATCATACTCTTTGCTCTATAGGTCTCTGATCCACCACTTGTTCCGCGCTCCCGCATGCACGGCACGCTCAGCTCAGGCCAAAACTAGAATAGTTAAGATGATATTAATGCCGTTACTATTATACTTAATAGTCAATAAATTACATGTGTACAATGTTTCCGTATTGTGATAATGCAATAGATGAATAGAACAATTTGGAAACCACAATGGCGGAAAAACTAAACTATGAAAAATACTATATAAACTAATCGATTTATGGTCAAAATTATGAACACTATCCAGAAATCTAAATCAACTTACAACCGAGTAGTATGAGTATCCGTGATAATGACGACACTGACAAGTGACAACTGACAGACTATGACATTCTAATGATTGTAGTGTTTATCGAATGTCGTCTCTAAATAACCTATAAACCTTAAATTCATACCAGCAGTATCAAAAAAGTTGTTTTAGTATTAAAATCTTAGAATAAATTAAAAAAGGACGTGATATTAGGTATTGTTAAGAAGATGTTGGGGCTACGCTCATTAATTCTAAGTTCCATTTCTTCTTCTGGCTGTAATGTAATTCACCAACAGACAAGAGTAAGTTATAGTAACAATTTAAAACAATAGAAATATCAACTCATTTTTTATTTAAAAATATAAATGTAAAAATTACATATTTAGTTGAACCTGATCTCGCTTAGGCCGCTAATAATTTTTGAGTAGTATATCTTACTTAACTGTATCTTATTAAATTTGACGACATTCATGTTCCATCGACACGAAGAAGAAGAACTGTATCTTATCTTTTAGGGTTCTGTACTCGAAGGGTAAACGGGACCCTATTACTAAGACTTCTTCGCTGTCTCTCCGTCTGTCTGTCACCAGGCTGTATCTCAAGAACTGCAACAGCTAGATTATTCTGTTGCTGCTATAACAACAAAAACTTAATACTAAATAAAATAAATATATAAGGGGGCTCCCATACATACATAAATAGTTGTGAAATATACAAATAAGTAATAGCAAGCAAAACAAAAACCATATTAACTGATTTTACATAAAAATAAATATATATATATATTATTGTTATTTTTATTATTTTATATTCATTTATTTTTGCCATTTATTTCTTGTGAGTCATTCTATCATTTAAGCGAATTTAATAAAATCTTTGAATGCCGTTTTCTTTCTTTTCAAAAATAAAGGAATGTTTTCTTTGAGTAAAATTTTCTATCTACAGTATTAAGAGTGGCATTACAAAATTCCACCCTGTATACGAATTTGCCAAGCTATAGTCTGTTGTTTAGACGATAGGCAAAGATACAAAAAATCATATGGAGCAAAAAATGGCGACGTCATTCGATTAATATCAAGAATGTTGGATAAGACCTCATCCAATAAATTTACAGAGCACTTCAACAGTGATAGCCACTCATTTACAAAGATCACTTCATTTGAAATCGACAAAAAGAAATTCTAATTATTTACAATACTAATTACATTTCACGATTTTCTTTGCAGAATACATTTATTTTAAAACGGAAGACACCATTGCCTCTTCATAAAAAGGGTGGTCGCCCAGGGAAAATGCGTGGCCGTCATTTTGTATATGACCTGATTGAAGATACCAATACTACAAAAAAGCCTGATATCAAAGTTATTCTTAATCAATTCATTGATGGTAGATAATATTTATATTATTTAATAATACTAATATAATTTTGTCAGCCCAGTCCCTAGATCATTTTGAAAGAACACAATTTTGTGTATGTTGAGCATATTCCAGTTGATCATATTCATGACATAATACAGCATGTTAATATTGTACACTATTGTCTCAATTGTTTTAATGCAGCATGTCACATTAGCTCTGTTCATCCAGTCTTGGAAGTATTGTCAATACATCAATGCATGAGTGTTGAGTTAAAAAAATATCTTAATTTTTATTACCTCTAAGTGGAAGAACAAGACACAGGGCAGTCAGGGTCAGTCTTCAAAATAATTATTAGAAGAATATTTTATAAATAACTAGAAAGCAGTTACAGTTTAAGTGATATGACCATGGTTCATATAATAATCAAATCGAAGTTTCCAAATCATGTAGCTACGCAATTATAACTCTGTAATAGTGAAGAAAAATATTGTGAAAGAGACCTGCATGTCTGACCTTCTCTCATTCAGAGACCTGTGCCCGGTTGTGGTATAGTAAATAGGTTCAAAATGTTTTATTGCTTGTTTTGTTTCAAGGTGTTGGAAATGAAGGTGACATTTTAACATTACGCCCAAACCAAGCCTACCGTGATTACCTTATGCCAGGATTGGCTGTTTATGCTAGCCCCAACAATTTAGAAAAGTATAAATCCAGTGAAAATAATAGCAAGCCTGGGGATAATTTCAGCTCACCGTATGTACACAGAGTAAGTTTGATATAATGAAGTCCTTGTTGACCAGTATGTTGCAGTGTTATGCATTTCTTAGAATCAAATAGAATAATAATAATAATATTTCTGGCCATTATGACACAGCGCCATCTAGTTCCGAGTTAAGCATCGGGGCTTGTGTTACGGTGTTACGGATACTACATAGATTCTATGGTTGATATACTACATATGTATATGTATACATTTTTTTGGAAATAAATACATATTATACATAGTCCAGCCATTTTAGTGAATTCATCTCGGAAATGGAGATTCAACTTTAAATTCGTATACAGTTGTATAATGACATCATAAAAGTTGTCTCATAACCTACATATAGTAGGGTGTTCGCGAGGGGGAAAAATCTAAAAAAAATCGGTATAATAATTAATATTTAATTAATGATAAACAATATAAAATATAATATGTAATAATGCCTCTAGAGGCACCTAATTGAACTAATATTATATATGTGAAAGTTTGTATGGATGTTTGATACTCTTTCACGCAAAAACCGCTTAACAGATTTGCATGAAATTTTGCATACATATAGTTTATTTACATTTCATTTATATACCATGCGGCCAATGCCGCGCAAAAGTAGCTAATAGATTATAGTATTTTTCTTAACAATTCTGATTACACGGGAAAATGTCATGAAATCAACTGATACTTGATAAAAATATTTTTTTTATATAATGTAATAATATAAAATATTAATAATGATACATTTATAAATAATTTATAAGCTTTATATGGCGTGTTTTTGATCGAGACTACCGGTTGACCTTAAATGATGCTCTAACCGCGCGCTCTCCGCCCTCTTATCTCAAAAACGATTAAACCTATAAAAATATATTTGAGACAAAAGTTGTGGGGAATTTAATATTCTACAATATTGGCAGTTACACCAATAGTGAAAAACTCATAGGAAGCGAGATATTTGCAAACAAAAAACCATTTTTGTGACCTTCGATTTTTGACATTCGCTCGAAGAAGTTACCAGAAGAGCCTTGGTAGTCTAGAGACGTAAGCTATAGACTATGAAGTCAAAGGTCTCGGGTTCGAACCCAGGGCACGCACCACTGACTTTTCGGAAGTTATGTGCGTATTTGTGTGATGCTCAAACGATGAAGGGAAACATCGTGAGGAAACCTGCATACTTCAGAGATTTTCTCGATGGTGTGTGATGTCCGCCAACCGGCAGTAGGCTATTGTGGTGGACTACAACCTAATCCCTCTCAAATGAATGGAGACCCAAACCCAGCAATGGGACAATAATGGGTTTTTAATAACTATTTTATTTGTTTTCAGACAGTTGGCTGCTTGTCACGTGTGGTTTTACAAATCACTATGAATAAAATGGAACCCTGGACACTGGAGCCGTGGCATGTCAGTGCTTCTTTTCGAAAATCAGGCTTTATAGTACCTGAATACGCTATTGAAATGCCTCCAATACAAATTAAAGGACCTGATCTATCATTGCAAGACAAAGAATTTTATGTTACTGTTACTGTAAGTATTATACCTACATATAATTTTGTTGTTCACTATGATTTGTGCAGGACAAATGTGGTAATGGAATCATTACGTAGTTTTAGGAATTAAATTAAATGGCCCTATGATACTGTGGGATTTATGAAATTTGCTTCTTATGCAGTCTGTTTTGTTCTTTTTCATCTAACTACTGATCCAGTTTGTCTACATTTACAGTCCCTACCTAATATACACACATCGAACGGTTATGCAGAGGTGTGTTGGCATACTGGGTGTATGCTTGGTATGGTGTGTTTTAAATCCCACGTAATGAGTAATGTGCAACAGTTAAAAAATATATAAGTACCTACTTACGGGATTTTTGTTACAATAGTAAATAGAAAACTTTGTTTTTGATCTCAGTATCCTCGGTACCTTTATTCTGTACAAAGAAAGTGTTAGTCAGCCAAAGCCAATGTGATAATGTTTTAAAAATTTGCAGATCAACAAAACGGAAAAAGTAAACGTAAGGTGCAGGATTCATCACTGGGCTACGGGATTAGATAGACTGCCCTGGGAAGAGTTTCATTGGAAGAAACCTAAAGAAGCTCTCATTCCCGAACAAGCATCAGTTTTAGAGGCCATGCCCTTTCCTCAATAAATCTAGTTTATTGTGTATTACATAGCCACGTAGATTGTAAATAAAACGTTTTGTGGACTTGGGTTTGTTTAAATAATACGACATAAGACATTACTTATAATTTTTATTATTTAAGTATCAGAGTTTTATATAGGTATATAATTCTGTGGTAATACAGTCATAGACCTCGCCTTTAACCCTTTCAGCACAAAATGGATCTATGGATTAGAAATGTTTGTATTCCCTTGAAACGAGCTGTAGGTTATGTGTTAGGTATATTTGTCAAATAAAATAGCATAGATGGTGATAGCATAGGTGGAGATGCCGTTCAATTCGCGATTATAGTATGTACCTATATAGATAATAATAAAAACATGGATTTGGAACCTTTAACCTAAAACGGGTCAAGCAGTTGTAATTTGTTAAGTAGATCATATTGGTAAATTGAGAAGTTTACAACCCATCCAATAACTACGAGGAATGAAGGAACGGGGATGAGGGCACGTACGCACACGTGGAGATGGGATATTACTCTTGCGTTTCACTATTTTCCTGCAGCGATTTTTCTCTCACCCCATGAATATTATTTTCTCAGAGCACTTTGTGTTAATGCTACAGTGTTCCAGATAGATAGTTTTAGAGGTGAGCTAACCACAAGAAAATAGCTGTGCCCTATATATGCCCTACATATCTTATACCTACACAATGCTTGTACCAAAATGTCAAAGTCAACGCCTCGATTCAGGATATTACAGTACTTGAATATGAAGAAACTAATACCTTAGAGGACATTTTCGTATTTGGTTGAGTTCGTACCAAACCATGAGCTTTAGGTTTGCAAAACTACATAGTAGTAACTAGTGATGACCTGATGGTTAGGGTTCCTGTTTTTAATAGATGTATTGGATGGAGGGCCTTTCTTCATATTATATTTGGTACAGAGCATATCAAGGTGTTGACGCAGAGACGTAAAGTTTTATCTATAATTTTAATACTTTTAAATTACTTAGCAAACATTATGTAGCTATTTAAAATTAACATCTAAATCTGTACGCACCTTAATTTTACTTAAGGTGGAACCTCCACGCTATCCCGCGAAATTCAAATTTTCCTACGTTTTTTGCAATTTGCCGGTATTTGTCAGGCTGTACATTGAACAAAATATGATTCGCGCCTGTAATATGTATTTAGTTACAGAATTATAATCATTAATATCATCAATACAACCCTCACATTGTATACAATTGAATTGAATGACTTCATGAAATAGACAATCAATACAGTTATATGCACTTTGAGGGCTGTTATAATGAGCCTGACAATGACCGGCAAATTGCAAAAAACGTACGAAAATTTGAATTTCGCGGGCTAGCGTGGATCTTCCACCTTAACTTATTATAACTACTTACTAACAGTACCTACCTATATAATAATTGGAATTCGGTATATCATTGTATTTTACACCCAGATTTTCGCTATTGCGTCGCCGAACCCGTAAGAGGTGTCTGTCTGATAATTATACACCTTTACAATTTTTGGTATAAAAGTAGGTACCTAGGTATATTCAATTACAAAATATTTTGGAAGTTAGATTCCAATTCATTCGTTCCATTCCACATTTCTTTCGTGCTGATAGGGTTAATAAAACAATTATAATAAAACATAATAGGTACGCACTAATCTAGAGGATAACAGGATAATCATAAAAAAATATAATAATTTGTAAATTATACATATAATTTTAAATCATTAACATGCGTTGTTTAGTAAGTACATAGGTACCTAATTACACTGCGTTACACGATTTTGGTACCCTCTTAACTGATAGCTGGAATGAATAGGTAATGAGTCACAGATGAAATGTTCCAAACATATGTGGTATCCATCACGTCTAGTTTTCGAGGTACAGGTATCGAAACTTTGATGAGTGAGTTGAACATTCCTTACCAAACACAAGACTGGCGTTTATTTATTGATGGTTCAAAAACAAGTCTGAAAGCGGTATTGCTTCACAATGGCAACAAGTATGCATCAGTACCAATAGCATATTCAACTGTTTTAAAAGAAACATATGAAAATATGAAATCAATATTAAATTTAATAAAATACAAAGATTACGGCTGGAAAATATGCGCTGATCTCAAAGTTATAGCCATTTTGCTCGGATTACAGGGTGGATTTACTAAATACTGTTGTTTTCTTTGTATGTGGGACAGCAGAGCCACAGAAAAGCACTATACTACAAAAGTATGGCCAGAAAGGTCAGAGTTTGTTTGCGGAAAATCTAATGTGAAACATATACCATTGATAGATCCTAAAAATGTCATTTTACCTCCCCTCCACATAAAACTTGGTTTGATGAAAAATTTTGTGAAGGCTATGAATAAAGAGGGAGATGGATTTTTATATTTAAAGACAGTATTTTCAAAATTAAGTGATGCAAAACTCAAGGAAGGGATATTTGTGGGACCGCAAATACGCACATTGATGAAAGACCCAAATTTCGACAAAAAGCTTACTAATAAGGAACTTGACGCCTGGTTATCACTTAAAGCAGTTATAAAAGGGTTTTTAGGGAACCACAGAGCCGAAAATGCGGAACAGCTGGTTAACGACATGTTAAAGGCATACGAAAAGTTGGGTTGCAGAATGTCATTAAAAATTCACTTTCTTCATTCTCATTTTTCTTTCTTTCCATCTAATCTTGGTGCGGTCAGTGATGAGCAGGGTGAGAGGTTCCACCAGGATGTAAAGAAGCTTGAGGAACGATTTCAAGGTCGTTGGGACACAACCATGCTAGGTGATTACTGTTGGCATTTAAAACGAGAAGATCATTCAGAGTACAAAAGAAAAAGTTAAATTTTCATGATATTTTGTATTAAAATTTTATAAAATGGCTTTTTTTGAGTTTTTTTTACCTAAATGATAAAATTAAACTTGATGAATGTAAAAAATTCTGGTTGATTTTATTAGATTTCTTTAAAATATGTTTTTGCCTTTTAATTTTTAATATAAATTGGCACATTCTTACAGAAGAAAAATGAGACGTGATGAAAAGAAAATTTGTATGTATGTTTAATAAGCGATAGGTATAAATAAGAAAACATGACATTTCAAAGCGGGTACTCAAAATTTTTTTTAATTTGTAACGCAGTGTTATATTCGCGGAATTAAAATATAGGCGTAATGATAATACTTACAATTACTTTGTTTCGGGTCGGTGGGAAGTTTATCCGTGCGTAATAGTAATATTTCTAATTTAAGCACTTATTTTACCTACGAATAGGTACGCACTAAATAGTGGGTACCTACATATTATTTAGGAAAAAACGACATTGTAACGATCAGTTGACAAAAGCTATGCAAAAATAATTTCATTAAAATACATCACATTTTATAAACACCATCACTTCTAAAACAAGCATTTGAGAAACAAATAAACATTAGGTACTAAATATACCGAACTCCATACCGAATATGCCACTAAATTATTCGTGTGTAGGTTTAATATTAACGATAACGTCTAGGGAGGTTGGTACTGCTTTAAAAAAACCTACTTACTGAGATTTGTCCAGTAAGTACCCCAATGAAAGAGGAAATCCCAAGTGCTTATGCTCAACAAAAACTACATCCACACAGGCTAAGTAGTTAGTCGTTTCTCTTTATGAATTTAAAACACGCAAGTTATTTAAAAACGAACGCATTTGAACCCTAACACAGATACGCTATGACTATTAAGTTAAATAAATTCTTTGTAACCATTTATCTGGGACCTAATGCCAGTTACACGTGTATCTATGTCTTTAAGCTAGGCACGACTACCTACTGTTATGCAAATACCAAATTATAATGTTCAAAATAAAAATTCGACCGAGATCATTTTAGCTAGATTGGCCCACTAATAATTCGTAATAAGGTGGTGTGGTCGAATTCTGTCGAAGTCCGGATAAATGCCTGAAAGTTTGCCTAGCTGACGAAAAAAGATAAAAGCATGGCTTGTACAAAACTTTCCTAACCCCTCATGGAAATGAACTAAATTGTATTAATCAAATAAAATTGTTAAATTAGGTATCGAGTGATATTGCCTGTTACTAACTCACCTAAGATTAGATTCCCAGCACACAAAAATCGATCGATGAAATATTGACAGCTCGCCAATCGGAAAATAGAGTTGCATGTGGAAGAAAGGAAGAATATCATAATGGATATTTTGATTGTAGACCGCAGTTACGACGCCATATTCAGTAGCGCTGCAATAACAAGCACGTATAATAGTTTGTTTTTTTTTTTTTCAATACCTAAATTAATTAACCCATTATTTCATCAGCAGCCCTTATATCCTCAGAAGCTTTTGTATCTCCAGAAACTCCTATTTGTTCTATAGTGCCTTTGCCAATTTCAACGTTTTCTACGATATGCTCCTCTTCGACAATTTCTGTTCCATGTTGTTGCGCTATATAGCCATCTTCCACATCTAGCACATTCTCAATTTGTTCTTCACTTTCAAATGGTTGATCGTATTGAAATTGTTCCGGCTGCAATTGGTTACCTTCAGTATGTTGATATTGCTGCTGTTGTTCCAAATGTTGCGTGACTAATCCTTGATCTGAATCTAAATATTGCTGTTCGTAATTTGGATCGTATCTCTGGGTCTCCTCTTGGTCATTTAATTCACTAGGTAAAACCTCTACAGGTATTCCCTCAAAATTAGAATATCCTTCATTTTGTAGATATTCATTTTGAGGGTAATCTAAATTATAGAGATCGGGTTGTTGGATGTTTTCATTTTGTGGTTCTGAATAGAACATCTGATTTTGTTCGGCGTTAAAATCGTTGATAGATTCAACCATATTGTCTATTGTATTTTCTGTTTGTTCAATAGTAGGCTCTATTTTTTCGACGACAGGGTTTCTTTGATCGACTGAGGGCTCTATCTGTTGCGTTGGATTAATTTGTAAATCCGTTTGGTTTTCTGGGTTAACTTTTGGGTCAGCTTTCATTTGGACATCTTTATTGGTTTGAAAACCTGGAGCAAGACTCAATTCAACTGGTTGTTCATTCTCGGTGATATGAGTATCGCCCGACATGTTATAACTTATTTCATTTATTAGGTCATCAGAATGTATAACTTGAGTTAGATTTGCATCATCCTCATGAAACACGACTTGTTTGGAGTTTACAAAATGATCCTGTTCCGCTAAAATATTCTCATCATTAATAGTAGAATTGACTTCTTCAGGATATTCATTTTTTACATTTAAAGCTTTATATGTTTCGATATTTTGTTCAGTATTGAAGTCCGCCGCCATCGACTGATCATTATAATTAGGTTGTGTTTCATAATTACTCGACACATTTTCCGATATGCCAATGTTCATATCATGTGGGTGCTTGTATTGTAATGTAGTATCTATCGTCATAGAATCTGGTTGATCATAATTTTTTATCATATCTTCATTATTTTCACCGTGTGTATTCGTATCTAAGTTTCGATTCGCCAATACGATATCTCTTGGGTTAAGCTCATTTTCGATTTTTAAATCGTAGCTTAATTTGTCAGCGGTAATATCATTTTCGGGTAGGCCATAATATGATTTTTCATTGTGCACTGTGTCATAAACAACAAATTGTTCTTGTTTATTTTTCAAAAGCCTTGACGGCTGTTCTGTTTCTCTAGATTGGATGTTAGAATCCGATACGTCTTTATAATAATTGTGAGTATCTGCCTCTGGTTTTTCTTCGTTCTTTAATAAATTCAAAATTTCATATTTACTTTTCCAATCTATATTTTCATCAATGTCTGGTTTCAAATCTATCTTTGGACTTATATTATTCCTAAGATGTACCTCTTGCATCGTTTTTATATTTTCATCAGGTTTCACATTTTGAATACAATTATTAACGAACGGTGATCTGAGTTTGGGGATAAGTATATATTTTTTGCTAATTTCCTGAAGTAAACATGCGCCTTCATTATTTTTTAATTGCATATCTGGGTAGATTTGACTTTGATTTATTGGAAACCGATCGAAATTGGCAATAGTGGGAGTCTCTGTTTGATAGCCCAAATAATTGACAGCTACTGGACGTGCATCAAGTATGGGCTGAAAATGTTATATTCATGTTTTATTATAAGTTCAGTAATTTCTAATGTTTTTACAAGCTAGGTTCCACTCACCTGATGTCGTAAAGGCACCAACGCCGTAGATATTCTCATTTTATCGAGCCGTCCCAAAATGTATTCATTCCGTTGTTTTCTTTTCTTATCTTCTTCAAGAAATGCATCATATTGTTTCCTTAGAGCGTTGATGCGGTCCGATTTAGCTCTATGACATACAAAAAATATAATTATTAGGTAATTGGATCGCAGGTCTAAACAGATATGATTTATTTGAATTTATACGGGTTACTTTTTGTTTGACTTCCCCATGTTAGTTGAAATTAAAGAGCCATGAGTCGACTCGCATGGCACCGACAGTAGTAAACAAACCAGTGCCGTGTCGACCTTCCACAAGGTTTGTAAGGTAAATATCAAAAATGAGTGTTGTACAGATTTTGTGAACTATCTACCAGAATAGAATTGCTTTTTAACGTAATATTTAGGTATAGGCTATGTGAATATTTAGGTGACCTTTTGACTAATCAATTAAATCAATGAGATCTCTAAGCAGCTCTGAGCTTGGATTCATGCCCAGTTGATGACAATACGTTCGCCCCCTGTTACATGGCGACCTAAAACATAGTTAATTATTTTATTGCATTTTATGAACGGCAATTTCGTACACATGGGAATGATACCCTAAAGAATTACCTATTATTATAATTATTTGCGTGCGTGATGAAGATATACTTTTTAATAATACCTAAGAGATGTAGGTAGGTACAATGTTTTTCGTTTTAAAACCTGTAATAAAGGTTTTCCTGTAATTATAACTAAAAAACCTATTTTCTGTATTTTATCAAAAATATTAGGATTAATAGTTTTCATTTATTTTACTAATATACATTATCTTCTTAAGTATAAAATGTTTAATTAAATTATATATTACATTCATGTCTGAGGCTTAATAGACCCTAGATATGTGCCAATCAACTAGGGGAGTGTCTATTTTTGCGCGTTGAAAATTCTTAAAACAAGTTCTAGAAGCGTAGCTAGAGTTATTATTATCAAAATTGTATCCAATATTTGATATTTAGCCTATCTAGGCACCCTCGCTCTGACATAACTTACTTGACATACTTATTTTATGACCCAATAAAATAGTTGGGAGCTGATAAAATTTTAAATCATAACATTTTGGAGAGTAACTATTCTGACTACCCAGACTACCCTAGTATAAGAAACCTAAACAGGTTCTACAGGGTTGACAATGCGCGAGGGACACCTCCGGGATTGCAAACGTCTATAGGCTACGAACCGCTTGCCATCAAGCGGGCCGTAAGATTGTTTGCTGCCCTTGTGGTATAAAAGAAATTGAAATCTGGGAGCGATTAGTTAGAAACGACTTCCTGAAATTTGACTACTTACATTTTTAATATTACTTACTGACACTGCCTCAGGATGATAGTGATACTTACTGATACTGTAACCGGGTAGTACCAATGTTTAAAATAAGCTACCTACCTACATCTACCTACACCATATATAGTAAATCTAAATACCCCGTAAGTAAGTAAGTACGGATAATAATTACTGTAATATTTAATACTAAAAAACGAATGTGCGAAGTATGTAAGCGTAGCGGCGCCGACGTGGCGGTGGTACCAGGCTCCGTATTGTACCACCACGTTATAACATTGGCTGAATAGTACCATGAAACGCGAGCACTGTCAGCTGAATAACCTTCAACATTGGTTTACGATGGTCCATAATATGTACATACAAGGTAAGTGTTAATCGAAATATTCTCTTAAGAGGTGATAAAGTAGCCCTATCCATGTTACAGTAGAAGTACATATTTACAGGGTTGGAGTGCCATCTAAAAAATGAAAATCAACCTGTAAAGTGCCATTGTTAACACCATTTGTTTGCTTAACTTGTATGATGTAGGTACCACCCATGTTTGAAAAGGAACCTTTCAACTTGATTTTCACCCTTTTCAAAGATCCTGCTAAATTGTAACTACGCTACACACGATAAGAGTCACGTTTCGATGTAATCTGCAGATATCCCTGAATAAAATTGCTTATTAGTTAATTTATTGTGTTATAGGTATTGTATATGATGTGCTGTAGATATAAAATAATATTAACAATATGTAAAGGGTATTTTTAGTAACCCTAGATGACTAAGTAATTATAGGTCAAATTAATACACAAATATATATTCTTTCGACTCGGTTTATTATGCTATATCTATTAATTATATTATAGGCAGCGTTAACTACTGAGCTGAGCTCAGCTCAGTAGTTAACGCTGCCTGCTGTGCTATGGGTCCCGGGTTCGAATCCCGGTAAGGACAATGTTTAAATGTAAAAATGTTTATGTGATGAGCATCAACATTTGTATCCGAGTCATGGATGTATCTATGTATAATATGTATGTATTTACAAAAAAAAGTATATGTGTAGTATATCAACCATCTAGTGTCCGTAACACAAGCCTCGTTGCTTTATATAATATTTATATAATTTAATTTATATATAATTTATACTTTGTTCTATTTTGACAGATGATGCATTTTATGACGAAAACATCCACTAAGAAAGGAATTTTATAAATTCGACAGCTAAAGGGGTAAAATTAGGGATGAATGGTTGTATAGAAATCCATCATTTTAAAAAGTTAGAGATATTAAATTTAATGTACAAGTTTTTGGTTAGAAATAAGTAAGACGTATTTAGGGATTTAAAAAAAAACCACACTACTCCGCATCCCGGAGCGTGGTGCGGGAGTGCGTGATCTTACGTTGCTTGCAAGTACCTCCGTTTGTATAGAAAATACGCATAGTACAACACACCAAAAACGCACTCCCGCGCGTGGGTGCGAGGCATCACGTAAGGTATGGCACACTGAGATCTGCAGTAGGTATCGTGCGTGATTTTTACAAAGCCAGATGTACCATTCGAAACAGATCTCGATATCACTCGTTTATATTCGAAATTGCAGGTGGTGAAGCAATTTGGAATAATTCTGAACAATTGGCGTGGCGTGTAGAGTTAGAACCTTGGCTCTACATGAGATCTGATAATTTTTTGACAGTGCGAGTTCTGGCGTCATTTTACAATTATTAATTAGTGATGCAACGGACCTCTGTTTCCGTTTCCGCAAGTGCGGAAGTTCCGCGCGCTTTTCAACATTCGTTTCTGCTTCTGTTTCCGCAACTTTTAAAACGGAGATATAATCGGAAGTTTACGACGGCTGGGAGTTACGCATGCGAGGCCCAAGGCGCGTGCTTTTCGCTGGACGGTTGAGCGCGCGGGGGAAGACGAAGAAATCTTGACTATAACTAACGAGAGTGACAATCTCCTTTTGGAGATACAATCACATTTTCAGGAGTACAAAAAAGAAAAGCTTTAAATAAATATCCTCTTGTGTGGTGGAAATTAAATTCACACAAATACCGTAATTTTTTGCCCTTAGAGTGCGCCCCAGCAGCGTCGCCAGTGAGCAATTATTTAGCGGAGCTGGTCTTATAAACGAAATGTTTTCTATAGTAGACTTCTAATACATCTATTTCTAATCTAGATTATTGTTTTTTTTTTAAATATTATTTAGACTTCCGATTCTGCATGCGTTTCCGTTTCCGTTTCTACTAAAATTTACTTTTGACATCTGTTTCCGTTTCTGGTTCCGCTAAGACACTTCCGTTGCATCACTATTATTAATAACAAGGTTCCCTGTATAAATTTTCAGACCTCTAGCGTCAAAATTTGCGGATTTTTCATACAAACTTCCATCCCCTAGATTTATAAGGATGGGGTATGAATTTTTTGTTATTTGTGTACAAATACTGGCTTATATATCAAATTTCAGCTTTCTAGGACATTAGGAAGTACCCTGACAGTTTTGACGATCATCAGTGAGTAAGTGACGAAATCGGAGTTTAGTAGTAGTAGATATCAATAGAATCTAAAATATCAGAACTATGCAATTAAAACGTTATATTTTTAATAAATCCGCTATTGACAACAGATTCTTAGAATTTTGTTTATCTGCTATAATCCAAACCCAAGTTATAAGGGCTCAAAACAACGACGAAGCGCTTCGCTTTCCACATCTTGGTGGGGCCACTACCGTGCCCCAGATTCAAATCGGTCCAGTAGTTTTTGAGCCTATATATAGTATACAAACACACAAACAATCAAATATTTCCTCTTTAGAATATCTTAATCTAATATATAAAATTCTCGTGTCACAGTTTTCGTTGCCATACTCCTCCGAAACGGCTTGACCGATTTTTATGAATTTTTTTGTGCTTATCCGGTATCTATGAGAATCGGCCAACATCTATTTTTCATCCCGCTAAATGTTAGGGGTAATCCACCAACCCCTATAATATGGCAAAACAACGTTTGCTAGGTCAGCTAGTAGGTATCTTATAAAAAAAGTGATGTGATAGGTACCTATGTTAATTCCAGATTCTTTACAACATCTATGGTCACGGGTAGACTGAGGTGTTGGGTGACTTGGTGTTGTAATTGCTACCCTTAAATTTTGTTAACATATTTATAGACAAACCGATGTACGCAGAACGAGGTCGCCGTGTCCAGCTGCAGCTATGGCTGTGGATGTAAAGCTGTAAAGGAGCCGACGGCGACGTTTCGAGGTTAAGTAGGTAATATAGTTTTGTTATACCGCGATAAAATCCGTTAAAGAGTAAGTAGTTTTCATTTCAATATCTATTATTTGCGTAGGCGTAAGAAATCAGTACATATTTACATAGATATACGCTTTTATTGTTTTCGAATATACCTAGGTATGTAATAGATAGACTTTTAAGGATCAAGTTAGATAATTCTAAGATAATACTCACAGAAAGTAAATCCCTTTATTTTTAGAAATTCCACGACTTCGAAGCATTTTTAATAATAAAGTTAAAATTTGTTTAGAGTCAAAGATTTATGTCTTTGTGACTGTTATTCGAATTTACTTAAATTGTATCACGGTATCGTAATGACGGAGATTTTAATCAAGTTGAAACACTCTTTGGTACATTCTGCTTGTACAAAAAACAATAGTAGAAAACTGCGTCAGAACTCCTACCTATAGAACCTACTCATGGGCGTATCTTCAGATGGGCCTACCCCAGGATCTACAGTACTCACCCCAGAGTGTTGGGCAACCGAATAGAAATGGACTGTGCCCACCATTATATAGGAGCCCACTCTAGGATCTTGGATAAGTATTATAGGTATAGGCAAATTAATTATCAACTATTGGGAAAGAAAAAAGAAGGAAACCGAGGGTGCGGAGGCGCAGGAACTAAAAAAATGGTCATCACATTTAGTTCTTCAGACTTTTCGGGGAAATGAATGGTGACGGACCTTGTTTTTAGCTCCGGCACCACGATCATCTAGCGCTGGAGCCAAGACCCCCTGAAATAAAAGTCTAGATAGGTACGCGCTATTCTATTCTTACCATCGGCTCACCGGTCGATGCCCAAAACAACCGTAACAAATTTCACGTGAGCCGCCACGTTTCGGTTCTATAGTTGTAGGTCATGATTGGTAAAACACTTGGAGTACCGAATAAGGCCGCTACTAAGGTTATATACCTTGGTGTTATGCAAGTGTAACCCGAAACCGATCGTGAAATTGTGTTACGAAATGAAGATCGCTATGCATGTTTATAATTGTATACGATCTTATGCAATTAATGTGTCAAGCAATTGTAAAGAAGAATTCAAGAAAGATTCCAACTCTTTAAGATCACGTTGACGTTAAACGTGGTTTTCCAATATTTATAATATAGAAAACCTCATCATAGTCGTATCAACGACTATTATGAGTATCTCTGAATATTAATCTGTTAAACAGATTAAGCCAAAAACTCTTTAAGGCATTTAATGTAGTATTGTTCTAAGAACCCCTTAGGTATCCCTAAAACTTGTTAAAACTACATAATAAAGAAAAAACTAAGGAAGTACCACCTTACAGAAGACCGCAGTGAACCGACTTTATTTTTATTTATAAGCGACTTAAAAAAAAGGAGGATGTTCTCAATTCGAGTGATAGTTATCTATTTTCTTAATACGACCTGATGCCTGATCATAACGTAACCACAAAAAAAGAACGTAACTATCTATCTAAACATAACTAAAATATGATTACAATGTAACAGATGTAAATAAATAAAATACACTTGTGTACAGAATAAAATAGCCCTCTTCCTCACTCCTTAATGTTTTGCTTTGCTGTGCCCGACAGGGTCCATAATGACCTAACTTTTAATTATGTATAATTACCATGGAATGCAATTAAATTAAGAGTATTGAGTATTGACTTTCAAATTCCCTCTTGGGAGAGTTTAATTTCCACGTTAGGTTTCAGTACCTAAAGAACCACATCTTTACCGAAACTAGGAAAAATAAACAGTTACCATCCTTCAAACATCAATAATTCACCAAGTCATCAACCATTATCATGTATCATCGTGTCATCCATCATATATGATGGATGACACGATGATACATGATAATGGTTATATAAATGTATAAAATTTAAAAATACTGAAGGTTGTATGGACTATATTCCTTTGCCTTATCCCGAAGGGAAGAAAAGAAAATACCGGCCAAGTGTGAGTCGGACTCACGCACGAAGGGTTCCGTACCATTATCTATAAAAACGAGCAAAAATGAAAGGTAAATTACGGTTTACGATTTATGACGTATTAAAAAAACTACTTACTAAATCTCGTTCAAAACAATTTTGGTTGGAAGTTTGCATGGCAATGTACTTCATATATTTTTTTTAGTTTTATCATTCTCTTATTTTAGAAGGTACAAGGGAGCGGACGAACATTTTACCACTTTGGATGTGTCTCTCGCGCAAACTATCGAGTTTAGAAAAAATATATATTAGAAACCTCAATGTCATTTTTAAAAATCTATCCATAGATACCCCAATCGTATGGGTTTGATGAAAAAAAAATGTTTGAGTTTCAGTTCTAAGTATAGGGGGAACCCCAAAATTTATTGTTTGCTTAATGCGGTTCACAGAATACATCTACTTACCAAGTTTCAACAGTAGGTATAGCTCTTATAGTTTCGGAAAAAAGTGGCTGTGACATACGGACGGACAGACAGACATGACGAATCTATAAGGGTTCCGTTTTTTTGCCATTTGGCTACGGAACCAAAAAGCAGTGTCAACTGTCATGGTGATGTCAGTGTCAAATTTTTTTTATGAGTTGAAGCGCGTTTGGTTAGATGGACGTAGACGAAATTTATAAATAAAACCTTATATTTTACACCTCAAGTTATAACAAGCGAAGCTAGTAAAATTTCTACATAATTCTGTAATATTATTTGCTCTTTGAAATAATATAACCTAATCGTACCCATTTTTGTACCTTTATTATGTTACACAAGTTACACAACGGTGACCAGTCTTAGGAAATGATTCACAAATGGTGGCACCGGTTCGTCCGCAAAAGGACTAAGCCCATTCCAGAAGATACAGCTATCCTTTGGAAACGCCGGCTAAGTATAGCCTATGGTTTGTTAGCTTGGAATGCATTTGGTCTAGTGTTATACAGTGCATATAAAGGAAAAGCTGATTGGGCTCACTACTATGGTATTAAATCAGATGAAGAGCACTCTACTCCTCCAGGTAATTATCACAATACATGCCCCCTTAGTTACACCCAGTGTAACCATTCTATACCGTTCTTCTTATGATCAGCAGTGGATATCTAACCGTTGATGTGATGAACCATTCTTGTGGACATTCACTACCTATATATCTATTATCTAACATTAGCCCCTTTAAGCTACTCTCTGACCCTAATTTTTGTCAAATACTCTGTGAAATATATTTTGTTCTTTTTATGTAACTTGTTTTGTTGAATCTAGGCACAACAGTTTCATACATGGGAAATTCTTGCTGTTGGGTACCAACCTAAGGTTACTTACACAGCTGAGTCATTAATAATATATTAATTGCTACAATGCAAAATGTGTAGCATGAAGCAATAACTACACAACTTTGTCTTCCAGCTTAGTTCTATTGGATAATCCATTTATTTAAAAGTACTTTTGAATCATCACTGACTAATGTATGCTTTCAAAAATTCTGATTGATGAAAAAAAAATTGGCAAGCTACTCAAAATGTTAAAATTATTATTTACTTCATTTTCATGCAGCAGTTTCATGTGAAACATAAATTCATGAACTGCATCTGCAAAGAGAAAAATACACAGATTTAATGCAAATCCATTTATTTTACTATTTAAGCCAACTGTTCTGCACTTGTTCAGAAGCATGAAAGGTGTGTGCATGTGCATTACTGTTTTAGAGGACATATGCATTGATAAGAATATATAACCTATTAGTCATCATAAAATACAAATACTATTTTTTTATTGCAGGTGAAGCATGGGCAAAAACATTAGGCATCAAAAGTGCAAAAGTTTATAGAATATCTGGCCTAAAAAAAGTAGATGAGTATGATATTATAGAAGGACAAGGGGTAAGAACTAATGATGTTAATGTTGATCATAAGACTTTAAATGAATAAAATATGTAATATATTAGGTATTTAGTTGGTCCAGATTGTGTTTGTATATAATATTTGTATAATTAAATACAAAATATAAAAAAATATTTTATTTTTATATAGTGTTCCCATTAAGTTTGTTATAAATACAAAGGATTTCCCTTAAGAAATTGTATATAATAAATACCAGAATATAATATAAAACAATATCAATATTGCAATATTGATATCACAAAGGTGATGAACCTATACTAGTACAAAAATAAGGCAAAAAGTCCATCAAGGATTTGGCACTTTTTTAATTGCTAGCTACAAGTATAATAACACTGTTTTCTTACATAAACTGCAGAACAACTACTTTTCTCGCAGTTAATAACATTATTAATACAACAATCCATCCCAATCTACAATAAAATATGTTATTGAAGCTATGAAAAATTACAATTTTATGCTTGGAACAACAAAGGAAGCATTTAATTTTGAACTTATATAAATATCGTCTGAAACTAGTTTATTATTATGTATATTTTTTGTAAATCACAGTACATTAAGGCAATATCAACAATTTGAGTGTGCATGATATGTAATAGCATGTCGCCTCCTCTCAATTTCTTGCAATAGGGCAGATCTGAAACCAAAATGAGATACATTTTACAATCAATTTTGGTTAATAACTTCCTTCGCGAAGAGGGGTGACGGTATCCCACGCGTTCTCGCTCCCGAGTCCCGACCATGGATTGAATCACGGCTGGAAGCGAGAAGTCACCGTCAGTGTCAGTGGACTCCAGGATGTACTGTGCCGTGTCCTCGGACTAGCCCGCCCAATGATCCTACTAATATTATAAACGCGAAAGTTTGTAAGTATGGATGTATGTATGGATGGATGTTTGTTACTCTCTCACGCAAAAACAGCTTAACAGATTTGAATGAAATTTAGCATACATATAGTTTATTACCTAGATTAACACATAGGCTACTTTTTATCTATATACCATGCGGGCAAAGCCGCGGGAGACAGCTAGTATAAAATAATGAAAGAATTGTAATAAAATTGTATTTTTTTTTTACTAATTGTTTACTATAGCAAAAAGTGTCGTTACAACTTTTCGTCTTAATTTTTTCCGTCTAGCCCCCTTTCGCAACGCGCGATAAGGAACTTCGTTCCAAAAAAATGAATAAATTATTTGTTTTATGTTAAGAACTATCTATTAAAAGTAATAGATAGTTCTTAACATTAAACAAATATACGGGGAATATGTTTCAAAATTTAATTATTTATTTTATGATTTTTAAGTTTAAGCCATTGTTGCGCGGTGTTTGAATATTAAATTTCATTCTTCTTACCTAAAAAAATACAGACTTCCTAAATAAACTTTCAACTCCTATTTCACCCTTTTAGAGCGAAATTTCACACTTCTAAGGTCTAATTTTAAAAGACTGTTTCCGATACAACCATTCATCCCTAAATTCTTTTCTACTAAGATCACTGAAGTATCATCTGAAGTTTTTTGCCCCTTTGGTTTAGACACGCCGTTGGTGAATCAGTCGGAACAAGTTATTACATATTAGGCACTCAAAACTCTTATCTAAACTATTTTTGACTGAAATAATAGTCAAAAGTAGTTTTAACCAATGGAGCTGGTCAAAAGTAGTTTTGACTGTTCTCACCCAAGGTGCCGGGGCAGCGGCCGGCGAGTGCCAAAACCAAATTCCACCTATTTAACCCGCCCCGGTTGTTACCAGGGTGGGACGGCTGGGGTCATCCTGGGTCAACCTGATGGTTCCCCTGTCATATACATATGATTTGATATTGTGTACCCTCCGGTAAAGAGGGGGTAGGTAAGATTCAGTTCTGGCTAACCTAACTTAACAATAATTTTAATAAATCCGGTATTGAATAATTTTGGCCAAAAGTGCACTACTGATCTGTGCTCACGACTAGTAGCAATTGTACCGCATGCACTTTTAGTTTATTCAGTTACTAAGGTAAATAGGATATTCATTTAAATAATTAACACATCCTTACCTATATCGCTCATACTTCATAACAATAAGCTGCAGCTCCTGTTTGTAAAGTCGAGTCAACATGTCAGAGTAGCAGTCTAGTTCACTTAACCTGAACATGTTCCAACGCAACTTGTGATCAAGTTCTTGATCCGCTGTAAAATAATTTAATTTTATGTATTTAAAACATATTACATCGAAACGTCTGTTTAAGGCTAGCGAGCATGCCAGTGCTTCTGCAGATTTCACCCAACCTTTTCCCTGGAGAATATATATTTATATGATCAATATCTATGCTCCTTTAAACTCCATATTGCAATACATTCTCATAAAAATAACCCTGTAGTGTGAGAGTAACTTGTGTACATGAGAGCAATTTCAAAAGCATTCTATCTTGTAAAGACACATTGGCTACAAACTACTCAGGGCGCAAATGACAGTTTTCATTACATAAACATTTCCCTAATAGAAGATAGCTTAACAAGTGTTGCGCTATCGGGACGTCACACACAATAGGTACTTTATGTAAAACTCAAGTTTTACCTTTCGAGTAAACGATGAGCCAGTGCGGTATCTCCTCAAGTAAGTAAGGAGGCACGAGGGTAGGAACATAAGGACTAACCAAATAGCAGCCACCGACTAAACATGGATGTGCATACGTCGTTTGATGAGTAATTTCACTGCAACAATATAACGTTGACATAAACAAAACAGACTTAATTCATAAATAACACATTGTTAAAACTTGGCATTGCTCGCATCAACACAACGAATTATGCTTTCTTATCACAAAGGTAATTTAAAATTTATTTGATTATTCGCCATATTATAATAATATAATTGTTAAACTGTTCCATATTCACAACTTTGCATATGAACATATAAAAATCCTCAAGATAGTATGTAGTCTATGTAGGTATAGGTAAAACATTTAATGGCGTATTTTTTTATAATGCCCCGTTTCGTATCGTCTGATCTTATTATATGGCTTACTGACTTAAAGTAATAAACTCCATGGTGTGGTGTAGAAACTCTTTGCCATGGTTGTGGTACACTTTCCAGCGGATGAGTCCAATGGGTCGTCTGGGTGTTGTGGTCCATGTAGTACCGTCGTCCACGAAGAGTACGGTCAGCAGACCATCCAGGAGGCAATGGCAGCTCACACTCATCAGAAGCTGTAAATAGTTACCACGGATAATTCCAGCGGATAAACGTAAAGAATTACTGAATGATAAATATCTACTATGTTTATAAAATTATTATTATGGACACTTAAGGACGCTATTACATTTTTCTACAAATAACGGTGCTTTTCAGGTCCCATTTTAATGTTAAAGCAATCATATATGTGAAGATATTATGGTCTCAATTTAAAGGTAATCTATCTTTAGATTGGCATCATAAAAATTGCATGACAGCATACAAATTTTCCCATAAATCCATTTTCACCGTCACAATAATCACAGAAAATGTATAAAAATAGGGTCTGATTACGTACCATTTTAAGTAAACTTAGTGCATATTTTATCTGCAAAATTATATTAAATTATAGGCATATATAGTCCTCTATACGTTCAGCTAATTATTTTGTACCTAAATCATTACATTTTTCAATAAACAGTAAAAATATGAAGGCTTGCAAATTTCTTCATACATTTTTCACTCGCGGACCATCACTCCGCGCTCAGACGCGCTTGTGGATGGAGGTGCGTATCGCTCTGTCGCAAAAAAATAAATTACGAAAAAGTCTGTGTCGTTTATCGTGACCGGAAGGAATTGATACTTTTACGAACCTAAATAAAAGTAAATACGACTTACGACTTTAATAGTATTATTAAATTTATTATCAGAATGTGATTTAGGAATTGTTGAATAAGATCGGGATTGGATACTAATGGCTAAGCAGTCGTTGACAAGGTTGTGAAATGGATGGGTGGGGGTTAAGTTATAGTAAACCTGTGATTTAGATTAGGCCTGAAAGTAGATGGGTAGGTTAAAGCTGCTGTTGGGAAAGTTAACAAATAGATGGGTGAGGTTAAGCAGCTGTTGAGCAGATGAAGAAATGGATGGGTGAGATCAAATTTTACTAGAACCAGGCAAGAATATGTGGGGTTAAGAGTCTGTGGGTGAGTTCAAGAAAAGGATGCGTTGGGTTTAGCATTTGTTAGTGAGGTCGAGACTGGGATGGGTGGGGTTAAGATGTCAACTTCGTTCCTGACGGGTGTTCCCTGACTAGGCTTGCTCTAACTCGGTCATTGAATGACTGTACTAATAGGTATAAACTTTCAAATGTACTAGTTCTGCCTTCTGGTACTATTAGTACCTACAGCAGTAGCATAGTACACTGAAGGGATAGTGAATTACACGTTATTTTCCTTCTAATAAAAAATAAATTAATCTTTAAGCAATTTTACTTAGGGATATCTGCAGACCAATCGTAAAGTAATTCGTATCGTATGTAGCGGCCTACAATACGTCATCAGGTAGCAAATAACCTAATTATCACGAAAATAGTACGATCACCAAAGACGCTTACTAAACTTTCTGAATCAATTCAAATAAAATTAAGAAATAATAACAAGTATCAAGATTATTTAAGCGATGTGTAAAATCGAGCGCTCAGTGGTTTCATAATGTTGCTGCGTGAGACTCTAGATACCTAAATTTGAGTTCGTCGAAAATGTAACGGCGTCCTTAAGTTCTTTCATAGTTTTCAACTGAAAATTTTCTTTTTAATATTGTATACGTAATTTCGAATAAATATACACAATACTGTGAGATTTTCTGTTATTTTAACTAACACATTTTTATAAGGTTTAAATATAAATAAATATAAATATTCTTGGACATTATGACACAGCGCCATCTAGTTCCGTGGTAAGCAGCGAGGCTTGTGTTACGGATACTAGTTGGTTGATATACTGCATATATACTTTTTTTTTTGTAAATACATACATATTATACATAGATACATCCATGACTCGGAAACAAATGTTGATGCTCATCACACAAACATTTGTCACTACCGCGATTCGAACCCGGGACCCATAGCATAGCAGGCAGCGTTAACTACCGCTGAGCTAAACGGGTCGTCAAATTTGTTGTGGTTTGCTACGATCTTTAAGTATAGAATAAGCATGATGGACTTCAATATTGGTCCATTTATAAGCAAATGATTAAATTTTGTCAACCATTTCAAATTAATAATTAATGTTATTGATCAGTGTCTGATAGATTCATATGCCTAAATTAGGCCTAAACTTGAGATTGATTGAAGGATAATTTTAAGACAGAACAAATAATATAATAATATGTAAATTTTTGTTATACCTTGAGTACTTGTGATGATTTTACTTCCATGGGCTTTATTGTAGGGCAATCCAGATGTACTCACACAATTTGAGTATATTGGTGATGACTGGCTTGCTGTGGCATATGCTACAAAAAACATTACTTGCAGGTAATATTCATATCCTTGACAATAATAAAGGACATGTTGATGTCTAAAAAATGAATCTGACTGATCAGGGATGTTCTGGAGTTATAGCGTCAGGAAGGAAAACCCGACTTATTTTTATATAGTAGACTATCGGCCCGCCCCAGCTTTTAATATAAGTATTTAAAATAATATTCAATTGAATTTTTCATACATATAGGGAGTTAAAGGTAATATTAATATGTAGCTGTGGACTACAATAGACTCTACCTGATTGATTGAATAGTAATACATGGTTACATATGTGTTGTAGCTGATAAAATTTAAAACCAAATAATATATAATATCTGGAAACTTACACTCTGTATAATTGTGAAGATGTATAGAGTGTGGAGATGGGGAATGCAGTCTCGGTGTTAAACTCATGTTGGAAGACAGTCTTGGTATACTGGATTCCCGTGATCCATATTGTTGTTGTTTTTGCTGCTGTACCTGATATCAAAAAAGGTAATGAATAAAGGGGTTGGGGGACAAAAATTGCAAAATTTTGGATTTTTTGTTGTTTGTGTACTGGCATACCAAATTTCAGCTTTCTAAGACATTAGGAAATACCCTAAGAGTTTTGATGATCATCAGGGTTTTTTAGATATCAATAAAATCTAAATTATAATAACTATGAAATTAAAACTTTATATGTATATTTAATAAGTCTGCTATTGACAACATTCCGAGAATTTTGATTATCTGGTATAATCCAAACCCAAGGCTATGAGGGTTCATAAAAACGATGAAGCACTTCAAGAAAAGGTAGGTAGTGCTCTTGCGCTTCGCTTGGCTCTTCTTGGCGTGGCCTCTACCGTTTCCCCAGAACGAAACTCGAAACTTAAAATATATGTTTATTTTTTTAGGTAATATAGCAAGTCGCCTTAATAAAATAATTATTATACCTGTTGTTGATTCTGATATATGGGATCTTCTTGTTGCCTCTGCCTATAATTATTATATCTGTAACTTGTCTGCCTACTAAATGAGTCATCTCTTTCATTTAATGTTGCATGTGAAGCCTACAAATAAATAAAAATTAAGTCTATTTGTAAAAACAGTTAATGTTTACTATCAATTGGCTAAATGTATTTTATTACCACATTTGAATCTAAGAGGTACTGAGAATTGTAACTGTTAGATGTACTTGCTGTATCACTAGTAGACAAACTCGCAAACCTTTAACAAAAATATATATAAATAAGTAACATTTATAAGTGCTTGAATTCTTAATGGTGGATGCAGTGGGAGAAGTGGTTATAGGGATCATGAATCCCCTGGGCTGGGTTTAGGTTGACCAGAAAATACCCTTTTTAATATGCTTTAAATAGCTTCAGACGTATGTACATATATTAGTATGTAACAGAATCTTTGAACATGACTTTGACCCACTTCAAAAAGTGAGATTAACTTGAAATTTGGCTTTTCCTGAGACCCGGGAGTGTCTGCGTCAAGACCAATACAGGAAACGACCAGGCGCGCCAATCACCTATTTCTCGGATAAAAAAACAAAAAAATACGATTTTATAGAAAATTAAATTCAAAAATTAAAAATAAATAATAGTTTAAAAAGACGTTTTTATTTTAAAAGTTACTTTTTTTAATAATTTTTTTTTGTTGGATTTTCTATAACAGCATATTTTTTTAATTAATTAGTATTATCAAACTGGTAAGTCTATTATGGCTAGACACCTGACCATGTAATCCCTGTGATTAGAAAGCTGGCCCTTATACTTAAGAGTGCTGTGATGTCCTCATCACACAACCATATTAAATCTATACATACCAGAATATAAATTATATCATCACTGTCAACAGGAACAAAGAAGACACCACTTAAATAGAACAGCAGTAGCTGTACTGGAGAAAACTCGCAATGACGGCAACCACATTGAACGAAGACAACCCATGACCACGACCACTCTGTCAAGAGTGTACGACTAAGAAGAAGAAGAAGCTGTACTGTACACAAAACAAAAATATTACGTTAATTTTATTTCCATATACCACAACAATATGATCACTGACCTGTGTGCTAAATTAGGTACTGATTCACTAGGAGTATATTTTCCTGCATGGCCGCTCATTGTTTGAGCTTTACCAAATTTATTTTCATGGCTATTTGAAACAGCATCATTCGCACCAAAAGGTTGACTCCGGGGCCTTTTAACATGACCAGTTGTCCACACATTAATAACTGAAATGTATATCAAGATGCTTATATTCTTATACCTCTTTGCGATTGAAATATAAATTTAAATGTGTTCACACTAACTTACTAGGTAAATCTGGTGGGGTATCTTTCTTAATGTATTTTCCAACCACACCCTCATTAACAGCTTTTTGTCCTTTCCTAGATATCATGGCTGCAAATTATTAATCCGACAACAATGGTAAAACGTATTTGCTAAAGCTTCGCATTCCGTTACCATTTAAAAAATATCAGCTTAATA
This sequence comes from Craniophora ligustri, assembly GCA_905163465.1. Classification (NCBI taxonomy): domain Eukaryota; kingdom Metazoa; phylum Arthropoda; class Insecta; order Lepidoptera; family Noctuidae; genus Craniophora; species Craniophora ligustri. The sequence continues at coordinate 7,978,990 of LR990972.1, forward strand.
CCGAACGATATTGATTATGTACTGTAAATAAAATATTTAGTTAGAAGATCATGATTATTCGTAATTTATTTATTTCATTTGTACCAAGGACGCGAAAAAGATCGATTAAATATTTTCAAATAAATATATCTGCAATTCGATTTAAAAAAATCGATTATAGATACTTAAACATAACTGACTTAAAATACCACGAAAATAAAACGAATAATAATCAAAATAAATGCATCGATAGAAACGACAGCTATCGTGCTCCATACGTTTCCGTAATAGGATCCTCTACACTTCAGTCATTTAGAGATTACAAATAAGTTAAACCTCGTTGCGCGGCAAAGCTATCAGCTAAGTTATAGCTGCATTTTATCAGTGGTGTGTGGATTATTTGAATATGTATCTTTGAAGTCTCACGTGATACACTAGTTCTTAAGTATTGCAAAAAGTATACCTGAAAAGGCAGACCTCTGATCTAAAATGTGATTGCAATTTGTTTTCGTTTATTAGTGTATTTCGTCCAGTTTTTATATTTAAAATGGTGGAGGATTGAACAGTTAATTCTCTTATATGAAGAACTTACGTATTCGTTAGTCTCAAGCCAAATCCAGATAATTTTATTATTAATATTAATCACGAAATGAAAAAAAAAATATGATTAAGTAATATTTTTTTTCTAATCGATTTTAAAATTAATGGGTTTACTCAATGTCACATCCCTATTATTTACGCAAAATTCTTGACTTTGAGTTTGACAGTGACAACTGACAAGATTAAAGTTTTTTTTTAAACGTTTCTTCCCTTTCGGGATGAGGCAAAGGAATCTAATCCATACAACCTAGTCTTCAGTATTCTTTTATTTCATTTATGATGGATGACTGGATGATTCATGATAATGGTTGATGATAGGGTGAATTAATGGTTTATGAAGGGTGATAGATGATTGTTTTTTTCCTAGTTTCAGTAAATATGTGGTTCTTTACTGAAACCTAAGGCGGACTTCTTGGGAGAATTTGAAAGTCACGTTACACTGTTTTGTTTCATTTGCCAACACTCATGCACGTTTTCAAACACTTAACGGTTAATAATCCACCATTATTATACATTAAAGTTTATCAAAACACAAATTTTAGAAAATAAAACAAAGCTGTTGAACATGACGCTTCACTTTCCCGCCAAAAAGTCCTTTTTTTTTTACATAGACATACTATTCGAATAGTATTTTTATGAATTGCAACTGCTGTCGCTGCAGGCTGCTATGCCAGGAAATATGTTTTCTACATCTCAATCAGTGGCGGATTTACAAAATTGCCGCTAGTAGGCTATTCAATTTTTGCCGCCCCTACTGACCTGTGAAATCCAATATGCTAGTTTAGTTCACAATCATATTTATTCTGAAAATGCAACTTTATGATTTGTGTTCTATCGTCAGGACATTACGACAGCGTTTGCCCGTTATTGGTATGATTGTAAACTAGGGGATAGTTGTATCAGTTTCTAAATTATTTTAGCAACCCACGAATTAGTGAAGAGTTTACTGTTGACCTAAAAACAACAGCATGTGCTTATAAGGTGGGGAAAGGTATGCCTTAAAATACTTGCACCATAAGCTGTGTTCATCACAGCTTATACAAAATAATGTGTAGTCGGCAAAAAATGTTTTTGTAATTTTTTTTATTGCACTTACAGTTTATAAATAATACGTTCAATTTCTATTAGATAATCTATTAACAATTCGGTTAATGGTGGTCATGTCATTCGTTCCCGCGCCGCAACCTATAAACGACTACACAAATACATACGTATCTATGTAGTAGTAGAAAATAAATATTAATATTTTGAAAAATATTACACGTTAAATATAATTTTTATTATAGTTTTCACATCAACCAATTAAAGTAGTCTTCACATCAACCGTTAGACGACCACTGCTGGACATAGGTCTCCCTCAAGGATCACCAGGACGACCGGTGATGCACCGCCCGCATCCAGCGGATTCCAGTGACCTTCACCAGGTCGTCAGTCCACCTTGGTGGCGGCTTGCCCACGCTGCGTCTTCCAGTACGCGGAAGGAAACCTTCAAGCCCCATCAGCCTACCGTTCTTTGAGCTATGTGCTATGCCCACTGCCACGTGAGTTTGGCGATTCTTCGGGCTGTCAGCGGTGAATCGTATCGAAGATCGAAGATCCGTAGAAGAATCCGGGTGTTCTTCAACGGATCTCCTCATTTCTGATTCGATCACGTAGTGAAACTCCTAACATAGCCCATTGCTCTCTAAGTGACAGTGAGCTTCATTATAAGACCCATCACTGGCAACCCACACTGATCAAAGACTTTTGTCTTGAGACACTTCACGAACGCTGCCCAGCCGAGTTGGATTCGACGATTGACCTCTTTCTCTAGGTTGAACTTACCTAACCGGACATTTTGTCCCAGGTAAACATAATCGTCGACAACTTCGAGAACAGAGCGAGAGAGAGATCACCGGAGTCGGCGCAACATGAAAATTTAACATAATTTTTGTCTTGTCCATGTTCATTTTAAGACCGACACGTTTAGAAGCTCTGGTGAGGTCATGGAGCATTATAATGCTGTTCAGCTGTCTCAGCCATGACTACTATATCGTCGGTAAATGGAAGTTGAGTGAGGTACTCTCCGTTTATGTTGATGCCTAGCCCTTCCTAGTCCAGAACCTTAAAGATATCCTCCAATGCAGCGGTGAACAGTTTCGAGGAAATGACGTCACCCTGTCTCACACCACGCTGCAAGAAGATAGAATTTGAAGCCTGATCCTGTAGTCAGACTGACATAATGGCGTTTTCATACAAACGCTTCAGCGCTTCGATGTACCGATAGTCAATTTGGCACCGCTGTAGTACCGCCCAATATTCGATCGAATCAAAGGCCTTCTCAATGAGAAGGCCTTCGAGTTCTCATAGTCCACAAACGCTAAACAAAGGGGCAAGTTATACTCCTTGGTCTTCTGTATAACCGGCCGTTGTGTATATATGTGGTCTATGGTACTAAAGCCTTTTCGGAAACGGCTTGTTCGGGGGTCTGGAAGTCGTCAAACCTGCGTATGACTCTGTTTGTGATGACTCTCGAAAACAACATATAGACATGGCTCAGAAGCGATATAGGACGATAGTTTTTCAAAAGAGTCTTATCGCCTTTCTTGAAGAACGAAACGACCACGTCTCTGTCCGCGGCGTTTTCCCATCGAGGTTGACTGAATTAAAGAGCTTTTGAAGGGCCATAAGGACCGGTTTACCACGCCCCTTCTGCTGTAATTCCGTTATCACCCAGTGCCTTGTTGTTCTTAAGTCGTTTGAGAGCCATATGAATCTCATACAGGCTGACGTCCGGGATATCTTCGGTAGGTATAGTGCCGGGTTAATCTAGCTCTTTGGTCGTTCGCTAGATTCACGACGGGTTCGTGTGTCGAGGTATATAGCTACCTTCAGAACCACTCCATTTCTCTCAACAGTCAAATTTGGATGATACGATTCTATCATCGTCGGTCTTCAGCTTTAACTGGCTTTGGCATAATCAGATCTCTGGCAAATAAAGGCATGTCGTGCCTCTGTTACGGTCTATAACCTCTTTAATACGGTTTGTATTAAATCGCTTCATGCAGACTTTGAGACCTGTCTGTTTACTCGCCGGTAGTCAGTTTTATATCAGCTGAAGACTGCAGAATCATCCTGCGTCTATCCTCCACCAGCTGCAGATTTGTGTCGAAAATCTTTTTGACTCTACCAGTGCGTCGGGGTCTAAGGCGGTTTGACTGCATGGACAGCTTCCACCCGCCGCTGATATCGTCATCATCACTCCCTAGGTAATCAAAACGGTTGTGTAGTTGGAGCCGAAAGTTTTCAGGGTTTTGTATTTCGGTCAGTGGCGTAGCGTGAGGGGGTCAGTGGGGGTCCCATGGCTCTGGGATATGAAAGGGGGCGGCATCAAGTGTCACGTTTTTTATACTATTGAATAGGGGGCGGCAAATTTTCAGACGACCCCGGGCGGCGAAAACCTACGCTACGCCACTGATTTCGGTTGGTAATGAACGGAGCGTAGACTTCATCAGTCGACTTCATACGTCTTTCCAGCTTTACATTCAGATTCAATGTGCCTCTGACCATTCGGTGATCGCTGCCTGTTTTCACTGAGTGATATGTCCTCATACAAAGTCAACCTCATCGTCGGAATGTGCCGAAGTCGGGGCGTAAACCTGCACGACCTTTAACGAATACCTTTAGGTGATTCTGAGAATAAGGTACGCCACCCTGGTCGACACACTCTCGATCTACAACGTTTAACATAGATAGATAGATAGATAGATAGATAGATAGAGTATTCTTTATTGTACATACACCATACATATTTATTGTACATAGTACCCATTTAATTAAAAAAATTGATATAAGTTACTAAATTTAAATTGTAATTAATAATGAAACGCTATTCGAATATTTTAAAAATTCATGATTGCAGTACCTATATTTTACAGTGCGTTTAGTATACATTACTTAAATATAAAAAAAAATCACTGGTTTCTTTCTGTATATAATAAAGTTTTTTTTTTGTGGAATATAAAAAAAATTGGGCCAAATTTGCCGCCCCCTAAAATCTGCCGCCCTAGGCTCCAGCCTACTCAGCCTACTGGTAAATCCGCCTCTGATCTCAATGCAATTCGTGGCGATCATAGACTAATATATACTACATAGACTATACTATCGGAAATAGACTGGCAACTTGGACATTTTTGGCGAATGCAACGCTACCTGTGAACTATCTTTGTAATTTTATTTCGTTTCATTGACGATAGATGGCGCTTATTGCAGTATTTCGCCGTGCCATTTAATGTATTTATTATATGCCTAGTCGAAAGACACAGCGTTTATGTGAAGAAGCTGTCTATGATCTTGCCATCAAGGAGCATATTTAGTTAAAAACATACCTGTTTGTCTCTGTTTAATGAAGTTACCATGAATTTCCGGCAGGGGTCGAGCGTCCTTCCCGCGCGTCCGTTGATTCACTTCATAGCGTTTGTGATTTTCGTCGCGTAAGGAGCGAGAATTTTCCAAAGTTGTAAAAGTGAGAACTAAGTGTTCCTACTTTGATTTTTTACTTTTTTAGCTGAAATAAGTGCTTTATCGCATAAGTTTAATGTAGTGTGTGTGGGTGTCGTCGTTAGCGGCAGTTAGGTGAGTATCTACTTGTACTTATGAATCAGTCGGAGGCTTCCGATGCGCAAGTCGTCGCTCCCGAGGGAGGGCGAAGTGCTAGGAGCTCTAGCTCAATAGAAAGCAGCAGCTCTTCCTCATCTTCAGAAGATGAGGAGGGTTTTGCGGACCCACCACCAAACAATAGATCCAGGCGGATGTCGAAGCAGGTCGAAACCTGTTAAGACTCTCCAATAAATCAAGTCGATTTCCTTTCAGAGTGCGTAGCTCAGATTCCATCATACCTAAATGCATTAAATAGTAACAAAACTCATAATAGTTCAGATAATGCCGGCCATTCCAAGATGTCCGAAACAATTTTTTCTTTTATACCTACAACTAATATGTCATTAGGAAAGTTAATAATAACTTTATACCTAGTGCTGACCCAAGTAAATTAGCGGAAATCAGTAATTTACAACAGTCTAACTCGCAAGCTTGGAAAGGCATAAGATATAAAAAAGCATTACAGGCTCACTTCGCTACCCGGAGTAGCGATGTGATTGTGAGATTTACAGGTCTGAAATTAGATGAGGAGCTCTGTCATTTAAATAAGGGAACAGATTATTAACTAATACTGAACATTTACTAGCGGGATTATCGAATGCAGTCTTACATAGTCGACAACTATTTAAGTAAATGGTTTACAGGACGTCATAGATTAGGCTTCTAATGCAGGTACGGAACTTAATGCAAACTCGGGTAAATTTACAGAAATATTTGGTCTGTTATCTCCATCATATAAAAATATGGAGTCATGTATGCAGGTTAATTGCGCAAAATAGGCAGAATGTATTGAGGTTATATGTGACCGTATTCTAAAAGAAATAAACAATGTCAATTTAAAAATTGCGTTTCAAAACATTCCACCCAGTTTGAAACACCTAATTAATACGGATGCTCGTATTCCGCTGGTATACTCTTTGGGGAGATCCCAGGTGTGGCTAAACATGCCAAGTTATTTAAAGAATAAAAATAAATTTAGTGACAGTAAAAAAAAAAAAAAAATTAAATAGTCCTCTAAATCAAGAAAATTTGATAAGGAAAATAAATCAAAAGTTGAGAAAAATTACTATAATAACTATCATATAAAATATTCCCCTGTCTCACAGACTCCCATGACAACTCCAACATTAATAAAGACAAGTGACTATCAAAGCAGGATATTCAAGGGGGGTACCATGTTCAGATATGAGCACAGCTGAGGGCGAGCAAATATGTTCAAAATTTTATAGCCAGGGGCTGTATACCCTTTTTTAACAAAACCTCCCGTGCAATATCCTTGCAAGAAAATAATAACCAGATTTGCTACAAAGCAATCAGCAAAAATGACACAAGTCATAAGCGAACTCAAGGAAGTGGGCATTTTAGAGAAACTAAAACTAACCGCACCGGGTTTTCATTCAAAGATGATTTTGATAAAAACCCAGACGAGGAGTACAACTCATATTCAATTTAAGAAAACTGAATATGCATGTCTCAACTCGTCATTTCCAACTCATTTCTCGAGTGGATATTATTCTGTTCCTTCAAGATCAGGACTGGATGATAAAAATTGACCTCTACCAAGCCTACTTCCATTTATGCATAAAGGAAACCCACAGGTGTTTTCTACGTATAATATATGGAGGCGAGATATTGCAGTAAACAGCCCTTACCTTCGGTCTTTCATCAGCCCCTCACTCTTTCGCTTCTGTTACCAATTGGATTGCGGAAATCCTTCAGAGACAGGGCATAAGGATAAAAATTAATTTTCATTTATTAATTATTAATAGTTTATTTAACCAATCAAAACCAAGCAAAGCTTGTAGAACCCTGATAAAGTTGGGTTGGCAAGTGAATTATCAATAATCACTTTTCACCCCAACTCAGTAACTAGAATACTTAGGCATGACATGGAACACAAAATCCAATTTAATATCTCTTCCTGTCAAAAAAGTACTGAATATAACAGAAATGTCAACCAATTTATTGTAAAAGAAAATGGCCTGTCTCCGGAAGGTACAGAAATGGCTGGGTATAATAAACTTTACCAATTTAGCGACACTGAATGGTCACCTGCACTATCGCAGAACACCGATTTTACTAAAATCATTCAGAGGAGGCAGACCAAGGCAAGAGAGGATGTTACCTCCTCTAGTAGACTCTTGAGTAGAGTTACTAAAGTGGCTAAAAAATGCAAGGTTAAAAGTGCAACCACAGACGCGGCGGACGCGGGCTGGGGAGCACACCTGAACAACACAATGTTGTCGGGCAATTGGAGTCCTCGCCAGCTAAAGTGGCACTCCAATGTGAAGGAGATGTATGCCGTGTATGCAGCCTTATCACAACAAGGTGCAGACATGAGGGGTGCACACGTACTGGTACACTCAGACAATCGCACCCTGATAGCCTACATAAGGAACGAAGGGAGTACCCGTTCCTTACCCCTGTTGGGCCTAACAGACAAACTCCTTCACTTGACCGAGCAGCTCAACATAACGCTGTCGGCTTCTTACCTCTTAGGGAGGTTAAACAGGATTGCAGACCACCTCTCAAGAGGAAAGCCTGTGCCCAAGTGGCATCTGCAAATCCAAGCCAGGGTGGCAATATTCAAAAAATAGGGCGTGCCAGACATATACTTGTTTGCATCAAAAGAAACCGCAGTCGTCCCGCGGTACGTAACCTGGGACTCGACAGATGGGTCAGCAGTTTTCTGCGACGCCTCCAGTCAAAATTGGAACTGTCAGTTGGGCTGGGTTTTCCCCCACCCAATCTAGTCCCTTGGGTACTGGCACATTTGAACAAAGCCAAGGGAATGTTCACCTTAATAGTCCCACATTGGGACCAGTACTTTGGGTTAACCGACCTCAAAGCCAGAGCCCTAGCAGATCCATTGCCAACATTGGATCTGCAGCAGAATCTAATCGATCAAACAACAGGTCTAGGTCCTCCACAGGGGGACAAATTGTCCTTCCAAACCTGAATCAAACCTCCCAAAATTGGGGGGGGGGGGGGGGGGATCAGCTCTCAAACTGGAATAGAGAGGAAATACAATTATTGAGTAGCAGTTGGCGAACTAGCACTCTAAACACATACAAAACCCCTATAAACAGGTGGTTAGCATTTTCCACCACAAATAATGTTAATAATAAAAATCCAGATGGCAGAGATGGTTTTTTAACAAATCTTTATTTAGAACTATTTTATAGTGTATATGTATATATAATATACAATATACACTATATACAAAAAATATACAATAATATTGTGTTATATATACTATAACACAATATTATTACATAAATCTGCTATTTCTACTTATTGTGTTTCAACAGTAGAAAACCTTTCCAAAAAAAATTCCTTTGTTAACAAGTAATAAAAGCCATTGCATTGATTAAACTCAAACCTACAAAATCGCCTTTATGGCATATCCCTTTATTATTTAATTGGTTAGAAACCACTGTTTATCGCACCAATTCGCTTTTTGATATATATAGAAGAACTGCATTAATTTTGCTCTTAGCATCAGGTCCAAGAATACATGACCTTACCTTACTAGACATATCTCAAAACAACTGCATAGAAGAAGAGGACATCATTGTGCTGTGGTCCAGGTTTGGATAATAACAGATTCAAGCCATTACAGGCAGTCGGGATGGTCATTGGTGAAACACCCAAATGCCCTGTACATATATGTCCTGTAAGACATATCAAACAATTAATTTAGACTTCGCAGCATAGTCGGGTAAATAGTAATATATCCAGTTTATTTATTTATTCCTCTTAAAGGGTAAGTTAAGCCAACTACTAGAACCCTAATTGCAGGATGGGTTAAATTTGTTTTTAAAGCAGTAGGCATAAGTGCACCACCAGGGAGTATTAGAGCTGCAGTAGCATTCAAAGGCTGGTGGAAAAATGTACATTGTAATTGAAGAAAGACTAAAAACAGGCAATTGGAAAAGTGATAAAACTTTAAGAAGATTTTATTTCATTGCAGGGAAATCATTCAGAAAGATAAAAATGAGGATTTACTTAGATCAAATTTCTCATGTGTCTAGAGTTTATATTTTAATTGATAATTACAAATATAGAATTGATCTTAATTAGCATCTACTGTAGATGCACCTTTTTTATAATATTGATTGTTAATGATCATGAGACTGAGTGCCAAATTATTATAATATCTTAATTAATAACATTTTGTTTATTGTAGTAGTAGATAACCATACTACATAATAATATATAACTATATAAATGAGTCGTTTATAATTCTTACTTATATTTTGTTATATAATGTTAGAAAAAATAATAATTGATTATTAATAAGAATAAATGTTTAAAGTATGAGAAACAATTCTTGGTATTTTACACATTTATATCCAATTCACATAGCGTTTGCAGTTACCATCACCAGCAGATATCAAACAAGTCTTCACATAAACGCTGTGTCTTTCGACTAGGCATATAATAGGACTGTTTTACATTAAAATAAAACAGTTATTATGTGCCGAAAGAAAGACACAGCGTTAGAGCAAGGGCCTGGCTGGTGAGTGAAGACACTATGAAGTGAATCAACGGACGCGCGGGAAGGACGCTCGACCCCTGCCGGAAATTCATGGTAACTTCATTAAACAGAGACAAACAGGTATGTTTTTAACTAAATATGCTCCTTGATGGCAAGATCATAGACAGCTTCTTCACATAAACGCTGTGTCTTTCTTTCGGCACATAATAACTGTTTTATTTTAATGTAAAACAGTCCTATTATTTATCTAATAATCAAGGTAAGTAGCTTTGGTAAAAACAAATAAAACCACAGAAAATAATATAATCACGTAAAATTTATTATTTACACAACAAAAGAAACCTAGAACACAGTCGATTAAAATAAAATAAAGATGTAATTTAGACCAGGATAATTGTAGAAACAAAAAATAACATAATAGGATGAAACCCATTGAAAAAACAAGAGAATATAACAAAAACAATAAGAATATCATAGGAAAACTAGACGTGAACACTGAAAACAACTCAAATTACACCGAAACACTAAAATAATTACACACGAGCATGTAAACAAACCGGCAGCCATTAATTTTTTGAGTTGACATTACTGAAACGTATATTACTACCATACGGTTATAATAATTCGAATAAAACGCAAACGGGACATACCTTTCTAGGGGAGAAATTTGTTAAAAGGTCTTGGAAGGAGAACACAGATATTTTGGATCTTTAACTTTATTAGTGAATAACTTGCAAATTACAAAAAAGCGTCCACCATTAAACAACCATATTTTTCGTCTTCTTTTATTTCACATCAGAGACACTTAAAAACCATAGAGTTGCCAGAATATTTTATTGCTACATTCACACCTCCCCTCAATAAAATATTCAAGCAAATTTTATTGCTCATACAACCTCCCCTTAACAATTATGCAAAAAAAGTTATTAAGCTTTAAACAATTTCTCTCTAAATTTCTTAAATAATATTCCCCCTAAAGCCTTTGTTAGGACGTCTGCAACCTGGTCACTGGTATTCACATATTTTAACTCAATAGTTTTGTTTTCTAATTTTTCTTTTACAAAAGCTTGTTTAATTTCCAAATGTTTCACTCTTGAATTACCAGTGGCCATGTTCGCCATTTTGATAGTTGACTGGTTGTCTTCATATAAGATTATATTATTTTCAAAACCAAAAGTGTTCAAAATGTCTTTCAACCAGCAAGCTTCACTTGTGGCTGAGCATAAGGCAATGTACTCTGCCTCTGTCGAAGACAACGCTACAGTCTGCTGTTTCTTCGAAAACCAAATTACAGAACTACCAAACACTTTAAAAATACACCCTGATGTTGACTTTCTATCATTACAACCACCCCAGTCACTATCAACATATCCTATTACATCATTATTGAAATCTTTATAGTACAATAAACATAGATCAAGTGTGCCTTTTATATATCTTAAAACATTCAACAATAGTTTATATAAAAGTTCAGAAGCACAGCTTTGATATCTACTTAATATGTTAACCACTGCACAAATATCTGGCCTTGTCCCCATGGCAGCATACATCAAGCTCCCAACTAACTTTCTACATTTATTTTCTACTGATGTACTCTCTGACATTTCTCTTTTGAGAATGTGAAAGTTAAAGTTCTTATCAATTGGTAATGACAAAGTTTTACAATTAGACATATTATACTGTAACAACACATTTTCTAAATAACCCTTTTGAGAAATAATAGTGACTCCCTTATCTATGTTTTGATTAACCTCTATTCCCAGATATTTACTTATTACTCCCATTTCTTTCATTTTAAATGTTTTACATAATATATCCTTCAATTTATACAATTCTTCTTTATCATTTCCAAAATACAATATGTCATCGACATACAATAGTAAATATGTATTTTTATTTTTTAAATACAAACAGCAATCCTTATCTGATTGTTTGTAACCCATTGATAGCATAACAGATTTGAAATGATCATTCCAGTATTTTGGAGACTTTTTTAAACCATAAATGGCTTTATTAAGTTTAACATACTTATAATCAATAGACTCAGTTCCTTCAGGTAACCTTAAGTACAACTCTTCATCAAGTTTTGCATTTAAAAAAGCTCCACATACATCCATTTGTTTAATCTCTAACCCAAGTTTAGTAGCGACTGACACAAAAATACGAAATGTATTAAGTTTTGCTACTGGTGCATACACATTATCAACATAACCTTGTTCAAAGCCCCTTGCCACTAACCTAGCTTTGTAACTATCCTCTTTTCTCTTCAAGACCCATTTTGAGCTTATTACTTCTTTGCCTTCTGGTATATTATCTATTTTTGTCCATGTTTCTTTATCTTCCAGTTGATCAAGTTCCTTTTTGATAGCTTCCTTCCAATTTTCAGCATCTGATGACATCATAGCCTCCTTGTAATTCTTCGGTTCGGCTGCATATAGATTATAATCTTTCAAGTAACTAGGTTTCTTTATTATTCTTCCACTTCTACTTCTTACTTGTTCGGTCTCTAAATCTTCATTAACATTTTCAATTTCCTGATCTCTTTCTTCGCCCTGACCTTCTCCTGTCTCTTCATTTTTAGTAATTATCTCATAAAACTCATCTTCACTCTCACTCTCGTGTTCATCATTCTCCTCTGGTATGTCCAGTAAAATCACATTCTCAATGTCCTGTACATTAGGCATTTCACCTTCTTTATCACTCTTCATATCTAAGAATATAATATCTCTTTTGGTATGTACTTCCCTTTTGTCTTCATAATAAAGTCTGTATCCTTTAGAGTCATCATAACCAACAAATATTGCCTTCTCTCCCTTGGCATCCCACTTCAACCTTTTTTCTTTTGGGATGTGAGCATACACCTCCTGTCCGAATATTCCACGCAGAATTAGAACATCAAATTTACGGTTATTAAAAGTTTCATAGGGTGACTGACCTTCTTTCGTACTTTTGGTTGTTCTATTCAAAACATAAACTGCCGTGTTCACTGCCTCAGCCCATAACTCTTTTGACAAGTTGGTACCTATCATGGACCGTGCTGCTTCTACTATGGTGCGCATATCCCTTTCTGCCTTGCCGTTCTGCTGGGGCGTATAAGGTATAGTGGTTTGATGTTGTATGCCCTTTTCTTTGACAAAATCTTGCATATCTTTATTGACAAACTCCCCTCCGTTGTCAGTACGAATTACTTTCACTTTATTGTCAGTTTGTGTTTCCGCCCAAGTGACAAACTGTTTTATTTGATAAACAGTATCCCTTTTCTTCTTTAGAAAATACACAACTCGATAATTTGAGTAGTCATCTCTTAACAATAAGAAATATCTTGAACCACCAACACTCTCAACCTCCATTGGGCCGCATACATCAGCATGCACAATTTCTAATGTTTTAGTAGTGTGCTGCACTTTTCTTGAAAAAGGTAATCTATGCGATTTACCTTGCAAACAGCATTCACATTGGAAATCGACGTTTTTATACTGAATATTATTACTGTTTAGCACCCTTTTAACATAATCAATATTTTGGTGACATAGTCTTTCGTGCCAAGTTGATAATGTTGAAACAGCTGCTGCATGTCCATCATACAACACATCTAGCACATATGACTTCCTTTGTAGATTCCCAATAGCACACAGCTCATTATCTTTGTAGATAATACACTTTTCAGACAACATCTTCACTTCATAACCTCTTCTCGTAATACAAGGTACCGAAAATAAATTAATATGCATATCTGGCACATGTAGCACATTGTATAATGTCGATTTAGCATAACAATCCCCATCATATACTTGTAGTTTGATTTCACCAACCCCAAGGACGCGTAGACGCCGACCATCACCCACAATAACAAATCTGTTTGACACTGAATGGTAGTTCGTGAATAAAGATCGTTCACTACTCATGTGTTCGCTCGCACCACTGTCAATCAACCATTTCTGACAGACTGATTGTCTATTTTCACTCTTGATCCGGTTCACGTTCACGTCACTTTGATACTTAGATGTCATGGCTGTCATCGTAAATGCATTACCCCTTTTTGTTGATGAATTTGAATATGAATTCAAATTATTTTTATTATAGTTTTGATTCTTAGGACATTCATGTTTTAGGTGCCCTATCTTATTGCACTCGAAACATTTACGTTTCTCTGACTTGCTTCTACACTGTTGTGAATAATGTCCACCCTTCCCACACTTATAACATTTCTTTGTAAATTGTTTCTTGTTTTGATGTGCATATAAGGCTGAATTTTCTCCCTTTTGTACTTTATCATCTTTTTCTCTTGCCTTCAATCTCTCTTCCTCTACAAGAAGTCTTGCAACCAATGCATCATAATTTTGCTTACTGCTCTCCACCGATTCCCATGCACAGATAAAATGACTGTAACTGTCTGGTAACGACATCAGCACTTTAGTGATCAGAAATTTCTCTGAGACCTCCTCACCAGCTTGTTTCAGTTGACAAGCCATTTCTTGTAGTTTCGATAAGTACGTTGACAAGTCCCCGTCTTCATATTTGTATTGAAAGAACCGTTGTTGTAGCATCAAGGTGCTCGTTGCAGAACTTGCTTCATAAACGTTATTGAGCTTTTTCCACATAGCCTCCGCCGTCTCGCATGTCAGCACATGGACAATGGCTGCCTCACTTAGCCTGGACACAATAATAGTTTGTGCCTTCGCATCTCTTGACGCCCAAGTCTTGACATTGTCGGCTTGCTTTTCCGTGCCATTCACTACTGAGAACAATTCAGCCCCTCTCAGTATGACTGTGACCTGGAATTTCCAGATGCTCCAATTTTTCTGCCCTTCCAGCTTGATAACTGGTGATGCTGTGGAATCCATCTTCAACGCGTGTACAATTTTTTATTACACCCTGCTCGAGCCTGATGCCGTACTAATCTCCGTATGACCACCTCCAGACTCCGCTTGCAACAAATCGCACAACTCCCGTGCGTTGTGATTACGACGCCGATCTGCCGTTTTTATACCGGCCCCACAGGAAAAATTAATCCTCCCAATCTGCAGTTTTTCCCTCTATTTCTGTGTCTCGAGCACTGGGCCCATAACCTGTTAAAAGGTCTTGGAAGGAGAACACAGATATTTTGGATCTTTAACTTTATTAGTGAATAACTTGCAAATTACAAAAAAGCGTCCACCATTAAACAACCATATTTTTCGTCTTCTTTTATTTCACATCAGAGACACTTAAAAACCATAGAGTTGCCAGAATATTTTATTGCTACATTCACAAAATTAATAATTCTTATAACAAATGAAAGTGCTTATATCAAAAATAAAAGTAATGTCCTCTTTGTCTCATAATATTTTTTTCAAGTTCGGTTGGAATAATGTATGTCTCTAACAAATTCTACTAAAAGGTAGTATTTAAATTCTGCTGGTAAATTGATTGTGACGTCACGAAAATAGTTCTAGTCCAACTCAAAGAGGGCAAAAGTGTTGCGGTTTTTCATGAATGTAGGGAAGATTCCGACCCATGGTGGCGATCCTTGGGGGAGACCTATATCCTTGGGGGAGAGTAGTGGACGTCTAACGGGTGATGTGATGATGATGATGATGAATGCAATTGCAAGTTATTAAAACGGTATTCACTTTTTTGAATCATGAAAAATCATAAAATATTGTTTGACCTAAATACAAAGTATTTGTCAAACAATATTTTATACTATAGTAGGGTAAACTACCGTAACGTTGGCACCCTACCAATTTATTGGCCTTTAATACGACTATCAGAACGCAAAACATATTTTTTCAAATAGGCAAACATCGGTAGTTTTACACTCTATTGCACTGCCAGCATAGAAACAGATGTTTTTTCAATATCGTGCCTCAATACGAAATTAAGTGACGTGTCTGAAAAAAATAAACAAAATTTTGATTTTTTGCTAAGGTAAGACTAATTTTATTCTTGTGTACCTATTTATGTTGATCTTTTAAATTTTGACTACAAATGTTATTTCATGTGATTTAAGAGTGCTTAATCTTTTTTTTGCTGTGAATAATTTATTGTATTAATGGCGATTTTTATATTTTTTAACCGTGCTAACATTTATTTATTTATTTATTTAAACATATACAGCTATTATCACAGGGTAACCTAATACAATAGCGTAGTTCTAGTAAGTACTCATATCTAATTATATCTAATATATTATATAAAGTAATAGAGATAATATACAATAAGCTATTCGTGTAAATTCACTCAGTGGGCAGCTAAATAAATCAACCTGTTGTGATATCGCATTGAGCGCCCGCAAAGCACGCGTGAGGGGCGCCTGCTGCAGCAAGTTGGTGCGGGCCACTGGCACACATAGCAGCGGCGGCCGACGCCGACGCGACACGTACTTCATAGTAATTACAATTGTCTGCGACTGAAGCACTTGTATCCATGGTCATAAATAAATATTATTAAAAAAAAAACTAGTAATCTTATCTATGTTCGTTATGACAGATGTTTACACCAAACTCCAAAGTTTACTTTACACTT
Source organism: Craniophora ligustri (assembly GCA_905163465.1). Taxonomy (NCBI): domain Eukaryota; kingdom Metazoa; phylum Arthropoda; class Insecta; order Lepidoptera; family Noctuidae; genus Craniophora; species Craniophora ligustri. The sequence continues at coordinate 7,995,215 of LR990972.1, forward strand.
GGATTAGTTTGGGTTATTGTACAGTCATTATTGTAAATCGTGCCTGTGATCATTTCTATTTATGATAATTTGTTATTTTTCAATATAAATAATTCTAATAAAACATCACCCACACTATGTTTTATTTAATAGGTTTAGGGTTAGGTGACGCAAAAGATATCACAGTTAAAGGTTTAGAAATTTTACAGCAATGTGATAAAGTGTTTTTGGAAGGTTATACCTCAATACTTACAGTTGGCAAAGATATATTGGTAATTTATTAATAATTATATTGTTGTAATCATAAAAATGTATAGATAAATTAGTACACCCCTGCCTTACCATTCGGGGGCGTCAGTCGTGATGTTATAAATATAAACAATTAGGTTATGCAAATAATGTCGGTTTACAATTTATAGTTTGCAAATGCCTAAGTGGTTTAAAAAAGTATTTAATTAAGTATTATTTTCAGGAAGAATATTATGGTCGACCATTGATACTAGCAGACCGTGAGTTATGTGAGGGTGCAATCGATGAAATTCTAATGGAAGCTAAGAATGCCGAAATAGCACTACTTGTTGTTGGTGATCCTCTTGGAGCTACAACACACACTGATATGTTATTGCGAGCTAAGGAATTTGGTGTACAAACTCAGGTATAAATTAAATATAACACTTACAGCTTGCCATGGACCATAAATCATTTCCACTTACATCTCAAAACCAGATTATTTCCAGTCAAGAATGAATAAGCAATAGCTTTGGCAATATCTTAGATCTCATCAGCACTTTAGCATAAGATGAAATGATGACCTGTATGTTATCTCATAATATGTTAGTTTTGTTTGTTAATTTTTACAATGTTAAGTCCAAAGCATCTGCAACTTTCAATGTACATGACTTAGCTTAGCTCAATGACATATTGTGCAAAGAAAGGGAAAGACACATTTTTATCTTTCACTGTTGTAGTATAATTTGTAAACACACGAAGGCATCTTGTTCTCAGGAAGTATAAAACAATTAAGCACTAATTATTTTTATGGAATGTACCCTCGCAACGCTAGTTGGTGCGTCACACAGCATGATCCCGGCAATTGCCTTGATTTCTTGTTGCCATTTTAGAGAGTGGGTAACATTACTATAGTTTTTTATATCATTGGCTTAGCTAAATTAAATTACTCTTCCTTATTGGCCAGATCAATTTATTTATTAATTATCAAGAATCAATCAATTATCAATAATCAGATGAAATGAATAGTATTGAAGATGTTATAGCAGGACATTTTATCTTGTGTATGTCTTCTAATGTTGCATTTACTTAAATTAGTCTTTTATCTTGTTATATTCTTTGTAAAATTTGACTCCAACTGCAAGGTCTTCCTAGCAGGGCTGCCAGATTGTATCTTTTGATACCAAATTGGTATCATTGGACAATGTATTGTATCCATGTGGTATCTATGATCATTTGGTACAATTCGATAGAAAGCAAGACGCTTCACAAAAAAAGGTCGTGCTAAGAGTTTGTCTGGCTAATTCTGCATAGGATTATCGAATAATCAAGGGATTTGAGCTAAAAAAAAAGCTCATCCGACATAGAATAGGCAGTATGGTATAATATCACATTTGGTATAACGGGAGATACTAAATGGCATAGCCGCATCGTTGCTTACTGGCAGCCCTGCTTCCCAGGGCTCTCAGAAATAAAAAGTTTACTTAACCAGGTGTTCGGCAACAAATATGGTTTGGTGTCCATTTCATGGTTGTGTAAACTTGTACTTTGATTAAGTAATTAAATTACCAAATATTATGACCACCTAACAAAATAACAATGATCTGATCTGGAAGTTGAACACAAGATCTCCATGCTAAACTGTAGATAGGTAATTGTTCATATTCATATTTATTTATTTTGCATTCCATAATGTTTAAAACAGATAGGCTTAGACATAAAATACTGTTATGGACACTGTTAGGACATGGATAAAATAAATTTTAAAGCAAAGAAAAATTTTCATATACAAACAAAACAATTCTTTTTATATTATTGAAATAAATATATCTAGGGTACACTAAAATATTATTTTATAGTCACTGAGATATTTTTATTATATTTACACATTATTTTATACTAGCTTTTGCCTGCGTAAAATATGTAATAATCCGCTTAAAAACGTCCACCCCCCTTTACTCCCCTATAATGGTGAAATTTCCGGGATGAACATTATCCTATGTCCTTCTCCGGGACTCAAACTACCTCCATACCCATTCAAATCGGTTCAGCAGTTAACAAGTAAAGAGGTAACAGACAGACACACTTCTGCATTTATAATATTAGTATGGATGTGTACTCTCATAACTGTTGATAGCTTATATTTATTTACCTTCCAGATTATTCACAATGCATCAATAATGAATGCAGTCAGCTGTTGTGGCTTACAGTTGTACAACTTTGGAGAAACTATTTCAATACCATACTGGACGGACAAATGGAAACCAGATAGTTTCTTTGAAAAAATTGACGGAAATTATTCAAGAAACTTACACACTCTTTGTTTGTTAGGCAAGTAGTCACCATTTATTTTACCTAAGTTCCTAAGAAGAGCTTAAGTCGACCTTTATTTTCGAACTTATAATTAAATAAATACTTTTGAGGTACTTCCCTTTGTGGGGATAGGCTTTCTATCTACCCCGATTAGCTAGTGGATAACTCATATTAATATTACATACAAACATTGTAAAGATAACAAATTACTTAAAAGAGTATCTATGAAGTTTCTTGTAGGGTGATTTTTAAATTGCTAATTTATTATACCCTGGACAGAATTTTTTTAGACAACCTGCTTAGGGCGCCTTCACACTAGCGTTGGTTCAGCGTAGGCGTTCGATGAACGTATGCGCAGCGCAAACGCGACAGCGTGGCATACGCGTCGTGTTATCGCGGCGTCTGCGCTGCGCATACGTTCATCGAACGACTACGTTGGACAAACGCCAATGTGAAGGCGCCCATACAATATATTTAATTTGATATAAAACACTTTTCGTCCATTAGCCAGTTCGGTAAAGGTCGTTCTTCAAGGGATCTTAGACTACTATCATAGATATGTTAAAGACGTGTACCCATAATTATACATGTGTAAAAGTGCGTACGCCGGGACGTAATCTGTACGAAGCTTTAAATAAAATGTTGTATTTACTATAAAACACGTATGTACTCTTCAATATGTTATTGTAAATCAGTCTACTCTCCTACTGTCACTGCTTCCGTCGTTGGCGTCGCAAATGTACTTACTACTTGAACAAGATGACAACATTAGATATGTTTGAATGCTAATTTTCCTTTATTGACGTATTTTAGATATCAAGGTAAAAGAACCTACTGAAGATTCGTTAACGAAGAAAGTCCGACAGTATATGGAGCCAAAGTTTATGTCCGTAAAAGAAGCAGCGCAACAATTGGTGCAAATTATCGAAAATACGCCTAACACAGGTTACAAATCCTTACTTTAAATATAGAAAAAACCATATTATAAACGCATGCCTTCAAATTAGCTTGGAGAATTTACGTGAGGTAAGGTAAGTCATGTTTTGCTTGATTACCTGACACCTCAAAATTGGCCGTCTAAGCAAGCTAGCTGTTAGGCATGCTTTTTTAGTATATACTAGCACTACTCAATCGTCCACATTTCCTACGTCAGAAATTTATACGTGACGTCTGGTGGCCCTGGGATCTTGGACTATTGAAAACACGCTGACCAATTTGCACGGCACCAACTCCAAAAATAGTTAAATTTGATTGTGTACATATGTAGTTTAAATGTAGGATATTTTTATAGGTTATTGAATCAATAATGACGACCTCTGTGGTCTAGTGGTTCGAGTACCGGACTGCTGATCACGAGGTCGTGGGTTCGATTCCCACGGGACACAAATATTTATGTGATGAATATAAGTGTTTGTGTTCGTCTGGGTGTTTCCTATGTATTATAAGTATGTATTTACAAAAAAAAGTATATAAGTATTTATATCCATTATCTAGTACCCATAGTACAAGCTCTGCGTAGTTTGGGACTAGATGGTGATGTGTAAAATGTCGCAGAATATTTATTTATTTATTATCAATAATTAATTTATGAGTTTAAGTATTATTTTTAACTATGCTTCAAATTTTTTATTGATAGCTGTTTTATTTTTGTTAAAATGTTTTTTACGCATTTACTAACCTATTGTTGGGAACTGGTCCTCCAAGCTTGACAGAGGTTAGATAATAGTCCACTACATGGCGGCCTTTACATGTCGAGAAAATAAGCATTAGTTATTGCTTTATCATTTGCTTTTATATATTTTCTAAACAATGCATTAAAAACATGAGTCGATTTATACATAATATACTCGTAGCTAGAGATTAATTTAAGTACTTGTCACACTAACAAGTACCTAACCTCTAAGGAATGCATGATTTTTCATTCAACTTCTTTTGCCTTCATCGTTTCACCGACTGATAATTTACACATACATATTATTGTGAGCAGTGACGGATCCAGGTTTCGCCTCAGGAGAGGGGGGGGGGGAGGTCAGGGGCATCTAGAATGATCAACGGGATATTTAACAAGTTTCAACTTTAACAGTTTGATCTTTTTTTAGCCCCAAAGGTTTTTAGTTATAAAGACTTTTCTGGGCAATTAACCCAGCCCTGGGACCCCCCGGAGCTGAAATAAAACACCGGGCCAAAATTAGTGTTTACACAGTGCTACAGTACAGTCGAGTTCATTAATATATGAGCATTTCTAGGCTTCAAAAATATGTGAACATCAAAAAAGTTCAAAGATATGTGACAACTATAAGTATCATTCAATTGTGGCCAAGATTTATTTCATTAATATGTGAGTGCTTTTTTTCATTAACATGTATACAACCAAAGGCAGATTAATATATGAACAGTGTAGGATTCAAAAATATGTATGCACACATCAAACAATAATATCTGAAAAACTTAATGTACGTCGAATTCAACCTTATTACTATGTCATAAAGATGATTTGACTAGCAATTTTTATATTGTATAGTTAATAAGTTTGCAACATTATTTATCACTGGCTAGATTAACTTCAAATGACGTTATGTTTTTCTAATAAGACATAATAGGGTAAAACCAGGGTAGATGCCTATGTGTATGGATGCCCCACCATGAAAAACCTGAACGGTTTCTAAGGGGTTTGGCAACGCATTTGCAAGCTTCTGGTGTTGCAAATGTCCATGGGCGGCGGTCATTCGGTCATCACTTACCATCAGGTGAGCCACCTGCTCAAACCTGAGATACTATTTGTTCAAAGTCAAAACCAATTTCTGTGGTGGTGGCCCTCATACGGACTCAATAATCAAACTTTAGGTCGATTAATGTTGTCTAATCTCCAATCAATCTATGTATTTAAATGACAAGCGGTGTCATATTTTTTTTAAATATTTCTTAAATGACCAAGATGACCGAAAACAGGTACATGTATTGCTCGACACTCATTTTAAATACCTACTTAACAAAACAAGCTTGGGGAAAACAATGGAAACTGCTGTCATTTCTGTAACAATACAAACTAGATCTTATTTGTTCAAATATATAATTGAGTTTCCCATACGTGTAGACATAATTAAGAAGTTTAGCCTGCTCAGATATTATTGAATCCAATACAGTATAGATATATTTGTCAAAACAGTCATCATATATTATTGCATTATGGCCAAGCATATATTATTGAACCGTTCACATGAGCACATATTTTTGATCTACAGGTTGTATAGAATTTATTGAGCTTTCCAATGCCCACAATATTTTGAACCTTTGGCCGTGCCAATATATTAATGAACTCGACTGTACAATAATGGACTAGCTTGTCATTAGAGATTGTCACAATAATTCATTCTTAAGAAGTCTTGTAAAGTGCGAGCTGTGGAGCAGGTGGTTTATAGAGATGGTCGTTTTTACATTAACGATGCCAGGCATCGATGCCAGTTGCCGATGCCGATATCCGATGCCGAGTTACGTTGACAACGGATACCGATGCCATTTAGTTGCCGATGCTCAAAACCGAAAACTGAGTCATCGCATCGGGTATCGTGTCTCAATCCCCACTCCCAGGCATCGATGCCGATGCCGATGCCGATCCCGATGCCGTTGACACATGACGATACAGATATCATATCGGATGTTTTGTATTACTGACAATGGATGCTAATGCCATCTACTTTTTCTATTATATTTTTTTTCATAGATGGCGTTAACGCATCGTAATATAAATTCGCTTTCTTTCTTTATAATTTGTTTGAAGTTGTTCCGTTGTCAGTACCTACCATAAAACTAACTATTACAATAAATTCAAAATGTCGTAACTTTACGATTAGATGCGTTATGTGATATCAACAATGTATGTATTATGACTGAGCTAAAAAAAAAAGGTCATCCCACGTAGAATGGGCTAAATGGTAATGGTAAATACATATGTTTGGCATCGATGCCAAAAATAACGATGCCGATATCGGATGCCGCATCTCTGGTAACGATGCGCATCGATGACAAAAATATTCAAAAACGCCCATGTCTAGTGGTTTATGACACTCGCCACCGCCGCTGAGGCGAAGCTGCGGTGGTGAGTGTTAAAACCATCTGGGACGATAAGCTCGCGTGGGGCCGCCGGAACCCCGCTGTTATGCAAAATAATGTTATGACATAAAAAGTTCTGCTATAAAGGGTAGACCCATTATATATACCTAGCTAAAATTTATTTCAATATTCCCATTAAAAAAGATAATGTCTGGCTGCGGTAAGGTTAACATATTGATTTCTTACATTTACGCGAATATTAGACATTGAAATAAAACTACTTTGTACGGATTTTATCGCGGTATATTGATATCATTTTATCCCGACGTTTCGGATCCTTTACAGCATCCATGGTCACGGGCCGACTGAGGTATTGGTCGTCTTAAAGTTATAATATTGCGACACCTGCTTGGAACACCATCGTAGATTCTATTAAATCTAAAAAACTATAAATACTCTTTATCTATGGTGATCGCTCTAAAGGTTCGATATTGCCAGTAGATCACCACATGTTATCATGTATGACTACTTAGTTTGTTACACGTTTCGCCCTAACAACTGTTACCTGGTTACTTCGCGAGCTACACGTCGCGACATCCAAGAAGAAAACAGCACGAAGGACACGGTGAGCTCATTTGTGTAAATCGAATTGTCATTAATAATTAAAAATGTAAGGTAGCTGTTAGTACTTATAACTTCAAGACGACCTACACCTCAGTCGGCCCGTGACCATGGATGCTGATGTACCGACATCTATCTAGCTATATTCGAATTACGCTAATCCTACATCGCGCAAGTGAAATTTGCACGCGAGATAGGATATACAACCACCCAACATCAACCGTTGGGCAGTAGCCCGCCAGGCACAAGACCTCGCCTGGTCGGAGGATCCTCCTTTTCAAATGGAGGGATTCACACCTCATTCCCTCCATACTGGTGACCAACGCAACCTTCGATGATCATCACTCCTCACAGCACTCTCCAGCGCATCATCCTGCCAGCCAGCACCCTTTCAGCTTCAACCTTGACCACACGCCTGTAGCGGACGCACATGCCTTGTCAGGACCTTCAGCCGGCACCAGCAACTGGGCACAGCACACTGCACTTTGGCTGGTCATCTAGCAGATCCACTCTAAAGGATCCGAAACGTCGGGTTAAAATAATATCAATATACCGCGATAAAATCCGCAATAAGTAGTTTTATTTCAATGCGGTAAGGTTACTAACATTACCGCACCAAAAAATGTTTTCTGTGAAATAACTAACAAACGATATACGCAACAAATTTGGCCCCAATATCGAAATCTACGAAATCAAAATAAATTAGCATTGCCGGTTTTTTTCTAAACTTGCCATGTTCCACCCCGGACCAGTTGTAAAGTGTGATTGTTATGTGTGTGAAAGTATACAGGGCGTCACACGGATATGTCACATGGAGAGAAAGTACCTTGAATATTGTAGATGTAACATTTTACTGAATGAAGACAATATTTAAATTTAAAAACAATTTAAACTGCATTCATGGATATTTAAATAATTACATGGTTGAACCGGAAATCGAACCCGTTACATGAGAAAAATAATCATCCTGTCGCTTTATCATACCGATCGAAAGGTTTCATCATAAGGATTATTTTTTGCTTCATAACATACTGTCAAAAATAAAAGGAAGACCATGAATTTTAAATTTTTTTATACAAAAATAATCAATTTATCAAATGCTCTAAAGTCATCCCTTGCTGTTGAATACAAAGTCGCACTCTTTTGATTATTTCGCTCAGGTCGCTCTGTCGATTTTTTGATCTTATTATGGAGGATATTTAGAGTAATACGTCTAAGTTCTGCTTGTAGCTCGTGGACACTTTCATACTGGTTCTTGTAAACTACATTTTTTACATAACCCCATAAAAAATCTAACAGTGTTAGATTAGAGTTAGTTAAAAATGTGTTAATATCACTGTAATAATAAATATAATTAAATTATTTTTCTATGGTGTGCCGAAGTCAGGGCCTATATCAGGATCCATAACTGTCACTCAATCAAATATTCTATTTTACCATCTATACACATTATGGAAAGCAAATAAATGAATATGTATATTTAAAAATGTGCACAACACTTAAAAAACTAGCAGGGCAACTAATTATTTATAACATTAAATGACCATTTTCGATTTTATTTTGCTGGGATAACGCACACCCTTCAATAACTTAACTCCGACGCCACTTAAAATTGCATCTGAAGCTATCTTTTTATTTCCATTATTTGGTTCTAATTTCATATTTCTTCTTGGCAGGAATAACCAAAAATAGTACAGCTGTGGGCCTTTCTAGAGTTGGAGCTACTGACCAGCGGATAGCAGTAATGTCACTCGACGCGATGCAAAACTTTGACCTGGGGCCGCCACTTCATAGCCTCGTCATTCCTGCTCCCAATTTACATCCGTTGGAACTAGACTATCTCACACAATTTAAATCGTGCAGCTGAATTAACAAGCTAACATCTTTTGTTACAAATTAATAAAAAATCGATTTAATTAATATATTTTTATTATTTACAATAATTATAATTATAATAATAAAAAATCATGATATTATTAACAGAATTTGATACGACCATGAGAAACCACATACAAACCCATTATTGGTCCACAAAGCTACCACAAAATACATACTACAACAAAATTACTTTAAATTATATGTTAAAAGGTACATTAATTATTATTTGGTCTAAGTTTCACAATTATAAATAATGAAAACTATTATAATATACAAATAACGGAATGTAGATATACCAACATTAAAAAATAAGTCACCTACTATTGGTATACATCAAACATCTCTAGATAAAACTGGAAACTGGTGGGTCAAATTATTGTAATTAATAATAATTAGGAGCCTATCATATGGAATTTTACATAACACTAGCACATTTTCTTAACACAATTATACAGTCTTTAGACTTAGTTGTAAGGGTACATACATGATTTTAATAATATATTAAAACAAATTCACGTGCTTTCTATTTATCAAGTGAGATTACAAAACAGGGAACTATATAAATAGACATTCAGTTAGAGTATTTAAATATTCAAACAGCTGATACTTGTTGATCGTCGTCATCGTCATCAGGAGCATCGTGATAATAATCATAAGGACGGGTGACGCCCTCATGTGAATGCGCCCGACTGAGCCGCTCAAGCCGTGCTACTTGAGCCGCTAGCGTATAAGGAGCCTGCGGCATGCGTGGCGGCGGCACGGGCCGTGCGCAGCTCGCTGTTGTGCACGAGCCGTGGCCACTGTCACTCGATGTCGCGGACCCGGTCTTCCGTAATGGCAAGTTAACTAACGACGTAACGCTACTGCTCTCTGCTGATAGGTCGACTGGTAAAGGCGTTGGAGTATCTGAGTGAGATCTCTCGTGTGCTGTACGAGGACAACAGATACCAGGACCAGGCCCATCGCGGCGATGCGAACATGGAGAAGGCCCCGACGGCGGTGGTCGAGGTTGATGTGGTCTAGTTTTGGCTGGTTCTGAGAGAGCTAGTAGTTTTCTGACAGCTTGAGGTGATGCAGTCCCAAACTTATTTCCTGCAAAACTCTTCTTGCTTTCACTGGCTGATGAAGCACTACTTGTAGTAGATAGCGAAGGTGATGGGTGTCTACGCCTTGGGATTGCAGGGGCTGGCCCAGCACCCTCACATTCCAGGGACAATGTGTGAAGACGCTCTTCATCAGTTTCAACATGCATTCTATTTAAATATGCCTTTACTCGTCGCACCATTTGTGCTTCTTCAAACATTTTTTTAGGATTGGGAACATTTGAAGACTTTTTTCGTCTTTTTACAGTTACTTGACCTTGCTGTACTCCTCCAGTAGTCAGCTGGTTTAGAGCAACCATAGCATTTGAAGGTGGTTGTTTACCTAACTCCAGCAAGGTTAGGAGGTCATAAGGTGCACTGCACATGTTAGTAAGTGTGCGAACTTCTTTTGCAATCATTCTCAACTTTTCAAAATTGACCATACCTTCAACTTTTGTATCATTGCCCAAATGTATGAATGTAAGATCTTTTTTAACCACTGGATAGAATGGAATAACTGGTGATCTACCCTGCTCAGTAGTAACTAGCTGTCTATATTTAGACATGTTTCTAGATGGGTCCATCAGCATTTGCAAGTCAGTGAACAATTTTAGATACTTAGTTGGTAATTTTTCCCACGTCATTCTTAATCTAGACACTGCACCATGTCCCAATCCCGATATTATAGCAAACATAGAGTTAAAGTTTTTGCATTCCTTGCAATGGCGAGCAACTTTAATAAACTGTTTTATAATCTTTTGACGGCGTGCAAGAGTCTGTTCATTGACTACTTCTGTGACAACCCAAAACATTTCCTTATTAACAAGTTCAGCAAATTGTGATAGCATAGGTGTTCCATATCTACTTTTTAGTTCAAACAAATCATCAACATATTCAGTACTTTCAATCTGTCGAAAGATACAAAAATCTTGTAAAGTTAGTTGCACTGCAACCTCCACAGCATTTAACTGTAGAAAATGAACAACACTTTCCCTTAAAAGCTCAGGGGCCATTTCATCAGGTACCAAATTTTCAGTAATTCCATTTGTTTTTAGGTAATACCTAGAGCTAAGGCCAATTCGTTCAGCAAGATTTTGTAATTGATCTGGCAAGCGATGTTGTTTTATGATGCCTCCTTGAGCTACAGACACCTCACACAGTGAAAAGTTAGAACTTGGATCAGTGATTCCAAATTCTTGTAGAGTCAACATTACTACTTCTCTTGCTGTTGTTTCTTTGTGTACTAACAAATATTTGCAAGTTTGGTCAGATTTGTATACTTTGAGTACATGTTCAGGATAATCAGAAGATTGGTATTCATCATAACATATTGATATCAAATCGGGATTACTGTGAGAGTTGTAAAATGAATTGCTGGTATTTGCTTTGTTTAGAGATTCAGAGTTTGAAAGAATACTGTCATCTGTAGGTAAACCATCAGTAATCATATTTTTAGGAAGAAGATTCATTTTCATTAAAGCTTTCTGTAGTTTTCTCTTAGGTCCCAAAGTCATGAATCCTTTCTGAGGTTCTTTCTTGATGCTCAACTGCTGTGGTTTCTTGGTGGGTGATTGAAACACTGGTGTCAACATAATAGGATCATCACTGAGTAATTCTGCAGTAGACAGCCTAGCCCTTGGGTCAGTTTGCCAGTGAACTCTGTTAGAACAACCTCTTTGCCTAGGGGAATTTTCAGGCATTAACAACATTTGCTTAAAAGCTAATAAGTTGCTTTTCACAGTAATACTTAAATGTGTTGATCCTGTTATTATTTCCATTGCTTTTGCATGACTTACATGCTGAAAAGATTGACCATTTACTTCTAACACCTGGTCTCCCCTCTTTAATCCAACATCTTCAGCTTTTGAATGTTTTTCTACTTTAAATATAAATATACCATAACCTCTCTCATATCCACCAAGTATAGTAAAGTTTAGAGGTTCATCTCTTGTGGGACGAGATAATGTGACACTCCGTGTTCTAGCCTTGGCAGAACAAGCTATGTTTAGCAGCCTCAATTGACTTTCCATTTTTTCACGTTCTAAAGCAATTTCAAAGCTCTCAAGAAATTCCATCATACTTGAATCAGTTTCAAAATCAGTAAAATGATTGTTGACCCAAAGCAGTACCACACGAGTAACTTTATCCCGGACAGTCGGTTCAGAGAACCAAGCAAGTAACTGTTTTGCAACAACCATTGGACTTTCAATGAAAGTTCTGTGTGTCAACAGGAAATCTTCTACATATGTTGAATCACGAGAATTATCCTCAACCAGTTGTAACATTAATTGTTCTGGAGTTCCACGGATAACAACATGTCCTTGTTGTCGTCCCAAATCTCCCGCAGCTCCTCTATATTCTGTAACCAAAACTACTACACCATTTTCATTTTCATGCCTTCTTATATTTTCTTCACCTTGATGTAGTATTCGATAATAGTCAGTCTGAGTAATACATACAAATTGACAGTCATCACATTTTGTTGTCATAACACCTTTGTGATATAATTTTTCAAGAGTGGCTTCAGCCATCCCAAAGCTATCACCAACATTCAAGTGTTCTACTTCACCACTTTGATGCTCGATACTAACATGTCCATTAATGAGAACAGACCATGAATCATGCTCTTCTCCATCATTCATGACCACTGTTCCAGCTTTCTCAACCACTGCAAATACCATAACAGCACATAGGGCACGGCGTACTGTTAATGTCATATTTGTAAATGCTTTCAAATGTTGAGTGAACTCCAAGAGTATTTCAATATCATCTTCAGATCGTTCACTTGGATCCTTTTCAAGACATTCCCGCACAGCATCACGCACTGTCAAACTGTCCATACTTTCTTCCAAATCCTCCTCTTCATCAGAGTCAACAATGGACTCGAGGAGTCCAGAGAGGTCGACCTCCATATCCATGTCCAAAGAGCTATGTACTGAGGTCATCGTGTCACTACCACTGTATGCAGAACTAGTGTCACTAGCGTTGGAGCACTTCAGTGTGTGGGGGTACAGCTCCGGACTGTGACGGCCTCCACGCCCACCTCTCAACATCGTGAAGTTTCTGACCAGACTGACGCCCAGCTTCTGAAATTAAATCAGCATTATAAAGAAAACTCAAAAAAATAATCTGCACATTTCAATTGATACATAAACAATAACAGACAAGATATTGTTAAATAATATACTTAATGTGAATAAAGTTAACCCAATGAATGAAATATTATTCATCGAATATATACTTAATGAGAGATGTGCGACTGAGAGACTTTCTTCGATTCGGATGTGTCTTTGTAAGCAAGATTGTAGGTGTAATTCAAATTTTAAAGTTACGTCATGGTTTGTTATTTAAGTGACTAGTCAAACAATAGGTATTCGTATCAAAAACAATAAATAATAAATAAATATATGAATTTCAAACCTTCACAATTTCTATTTATTTTGCATTCATGGCGGAACTGTCAGCGCTTCCATGTTGCTTTCTAAATTATTACCCTTCGCCAACAACTCACAGTAACTCAATGTTACTATATTTCACCTCAAACTAAATAAATGAATATCATTTAAACATGAACTAATACCAAAAAAACATTTAAGAAGTTAAATTATTTTGTAATAATCGCGGAAAATCTTTAGAAAGCTACTTTTCCCTGCAAAGCCTGAATAATATGCCATAGAGATTCCAGATTCTATTCTCTGTAAAAATAAAAACCATAGAGACAGACCACAGAGAAAAGATTAAATTGTGTGGACATATCCTAATTCTGAAATGGAAACCGTTATAGACAGACTGCAATCAAAAGATATATCAAAGTGACAACATCCCAATTATAGTTTAGCGCACCAATTTTTTGTTGTGTTATGTAAATTAATTTGCTTTATTGAGAGGGGAGCCAGGAGGCTTATTGGCGATGAACTTGCCAGCAAAAGGCTTGAATTGAAAGCTTGCTAGCTTGTCGGTCTTTTACCGGATACATTTCGGAGAGTGTGCGTCAGAACTGCACGATCTGGTTTTGCCATCACCCTTTTACTATCGGACAACCAGGCTAACTGATAAGCGGCACCGTTTCATGGTGGAAATTCCCAAAACCCGCACGAAGCTTTTCGTTTCGTCGTTTTTTATTCACACAGCGAAGCGAAGGAATGGAATCATTTGCCTGAGTTTGTTTTTCCCGATGAGTACAATTTGGGGGTATTCAAGTCACGAGTGAATAGGTATCTTATAAGTAAGCGTGCTTCATCTTCGTCACTTACCATCAGGTGAGATTGTGGTCAAACGCTGACCTATAAATGATAAAAAAACAAGAGTTGCTTTAATTTGTGGTTATCTAAAATTTTATTATAATGTTTAAAACCTTATGACTGCACGCAGGACTCTAGTAGTACCATACCTGCGTTGGACCAAATCGGTCCAAATTGGAGCACGCCTTGAGAGATGCGATACATTTTTTTTGTAATGACAATAAATAACAAATATAGTTCTATTTTATAAATAAATAAATTATAAAATAATCTGACTACTAGATACTGTCTTGTTTTTCAAACTTTAATTTGTATAATTTTGATATGTCTTTACATTTGTAAAATATATGGTCTATGGGATAAGAAGTGTATATATATGTACATATAATCAGGTTCATTTCTATTTGGTTTATTGGAATGGATTGTGTGTGAGCTCTTACCTACCAGCCTATAGCCGTCCACTGCTGAACGTAGGCCTCCCCCAAAGAGCGCCAACCATCCCAGTCTTGGGCAGCTCGCATCCAATGAGCATTAACTAAAGATCAATATTTATGATCCTTTATTTTTTTTTAAATTTAATATGGTGTTTAGGCCTACATTATAATATATATTTAAATATAAATTATATTTTGAGTTAGTGTTTTAGCCGAAAACAACGCGGGCTGTGGCCACGCTGATTGTTAGTTCCGTAATTACTGCTTCAGCAAAATGTTTCAAATAAAAATCAATTCAAGGAAGTTTTATTTTCCTTCTGGTTTCGCCCTTCATCACATCAACCGTTAGAATCTACTGCTTGACATAGGTCTCGGTTTCGCCCTTACTCGGCCGGAATTAACGATTTACAACATTTTATAATCCATCACCGCAGTCACTAAGTAATAGAGGTAAAATAACATTATGATCTTAGATACCATAGTGCTAACTACAAACACATAGTTTTTTCTTAATTTATTATCTTTATTGTAGCTGCGTTTTACAACCGGAATTGACCGGAACAGGTTTTAGCATTATTGTACCTTTTATAATTAATTTACGAAATGTTTTATACATTTTACGTTTAACATTACTGTTTACGGTTTATTTTATCATCGCATTTATTTTAACAGTAGGTATTACGGCAAATATTGAAGAAAATTATAAAAAGTATTAAGACTGGTTAACTGAACATTTTCTATCTCCATCTATTTTCAGAAATAGGTACTTTTGTATGAGTGTAGCGTTTTCGCAGCAAACCAGTGATGTTAATCTTTTAGTTACAAATTTTGTAAATTGATCGCTTCTCGTTGTGAAAAAAGTCGCATATACGTTTGATTAGTCTTGTGAAAGTGCAACAACTTAAAATAATCTTGTGTATAGCGTTAAAATGCGTCCTATTTTAGAGTCGAAACGGATGGTGAGCGATGGCGAGAATACGATGATAGATTTTTGGTGTTAGATTTGCTCCGTGTCATCACCGCTTTAGTTTCCGATTACGTCCAGGAAAGACGATAACCGTTTTGATTCGCTGATTTACGCTTAATCACAGACAAATCTTTAAAAATTTCTTGCGATTATTGTTAGAAAATATATTGTCATTGACTGACCGGCTGATATTACACGAGGCTTGTATGTATATGCGACTTCTGCCTTCTGCTATTCGTGACACGCCTCAGAAAATAAATCTAAATTTGTGAATCGAATTATTCTTTTCTGTATTTGTGTCATTTTAGTGATAGAGACGGTTTTAAATTACGTAACTGTTGTGGAATCTTGAAGTGTATAAAGAATGGCCTGAGTGTGACCACTCCATTACCGTCATGTGTGACGAAGAATTGTTTGTTTAGGCTCTAATATTGTGCATCCTACGGAAAGTGCGCGTTCGACTCGTGGACTGGGCCAGATCATGACTCTGCTTGAATCAAAACAATTTTCGCATTGATCGCCGTCTACCTATCGTCATTTGGGACACTTTTATAATATCAAAATGTCTTCGGGAACTTTTGTGGACAGAATTGACCCTTTCGCGAAGCGGTCGCTTAAGAAAAAAACCAAGAAGTCTCAGGGCTCCTCTCGATACCGCAACACGCAGGATGTTGAGCTGCAGGCACTACCCTTGCTCAAAGGTGGGTCCTATGAATTTTGATCCGATATATACGCGTCTGTTCTGTTTTCTTTACAGTATTTTATATTTACCTTAAAGTTTGGTTTTTACAATAGGTTCATTTGTTCTGAAATTACCAGTTCATTGAACTTTTACCTTGGATTTAACTATTCAAATGAGTAAGGAATGAAATCTTGTTTAAATAAAAATCATTGTGGACTTTGATATAAGGGAACTGCAACTAAAAATATGAAAATAAAACAACAACTTGAAATGTACCTAGTTACAAAATGTTGTTAACTTGGATAATGCTAAAATACAATTAAACTGGGTATGATAAAAGTTCAACTATTATCAATTTACTGAGTACCTAAATTATGATCTCCATGCTGCATGCTTAGTAAGTTTGACAGCTAAATATGTAAACAAATCATGATCAGAGCATTAACATATTAATTATTTTATTAAAAAATAATCACTATAAATAATGGTATATTATATTTGCTTGGACTGTAGAAAATAATAGATATCCTGTAGTCCATAATTAGTCTGATTAGATTATTAGAATGATTGAATATTCAGTTATATTTTAAATAGTATGTTGTTATGCCAAATGCGATTCTGCTATTAACTCTATTGAATTGGTGTATGTGAAAAAAAAATGTATAATAATAAAATTTGTTTGTAACAATTGAGAGTTAACTACCAATGAGAATACCTGGTCATACTGCAATTTGCAATATAAATAGTAGCAACTTTTATCTTATAGGAAATTATGAAAAGTTACAATATTTGTGTTAATTTATTCATAAATGGTGTCCACACATGCATATTATTTATATTAATGTGTTAAGTATCTATACTTACAAATGTATGTATCTAATACAGATTTAGCGTTACTTGATAGTCTAACTAATGTTATTCATGGCAACATCATTGTTTGTGATGCTATCAATCTATTAATATACTTATAAATTAGTAGTTGTATCAGTAGGAAAAATATTGATTATAATTAGGCATCACTGAAAAACAAAAGGAAAAATGGTATATAACATAGACACTACAGTGTTTTGTTTTGTATATTTCTCATGCTTCATTAATTGCTTTCAGATGTTCCAAGCGGTGAACAAGAGGAGTTGTTTATTCGAAAACTGCGACAATGCTGTGTTGCATTTGACTTCATGGATCCGGTTGCTGACTTGAAGGGGAAGGAGATTAAGCGTGCAACCCTCAATGAACTGGTTGAGTACATCACTGGAGGCCGTGGGGTGCTCACTGAACCTGTTTACCCAGAGATTATTAAAATGGTATGATTAAAATTGATTATTACTATTATTATTTTAATACAATTAAATATCTAAATTGAGTCCATCAATATTATTTAAACTTAATAATGAGTCGGCAATATAAAAAAATTGACAAATGTTTATGCAATTATTTACTTAAACCCTTCATCTCATCTCAACTTCTCTAAATTGTGTCTTAGTACACCTACACCTGATATTCTTTGGCTAAGAATTGTATGTAAGTTTTATTATTACTAAGATTTCATGACTAGTAAACAAATGTTTTTAAATGCTAATTGGCTAGCTATAGCTAAGTTATTAGCATTTTTATATATTTAAATAGTGATGAGACATATCCCATCGCCATTGAAATATATATCAGGCGGGATTCGAACCCGCGTCTTCTGGATAAGTACTCCAGACGCTCTGCCAACTGAGCCACCGAGGTATCCGCCTGATGTGTTGAATTTTGCTTTCTTTTTTTGTTATTTATGTCTTACGGTGACATAGCAACATCGATTGGACAATTCTGTCCAACCCAGATATATATTCATTTAGTTCATTCCAATCTCGAAAAAGCCCCTAAATAATGCACTGTAAAAGCAACCTTGGTGCTAAACAATTCTTTAGTGAGTGAAGTAGGTAATTAAGTATTTAAGGAATAAAAATAGATCAAAGGGTAACAGATGTAGGCTGGTCAAAGTATCACATGTGACACATCTTTATAGGTATACTAGCTGACCCAGCAAACATTGTTTTGCCACATTTTAGGAGTTGGTAGAAGGGCGAAAATTTTGAATTACAAGTATTTTTTTATGCCAAATCATAAAAAAAATATATAGTAAAAAAAAATACTGCTGAGGGACATCCTTACCACCTAGGGGTATAAAAAAACGATGGCTACGACCGATTCTCAGAAGTACCAAATATACATACAAAAATCCATAATATTAAAAAAAAATACTCAGGAGTTAATAATTTAATAATAAAATTGGGTGTGAAATGTCATTTGTAGTTCCAATTTACAAATCTACTTGTATCAAAGGATGCAAGTAAAAAAAAACCATTGTGTTCGTAACTGATGAACATATTTAACTAATCAATACAGCTTTATATCCATTTATCATAGAAGATAGCAAGGTAATGCACATTAGTTCTAGAAATAGAATTAGTTTTAACCCAAAATCTCTCTTGTTAGTTTTATGATTGTATGTGATGTGGTATGCTTGGTTTTTGTTGTCTTGAAGCTGTATGCCAGTTTATTAAGGAGTTTCAGATGGTCGAAATATAATTTCGCCTCTTTATGATTTTGAATAAATAGGTAGAATTGACCATTATACGTCAATTTTATGCTAATTTTATTCCTGTAATATTAATTTATTTTTAGCAATAAGTTTCTTTGATATCAATAGCTTTACCTGTCATGGATATTCACCCATCCTGTATTCAGTACAAAAGGTGTAAAGGAATTATTAATGTCATGTCATTTAAGAACTCAACAAAAAAAACCAACCTGAGCTATTTAATAAGGGCTTTTTTAATTCATTTTAATGTTACTAATAGACTCTTAATATTATAACTAAGTTGATCCACACACTGCCACGCTCCGGGATGCGTGGCGACGGAGCCACGCATGTGGGTGCGGGAGTGCAAATCTGCATCATCGTGCAAATTTCTCCGCACAAACGCGCGGGGCTGCGGTATAGTCATGCGCTGGCCTAGAGGCATCATTCACAGCAGCTTGCGGTGGTGATAGTACATTAAGAGCATTGTTTTTTATTCTAATGGTTATTGTTTCGAACTCATTCAGGATGCTGAGTTTTGTTACCTGCTTATTTTTGTATAATAAAATTAGATTAGGAAATCTTGTATATGTATAGCAGATATTGGGTACATCCTTTTTTACGAACAAGATCGATAAATGGGTTATTTCATCATCAACCCATTATTGTCTATGCTAGGCACGGGTCTCCTCTCATTTGAGAGGGATTAGGCTATAATCCACCACGCTAACCTAAGCGGGTTGGCAGACATTACATGCTTACTATCGAGAAAATCTCTCAAGCATGCAGGTTTCCTCACGATGTTGTACTTCACCGGTTGAGCATGTGATAAATATGCACATAACTTCCAAAAAGTCAGTGGTGCGTGCCTTGGGTTTGAACTCGAGACCTCTGACATCTCATTCCACTGGTCACACCGCTAGGCTACCACAGCTCTGAAAAACGGTCATGTTCAGAATATTATTCCAAATTGCTTCACGACCTTTGTGTAGTGTGAACCGAAATAGTACGTGTGGCTGTGTCAAAATTACGCACGGTACTGCAGATCTCGGTGTGCCATACCCTGCGTGTTGCCCCGCACCCACGCGCAGGAGTGCGTGTTTCTCCGCTTGTAGGCGCGCGTGAATGCGTTTTTGGTGTGTTGTACTATGCGCGTTTTCCATACAAACACAGGTACTTCCGACGTAAGATCACGCACTCCCGCGCTACGCTGCGTGATGAGGGGCAGCTTGTGGATCGCCTAATGGTTGCTTATTGTTATAACATTATAGCTTGTAGCATTGCAAATGGGAACACCCAACTCACCCACTCGAACTCCGAAATATTTTATTCCGAATTTCGATGTTCCGATTTTCAGAAGTCCGAATTTCATAATACCTAATAAATTAGGGGCACTTATACGAAAGTCGAAATATATCCCTTTTTACATTGTTCTCCATACATTTTTTTCAACCACGTGCTGTAAAATAAAGAAAAAGGTTGAAAATTAGTGATAAATATTGATTAAATCCACGTATCTATAGGTACGGGGCGCACAGTGGATCGAAATTCATAGACATAGGAATCAACTTAGTAAATCTTTTATTTTCTTAGCTGTAATGGGTCTCTCGTCAAAATAGCCTCATTTTATTTTCTATTATATAGTACAATGTTATATTATTCTGTCCCAGATATCGGCCAATTTATTCCGCACTCTACCACCAAGTGAAAATCCTGATTTCGATCCTGAAGAAGATGATCCAACATTGGAGGCCTCATGGCCGCATCTTCAACTAGTCTACGAATTCTTCCTGCGCTTCCTCGAGTCAACTGACTTTCAGCCTACTATTGGCAAGAAGGTTATTGACCAAAAATTTGTACTGCAGGTATGTATTGTATGTTATTGAATTTAACGCGCTGCCATATAATTCACTATTGTGTTGAAGCGTTATGGGCCCAAAAATAAATGGTAAAAAAGTTCAAAACATGGAATATCTATAAATGCGGCCCCTTATTTGTTTACGGCGTATAAATTTAATGTTTCAGCTCCCCATATCGGCGTATAAATTTAATATCTCGCTTTTACTCCTCATGTGTTCAATTAATTAACCATAAATTTAAAATTCGATGGCACTGAACATATAAATAGGTTTAGGCTTTAAATCCAAATATAATATAATCTACAAAGTGCCGAGTGCCGAATCGTGTATGCAAATGCAAAAGAGTTCATAAATGACTGAGTACATATACTCGAGATAATAATCTGATAACTGATAGGTCCTGTGTCGACGGTACCGTTTTCACCTCTATCATTTAAGGTCTAATACGGAACCATTTTCTTGTCATTTATAAAATCAGTGTTTACTAAAATTAGTTGAATATGAAAATATAGTTGCTTTGAAAATTTTGAATCGAAAGGACACAGTGGTAGAAATTGGTGTTCATTTGACTAAATTTACTTTGTTTTGTCTAGTACAAGTATTATAAGAACCACGGATGTCGATGTACTATTGATATTTTTTGTAATAGTTAGCTTACTTAAAGAAATATATATTTAATGCCAGAATAGGTCGAGAAATCTTCTAGATATAATTAAGCCTTTAAGAATGATGTAGCACAAGGTTAGTATATTTATTCTAATTTTAGTGCATGAGATATATTTATAATGTTTGGTTTCTAGCTTTTAGATTTGTTCGATTCTGAAGACCCGCGCGAGCGTGACTTCTTAAAAACGGTGCTGCATCGCATCTACGGCAAGTTCTTAGGATTGCGAGCCTTTATACGAAAGCAGATTAACAATATATTTCTACGATTCGTTTATGAAACAGAACATTTTAATGGTGTGGGTGAACTCTTGGAAATTTTGGGAAGGTCAGTAGACTGAATTGTCTGTTATTTAGCAACTTGCAAGAATATTTATATGGAGATATCGGCATTATGTAGTGTGCAAAGTGAATTAGTATTAACATGATTTTTGTTTCATGTTTTGCAGTATAATCAATGGATTTGCACTCCCATTGAAGAGTGAGCACAAACAATTCTTGGTAAAGGTGCTGCTGCCACTGCACAAGGTGAAGTGTCTGTCCCTGTATCACGCACAGCTCGCCTATTGCGTGGTGCAGTTCCTTGAAAAGGATGCCACCCTTACCGAGCATGTTGTGCGCGGTCTGCTTAAATTTTGGCCCAAGACATGCTCACAGAAAGAGGTAATTTAAAAAAAACCATTACAATAAATAATCTTTTTTTAATTTGCTGCATTTAGTAACGAAAAACATTAAAATATCTTTCTTTAGGGAGCGTTCAAGTATTACGTAACGAATTTAGGAGGGAGGGGGTCTTACGACACGTTACGATGCGTTACAGAGGCGGCAACTACGCGTTACGTAAATTATTTTTGCCCTTCAGAACGGTCGCGTAGAGATTTTTCTCAACATTTTTTACCTCAAAATTTCAAATGGAATTATCACTTGAACATGTTTTTACCATCTCAAAATTTCTTCCTTGCTTTACGTAAAGTATTAGGAGGTATATTAGCGACTTTTTGGTACTTTTCGCCACATAATAGTGACTTGGTAAAAATGGTCACTTGGTGGTGGTTACATAACGTTTTACTAGGGGGAGGGAGGGGTTAGAGATTTTTTTTTACTGCGCGTTACATAGGGGGGAGTGGGAGTCTAAAATCTTCATAATTTGCATTACGTAGTACTTTAGCGCTCCCTTAGTGGTATACAACTTGGTCAATACATAAATATTATGGTTTTTATTGTACAATAAATAAAATATTTTGTTTTTCTGTGATTGTTAAACAGTTCCCAACTTCAGCTTTTCATTATATTTTATCTGTTAGTTTTAAACATTGTCTTAAACTTAAAAGCAGAAACATATTTTCTATTGTATCTACTTATGTGTAGTGTACTTAGTATGCTTGTACGACTATCCTAAAGAACTTCTTATTCAGTTTGGGTGTGGTGAATGTGTTCCTAAAATATTAAAAAAGGCAGTTGCCAAAATAATCCTGTATGTAATGTGTACTTTTATCTGCCCTTTAGCTTCGTTCCTCTTGTTAAACCATAGAGAGATTTACAAATGATTTTTTTTAGGTGATGTTCTTGGGTGAAATTGAGGAGATATTGGATGTAATTGAGCCTGCTCAATTCGTCAAAATACAAGAACCGTTGTTCAGACAAATAGCTAAATGTGTTTCCAGTCCACATTTTCAGGTAAGTTATTCTATTATTATGACATAACAGTTACTATTTAGAGAAGAAAAAGAGCAAGAAGCTTCTACAAGTTCTAAAAAAACATGTACACTCTACAAGCTAATTGGTCTACATTCACACATGAATCGGATGATAGTTGCATGTACCACCAATTAGGTTGTTAGACTGTACATCATCATATCATATAAAAAACAGTGAGCCGTCACGGGACGCCTGGCAGATCTGAAACATCGACATTATTTTGTAAAAGTAATATGCAGAAAAGAATATATTGTGATAGGAACTAAATATGTCATAATGATAAAATAAAATATTACGATTTCTTTCCACATCAAAAATATATGTGTTAAAAGAAACATATTAACACAAACTCAAAGAGGTTTAATACAATACACAATTCGAAAAAAAAAGGTAAACTTGAAAATAGAACTAAAATCAAATTTAAATTTCGTGGCGACGCGTCGCCACGCCATAAATCGGTTTTACGTGCGGTTATAGATGTTTCACATCAATAATATAATAAACCTTAAAAATAAACAAATAAATTAGATTTCACCTGAGGCCCATTACCAATACATAGTTTTAAAATTAAATGTTTATATCCCCTGCATTTTTGTTTATTTATGTTACCAGCCATCTTTATAATTTAGGTATTCTAAACAATACCTAGGCAATGTATAGAATACCTGGGGCATCCAGGTAATGTATGAAATATTATGAATATTATTGCCCATTACATACTTTACTTAGGTAATGTATACATTTCCTAAGGATTGTATAGAGTACCTGCTGTTGCACCGGCAATGTGTAAATAGGTTAGGTTAGATTAGAACCGTGACCCCCTGCGTCAGAACCGAATTCACAATAAAATGAAAAATCACAATAAATCTAACGCAGAATTTAAAATTCTTCAGGCTATAAGTACATTACCGGCTGCACATTCGATATGGTATAGAATACCTAGGCAAAGTATAAAATAAATAATATTTCATACATAACCTAGACATTTTAGGTATTCTATACATTGCATAAATTACCGGATTATACAGATTACTGGTAACATTTATAATAAAGTTTGAACTTAAACGCTTCAGTAAATTTAATTATAATATTGTTGCGAAGGCAGAAAGTTTTCATGATACTTTTTCCTAATTTAAAATAAAAAACTTTATAATAATTTTATAAGACATTTTGTGATGATGGCATCACTACACAAACTGACAAACCATTATAATTTTACCAAATCAAGTAATTACATGACTAAATTCGAAGTTCCGAAATTTGGTAGATAGGTAGTTTATAGAGGGGTATGTGAAAAGGCACAGACTAAAATACAGAATAACAAGACAGTTAAATAAAATAAAAAACACAAGCATAAGCAATGTTATCCCCGCGAGCTCACACATTTTAATTTGCGAGAATACAGTTACTACTGGAATGTGTACAAGTTTGTATCTGCAAGAACTAGAGACCGTTTTTATTTCATTTTTAGCATAATTTTCATGATTGCATAAGTATAATTAAAATGTATGATTTGACAATAATGGACATTTCTCGGCTTACATTTAATAATATAATTTTCAGGTGGCTGAAAGAGCACTCTATTTTTGGAACAACGAATATATTATGTCGCTGATGGAAGAAAATAATCACGTGATAATGCCTATAATGTTTCCTGCATTGTACCGGATCAGTAAGGAGCACTGGAATCAAACCATAGTAGCGCTTGTCTACAATGTGCTCAAAACTTTCATGGAGATGAATTCCAAGCTCTTTGATGAGCTCACTGCTAGCTATAAGGCGGAACGGCAGAAGTAAGTGTAGCTTGTTTATATATATATATATATAATATCAGATATATTGAGCAGTTATTTTACCATTAAATTCACATTAGACAATTCAAAGTTTTCCTTGAACAGACAAAAGTAGTGAATTCTGCACACTATTATCTTAAATTATTTGGTCTAATTTGTCTATTGGCACTGGAGGATGACAGTTGGTATGTGTATCCAAGACATTCAGATTGTGATGTAAGTGTGATATAACGTTTCAGAGAGAAAAAGCGCGAGAAGGAGCGGGACGAGCTGTGGAAGCGGCTGGGCGAGCTGGAGATCAGCCACAAGCGGCAGCAGGCGGCCGCGGGCGGCACGCCGGCGCTCGCCAAGTGATGTCCCCGACCACACCCTCCATCCACGACCTAGAATAATGCGATTGAATTTGTTTTCAGCTATGTATTGATATTTTCTATTCGATTACATTTTTGTTAATGACGTTATTAATTTTTAATACCTCTAACGGTCGGTCGTCCGGATACGCTATCGTGCCGATGTCTGTGTGGATTCGGTTCGCTCGCGAGCGCCGTCGGGCCGCAGGGCGTGCAGCTCGACTCGTGTTCGGTGTTAATACAAATTACTAAAAGTGCTAAATATTAATATGTCCGCATCCCGATGCACTGTCATAATGATTATTACTATTTTATATACGTTTACATAGGTCTCTAGTTTACTTTAGGATTTTTTAATATTGTTAAATTGTTTAAATAAGTTAAAGTTGTATGTATTATTGATGCATGATCGATAAATGTATTAATCGGGCACCCAGCTTTGGCTGAATATGATTGTACAAAAATGAATAAGAAAAATTAAATATGTAATTTGTTTAGAGTACGCGGGACGTCACGGCGCGGCCCGCCTACGACCTCGCCGTCTCGGCCCGCGCCCGTAGATCGTTGTATGAAATTTTCTTTAAATTAGATGCTCGATTCAATAATGTAATTTGTCGTACTATCATTTTGTATAGTTACATAGTGTAAATAGGCATTTATTTATTATAAATTTATAGCAGTGTGATTTCTATACATAGCTGCGGGAGAGGAACACTTTAATTGGGCAAAATCGGTCTGAGCGAACTGGAGACTATTCATGTATCATGCATACAGCTCGGCAAAACTAAAAAGTTAATTTGGATTATATTGGAGTAGAACAATGCTAAAAGTAGATATAATAATTTGTAAGGGAATAGTCATTAATTTGTATGATATTATTGTAGCAATTAATTTTTTCTATCATCACTTGTAGAGCGCCGCGGGCGCCCGTGGCCCGCAGCGGCCCAACGCGTCCGCGCCTCTGTATATACTGCTACGCGCCGCGACATAGCGCTACTGCGTGTGTATGTATGTACACTGTGGAGATGTTTGTTATGTAAAATGTATTAACATTGCAAAAATTATATATGATCTTATATAAATTACTATTATAGAACACAGTATGGAAATAAAAAAGTTGACTCACATGAATTTAATTCTTTAAGTAAACATAATGTAAATGTAGGCGCTCCGCGGCGGCTAGTAGTAAGCGCCGGCTTCGCTCGTCCGTCGCCTCACCTACTGTCCTCCAGAGATAAAGTTCCCCTAGTGATTACTCGGTTGCGCAAACTACATTGGAAATACACAAGAAATTTTCACATTATTCTAGTTTTTCATTTCGAAATGAGGCCTGATTTAACACTTACATATTTAAAAAGTACAATACTGACGAATCTAACAATGTTATTAGTTATTTCTAATAACTAATATAATAATTTATTGCGAGGCTGAAGTAAATTAACAAGAAATATGTTTAGCCCTCTTAATCCGAAATTAATGCTAAAAAGAAATGGATTGACGGACACACCAACACACAGCCCATAACTATGCTAGGTATAGACTTGACATTATAGGTAGTATTCATCTCATCATCAACCCATTATTGTCCCACTGCTGGGCACGGTTGGAGACCCGTGACCGAGAAATGAGAGGAGTCTCATTTGAGAGGGATTAGGCTATAGTCCACCACGCTAGCCAACTGCGGGTTGGTAGTACAGGTAGCTTTTTATCATTTACAGGAAATAATCAGATTAACGTAGGCAACACCGCGGTATACAATCTTGATACACCCTAAAAACATTGTATCAACTGGTGTACGTACACCTTAACGTTGAGTCATGCATGAGGCACGTTGAACCCGTGCGATCAATAAAGAAGCTCAACGAAACAAGTTCAAGTGTGTGCACATCACTATGACTACCGCAGGTCAAACATCAGAGCCTGGCGGTGGCGACTTGCGCTACAGATTTCTTTTCCAGTTCGATCCAGTACGACGTCTCTTTGTTTAATTCAATTCCTAAATATCAGTATTATGAGACTAAGTGGCTCCCGAGCATACTACAGGCCAACGCCTCCAAAGATGCCCCCTGGACTGGTAGAATTAATAGAAGGATTAACAAGAGAAGTGCTGAAACATAATCCAACAGATATTTATGGATTCAGCGCTGGTTATGTGCAGCAATTGCTGGAAATAAGAGATGGTCCGCGTGAGTTTTTATGCTTATTGTTTTGTACAGTGTAGATGAATCTCAATGGCAGTTGTATCTTATGATTAAAAAAATTGCGCAAATGCGTTTATGAAGTAGTTAAATGACATTTACAGGCTAGGTAGACGGTTGGATGGTTGCGATTGACTGCTGTCGCGCACAAATACTCGGTGTTCAGATTAAAGTCGGCGTAACACAAGTAATGTAAACTAGCTGGAGTATACAGACAAGGTTCCATAGGGGTTCAGCAGTCGAGTGCAACGGCGCGCGGCGTTCTGCTTGGTCGGTGTAAATAGTACATTAGGTTCACCGGCCAGTGCGAGTCAGATCGCATTGGAGCTCCTTTCATGTCAAAGGAACTTGAAGCGAGTGTCAAGTAGATATTTATATGGAATTTACACAGCTAACAATCTGATGAGCATGGCGCGTATGCGGACGGCAATCATCAGCGGCCGCCGCGCTTAAGATTTCTGCCGACATTTTACGTACACATTAATTCACGTTAATATCTTGTATCAAAAAAGACCGAATGTGATAACATAACACTTCTGAATCGTAGGGACTCTGCTGGCGATGAAAGCATTATACGCGCCCGTATTTTAGCGGGTTTCAAGTGAATTATAGCAGTCAATGTTACGCAGTGTAAATTCCATGCAAATAGCTGATATCTGCCAAAACAAAAAGCGAATTATAAAGTAAAACTGCGACTGAATTATATAATTAGTTAACAAATTCAATAACATTACAGTGCAAAAGAAATCTTTAACATTAGAAGAAAAAATAGCAAGGGCGCAAGAAAAGGTTAGAGAAAGGGCTGAAAAGCGCAAACAGCAAAATCGTATCGACTCACATACTGAACAAAGTGACAAAGGTACCGAAGTAAACGCTATTTCTCATAAAGTTAGCTCACAACCACCTGTTTTACAGACATCTACTGTAGTTAGCACTCATAATACGCCGATCCACCACGAACAAGAATTAATTAATTCGTCTGAAGTGGAGATCTTGCATGCTACACAATATAATACAGAAAATGAAGATCTACAATCGGAAAATAAAAAAAAATACAAAAATATTGATAATGAGCCACTAAAGGATAACGATAATAATAATACAAAGACTAATGTCGTAGTAATGAAATGCGAGCCTTATAATGAGGCAACTAGTCAATATGATGATATCGCTATTATAGAAGACATTGGTTTAATAAATAAGCAAACAAAAGCTCAAAATGATCTCGAAGATTCAAGTTCAAATAATGAGAATTTGCCGGAAAAAGCTACAATTACGCAAACAGATGAAGGTATATCGGATGAACAATTAACACATGTTGAAGAAGAACTGTCTGTGAAAGAACAAAATTCAACGAGTTTACCTGATTCCATGTCTGTTAACCAAAATGGTGTAGTGGTAGAAACGGAAGAAATGATGATAATTTATAATCAACAAGCAGGATCGGTAACACCAACTCGTATAGATAAACATAATACAAACTTACAGCCAGACTATTTGATTACGAAAGTAGATGCATCTCAAAGTGATGTATTGCATCAGTCCAATAATAAAGAGGAAACTTTAATAGAACCAGCGAATGATACTCAACTCGTAGAACAATTTAGTGAGAATGTTGAAAATAATATTATGATTAATGACACAATCAACATTTCGTTTAAGGAATCTCCTACGGTAGAACTACAAAGCCCATTGAATAATTCAGATGCGCTAGAATCACTAATAGAAATAAATACTGATGGCGATGTTTTGACACTCCTTACACAGGAATCTCACAATGGTGACTTTGTAGAATCTGACAAAATTATTAAAAATGATACCGAGTTAACTATGAACCAGCAACAATTAAATCCGATACACACTGTTGATATCGATGGAAACCTTGATAACATAGTAGACAATGACACTACAAAAATCAGTGATTGTAAAAATGATACACTAACAAATTTCAGTGAAAATCCTCAAATTAGTCAGGATACTAATAATGTGGATTTAGAAACAGCCGCAATAACTATACAAAAAGTATTCCGCACATTTCTATTTAAAAGTAGAGCCGCTACGTTTGACGAAGCGGTTAGTGATGAAACAATATTCTTAAACGAAGCTGAAAAAAGTAAGGTAATTATTCATGAAATAAATTATTAAAAGTGTTTAATTTTTTTTTTAAACGTTTCTTCCCTTTCGGGATGAGGCAAAGGAATCTAGTCCATACAGCCTAGTCTTCAGTATTCTTTTATTTCATTTATGATGGATGACTGGATGATTCATGATAATGGTTGATGATAGGGTGAATTAATGGTTTATGAAGGGTGATAGATGATTGTTTTTTTCCTAGTTTCAGTAAATATGTGGTTCTTTACTGAAACCTAAGGCGGACTTCTTGGGAGAATTTGAAAGTCACGTTACACTGTTTTGTTTCATTTGCCAACACTCATGCACGTTTTCAAACACTTAATGGTTAATAATCCACCATTATTATACATTAAAGTTTATCAAAACACAAATTTTAGAAAATAAAAGAAAGCTGCTGAACATGAGGCTTCACTTTCCCGCCAAAAAGTCCTAAAAGTGTTTCAAGTCACTTGAGACTTTTTTTTTTTATAAGTGCGGAAAAATCCTTTACGGACCGTCCCATCGCCTGGGGAGGCGACGGGGTGTGTTGGACTCCGCTTGAGCGTTTACGGACTAAAAAACTGCACCCGTCAACGCCACTAACCCTATTGCCGGGGCCATGGGATTCGCAAAAGCATGCACCACAACCCCGGCGGGAAGTCACTTGAGCCTGCCAAATTAATATTTACTTGGTTTTTAGATATTTGTGGATAAATAACACATTGAGGGTTTCTAATCTAGATCGCACAAGTCGCCTACAAAGCTGAAAGACAAATATACTGATTGAGAGGTGTTGGACTAGACAATCACCTGATATATAAATTTTGCCCGCCTCGCCATTTCAGCGAGTGATTTATAAATACGCGCATGGTTATTGTGATTTGAAATCGAAACGAGATTATTATTTATTCTTCTTCTTCGTTGAACATTTAATACTTGTATAATATAGTTGTTTGCGTGGTTCCTATATATTATGAACCTCATCTTAAGTTCGTTATTTGTCTTCCAGGAAGATTGTAATTTTGCTAACTCAGGATCATTAAATGAAAGAAGACCACATGGAATTACTAGAATGGATACAGTATTGCAAACGGTTAACGAAGAAAAATCACTCTCCTTATCTACTGATGATTCTTCTACCTTGTCTAGTGCTGCTACTGTAATTCAAGCACATGTTAGAGGTTTCTTGGTTAGAAATAAATTAAATTCAAATAAGACACTTTCTACAAATTCTTTAGCTGCCAGCCATTCTAACGAACCGTCTCTTATGTCATTAGAAATGGATAATGATCAAAACAATAAAAATAAAACTGTATTAAATATTCATATCGTGCCCGATAATGGCAATTTTTTAAGTAGAGATGAAAGTCTTATTACTTCAATGGACTTATCTTTAGACAGTAGCCCGCCTTCGTCTATTAACTTGCATCCTTTGGGTTACGATAAAAGCGAAAGACGGAAGCAGCTAAAACGGGAAGATGCTATACAGTCGATCTCTCCACCGAGTGATAACAGTGGAAAATTAAGCGAAGATGTCGATTCTGTGAAAGAGTTGCCTCTCAATGGTCAGGATCAGGCACAAGTAGAACATTCTGTAAAGGACATTTCACAGGGAGGTATTAATGTAGAAAATATTGAAACACCAAATGCTAAACAAAATACATCCGAAACCATCGTTAGCTCTAACGAAATTTCTGTTGATCTCAAACAAGTTACTGAAAATGGAGAGCTAATAATACAACCAGAAAGAGGATCTTTATCAAAAGTTAGTTCTGATGAAATGGATGTTGTGACTCCTTTCACGCCAAATGACAGTAACTCTTCAGATGTAAAACTAGTACACTCTGGAGAGTTCCATGATGCAGTGCTTCCTACGAAGGTGACGCGCAGTGACACATCGGTCGCCAGTGGTGAGTGAAGACATCTATTATCAGGTGATAATTACTTTCGTTCTATCAAGGCCATCGCATGAACTGCTATTCGGTAAACAGATGCCGCTTGCCTTGTATTGTAACAATTATGTATGTAGATTGCAATCACTAGCAAGTAACAAGTAATCATATACAATGTGGGGAGGACAATATGATCATAAATGAAACTTCGTATAAGTCATGATATTCCCAACCGTCACACAAAAAATCAAATGAATATATCCAGTAGTTTAGCCACAGGACATTATTTTTCATTTTAAGTATTTTCGACATGATGTTTTGTAAACAGGAGAGCACGCGACAGGTTAACGACTTACGTTGCCAGCTCGCCACTTTAAAAACCTACGCCTTTTCTATCAAATTTATTTTCTCAATGCAAATTATACTTTATGCCCGAGCCATAAGAGTCATAAAGCGTGTCATCACAGCTAGATAAGAAAATATGTATGTGCGAAAGAGATAGGTAAGTTTGCTTGTTTCCTCTTTGCTTACTTGTCGACGTGTCTAGGTTACGCGGTCAGTGTGTCACCGGACGTCCTTACTGCCTGTGACGCATTTTATTTTCTCTGGAATTTCGGATGCGCCCGCGCCCGTTTGAAGTCGCCGCGCGAGTGTTATCGTATCTTTGTTGTTGTGTTGTGTTGTGTTGTGCGAAATTTGACGCTTTGTTTTAATAGTGACAGGACACATAAACGTATTATAGGTACTTAGTTAAATAGCTAAGTGAACTTTGCGAAATTAGACGCTTAATACTTGGTGTTTCAAGGTTTTATTATTAAATAATCATGCCTCGTTACAATTATACCGCTTCGGAGTACACTGATATGATTTTAATTTATGGGGAGTGTCACGGTAATGCCGCTTTAGCTGTACGGACATACCGTGAGACCTATTATCAAGAGTGAGAAATAACATTATACGTCGGTGTAGTTTGTGTATTCAAGAACACGGCGGACATATTGAAAATAAAAAAATTTAATGACTGGCGACATAATTATGTGATCGAAAAGTGATTGTGAATAATAAATTGATCAGTGAATAACTCGCGGGTGAATGATGCCCGACTATTTGGTTAATATTCTGTGATTTGATTTGTGTAATTGAGCATTAATAACAATAAGAATAATGGCGCCAAACATTACGTCGCTGCGTCGGCCACAGCTTTAACATGAATGAAACCAAGCTGCGTTGCCATTCTTATCGCAGGTCAGTGTACCATTTTTATAAATGGTGTTTTATTTTGTTTGCAGTTTTAAGCTATTTAGTTTGTAAGAAAATTTTTTTTTTTTTAATTTCCATGTTCGGATTTATTTGATAGTTTACAAATGTTTCTATAAACCAGTATTGCCAGTGTTTTCATTTAAAGTCATATTGTCATCTCCACATTGTATACATAGATAGTGTTTGTTAGCATTGTACTAAGTATTTATTGTAACACAGGCTGGAATTAAAAATAATAAATAGTGAGTAGATATTAATTTGTATCTAGTTGATTAGGCAGCTCTTTGTAATATTTGCATGATTTTATAATGATATTAATAATATAAACCACAAGGAATCAATTATCTTTACGCTCGCCTGTCGCGCTGGCTGATGCCAGTTAGAATGACGTCACATTAACAGAAACGTTGTTTTGAAAATTTACTTCACTTTACTTTTATCGAGTTGGTACAAATTTCTAAAGATTTAATTTTTTTATCGTAAATATGTACTTAGTACCTAGTAGTAGCTTAGTAGCTCATTGCTGGGTACATTATGTATGTATACTAATAGGTAGGTACATTATTTGTTGAAACAATCGAGTTTTCTTAAATAATAACTGGATTAAATAATAGATGGATGACATAGATATATAGTTGTTGTAAATATATAGATATTATTATAAAAAAACTAAAATGAATCAGGTACAAATGCCCATGCACTTCACACAATTTGCCCCTATCGGGATTCAATCCTGGGGCCCTTGCCACAGGAGCAGATTAAGGCTGCGCTGCGCTTATCGGATCTATTCCGTATATATTATAAATATTATAATATTAAAATGAAGAGCTATTTGAGTCTTAACGTTATTTACATAATGTAAACTGTTTTTAATGTAAATATTAATTACTACAACTTTTTTTTTCAGAATTCAAGAATGTACTGGTGTATTTTCTACTTTGGAATAATTCATAAATCCTTTCCTGTTGCATTAGTCTTTTAAATTTGTCACCGCATAGTTCACGAAAATTAATAAAGCACCTATTGATCCTAATATTACAATTATAACTTTTTTTTTAAAGAGCTACCTGACTGTTCTAATCACAAATACCCACAACTACAAGGTCGTGCCAAGCACGGTTGCTGAGCGTGAATACATGTATACGATTTCGAGTAACAAGTATTAGGTTTGGATTCTTTTCTCGTTAAACGCGATAGGCTCGGTCCTGTATTGCTTGTGACATTATTAAGGAATAACACATATATAACGAACTGGACTCTGGACTATGGGTGTACAAAACTGCCTATCCGGGACACAGGCGTGATTGCAAGCCTGTTTCTGAAATCAAAGCGACCCCCGTTACCAGGTATAACCAATAAAAGTATTATTGGTAATACCTGGTACATCATAATTGGGTCGATAGAGATAAAATAAGACCTCCATACTAAATTAATCTGAATACTAATATTTTGGGTAGCATAATAATATTTAAAAAATCTATAATAGATATTACTAGTTGCTACAGCTGCAACCGCGTTACGATTTAAAAAAAATAAAAACCTTCACCGATATGTTTATTTCATGACACGTATTTAATTTAATATGTCAATAAATATATTGCATATGGGTTGCCTAACAAATTTTAGTCCAGGATATTTTTAATTAAAATAAAAAAAAAAATAATTATACATTCCACCGGTGTGATTATTAGATAAACTCTATACCAATCGAAAGTATGAAGCCCATAGAATATGCACTCGATTAGGTTGCCTATTTTTTTCCGGTACTATTTTCCTATACTATCAAGGAATCGACAACAAACTCGTGTTTAAATACATATCAAATTGAAAAGTATCTGAATCATTATTTGAAAACATCTATCATATAAAAATTTTGTATTTGTATTTGCTTATCACGCGGACACCACTCGTTTTAAAGATTTTGAAAATATACTTGAATACTAGGTATTCGATAATAGGTTTACCCTTATAATAAATATAAATAAATATTCCTAGACATTATGACACAGCGCCATCTAGTTCCGTGGTAAGCAACGAGGCTTGTGTTACGGATACTAGTTGGTTGATATACTACATATATACTTTTTTTTTTTGTAAATACATACATATTATACATAGATACATCCATGACTCGGAAACAAATGTTGATGCTCATCACACAAACATTTGTCCCTACCGGGATTCGAACCCGGGACCCATAGCACAGCAGGCAGCGTTAACTACCGCTGAGCTAAACGGGTCGTCAATAGGTTTACCCTTACTGGCAGCTCTTGTATTTAATAAAGTTGGAGCCCGAGCAGCCCTACCACTGTATAGAAAACAAGACGAATAAACAAAAATATTCATTTGAGTAGGGTAAAACACCCATTTATTGGCACTTTAAGGAGTAGCTTGTATAAAACATTAAAATTAGGCATGTCTTTTTAATTTTGACAAGGTAATGAGTATCCATATTGGTTAAATACACATAGAAGATTGATTATATGTACTTTTTATTTCAATTTAAAGTAGATTATTCCATAGTTTTTATGTTATAAAGAAATGACTCAAAAAACCACATGTTGGCATAGGTAATAAAAGGGTTGGCAGTCAAAATTACCTATTATTGGCCCCTCATTAATTTTGTGGGTATACACTTAAATGAGTAGAAGACAATATTACAGCTATTCTAAATTCTAGGGCTTTAATTAATATAATATATAGATATAGGTATATTTGAGTAGGAACATTAATTAGTTCAAAAATATTAGAAACAAAGTCAGAGATAGGCATTTATTTGAAAGAGTTATTCTTCTCAAATAATTAGTACTAAAAAATCAGTCATAAATCATGTAACTAGGTAATTCTAAGTCATTCATCTTCGATTAGTCTTCCATTTCAGATAAAAGTTTTTCAACACAAGTATATCATTAAGGATTTACACTTAAAGCATATTTTCCTCTGTATACACCTTACGCCTCACCTTTACTGATTTTACTTTTACATAATCTCGTCCTTGGTTTCATGTTAGTTAACTGAAACGAATATCAATGTTACCAATCATGAACACAACAGAATTACCAATTATTGATACATGCCAATAAATAGACCTAACATAATTGACACATTTTTGATACCAAATGTTAGCACGGTAAAAAAATATGAAAATCGCCATTAATACAATAATTTATTTACGGCTAAAATAAGATTAAGTACTCTTAAATCACATTAAATAACATTTGTAGTCAAAATTTAAAAGATCAACTAATATACACAAGAATAAAATTAGTCTTACCTTAGCAAAAAATCAAAATTTTATTTGTTTTTTCCACAAACGTTCAGACACGTCCCATAATTTCTTATTGAGGCACCTTATTGAAAATACATCTGTTTCTATGCTGGTAGGGCAATAGAGTATAAAACTACCGATGTTATCCTATTTGAAAAAATATGTTTTGCGTTCTGATAATCTTAATATAGTTAAAATTGTGTAAGGTGCCAATAAATTGGTAGGGTGCCAACATTAGGGTAGTTTACCCTATGTGGATATGATTTTATTACAAAATAAATTTTAAATATAGAATGGATGTGTACATGTCTGTAACTTTTGCTCGCAACTTTGCTCGCGCAATTTTATACTACTTCTCCCCATTTCGCGCGTAATGGGTTCAATTTCCAAAAACGAAGAAACATATGCTTAGCAGATGCAATTAGTTTTGCTGAGTAGCTTCAACATTAAATTTATATATATTACATGTATACCACCATTCATCCCCTTGAGGTCGAATTCCCAAAAAATCCTTTTCATTTCTCATACTCAGAATAGAAAGTACTTAGTGTTTATTTGATCCAGGTAGCGGGTGGAAAATGCTTCTTCCCAGCCTTGGGCGGGAAAATTTCATAGTAACTAATTGTTTCCCTCCCGAAATTTAAAAAACAGAACTAAATTTAGTTAGGCAGGCGGCTGTAAAAATCTTACATAATTACTAGCTGACCCAGCAAACGTTGTTTTGCCACATTATATGGGTTGGTGGTAGAAGAGTGAAAAAAAATCTGGTGAAGGACATCCATATCACCTAGGGGTATGAAAAATAGATGTTGGCCGATTCTCAGACCTACTCAATATGCTCACAAAATTTCATGAGAATCGGTCAAGCCGTTTCGGAGGAGTACGGGAACGAACATTGTGACACGAGAATTTAAGATATATATAACAAGAAAAAAATGCTGCAGTCTTGTAAGGGTATAAACGGCCAGTGTGAGTGCGTGCAGTGACCGGGTGTTCCATAATTCAAATTTTAAATAGACTGTATATAATTTGGCGGTATACTAACTCAGTAAGCCGTATCGAAATTTCAGATTAAGACTAATAATATCTTATTAAAAATGAGTTCAGGTGATTCTGAAATGTTGACCCCAGATTATGTTAAAGTCGAGGAAAAGGAAAAAATCGAAAATCTCGCCAGAAATTTCTAAGGAAGGATAAATAAATACATACAATAACTTTATGAAGTCGTGAGCAGATAAGAAAATATTTAACTACAAAAAACGACTATTTTTTACTTTCCTTATATTCCAAATGAAAAGTAGAGTGCATAACACGGGTGAAAGACATCAATTCGTACTCGGACTATAGCCGCTCTCGCTGCGCTCGGGCGTCTAAATACTCGACCCTTGTGTAACAATCTACTATTCCTAATAGTCCAAGATCCCAGGGCCGCCAGACGTCACGTATTTTCTGACGAACCAAATGTGGATTATTGAGTAGTGCTAGTATGTACCTACTAAGAAGCATCATAATTTACGTGAAGTTAATTAATTCCTTCGGGAGCTTTAAAGCGTCTGCAAAGCAATACGGCCGACGGAAAGTGTCTGGGAGTATTGGCGACTTATTTTTAAGGATATTGCCTACAATATACGTAAAAATCAGCTTGGAGAATTTACGTGAGGTAAGTAATATTTGTATGTACCTTGATTACCTGATACCTGAAAATTGGTCCACT
The DNA here is from genome assembly GCA_905163465.1 of Craniophora ligustri. Classification (NCBI taxonomy): domain Eukaryota; kingdom Metazoa; phylum Arthropoda; class Insecta; order Lepidoptera; family Noctuidae; genus Craniophora; species Craniophora ligustri. Next base: position 8,033,063 of record LR990972.1, read on the forward strand.
AGGCAAGTTAGCTAGTAGGCATGCGTTCTTAGTACATACTAGCACTACTCAATAACCCACATTTGGTTCGTCAGAAAATACGTGACGTCTGGCGGCCCTGGGATCTTACTCTATAATGGATGTTTTCGTCATATAATGCATTAATGCATAATCTGTCAAAATTTCAAGTTGGTAACAGTACCTAGTCCTTCTGTTTAAATACCTACTAAAAACCTAAACTATACAATAAATGTAAAAAAAAAGCTGACCCTTTTGGGATCCTACTAAAGTGCTAGGTAATGCAAAAAAATAATCATAAAATCTGTTTTCAACAGACGAAACAAAAAACGGAGGAGGTTGTCAAGTCGACGCGTATATATTTTTTTTAATGTTTAACGCATAACATTTTACAGAGTACCTAGTACGATTTTGATAATATTTTTTTGATTGGAAAGAGTATACTCCGAAGTTGGTCCCATTTAAATTTAGAAAAAAATTATCAACCCTAAGGTTAGGAAAATAGGGGTTTGATTGTCACCCACAGATTGTAATCTATGACCACGCATAACTTTTTACAGAGTAGTCTGACTTTGGTAATTCTTTTTTATTGCTAATATACTTTGAAGTTAGTCTCACATAAATTTGAAAAAAATAACTTCCCTAAGGGAGGGAAAATAGGGGTCATTTATTGTTCATTCACAGATTTTAATGCTGAATTGTGTATTGTAAGGTAGTTAGCTATTTTAAAAGTATTAAAAAAATACAGCATGTAGTAATTAGTAGATCATAGTCACAAAAAATCTTTAACAAAAATTATACCGCCGAGCAGACTGAAAAGCAAAAAATAATAAACCTTAATAACTATATGCTTATACAACTGTACGTATACGGTATACCTAAGTAATTTAGGGTCGGCGCCAAATAATCAAATTAATTAATTACGTTATAATGTTTATCGCTGCAGATTTAGTTGTGTTCATAAGTGATCATAACTTCTTCATAATAATCCACGATGGACATGTCGCAATGAGGCTGGCCAATGTTTTATTCTAAACTAGCTGTTACCCGCGACTTCGTCCGCGTGACATTTAACGAAAAATGTAATGTTCATATTCATGCATTGGTCAGCTCCCGCGTTTTTAAGTCATACGGAACTCTAATTCGTTTCTTGTTCTTAAATTAAAATAGCCTAAGTTACTCCTTATAACGATGGTGAAAGTCCCCACAAAATCGGTCCAGCTGTTGCAGCAATTAGAAGGAACGAAGAGAGAGACAGACAAACATTTTTTTTTTAGAAATTATTTTTTTGTGTAATTACCGTATATATACTTTTATATATGAAATTACGAACAGAAGTTCCAATTTTAAGGAGTATAAAATATTTGCATTGCATGAAGCTTTTATGTGAGTTCAGCCTCTTTTGAATAAAATCGGATTGAGTTTTCAAGCATGTGTCAAAATAAAAAGTAATTTAAATCAAAAGCACTAAGGAGTGGGTATTGATATCACCTCCAACATAATTATTTATCTCTATTTAATCCCGTTAGGGATTGAATTTCGATAAAATACGGAATACGTCTTCCATCAATTCTGTTAAAGAATGTTTATGCAAAATTTGTAGTAGATTGGACCAAGGAATCACGTTGTCTCGTACAAACTTGGTCCCCCTTTCCCCCCCCTTATGGGCAAAATTTCGGAAAATCCATTCTTATTGGATGCCTACGTCATACAAAGATTACACTCGCCAAGTTTCATTGAAAATCAAAGAAGTTTCATATTAACTTTGCACCCCCATTTTACCCCTTTAAAGGATGATTTTTGAAAAAATATTTTACACGTGTTTCATAACTTTCAATGAAAAACCTTCAAACCGAATGTCAATTGAATAACTTCAAAGACAGCCAAGTTACATACTAACCTTACACCCCCGTTTTACCCACTTAGGGGGTGAATTTTCAAAATTCCTTTCTTAGTGCTCCCCTACGTTATAAAAGGAATCCCTGTGCAAAATTTCAAGTTTCTAACCCTTATAGTTTAGGCCCTGCGTGGATATGTCAGTCAGTCAGTCAGTCATTCAGTCAGTCAGCTTCTCCTTTTATATATATATATAGATATGCCGTAAGATTCTAGAAGTCTAAAATCTAGAAATTCTTCTAGATTGTTGATTCCAACAATCTAAGTAATGTAGAAGAAAATACAAGAACATCTGCATTTTTACTTTTTTATAGTCGCAAAGATAGCCGAGATAATAGCAATCAAAGTGCGCATTTTGGCGCGATCGCGCTGTGACCTCATGAGTCCTTTCAAGGCTGCGCCAGTGAGCAGGCACTCGCTGAAGTACTATTCAATCAATTACCGCTTGCGGTTTTATTTACGGGGAAATGAATAAAAAATACTGTTAAATATACCCGGACATTAGTTCCGAGCTAAGCAACGAGGCTTGCGTTACGGATAGAGATGGGTGATACACACAAAAGGAGAAGCTGACTGACTGACTGACATATCAACGCAGGGCCTAAACTATAAGGGTTAGAAACTTGAAATTTTGCACAGGGATTCCTTTAATAACGTAGGGGAGCACTAAGAAAATAATTTTGAAAATTCACCCCCTAAGGGTAAAGCGGGGGTGTAAGGTTAGTATGTAACTTTGCTGTTTTTGAAGTTATTAAATTGAAATTCAGTTTGATTTTGTTTTGATTGATTAGCTCTTGAAGTTTGCGAAAAACGAGTGTTTTTATCGCTTAGGGTCGGAAAATTTCAATTTTCTCCGAATGACTTTTCCGGGGTGGCGTGTGAGTGGATAAATATGCTCAGATGTTCATTTGTCACCTACTGATATAGTGAACTAAATTAATAATACATAATCACAGTGAACAAATGATACATATCAATCTTTTCTTTCAAGTGACACATTCCTCTCAACACTAGTTACGGATACTAGATGGTTGATATACTACATAATATGTACTTTTTTTATAAATACAGTCGGTTACGTCGTTATAACGACACCGTTTATAATGACGGATCGGTTAAGGTTATTACAATCGATTGGCAAGGTCCAGCGACAAATTGCTTAAATCGAAAATATTCCTCGACAATATTACTGGGATTCGAACCCGGGATTCATAGCACAGGAGCGTTAAGTACGGCTGGGCTATCGGGTCGTTATAAGTCTAAGCGTTTTAAATTCAATGTTCAAAATAATATAGATGAAGAGTTTTTTAGTGTACCTAAAAAATGTAGATATAACTCAGGTATTTAACAGGTTGATTTGTTACAAAAATAACAAACTAATAAACAAAGCAGCGGTATAAAATAAGTAAAGCGCGCGCGCGCGAGACAACATTTCAATGAGTTTCAGTATGGCGAGCGCACGGAGTAAGAGGATCGCTGACGTCACGCACCTAGCGCGCGCTATATTGAAAATATAAAAAGTGCTCAATACTTCTCACGGTCATAGCTTCCGTAATACTGTACAGAATTACGTAAGTAAGTTTTAGTGCAATATTAGCATATGTTAGTCACCCTAATTAACGCGGTGGCTCAGTGAACGCCTGTGTAGTTTCTGTGCCACTAGTCACAGTTCAAATACGTATTCGACAATGTTAAATTAATTAGTAATACACAGGAACGATTCTTTAATTCAAGCTAAAATACCATCATCGAGTGGAAAACAGGAGGATATTTGGGCCAAAGACATCACGGATTCTATTTGTATGTCACGGCGAGTATGTAAACGACGTTCGTACGACCCACCGCACTGAAAATTACCGCGTTGCACATCTGTCACACACTGATTATAAAAGTTAATAACAATAATAATATAATCGCTGATTATTAATCGGTGGAAAATAGCCGTTCAACCTGGGTTAATGCTACCTTCAGACTGGTTCCTACAAATCATTACGAATGGGTGCCGCTTCTATTGTTCGTTCCGTTTGGAAGTTTGGACTATTTCAATAAAGTCAACCAATAGTTCAAAACTGAGCTGTGGTAGCGTAATGGTGTGTCGAGTGGACTGAGATGTCAAAGGTCTTGAGTTCGAACCCAACGCATGCACCACTGACTTTTCGGAATCGTGAGGAAACCTGCATGCTTGAGAGAATTGTCTTGATGGCATATGAAGTCTACCAATCCGCATTAGGCTAGCGTGGTGGACTATAGCCTAATCCCTCTCAAATGAGAAGAGACCCGTGCCCAGCAGTGCAGCAGTGGGACGTTAATGGGTTGATTATGATGATGATGATGAACAAATAGTTCGCTGCGCATATTTTTTAACATTGATAAAATTGTTGAGTTTGCTAGTTATAATTAGCTGTTTGGTAATTTTTTTATTCCATGGCTCCCTGGCCTTTGAGCCATTTTTATCTTTGGAATTAGCACAGACTACAGATTATAATACCAGTCCAGTTGGGGTTGATTCAATGAAGCTTTATGTTATCTAGCGGTTCTCCGATACTGTCCGATAATAATTATATATTAGTCTATGAGGTTCTCTGGTCGGGCTGAAATCTGAAAATTATGAGATCCAGTTTATAAAGTATAAATCATACCTTTATCAAACAAACGGAAAAAAAGAAGGCTTTTATTTTGGTGATTGTGAGTGCATTGAGCAGAATGCCTCTTCCACCAGCTCTAGCTGCGCGTCTGGCAAAGCGAGGAATCTTAAAACCAAAACAAGATTCTGAGCTTAACTCGGATGTTGTTCCACCTACACAGTCTAGTGAAGAAATCATAGCAGAAGATTATGATAATAAACTTGATGAGCGTGTCAATAAGGAGCACTTCTGGGAAGGTATCGAAGGTGTTAATGTTGATCCTATCAAAGGACATAAAGGTTGTCCAAATAAAAGCAATATCTATCATGAATGCTCAAAGTATTGTGTAAAGAAATGGAAAGCAGGTAAGCTAGTTCCCTCAGAAACATATTTGGAACTTAAAAAGAAAGTGTTAGAATTGTGGCCACTGCCGCCTGGTTGGGAGGAGGTATATGATGAGGGTTTTGGTCAGCATTATTTCTGGAATGTACATAATAATTTGGTAAGCTGGATACCACCGGCCCATCCGCGTGCTACACCTTGTGAAAGTGCAGCACATTTACGCGAAGAGAGATTATTGAAAGAAGGAGATGAAAGTGATGACAGCAGTGAAGCTTCTGACCAAGAAGTACCTCAACAAAAACACAAGGAAAAGAAACAAGAACGCAGAGAGAACGAGAAAGATTTAGTTCATCATCGAAATAAAAGGTTAAGGGTTAAAGATAATGATTTAGATCCAATGGACCCTGCAGCTTATTCAGACATTGCAAGAGGCAATTGGACATCTGGATTAGATACTCATGCTAAGACAGGAGTGGACTCAACTGCCACCGGATCTTTGTATCAGATGAGACCATATCCTGCTCCTGGAGCCATACTTGCAGCAAATGCTAAACAATTGTCACCATCACCATAGTGAAACAATGAATGTGCAAGAACCAATAAATATAATTCAATAAATGCATTATAATTTTCAGTCACAACAGTGGTATGTTACTAGCTTGATGCTAATTGTAGGTTAATGGGGTTGGGCTATAGTCTGCTCTGCTGGGGCAATGCAAGTTAGTATATTTCAAATTATATCCTTTACTTTCAGTCCTAATAAAACTATCAGTCTTTCAATTTGTATAAATTCTGTTCTCAAAATATCAAAACAAAATGCCTGAAAGAAATTATAGGGATAGTTGTCAAGGAAAAAGGTGGGTATAAATTGAGCAAAATATTTTACTCAAAAATATATTCTCACATATATTATTAATGTATACTTTCATATTAATATGAATACCCTGATATTTTATGTCATGGTAAGGAAATTGAAGATTTCCTAACATCAATTGTACGATTTGAGTTAATATTGATGATGTTCTATGGAGTATGTAGTTCAAGATACATGAAAATAACACCAGATAAATAAATTAAAATACATTTATTTCCAGAAATTAAGAGTTAAGAAAATCTCACTTATTTTATTATACACCAATTATTATCAAATGCATGCTGATTGTTTTTTAATATTTATCTATACTGATAAAATTAGTTGAAGACAGAGTAATACTGCTGTGAAATTTTCAAAACTCACGTTGGTACCTATGTTATAAAAGATGAAATGTAGAAGATTCATCACTCAAACTTTAGTTGATAATATTAGGTAATTACATAGTTTAACAAATCATTTAACAACAATATATATTACCATCATTGACATAATTTTATTATAACCATCATTGAAATAATATATATTAGTACTGAAAACAATATCCTTGTATAATATAAGCACAAAGTGTCAGTGTAAAATTTTCATGTCCTTATTAAAAATTAGTAACTATTGCGTTATAAATATTGGGTATGGTACAAGCTTTAGTTTCCATTCATGTATTTCGTTTCTGTTGAGAGTCCTGTCAGTAGATCTTCAGAGGTCATTAGCCCAATTGAACCCAGTGTGTTTGTTGAAGTATCTGCAAACACAGATTTATTAATAAATATTCATAAAACTCAAGTGGGTAGGGAGTCAGGATATAGATTGTGATCTTTCTATAGCGAAGAAATAGCTATAGCTATATAAAATTATGTGATATATTGATATACACTTGATAGGAAATAGATTACATATTCAATAGGTTAGGTAATATAATTAGAAGTTAATTACAATGATTTTTTGCTGAGCTGTGGGAGACATGTAAATTTGCTGCTAGCCAAATACAATTATTCAAATGGAATAATTAAATTGAAGTATATTAACTACGAGTATAGATTGAGGACCTTTGCTACATTATCTATATGATTGATCTTTTTGCTACATTAATTTTAGTTAATAAAATTAATTTATTATTTTTTTATTTATTTGGTTCACTCACCAACCGCTACTTATATTATCTTAAAAACTATTTACATAAACATACAAAATTAATTAAGTATAGTAGCCTCTTACAGGCGAATACAACATGCAAACATGTGAGTTGAGTCAATAGGACTAATTACTACTACTACCTGTAGGCCATCTGTGGCACAGAAACTGATTGCTTTGAAACTGCGCAAATCGTGCTGGAAGTCATCATAACCATAAGATACTAAATAGGTAGGTACTAAATGTGGTCGTCGCTGATCGTTTCTGACTTAACCATAGAAATTAATGTCGATCTTACCTGTTTTCACAATAACGACGAAAGGGGCTATGTCGAGTATACGTGAGACTAATCCCAATGTTGGTTTGTGTGCAAGATCCACTTTATAAAACTTCTTAACGGTGAACTTTTCTAGATTTTCCGACAACGAGCCCGACAGGTTCGATAACCGTCGGCGTGCATTGTCCGCCGTGAATATACCGATGACGGATCTAAAAAGTAACGCAACATGTATAATAGAAGCAGTTTATGCAATTTCCTTTTTTCCATATTCAGTGTGCTTAGGGCCTGTGGTAGGACGAACACCGATAGAAGGCTAAAATTATAATTGAACGTTAATTATAAATATTACGTACCGGTACTTCAATACTATTTAAAAATTGTGAGCACATTATACATTGTTATTTATCTAATGCCGATTCTTCATGAAACACTAGATCGAAGAAATATATTACTATGTATGTGTATAATATTAAGCACAGAAAGAGGAAAACCATTAGATAGACTCATTTAAGATCAAAATGACTCCAAATTTTTTAACATGTTTGGTTTTTGATTTGGCAGATGTATTCGTGATTGATATTTTCATTGACATATATTGTCACATAATCTTGTAGTAAGATACTAAGAGCGCCTGTGTAAAAAAAAAACGCAGCTTGTGTGCGTTTGGTTAAACACATTCAATGTCAGACTCCTTGAGAGCTGAAACCAGAAAATGTATTATGTATTATGATTTTATAATCTGGTTTTGGCGTACCTACATGCGGTACATGCCTCGTATTAGTTCCGTAGTTCGACAACTGAAGACATTAATGGTTTTTACGTATTACATGTTCTTACCCTTTATCGTTGACAACTGTCAATAGAGGTGATCGATTTTTCCTTAGAGTGGCCAGGGCTTCTGAAGGCGTGCTGCTTTGCGATATAGTCTCGACGGGTTGCACCATGTCCTGTGTTATTATTTTGTCCCACCACCTAAAAGATTAAAATAATGTGTGTGTGTGATGATGTTTGCCTGTATATTTTAGGTCCATTTTAATACGGAGCGAATCGATTCAATGGCCTGATGATTTGCCGAGCCCAAATCCAAGTGATTAGGTACTCAATCCATTGAGTAATCACTTGGATTTGATAACCTGAGAATTTTATAGAAAAATCCAGACCACTCTTCACGACATGGCAATTTTTCCTCTATTTCTCGCTGAGCACCCGTGCTTTTGGGACCACAAAGCAAATGAGTTATATTTCATATTGATCCTAGGTCTAAAGATATTGTATAAGAATAATAATGCTCTTATGCTTTAGTAGTCAATACATGCTGGTATTTTCCAATGCCACCGGATTATTTACTTAATATTAATTTCAACTGAATACCTCCACACATTTTTGAGAAAGGATTCTTCCAGATGGACGTACAAATAAATACAATTAATTCTACAAGAGTTCAGTTTTTTCTTTTAAGCTACGGAACTCTAAAAGGAGTTCAATGATGTCCTAAATTTTTTTAAACTTTTTAATGTATACAAAGTTATTTGAACATATAAAAATAAAAAAAATAATCTTTATACAAAACTAGCTGACTGCATTCGGACTATTTTTTTTTCATTTTCTTGTATAAAAACCTTGTCCTGACAATAACGAACATATTAAAAAAAACAAAAGAATTATCGAAGTTGGTGCGGACTTTTTGGCGGGAAAGTGAAGCGTCATGTTCAGCAGCTTTGTTTTATTTTCTAAAATTTGTGTTTTGATAAACTTTAATGTATAATAATGGTGGATTATTTACCGTTAAGTGTTTGAAAACGTGCATGAGTGTTGGCAAATGAAACAAAACAGTGTAACGTGACTTTCAAATTCTCCCAAGAAGTCCGCCTTAGGTTTCAGTAAATAACCACATATTTACTGAAACTAGGAAAAAAACAATCATCTATCACCCTTCATAAACCATTAATTCACCCTATCATCAACCATTATCATGAATCATCCAGTCATCCATCATAAATAAAATAAAAGAATACTGAAGACTAGGCTGTATGGACTAGATTCCTTTGCCTCATCCCGAAAGGGAAGAAACGTTTATAAAAAAAAAAAACGAAGTTGGTGCAGTCTTTCGGAAGTTATGCGCGTACATACATTTCGGGCATATAGCTACCGGCAATGTGAATAATTCAGGTATCCTATACAATACCTAGGCAATGTATAGAATATCTGGTGCGTCCAGGCAATGTATGAAATATTATGAATATTATTGCCCATTACATACTTTACCTGCGTAATGTATACAATTCCTAGGGATTGAATAGAGTACCTGCTGTTGCTCCGGCAATGAGTAAATAGGTTAGGTTAGGTTAGAACTGTGACCCTCTACGCCAGAACAGAATTCACAAAAAAATTAAAAATCGCAATAAAACGAACGTGAAGCTAAAAAATCATCTGGCTTAGTCTGACTATAAGAACATAACCGGCTGCACATTCAGACGCGTTTTAGGTATTCTATAAATTGCCTAGGTGTTGTATAGAATACCGGATTATACAGATTGCTATATCTATCTATATGCCGGTAATCTTACCGGCAACATATAGATAGATAGATTAAATAGGTGCAACATCAACATACCGCGGTAAAATCGGTCAATAATAGTTATATTTCAATGCAAATCGGTATAAGTAGATAAAATGATTCTGTCCTAAAGTTATGACAGAAGTTATTTGAGTTACAGATATTGGGTGTATTGTGTTACGTTAAGTCTGAAGCGTTACTATTATTAAAATCTGCGTTTTAACAATGATAATAATATGCTTTAATACCTAGTAGCGTGATAACACCGCGACACTAAGATAATAAATAAATTCGTAATTATTGATATGAAATTAAATGTTGCGAGTTTAGTATACACGATTAGGTTATCTTAACGGAAGGTCAATCAGAAATAAAGTTCGATTAGTATTAGCGTAATATTTTTATCTCTATTGTAATAAACAAAACGGCTCAACTTTTTGGAGTTTGCTTCCCCGTGAGCCCAGATAATGGATCTTGTATAATTATATAGCAAACACCACTATACATGGGAATCCACGAAGGGTGCACTGGATACCTACATCGCTAGCATGTATTGCCGACACAAATAAATAAAGTTAATCTGGTATTTGTGTCGACAAAATTACAAAATCCAAGGAGAAAATATCAATAACATCTGACTTTGTATCTAAACCAGAGTTTTGCGCTTATCATCTGCACCATTAAACTGTAATTAGATCCTTAACAAGTAAGGAATACTTACGGTAAGTTGTCTTTAGGGACTAGTGATTGGAAGTCTCGCGCCTCCATCCACTGGTCTGATATGAACTTGGTCATATAGTTGCGAATATTATCAGGCAGCAGTACTACGCATTTTTGTCCTTCCTTTAGTGACTTAGCAGCTTGGACGGCGCCCCACATAGCCGAACCACTACTGCCACCTATATAAATTTGCCATAATGTACTACTGAATGATAATAATTAACCCCAGGCCTCATAACTACTATGCTAAAAACTGCACAGAAGCCTCATAATAATTCAATAATTTGTTATAGTCGAAAAAGGTCAGGCTTAATATTAAAAACGGGGATGTTAAATTTAATAAGTTGCTTTACCACAAAGTAACCCTTCATCTTTAATGAGTCTTCGCGCCATTTGCAGCGAGTTGCGGTCTTCAGTCTTCACCCACCGATCAATGACTCCTCTGTCGAGGGCTCGAGGAAGGAAGTCGTACCCGATGCCTTCTACCTTTAGTGTACAACAAAAGTTTTATGGCAAGATGTATTGTTAGTACAATTGGTGAACAATTTTCAGATCTGAAGCATTGCGACGGAGTTTTAGACAGGATATCGTCACGGCAGTATTTTATATCTACCTATGTTGGTGTTATAACATTGAAACACTCTTTGGTCATATTACAAAATTTATTGCAACTGCCAGTATTTCTGAATAAATATAGAGTGTGTTTCCTACAGCTATAGCTTGTTCTTTCAACTTAAGGCGAAGCTCCACGCTAACCCGCGAAATTCAAATTTTGGTACGTTTTTTGCAATGGAGCTTCCACCTTAAATGAAATGGATATTATATCAGAATATAAATACACGTTCAGCATTCTGTCATAATAAAATATTGATAAATATGTTTACATAGAATTCAGTATAAACTTTATAATGATTGGATGATGTAAGTTAATTTCTGTCAAATAATACTTCTATATTTTATATTTAAAGTGATGTAAGTTAAGTGTAACATAAGCGTCATCAAATGTTTTCAAAACAAAAGAGTCTTATCAGTAAATTTTATTTGATCTCAATGTTTTACAGAAACGGTACACATCCGTGTTGAATCGATTATGACCTGATTATGGAAAGTATTCAACAATCATGATATTATAATAACTGCTAAAAACCAGATAGTGGCTCTCTGTCAAGGTTTGTAATAATTAAAAACCTAAAGACAATGTACTGAAATTGTGTGTGTTTGAACGTTTCTCCTTTCTATTAATTTGATTTATTTATTTTTTAAAAGGCCATATTGAGAAAATTTACCTCATACATTTGAACATTAGTTTTGTTCAATTCTTCTGGCTGTGCAAGTATAGATCCGTAGGGGTCGACGCCGACGACAACACATTTGGGGCACCGCTCCTTGATCTTGTGCGCCACGCCGGATATGGTTCCACAGGTGCCGGCACCTATTACGACCATGTCCACGTCGTCGTCCAAAGACCACAGGATCTCCTCCGCAGTGCCGTCGAAGTGCGCCAACGGATTACACACATTATTGTACTGTAATACATTCAGCATTTATTCAACACTTTCAGAATGGTAAACTTAATTGAATATTTGCTTGGTGAAACATTGTTTTATACTGATAAAATGATATCAAATATTGACAATTGCATAAAAATTGCTAAAAGCAAGGAGGGTTTGGCCCTGCTTATTTATATTTAATATTTTAGCATTTTTTTACCTTTTTTTTAACAGTACATATAACAAAAAAGATCTTTAATAAATTTGAGACTGAAAAGATAGTAAAGTTACTGAAATGTGTCATTATTTTTTATGATAAATCTTCAGTCATTGTTGATATATTACATCGGTTTATTTAGCCACAAAAACGTTGTCTGTCAGAGAAACCATTTATGGTATATATCACACACTTAGAATGAAAGTGACCGAAGTAAAAAAATGCAATTTATGGAAAATGAGTAAGAAAGATTTAAAATCAAATTATAGAATCAAATATATTTAATTGTATTTCTTCGGTTTTTCATAGGAAATGTTTTTATTTTTGCGGGTTTATAGATTGATCTGCTATAAAGAGATTGGTAACATCATATTATGGCAAAATCAGAAATTCCTGGAATTTTGAGTTAGGTCACTTTCATTCTAAGGGTGCGATATGTACATGTTGGTATTATTACAAACAGCCAGTAAGAAGAGCATACTTGGTCCAGAAGTACTGCATTAGGAATCTCTTTAGCAAGTCTGCGGGCAACCATAATGTTACTGGTTGGATCATCCCATGCTGCTTCTGTAGGTGTTCGTATAATTTCAGCACCCAATGCTGTTAAAGTGTTCACTTTTTCATCAGACATTTTTTCTGGTAATACTATGATGCATCTATATCCTGAAAGATTTGACATGCAAATAAGTTATGTATCATATTTATGTGGGCTATAATTAGCTCACATAATTATGATCCACATTTGCCAGTATGTTTTAGGTTCCATGTAATAGGGTGCGAACCCATTGCCATTAATCGGACACGAATCCAAACTTCGAGCTCCTACCGAGAACTTCATAGAAAAATCCAATAACACTTTGTTCAACCTGGGAATCAAACCCAAGACCTCTTGCTTGGCAATCGCACTGTACGTCCACTAGACTAACGAGGCAGTTTAAATGTGAATATGAATTCCAATAATAGCTATAGCAGACACACAACATATGGAAATTTATCTAGTCACCACAAGAGGGAAGTAGTATGTGACCCTAGATGTAATCATCTCGTCAAGCATTGTGTTCATTGTGGCTCAGATTAAAATGTTTAGATTGTATTATGTAAATATATTTTGATCATGGACACAATGGTAAGGAAACAAAAATCAAGGAAAATAATTTCCAGTTAAAGATTAGAAATTATTCATTTTCTTCATTATTTTATTAGTCTAGAAAGGACTTAGGGTTGGCAATGATCTCTAACCCACCACTCATGGATGGATAAAAAAAAGGGTGATGGTGGTTCACGGTAAAACATCCCACCTTAATTAATTCATCTTATCTTTACAAATTTAACTACTTGAAGATCATATTTTTTTTAACTTTACCTAGGGTATATATACATTTTTATTACTATTAAGTTACTTTATAATACTCACCTCTAACAGCAGCAGCTAGAGCCAACCCAATCCCAGTATTGCCAGATGTAGGTTCCACAATAACGGACTTGCCGGGTTCTAGTAAACCTCTTTGCTCAGCATCTAGTACCATACGGTAAGCTATACGGTCCTTTACAGACCCTCCAGGATTTAAAAACTCGCATTTTGCATCTGTTAACAAAAGTATTAGAAGGAGAATAAATTAACAACATTAAATAGTGCATTGAATATATAACATTTAAATAAGATAAAACAAATGGTAAAAAATAAGAATTCAGTATATTCTATCACACTAATAACAATGTTTTATTTAATGCTGAATTCATAAATAAACTTTTGCTTTGCTTAAATGCTTATCACTGAAATGTATATATATACATATTTTATGCAATACAGTAAAAGCTCCTTATTTGCTGTTTCGTTATTCGCGTTTTCCCGTGTTCGCGGCTAAATCTCTCTATTCCCGGATTCCTATGCTATATTAGTGAAATCGATATCCTTTATTAACCTTAACGTAAACCTTAACCTTTCGGCATTCTTTGAATATTGTTAGCACATACAAAGGACTTTCGCAACAGTGCAACCGAATGAATTAGTTACCTTATCTAGGGAGGTCTTATATTCAAACGGCAAATTGTAAACGTTAGAATTGAGTATAAATCCGAATTACTGCGAAATTTTTTAAACCTTTGCATAAACCTGACTTGACAATAATGAAAATATGCAGTAGCGTTATATATTTTTATTGTTAAAAACATCTAATTAAATTTATTTTAATTGTCATATGGTTTTTATTTCTAGATCTTGGAACATATCCCCTACAATCCTGTACATATTAGCACTCCATATTAGCGGCATATTTACGGAACATATTCCCCGTGAATAAGGAGCTTTTACTGTACTTATAAACAATTTCATATAGTCTCCTGCCACTTTTAAAGTGGTACCTGATCTCATTGTTTTCATGTACCCGCTGTATGTTCTTTAGTCAAATCGTTTATTTCAAATAGACCAACATTACAGGTGCTTTTGAATTATCGAATTTAGTTGAATTTAGTTGCACGGTTCCAAAAGGTAGGTCTTATGGAGAAGAACCGGCAAGAAACTCCATAGATACTCTTTTAAATAAAATACAAATTATGAAATAGGAAATCAATTCCTTTACAATGTATGTATACAATATCAATATGAGAGTAATGCAGTTTGATGTGAGATGCATGATCTTTCTACTAAACACAAATACGATTCTGAATTTCATAGCAGATATGAGCCGACCAGCCCCACCGACGGCACGCGTTCACGAGTGTGACATGTGTATCAGCGCCGCTTTACTCAACCATATTGTAGGGAACAAAATGACCCGACACACAACGCCACCATCGGCAGGACATTTGAGTGAGTATGACGAACTCAAACTGCCTGGCAATCTATTTATTTTATTAATTTAATGAGTTACATAATTTGTAAAAAAAGAATATAATTACTGACACTAGTAGCAATAATTAATAAATAAAAAATGACAAAATAAAATTTAATTTGAGATGTCAAATAGTAAAATAAATTAGATTGTACACTTATTCCACTTATTAGTGAACTTTATAAATATTAAATAAAGTACTTACATATATCACATTCTATGCCTTCATCTTTTGGTATTTTCGAAAGTTTCACTAATGGGGTATTACCAATCACATTTAGTACGTTGGGATGAATTTTTTGGTTTCTGTCACTAAAAAATTTTATAATTGATTATGTTACATCTACCAATATTTTAATCAAACTTTACAAAAATATAGAGTTCTATAATATACTTACAGAGGTCTCACTATGTGCGGCATTTCCTTAAGGTTAAAAAATTTCTTCACTACATTTTCCGTACTATTAATCACTTCCGAAGTGTTAGACATTTTACTGATTTTCCCCAAAGTTAAACGTTATTAATAAAGATTGATACCAAGGTACGTTTCGTACAATAAACTTTTTTAATTATTTTACTTTTTAGTTCCAGCGTTAAATAAGTAAGGTGTAAGTTACAAACCACGTCACCTTGTATAACTTTATTGAGTATTTGAGTGATACCCAGTCTCGTCTTCTACTTCAAAATTGTTATAAATTTATAATACCTAAGTCATAGGTAATAACTTCGTGAGCTCACGATACCACATCCACATGTGCGATTGCGATTGTGCTGTTGTGCGCTTCGCAATCCAATCTGACAATTATTGATGAATTGACATTGGCATTGACAGTAAGTAATTTTTAACACCATTGACTTGTGTTTATGGATTTGTCCTTATACACAAGTCAATGGTGTTAATGGTATTCGGAGAAATGGTTTGCCATTTCTCCGAATCAACCGAAATCATTACGAAAAAAATGAAGCTACATGGTAGGTGGCCAAAATAATAATAAATAAGAACTAAATATGTCATAATGATAAAATAAAATATTACGATTTTTTTCCACATCAAAAATATATGTGTTAAAAGAAACATATTAACACAAACTCAAAGAGGTTTAATACAATTCACAATTCGAAAAAAAAGGTAAACTTGAAAATAGAACTAAAATCAAATTTAAATTTCGTGGCGACGCTTTCGCCACGCCAGAAATCGGTTTTACGTGCGGCTATAGATGTTTCACATCAAAATGCAAGTAGTATTAGGATTCTACAGGCGGATGTTATCAGAATGAGATCTTCGGTTCCCAAATTACCATGAGAGTCCAATTGAATTTATTTAAAATTAAAAACTAACTGAGAAACAGCGGCCTCAGTTTACTAAAGATTTATTGATTCATATCTTTAATTGTTTTATCTACACCCATGCAATAAATACTCTATAAAAGTTCTTGAAACAGTTAGCTTATTGCCAACATTAAAACAGCCAGTGTCATAATAACCTTAGTATCATCTAAACGGGTGTTATAATGTTGTACTAAATTTCATAAAGCAACTCCATTTTTACTCATCGAACAGCCATATTCTCATGGCATCTTTATGAATTTCAAAAAAAGAACATTTTCATGCACGCGCGTTTCACTACAAAAGCGCCGTAATTTAAATAAAAACTTTTTCGAATTTTTGATTTGACGTATCCCGCCATTTTTGTTTCAATAATAGTATTGAAAAAAAAAAAAATTTGGTGTAAATAAAGTCTTGTATGCAACTGTTATAATTAGATATTAAAACACTCATGTGATACTATTATCACACTCGGCTTCGACTCGTGTGATAAACCCACATTCGTGTTTTCATACCCCATAATATACAACAGTTGCATAAATAACTATTAAACTAGCTTTACTACGTAATAGGCTTCGTGTGGTTACCTGTTACCCTATAATAATAATAAATCTTTATTGCACTAATTGTGGTTACAGAATGATAAGTTTGCAGTTCTTCGTTTATACGTAAATTATTGAAAATATAACAACGTTACCGGAAAAAAAATACCGTTCCGGTAGCTACAGGATGGGTATTCAATTGGGCTAATATGAGGATTATCTTATTCAAGAAGGTGTTAATGATCGTAATCAAAGTTAAGTGTAATAAAAGTTATATTCGAGCCAATAAGATGGCGTTTGCATCAAAATACATCGCGATGGTTTGTGTTTTTTGTAGCACCCCAGAATGTCCAGTGCCCACCCTAGGATGTTGGGCCACCTATTAGAAATGGATTGTAAACACGGAACAGAAAAAAAGTTCTGTTCCGTGATTGTAACCACCCCAGGCCCACCTCTGGATCTTGGAAAGAGTATTATTTATGCAAATTAATCATCATTAACGTAGTGTAGGATGGCTGCCGGCCAGGTGGAGCGACGACTTGCGCAAGGCAGCTGGCAGTGACTGGAGGAAAAGAGCCGAAGCTCGAGCTCTGTGGCGTTCACTGGGAAGGCCTACGTCCAGCAGTGGACGAATATAGGCTGATGATGATGATGAATTATCATCTAATGGGAAAGAAAATTGACTGCCAACCTT
The DNA here is from genome assembly GCA_905163465.1 of Craniophora ligustri. Taxonomy (NCBI): domain Eukaryota; kingdom Metazoa; phylum Arthropoda; class Insecta; order Lepidoptera; family Noctuidae; genus Craniophora; species Craniophora ligustri. The sequence continues at coordinate 8,050,581 of LR990972.1, forward strand.
CGCTAGTCGGAGAGGTACTAAGAGGAAAATAGAGGGTGTGGAGGCTAAAAAACTTTAGGTTTGATGATGAGCCTGATTGGTATTCGGTGGTAGTCAATGGCGTAGTGAGAAGGAGATTGAGTGTGCGGAGGCCCCGGCGCTGAGTGATCGAGAGACGCAGGAGTTAAACAAAAAGGAATCACATTATCGCTGGGGGACCAAGACCCCTGGCAGAAAAATCTAGACACGCCGATGTATGTACTTAAACATATTACTAATAAAACGGGATCAGAGGTATTTTTTACCAGTGACAGAACGAGGAAGGTATAAACTAAACGTATATTTTAGAGTGATAGGTTGTTTGTGCACAAACGACAGGGGGGCTTGGCCCCCCTGAGGCCCCTATTCACTCGTGACTTGAAGACCCTCAAATTGTACTCATCGGGAAATACAGAGTTAGGCAACTGATTCCATTCCTTCGCTGTGCGGATAAAAAACGACGAAGCAAAACGCTTCGTGCGGGTTTTGGGAATTTCCACCATGAAACGGTGCCGCTTATCAGTTATCCTGGTTTTCCGATGGTAAAAGGGTGATGGCAAAACCAGAGCGTGCAGTTCTGACGCACACTGTCCGAAATGTATCAGGTTAAATACCGACAAGCTAGCCACCCTACGACAATGTTCAAGGCTTTGAAGCCTTTTGCTGGAACATCATCGCCAATAAGCCTCCTGGCTCGCCTCTCAATAGTCTCCAATGCCTCTAGCTGGTATTTGGCAGAACCATCCCAAAGGTGAGTGCAGTACTCCATGCACGATCGGACTTGTGCTTGGTACAGGTTGAGCAACTGCCCCGGCGTGTCAAGCTTTTTGGAGGCTAGTTGGGCTTTGGATTCAATATAGGAGCCAAAATTGAGACTTGGTGTTACCGAGACACCAAGAAGCTCAAGATGGCCGGCTATCAGTACAGTCACATCTCGGAAAGTGGAAGCCAGATTGAACGGAGAATAGACACGCCTGGGTCTTAGCCGCGTTAAACCTGACCAGGTTGGCATCGCCCCAATCGGTGACTGCCTTTAAGGCCAAGTTTGTGCGCTCGACCATCGCCTCCCTAAGACACTGGATTTGAGCCACACCTGTCCGTACACTAGCTGAGTAGCTCTCTATAACTGTGCTGTCATCTACGTACCCATACACGCCGGGTTCAGCAGATCGTTGATGTGCAGCAAAAACAAAGTTGCAGAGAGCACAGATCCCTGAGGGACCCCGGCATTGATAGCCAATTGGTCAGACGAGCAACCATCAACAACTACTCGCAATGACCGATCCCTAAAAAAATCAGAGATCCAGAGATCTACACATAGACCGGCAGGCAAACCGTACGATGGAAGCTTGCCAATAAGGCTGTCGTGCCAAACCCTGTCAAAGGCCTTGGATATGTCCAGAGAGACGGCGAGCGCTTCTCTGTGTCTCTTCATAGCCTCACCCCAGATGTAAGTCGCATACGCTAGAACATCCCCTGTGGACCGATTTCGGCGAAATCCGTATTGTCGGTGATTGAGGAGGTCGTTCGCTTTTAGGTACGCCAGGAGCCTGTTATTCAGTACACGCTCCATAGTCTTGTAGAGTATGGAGGTGACTGAAATCGGCCTGTAGCTAGTAGGGTCGGCACGGTTGCCTTTTTTAGGCACTGGTTGCACGTTGGCAAACTTCCATGTTTTTGGAACCTGACCAGGAGTCATTGAGAGGCGAAAGAGGCGTGTCAGTACAGGAGCGAGCTCAGAGGCGCAAGTTTTGAGCAGTATTGCTGGAATTCCATCGTGCCCATTGGCTTTGTTCACGTCTAGTTTTTGCAGCGTTTTCAGCACCTCTAAATAAATTAATATTCCTGGACATTATGAAACACAGCGCCATCTAGTTCCGTGCTAAGTAACGAGGCTTGTGTTACGGATACTAGCTGGTTGATATACTACATATACATATACTTTTTTTTGTAAATACATACATATTATAGATAGATACATCCATGACTCGGATACAAATGTTCATGCTCATCACACAAACATTTTTCCCTACCGAGATTCGAACCCGGGACCCATAGCGCAGAAGGCAGTGTTAACTACCGCTGGACTAACTGGGTCGTCTCTATCTGAGGGATGCGAATTTCCGGCAAATGTATCCCGCATTTTTTTTATGGTGATAAGGGGCAAACGAGAAGGCGGCTCATCTGATGGTAAGTGATGACCGCCGCCCATGGACATTTGCAACACCAGAGGCTTGTAAATGCGTTGCCAAAACCCTTAGAAACCGTTCGGTTTCTTAAAATAGGGAGTTACTGAACTGACAGTAAACGGAATTCCCATGCTGTCAGAATAGTCACTTCCCCAATGAGCTCTGCTGTCTATCATTGATTCGCTGCGGTCTTCTGTAAGGCGGAGGTGCTTCCCCAGTCGGGCAGCTCAATTTGAGCGAGAAATCTCGCTATGCCCTACCTCCTTCAAATCCCGGTAAAATAGGTGGTGTCTCGCCGCAACTGGCTAGACGCGAAGATTCCGCAAATAGAGAAGCGAATAAATTCGCTTTCTCAGTAGCGGTATGGGCCAATGACCCATCAGGTTTCAGCAATGGAGGAAGTGAGGGGCGGCAGAAGTTTGACTCGACCGCTTTCGCCAGGGACCAAAAAGCCTTACTATCCGCAGGGTAAGATGACAGTTTGTTCCCTATCCGGCCTATGTGTTCGCAGAACACGCTCATAGGGAAAGAGCCACTCCAGGTGATGAGCATTAAAATCTCCCAGAACTAGTTGGGCCGATGGGTATTTCTGCTGAGCGGCTTCCGTCGCTTCACTTAGGTACTCCATAAGACAGGTCGTCTCCTGGTCTCCACTAAGCAGCCGATAGAATAGACGTCGGTATCCAACAGTAACCACAGCACGTTAAAACAGGGGTCTTCCAGGTTACGGAGACGCCAACAGCAGATGTCGTCACAGGCGTGCCTGCACACTCCTGCCTTGGCTTTAAATATGTGCTCCAGGGTGTAGCCAGGGTAAGTAAGGTACGCCACGTCAGACGGACATTGAATTTGTGTCTCCGAAAGAATCAAGACAGCTGGCCGTTCAGTCTCGAGATGGTGGTGGTCTGGATCGAGATTTGAGTGCAAGCCTCTAATGTTTGCGAGGTGCACTTTAAGCGAGAGGGAGTGCTGCCGCTGTAAAACGCTTCTCTTGATTTTGTTTTTCATAGTCTGCTCGCGAGTTAAGGAAGGAAAACGGCAGTGGAACGATGAGGGTTGAAGCTTAACCTCCAGACACACACTGGGATTACCCACATATGGGGGACTGGCCTAGAAACCGCAGGGACGCCCGAGCCCCCCAGCGGATGTACATGGGGCCCTCTCATCTGGTCGCCGACCGGCACCATGGCGCATCCTATATTTTTCGCTAGTTGACGGAGCAGCCTTTTACGAGTGGCTGGTTCGCTACTTGGCCCCTAACTGCGGACAGCCAGCGGTTCACCGTGCCTCGGATTCCGCTACCCTCCGCGACCAGTCTCCCGATGCGAATTATTCAGTGTGCGCCAGACTGGTCAGCATTCAACGATACTATTGTTCCGACCCGTCTTCCTTAGAGTGGCTACACCTACCGACGTGACGGAATAAGGACCTACGAGACGGGTCCGCTTGGCGACACAACTTTGGCCGATGGGAGGTAACTAGCCGCGGCCGAAGGCTCCCACCAGGTAATTTCTCCTTTAGCACCACCCAGGGCTCACGTGTGGGACATCTAGGGCTAAATCGCGAGCGGACGCGAGCAATATGAACCCCCGAAAGGTAGGTAACCCCCGTAGGTATCATAAACATGTTAGGTGTTTGGTTTATACATATAAGGTAATAGAATTGTTATTTAAGACGTATCTTTTCAGATCAATGTTTATAATAATTAATATTTTCTATTATAATATAATATTAGTAACTATAATTATTCCACCTGAAAATACATAGCATGTCGTAAACAATCACAATGTTTGCCAAACAGTCCGGTATCAATTACTTTATACCTCTATGATAATAAACTGGTCAACCTGGGCTAATTTGACCACCCGATTAGCCCAGCGGTAGTTAAAGCTCTTTTCTGGGCTATGGGTCCCGGGTTCTAGTAGGGACAACTGTATGTAATGACAAATGTACATTTGTATCCGAGTCATGAGTGTATCTATGTATAATATGTACCTATGTATTTACAAAAAAATTATATACCTAATTGTAATATAGATTATCTGTTACAATAAATGTTAGTCTATGATCCAAACGCAAGCTTGATTGTTTCAATTAATAATTTTAAAGCTCTTGTAGTTGATAATAATTAAGAAATATCTAACATTAAATCATTTAGAACGGAGAAATTTATAAACGTCAACATAGTCAACAGTAAACAATATTTCATTAAAATAACAAAGGGTTAATTTAATTGGATTTGTAAATAAACCTACATAACAAAATATTATTAGGAACGCTTAAATCCCTGTTTAGGGAGTATTTTGCAATAAATGAGTAACTGTGTGTACAAGTAATTTATTTAAATAAGTTTAAACATATATAATAATTATTACACATTTAACATTGCCTCACAATAGAATTTGTGCCGAGGGCGCATTTATAAACACAAATTTACACATACACAAACGCCCTGACCCGAAACAACTATCTGTAGATCGTACAAATATTGCTCCGTGCGGGGATCGGACCCGCAACCCATGACGCAGAAACCAATCGCTTAGACACTGCGCACATCGAGTCGTCAGATACATATATGTACAAATTGTATATATTCACATATAATATTGGTACATTCAATTGCGGTTTCGATGGTCGATTATGAAGTCCAGGACGATTTCAGAAGTAATGATGCCGTTAGGTTTAAATCCTGAAAATTGGAATATATGTTAATGGAATTATAAGTGGATTAATAAGTTGTTATTTTTATTTAACAATAATTTCCCTCAAGGAACTTGAATACTTATATACTATATTTACTTATTCGAACTGTATTTTGGTTCGGATAATTTCAGTGGAACTTACGAATAAGTAGTCGACCAGCTTGCAATAAATAAGCGGCAGACTTATAGAGTCAAAGAAGATTATGTAAGTATACTTTATTATTTTATACTTTTGGCACTTCGTTATGACAGTGTGTGGAAATCTACAATTTGATTTTTATTATGTTTCAAAACTACGGCCGCCCTGTTTAAGAGACTATCAATGAAGTGATCAAAATGTTGTACCTGAGTTGTTAGCGTTGCTGTTAACATATTCTTCTACGACAACTACGAATGGTGCTATATCTAATATTCTTGCTGCCAATCCAACTGTGTTATTTCCGGAATTATCTGCAATCTTGTAATATTTCTTCATAACGTATTTGCAGACTCTGTCGTTGAAATCAAGATTACCTTTGTTTTTAGGATTTGTAGCTTCAGATCTTAAATTATCTTTACAAACAACGCCTTTGAGTAATCTAAAAAATAGAATTATTTTAAATACTTACACATTCATCTAACAGAATAAGTTATCACTAGGTACCTGCCTACCTACTGGAATTTGTCAATTTACTCAGGTAAATAATAATTGTCAGTTATTTATTTATCTACTCAGAATATTTGTAGAAGTTGCTGTCTAACAAGGACTGGAGTTAAATGTGTAAAATGATAGGTATTCGGTACATACCCATTGTCATTAACGACGAAAGCTACTTTGTTCTCAGATCCCATGGCAGCTAAGGCGTCAAGACAAGAGTTACTCTCTTTTACAGATGGTACCGAACGGTGTATTTTTAATTCAGAAATACATTTATTCCACCAGCTGAAATTAATTAAATAAAATAAAGACAATTCATGCCTCATCAGGTATTTGGTAATTGTGGTTTTGCAACAAAAGGCATCTAAAACCTCCTTGCGAAGGACAACAATTATTTAAATTTATTTTTAGCCATGTGGGGCAAATGTGAGCAGCGAGTAATTACTTGAATATTGAAAAGAGACAATAATTATAAAATAATTATCTATCTAAATAAATAGAAATGTTATAATTATAGTGACAATCTGAAAGCTTTGGAAATCAATTATTATATTATGCCTTTTTTCGTAAGACGTTGACGTTGCTATTCCGTGGAATAAGTATCTACCAAGTAGGCACATACTTATTCCACGGGATCGGAATATTAAACCAGAATTACTTTATATTGATTTATGTATTACGAAAAAGACAGTAGTAAATTATTTCGATTAAAAATATAATTATTGAAATTCATTACACACACACGTGCGTAGGTGAACCTACTTATAAAAAATAACAGAAAAATAATATTTAGCAAATCATGGACTACGTTCAAAATGTATGAAGCGTGTTTTTGGATTGGCTGCTATCGCAATACCAATTATTTTAACAAGAATACGCATTCTTTTGATTTAAAACGCATTTGATGATAATATGACTAGGCAAAGATATTATTACCAATTGAATTAGAGATATTGCGGTAAAAAAACCTTGTAAGTAGATGGTAAACGCAGTTTTTCGAAATGTTATGCTATTAACAACCAATCGGAATAAGAATACTTAAAAAACTTTAAATAAACATGCATACGGAAAAGTTCGCAGTGGAGGTTCTTTAAACAGATGGGCCTCCATCCACTGATCACTAACGAACTTGGTCATGTAGTTGCGGATGCCATCCGGAAGAATTACGACGACTTTCTTGTCAGGACCAAGTTTGTACTCTTTAGCGGCTTGTATAGCCGAATACGTTATGGCCCCACTGCTTCCACCTAAAAATATGATGACAAGACATGAATGAACCATTTCACCAAGAAATTGCAGTTTCTTATAGTTTTTTTCTTACCGCATAATAATCCTTCTTTTCTGATGATCTCCCTTGACATATTGAAAGAATTATAATCATTGGATTTAATAACTTTGTCGATAACTGATTTATCCAATACATTCGGCACAAAGTCTCCTCCAATTCCTTCAACCTGTAAAACAGTTGAATATTTTGATTTTGTATTCAAATGTATACTAACTCTAAGCGGCACGCAGCGGAAATGGAATCAACCGACTAGTATCCGCAGCAGCCTTGTTGCTTAGCTCGGAACTAGATGGCGCTGTGTGATAATGTCAAGGAATATTTATTTAATCTAAGCTAAACACGAACTAGCAGGCTTCCCTAAACCTTATACAAGCGCAGCAATAACCTAAGGAAGAATGTCTTAAGCCCTGATAGCCCGATGAAATAAAAGCAGTTAATTTCGAGCTGGCTACAGGGTTTGGCAGTGAGTTTTAATTACATGATCAATCGATCGATTACATGTCAGTGATATTAAAGAAAAATAATATTAACTAAGCGAGAAGCTCCTCGCTTACCAAATTACTCGTAAAACTTGAGTTATTACTTTAAATAATACTATAACATATAAAAGATTAATGCAGATAAAAATTAAAACATTTTAGACTAATAATATAATAATAAAAAATAATACTACAAGCTTTCTACAAGAGTCAAAAAATGTCGAAGAAATAAAACTCGATGCAGTTATCTCCTGTTAGCTGATATTTTGAAAAATAATGGAACTTACAAAGTAAAGAGCTGGCTTGCCATCTTTAAAAATGATAGAGCCCTTAGGATCAACGGTGACGATGATGCAGTTAGGACATTTTTCTTTGAGCTTCCTGCCGATGCCAGTGACAGTTCCTCCTGTGCCGGTGCCCATGACGAACATATCCACAGTGCCCAGAGCATCTAATATTTCTTCTGCCGTGTGATCGTAGTGTGTCTCTGAATTCATTTCATTTGAATACTGAAATGAAAGAAAAAACAATAAATAAGTAGTAAATAAGTCTTAAAGTTGCATGATATACCGAGTTAGAAAGATACTCAAAACTTGCCTGGAATCACATTGTGGCAATACATATATTTACATGACATAACATAACATGAGATGTAGGATTTAAGATTTTCAAGTTTGAATTTTAGAAACCTGCTTATTTATTTTTATTTTTTATTTTATTTTATTTATTTGGTCTACTCCAACGACTTATTCACCAGACACAATACTAGATAAAATATAACATTTTAAGATTTTGGTGAACTTGTCACTTATAGGGGTACACAGCACTTGCATATAAAACAGCTTAATATAGGTACGTTAATAATATTTAAAACGAAAGAACAATCTACATATTATTGTAACTTATACAGTTATTAATAATAAATAGTTACTATTATAAAAATATAAAAGAAAATAGTAACAGTTTTTTCAATTTCGTAAGCAGGCTTCTAAAATTCCAACTTAAAAATCTTAAATCCTACATGGCGTTGAGGGGTACACTACATAAATACGAAAAACATTATTCCGTCAGTCACAAATACGAATTTCAAAATATTCGTATGATAAATAATCATACGAATGATTCAAAATTCCTAATATAACAACTCCGACTTATCCTTGTTCCTATTTTTATAATTCCTAAATATCAATATTCCTAACGTTTTAATTACTATTCTTAAAATACCGAGTTTCAATAGATCGAATAACAAAAAGTCCGACTTAATGATAATTCGAAACATCAAAATTAACATGCAAGCAAGCATACAGCAGGCATGCAGCATGCAAGCAGGCATGCAACATGCAAGCAGGCATGCAACATGCAAGCAGGCAAGCAGCATGCAAGCAGGCATGCAGCATGCAAGCAGGCAAGCAGCAAGCAAGCAGGCATGCAGCAAGCAAGCAGGCATGCAACATACAGCAAGCATTATTTCTGTCACGGCTCCGGCGTTGCGGGGTTTGGGCGGCCCCACGCGAGCATATCGTCGCAGATGGTCTTAGCTAAGATTTTTAAATTTTATTAAGAAAGAAAAATTCAACTGATCCCGCCTGAGGTTGAATTATTCTTTCTTAATAAAATTCAAAAATCTTAGCTTGAAATAAGCTAAAAAATACAAAAAAAAAGGTAAGGTAAGATTGGTGCGTCCGTTGGTTGTTTTTCTTGATGGCATAGTACTTTCAGCGTGACTTGGATTAACAATGGCTGATATATTATTAATATTAATTAATTATTTATATACTGATACATACTATATTTTGTTTTAGACCTTAGTCAACTACTTATATGCAATAATAAACAATAGCAACTCAGTCACCTGGTCTAAAGAAATTGCGTTTGGATTTTCCTGAAGTAAACGCTGACTGACTGACATGAAATTCTCGGGATCTCCGTAAGGAGCCATGGCCGGTGTTTGTACAATATTGGCACCAAGTAAACTCATCGTGCTCATCTTCTCATCTGAGTTTTTATCCGGAGTGACTATGGTGCATTCATATCCTACGAAAGTAAAACGTTATTAGATAATCTGGACTCCTGGCCATTATTCCCTTCTTATTAGAATAAGTTGTGGAGATGGTTGTATTTCCAAAAACGATGAAACACTCATGCATTTATTTTTATTAAGATTTAAAAATTAAATTTCTTTCAACTTACTTAAAAATTTATATAAACTTTCAACCCCTATTTAACTCTCTTATAGGGTCGATTAGTAAAAATCTAGAAATAAGTATGTATTTATTGCCAACTAAAAACTTGTATAGGTATGAAATTTATACTTCTAACTTTGATAATGACGGATTTCCATACAACCATTCATCTCTAATTTTACCCCTTTAGTGGTCGGATTTCTAAAATTCCTTTCTAAGTGTATGTTTTCGTTATTAGACTTATTAGTAGGTATTTAAAATGTTGACATAGCGCGAAGCATTCTGTAGTTTTTGCCTACCCCCATGGGAAAGAGGCGTGAGTGTATGTATGTAATATTGACATTTACTGTGTTCTAAAAAAATAAATGAAGTTTTTGACAAGGCCGGCTGGTGTTGTTCAAACATTCTTTCATTGAAGTAGGTACGAAAAAGAAAGAATGGCTGACCACAGTGACCACGCTACTTTCACTCAAACCCCTGGGCGAAGGTCGTGTTAAATGTTTTATTTACTTCGAAAAACAGTAGAGATGATTTGTTGATGTTGATTGGATATTATATCAATATATACTTACCACAAACCGCAGCAGTGAGGGATACTCCTATGCCTGTATTTCCAGACGTAGGCTCAACGAATCCGGTCTTAACGAGGCCAGATTTTTGTGCTTCTTGTACCATCGTATAAGATATTCGATCCTTTATTGATCCTCCAGGGTTCAGGAATTCGCATTTTGCATCTAGAACAAAATATCTTTTGTATATTAAAATGGGGATTTTTTTATCAATTACGATTAATAACAATTATTAATTAGAATAATTATTAATATAGTTAGCTATCTGCCTTCTGCAACATTTAACATTTAAATAATTTAATTGCAGGTGTTTTATTTACGAAAAACTTCGGGTCGCACAACTTCTGAACTAATGAACCGATTTTAATAAAACTTATATTGCAGATGAAGTTTGGTCCAAATTGAGAGACAGACTAGTCTACTACTAGTTCATTATTTAGCCTTTACGCAGAAGAAATTGCGAGCAGTTTACGAGTTAAATATCCATATAACAATATAACCAATGTACTAATATGTACTCCGATTTTCGTAGTTTCATTTTATTGTGGGAATATGAAGTCGGTAACTATGTATAATTTACATATATAGGTACCTACTTATATAGGTACCTACTTACCAAGTTCGTGAGTTACGTAAAATCATAAATTTGTGGATCACGCGTATTTTATTATTATCAATGTTAATGACAATAAAGATAGATTTCATAATACAGTACAATATGATTGATGCAATCAAGGCAACGCATAAGGTTAATATATATTGTTATCGCAACTTGTGATTATCGTATGAATAAAATGTTTTCTGATTGAATTTCTGCATTGAAGTGTTACTATCTACTTCACAATATGTTAGATTTTTTATAATATAACTGTATGTATCCAAACTAATATTATAAATCTGTGTTACCTGTCTGTTACCACTTGAATGTCTACCTGCTGAACCGATTTCGTTATCAAAATCAAAAAATTTATTTCAAATAAACTTTTTCAAGCACTTTTAAAACGTTATGATTCTAGTTGCACGGTTCCAAGAAGTCGATCTTATGGAGAAGAACCGGAAAGAAACTCCATAGACACTCTTTTAAAATAATGGGTATTGAATACAATATTCAGGCAATGGTGTGCGAGGTCAATGTAAAAAATGTAATGTATGTAATGTCTTAAATCGTCAATAGTCAAATTAGTAAGAACAAAATAATACCGTATGCATAATTCTTCAGACATTAACTACATTGACCTTACATCTATATCATCATCATCATCAACCCATTATTGTCCCACTGCTGGGCACGGGTCTCCTCTCATTTATTAAGAGGGATTAGGCTTTAGTCCACCACGCTAGCCTACTGCGGGTTGCAGACATTACATGCCATCGAGAAAATCTCTCAAGCATGCAGGTTTCCTCACCGTTTTCCTTCACCGTTAGAGCATGTGATAAATACGCACATCACTTCCGATAAGTCAGTGGTGCGCGCCTTGGGTTGGAACTCGGGACCACTGACATCTCAGTCCACTGGTCACACCGCTAGGCTACCACAGCTTTAGAACCGATTTACTTTTATTTTAAGTTTGTTTTCAGAAATCAACCCTTAAAAGGACGTTAAGGAACGTGGACGTTTGTATGTGGAAATAATTGATTGGCACCTTAGCAAAAATAGATTCCTCCAGTCTTAATTATACCTAAAAATAGATTTTGACTATGTACGCTATGAACGTAGTGATTCTGCAGCCGGATCTCGTACTATAATAAGTAAGTATTTAATATTTAATGCTTCTGCTTTAAAAGTGATACAACTTTCACCTTCTTGGGTGTACAATTTTCAAATAGCATAGTAGAGGGCCGCAATTTGCATTTATTTATTTATTTAATAATTAGGAAAACCAACAGCTGTACAAAGAAATAAATAGCAGCTAGATTTAAAAACATAAACCCAATTACAGGTTTTCACGATTAGCTATCGAATGTAAGTACACACTTACATTCGTTATATAACATTATTCAAAAGTTTAAAAAAATAATAATTTAATACCTAATTTATTAATTATCGAAGAACTTTTGGTTCAGCGTGCAGCAGCAGTTGGTTATGAATCAGATACACTACACAGCATCTAGGGAAGTGCGTTTCGTCGTGGTGTGTGTATTTAACAATTTCGGGCGGTCCGCCCCGGGCCCACACTGATAGGGGGGCCCCCGTATGGCACTCGAGTCGAAATTCGAAGTGTGTTTAAACCGTTTTAAAAATTTCGTATGTTAACAGCATACCTAGTATTACCATCGGACAACCTGGCAAACTGCAGTGGCGTAGCATGCCTTGGCGGGGCCCCGTATAAAAATTGATTTGGGGGCCCTTATGAAGGATAAAGATTTCTCACGAAAGGAAACAGAATGTTTGCATAAAATCAAAAGAAATATTTATTCACTGTATTATCTGTCACTTTACAAAATGTATACAAACAATTTAAATTAAATATACATGAAAATACAAAAAAAGCAAGGAGACTTGCCTTTTTTGTAGTTTTGGTAGTTTTTATTATTTTTTGCTTACGCACCTCGGAGGCCCCCGTAACCCGGGGCCCCCTATAATTGATACGGCAGATACGGCGGTGACTAAGCGCTTGGGAAACTGAAAAGCGGCACCGTTTCATGGTGGAAATTCCCGAAAGCTGCACGAAGCGATCGGTTCCTCGAAATAAAAAAAAAATTGGGTAGTTTTTATTATTTTTTGCTAACGCACGTTGGGGGCCCCCGTCTCCCCCAGAGAGAGAAGGGGAGTTATAGCGATAAGCCTGTGATTAGTAAAGCGATGGGTCTGATAATCGAGCACTGGATGCACATTTGCAGTATTCCACTATGACGGAACACGCCTGCTGCTGTATAAAAGTGCGAAAACGTAACGAGTTAGTACTGAACACGGCTCAGCAGTACAGTGCTTAAGCACCACTGCCATCCGGCCCATTCGACTTATTAACGTCTAGAAATCGGAGCTCCTGCCGGATCTCTCGTTGTGCGTCTCCAGCTTGGTGTTGTCACACCTTGGGATGGTAAGAGGAACTGCGTTTCCGTCGCCCAAAGTCGAGTTAGAGGCAAAGAGAGTACCCTCTATTTAGCAGTATAGGCCGAGCTCGCCATCTGGCTTCCAAACAAACAAAAGGCTGCCGAGGGTACTCAGCACCCTTAGCAAGCCAAAAAGCTCGATTCTCAGAGGGATAGATACATAGCCGCATACCAATTCTGTCAATGAATTCGAATTTGGCTACGGCGATTGCTCTCTTACTGGATCTCGAGGTAGCATTCAGTTTGCATCGAAGACCTTGAGGTCTTGTCTAGCCCGAGCCGTGGTCCAAGTCACAAATGCATTTTGCTTGAAAGTTCTAGCATCCCTACAAGGCCGGTTAAACCACGGTCGTTTTTTATCCTCTGGAACAGTCACTAGCGGGTTGGGGATGTAACATTCCATACCCGCTATGATTGCTACGGTTATCCCAATTCTCTTTCAAGGGATCACATAAAAATATGTTCTACGTTCTAATTTTTTCTTACCTTTTGTATTAGTATTTCATCATGAGGATGGAAACGACTTTTTAACCTGGGATGATGTTTCCGAATCCATACTCAACATAATGTCCAATTCTTCAGTATTTCCTAGCGATTAGTCCTATATCAATTATCAGTGGCGTTATGCGAAACCAAGTTTTTGAAAACTTAAACTAATCAAAACCATGACTGAAGACCGACTTTCCAGTCAAGTAACTTTGTCCAGAGAAATAAAAACAGCGTTGGTTTTGGATTTTAATGACGTAATTAATATAAACTATCCAGAAAACAGAATTTTAAATGAGTATAATTTTAATTTCTTGTCTAGTGCCATTGCTTGTCTTTCTTACTTCACTTGAAAATGTTTATTAACATGGTAAAATATTGATTACAATTTGATTAATGCATTATGTTTAATTCGGTAAATATTCAAAACTGGAGGGCCAAAATTTAAAAAATTGTCTCAGGGGGCCCAAAATTAAAGATCGCCCCGGGCCTCCAAAAGTCTTAGTCCGCCACTGTATTTATATACACTTTAATATAGCATAAGAGCATCTTTGAACTACGGCAACTATCCTTAGCTCTCAGACTGTTCGGAAAATTAACCGGACATCCGCATACACAAGATTGGGATAGCCTTGAAACAGATAAAAACCAACAAAGCACGACGAACACGCGATTTATCGACGATCACTGTATCAGCACAATGCTCGATGATCACCAATCACCAAAGTGGCCCACTTGTGGGCATTAAAATGAAAATGGACATGTCTGGCTGGGCGGCATTAGGAAAACTTTGCAGTCTTTTGGTTAGAAATATTCGTAGCAGAAATTCCTTAAGATAACATTCATCGATTAGTGTGTTGCCAGTGATGCAAAAAGGCGCAGTCACACTGTAGTGAGGTCTCATAAAAAAAACTCAAGGTCACTCAGGGAATTATAGAGGGAGATATTGAGTTTGAATTTTTTTTTCAATTTCATGGTAATTAGTAGAAGTAGCAACGTAGTCATGATAGCTGTATAGAATAGTAGCTCATAAAGCACATAGCTCTTACAGCTGATAGATTTTGAGGCATAGAGGTGGTTGGGTGGAGATCATACACCAGATGACGTAGCCTGAGTCTCTAACGAGATCGGTTGTCGACAGTCATTGATGTGAGCGAAATGTAATCGGTTTTTTGAAAATTTATAAGGGGATGCCTTTGTTCAGAAATGGCCGTCCTCTGGTTAATATGATAAGGATAAAATAAGACACAAGAAAATTACCGGAAAAAGGTTTTGCTATGGATAAAAACACGACACATTTTGTGGTGGTTATCTTAGACCAATTTTCATCAAACATAGCTAAGTACACTCCCTAATAACACACCTTTAAAAAAAAAACAAAATCGGTTCATCCGTTCAGGAGCTACGATGCCACAGACAGACACACACAGACACGTCAAACTTATAACACCCCGTCGTTTTTGCATTGGGGGTTAATGATAAATAATACTAAACTCAAAGCACTTACACATTTCACATTCTAATCCATAACTTTTCGGTATTCGGTTTAGTCTGACTATTGGCGTATTGCCGATGCACTGAAGGATATTGTCGTACACTTTGTTTTCCCTGAAAATATAAGTTGGTAAAGTCCAATATTCGAAATAACGATTAATACTCTGATATGATATCAAACAACTTTAGTAACTTGACATAGTTACTTGTGGATTTACGGTTAAGAATCATTTTTTAAGTTTTTTTTTTAAGTAGATTTAACCTTACATATCGGAAAAAAGTTAGTGAACAATCATATTTAGTTATGCATAAGTTATTAGAAATATAAATCAACTTCGCAAAATGAATAAATGAATAGTTGAGTACTAAAGTTAATAGTTATTATTTATTTCAATCAAAAGATTTGTACACCACTTAGGCAGTATAGATTATATAATAAATAAGAGTCACACAAATTAGTTGTTAAACTCTGATTTCCAAACTAGTCAAACTGTATTCTTAACTTAAAGAAACAATTTTTTTTAAAGTAATTTGATACCCATAACTGTGTTACTAAGTTCAATAAATTGCCCTTTGGAACGCTAAAGTTTATTATAGTCATAACTGTAACGTTTATTATGAATCCTTCACAATTTTAAATTTCCTGCTAAATAAACTTTAATACCTAGATCATACGTTTGAAGATTGTTAAAAGAACTTTACTTAGTGGTTGCTAGGTAATACTAATTAAATGTATTTAGACTTTCTCAGTCGTCCCGTAACTATGAATGTTGTAAAGGATCGGAAAAGTTGCTATTAAAATAATATGAATGTACTGCAATAAAATTCGTAAAAACAGTTTAATTTCAACTTTCAATTTCAGATGTAACAGTTTAGTTTAGGAAGGAAATAATAGCACATAGGTACTGAATTTATAATTTTTAACTGTTTCAATTATTTAATTATTGAATGAATAAGTAGGAAGATTGCAAGATTGTATATTATTTGTAATGTAATACTTGTAAAAATAGATAATTTTTTGTTGTTTTATAAGGTACTCACCTTCCTTTATTATGGTTCATTGTGGAAAATCTGTGATGAAACCTTTAAATACTTGAATCGATTCTAAGAGGTGCTTACAGTATGGATATGTTATTAGCTCTTATAAATATGAACATGCACTATACAATTTATAGCAATAAATGTTCGATAATGTTTTTTTTATCACAAATCAAAATGTCGATAATGTTTTTCTTATCACGGAGATCAATATATACGCTACTACAGTTATTAACTTTGTATGAGTATTTAATAACCACACGCTCTGTTTACTTTTCTAAATATAAATGATTTATTATGACGCTCCTCAAACATACGAGATTGAAGAACGTCGATATTGGAAAGACGTACACCAAGCAATGCAAAGAAAAATATCTATATACTAGTCGCTCAATCGCTGTTTTTTATGTAACCAAAATGTAGTCACAGATTTACAGCTCACATGCCTCTATCACATGATATAATATTAATATAGAACAACTTCATCATATGCTTTTATTTGCTCATGATTTCCATTCAAAGATCAGAGTGAATCAAGATCAATCAATATTGAGATTAAACAAATTGGAAATTTAATTTATTGTAATTACTTATCCTTTAACACTTTAAGATAATATTTCAAAACATACAAAGTCTTTATAATAAACAACACATCATGGAAGCATTTTTACAAAACCAAACATACCACGCTATATGTCTAGTTGAAACCTGGCTCTCGAATGATAAATTAAATATGATTAATTTTGGCGGATACAAAGTTGCAGCATCATACTGTCGGCAAAACCGAGGAGGCGGCGGCGTCTGCATTTTACTTAACGAAACTATTGAATCTATAGAAAAATATGACATCATGGAAATGTCACTTGAATACATTCTGGAAATTTGCGCTACTGAACTACCGAAACAAAATATATTATTAGTAACAATATATTGGAACAGAAGAGAAGAAGGTATTTTTTATAGTCAACTTCATAAAATTTTAACATATATAAATAAAAAATACTGTAAACTTAATATTATACTTGGAGGGGATTTTAATATCGATATATTAAAAAATAACTTAAAATCTAACTTATTCTTAGACCTTATGTCTGAATACAAATTAAAGCAACATATAAAGCATCCTACACATATAACACCAACTATATCTACATGCTTAGACCTAATATTTACGAACTTTAAAAATAAAGAATTCCAGGCGTCTGTAGAGGAGCTTGGATTTTCGGATCATAGCAGTACTATTATAACCTTTAAAATAACGCAACACCACAAAAATATAACCTGGTATACTAATAAGCGACAATTTTGTAATAATAACATACTTAATTTTAAATCTTCTATAAAATCCTTAAATTGGAGCAACGTTATATCGCCGAAAAATAATATGAATCAAAACTACAAAGCTTTCAATGATGTGTTAATAAATATTCTAAACCAAACTATCCCAAAATTAAAAATTAAACTAAAAACACACACAAAAAAATCCTGGTTGACTACTGGTATAAAGCTCTCATGTAAAAATAAAAGATTTCTAAAAATTCTAGCTGTAAAATCGAATAACCCTATCATTAAAAACTATTATAGAAAATATGAAAAAGTCTTAAAAAGATCAGTAATTACAGCTAAAAAAATACAATATATTAATAAAATAAAAAAGTCACAAAATAAAATTAAAAGTATGTGGAATATAATAAATGAACGAACTAACAAAAAATCTATATCAGAAAAATACAATATTCAATTACAAATAAATAATAAATTAATATCTAATCCAAAAGAAATAGCCAATAAATTCAATACGTTTTTTGCATCTATCGGCGAAGAAAAGACAGGACTATCTAGGGCTGAGCCGTGTGGCAGACCTGTACTGCAGCCAACTGAAAACACTTTTTTTCTTAGACCGTTAGATTATCGTGAAACACATAAAATCATCAAAAATTTAAAAACTAAAAGAAGTCATGGAATAGATGAACTACCACCCTCTCTACTCCGACAGTGCGCAGATGAACTCGCCATACCGTTTTGCGTATTAGTGAACCAGTCTTTAGAGGAGGGTACATTCCCTGACCTTCTAAAAAAAGCTATCATCAGACCACTTTGGAAGAAAAACTCAAAAACCGACCCCAGTAATTACCGCCCAATTGCTCTCCTACCGACTGCATCCAAAATATTCGAAAAAGCTATGTGCGATCGCGTTTATAACTTTTGTGAAAAATATAAAATCTTCGATGACGGACAAAATGGCTTCCGTAAACAAAGATCAACAACACTTGCCGTTTATAAATTTATCCAGGAAGTGATAAATATACTCAATAACAAAAAATACGCGGTTGGTATACTCCTGGATATGACGAAAGCATATGACAGGGTTCAATTTAATATTCTTCTGAACAAACTATATGGAATAGGGATCCGTGGAACCGCCCACCAGTGGTTTTCATCATATTTAAAAAACAGGGAGCAGTACGTTGAAATAGAATACTTTAACCATGAAAAAAAAGAAATCACAAAAATCAGATCAAACAAAACAATAACAAATGCTTCCATCCCCCAAGGTAGTGTCATTGGATGCCTTTTATTCCTAATCTATATAAATGACTTACCTAAGATAATGGAAGAACCTTGTGTCCTCTTTGCAGACGACATATCCATACTTACCCCATGCCAAAATATTAATAATCTCAATGTAAAACTCCACTCAATAATTGAAAAAACAACAAAATGGATGAATGAACATAACTTAGAAATTAATTACAATAAAACAAAATTAATGACCTTCCATCCCTACCAAAAACCACCAATACAAATAAATTTTACCACAAATAATATAAAAATAGAAACCGTCAATGATTTTACACTATTAGGATTAACTATCGATACTCATTTAAACTGGAAGAACCACATAAAAAACATCCGATCAAAAATTTCAAAATTTTCTTATGCTCTATGCGAAGTGAAAAAAACCACCGACATACAAACAGCACTAACCACCTATTACGCCTACGCTCATGCGTGGTTCAGTTATGGCATTATCATGTGGGGAAATAGCACAGACGCACCTTCACTTTTTATATTACAAAAGAAATTAATCCGTATTATTACTAACATAGACCAAACAGATAGCTGCAAACCTCTCTTCATAAAACATAAAATATTATCCCTTCCATGTATCTACATTCTTGAAATATGCAAGTTCGTCAGGAAATATAAAAACTTTTTTACTAGGCGTGAAGATAAGCATACGGGTCGATCACTAAGGCATAAGGACATGCTTATGTTGCCCACCTCCAACCTAGCACTACACTCAAATAGTCCATATGTTATGTGTATAAAAATATATAATAAATTACCAGACTCAATGAAATCTGAAAAAAGTGAAACAATATTTATAAACAAATTAAAACAAATACTTATTCATAAAGCATACTATACAATTAAAGAATACATTGATGATAAACAATTAATAAATAAAATAAAATAATTTTCCTAAAATTACCAAATACAATTAAACATAAAAATAATTTTATAAATAAATATAATAAGTAATTAAATAAATAAATATAATAAGTAACTAAATAAATAAATATAATAGTAAGTAAATAATGAATGAACAATATTTTTATTATAAGGTACATAAGAATTGTAATATTTTATTATAAGATTTAGATATAGGTATCTATAATTTGCAAACTTAATTCTAATAATATTTAAATAAATATGAATAATAGGTATATATGGATAAATAGGTAATATGAATAAATAAATGATAATAGGATTTAAGTAGCCATAATAAATTTATATAAATTGTAACATTAAAATTATAGTAGGTATAAAAGATTTTTATATTAACCAGTTTGAAATTTTGATCTCTTCAATATTATAATAAAAATTGTATTTTTTTTTTTAAATGTTTTAAATTTTTAATAGAATCTTATTAATAAAGATAGAATATAAATTAAGATAT
Organism: Craniophora ligustri; assembly: GCA_905163465.1. Lineage (NCBI taxonomy): Eukaryota > Metazoa > Arthropoda > Insecta > Lepidoptera > Noctuidae > Craniophora > Craniophora ligustri. Next base: position 8,070,682 of record LR990972.1, read on the forward strand.
GTATATGTAATGATAGATGTATATGTATAATAGATGTCTACAATATATAATGTGCAATATTTGTTGTGCCCTACAGGGTCCATAATTGTGTCTAGCATAAGATTATTTGTTACCATCTTTATTATCATTGTGGAATGCAAATAAACGATATGAATATGAATATGAATCCATTTTAATTGTATATTATGCAGGCTTCTTCGTACGTTTTATACCCAACGATTAAACGGTTGAAATAAACTAAATCGTCAGTTATAGAGATCACTAATTTGAGCTTGGACCACTATAAACCAAAGATGAACAGTGGTTCCAGCTCAAATTAGTATCTAGCGCCAGTGAAGCAAGCTTTGTTATGAAACATGCTTACAAGGTTACTGGATAAAGTTTGTATAAATGCGCTTAACGATTACGATTTTTATTGATATTTTACCCTTTTCTTGTTATCCTACATGTAGGACGTAGGTATGTTTTGTATTTTTGATAGTCGAGCAGATACGTATTAAGTGAGCACTATCTAAGAAGTATGTTTACTTAGAGATAGGTACATACAATCTTCGAGAAATGATTGTGTCTTTGTGTGTAATAACTACATAGGCAGGCAGGTACCTACATACACCCACATAGTTTATTTAAGGCGTGTGTACTACCCAATGACTTATTATGTACTACCAGATAATGTTGAATAAATCTGTTACCAACATTATTTCATCGATTTAATATCAGTCTTATAATGTGTGCCCAGAAATTTAAATCAGGTGCAAGGCGATATGATATGGAGGTGAGCGAAATCCGATTTTTTGCAAAAAAAAAATGTTTAGCTATGCAGACCTATGTTTATGAGGCTAGGTTGCGTCATCAAGCATCATGATCGTCATGCTGGTTCACCACAGCCCTAACCTCGCACCAAGGGATATTTTTTTATTTCCGAATACCGATGTATTAAAGATATGTAAGTGGCAGTGAAAGCGATCCACGAAACTATTGAGTTGACTGAAGACTGGACTGAAGTTGGTATGAAATAAATAAATAAATAAAATATATCTGGACATTATGAAACAGCGCCATCTAGTTCCGAGCTAAGCAACGAGGCTTGTTAGGGATACTAGTTGGTTGATATATCATATCATCATCATCATCAACCCATTATTGTCCCACTGCTGGTCACGGGTCTCCTCTCATTTGAGAGGGATTAGGCTATAGTCCACCACGCTAGCCTACTGCGGGTTGGCAGACTTCACATGCCGTCGAGAAAATCTCTCAAGCAAGTTTCCTTACGATGTTTTCCTTCACTGTTTGAGCATGCGATAAATAGGCACATAACTTCCGAAAAGTCAGTGGTGCGTGCCTTGGGTTTGAACTCGAGACCTTTGATATGTCAGTCCACTGGTCACACCACTAGGCTACCACAGCTTTCTCGCTCTGTATATCATATACTATATTACTATTTATTTTGTAAATACACACATATTATACATACCTAGATACATCCATGACTCGGATACAAATGTTTATGCTCATCACACAAACATTTGTCCCTAGCGGGACTCGAACCCGGGACCCATAGCACAGAAGGCAGTGTAAACCACCGCACGAGTAATTGGGTCGTTAAACGTTAACGTATTAAAATGTATCAAAGATATGTCTTATTTAAATATAAGGAATAATATATTTTTAATATGACCTAAGGATTCTCCTTAGGTCATACTAAAAATATTGAGGCCATAAGTAACATAAAAGTTACTTAATAAACCAATATTGATTCAAAAATCAAAATAGAACGGAATATTTACCCTATGTAAGCATTTTGTCAAAGACGATTTCGCCATGGTCCCATTCCGGTCCCATTCATGGTCCCATTCCGCCATGGCTTGGACGAATAGATTTTAACTTATTATTTAGATACCTACAATATTATATTCACTGTAATTCACCACGAAATAGCTATCGATATTATTAAGGTACTTTACTAAACACTATCGAATGTAAATACTGGTAATGTGGTAGTTGTTCTTCATTCGGTTGGAAGTTAAAAACAAACAATGAGATACCTAACTGTTTACACAATTTATAAGGAGTAATGTGGAGATAACAGTGTTTGTGTACCTACTCTAGACCGCAGTCCTTCAGTAGGTACCTACGGTTTTATGTTTGCTAGAGGAAATTAAAGTATATATAACCAAATGTGGATTATTGAGTAGTGCTAGTATGTACTAAGAACGCATGCCTACCAGCTATCTTGCCTAGTGGGCCAATTTTCAGGTATCAGGTAATCAAGGTACACACAAATATTACTTACCTCACGTAAATTCTCGAAGTTGATTTTTACGTATATTGTAGGCAATATCCTTAAAAATAAGTCGCCAATACTCCCAGACACTTTCCGTCGGCCGTATTGCTTTGCAGACGCTTTAAAGCTCCCGAAGGAATTAATCAACTTCACGTAAATTATGATGTTCCATTCTAGTAAAAGGTTTCAAAATAGTTGTGACAGATAACAGACCGATCATAGGAGCCAATCATCCCCCTTAATTCAATTTGAATGCCACTGTGGGTAGGAGCGTGAGGGTATTATCAACGCGCATGAGAGTGAGCCAGATTGCGAATATGCGGAAGTCTAGGGGATGATTGGCCCCTTGGATCTCTCTGTCTTCTCGTAAAAGGTTTCGAAATAGTTGTCTGGTGGAGATATAAACAATGGAGCATCATAATTTACGTGAAGTTAATTAATTTCTTTCGGAAGCTTTAAAGCGTCTGCAAAGCAATACGGCCGACGGAAAGTGTCTGGGAGTATTGGCGACTTATTTTTAAGGATATTGCCTACAATATACGTAAAAATCAGCTTGGAGAATTTACGTGAGGTAAGTAATATTTGTATGTACCTTGATTACCTGATACCTGAAAATTGGCCCACTAGGCAAGTTAGCTAGTAGGCATGTGTTCTTAGTACATACTAGCACTACTCAATAACCCACATTTGGTTCGTCAGAAAATACGTGACGTCTGGCGGCCCTGGGATCTTACTCTATAAGTGCTGTCATAATAAAGTAACGCGACATAAAGGTTCGAGAAAAAAAAACTCGTATTTTTTTCAGTTATATGTGTACTAAGCACACATGAAAAACCAGTAAACTGATTAATTTTGGAAGTTATATGCGTATTTATCACACGCTCAAACGGTGAGGGAAAACATCGTGAGGAAATCTACATGTTTGAGAAATTTCCTCGATAGCATGTGATGTGAAGTCTGCCAACCCGCAGTAAGCTAGCGTGGTGACTAATGTTAAGAAAGATTATAAGAATTTTAAAACTGTTTTTACAGGGTCGGCGACCTGCAAAAATAACGCATAAAAAAAACAAAATTAAGGTAGGTATTGTAGTTATCCGTTGGGTTCTTGGTCAGTGTGTCCTGTGGCCCTGGCACGAAGCTCGGATATTAGAGTGGTTATTTGGTTTGTACGACTCCTACATATCCCACTATACAATAATAAGATTTTAAGATCTTTTTAAATGACAGTCATCTTTAAATCATGAGTCAACAATCATCTATGTATTTATAGGATTTGCACTAAATATGTTACTAGACTAGACTCTAAATCCGGTCAAAGAACCTTCACGATATCGATGCCATATTTGCTTTGTTACGTAGTGTATGTTACGTAGTTAGCTGGCATTTACAAAATCAATTTGTGTACTTAGCTCATCGTTTACGTTGAAACAGTATTTTCCAATGATCATGAAGAATGTGATGTATTGATGTCTAATATCCTGTGATAGTTGACCCACCATACGTCACCTTAACCTTTCAGCTTACTTAGGGTGTCCCAACGAGCAGGGGCAGACCGTGAATTTGTAGGGCTCGGGGCTAATACTACACAATTAGTCGACTAATTATATGCATACATATAATGATGAATGGTGATTACAATAATGTAATGTGAACGAATTATTCACTTCGGTCAATAGTTTCGGAGCCTATTAAATAAAAACAAACTAAAAATCGAATCTTTCCTTTTTATAATAGAAGTATAGATAATTAAGCGTAAATGCTCCTATTATAAAAATAGCAAAAGTACCGTACCGTATAAGTATTTAAATTATAAAGCAGCCTTGAAATAAAACTACTTTTTACGGATTTAATCACGGTATATTGATATTATTTATGCCTTTTTGGATTTTTGTGCTTAACCATAAAAAAGCTCCAAAACTTTAGAGAGAATTATTTTCTAAATTCAATCTTTACGTTAGCTCAAATCTTATCTTTCCAAGATAACCTTATAGATTATTATGACGTGTTGATAATAGTGTTGACAAATAAGTTATGGGAAGTAATACCGACCAAAAAATTATCGCTTGACCTAATTAGAAAATCAGATAACGCGTAATTAATACGCATATACATAGATTATCACCACAAAAAATTACTTGGGATCCTTTTTTATACGAGATCCATCGATATCAAGACTAGCTAGCTTCTTTATCCGTAATCCACGAACTGATTTATAGCGATTAGAGAAGTCCATGTTCCTCCAATTCCTTCTATCTGTAATATATGTCCCTAGATTCTCATCTAAAAAAGTTAACTCAGTAGAGATACTTTTTTTTTTTTTTTTTTTTTTTTGTTAGCCGTGTGGAAATGCATTTACGCATTCCCCGCCGTCCGGGGAGACGACGGGGATATGTCGGACTCCACCCATAGTGGGTGACTACCGACTAAAACCACACGGGATCTTTTCGTCTCACCACCATAGTGCCGGGGTTACGGGAACTGAAATATTCGTCCGCGACCCCGGCGGTGGCGGACCGCCCTTGCGGTCCCCAGACTTGCCGCGGAGCGTCCACTCGACGCCGCGGAGCTCGCGGACACTCGACGCCACGGAGCGCGGAAGCACTCGACGCAGCGGAGCGTGCGCACACTCGACGCAGCGGAGCGTGTGGACACTCGACGCGGCATTTCCTCCTCGAGTGGGCGTCACCCACTCGGGCTCCACCAGAGCCTTGTGTTCGGCCGCAGAGGATAGGAAGAGCGGCGAACGACATACCGACACTTCTCTTCCCCTGCGGCCCCACCGCGACCACAGTTCAGCGGCTGTGGCCCCGCCAAGGCCGCGGAAGGCAGGGGGGAGCGGCGCAACCCTGCCACCGACAGTCCTCCCCGCCGCGGCCCCGAAATCCTTCAGCCGCGGTGCCTCCCATACGACACCGCGGCCCGCCTCAGTTGCGGTGCCTCCCATACGACACCGCAACCTACGCAGGCATCCTGCCGGAACGGCAGGTTCCACCTCGTCGCAGGCAACCTGCTGGGCTGGTCACACCCACAGGTACCCGCGACAGGGCCACTCTACGACCAGGCTTCCTGGGAAAAGCCCGTGTCGGAGCGGCCCGACCTCTCGGGGTTCCACTTCGCTTCGCCGCGGAGTCACGGACCCTCCGCGGCTACTAAGCCCCCCCGGCACGACAAGCCGAGAACCCCGGAGTGGGGGGGAACTCAGTAGAGATACTGAGTTAACTTTTTTCTGAGTTTATAATGTAGGTTAGTATAGGTACAACTATGATCATGTTAAACATCTTCAATGTTTAGCGAATATACCAAAACAGGATGAGGACTTTTTCGTTTTTATAATTATTGTAGAGGGGCTCCCCACCCCTGTATATGTGCTACCACTTCCTACCCGAAACATTACCACCTTCACATTAGGTAAGCCATGCTAGGTCTGCCATCCGTCCGGGTTTCCCTGGATTTGTCCTAGTTTGAAGGGCGTCCGGGGGCCATCCGGCAGTGATTTTCGAAAGTGTCCTTTAATTTTGATGTCAGGAAAAAATATAACGATGTTGTCATTTCCCTTATTCTCATAGTGAGTCCTCGGGTGAATGTCATTATCACTCTGAAACAATTTTAGATTTGTTTTCACCAACTAAAAAGTAAGCAGGTCATGCTACTTGCATTAAATTACCCTATGTTAATAGGTATCTAAAATATGTTACGGTTCCTTACGAGGACATTAGGGGTTTTAGCTGTATATTCATATGTATATCCCAGCTATCAAGAATGTACAAGGGCTGTTTGTTGTGAATAGACTTCGCTAATTTCTATTCCTGTATAGTTGTTGGTTAAATAAAATAATGGACTGTATAAAATGGGTACTGGTGTAATGCCGTTAATTTAAAAGTACACTGTGGCGACATCTATCTCGCCACATAAGAACTATCTACTCGGCGCGATGACGCGTATAATCCTACATCGCGCAAGTGAAATATGCACGCGAGATAGCATATATACAGCCAACCCTTCCGGCTTCAACCCTGACCACACGCCTGTAGCGGACGCACATGCCTGGTCAGGACCTTCGGCCGGCATCAGCAACTTGGCACAGCACACTGCACTTCGGCCGGTCATCTAGCAGAGCCACTCTCTCCTGGTCGACGCAGCAGCCAGCCACTACGCTTCACTGCACCACCTCGACCCACTGAGGAATTCGCAGCATCACAGTCCCGACTCACCGTGGACTCACCGCAACACAGTCCCGACCCACTGCGGACTACGCGGCAACCTGTTCCGACCCACTGGAACATCACACCTGGCACTGGCAACACGCAACAACCGCTAACACTTCATCAGAAGATCATCATATCGACCTCCGGTCTCGGAGGGGAGTGATGTGGCGACATCTATCTCGCCACATAAGAACTATCTACTCGGCGCGATGACGCGTATAATCCTACATCGCGCAAGTGAAATATGCACGCGAGATAGCATATATACAACCACCCAACATCAACCGTTGGGCAGTAGCCCGCCAGGCACAACACCTCGCCTGGTCGGAGGATCCTCCTTTACCAATGGAGGGACTACCACCTCCTTCCCTCCATATACACAAAATCCCGGATAAACACTAATTTTTATAGGTCGGTTGAGGGGTCCGTCGGGGTAGGGTCCGTAGAAGCGAGTGAGGTGTCGGGGCCGTGCCGTGTGTGTCGCTTGCCCGCCGCTCCGCTCTTGACCAGCTGATGACGCATTAGGTGTCACGTCGCCAGTGCGTTTCGCATTGTTTTGTTGTGTGGAACGTAAATATATAATTTGTATGTATGTATTAGCACCATAAGTTTAGTGTTGACATACAATGGCTTGACGTCACAGGCGGACGCCATGACACCAGCGAGCGTTTTGGCGTGAATTTTGAACATAAAATTAAAATGTCTATTTCCTTCCATAAAACCCATATTTTTACCAAAATAAAGATATATTTTATAAATAGTACATACTTCCGAACATAATAGCACAGTTTTCTAAAATCAGTCATCATGCCTATTCTCCGATTTACTTCTGTGAAGATCATTTTGACGTAAGTTTTAAAGGTTTATTTTGTGGATTTTAAAATCACGTGTTGTTAATTTTAATACACTGATAATAACAAACTTATATACAACATAACCTCTAATACTACCTCGAGAAGCAGATTTAAAATGTTTGAATAATTTGAATTACCTACTGTTTATTATTTATAATATACTTACACGCAAGTTTTGATACAGTAGAATCCCGATTATCCGGATCAAATAAAACCAGGGGTATTCCGGATAATCGAAAACCCGGATAATCGATTGCGAAGCAAATCAAACAATATTAAAACTTTCATATTTTTTTTATTATTGGGTAGGTATATAATGGGTTTTTGACGTAATTAATCACATCTTTTTATTGCGGCCAAGTCCCTGATGCGCTTCAGTTGTAACAACAAGACGACCTTTAAGTTGAATGCTATCAAAGAAAATAACACAATAATAAACACTATACTCAAATCGCTTTAGATTGGCAATACAGGATAATGACCCCGACCTGTACCAAAAATCGCAATTGAAAACGATAATTATCGTTTGCGTATCGCCCCCCATACTAAGTGTTGCTGAAGGTCATATTGCAAGCGTTTCATAATACATCGCCGTGCAACAAACGAGGGACACACTAACAATTTACGAAATGGAGTTAGTGACTGAGTGAAATTTATTGATGAAATACACGTATAATATTATAACAAAAAATTATACTGCACTCTAATTACTGTTTCATTATTGATACATGACTATTATAAAGCTTTACGTCAATATTTCCCAAATAAATATGATCGTAGTGTTTAAAAAATGCTCTCAACGTAATAATAATCAATTGAATGAATTAAAAACCATAATCAATAATTGTAAAACAAGTTTGGCTCAGCTCAAGAATATAATATATTTGTGTGCATGTAAAATAAAAAATGGAACGTATCCCATTCGAAATGAGTGGGGCGACGCGCCATTTTTTTGTCAGGAGTGCGCAACCTAACGACACATTTATGATGCCGGACCGATTTTATTATATTTATTTATAATACGGGAAAGAGAACCTACTTTATACGATTTTTATTTATTTATATATACCTATATATTGTATTGTATAGCTTATTAGTACAGCTACTATACCTATTGTCGGCTAAAATGTTTAAACTATTAAGTCAATTAATATGCTAAAATCATTAGCAAATAATATACTAAACAGTTTCAAGTACCTACTGTAGTATATATAGTTATGTTTATTATTTTAGTTGTAGTCACTTGGCGTGTTTGTCCAAATATTCGCGTTATTTGAGCAATTAGCAATTTAGCACTAAAGGTACATACACAAACTTACTCTTACTCCGTCAAAACCTTGCCAAGTTACGTGCCAGCAACTACGTGTAAAACTTGTTACGTTAATATATGTACCTATCTACCTAGTAGATATAGTAGTATAGTAATAGTATTTAACGGTTATTAAAAATACACACATACCTATTTTCTACCCTGTTAGTATTTCTCTTTTACAAAATATGTATGTTAACATCATGAAATAAAAAACAAATAAGTTCGAAAAAGCAATTATGTTTAGCCTCCCTGCGACGACCTTGACGACGAACGTGTCGTTTATCCCCGCCTACCACGATATAGCGAGCGACAGTAAATTTGGTCGATACGTAGAACAATGTTAGGTATCGCTTCCGCAAACACGAGTAACATGGTAGGGAAGGTTCAATAATTTGTATTGCCAATCTAACGCGATTTGAGTATATCTCGCAAACAAATGAGAGTACACGGTCGGAGGCGGGAATAAACTTGTCGTAACATGTGTCTTTGTCAATAAGTCCGGATAATCGGATGTTCGGATAATCGAGGTTCGGATAATCGGGATTCTACTGTATTTCTAAATTCTGCGGAACAGAGTCTTTGTTTGAAGACAGAAATTCTCCCAACATCAACTAGTAAACTCTAGGCAAATACTTGTTCCATGGCTAGTTTGTTTTGCGATAATAAAACTAGTATCAGTCAGATCTTTGGGGACCACAATTAACTCGATGAACGCAGATGAAAACAATTTGAAGTGCAGAGAGTAAGCTCGAAAAAGAAATAATTACGTGTAGTATGACGTTACACGTTGTAGTAGTTCTAGTTACAAAGGCGTCACGTAATTCTCTCTGATTGGTGTTCGCGTCTCATGGCGGATTGCTGTATTTTATTGTTTTTATTTTATTAAATATTAATGAATCACATATTAAAAAATGAAAATAATACAGTTTTCGATACTCTTGAATCTTATTTCATTCAGGAAAATTATTATTTTAGTGATTCTAGGTTATTGTCATCATGCCTATTCCCATTTCTATGCCTAACCAATCAATTACCGCGCCTCTCTAGCCTCTTAATAAAACTAATTCCTACGTGGTTTATCTTCAATATGTTCAACTGTTCGATGTTACTAAATTGTTATTTTGAATATATAATTGTTATTTGAATTCTTTGGTTCCTAACAATCATGTTGTACGATTATGTATGCTTAACATGTATCAAACAAAAGGAATAGGATCGGAAGATGTTCCTTAGTACGTAACTAAATAATTTCGCTTCTGTATAAAACTCCTAATAGAAACCCGGATTAAATGTGTATAATAAGTTGTAGACGCTGGAATAGTATTATACATATAAACTATCCGGATTTTGATGTAGACACAATCCTTAACCTTCAATCCCAAAATCAAATCATAGATAATGCGACATATCTTGTAATATCTATCTCTGTATCTGGCAATGATTGGTGCTTTACAAAGTTGATGCCTATTATGTTTATCATAATTAAATCTTTAACGCTTTTAAAACGATAATAGTTACAAAAACATAAAACTTACTTACGATTAAATGTTTATTATGCTAATGGCGGCTTCATACATATTTTTCAGTTAGACAGTTACAGATTGCATAATTGATATTTTATCCGTTCTATTTGCGATGAAAAGTTGATTTGATTTGACTGCCATAAATATTGGGCTAATATTCTAGAAAATTAATTTACCAAACTGCTGTTATTAAGTTTTTTACTATTCGTTTAATGTAAATTAAAATTATCCATTCAAATAAAATTTCGCGTAATTTAGTAAATAAACTATTTGCTTTTTTTATTTTTTTAAATAACCCACTACCGAAACCTCTCAGCGTAACATCGACTCGGACCAACGAGTATTTTATAGTCTTTGACTATCTCCCACGGCATGCGGCAGCTCGATCGCCCGCGGAGATAGTCATCCGGATTGAAGATGCCATCCACCTACGACCGAGACGACTCGGTGGCGCAGTGGCTGAGCGGTCGGCCGCGGTTGCGGGTACGATCACCGCACGGAGCAAATATTTGTACGTTTTACAGGTAGTTGTTCCGGGTCTGGGCGTTTGTGTATGTGAAAATATGTGTTTGTAAACGTACCCACGACACAGGAGAAAATCCTAGTGTGGGGCAAAGTTTAAAATATATATATAAATGTATATACATATATATGTGTGTGTATATATATATACACACACACACATATATATATATACCATAGATATACCATATATTATAGATTTCTTTAACTCAAAGAGGAATAAGCTTTGTTGATCCACTTTATTGTAATGTAACATATTACTTCATATAAAAAAAAACATTTTTATTATATATACAAACGAATAAAGAAGTTTAGGTGAAGTCTATTTAAAGAAATGACATCTTCATCACAAACTAAATACCATGATTGCTTCATATTCACATAGACAGCTATTCCTTTATTACATAACGTTGTGTTACGTTATCCGGAAACGAAATGCAATAATGAACCTTAATCGTCCTTCTTTTATTTTTAACCACAATGTGTGTGTGTGTCTGTCTGTGGCATCGTAGCTCCCGAACGGATGAACCGATTTGTTATTTTTGGTTTGAAAGGTGAGATACTCGGGACTGTTCATAACTATGTATGTTTGATGAAAATCGGTCTAAGATAGCCGCAATAAATGGAGTCGAGGGTTTTAAAAAAAAATATTCGATTTATATCCAACTAGGTACTAACATAGTTTATAATTTATATTGTTACTAATATCATTAATCAAAATAAATAAAGAATCATTATAATTATTATTATTATTAAAAATTACAGTAGATTATTATTAATACTGTATTATTAATAATAATAATAATCTACTGTATTCAAAATAGATTTGCGTATGTGTGCCGCGAGTTCCAAACAGTGTAAATTCCATGTAAAAATTAAATTTATCTATTATAAAGAAGGCTCAATTTCCTTTAGCACAAGGTGCTCCGACACGCGTTCGTTTGGTGGAAATCGTACATTAGTGTTTACACATTATAGAAGTGTGCATGCATAAAAAATATGTAAAAACTGTTACTGTATGTGTTGAATTTTATGGGGTTACGTCAGTGATAGCAAATTAGCAATGCATAGGGATAAGTGTTTTTTTGTAGGTCGTGAATGTAAAGACATTTTTTTATAAATATTTTTAATATCTATAGTCGGTGTAGATAAAAATAAAGTTATCCACAAGCCGCCAATTAGTACCTACACTAAAGGCGTGTTTATAAAATAGATCCTTTAAAACAATTGACTTAGATTTTAAAGCGACCAGCGCCAACACAACGCTTTTAATATACTGATTTCTTACATTAATGCGTACCTATAAGCTATATACCTACATCAACTGACAAAATGTTTCAGACTTCAAAAGAGTGAGATTGCATTATTTGCCATTGCAGTGTTGGCTGTGCTCATATATGTAGTCGAGGACGTCATCCCCTGTCACGACGCCGCTTGGCACGAAGAAATCTGAAACAATGCATTACTAGTATTATATACTACTACTATTATATATTATTATACCTATGTTTAGATTACATATTCGGTCTTGAATAGGGAATATTTTTATTTGACGACCTGATTGGCGCAGAGGCGAGGGACCGGCTTGTGCGTCACGGGTTGCGGGTTCGATCCCCGCACGGAGCAAATATTTGTACCTTCTACAGGTAGTTTTTCCGGGTCTGGGTGTTTGTGTAAGTATGTGATAATTTGTGTTTGTAAACGCACCCACAACACAGGAGAAAATCCTAGTGTGGGGCAACGATTTTTTTTTTAAAAGAAAGATTACGCATAAAATAAAAATTTGGCTCAAATATATTTTTTTATTCTTTATTGTCTTTACATTATACTTAAAAGGTGTTTTTTTAAAATTTAATTATGATTTAATTCAGAAAATATGAAATAAGTTCAATGTGTATTCTTAATACTGCGATCTGCTTTGGCAGTTTTAGTTTTAAAGTTTAGTGCTGGGTGTAGACTTTGAGACAGAAGGCAAAATAAATAAGCAAACTCTTAAGATTTTTTATATATGATAATAATATAAAACGATAAAACACTTTATCGGGTGTACTAATAAGTGTTTTCACACTATACAATACTTGTAAGAAGATTTTTTAACTTCCGTGATTTTTATAGCAATTAAAGCTGATAATAAGTGTGAAGTTACTGAAACGCTATAACTAAACAAACACGGAACATAAGCTATGATGTTAGGAAATTACTACCGAGTTGCAATCTCATGACGGCAGTTGTTATAACATTATGGCCCATTTCACGAATATTTGGCAATTCAATAGTAATCTCCAAGACAAATCCTCTCACAAAATAACAAAAACGTGTTATCTTACCGCTCGTATCATAACCTTCTTTTCCGATGATCACGAAGGGACATATGTCCAGGATTCGGGATAGAAGACCGATCGTAGGTTTTGCACCCTCTGCGTTTTTGGCCAATGTGTACACGTGTTTGTCGAGGTGGTCAGTCACCACGTCCTCAAAGTCAAACTCCTCACAGTCCTGACCGGGTAACCTAGTAGGATTCGTCGCTCTGTTTCGAAGGCTATCTTTGGATGCAGCACCAACAAAATGTCTAAAAATTAATAGTACTTTTTATAATACTAGTTATTTCAAATAGACTATGAACTTTAGTTTATTTGATGATATGAGTAGGTACTAGCAAAAGGGACAATTCGACAATTCGATTTAAAAAAAATAACATGCCATCAACAGCCTATCAACCGAAATTCAGAACCGTTAACTGGGAAACTGCCAAACTGGATAAGTAGACCTTGGGGTTCTTAATGAAAGTAGTGAAAGTTTCAATTGGCACAAAAAGGCACGCCTCTTGTGTTGCAAACGTGCATAGACTATGGACATTATGTTTGCCACCTCGCGGCATAATAAAAAAGTCAAAGTATTTTTCGAATATGATACTCATAGGTTTATTTTTTTTATTTTTTTAAAAAACGTTGCCCCACACTAAGATTTTCTCCTGTGTCGTGGGTGCGTTTACAAACACAAATTTTTACATACACAAACGCCCAGACCCGGAACAAATATTTACTTCGTGCGGGGATCGAACCCGCAACCCGTGACGCACAAGCCGGTTGCTCAGCCTCTGCGCCAATTAGGTCGTTTTATTAACTCATTACTCAATAGTCAGTATTTGACTGTAACACACATTTATAAGTTTGAAGAACTTGATGCTTAATGCATAACATATGGAAAATAAGATTGTAGTTACCCAATATTATCGACAATGACGGCAATGTTAACGTTGTTCATCTTCATAGCTTCCAGAGCCTGCTCGCATGTGCTGTTTTTATTCAACTTAGGATAAGAACGGCTCAAACGTAATTCATCTATCGACTTTGTCCACCATCTAAGAAATAACCGCACTGTTAATTCAATGAATAAAATAGTACATTGATCTGAAATAATTAATCTTTGTGACATTAAAATAGAACTACTTTTTACGGATTCTACCGTGTTGCGTTGATATTACTTTATACCGACGCTTTGGATCCGTAGAAACTGCGTATATTTTAACGACTAATATGTGTTAATGTGTGTGAAATATACTTCATAGTATGTTCGGGAGGCTCCATAAAGCCGTGCGCCTCCATCCACTGGTCACTGACAAATTTGGACATATAGTTGCGTATGCCATCAGGTAGGATAAGAACCACGCGCTGGCCCACGCCTATCTTCAACGCTTTGATGGCTTTAATAGCCGCACACATGGCTGCCCCACTGCTTCCACCTGGCACACACATAACAAAACATTACAGTTGACCAGTCAGGTACCGGATTTAATAATTGGGTAGTTAGTAAAAACATACCGCATAAAAGTGCCTCCTTTCTTGCGAGTTCTCTTGACATTAAAAAAGCTTCCTTATCAGTGACCACTTCGACGTGATCAACCAAAGACTTATCAAGTACAGTAGGCGCCCACGTTCCTCCAATTCCTTCCACCTAGATAAAACAAATATTAAAACTCGGTTTTTCGTTGTGGTTTGGCCCGAATTAATTTGGTTTAAAAAAATAATGTGTAAATGTATAGCATGGAAACTCTTCTGAGATTCCATAATATATATTGCAGCCATTTCTCTAAGTGCAGTACGTATGACTAAAATATTTACCAAAAATGAATGTGGTTTTCCATTCGTATTAAACAAGGTAGAACCGTCGGGCTCTGCTACTACCAGCATGCACTTGGGGTTCTTTTCCTTCAACCTCTTCCCGACTCCCGTCAAAGTACCGCCGGTACCGGCTCCCAACACCATAACATCTATGCCGCCCAATGCCAACACTATTTCTTCTCCAGTATTTTCGTAGTGAGTCATCGGGTTAACATCATTGTCAAACTGTTATCATAATATAATATTTTAATAAGTTATAACTGGAGTGTTCTTTGCATAGTATCCTATTTTTATTAAGAGTGACATGATGTGACAATCCGCCTTTGTTTAATAAAATAAATGTATGTTCATTGTAGGTATATTAAGATTATTTATTAATAATGACTCGGTTTCAAGAAGTTCAAACTAGTAGACGAGTTGAGAAAATTAGAAAGGTACCTGATTCAACATCACTATAGTGTCAGCATTATCTTCCTTCAGCTGGCGAGCTATGGAAATTTCCAGATCTTCATTTTTTGTCTGAATTACTTCAGCTCCCAACAGATGCATGGTGTTCACTTTTTCCGATGAATTTTTGTCTTGTGTTACAATTATACATTTATTTTCTAAAAAAATAAAGACGTTGCCATTTATGTGTTTATGTTGCATCCGGGGATCAGATCCAGGTTTCGATTGCAGTTAATGGCAAAAGCTACCCGCTTTACATGTGATTTAAACTATTATCAAAGAAATGAAGAGGGAGTACCTATATCTTTAGTACTGTAACTACCACAACGGGGTTGGAAACATGATGGTATGAATACGAATAGGGGGGTTGTTCATTGAATCAAATTACAGAATTTTATGTTCAACCTTATTTGGAATTGACTACGTCTAATAGTGCTCAAAGTGACTTTAGAAATAATGTGAAACTGTATACCCATAAGTGCGGCATTGAACGCAACCCCAATACCCGTATTACCGGAGCTGGCTTCTACAAATTCGGTTTGATCGTTTACAATACCCCTTTTTTTGGCATCCTGGATCATCGATTTAGCAATTCTGTCTTTTATTGAGCCGCCTGGATTCATGAATTCACATTTGGCGTCTAAAAATAAAGATAGATGGCTAAGTGTCATGACAGGATAGAAATTAATACATATGTATAACAAGTTTTATTGCAACTATAACATTTTAAAATACTTACAAATTTCACAAAGTAATCCATAGTCCTTAGACACCTTATTCAATTTAATAAGGGGTGTATTTCCTACCAATTCCAAGACGCTGTTGTATACCTTGCTCTCGGATTTCGCACTGAAAGTAGCAATGTTTGATGAATTTATCGAATTAGGTTTCCAAAGCATTAAAAAAATAAGTTTAAAAAAAATACTGATTTCTCGCTCTTCTCGTGACTACGAGAGCTTTTAATAGAACTACATACTTTTTACGGATTTTATCGTGGTATATTGATGATATTATTATATCCGATTTTAATAATAATAATTCTTCTAGAATTTCATAATAATCCATCGAGTCGTTTCGGAGAAACGTGCAACTAGAATCATAACGTTTTAAAAGTGCTTGAAAAAGTTTATTTGAAATAAAAACCTTTTTGATTTTGATTTTGATTTGGAGGAGTTCAGTAACAAACACTGTGACACGAGATTTTTATATATAAAAATATAGGGTCACAGGCTAGGTCTTTGTGAAAACTCAGTTAAAACAGTGATACAAACACGGATTGCCAGTCAGACATACCAAATCGAGATCAAAGATTTCGATAACTTCGGGGTTTACCTAATAGTTCGTGATGATTTTCTCGACAGTGTGCAACGGTCGATTAAAGAGAAGTAGGGTGAGATCAAATTGAGCTGCTCGACTGAGAAAGTGCCTCCGCCTAACAGAAAACCAAAGTGAAACGGTAAAACTTATGTTTCTGCGAATGAGTTAATTTGCCAGTGCTCGTTAGGGACTATTCTGACAGCGTGGAAATCCCGTTTGCTGTCAGGGTAGTAACTCCTCTGTTTTAACCACTCATTTGTATTTCTTTTAACATTTGAACCCATAGCCTGCGGTAACCGCTTACCAAAAAGAGGAACGTAAGCTTGTTTGTCAGCCTCGAGGTATAATAAAAGTATGAAATGTAATCCCGCACTAAAACAGCCTATCCTTGCTCCACTGGGAGGAGTTGTGTTGTTCATTTAAATAAATCATTATGCACTTACCCCATATTAGAACTATTCTCCTTAGGTTCCCTGTCGGGACGCCTTCTAATGCTAACTAAGTTGCTTGCGTTCTTGTACATTCTGATGCAGTACAATGATTGCAAAATGATTCCTTTAGGTATTCACAATAGTGAATATACATGCAGACTGATATTCTTTTTCTTAGACAACTTGCCTTATATATATATAATATGTGGAAAATTTGTACGGTGAAGTTATGACGTATAGGGAAATTATAATTATTCAAATAATACGGATTCTGTTTTCCCGGTGGTCTTATTACGTATTCAACACTGACTGTACTTTTGCGAACAGCCAAGCGATTTCTTAACGTAGAGATCATTCTATAATTTTCTTTTGTCTCTAGGCTTTAATTATTTAGGGTGACTTATGAAGTGAAATTTCATGTTTATTATTGGAATTTTGATTGAAGTTGATTTCGTCTTTTCACCCGACGAAACAAAAAACGGTGGAGGTTCTCAAGTCGTCGCGTGTATAACCAATGTTTTTTTTTTAACGCATAACTTTTTACAGAGTAGTATAATTTTGATAATTCTTTTTTTATTGGAAAGAGTATATATACTTCAAAGTTGGTCCCATATAAATTTAGAAAAATAGATCAACCCTAAGGGTAGGAAAATAGGGGATGTTTGATTGTTCACTCACTGATTGTAATCTATAACCACGCATAACTTTTTACAGAGTAGTCCGATTTTGATAAAAATTTTTTTGGGTAGGATATAATTTGAACTTGTCCCATAATGGGCGCCGGCAGAAATAATTTCCAGGTGGTGCAGATTTTAGTTTTCTTACACTCTTTGCCGTAGGTATATGATTGTTTATAAAAAGATGAAATTTTAGTCTGAATGTTCGAGACATTTACAAATTTCTGACTATTCATTATGAATTTATTATATAGGTACACCCAGTAGTCAATAATTCCTGTTGATCCCGCGATTCCCAAGGGGTGCAAGTGCACCCCCTAGCTCCCCCCTGCCGGCGCCCATGAGTCCCATATACATTTAAAAAGAAACATACCCTAAGCGAGGATAATAGGAGTGATTTATTGTTCACTCACAGACTTTTGCTAAATTGTGTATTGTAAGGTAGGTAGCTATTTTAAAAGTAGTCAAAACAATAAGCATGTAGTAGTTAGTACTTATAGTCACAAAAAAATAGGAAAATAAAACTTTTTAGCAAAAAATTAAACCGCCGAAAAAACTGAAGAGCCGAATAATATACCTTTGTTATATAGCTTTAATAACTATAGTATTATTTAACTAATGTAAGTAGTTATAGGTATCTAAGTAATTTTGCAATGGCGCCAAACAAGTGAATTAATTAATTAAGTTATAACGTCTATCGCTGGCGATTTCATTTATATTTCTAAATCGGATCAGTAATGAAAGCGTGAAAACGTAACAGACAGACAGACATACTTTTGTATTCAAAATATTATAGTATGGTATACTAGACCCAGCAAACGTTATTTTGCCACATTATCGCAGGAGGTGAAAATTTAGGGTTATAAGTATTTTTTAATGTCAAATCATAAAAAAAACAAAAAAAAATCTACAAAAAAACAGGTCTGGTTCGCCCGCAACAGACTTTAAAAAAAAATCCTTATCACCTAGGGGTGTAAAAAATGTCTACGGCTGATTCGCCGTATACATTTTTTACATAATTATTTACATACAAAATTTTGTAATAATCCGTCTAGCCGTTTCGGAAGAGTTCAGCGACAAACACTGTGACACGAGATTTTTATATGTAAGATAATATGGAACTATGGATATTTTTTATGGTGCAAAAACAAACGCGCAAACGAGCAGTCGGCTCACTTGATGGTAAGTGATCACCGCCGCGCATGGACATTTGTAATACCAGAAGGCTTGCATTGTGTGGCCAAACTGCAGAAACCGTGAAGGTTTCATACAATAGGGAATTATTAATTTGACAGCAAACGGAATACCCATGCTGTCAGAATAGTCGCTCCCCTAACGAGCTCTGGTAATCTTACTCACTCACAGAAATACTATTGTTGATTTACTGTGGTTTTCTGTAAGGCGGAGGTACTTCCCCAGTCGGGTAGCTCTTTTTGAGCGAGGAATCTCGCTATTTTACTTCTCAAAAATATGCGACCTCTTTAAGTTTAGAATTGGGGAAATAAACCATATATTAGAAATGTTGGATATGTACCTATTGTATTAAATGTGCATAGTGTAGGTTCAGCGCGCACGGTTGCGTATGTGTGCGTGCGACAATTCCGCCATTTTGTAAAAGCTCAATATAATAAATTTAGTATGCAACTGACTCGCGGTTTGATTGCACATATTCCCGCGCTTCCTTAAATACGTAACAGTGGCGACGAGTTCGAACCTTGAGCTGTAATATGTTTTCCAATGGAGCCTTTGGCACTCTTACTAGTTTTGACCATCTTACTTGCGAATGGGAAACCTATAAGTCGCGCCTCGCGCAGTGGTTCATTGCAAACGACGTAAACGATGCGTCGGACAAAGCCAAGGTCAAACGGAGAGCAATATTGTTGAGTGCGTTGAGTGAATCGAGTTACAAACTAGCGAGTGACCTGGCGTTGCCACAAAAACTAGAGGAGGTGGAGTACGACGAGATTATCAAGCTTCTGGATAGTCACTTCACTCCAAAGCGCCTCGGGTTTGCCGAGAGATTTAACTTTTACTCGGCTATGCAGCGTCCAGGTGAGAGTCATACTCATTGGGCAGCACGGATTAGGGGATTGGCAGCACACTGCGGGTTCAAAAATTTGGAAGAGGCCCTTCTAGACAAGTTCGTTATGGGAATGGCAGCGGGTCCCGAGCGTGATAAGTTATTCGCCAAGGAACTGCAGGAACTGACGCTGGTTAAAGCAGTGGAGCTGGCAGAGAGCGTTCGTGCGGCGCGAAAAGCGTCTACCAACGTGATGATGTCCGGCGGCGGAAGCGGCGGCGGCGCGGGCTGCGCGAACGTCGCGCTCGCGGCGGCGGCGCCCGCCGGCGGCGCGCTAGCTACCGACGGCGTGTTCAGTATCTCCAAGAACGAAAAGTGCAGTGTGTGCGGCTATACCAATCATAAGCCCAATCAGTGCCGGTTTAAAAACTACAAGTGTAAAAAGTGTAACCGTAAGGGTCATTTAAGTAGGATGTGTGCGGCTAACTTGAAAGTAAACTACGTCGAGAAAGGTATTGAGGATGTCGGAGACGATGGTGAGTCACCCATATATGAAGTTTACCAATTACATTAGAACAATTGCGTTGCGCGACCGAAAATTACGAAATTTTAAAAAAAGTAAAAATATTTGTAATGCATGGATGGCCGCGTAAGGTACAAGACCCTAACGTACAGCCTTATTTTGATTGCCGTTTTCAGTTATCATTAGAAAATCAATGCTTAATGCGTGGTCATAAAGTTGTAATTCCACACTCGCTAAGGGATAGAATATGTAGAGAACTTCATGATTCTCATTTCGGGGTGGTGAAAATGAAAGCTGATGCACGTAAGCGATTTTGGTTTCCTGGCGTGGACGCGACATTAGAGCGTTTGGCGGCAGCATGCACTGTATGTGCACAACTGCGTCCCTCCCCGAGCCGGGCACCGCCCTCCCCGTGGCCGTATCCACCGCATGCCTTTTATAGAATTCATTTAGATTTTCTCGGTCCTTTTAATAATCAAATGTTTTTAGTTATTGTTGATGCATTTTCTAAGTGGGTAGAATGCTACATAGTTAATTCTTCATACGGTTCGAAAACCGTAATAAGTAAATTATGTGACTTCATGTCTAGGGTAGGGGTACCGCATACCGTGGTAACCGACAATGGTACTTCTTTCACATCTGAAGAATTTGAAAATTTTTGTTTATTGAACGGTATTCACCATGTCTTGTCACCAGCTTATCACCCGTCGAGTAACGGGCAAGCAGAAAGCTTTGTCAAGATCATAAAAAAACGTCTTAAGAGTCTTATATTGGAAAGACATAGTGATAAACCGCTTCAGGAAAAATTAGGAAAATTTTTATTTGATTATAGGAACTCAAAGAATAGTACAACTGCTAAGTCACCCGCGGAATTAATTTATGGTCGACCTTTACGTTCGCGATTGGATTTAATAAATCCATGCCGAGATGTTCCGTCTCCGACCTCCGCAAACCTATCTCAGACAGTCGAGAAAAATCAGTCTTTACAGATTAGAAATAAAGGAGGACAGTTAAGACCTAAATTTAGAATAGGTAATGGAGTTTGGGTTAAGCGTTTCTCAGTGAACAATCGATTCTGTTGGGTAAAAGCCATTATTAAAGAAGAAATCGGCAACGTAATGTATTTAGTACATATTCCGGAATTAAATCACGATGTTACGCGGCACAACGACCAAATTCGTCGTTTTGAACCGGAAGGAAACTTGACCGGGTCGGATGTCGGCAATGATTGTGACCTGGAAGACGGAGAGCTTGATGTCAGCAGCGTTTCACCGCAGTCGCAAACATCTACCGACTCAGGTGAGGAACAACATCCATCTCCCAGTGATGTACCTCCTAGTGATGTGTCACAACCAGAGGGAGAGGAGAGTGAGAGGTCAGATTCGCAAACACCATCAAGGTCAGCGGATTCCGGGGAAATCTGTTTAGAAACATCAATGCCACACCAACCAGTAGAGAATGAGATGGCAGAAGCCAACCCACAGAATCGACGGTCAAAGCGGCGTATTGTACCCGTTAATTATAAGCCATTTTTCTGAACTATGTGGGGGAGGGATTGTTGGATATGTACCTATTGTATTAAATGTGCATAGTGTAGGTTCAGCGCGCACGGTTGCGTATGTGTGCGTGCGACAATTCCGCCATTTTGTAAAAGCTCAATATAATAAATTTAGTATGCAACTGACTCGCGGTTTGATTGCACATATTCCCGCGCTTCCTTAAATACGTAACAAGAAACAAAACAGAACAGTAGCAGACTTAGAAAATCTAAATCGGGAACGGCAGCCGTCAAATACAAAATGAAATAATAAAAAAATATGTTACAAGTGGTCAATATCAAGTGCGTAGTATATTTAACATTGTTAATAATATATTTTATAACATATCTTTTTCACCACTAATAGATTACAGATATTTAACAGCTTTAAAAAAAAATTACGGTCTGAAAAAGTACCAACAATTTACGGATTGGTAGTAATAAAGTGTAATCATTGCCCCCATTTCATGTCAATTACTAAATATTTCCTTTCTAGATATTATAATAGCAATATATAATTACATCGTCTGATCTACGTTCGATAAGAATACGGTTTCAAGAAATTTGCTCAAAAGATTGATGTTGTGTATTATTTTACATATATGCGTCGTGATAAAGCTAGCTCAGACGAATCGTCATCCAACCTGTATGTAGTTTAATCTTGAGAAATAGAATTATTCAGAATAGAAGTATACAGTATTCCATTTCATCGCCATCGCAAGGGTGCGTGATGCCCAGCATCCGCTTGAACGCGAACCGATGAAGGAACGTAGGGTTCGTACGATTACTGAGCGTACAACATTGTATAAAAATAAAACTTATAAATGGAATTCAATTACTTATTATAACTACTTCAATTTTTACCGTGGCAAAAGTAACAAAACAATACGAATTCGAATTTCAACTCTAGGTACCTACATGGCTTAACTCACTTATAACATTATACAGACAGGACGGATACCATTATATTATTTACGCCCCGTTTAGCTCAGCGGTAGTTGACGCTGCCTTCTGTGCTACGGGTCCCGGGATCGAATCCCGGTAGGGACAAATGTTTGTGTGATGAGCATCAACATTTGTATCCGAGTCATGGATGTATCTATGTATAATATGTATGTATTTACAAAAAAAAGTATATATGTATTATATCAACCATCTAGTACCCGTAACACAAGCTTCGTTGCTTACCACGGAACTAGATGTCGCTATGTAATAATGTGCGGAAAATATTTATTATTTATTTAATAATAATAAATATAATTGAAGCCCACCTGGGAGAACATTACTCCTCACACTCGGCCACCTCTACCTCAATTTCAGCAGCTAGGCTAAAGGCCGTGAGCTAAGTCTGTAAGTAAGTAAGTTTAGTAACATATTACATAATTTGTGTTTTATAACACGTCCACATTATGTAACATTGTTATTCACCATTGCAACATAAAACGATACTGTACAAATTAGAATAACAATGTTATATAACAATTACATTGTCGTTTTCGTACCTATTCACGCGCGTAAGTTATATAACAATGTTGTAAAAATTAATAGAATGTTATATAACATGTCATGTTACGTACCGTACCTGTAGCATTTTAAGTAGCATACATGCGCACCTTTAGGATTTTAAGTAGCATACATGCGCACCTTTAGGATTTTAAGTAGCATACTTCAATTTCGTGCCGATTTCGATATAGAAAGTAGATAATGTTACAAAATGATTTGATTGATTATATAAATTAATTGTAATTAGATACGTATATAGAACATGGTTTATCTGATCATAGTTATACGATGTATTTCCATATTTACGTAAGGTTTTATTACGTAATAAGGAATATCTGCTTTTAAATTTAAGTTTCCTCGAGTGAAATTCCAATGCGGTAATTGGTATTGAAATTTACGTAAGCACCTGTATAATGAGAAAATTATGAGTTTTTGTCCGGCTTTGATGCGGTCTGCGGAGAACTGCGTAAGCAGCAATGACGTATTTATAGATTTGGCGCTCTGGGCCAATCAGATTTGCCGCCCCATTAAAGAAAAAATACATTGGGTTGATTTCCTGGGATTCCATCATCAGATCCTGAGACAATGGTCCCATTGTGGTCACAATGGGACCATCTGTGATTGTCTACTTAAAGAATTTTGCAAATCGGTCCATACTAACTAAACATAGATAAATAAAAGTTTCATCCTCATTTTTGAAGTCGATTAAAAAAGCTTTATTTTAGATTTCCCATACGACAATTTTTCACCAAAATACAAGCTCTCAAAAATCAATAATTATGTAAGGGGGGCCCCCTTACATAATTATTTTATTCTATTTTTAGTATCTAATACACCAAACGTTATTTTTTGCTCTGTATTAATAACGGCGACAGATGGCCAGTAAATAGTACCGAATCCTTCGTACGCGAGTCCGAATCGCACTTGGCCGGTTTTTATGGTTATAACTGTAACATTTATTATGATTCCTTTACAATTTTCAATTTACAACCAAGATAAATGTTCGATATACTTTTTTTATCACAAATCAAAATGTCGATAGTGCTTATCATGGAGATCAATATACTTAAATGCTAATATACATAGTTTTTTTAGTGCTCCCCTACGTTATAAAAGAAACCCCTGTGCAAAATTTCAAGTTTCTAACCCTTATAGTTTATATCCTGCGTTGATAATGTCAGTTTTTAGTCAGTAATCCACATGCAAGGGACGATAAAAATTTTTTTACTCTTCATAGCGGAGCAGATGTTTTAAGTGAGCACTATTTAGAAAGGTATGTTCACTTACAGATATAGGTGCTGTAATAATAATAATAATAATTTATTCAACATAGCCTTACAATATTATTTAGTAAAATTAAATTATAGTTATACATGGCAAATTTGGGGTACAATAAGAAGGATCTGCTGCCCCAAACTAGGAAGTACCTGTGTCTTGGGAATCAGTAGTGATTCCTTTTTATAAACACAGCCCGTGTATAGCACATAGAATTTATTATGTATATACATTTTTCTTTTAATAATATCTATAAAAACATAATTATAAAAACATTTTCAATCCAATAACAATAGAAATCATAATTAATATTGCAAATTTTATTATTTTGTGTATCAGTGGCTAAGTGTGTATTTGTGTGTGTGTGTGTGTGTCAGATGATGTGTATGTGAGTGTATGTGAGATGAGTTAATTTGTAATATTATATAGTATATTTTGTGTGAGTTTAGGTTTGCTGGTAGAATACGTTGACTTAGGTTACAAGGGCTTCAGTATAAGCGTAGTCCAATTTGAGTAACCAATTTTTTGGTTTTTGTTTACATTGGTGTCGATTTAGCGAGTGGTGCTTGAGAATTTTGTTGTATATTCTAGGGCCAGCAAAAAGGAATTGTCTATTTGCGAAACTGGTTGTATGGGGTTCTGTGGGAAACACAATGTTAGCGCGACGTTTGGTACTGTATGAAAGGGGAGAACAATTTTTTCTCAGCACGCATTGAAGCACGTATAGTCTCCGGATTCACAGACCTTCACAATCTAAAAAAAGTTGGTTTGTTGGGAATCTAAAAGGTTTGGATAACATTACTTTTAGAGCTGCTCTTTGGGCTCTCTCAAGCATGAGGAGTGCATTTTTACAGTCTTGGACAAATTATAGTGTCCAACTGTCCATGTAAGTAAAATTATATACAGAATGTCCGGTAATGAGTGGATGACGTTTAAATGGGTCATGGTAGAACTAATGGCCAGTCAGTAAAAAAAAACAAAAAAAATATCAAATGGTATCAAAGATACGAAAAAATCGATGTTTTTTGTTACCTTATTTTACACCATAATTTTTTTATGGTTATAGTAATTTACGATAACTAAGCTGATAGATAAGCAATAAATGATAGAAAAAAAACAAGTTAAATTATTGTTTTAGTGGAAAATTTGTGAAAAATATTTTGACAAACTGAATGAAAACATAAGTGCCCAATAATTTAAAAATAATATGTGCATAAAGCCCATTCTAAAATTGTATAATTCATCACTGTACGAAATGTGAATAATGAATTATTGCTATTCATGTTTACAAGGAGTGAAGGTTAAACAACGAAGTTTGCAATATTAGAATACCTTGATCATTAGAGTTTAATAAAAAACAAAATTTGACATTAAAAATACAGTCCCAAATTATAATAAATATTCAAATTGTCTGCCACCCACTCTGATGCAGGCCGGATCTACGAATAAATTAGTGATGCAACGGACCTCTGTTTCTGTTTCCGCAGTGCGGAAGTTCCGCGCGCTTTTCAACATTCGTTTCTGCTTCTGTTTCCGCAACTTTAATAACGAAGATATAATCGGAAGTTTACGACGGCTGAGAGTTACGCATGCGAGGCGCGAGGTGCGTGCTTTTCGCTGGACGGTTGAGCGCGCGGAGAAAGACGAAGAAATCTTGACTACAACTAACGAGAGTGACAATCTCCTTTTGGAGATACAGTCACATTTTCAGGAGTACAAAAAAGAAAAGCTTTAAATAAAAATCCGTATCCGTAGTTTTTTTTTAAATATTATTTTAGACTTCCGTTTCTGCATCCGTTTCCGTTTCTGCTAAAATTTACTTTTGACATCTGTTTCTGTTTCTGGTTCCGCTAAGACACTTCCGTTGCATCACTAGAATAAATGCTCTTCCTTAGCAGTCGCGTGCATGGGAGTACCCATGGTAGGGCAAGGTGGGGCAGCTGCCCCACCCTGATCTATGATCTGAAGCTAAGAATTTGTAAAAACTTTTTTTTTTAATGGCCATTAGTTCTACCATGACTCATTTCAAGGTTATCCATTCATTACCGGACATCCTGTATATGTAGGTACGTTTGTATTCCATTTTTCTATTTTATTTATTATTTGATAAATTTATTATCTAATTAAAAACAAGATCGTGTTCGGGACCCATGCGTCTTTGGGGCGACGATAATAAAATTACATATTACTATGCGGTATTAAAACGGATTGTATTCCAAACAATTTGATTCAAAATTTCTGGTACTTATAAACATCATATAAAGTATTTTACTAGAGGGTGAAAATCATTTAAAATGACCATTGTGACAAAAATGAAACAAATATGAAAATGTTACAAAAATGAAACGCGTAACAAAAAATAACAAAAATGAAATATTAGGGCTTTTTTACAATGCACATTATTATCTTACTATTATAGTTTTTTAAAAATAAAACAGGTTATATTTCTTTTATCGTTTGTTTTATTAATTAAAGAAAATCAAAACGAACATTGTTTTTCTTACAAACATATTTTTTTCTTTGGGGACAATCAAAAGACATCAACATATTATCAGTTATCTTTAAATTATTTTCAGTTCTGAGAATAGTTATGTTGAGAATGTTATTCTCAGATTATAAAGTTATCTTTCTAAAACAAATCAACGATACAACAAATAAATAGGCATTATTCAACAACATTAATTAACGTAAAAAAAGGTAAAATCAACAAATTTAATATCAAACTTTGATTTTCTGACGTTTTTGACGTTCTGCTGCTGTCATTGGCATCCTAAAAAGAAAATATAGCTTAAACACAAACAGCGCAGAGGGACAGACAAACAAACATAGACAAACGGATAAGAAGCCAGACAAACAATGGCGTCGATTGACGGCGTGCAAATACTGATAGACTAACTGACGGATAAAATGTCAACTGATCAAATAAATTGATATTAATCCATTATGTAATAAGAAATTTTTAAAAATCAACTGTATCAGTAGTTTTTTTCAAATTTCTTATTAAATAATTATAAGCATAAGCTTCTAATAAAAATTCTGGCTAAGCAAAAATACGCTCACATTCAACAAAAACAAGAGAATCACGCTCTGAATTGTCAGGGCTACTGCAGCGTAGCTGGGCAGGTAGGCAGGGTAGCTGGGCTACTATTTTATATTTTTAAATGTATATTTTTATTTTTTTATACTTCCATTTAAAAATGTATTTTATATGTATTTAATTGAATAAATGAGAATATAATAATTCAAAGCAATGTGATCGTGACTTTACTTAATTTTTGTTATTTCATTGTTGTAACGCAACCAAAAAGTGTAACAAAGCATAACAAAAATGAAACGTGAACATAGTTTGAAAGTAGCTTCAAATATGTTAAGCCAAACAAAAATCACAATGAGTTCTAACCACCTTTCATTTCAATAAAGGTTTGCTATAACCTATTTATTTAATTAATTAGATAATATAAGTCTCACTTACCTGAGTTGGTTAAAACAAAACAATAAGTATTGTAATAAGTTGGAAATTTGCTCGCCAACAAAGAAACACGCGTCATTAACTTTTTTCACTCGAGGACAAAATGGCCGACTTATATTCGATTCTGGCATGTGATTGGCTCGTTATTAGTCTGAGTGTCCCATTTTACAATTACCATTTAATACCAAATTTTACTGTTACAAAAATGAATCACAAAAATGATCAAAACAATGGACATCCTTTTCTACCCAAAATTTTAATATTTTAAATAACTAATATAAAATAAATTTTACCGATATCAATGGCAATTAACAAAGTTTTCGCAAAAAGTTCATTAATAATTAAATACTGCAGCTAATATATTTATTAAGATGATTTTTGTTACGCAGCCCGTGAAGTGGACAAATTATTTTGTATGGAGAATATCCAAGTTGGATGAGAAAAAAGGAATATTATTTGCTTATTACTGGCAACGAATGTGTAAATCTGTATAATGTAGCTAGACAATATATCAGAGTACTATAATAAGTACTTTTTACATATTACAAAATAATTTTACAATAAAATATCGCGGGTGGACAAATGTTGCTATCAAAATGGTCATTTTAAATGATTTTCACCCTAGATGAATTTGTAGATAACTGACCATTTAGTTATAAACAATCAATTAAAACCGCGAAATGCATTTTGCAACCACAAAACAAAACTGCGTCTATTTTGGCAACTAAATGCCGAGATCTGAATCCTTTTTGTTTGGATACCTATATTATGTTCACTACATGGATAAATTCAATAGAAAGACAGTACACATCTTTTTCGAACAGCCGGTATAATGACATCATATTATAATCTTACTTCACTGAAAATCGGATGCGTGCTGTTTATCCGGAGACAAAATACAACAATAATATGTTAAATGACAGTGTTATGCAATGCATATATATTATGTAGGAATGTGCATGCACAGCAAATATGTAGTTACAAACTGTTACTGTGTGTTGAATTTTAGGAGGTAAAATAATAAAGACAGTTTTCATATTGGTAAATATTTTTTTATATAATATACACACAAATAAGGTTATCGCCAAACAACTAATTATAACACTATACGCGTGTCTACAAAATAGATCCTATAATAAATACAATTGATTCGTTAATCACGCTTATAATAAACTGATTTCTTACACCTATGCATATTTATATAATATGAATAAAACTTCCGCAAAAAGTAGTTATTTTTAAATACTAGTATGGTAAAAGCCAGATAGATGCCCGCCCCACCTTTCGAAAAAGCTCTATTACAATAAACTTTGAACTTAAGAAGGATAATACAATAAGTTATGTATCAATGGATAGGTCTTTCATCTATACTAGACCTCTCAAAAAGGGGATAGTTGCCTACGATAGCGGATAGTAGCCTAAGGTTTAAAACTACTTTGAGGGATACTTGCCCCCAGAGGGGTTATGCCTCACTATGATTTTTAAAATACATATATATCATATAAATTCATGTGATTAGCCGTTACTATGCAACTTCAATATTTTATTCACTTTTAATAAACATTACAAAATAATATTTACTTTCAAAGTCTTTCAAAAACTATAAAAATACAACGATAATCTCCAAACTAGTTACCTATATCTTTACTTTACATGTTCATACTAAGTACTAACTTACTTAATATCATAAATGCGAAAGTGTGTCTGTCTGTTAGCTCTTCACGCATTAATCGCAGAACCGATTTAGATGAAATGTTGTATGAAGATAGTTTTAATCCCGGTAATTAGCCCTTAAAAGGGCGATAATTGGGGTAGAAATTTGTATACGGTAAGGGAACCTGTTGTACCTTGGTCACTTTTTCATTCAACGATTTTTTGAAAAAAAACTGTTATAGCTATTGCGATTAAACAAATTTTAGCTGTTAGACGAACTAATGTGGTTCATAATATAAATTATACAAAAGCATTGATCATCCTTTTTTACAGGTTTTACATAAACTAAAAAAAGTTTGGAATGTTGTTCAAGGTACAACAGTGGTGATGTACCTAGATCCGCCTATGTTGTACCTTGGTCATAGTTAGAACTTATCAAATAAAACTCGACAAATAGCAAATATTTTTATTATTTCCAGCTTCAACACGTCTATAAATATCTTTATAAGCTTATCTAATATCTATGACATATCAATTAACAGAATTTATATGAATAATATCAGTATTTTTCGTAACACCTAACTAAAACATTTTAATAGCTCTAGAAAGTGCTGTTTTAGCAATAGTTGCAATGTTGTTTTTGCTACGAGGCATTTTACCTGTATAAAAACAACAAAATAATAAGTATGCGCGTTCATAAACAGAATTAACAAGAATACATTTGAATGTAGGTACCTTGACCAAGGTACAACTGTTTTACTATGGTCAAGGTACAACACCCCTAACCTTTTATGTTTATTCGCACATGAAAATATGAAGGTTATGATTAACTCAAATAAGCATACTACATTCTAAACTTGGCTAAAGTACTTGTTTAAATCAAGTGGTTTTAAAAATGCATGAAGTAAATAACAGAAGTAATGAAAGAAATAAAAAATATTAAATATCTTACTTTTTTGCAGCGAAAACGTTAAAGTGATTTCCCATGCAAACTCGATGTAATGGTCGCCTGCAACTAACTTCATGTTGACTAGTCTTGTCAAAGTTCAATAAATCCATCGATAAAGAGACGGAAAAAAGGCGCGAACATTTCAAAAAAATAAGTGGCTCTAGGTACAAAGGGTGTCAAGGTACAACAGGTTCCCCTATATATAATAATAATAATAAATTTAATAATAATATTAATAATAAATTTATTTCTCATCACAAATGTTGAATTAAAGTACAGAAAGTGCTTAATCTAATATAGAAAATTTTAAACATTTGTGAGAGACTGGTGCCCGAAGAAGGCATGAAAAGCCTGTGTTATGGGTCACCAGGCCCGATTATATATCGATAATTTAGTAAAAGAGGGTAAATAAGCTATTTGATGAAAAAGTAAATTGGATAAAATTACTTATTGTACGCAGACGACGTCGTGGGCAAAAGCTTGCATGTTTTTGAACTCATAACATGATCTTCAGAATAACTGCATGTAATCGTAAATACAGTAAGTATCTTGGGTCTACAGAAGTGATTTTATCATCATTTCATTAATTATTATAGGTAAGACCCTTCAGAGAAAAAAATCTTATAGAAAAATTGTCTTTGCTTATTAAATAATGTAGCAGATAGCCCCTAGGGCGATTATACTTTTTGAAACGCATACTTGCCCTTATTATTTGTATTACAAATAAAAACTACTCCAGAATAAAATGTTATAAACATGCATGCATAGAAACAAAAATGTGTTTGAAACCGCAATCAGTAAAAAAAGTATTCCGTAATATAATTCCGAGGTCTGTTAAAGTCTCATCGCGGATTGGGGTAGAAGTTTGTATACGGTATCGATAATTTAGTAAATGAGAGTAAATAAGCTATTTGATGAAAAAGTAAGCAAAAGTTAGGTTAAAGTTAAAGTCTCATCGTGGAAGATTTTTGTTCATACTGACAAAACGGTGCACCCGTTTTGTCCTATAGGGTTTTTATTAGGGCTGTAGAAGTTTACCATGATGTTATAGCGATAACGCCATCGAGTTTCATAACATAGTGAAATTTAAACCGGGGCAAGTATTCCACTGGGGCATCTATTCGGCTTTTACCCTAAATAAAATAGTCCGGTTACAGCTTTATAGTCCATATGTATTGATTGACAAAAATGTTTAACCCATCAGAAGAGCGAGGATGCGTCATTCGGTTTTGCAGGGTTGGCTGTGCTCATGAATGTAGTCAAGGACGTCATCCCCTGTCACGACGAAGTTTGCCTTGAAGTAATCTAAAACAATGCATGTTTTGATTGCATAGGTATATTTTTATAGGCCCGTGAACTCTGTCAGCCCGCACTAAGCTATCATGGTGGACCATAGCGTAAACCCTTAAATTGAGAAGAGACCTTTGCCCAGCAGTGGGATAGTAAATGGTTTGTTAAAAAACTGAAAAAGAATCAATATCGAATGAATGAATGATTGAATGATTGTTTATTTCTGTAAATAGATCTTTTTAAAGACACTTTTACAAGTCATGTAATTGTTTTTTAGTATCTAGTTGACATCGGTATTTCCTAACTGACGACCTCTGAGAAGAAATGCCGAAACAAACTCAGAGAATCATGGTCTCTTTTAAAGTCCAAACATTTTGGTTACAATATGTGAGCATCGTATAATTAAATACATCTTATATACGGATGGGCAGATTATGATAATAATATACTATATGTCCCTAAGGTAAGGTAAGCGGTTACCATTGCTATAACTGGTTACCACCTCGTAATGTGATTTTGTACTCCCCCAGATAATTTCAGCATTAGATTTCTCTCAAAAAACTATACAGTATTATTTACCTTTTATATCGTGGCCATTTTTTCCTATAATAACGAAGGGAGTAATGTCCAGCATTCGGGATAGAAGACCGATTGTAGGTTTTGGACCCTCTGCGTTATTAGCCAATGTGTACACGTGTTTGTCGAGGTGGTCAGTCACCACGTCCTCAAAGTCAAATACTTCACAGTTCTGACCAGGTAACTTAGTAGGATTCGTCGCTCTGTTTCGAAGGCTATTTTTGGATACAACACCAACAAATTGTCTAAAAATAAACGTTATGTTTCTTAATAAACACTATTTAAAATTCAACAAAATAACAAAATATAATTTGTTATTCTGTCGCTAGTAATAATTATATTATTATTCGTCAGTAATAATAAAATTATTACTAGCCAATAGAAATACGACTAGTCGATTTTTAAATAAAAAACCTATCAACCAAGAATAGGAATCGTTAACTGGTTAATATGTATTAAAAGTTAAATAATTTGTAAAGCATTAGTATGTAGAATTAGAATAAGGAGTTTACCATAGTAAAGTATAAGTTTGTAGTATAATTACCCAACACTATCGACGATGACGGCAATGTTAACGTTGTTCATCTTCATAGCTTCCAGAGCCTGCTCGCATGTGCTGTTTTTATTCAACTTAGGATAAGAACGCCTCAAACGTAATTCATCTATTGAATGTTTCCACCAGCTAAAATATAACCGCACTGTTTAGTTCGATGCATATGAAATAATTCAAGTTATAATTTATTTCATGATATTGAAACAAAACTACTTTTTACGGATTCTATAGTATTGTGTTGATATTACCTCATTGGGTCTAAGTAATATCACACGCTTTGGATCCGTACAAACTAGTTTTATTTCAACGTCTAATATTTGTGTAAGTGTGTAAAATATACTTCATAGTATGTTCAGGAGGCTCCATGAAGCCGTGGGCCTCCATCCACTGGTCATTGACAAACTTGGACATATAGTTGCGTATGCCATCAGGTAGGATAACAACTACACGCTTGCCCGCGCCAATCTTCAACTTTTTAATAGCTTTAATAGCAGCAGCCATGGCTGCCCCACTGCTTCCACCTGGCACACACATAATAGTTATAATATTATGGTTGACCTAATGTCAGGCACAGAATTTGATAAATGGGTACTCATTAAAAACATACCGCATAGAAGTCCTTCCTTTCGTGCGAGCTCCCTGGACATCAAAAAGGCTTCCTTATCAGTGACCACCTCGAAATGATCAACTAAACTCTTATCAAGTACAGAAGGTATCCACGTTCCTCCAATTCCTTCCACCTACATAAAACAAAAAATTTCAAAACTCGTTATTTCACAGTGGTGGAGCCATAATCAATTTGGTTTTATGAAATGGTGCTGAAATATTATGCAAACTTAGAGAAATTAAGTGCAATAACGTCTTATTAAATTTGATTTTAAATTAATATGTGACACATTTACCAAAAACGGATGTGATTTTCCATGCTTATTAAACATGATAGAACCATCGGGCTCTGCTGCTACCAACACGCACTTGGGGTTGTCCTCCTTCAACCTCCTCCCGATTCCCGTCATAGTGCCGCCGGTGCCGGCTCCTGATACTATAACATCTATGTTGCCCAATGCCGACACTATTTCTTCTCCAGTATTTTCATAGTGAGTCATCGGGTTGACTTTATTATCGAACTGAAATATTTTTTTCATAATATAATATTATGCTTTTTTATATTGAAATATCCTTCACATAGTAACTTCCAATTTTTATTGAGAGTTTAATGCAGGTTTACATGACCAGCAGGTGTGAAAATCAGCCTTTGTTCAATAAATACATTTCTGTTCATTGTATATTATGATTATTCAGTCAATACTAGCTCGTGTGTCGTGGTGGTTCTGAAAGTTTATTCTAATGACTCGGGCTCTAGAAGTTTAAATAAGAAGGTAGAAGAGTTGAGTAAAATAGTGCGTTAATCGCAGGGCGGTTGGACTGCCCTTATATAAGAATGTGCTCCAGTAGGCATGTAGCCACGGCATGCTAACTTCATTATTTATTTACCTATTCAAATTTTGCATAACATTTTATTATTATGTTATTATTATTTGTTATTATATTTATGACTTTTCGTTTATAATTATGTAATGTAAAAAATTGACAAATTGTGATATGTGTGAATTGACAAATATGGGAATATCTTCCTGAATTAAATGGTTTTTTTTTTATTTTATTTTTATTACATTCACTATTTTACTCAAATACCGTTACCTAACTACAGTTACCTACCTGATTCAACATCACCATAGTTTCAGAATTTTCGTCCACCATATGGTGAGCTATGGACATTTCTTGTTCATTAGTTTTAGTCTGAATTACTTCAGCTCCCAACATACGTGATGTGTCCACTTTTTCCGATGAGTTTTTTTCTTGTGTTACAATTATGCATTTATGGTCTAAAAAAAAAAAATTGGTGTACATAAATGTATGAGAATATTGCGTTATTTGTCCAGAAACTTCAAATGCGATCGCTGAGCAGGAGATCCTTGGTTCGATTGCTGTTAAAATATCATAGAAATGTGGATGACAGTGGATGTACCTACATCTGCGCTCTATATTTTATCTGTGCTCTAACAAATGTGTCGCAAGCGTGATGGTATCGATACTAGTAGGTGGGTTGTTAATTTAATCAAACTATAGTAACGTTTGTCAAGTCTTATTAGGTATTCATCATCAACCCATTATTGTCCCACTGCTGGGCACGAGTCTTCCTCTCATTTAAGAGGGATTTACTGCTCCTAATAGTACGCAAAGTGACTTTAGAATAATATAAAATTGTTTACCCATAAGTGCGGCATTGAACGCAATTCCAATACCCGTATTTCCGGATGTGGGTTCTACAAATTCGGTTTGATCATGTATAATACCCCTTTCTTTGGCATCCTGGATCATCGACTTAACAATTCTATCTTTTATAGAGCCAGCTGGATTCATGTATTCACATTTGGCGTCTAAAATTAAAAATGGCATAGTCAGATGTTATGACAACATAGAAATGAATACGTAAAAGCTAAGTACTCACATACGGTTTTACTCGATCGAGCAAATAGTAATGTCGAGTATAAACCACGGCACGAGCTTTCATCCACACATGCAGCAGTCATCAGTCGATTGACGCGGCGTTCAGTGAAGTTTAAAGGCTCGCTTTGAGGTGCGAAGTTACCTTTATTTAATTATATGGAGCCGGCTCGATGCGCGCCTTCAAGTTGTGAGTTTTGCGGTCCACACGTTGATTTCTACGCGTTTTGGAGTAAAACTATCAAGCAATACCGAATGTGAGTACGAACCATAACAATTTTTATTATATTTTATTACTAGCTGTTTATCGCGGTTTCGCTGAAACGTTAGTATGAGTAGAGACTAGAGAATAATTTTACAAACCAGGTATGCATTTATACGTATAAATGCATACCTGGTTTGTAAAATTATTCTAATAATAATATTTTTTTTTTTTTTCATATTTAAACTGTAACTTGGCAATCTGTGTAATAACACAATAAGCCATTTATATGAGGTATCGCGATATGTCTTGTTAGCAGACAGGATTCCTGTGAACCCCTTTCATCTATTGTCACCAAATCTCACGGTAAGTGTAGGAACACTATGCCGTTTCAATCTGGAATGGGTAATACTTCCTGTGCCTTCTAGTTTGGATGCCAGTTCATTGACGTGAGTTGATATTCTCGTCTGATAACTTTCACTATATCTAGCGATCTCTTGTTTGACAGTTGTGACCTTAAGGTCCTCGTGTATGTATTTGTTGCTCACATAGTAGGGTATATCTAGCATGGCTCTCAATGTTTTGCTTTGAAATCTTTCGAGAATCTCTATGTTGCTATTGCTAGCGGTACCCCAGAGCTGGATTCCGTAAGTCCAGATTGGTTTCAGGATGGTCTTGTATATGGCTATCTTGCTTTCTTGTGACAGGCTTGATTTGCGACCAATCAGCCAGTACATAGATCTTAGTTTCGTATCCAATTGTTTACGCTTGGTCCAGATATGCTTTCTCCAGGTGAGTCTTCGATCTAGATGCATGCCCAAATATTTCGCATTTTCAGCTTGAGGAACTTCTTCGTTATAAAGTCTTATGGGCGGGCAAGTCTGCCTTCTCAGGGTGAAGGTCACATGTACAGATTTTCCTTGATTAACCCTAATACGCCATTTATCTAGCCACTTTTCCACTTCATAGATGTGGGTTTGTATGTTGGCAGATGCTATAGCAGGATTTTCGTGTACCGAGAGAATGGCTGTATCATCCGCATAGGTGGCAGTTATAGTATCAGCGTGCATTGGAAGATCTGCGGTAAAGAGCAAGTATAGGATGGGTCCTAATATACTTCCTTGTGGTACTCCTGAGAGGATTTCGTTTAAAGGGGCAATTTCGTTGTTAAATTTAACCTCAAAGCATCTACTGTGAAGGTAAGATCGTAGGATTGGAAAGAAGGAGTGGGGGAGCAACTTTTTAAGTTTGAAGAGAAGTCCTTCGTGCCACACTCTGTCGAATGCCTGACTAATATCAAGGAAGACTGCAGAGCAGAATTGTTTGCATTCTAGTGCCCGACTTATAGTGTCCGTAATACGGTGTATCTGTTCTATTGTTCCGTGTTGCTCTCGGAAGCCAAATTGGTGAAGAGGAATAACTTCTGGTAGATAGGGGCGCATTCTATTCAGCAATATTTTCTCAAATAGTTTACCCAACACCGGGAGTAGGCTTATTGGTCTGTAGGAGCTTGTATCTTGAAGCGGTTTGCCTGGTTTGGGTATCATTATAACCTGCGCAATTTTCCACTGAGCGGGGTAAATTGCTAGTCTTAGGCAGGCGTTATAGATGGCCGCGATGTGAATTATGCCCTTTCTGGGTAGCTGCTTAAGAAGTTGTGCGTCGATTGAATCGTAGCCTGGTGTTTTACCTTTCTGCAGTTTTAGAATTTCTCTCCATACTTCGTTGGGGCTAGCACTTTTTAGTGGTAGGCTCATTTGCAGTGGTGCGTCCAGATATTTGGAGACTTCTTTGTCATGATCAAAATTTTTGCTTGGTAAGGGGCTGAAAATAGTTTTTAGGTATTCCGCGTATACTTGTGCCTTTTTAAGATCTGTTTTTGCCCACCTGCCATCAGGAGTTTTTATGGGTGGTATATGTTTTTTTGGTCGTTTCAGCCTTTTTGTTATCTTCCATATAGAGTAGTTGGTATCTTTATAAGGATTAAGGTCAGCTAATTGTTTCTGTATACGCTCGTTTTCTGCTTGGCAGATTATGTGTTTAAGTTCCTCAGAGGCCTTATTGAAAGCTTTTTTGTCACAAGGATATTTCGTAGAATGCCATTTATTTTCAATAATAATATTAAAATGTATTCACGTGAATACATTATTATAATTTCATTAGAATATTCACATTTCATTCTTCTTACTTTAAAAATGACGGACTCCCCATACCAAGTTTTGACCCCTATTTAACCCACTTAGAGGGTCGAATTAAAAAGATCCTGAAATACGTAGGGGAAAGTCGGGTAGCCCCGAACACTTAAATAAATTAAAATAAAAGTACGAAAATATGAAAATTCTGTCTACATTTTGTGCTTAAAATTAAATTCAGATCTTCTTTGTTAATGTTCATCATCATCAACCCATAATTGTCACGGGTATCCTCTCAATCGAGTGGAATAAGGCTATAGTCTACCACGCTAGCCTACTGCGGGTTGGCTTGTTAATATTATTTTTTATTGATATTAACAAAGAAGTTCAAAGAAAATAAAAAACATACGACATTTTTTAAAGGAATATGGTACGAATAATTTGGTGTTGTTTTTTTGTTGTAATAATAATGGCGGGTAGCCCTGGACATAATAATCAATCGTGGCTAAATAGTTTCTAGGCAAACGTCACAAATGAACATATTAGCATCTAAATAAACTCAGTCTTCATGGGCCCAGTTTTAAATTTTGGCATATGTCAAGGGACAAATTCTGCAAATGGTTGGTTGCATTTTAAAATACTATACATAAATAAATTAACTTAAAAAACAATAATAGTTTGTTTAAACAAAATTGTGATATTAAAACAATGTCCGAGGGTATCCGACATTTTCGTTTCCGGGAGTACCCGATCGGTATCATGTAACAGTTTTAAATAAAATCCTTAAATCTTACAAGAAAATTTACATTTAGGGAACCTGTTGTACCTTGATACCCTTTGTACCTAGAGCCACTTATTTTTTTTAAATGTTCGCGCCTTTTTTCCGTCTCGCTATAATATGGTATAGTGAACTTTGACAAGACTAATCAACATGAAGTAAGTTGCAGGCGGCCATTGCATCGAGTTTGCATGGAAGATAACTTTAACGGTTTCGCTGCAAAAAAGTAAGATATTTAATATTTTTCATTTCTTTCTTTCTGTAATTTACTATATACATTTTTAAAACCATTTGATTTAAACAAGTACTTTAGCCAAGTTTAGAATGTAGTATGCTTATTTGAGTTAATCATAACCTCCATATTTTCATGTGCGAATAAACATAAAAGGTTAGGGGTGTTGTACCTTGACCATAGTAAAACAGTTGTACCTTGGTCTTATGGTCAAGGTACCTACATTCTTGTTAATTCTGTTTATGAACGCAAATACTTATTATTATATTGTTTTTTATACAGGTTAAATGCCTCGTAGCAAAAACAACATCAAGCGGACTTCCTATTGCTAAAACAGCACTTTCTAGTGCTATTACACAAGTTAAAGAAAAAAAAAGCCAGTCATTAAGCCCTCTTAATGAGTTTTTTTTTTCTTTAACTTACTGCTATACATTCACGTTGACTGCTGAAAACACACACGCTGTGTTTTGACTCCTATAACGCGA
Source organism: Craniophora ligustri (assembly GCA_905163465.1). Lineage (NCBI taxonomy): Eukaryota > Metazoa > Arthropoda > Insecta > Lepidoptera > Noctuidae > Craniophora > Craniophora ligustri. Next base: position 8,110,060 of record LR990972.1, read on the forward strand.
GTGCGGCGCAAACACGCCTGGCGTGTTTTCACATTTTGTGCTACGACTGGGCGGCAAAACACGCCCTGCGTGTTTTTAACTTCGCTACGCCAGTACGGATTACGCGCGAGGCGTGTTTTAAACCGACTTCAAAAAAGAAGGAAGTTATCAATTCGACCGTATTTTTATATCTTTATTACAATATAATATATTGTTCTACATATATTTTTTTATCGTCCTTTCGTAGATATTTAATTCTAATCAGCTTTTACGAAAAATAAATCGAAATAATGTCGTAGTGTTAACAAATTTAATAACAAACGCCTTCATAAAATTCGAAGAAAACAAAGTAAAATATTCTACAAAGGATTCTGCGGTATTAACAAATACACATCTGCGTTTTAATTTTGAATAAAGAACTTAGTAGGTGATTGTTTTGCACAAAATATATCGTAAAATAATTCTAAGTACCCAATTGTTTTATGCACTCAAAAATAAAAGACAATGAATGGTTACTATTACTACTATTATTATTATTACTATTACTATATGCGCTCCCCCACCCAAAACACACCAGGTGTGTTTTGGCCGCACTGTTGGTCGGAATACAAAATGTGTTCCGGCCGTGCGGGCGCTCACGCCAGGCGCGTAAACAGCCGCACCGTAGGTTAGCGCGCGCTATGTTAGGCCGCAGCCAACGTGTTAACTTATCAAGATGTACTTTATAGAGGCATTATGAACACTGCTTTAAGACTGGTAGAGATGCGAGCGACCTTCATGATAATTTAGCCGTGAAAAATTTTTTTTACAGGTGACGAAGAGCTCTTGCTTGTGGTTTAGATACAAGAAGCAGCAAAGGAATATTACTCAGTTCCTGAAATGAATAAATGCTCGGAGTTTATTGATTAATTAAGAAACCCTTAGTTCAAATATCAGTGAGTACGAATAGAATAAAGACTTGTTGCTAATGTGATTAAAATGTTTTAGTTAAGTGTTACGAAAAATACTGATTTTATTCATATAAATTCTGTTAATTGATATGTCATAGATATTAGATAAGCTTATAAAGATATTTATAGACGTGTTGAAGCTGGGAATAATAAAAATATTTGCTATTTCTCGAGAAATATGGATTTTATTTGATGAGTTCTAACTATGACCAAGGTACAACATAGGCGGATCTAGGTACATCACCACTGTTGTACCTTGATCAACATTCCAATTTTTTTTAGTTTATGTAAAACCTGTAAAAAGCATGTTCTATGCTTTTGTATCTTCTAATATATAAAATTCTTCTGTCACGGGGTGCGTAATCGAACTCCTCCGAAACGGCTTGACCGATTTTGATGAAATTTTTTGTGCTTATCCGGTATCTATGAGAATCGGCCAACATCTATTTTTCATCCCCCTAAATGTTAGGGGTAGTCCACCCCTAATTTTTATTTTTTATTTTTTAGACAAAATATTTTTTTAGATTTGACATTAAAAAATACATACAACCCTAAATTTTCACCCTTCTACCACCAACCCCTAAAATGTGGCAGAAAAACGTTTGCTGGGTCAGCTAGTAATTTATATTATGAACCACATTAGTTCGTCTAACAGCTAAAATTTATTTAATAGCAATAGCTATAACCGTATTTTTCCAAAAAATCGTCGAATGAAAAAGTGACCAAGGTACAACAGGTTCCCTTACTTATTAAACCAGTAAACATATAAGATTTACTTCAACATTAAATAATTCTATCCAATATTTGAAACTACTATGCGATATTATAATGTCCATGTAATTTGGTCACTCACTTAGATTTACATAATTATATCCCATTATTTTTATTTACGGAAATCCATTTTGATCACCTGCTGGTGCTGGTGTTTATATTCTTGAGGTTGCTGGTATAAATAATGAAAGAAGAGTTGAAGCTAGAAGAAGGTGTATGGTTAAATGAAAAAAAAACAGTATACTGAAAAGGAACGACTTACTCATTGGTAATTTGAAAAAAAAAGACTTGCCAACGAACAACAAAGAAACAGATGAGAGAAACATAGAATAATGAAGACGATGACTTATATTTTGACTGTTTGTTACAATAATAAGTAATAATATGTAATTATTTGATTTTGTTCAAGGCAATTTTGCAAATAAATATGTGATTAAAACATACCAGTCCCTAGAAAACTTATTTAAAAAAAACTTAAATTTCTCTTAAAATACTTGACTGGCCTTTTCGATGCATCGTATACCTACAGTATAAAATTAGAACCTTACCGATAACCATCTAAAAACACCTTTGTCAAAATTAGACCATTAGTTTAACCAAATTTTGGAGAACCACCCAAATATAGCATAGGTACTTACGAATCATGCTTAAAAATAAAGTATTAAACTAAAGGATTTTAGTAAGAAACATAAAGCTCACTCACCAGGAAATAACTCACTCGTGACCCACGCCACGACTGACATGGATTTGTTTCTACTCTGGAGGACACACATTTACAATAAGGCTTTGCCTTCGCTACGCATTTAGTTTTTTAGTAATTACAATTTCCGGGATAACCCGCCGTCCGGAGCTACCCGACTTTCCCCTATTTTTTTACTTCTAACCAAACACTTGCATATTAAATTTCATACCTCTAACATTATGATAATGACAGATTTCCATATAACCATTAATCCGTTATTTTACCCCTTTTTAGGGGTCGAATAAAAATTCTACAATTTCTTTCTTAGTCGACGTTTTCGTCATAAAATCTATCATCTGTTAATATTTCAAGTTCAGTTTTATTTTTTAACCCTTGTGCTTTAGGCTTAGCTTTAATGAATCAGTCAAGACAAATAATTTTATCTCTGTAAAAGTAATTATCTTATGAATAAAAATCTCGTGTCACAGTGTTTGTAGCTGAACTCCTAAGAAACGGCTAGACGGATTATCATGAAATTTTGTATTTATATTTGGTAGGTCTGAGAATCGGTCGTAGGCTATCTTTTACACCCCTAGGTGGCAAGGATTTCTCTCACCAGACATTTTTTTATTTATTTTTTGGCAAATCATTTTATTGTATTTTTTTATGATTTGGCATCAAAAAATACTCATAACCCTACATTTTCACTCTTCTATCACCAACTCCTAAAATGTGTCAAAACAACGTTTGCTGGGTCAGCTAGTATTATATATATGTACCTACGTGATATAAATGGACGTGAAGCAAAAACTTTGAATCCCTTTTTACGAAAATTGCGCGGAGGGAGGAGTATGAAATTTCCCACACTTATAGTTTTTATAGGGAAGTGCAGAACGCTAGTCTATATAATTTAAATTTATTATGGTGGAATTTCGACCAGTAGGCGACCACTAGTAAGTATATGTATATAGATAAATGAAACACTTACAAATTTCACAATGCAGTTTATAATCCCTCGGCACCTTATTCAATTTAACAAGTGGTGTATTTCCTACCAAATCCAACACGCTGTTGTATACCTTGCTCTCGGATTTCCCACTGAAAGTAGCAATGTTTAATGATTTATCGAATAGTATACAAAATAAGTTTGTGAAAATACTGACAATTACATGAATACACCAGCTTTTTTTAATATAACTACTTTTTACAGATTTTATCGCGGTATATTGATATTCTCGCTCAAATTGAGCTACCTTGACTGGTGAAGTAATTGTATGTTGATACGATAATTCTGTGTTGCCAGTGCTAATTAGGGGAGTAAGTAACTCCTCTATTTTAAGAAACCTCGGGTTGGCAACGCAACAGCAACACCTCTGGAGTTGCACACGTCCGTAGGATGCGATGGCCGCTAACCACCAGGCAAAAAAGTATGAAATGTGAAACCCACAGAACAGCCTATCCTTGTTCTTCTTGGCGGACTTGTTTGCCGAGCATTAAAATAAATAATGATGAACTTACCCTGTATTATAGCCATTCTCCTTAGGTTCCCTGTTGGGACGCCTAATGCTTACTAAGTTGCCTGACTTCTTGTACATTATGATGCAGTACAATAACTAAATTAGATTGCAAAATGATTCCTATAGGTATTCACAAGAGTGAATATACATGCAGACTGACTCTTCTTCTTAATCAACTTGCTTTATACAATGTGGAGATGACAATATGACTTTAAATGAAAACACTGGCAATACTGGTTTATAGAAACATTTGTAAACTATCAAATAAATCCGAACATGGAAATTAAAAAAAAAAAAATTTTCTTACAAACTAAATAGCTTAAAACTGCAAACAAAATAAAACACCATTTATAAAAATGGTACACTGACCTGCGATAAGAATGGCAACGCAGCTTGGTTTCATTCATGTTAAAGCTGTGGCCGACGCAGCGACGTAATGTTTGGCGCCATTATTCTTATTGTTATTAATGCTCAATTACACAAATCAAATCACAGAATATTAACCAAATAGTCGGGCATCATTCACCCGCGAGTTATTCACTGATCAATTTATTATTCACAATCACTTTTCGATCACATAATTATGTCGCCAGTCATTAAATTTTTTTATTTTCAATATGTCCGCCGTGTTCTTGAATACACAAACTACACCGACGTATAATGTTATTTCTCACTCTTGATAATAGGTCACCATTAGCAGCCATTTCTTTCAATTTATTAAAAGATATTATTATTCTATTTTTTAATTCCTCAACGGTAGTAACTTCTGTTGAGTATACCTCATTCTTTATGTGACCCCACAGAAAGAAATCCAGGGGCGTGAGATCTGGTGACCTCGCTGGCCACCGCACTGGTCCAAAACGGCCAATCCACTGCTGTCCGAACATTTGAGTCAAACGCTCTCTTGCAGACACCACTGAATGAGCTGGTGCTCCATCTAACTGGTACCACATCTGCCTGTACACGTCCAGCGAAAGTTCGTCCGTGTACTCGGAAACGGATCCGTCGAGGAGTTCAATGAACTTTACAGCATTTAAATTGCCATCAATAAATACCGGACCAATAATAGTATTTCTGTGTATGCCAGCCCACACATTGACCGCAAATCTGTACTGGTGTGAAGACTCCCGTACTAGATGCGGATTCACGCGGCTCCAGTACCGAAGGTTCTGTCGGTTCCATAAACCATTCCTTGTGAATGTACTCTCGTCAGTCCACAGCACATTGTACAGGAAGTCAGGATTCTCGAGATGTTTGGTTTCCAACCAGCGACAGAAAGTTTCTCTTATTGGCTTATCTCTCGGTAACAATGCTTGTACTTTCTTGTACTTATAAGGTCTGCGTTTGTCACGTTTCAAAACTTTTTGAATAGTTTTGTGATTTACACGAAAATGTCGACCTGCATTACGCAGACTGGACGTCGGATTACGATCATAATAATTAATAACTCTTTCGTCTGAAATCACATTTGCACGTGGAGGAGCACCATCTACGTGCGGGATCAAAGATTGATTTTCCCGTATCCTCTGGACAGCTTGTACAATAGTGCGCCCGTGGGTCGGACACATACGCGTGTTCCCATACCTCTCACGGTATGTCCGTACAGCTAAAGCGGCATTACCGTGACACTCCCCATAAATTAAAATCATATCAGTGTACTCCGAAGCGGTATAATTGTAACGAGGCATGATTATTTAATAATAAAACCTTGAAACACCAAGTATTAAGCGTCTAATTTCGCAAAGTTCACTTAGCTATTTAACTAAGTACCTATAATACGTTTATGTGTCCTGTCACTATTAAAACAAAGCGTCAAATTTCGCACAACACAACACAACACAACAACAAAGATACGATAACACTCGCGCGGCGACTTCAAACGGGCGCGGGCGCATCCGAAATTCCAGAGAAAATAAAATGCGTCACAGGCAGTAAGGACGTCCGGTGACACACTGACCGCGTAACCTAGACACGTCGACAAGTAAGCAAAGAGGAAACAAGCAAACTTACCTATCTCTTTCGCACATACTGATAAAGTAATAACTTTCGTATGCATTTTTTCTTATCTAGCTGTGATGAGACGCTTTATGACTCTTATGGCTCGGGCATAAAGTATAATTTGCATTGAGAAAATAAATTTGATAGAAAAGGCGTAGGTTTTTAAAGTGGCGAGCTGGCAACGTAAGTCGTTAACCTGTCGCGTGCTCTCCTGTTTACAAAACATCATGTCGAAAATACTTAAAATGAAAAATAATGTCCTGTGGCTAAACTACTGGATATATTCATTTGATTTTTTGTGTGACGGTTGGGAATATCATGACTTATACGAAGTTTCATTTATGATCATATTGTCCTCCCCACATTGTGCAAAAGCTAGTAGGTACATATTATAAATGAAAAAGTATGTATGTACGTCTGTCTGGTTGTTATTTCTTGACACTTTAATTACTGAAGCGATTTAAATGAAATTTGGTATGGAGATAGTTTGAATCCCGGGGAAGGATATACGATCACGGAAATCATCCCTTAGAAGGATGAAGACAGATGGAAGTTTATATGTGGTACCTAATCGATAATTCCTTAAAAGAAAAGAAGTATAATAAATAACCTGATTAATTAAAATGCAGATTGGAAAAATACAAATTCCACGCAGACGAGGTCGTGGGCAAAAGCTAGTTATTCATAAAATAAGGGTAAAATGTAAATTAAATTAAGACAGCCATTATACCATATACAATTACAGGGTATAAAGGCGTTCTTATCGGTACATAATGTATAATAAAAATAGCGATACGACCTGCATTGTAACAAACCTTTGGATGGACGACGATGCGGTAAAATCACATTGGTGGCACTAATGTCAAATAACTCTGGACTCTCATGTGTCAAAGTGCTATCATCATCACATCAACCGTTAGATGTCCACTGCTGGACATAGATCTCCCCCAAGGATCGCCACGACGACCGGTCACGCGCCGGCCGCCCGCATCCAGCGGATTACAGCGACCTTGTCCCAACGCTGGGCGGGGGACTCCTCTCATTTGAGAACGATACAACGCTAGCCTACTACGGGTTGACAGACTTCACATGCCATCGAGAAAATCTCTTAACATAAGCATGCGGGTTTCCTCACGATGTTTTCCTTCACCGTTTGAGCAGGTGATAAATACGCACATAACTTCCGAAAAGTCAGTGGTGCGTGCCTTGGGTTCGAACTCGAGACTCACTGGTCACACTACAAGGCTACACAACTCTCATTCCATATTGCCGGGGGCCTACACACGCTGCTATATTTCTATGCTAACGTTATTAAGTATTTTTTTAAGAAAAACGTTAAAATTCCCGATTTGGGTTCACGGTACGTTTTATGTAATAAAGTGTAGTAACAATGGGAAAAACAGTTCGTGCAAGTTTGTTCGTTTTCAATATCGAGATGGAAATTGGAGCAAATAAATAAAGGATGGTAAAAAGTACTTCAATTTATTCCCATTTCATTTACCTAATTTTGCCTGTGTTCCACCAAATATACTGAATGTGCACCAAAATATGTTCATTAAAAGTATTGTTATTACTTATATACACTTTCTTGGTATTCAGATTTGGTTCTGGCGTTGTGTGGTCACAGTTCTGACCTAACCTAACCGATATCCGTATTTTGGTGCTCAATCAGTATTTTTGATGCGCGGTTTATTCCATAAATAAATTATGTGTTGTAGTGAGTTTGTGTCACAAAAGTTTGTCTTATGATCGTATTTTGTCCGTTGGTTCTAAGCTCTTCAACGTCTCTCACATACAGTGCTAATACTATTTTTTTTTCCGTTTTGCACAGTTTGATATTGGAAAGTAGTTATATCATAGTGTAATAAATATAATTTCTTACACTATGGTTATATCATGTATCATGGTAGGTATGTATGATGTTGAAATTTCATACGTATGATAACATACATATTTAAGTTCAAGTAAGAAAATAAATTATTATAATATGCACTCATGCACATATTTTTTCGATATTTTTGACAGATCAAATCCCATAATCATTGCTGTCACTATAGGAGCGGTGTCATCGCGCACACGGCGAATGTGTTAGTATGATTATAAAATTGTGACCTAAGACGTTGTCTTCTGACAATGATCTTCTGTTTCGTTCGAGATCGACATTCAGTGACGAAAATAAAAAGTATTTTACATAACTTAAATATTTTATTAAATAGTTACCTACTTATTATTACAGATTATCATAAAAGATACAGAACAAACAATGCCAAAAATAATTATATTTACATTATATCGCAGTAGTTAAGGATATGTCTCTTAGAAAAGTAGCTATTACCTACAAGCTAATTTTCCATTTCCCCTTTGTAGAATTGGAATAAGCCTTTAGGAAAAACAACGTTCACTTATTGTCTTTATGAAACAACAACAGATTTTCACAATAATAAGTTTTTTTAAGTATTATTAAATTAATAATTATTTAAGTTTTATTAACTTTTTAAATCGAACTTTGTTTGCCGTCATCTTCATAGATCACTTACTGCCGACAGGGTTACTATCCCTTGTGGCACTCTTTCGTTAATTAGTACTACCATTTCAAGTCGCATGCATATGTGTTTCCATTAAACCATAATGAAAGACTTCTAGAAACACATCTTCTTCTAAAATTGTTTAGGAGTGCGCATGCGCATCACCATCAAAATCTTACTGACTTGAACACTCATTGTGGGGGTATTGGTAGTGGTAGTGGTATTTGAACACATTTATTCACTATGGACACTATTCGACACTAAATTGTACTTTCACTAGTTAACTAAAGTAGCATTTATTGTAGTTGTCACATTTTCGGCTGTATAGTTGTCGTAAAGCCAGTTCCAGAACTTGATTCTTTTTGCATCGGGGTCCGTTTCGACGGTAAAGTTACCGTCTATGTTGAGATAACGTACGTGTTCTGTATCGTTGACTTGTGGCCAGTTGAAGTCGAGCACAGACTCATAATCTACGGGCGGTGTAGGGTTTCTGAAACAATATAAATCAATCTTATAAAATGAGCTGTGAAAATTTGCTGTATTCTGATTACAGAGGTACTGTGCTATACTAATGCATTTGTCAAGTTTATTTCCTAACTGGCCTGGTTTATTGGTACATGAAGTAGGCCTTGGCGCCACTATAATACGATCACTTTCTCCTGTTGGTAAATAATGTTAATTAAAATAAACAAGGGACCATGGTTTTTATTTTATATTGAGTCAACAAACCAATCCAATTCATCGTTACGTAAGTACTGGATTATCAGACAGCGAGTAAACTGTAGGGTAAAGCATTGCATGAAATGTTGCTTCAGCTATAGGTTATCAGTGAAAGATATTTCACAGCTTGCTGGAAAAAAATACGATCAGCAAACGTAGGTACTAGGGTTGCCAACTTTTTTTTTCCGCCTTAAGGGACAAATGGTCATAAATCCTAAAAAATACGGGATTTCTCTTTTTCACGCGGGACAAATAAAAATCATTCAATTTTAATGCAACGCAAGAAACTTCAGGCAGAAATGAGAGAGTAGGTACCTACGCTGCGGAGGAAGAGAAAAGGAGAACTAGCGTGAAGGCCCTCCGCAAGCGAATTATTCACTTACTCTATGACTCACTCACGCGCTTCGTTTGTTCGTCACGTCTCTCAGTCGCAGAGCGTGCGCATAGATTAGAATACCTTTAGCGTGCGTGGTGTGCGCGTGGCTGTCCGTGGTCTGCAAATTTTGGTAAAATACGGGACATTGGCTGTCCCGGCGGGACATAGAAATTTATGCATTAAATACGGGACGTCCCGTAAAATACGGGACGGTTGGCAACCCTAGTAGGTACCAACAATTTACGGCAATAAAGTGTAATAATATGACGTCTGTAATTATTGCCCCCATTTCCTGTCAAATACGTATTTATCACCTTTCTAGATAATTATAATAGCAATATATTGTATAATTAAAATCGCTTTGATAAGGTTTAAAAATTCGCTTAAACAATCCATGTCATTCATTATTTCAAATATTACGTACTTAAGGTTGATGAGATTGGCTCTTACCCAGTTTTGGCAAAATTCGTCCACATTTGGACCATGCGTCGTGACACCGCTAGCTCAGGCGAATCGTCATCCAACCGATAGTTTAATCTTGAGAAATAGAATAAGTATCCCATTTCATCGCCATGGCAGGTGCCAGGGTGTGTGATGCCCAACATCCGCTTGAACAGCCCCAGGGCCCCGTCGAACGCGAACCGATACAGGTACGTGGGGCTCGTACGATTGCTCATCACTTGCTGACGGATCGTTTGCAAGACCGGCCGTAGAAACATTACATCTGTAAATAACTAATCACAAACATATTTCCTGAATAAAAATAATGTTATCCTTGTCATTAATCACTCAAGCAACAAATGACTTATGCAAAAATGGCAAACCTTAACAAATTTATTGTGAAACTCTAATAGTGTCTACTGAATTACACATGAACGAAAAGTTGACGTTCTGTTCAACGTTCTGTTTTAGATAAACGATACATGCAAAAATAGGTAAAATAAGATCTATTTGACTTTAATAATCTTACGTCAATAAGGCTGTCAATATTCCTATTCTCAATGGGTCTTTGCTGGAAGTAGAATTCTCGGATGGAGTCTGATATCTTCTCAGTGAGGTTCTCGTTGTGACCGAGGAGCTCGGGAGGCACCACACGCCTAAACTCGTGTTCCAACTCGCTCAACAGCTTCGGGTATCTCTGGAGACCTGTAATTAATACCATTTATATTTTATTATAAAGGAGCTGAAGAAATGGTCGATCAAATAGTAAATAATTAATAACTAGTCTGTTGCAAACATTCGGATTTCAAGGTCTACATGATTTCACTCACTTCGACGGAACGGATACCATTATATTTAATATTATTAATTTAATTATAATAATAAATGTAATTCAAGCCCACCTGGAAGGACTTTACTCCTCACACTCCACCTTATATCTTATACCTCAATGTCAAAGCTATGCTAAAGGCTAAGCTTAGTCAAATGTTGGGATATTAAGAACAATTCAAATTGTGCTGATTTCGATATAGAAAGTAGACAATGTTACAAAATTATTTGATTGATTATAAATTGTAAATAATAGCTACCGGAGGGTACTGTCACCTAGTGCCCAAGGGTCCCACGAGCGTGGGGGAGCTAAAACTTCATTAGCAAATTTCTTTATGATTAGTGAAACATTGTACCACCTTCAGAATCTAAATGATAGGTTCCAACCAACGAGTATCTAACCACTTGAGAGCCAATATACCAATTTTGTTTAGGCTCACGACTCACCACTGCGGGCTTGGGACGAAGAAAAATGCGTTGTTGGGATTTGCTAATGCAACAATGTAAGAAGTGCGGATTACTCAATTTTTCGACAATAATCGATATCGATAAAATAAAGAAACTTCTTATCCTGTACCTACATTTAAGAATCGATCGAATTAAGTCATCTGTATTATATTTTGATAGTAGCATTTTATAACCGCTTTCTAAAAAATAAAAATAAACGGCGTCTATTTTTTAAAGATTCAAAGCAGTCAGTTGTTGGATTTTGTTGGAAACCAATTTTCCCTTTGAACAACATTTAGCCGTTGTTCTTTCTATTCCGGGACCGTCGGAAAACTAATAAATGACATTTAAATATTACAAATTATAAACATTAATTTACATTTTATCGATATTATAATCAATATCTACAAGAAAAAGTTGTACCGAACTATGTGTAAAGAAAGAGACGAAAGTATAGCCAAATATCTGAAGATAGAAAGAGAGGCATGTTGCATGTTTACGTTTGTCAACCAGTTTAACTTGAGCTCTGCATTAGAAATAATATTTTTTAAAACTGTACTTTACGATGAAAAGTAATGCCATTTTTTTATAATTAGATATCTTAGATAATTTACTACATCACCTACTGGAACAGGAAGGCATAATGTCGTATTTTTGGACGGATATGTCTTTACAAATCTCGACTATTATCACGCGCACACGGATCTAACATTTGGTCGATACTAAAATGGCCGCCCGTACCGCGTACTAACATTGGCGCTAAAATGCATATGGTTCGCGGGCAGGGGTCGCCCTGTATGAGCAGTCATGTGGTTTTATAGTCTTTGGTTCCAACGCAACTACTTATTGCAACATTTAAAAAAAATACAGGGAAATTCCCGATGACTTTCAAACTTTATTCGCTTGTCACTGCACTGTTGCCGACCCAAATTCTAAGCAGCATGTCAACAAATCATACAGTTAAATAAATACTGAAACTGATTAAAAATCACATGTATTTCAATTCTACTCGCTTGTTAGACTAGAAAACTTAATTATATTGTTATAACTTTATTGTGCGCTTCCCTAGTTGTTTGTAAGTATAACGATGCATTATATAACTTTTCTTGTCCCCTGTGACGTAATTAATTAAAGAACTAAAATAATGGATAATGAAGGAACATAGTGGTCCATTGAAGCGCGAACAACGCCAGTAAAGAAAAGATAGTATACAAAAATTACCCAAAATTGATAAAATTTTCAGGCAATCATGTACTTATATGCAGTTTTTTCCCACATATTTCTGCCGATAATGATAGTGAATCAGATAATTTGATCACTAGAAGATTTGATATTTAAAGCAGAGTAAGATAAAGAAATAATTACAAAATATGGAATGCGACCTGACAGAAATATTTACAGCAATGTAACTATTCCAAACAATTCCGGATAGCTGCAGGTGCTGAAAGATTATTTAACTAAATAAAAAAAGAATATTTAAGGAATAATGTGGGCCAAGCTTGACTCCGCCATTTATTGATTAGATTATGAAATAACGATTATGATTAGTTTTAACAGGAATAGTTTTTCCCAAAACGACAAAGCGCACATTTTTTATGTAGTGCCTTTACAGTAGATTAAATTATGCATTAATTCTAATAGGTATATTCCTCTCATATCTCTCCAGTAACACATCAGTTTAGGAGCTCCAGCTATTTTTGACCCAGAGCCTTTGGTCACCTAGCTACGCCACTGGGTAAACATGGTTTATCTTATAATATTATTCTATGATGTGTGTTTCTATATTTTCGTAAAGTTTTACAACGTAATAAGAGGAATCATCCGCTTTCAAATTTGACTTTCCTAGAATGAAATTCCAATGCGGTAATTGCTATTGAAATTTACGTAAGCACCTGTATAATGAGAAAATTATGCGCCGGAGTGTTTTTGTCCGTCTATGATGCGGTCTGCGCAGAACTTCGTAAGCAAGTCCGGTACGAAATTTCAATTTAGGCTTGATTAAACAAGAGGCTTCTTAGTTACTTGAGCTTATTACTAGTGGTAGAGTTATTGTGATGATGGTGAGATCTTGCTTGTTTATTTTATTTCAAATCACTCCGAATCTACACAGATTCGAAGACGAAACCGTAATGCGCATTAATTACCTATAATATTTTTTTATTAGATTGTTTTAGCTACAATGTTTCTAAAACAGTCTTACTTAGTATGTCACAGTAGACAAGCGCGAGCTTCCTAAATATAATATTACAAAGTTCTTAAACATCTTAAAAATGAATAAATCCATAACGAATAGGTACTGACCAAAATTATGAAAGTCAAGTGAGTAAGTTCATTTAAAATTGGGCAATTCTTTACTTGATACATGCCAATTCAATGTCACAAAGAGATATTTGTTTATATTGTTAAAAAATCGGAGTAACATATCCGTAAAGTCAAGAGTATGGGAAAGTAGCACAGCTCAGTAGACATGGTCACATGTGTTATTTTGTTATGTAAATACGAGTAACGACTCGGTTGAGCTGCGGCTAGTGCATACCTATTTGTTAGCGGTTTCTTTGAACGTAGTTAGAACATTATGTAATAAATAGGTTATATAACAAAAATAACTATATTGTATATACGTTTTCATTTAAGTAATGAGTTAAATTATACTAACAATAATGAGTTTTGTCAATACATCGTGTTCCACTTTCAGTTGTCAACTTACGTATCTATTTGCATTTTTATATAATAAATGTCAACAGTATAAGTTGTAACTAATCTAAAAGTCGATTTATAGTTTAAATTTAAATGTATATTTAGCAAGAAGAAAATTTTAACCAGGTAGGTATGTATATGTATTATTAATGTGTCCTATTGACATATCAAGACAAGAAAATATTACAAAAAGTAGTACATTACACACATTACATAGTGACCGCAGCCTAAGTTGTGTGCCTATACATATAACGTTCATAATTCATATCAGCTCATTATTTGTCATCACATGAGTAGTTATTCACGAACATTTCTAGATTTCTGCAATACTGGCGGTTAACTGACGAAGCCAATGTGTTAGATTAGTATCTTTGTAATCTTCCTCGGATTGTTATAAGCCAATATCTACATATGTTGGTGTAAGCCGAAATACAGATACCTAGGTCCCTAGTTCGGCTCCAGATGCTAAAACTTTTGTGTATATAACTATATGTAATAAATAATAATAATAATAATAAATGTTTATTTAAAGAATCTTTTACATAAGTTACAAAATATTTTAATAGACTTGTATAGGTCAACTTAAATGGATTAGTCATAGGCATATGTATAATTATATTATCGTAGCATTTATCTGTATCTCTTATTACTATAATATTATTATTATTATTATTTGTTCCTCACACATATATTAGATATTTCCTATATTCCTTTAGATATTTCCATTAGTCACAAGAAATTATATGTACCTACATTTTCATTCCAAATTCTATAACTCTGCCTGAAATAGTTGCATAGAAAATCTAAAAATAAGTAATTAAAGCTGAATAAACAGGCTAACCCATCAATAGGTCGTACCTATAGCTAAATTAAATTAAATTGTGAGATTTCTTTGAATTGCATTGAAGCCGTGACCGCCAAAATCTTTTGACCGAGTTGATAACATTCCATCGAGAGAATACCTTAATTTTCCTCACATCATTTACTTCGCCAACGTTTGAGAATGTGATAAATGAGCACGTAATATCTTTTGTGTATCTACAAACTGGCAACTTCCGTCATAACCAGTTATTGTAAAAACGAAACAGCAATATGTATGAGTCACGGTGAAATTGGATTTTACGAAAAGAAGACGTGCTGATTCACATCTCTTTAAGTCATGTGACATAATTTTACATGTTACGTAATCTAAAACGATACCAAAAATATGGACAGAAATCCTGTCCTAGAATTGCCACGCCATGGTACTCGAAATGGATTACAAGAGCACATTTTGTACACCGGTAACATTTTTGAGACATTGAAATTGTTTCTTTCGCGTAGGTTTTTAGGTAAGTACTAAATTGCTCAAGCATCATGCAAGGAATTTATCAAGTATTTCAAAGAAGTCTATGAGCTTTTAGCTACTTACGTAGTCGTGCAAAATTGTGACAGCTTAGTCGCTAATATTGAGATTATATACTGAATTATTAGGCAACACGTTGTACACGGCCTACAGTCCTATGATCTAAAAACAAAAGGAAAATTTGTTTTCTAAGACTTTGTTCCTTAATAACAAGAAGCAGTAAATAAAATGTATTGTTGAAAATAATTGCTTTTAAATACCTGTTATTTTGATCAGCTACTTTTTATGATAAATTAGATTTGTGTTATGTCTAGTTGTCAGTGATAATTTTTTTTATTAGCATAATAATAATATCCCATCAGATGGTATTTGTGATAATATATGATTATCTTTGAAATAGGCCAAAATTTACGTAAATAGATATAATAAGTATTTTATTGCAGGATTTGCTATAAAACTAGAGCACTTTTATTCAGTATACAATGTGCTTATGCGATTGTAACCGATGCAATCATCCATAACATATTGCAGGTCACTTTATGAATATCTGGCCAATAGATTCTCATTATTGGAGTCGTTTTTTTTTTTCATGTTTGCTAGCCACCGATATCGAGATACGTCGCCGAAGAAAAACTTACGTCGGAACAGTATAATTCCCTCCTGCGCATTGTAACCAGTTAGGAAGGGCACGTCGGCACCGGGGAGCGTGTCCGCGGGAAGGCGCGTGAGGAAGGCATCGGGTGCCTCGGCCTCCAGTGCGGGTAAGAACGGCAGCGCCACGGTGCTTTGCAAGTCCGCCGACTTGCCCGGCGCGCCCGCCAGCCGCGCCCCCGCCTTCACCAACAACTCGCTCGGAGTTGCGCGGAGGTAACCTGCAAGCAATGACTCTTTAGTTTGTGGTTAGTTAGTAAACTTCAATGTTAGTTATCGAAGGTCGATAATTGAAAACTCGTCATTGTTCTACCAGGTTTTATATGTATGATCATACTACAGGAGCATACAAGTAACTTAATTAATAAAGCGACTTATTTTTACATCATCCAGGCGTCGGCGTCGCCTCGTCTCTAAGCCAGTATCTAGACATTTTCTGCAGGGAGAGTTAGACCCCTGTGCAGATGGGGTAGGCACGGTCCACCTACGCGAATTTCTAATGGGTAGCCCAACATCCTAGACCAATTGGCCTAGTGGGCACTAGGCCATCCTGGGATGGGTACGACTCTATTGTGTCAAGAAATTAAAAGCTGTTTTTTTTCTGCTTATCAAAGTAAATACTTGCCTAACAATTCGGCAGTGCTGTTGGTGTCGATGCCTAGCTCCCTGCCAAGCTCGAATGCGCGCGCGCGCGGTTCTTGCGCCAGCGCCCACGGGGCAAGCGCCACACCGCTCTGCGCAATGGCACCGTGGAACAAACCCTGATACATAAGTGCAATTTATTTAGTTCTGGGAAAGTGTCTCTGTTGCCTTCAATTTCATAAAATACGACGCCAGAGTACCTACTGTAGATGGACAGGGTATTTCTGTCAGCGGCATTTTTAAAAGATTTTAATCATGTAGGTTTTGTAGACGCTTAGTATTTAGATAAAATTATGTACGATGAGTAGAACTAAAATGATGAGTGGGTAACGCTGCTTTTGCGTATATTACCAGTATAGCCCATAGTACGTATTCTACAAGTAAATCTATGACGGGAAATACCTAGGTGATACATACTTTGACAGAACCACACAGCGCTTGTTATTCTATATTAGTCAATACTTACTGTAAAAGTTGGCCGCTTTGAGCTGACCTCATCTAAGTAATTAAGTAAGTAGGTATTAAACTTTACTACATCTGTCACAGATCCAGCTCATATAGCCGATAGATACTCTAGCATTTTAACCGGACTATTTATTTAATGGCTACTTAGTAGTCCTCTCCCTCCCTCTTAATCGGAGGTCAGTTCGAGGCGGTTGCATTAACTTTGATCGCTTTCCCCACTATGGCGGCTTTGAACTCGTGTGCTCCCTATGACGACGACGTTTGTATGTTAAAAGATTTTACTAAATAGAATACCAAAACTAAAACAGCAACTGTTAACTTTATAATGAGGCGGTTGAGGATATCGCACACAAACCTGAGAAGCGGGTGACAACATGTGCAGATGTACGGACGCGGCGCCAGCTGACTCGCCGAAGATAGTGATGCGCCCTGGGTCGCCGCCGAACGCCTCGATATTATCTCGCACCCACATCAGTGCCATCACCTGATCCTTTACATAACATTATACGCATATTAAACATTGTTCCGGTATGTAACGTCATCAAACCTGAAAGTCAATGCGAATATTTGCCCTTTTCTCCCCTTGTATACATCCAAAAAGCCTACAAAAGCAATACATAATTCTAAATTGAATCAATTAATGTTTTTTTTGGTCCTTAGTACCTAAGGTACTTCGTAATGTTTTTTCTTTCTAAGTTTTCGTTGTCTCTACAATATTGCGTCAAATGTATTGCGAACTTGACCGGATTGTGTAAAGAATAACGGAGAGCTATTACGGAACTCTGCGAAGTTCATTATAACACATTAACATGTGTACCACTTATTTGTACTTCTTAGTTTACAGTTACTAAAAATATAAAAACGTCAATATCGATTAGCCACCGAGCCTAATGTACACGTTTACAAAATGCCTTGTAAATTCTTGCGTAAAAATTACTGAACCAACTTAGGCGTTAGTACACATGTTGTGAAATCCGATGAAATATAAGCTAAACTATTTTCTAGACTATTTGCGGCTGCTATCTACTACTAAAATGACGGAAACTATGTCGTAGATCTTCACAGTCGTGTTTATGATAAAGATAAAAAAATAAAAGTACAATGATAGTTAAAAATGTTACCTTTAGACCCATATTCCCAGAAACTTCCTCATTCTCGAGGCTCAAGAAGCCGAGTGCGCCGAGTCTGTAGTTGAGCGTGACGAGCACCACTCCAGCACTCACTAGGTGATCAGGACCGTAGAGGAATGCGTTGCCCGAGCCCATTGCAAACGCGCCACCATGGATCCAAACCATCACCGCAAGCTTTGGATTATACCTTACAATACAAAAACAAAAAGATTGATAACATTTAGGGTAAAGTACAACATAACAAAAACTAAGTGCAAATAATTTAACAATAAGAGTAAGTATTAAGATCTATAAATATTATAAATAAATTTATAATGATATTTAATAATGATATTAAATATCATTTATTATTAAATATCATATATAAATTTATAATGATATTAATATTATAATGAAATTTAAGATTTTTTTAATTTTTGAAATGATTTTTCAACCATTTCAATAATAAGATATTAATACTTACTGATGACACGTCCTACTAAACGCTACCTGGTAGGCTACGCTTGTAATCTAGTTTAAACTTTTAACACATTTTTTTTAAGGAACATCTAATCTTACCCGGACATTTTGTCAGGAAGTGCCGGAGTGTAAACGTTAAGGAAAAGACAATCCTCGTCTCCTTTGTAGGTATCGAAGAGCATGAACCTATGCGGACACACAGCGCCCTCTTCCAATGCATCTCGTACACCGGTCCACGACTCCAGGGGTGCTGGCGGTCGGAATCGGAGCGCACCACGAGGCGGCTGGGCGTACCTTTTCGGGGAAATTTGTATTAATAAAATATTTAAATATAAATAATTTAATAAATTTTTACAATCAAGTAGCTCGCCAACAGATTTGTTCGTAGATAGGTAGATCAAACCATATAGAGGTTAGTATAATATATCTTATTGCCTACCTAATACCCTTAAAACTGTAGTAAGGCGTTTGAGCAGTGGTTCTTGTAACCAGTTTGCGCCCACGCAAAGCTCCAAGCTGCGTGAAGACGATAGGTCCGCCGCCGACGCGCATACGGTCCACCAGCGCGTGCACCAGCCGCGCGGCGCGAGCCGGCACCGCCTGCAGCCGCCGCAGCGCGTGCTTCAGACCCACTGACTCGCTGACTGTGCTCGACAAACGACGCCATGCCCCCGTCACCTGGCAAAATAAATAAATTACAATACAGTGCAATCGATTATTTCCCATATGGTACCTAATGCTGTAATGCTGGTACTGCTGTGGTGTCAAATATTTATTTTGATAATAATATCGATAGGTAATAATAATTATAACTAACTTTCAGTAGAAAATCGACCGATTTTTTATTTATTACAACTACATATTTGTATCACAATCATATTATGAATGTGGAATGACGACCCGTTTAGCGCAGCGGTAGTTACCGCTGCCTGCTGTCCTATGGGTCCCGGGTTCGAATCCCGGTAGGGACAAATGTTTGAGTGATGAGCATCAACATTTGTATCCGAGTCATGGATGTATCTATATCTATATCTGTTTAATATTTATTATTTAAAAATTTTAATATTTATTTATTATATAGTATATGTATTTACAAAAAAAAGTATATTTGTAGAATATCAACCATCTATTATCCGTAACACAAGCCTCGTTGCTTACCACGGAACGAGATGGCGCTGTGTAATAATGTCCGGAAATCATTAGTATTCTCCGATCTCTATAATAAACTTGAATATACGAAGATTTCGCTTTAAGTGTCAAGAAGTTTAAAAAAATAACTAACAATGACTTTTTAAACCAATGTAAGTATAAAGCTTGGATACTGATTCCTGTGATCCGTGATCGACAGATCATAACTTCATAAGCAAACAACCCACGTTGTTATATTTGAGTATATATTGGATTTCACTCATGACATGAAGTACAAAGTCTCGACTGTTAGCCGCATTGTGCAACGCGGATTGAAGCCCTTATTGGTACGCCTTTATACCTACTGCATTAGCAACACAGCTTCCGGTATGACATTCGATTATTTAGTGTAACTATTCGAGGCCAAGAGGATAGCAGGATTAAAAATAAGAATTATGTAATAGGAATTATGAAATTTATGATTATTAAAACAAATACATGAAAAACTAAATTACATAATCTAACACAATTATACGCTATACAATACATGCATTCTAATTAAAAGTATCACAACTAACTCGATTACATACATACATACACTCACGCCTTTTTCCCATGGGGGTAGGCATGGTATCTTATATACCTATCACTACAGAGTAGAGTAGAGGAATTAATTTAATTCCTCTACTCTACCTCTAACCTCCTGGCATCGAATCTACAACCTCGCGCACAGCAATCGTGCACACGACCACGACTACTAAACCAATGAGGCAGTACTAACATGATTATTATTATCGAGTTAGTGTTCCAAACTCCTTCGAAACATTTCTACAAACGATTTCAGATTCTACGTCTACTGAAAATATTAAATTATAACTGACTAGCTTATGCCCCGCGACTTCGTCTGCGTGGAATAAGTAATTGTAACCAACCAGACTCTTAAGAAATTATCGATACCGCATACAAACTTACACGGGTTGCACGGTTACTCGGTTTCGCTCTTTTAGGGGATGATTTCCGGGACAAAAACTATCATATGTCCTTCCCCGAGACTCAAACTATCTCCATACAAAATTTCATCTAAATCAGTTCTGCGGTTTAAGCGTGAAGAGGTAACAAACAGATATACACACTTTTGCATTTATAATATTAAGTAAGGATAGTAGGAGTAAAGTAAAGTAGGTATGCATATGGATATTGGCAACAAAAAAAAATGATCATATTCATCCACTTCGCCCGCTCCTGCGTTCTTAAGTCAGGTGGTTTTAGTCCCGCGGAACCCCAATCCACCCCCATCTTTTTCTTTAATTAAAGTAAGCTATACTCTTTATAACATTAACTATCTGCGAGTGAAAGTCCCGTTAAAATCGGTTCACCCGTTTCAGACATTAGCTAAAATAAAAAGACAAAAATATTAAAAATAGAATTTTGGTGTAAATGGGACCGCATATATTTCCATGTGTATTTTATGCATAAGGAATCACGTTGTCCCATACAAACTTTGCCCCCCCTTTTTCACCCCCTTAGGGATAGAATCGGATGCCTACGTCATACAAAGAAGACACCCTCCAGGTTTGAGGTCTCTACGATCAGTAGTTTAGGCTGTGCGTTGATCCTGCAGTTATTCAGGACAAAGAATTTTATAATTATATATTTTTAATATTTTGGCTGTAATGGCTTACACATAAGATATAGATGTATACTATGATGGGCTTTTTTGTAGGACTATTTAAGATAAACATTTCCATTTTACATTATTCATGTGTAATTCTAGTTGTTTTGGCAGCGCACGCCAGAATAGCTCGCAGATGGACGATTTTTTCCTACTTACTTGACACTTGTCATAATTTATACAATTCACACAATATCTTTATAAATCAATCCATACTTATATTCGCGTTTATAATATTAGTAGGATAGTAGGATATAACTACGCCTTTAACACAATCCATAACATTGAAGTCTGAAAGACACTTTTACCCTCTGTAGTTGGCAGCTACGACACAAAGCGGAAGCCCTTTCACTTGTTCTAACTTTCTCTTCGGATCAAATTTATTGTAGAGGTTCTAGAGAAATGCCTGAGACCGGCGATCTATTTTCTTTCAAAATTAACTGTTGGTTTTTCTCCATTTTCATACCCAAAAGGAATTCCGTTCAAACTACTTACTATATAGGTACATACATATACACGAAGTTTTTAGTGTTAAATTACGTTAGGTTTTAATATTAAAACTATCAAGCCTCTTACTACAAAACTACGGATCACGAAGGATAACAACTGTCCGATTAAACTAGGTTCTTAAATAGCCACAATATTAAATATATTATTGCCTATTGTATATATCACCGTAAATCTGTAAGGGCCGTTATTTTATAATAAACCTACACCAGAAATATTGCATCATAAATGCATGACTGTTATGTTTTGGAGTATGTTTTAAGGTATCTCTCCATGTCCACGTCAATAAATTATGAAAGAAAGTGTACATAACCAAATGATAGCCTTATTTTACAATCTTTCGAATTCTCTGACACATTATCATCTCAGATCCCGTAGGAGTAGAGTGTAGAGAGGAGTGAATCCCTTCTGAGGCAATTGAAAACATTGCCACGATGGGTGGGAGTACCTACAGGGCGACAGATTTGCTCGAGACTGCCCCCGAGACCCAATTATCGGATTCTTGTATTCTGTGGCCAGAAAGGCCAGCCATATTAGTTTCACGTCTAGCTGTTACTAGGGTATCTGCGTATTGTTGGCGTAGCTCACCAGCAAGCCGCGCTGACCAATGCCGCTACCGAGGAGATACTCAATGCGCAAGTTTAGTTGTAACTACTTGCAACCAATGTTTATAAAACCCTACCCAACAACAAATTAAAACGAACCCTGTGGAAGACCTTGTCACCCTCAACAATCCCTCCAATCCTAAAAATACCTACTCCACCTCCACTTGCTCTACTTTTGGTAAGTAGGTGGTATCCACATATAAAGCAATAACAGACTCAAGTATTACAAAACTATAGACCAATCAGCTATTGCTATATTCGTGACTATATGGAATTAATTGAATTTCATGTTACAATTATTCCCAAGTAAAGGTGTTGGGAGATGACAGAATTTTATCGGTCGGTCGGGCATAGATATTTAGTATTATATGGAAATACCACAGTGCGCAGCGGCCGCCAACCACGCTCTGAATACTATGTAAATCACGTATTTCGTACAGTAATAAAACCAACATGGCTTAAGATTACTTATTATATTGTTTCCAAATCTTAATGTACCAAATGTTGAAATATAAAACAAACATTAGATACTTAGTTACCATTAGAAGGTAGACCGTTTTATTCTTTTGAAATAAAATAAAAGGGAATTATTTTTATTTCCATCCAAAATCTAATACACATATATAAATATAACGTGGTTGCCAAGTCACGTGAGAATAATTTGTAATAGGTCTCTGGATGACCTAAAATAACCATTAACAACCCATTTTTGTCACACAGCTATAGCCTAGTGTAGATTGGCAGACTTCACACGCTATCGAGAAAATCACTCAAGCGTGCAGGTTTCCTTACGATGTTTTACTTTAACATTTGAGCACATTGATTCGAAAAGTCAGTGCTACAGGAAGGCTGGTCACACCAAAAGCTACCAAATATAATGTTTAATATCTAAGTATATTCTTTCACTTGACAATTCGATGACAGAGAAAGTTTTGGGTGAGTGAAATTACTTTACCAGGTACAGACTACTGTTCCCTAAACAAGAGGTCTACGCCAAACATAGCATTTGCCTAACATTAAGCAAACGTTGTTTCGTGTTAGTATAATAATTATGTATAATCAAATGTAAATCTTTTACGCTACTTTAAAGATAGCAAAGGGTTTAAATGCTGACTAATATTACATGAATTATAATACACGGTAACCCTTTTCATGGCTGGTTCACAATAAAACGGCAAGCAAATTATAAACCATAATATTGAATAGGTATATAATACCAATAATTCGATTATAACTAAAACCAAACCATAAAGCCACGTGACTTCTCTTCTCTGATAAAATAGGTGTAGGTTTGGGATCTCTCATCCATAACCATATAACTTGTAGTGTAACAAACCATTGTTACCATAATTTAAATTTTAATCAAATCATTGATAAAATTGTGAACACAAAAATGTGTGACCAAACATGTATTGTGTTATTGTTAGGAAATAGCATTGGAGTTAAGAGAGGAGACATTGTAAATGGTATCACCACCTTATTAGGATTAAATGTAGGAAAAATAATGCTATGTGCCTTGCCTTATTCAGACATGCTATCTGACTTACAGAATAGCTACATTTCTAGATTAAACAGTGTTTATCATTTGTTAACGTGTCGCCATGAGGATAGACTACTGTTTTTCGACACAAATAGATTTGTTAGTGGTTTTAAATTGACTGGTGAAGATATGTTTCTTCCCAAAAGATGCAAACACTTAGTAGCATCTTTAATTGCATACAATATTCAATCTGTGATAGTACCCATACCAAAGACTAGGTTAGTTACTGACGAATCAGTATCAACTAGTTATTCTACTGATACTGAGATAAATTGTTTAAACTTTTACAACCGACAATAGAGAGGCAGAACCATATTTTATTATATCACCAGAACATAAATCGCTTCTCTGGCAAAATATTAGATATTGAACTTTTAGTGGATAAATATTCTATAGATATATTGTGTTTTTGTGAAACCTGGTTGAAACCAGATACCATGCAATTTAATGTAAATGACTTCACGGTGGCCAGTGCATACAATAGACTTTCAGCCATGGGTGGTGGAACTCTAATACTTTGTAAGAATAATTTTAAGTTTAAAGAACGCAAGGACATCACCTCTTGCTCTGTTGATCGCCTTTGTGAGGTAGCATGTGCAGAAGTAGGTAACTATATTATTATATGTGTGTATAGACCGCCGGCATCAAACTTTGCTACATTCTTGTTAGTAATGGAAGAAGTTTTCAGAAAAGTTTTTAAATGTAAGAAACATATTGTTGTTTGTGGGGATTTTAATATTGATATTATAATTGAATCGCCGGAAGTAAGCAAATTTCTTGCTTTATTTAATTCTTTTAATTTAAAGCATATTTTTGATAAACCCACTAGAATTACCCCCACTACTCGCACTTGTATTGATAATATTTTTGTGAATTGCGCAGTCCAAGGCTCTTCTTTAGTTAGCGGTGTTAGGTCGGACCATATGGGACAGTTAATTTCGGTAGAAAATGTTAAAAATACGCGGCTGAGTAAAACTATATCAGTTAGACCTTTAACGGAAAATAAATTAGACTCTCTGCAAAATGCTATTAAAAATAAATTACTCAACACAAAATTCACATTGAATACCCCCGATAAAATGTACTGTAAATTATTCCATATAATATGTGAAGCATTTAATAAATCATGCCCCATAATAAAGGCTCCATTACGCAATAAAACTAAATTTAATCAATGGGCCACTACAGGTATTAGGAAAAGTAGAGATGTGCTTTATAAGCTATATTATGATAAGTCATTGACCTCCGACCCCAATTTTCATAATTATGTTCGGAAATATTCTAAATGCTTTAAAAAAGTATGTACGCTAGCTAAATCAAAACTTATTAGTAATAAAATTAATAAATCTGATAATAAAATTAAAGCTGTGTGGAATATCATTAACACGGAGACTGGAAGGGGGAAAAAACAGGGCTCCGATCTGATTCTTAAAATAAACAATAAAGTAGTCTCAGATAAAATTGAAGTCGTAAATTCGCTCGAACAATATTTTACCAATATTCCCATCGAGGTGACAAAGTCATTGCACTCGTCGTCTGTATTAGCTGAATCTCTAGTGAAACAATTTGTTGCTAGAGATATACCAAATTTTGATTTCTTTCAAGTTTCAGCTCATATGGTAAAAAAAGCATTTAAAAGTATAAATATGAAAAAAACGGAAGACCTATGGGGCATATCTGTTAAAGTAATTAATTCAATCATAGACAATATTGCTCCAATACTTGCTAATATATTTAATGTTAGCGTCAAGTCGGGAACCTTCCCTGATTTAATGAAAGAAAGTAAAGTTATTCCAATTTTTAAATCAGGTTGCAAGATGAATCCCTCAAACTATAGGCCGATTTCTGTTCTTCCAACGTTAAGTAAAGTCTTTGAGAAACTGATGCTCGAGCAAATGGTAGCACATTTTCAGAAATATAATATTTTGCATGACAGACAGTACGGCTTCACCAAAGG
This sequence comes from Craniophora ligustri, assembly GCA_905163465.1. Classification (NCBI taxonomy): domain Eukaryota; kingdom Metazoa; phylum Arthropoda; class Insecta; order Lepidoptera; family Noctuidae; genus Craniophora; species Craniophora ligustri. The sequence goes on from LR990972.1 coordinate 8,136,092, forward strand.
TAGATCGACGTCTGATGCAGGCACGAAGTTAGTCTCTCACATTTTAGATGCTTGGGAGGGATCGCAGGATGCTATAGGTATCTTCTGTGATCTTTCTAAAGCTTTCGATTGCGTTGATCACAACACGCTTGTCCGTAAACTCAGCTACTACGGAGTACGAGGGCTTTCTCTAGAGCTTGTCTCTTCCTACCTTTCAGAAAGACGTCAGAAAGTTAGTATAGACGGAGTCACTTCCTTAGGGTCTATTGTTAAAATGGGTGTTCCCCAAGGTTCAATTTTAGGTCCTTTTCTCTTTCTGGCGTACATAAATGATCTTCCCTACATGATGTCAGATTTGTCTAATATTGTATTGTTTGCTGACGACACCTCACTAATCTTTAAAATCAATAGGAAAGATCGCGTACTTCTAGATGTTAATAAGAGCCTAGCAACGCTATCTAAATGGTTTGATGCGAATAACTTACTTCTAAATGCTAGTAAAACAAAATGTTTAAGATTCGCGTTACCGAACGTTCCTCAAGGCGAAACTAATTTAATGCTCGAAGGCAGCAAACTCGAGTTAGTTAACGAAATTATATTCCTTGGTATTACAGTGGATTACAAATTACAGTGGGGGCCTCATATCTCAGCTCTTTCTAGTAGGTTAAGTTCTGCTGCCTATGCAGTAAGAAAAATTAAACAAGTCACTGACATACCTACAGCTAGATTGGTATACTTCGCATACTTTCACAGCATCATGTCATATGGCATCCTTCTGCGGGGTTCAGCTGCGGACGTGGATTCTATTTTTATCTTACAGAAAAGGGCCATCCGCGCAATCTACGACATGGGCCCCCGCGAATCCTTAAGAGAAGTCTTTAAAAATATTAATATACTCACACTTCCGTCACTCTATATACTTGAAAATATTATGTACGTCCGGAAAAACCATCTACAGTTTAACATCAATAGTGACTATCATAACATTAATACTAGGAATAAACATAAATTAGTAGTGCCTAAATATAGACTTACAAAAACTAATAAATCATTTCTAGGGAATTGTATACGCTTTTATAATAAACTACCTAAATGTGTCACCGATCTCACCGGCAAGAAATTTAAAAATCATGTGAAATCTGTTCTTGTCAAGAAAGCCTATTATAAAATCAAGGACTATGTTGACGATAGGAATGTGTGGATGTAGATACTGTTGTGCATGTGGCCTCCCTGGTACCGTGAGGTTGTTTCTATTACAAAAACGTTGTCTTTTTAAAGACATAGCTTGTAGCATTTTATTATGGCGTATTTCACGCCCCTATTCAATTGTTATAATTTTGTAAATGTGAGTTCAGTGTATTGTTCAGTCTAGAGAATTATACTTACCATATCACTTTTTTTTTATATCTTTGACCATTGACATCTCAAGACATGAATTTTTTACATTGACCTCGCATAATTATTACCAAAATAATGTAACAATACCTTCTTTTTAAAAAGAGTGTCTATGGAGTTTCTTGCCGGTTCTTCTCCATGAGATCAACTTCTTGGAACCGTGCAACTAGAGTCATAACGTTTTATAAATGCTTGAAAAAGTTCATATGAAATAAAAACCTTTTGATTTGAAAAAAAGGTCAGATATTTCGTCGACAAAAATAAGTTGTAAAGACCTTATACCAACTGTTTCGAAGTGAGTGATGTTCTTTTCTGCAAGGTCTTATTGGTCTCTTTTGTAAACCGGCTCATTGTATCATACTGAATATATTTAAAAAATTAAACCCGGCCGTGCTACTGCTATCAGTCACCTAGAAATTTAACATAAGTAAGTTATCTATAAACATCTCTTTATTTTCATTTAACAATGATTTTTAATAATTCAGTCCTCTAGGCTAATTTAATATTAGATGTTTTTATTTCAACATTGAAGTTTTGATAACCTTATGCGTGTGTATTTCAAGTTCATAACATGTAATTAATACAATTTAAAGTTAAAATTTAAGTTAATTTTTTTAAGTTAAAATTTAATACAAACACATAAATGGCAAGAGATAACAAATTACATAATGCGTGTTGCGTGACGTTAACTTATCCAAATTGCATAATTGAATACGGGGCTCGAGAGTCGCAACATTTAACCGAATTAAGCATCTCCGTCGTATATATCGAGATGCGGTGTTGCGAAAATGTCAGCCCGTATGTATTCGTACATTAGAAACCAAAATAATAATGGCCAAATATGTGGCTCAAATTGTCATAATATTAATATATAAAATAATGATTACCGTATTCATTATCATGAAGGATTTTGGATGCTGCCAAAAACAGGTCTGTACAATACACATATTCAAAACGAGTTGCGATGACTAACTTAAGTCAAATCAGAAATAACTGTAAGGAACATTTATATCTGACAGAAGTTAAGTTTTGAGCATGGTTTATTAGTTTAAATTGTAACTACAAAAAATGTTTTTATGTGACCAATATGATTGAAATACCTAATTACTCGATTTAAATACCTGGATTTTCGGTAACCACTATTTTTTTTAGTCTCCGCTCATTTACGGTTCATTGGACTTATGCAAATGGCCTTTACTATTACTCTTGTTTTGTTTTTGTTTATTGGGATAAAAAACAGCAGTACAATATTTATTACTACAAAACTTAATACTTAGTTCTTAAATTTACGTAATGAACTACTCACATCATTATCCACTTATTACTGTATTAATAACACTGGTCAACAATTTACAACTTTATAAAATTTTCCTAAAATATTGATGTCAATTTTAATGTATTTTGATGTGGTCATTTCATAAATCGTACAATTTTTTTCTTAGCAGTTCTTGTTTTTGAGATATTTTAACTTTTCACATTTATTTACTTTTAGTGGGCACATTCATAATTTTATAAGTTTTACTTATCATATGTTAGTATTAATAGCATGGCTACGAAGAGGAGACGTTGTACGAACGATCCAGATAGTTTTTGTGTTATTTGTGGTGAATATACCTTTACACAGTATCGTAAATCTATCACAGACTTCGTAAAAACTACATATTTTAACTACTTTGGAGTGAATATTTCCAATCAACATAAACCGTGGGTGCCAAATACTGTATGCCAAAATTGTGTTGTATCTTTAAGACAATGGTCAAGTGGGAAAGGATCCTTAAATTCAGGACACCAATGATCTGGCGGGAACCCCGTAATCATCATGACGATTGTTATTTTTGTGCGGTGAACATTGGCGGTATAAATTCTTCAAACCGGAAAAAGTGGTCATACCCGACGATGCTTTCTACTCAACGTCCTCTTGAACACTCTGATGAATCACCAGATTGAAATCGAAAAAGAAAACGATGATACTTCATTGGATTTACAAGTTAAAAGCAGGTATTTTTGATGTTCCACAGATTAGATGGTTGATCCAAAGTTCCAAATTTTGTCAATTCTATGAATAAGCTCGAAAACAGAACATGGAAACCATTTGTTTTGGTAATTCAAAATTTTCTTGGCAATCATAAATCAGAAAACTATTTACAACTAGTACCGGACATGTTGTCAAATTTAGGAGATCTTGGGTGTAACATGAGCATTAATTACATTCTCATTTGGATCGATTTCCTGAAAATCTTGAAGACTTTAGTGAAGAGTAGGGTGAAAGATTTCACCAAGATATACGAGTAATGGAAGAACGATATCAAGGAAGATGGGACACCCATATGATGGCAGATTACTGCTGGAATCTTTGTCGGGATCTTAAGCTTGCGTCTCATTTAAGAAAGTCCTATAAGAGACAATTTTGTACACATTGAAATCAATTCTGTAAAATAAAGTGGTTAAAAATATATTTTTTTGTGAAAATTTTAAACCTATATGTAATTTAAAAACAAGAGCTGCTAGAAAAAATCTAGTGATGTTTTCGTAATCAGCACCCTTATTTTAATCAAAAACGATTAAGAAAAGTCTGGAAAATTTTTCAGTGTTGACCAGTGTAATTAACATGATACGTGCTATGCGAAGAATGCAAAGTAAATCCAAATCAACTAAAACACAAAATGTTTGATGTCTAATTAAAGTACTACACTACACAAATAACAATAATCCTGAAGCAACGCCGCTTTCAGCCATCCCGGAGAAGGCACGGAGGCCGCAATCGCGGAAGTTGGCGCGAGGGCCGCGCTGCTCCATGAATATAACAAATGGAATCGATTCGGACCATTAACAAACGGAGATTTAAGAAGTTCGAGTACGCATTTTCTGAATGTTGCAATTGAAAGATTGAAAATATCAATGATTGAAATTAGAGTTGTATGAGTCTACAAGTTGGCGCAACGGGGCTCGGAAACCAGAATCAGAATTGCAAACATGACGAGTGTTAAGGGAGAGTAAACGATAGGGCCTCACCCATCTACGCACGACCGTTCTTAGGACAACGTAACAGAGTTGTTTTGTTATATCAGAGCAATCATACATATTGTCCGGCCGGGCCGGACCCGGTGGCCTTTTAGACATCCACCGGGCCCGGCCATTCATACCGGGCCCGGTAGGTACGAGAACTAACTGCAGCACAGAAACCCCAACTTGTAGAAAATTAATAAATAAATAAATAATAATAAATTATTTATTTATTTATTTATTTATTAATTGTGACTTAGTCGACGTTTGTCCTTGGTTGACGAAGTATGTGTGTTGCTCTGTCATTCCGTCGCCGCCGCAAGCACAGCAAGACTAGTTTATTATAGCTACTTTCATAGCATCATGTCTTACGGAATATTACTGTGGGGCCGTGCTGCAGACATAGAATCAGTCTTCATACTGCAGAAAAGAGCAATAAGAGCCATTTATAACCTAAGTACTCGTGATTCACTCAGGGAACTCTTTAAAGAAATAAATATTATGACAGTGCCCTGTCAGTATATCTTTCAAAATATAATGTACATTAGGAAAAATATATCACATCACACGAAAAAATGTGAACTGCATAATTATAATACTAGATATAAGTCAAAATTAATGCAGCCATAGCTTCGGCTCGCTAAAGTCCATACCTCTTTTGTAGGATGTAGTTAAAGCTAAAGCTACCAAAGTTTATTTATCGAAGTTGATAAGACAAGTTTAGTACATTAGGCTGCGTTATTAGTTTCTTATTCTAATACTATGTTTTCAAATACATAGTTACATTAGTATTAGTAATTAACTTTAAGCAAGCAGGTCTTTCTCTTTACTTTGTATGGTATTACGTAGTAACTAACAAATTCTGTATTAAAAAATCATGATTTTGAGACTGATTAACACTGACTAGTGTTGATTTGCTGTTTTGAAATAAATATTATTCCGTATCCTTGAATCATTGTATTTTTCCTCCATTTACTTAAACCAAATTGTTCTAAAATACTTAAAAGGTTCCATCCCAATACATTAACGCCGCCAACCCGGCCGGGCCCCGGGGGCCCGGCCGGGTTGAAAAACATACCGGGTTGCAATCCCTACCCCTGCCACTTGAGTTTGGAGATTCTTCGGGCTATGTCAGCGACCCGGGTTCTTCTACGGATCTCATCATTTCTGATTCGATCCCGTAGTGAAACTCCTAACACAGCCCTCTCCATTGCTCTCTGAGGGACAGTGAGCTTCCTTATAAGGCCCATTGTAAGCAGCCACGTTTCAAAGACTTTCGTCTTGAGTCACTGCGTTATTTGGGACAAAAATTTGGCGCATCTTTCCGAACGCTGCCCAACCGAGTTGGATTCGTCGATTGACCTCTTTCTCTAGGTTGGACTTACCTAACCGGACATTTTGTCCCAAGGAAACATAATCGTCGACAACTTCCAGAACAGAGCCTCCGAACTTCACCGGAGTCGGCACAACATAGACATTTAACATAACTTTCGTCTTGTCCATATTCATTTTAAGAACGAACAACTGAACGTGTCGCTTTCAGTAGTTCTGCTAAGGTCATTGAGTATAAATTAAATTGAAATTTAAAATATCGTAAACAATAAAAGTGGTCATTAGAAATATCGTGGTATGACTAGATAACCGACAATATATACAGAACCATAGTCAGTCATTTCTGGCAGCCCAAGTATTTCTTGTAATTAATGTCCTTGGCACAGTAGACCAAAATACGAACTGGGATCGCATACATGTGAGCGATCCGTTCCACCCACAATTACAGCAATACCTAAGAATCTAAAACGAAGTCATTACATGAAATGGAACGTCAAATGAGTCGTGTACCGCGGAGATTGACCTAAAAATATTCGCAATCATCGATGTGGAATGTATATTATAGTATTACAGAAAACTCTAGAACACATTAAGTGTTATTGCGGTTAATCTAAGTATTTTGAGATTGCCTAACGTACTTTCGATAATGTTTGAAAATAAATATGTATGGTGTTAATCAAGTAGCATTATATCCGTCATTGGCTGCAATGATTATTATGTAACTTAATACAAAAGTCTGCAAACCTGGTTATACAGAGGATACATATTAAATTTCTAAATAAATAATTACAAAAACAAAAACCGAGTTAGTTTCCTGACCGGATCTATAAGCTGTCGTGTAATTATAGGTGGTCCGAATTGGAATTAATGTTATTCAGTGATTTTTTATTACCTCCTCAACAATGAAAGCAAAAATTGACAGTCCCGCATAAACGCACTTCTACAAAGAACTACTTTATTGTATACAGTATTTAACGGATCTTGAGTTACTTGTGTAATAGTTCTCACCTCCAACCTCGGGTTGCTACTAGTAAGTGTAATGAATGCCTCTTTACATAATAAAGACTACCCAACTAGCCGTGTTAATCGCCTAAAAAATAACATACTAGCTTCTCCTCGCGAATATTTCCGCGTAGTACCTAGGTAAAAAGTCCTACCTCATATTTTAATCCATGTTATAACTATCTATGCGCCGAATTTCATTTAAATCCGTTCAGTAGTTTTGATATGATTAAGCAACGAAAATACATCCAGACTTAGGTATACATCCCACCAAAAAGATTTTAATGTTAAAATGACGCCAAGAGTCGCACTGTAAAAAAGTTACTAAACTAAACTCTACAAAGCCTAACTTCACAAACTATACATCTTCCTCAAAATATGTGGCTTGGCCGTCTCGCTTCGTTTGAGAAAGAGAAAGACTATATAACAATCACATTATTGCCCATGTTGAATAAGCAGTGTCTTACAACTAAGTAGGTACGTCGGCTTAGTTCGTTGGCAGTTCACTAAAAAGCGTGGTTAGTATTACGAAATACGCCTCTTCTTAATCTCTCCTAAGGTCTCGTGCGTAGATTACGTGTTCAACCTTGCTCTGTAATTGAAAAGTAGTGTTTTCTAAATTGTGCACGTCAACTTACAACAGTGCGTTACGCTATCATCCAGGGAATGTCCTAAATAGCTATAAAATGTGAGGCAACAGCGAGTGTGTCGCATTCATACGCACCACATTATGCACTTCTTGTGATGTAATGGCAATTCTGTGAAAATGATAACCATATATTACGTACTTAAAAATATTATTTTTTAGATAAGAAAATGTTTATTTAGAGCAGGACTCCAAGCTATGTCCTCTAGTTTGGTAAATCAGCCGTTTTATTTAGCCAATAAAGCCACCATGAGCCCTAAATAACAAATTTCTGTATATTAGCCGTCCAGATGACATCAGTAACATGTGTTACTATTACATATACTTATAATGTAAAATGTAATAATCAAATCTTCTTTTCGCTTTTTTTAAATAAAATATGAATAGCAATGCTGTAATATTGTATTAATAAAAAGGAGAGTTTTTGTTTAATAGATATTTCATTTAGATGCACTTAGACGCAAAAAATTAAAAAACATCACCAAACTTATTCCAAAATCAGCTTATCTTCTTCTTGAGTCCAAACTTCCAAGCCATGAACATCGTCGTATGGTGGCTAGCTTGTCAGACTTTTAACGGATAAATTTCGGACAGTGTGTATCAGAACTGCATAATCTAACATTTTTACTACTAATATGATACGATAAAATACAGTTTCAATCGGTTGTCCTTCAGACAAATATTGGAATCTGTAGCCGCAGCCGCCTATTGACCTTCACGTGCATCGTCATGGAGATGATTGCTTTCACGTCAAATTTTTCCAAACCACGAATACACAGAGCTGCAAAAGAGACTTCAAATGCCAACTGAAGTATCTGGAAATTGGATATTTGGATTTAAGCCGTGTATTACCTTAGTTACACCGAGAAAATACTTACATGATAATCTCGCACATTGAACATGTTCCCACAGAGTTCATTTTTCGAATATCTTAATGGTTGTGGATTTTTTTTTATGCAAATTACCTTTCTAGAAACTTTTAGTATGACCTACGTATATAAAAAATAAAAGTAATGTGACCCAAAATTAATATAATTTAAAATTAAATTAAAATTATTGTTATAAAACATTCTTTGGATTGATTTTGATGGTATTTAAATATGTTATAAGTACTCCCGCTCACAACTCTGATCTTATTAGTTTAGATATAACACGACAGAATATTATATGAAATTATCTCTTAGCGGAACATTGTTTCGTATTAGGCAAGGTGCACAGCTATTGTATACAGATCTACAACATACATATCTGTATACATATTGTATACAGATAGCATTTAAAGCAACTGTAGGTATTGTTAAATTATCTACTAACCTACTACACTAATAACTCTCTCATTACTATTTAACATGGTTTGTAATTTTATTACTTACGTAAATCATGAGACCCAAAGAGGAAGGTGTCCTATGTTTTAAGGGCAAATTTTTTATTGGCGTAAAGCGACTAAAATTGGCATGTGATAATTTTTGCATAACATTTTGGTATTAGTGCAAATGTGGCAACGTCAGATCCTTGGCAACGATGTCAAGGAGTTTGTAAATCAATTATCATTCATTGGTACACTTTGCATCGTATCACGGTATGACAGCCGGGACCGCTGCAGTTCTCTCGGCTCAAATGATTAATTAAGTATAGAGTCATTGTTAAGTACAGAGGGTACATTGTAGACTTAGTATAAAATATGAACATTCTATCTCATTGTCGACATGCAAATTTTGATAGTAAACATGTTGTTGTAATACTAGTTTTACCTAATCATGCCATGTGGTCATAGGTCTGTTCGATACTATCGATATAAATATCGAAAGTTGTTATTTAGTTACCTTCATAGAGTTTAGACTTGTGGCGGCATTAGCAACAACATCGCCAAGTGTAGCAGGAGGTAGCGCATCACTGCGCAACACTAGAGCACATGCGCACACCAGAACGGCGCGCCACCACCGCACGCGCATTGTCACTTCTTCACTACTTTGGACCGATCACTTATCACAGTTATCATTCACTCGATACTGAAGGTCACTCCAACGATGATGGCCTATTGAGGCATTTTCTGTTTTTTTAAACCTATATTTTAGACTTCAAGTCTCGCCCTTAAGGACCTAGATATTTAAAAAAACCTAGGATTTTGTTTTATGGCTTGACATAAATAAGGTTAAACTAAATGGTTACTTCTCCAGTTACACCGTTTAACTACATTGATAAAATTTTTCATTTTTTCATTTTCTTTAAAAAACGTTGCCCCGCACTAGGATTTTCTCCTGTGTCGTGTGTGCGTTTACAAACACAAATTTTATTTATTTATTTATTCTTTATGCACAAAATATAAAAAATACATTGTACAAAGGCGGACTTAATGCCATAGGCATTTTCTGCCAGTCTACCTTGGGGTGATGCAGAGATATAGCATGGTAGGTGCATCCTGAATGTGATAAGTGATATAATATATAAAATTTACTTACTAACAAAAATAATAAGCATACATAAATAAATACATACATAGATACATACATAGATACATACATACAACCACACATACATAAATACATACATACGTAATATAACGAATATATACATGACAAACTAACAGTAGTTATGCCAACGAGTTACGGAGGTGTTCACGTACTTTTAATTTGAAAGACAACCGATTGGTAGCCATCCTGATATCCCGAGGGAGCGCATTCCAAAGGAGAATTGATTGGACAAAGAAAGAAGAGTGTAGGAATTCAGAGCGATGCGAGGGACATTGTAAGAGACGGTTGTTGGAAGAACGAAGATTTTTGTTGTGACTGTCGGACAAGTATTGGAAGTGAGAAGATAAATAAGAGGGGGTAGTGGGAGAATCAAGAATAGAAAATAAGGTAGTTAATGCCCTCTGCATTCGCCGTTGTCGAATCGGCAACCACTTAAGGCGCGATCGATACTCAGAGACATGATCATACTTACGGAGATTGAAAACGAATCGAATGCAGTTATTTAGAAGTCGGTCAAGTTTGTTGAGGAGATCTGCATTCAGGTCATAGTAACATACATCACCATAGTCAATTATAGGAAAGATTAAAGTCTGTACAAGCATAGATTTAGTGTTAAGTGGTAGAAGATTTTTCATTCGGTACAGAGATCGCAACGTTCCGGTAACCTTCTGACAAACACTAGTGATTTGCTTTCGCCAATCAAGGGTAGAATCAACGTACAAACCGAGGTTCTTGACATCGGAGCTAAACGGGATAACTACATTATTAAATAGCACAGGTGGTAATGTTATGCGGTCCAGTTTCCTGATATTTTGGGGGCTTCCTAAGATTATAGCTTGACACTTTGTAGGGTTAACTGCCACTCCAAACCTATCCGACCAGGCTTTGATGCTTCTTAGATCCCGATTTAGCTCATCAATCGCATCACATATACTATCAACCCTTGACTGACTATACAACTGCAAATCATCAGCATAAAGATGATACGCACACTGAAGCTCAGCAGTTATAAGATTAATGAAAACAGAAAACAGAAGTGGAGATAAAATGCCGCCTTGCGGGACGCCAGCTTGCAGGTCACACCAACTCGATGAAGAGTTTTCAACCTGCACGGACTGCCGACGCCCTTGAAGATAGGATGAAAACCATTCCAGCGCCTCAGGAGAGACCATAAGATGAGAGAGGATGGATAGCAGGATATCATGACTGACGGTGTTAAAGGCATTAGAAAAATCAATCAACACCAAGACTGATACTTTGGTGTTTTCCATACCTGCCCTGACATCGCCAGACACTTTAAGAAGGGCAGAAATGGTGCTATGCCCAGGCCTGAACCCAGATTGTAAAGGACTGATAAGGGAGTTTTGAAGGATGAAGTGAGAAAACTGTTTGTGAGCACAAGCTTCGAGCACTTTGGAAAAGAAAGGGAGAATAGATATCGGGCGAAAGTGGCTGACTAGAGAAGGATTAGTAATTTTTGGTAAAGGAACTACAAGAGCGTTTCGCCACAGGGAAGGGAAGACACTTGAATCAAGGGAAAAATTTACAATGTGGGAAATAGCAGGAATGAGGTGTTCCAAAGCCATCACGATCATACGTCGGCTTATATTATCACAGCCCACGGCTTGTGATTTAATGGACATAATGATCTTTTTAATCTCTCCTGGGTCGACTGGGGTGAAGCGGAAGGGAATGATATTAGGACGCGTTAGACCAGCAATAAAATCGAGAGTTTGAAATTTAGTTAGAGGATCTAAAGTGGAGACAGTGGAAAAATGACGATTCAAATCATCTAAACTAACTGTATTAGGAAGGTCTAAATGCCGCGTTTTGCCTATACCTAGAGTTCTGAGAAATTTCCAGATATCGGCAGAAGAGGAAGTAATATTATCTAGAATGTGGCGGCGTTTAGCGTTGCGTATCATCTGATTACATCGATTTCTTGCAGCCTTGTAGAGATTCCAGTTGTCTTCAGAGCGCTCTTTCTTATGTTTCCGAAAGGCGCGATCCCGTCGCCGCATTGCCATTTGAATGCCCTTAGTCATCCATGGTGCAGGTTGACGCTTTAGCTTAATTCTTCTGACAGGAGCATGATTGTCGTAGAGGCTAACAATAGCAAAGTTGAAATATAAGATTTTATCTTCTACCGTGTTAGCTCGCGCCAGGGGCATCCAATCGATTTCAGAAGCATCCTTTGAAAGTTTATCTGCGTCGATGCGTCCAAAGGACCGCCGGTACAGAACTTTAGGCTTGGATTTAAATGGTTTAAGGATATAGGAAAGGAAAATAAGGTCGTGGTGAGAAAAACCAGGAGCAGCGTATTGACCATGGGACGAAACAAGGGAAGGATTTGAGGTAAGGATTAGGTCGAGCCAAGTATCATCTCCAACAGCATTATGGTGCGTAGGTTGAAGAGGCAGCACATGCAAGTTGGCCGACTCAACTAGGTGTAAAAGTTTACGGGAGCGAGGGGAGTTGTGTGCAAGGTTTGTGTTAAAATCTCCCATGATGATATGGTGTACATACTGTGAACCCAAAGATTCCAATACCGATTCGAATTCGGTGAAATAATCAACGGTAGGCGGGCAATAAACGACGCCGAGAACTGCTTTAGCTCCCCTGACACAAACCTCGAGAAAAAGAAACTCAGCGGCATCGTTTACGGAAGAGGTAGCTAATAGTTTGAAGGGGAAATCAGCCCGCAAATATATTGCTACGCCACCACCTCTCCTACCTACCCGATCATTTCTGACGAGGACAAAACCTGGGAGGGAGTAGGCGGTGGACAAAAGATTAGGCTTGAGCCAGCTTTCAGAAATCAGGATGGCGTGGACATTATTGTTGGTAAATGTGTCATACAATTCGCCATAATGACTGGCTACACTCTGAGCGTTGATGTGACACACATTTAAATGGTCAGGATTGTTAATAAAATTATCACGTAATAAGTCACCAAGAGTGTCAGTTAAAGAATTAAAGGTAAGATCATTAGAAGATATAGAAGAATCGTTGGCAGAGTAAAAAGAATCATTAGAATTATTGGACATATATAAATAATAATACTATAGTAATATAAATAAATACCTAATTTATACCTATAACAAAAATAACACAAGGACACAATATTGGAATGGTGTTGCAACTCTGCACCACCCGCCAGTCCACTTCAACACATAAAAAAAAAACAAAGAAAATAACAAAAAAAAAAAAAACAATACAATAAAATCCAACAGTGTAAAACAAACTTATTAATATAATTTACGAAACGCTCGAATGAGATGTTCAAAAGAAACAAAAAAAATAAATAAACTGGTATTTCTTCTGAGCAGTTACGAAACGTACCCAGATGCCAACCTTAGTCAAATGTATCCGAAACAGAAACTGAGTATTAGCCTAAGTTATCTGACATTTGACAAGATAACAATAGGCTGACATTGACATTAGCTGATCTGTCATGTTGACTGCTCTAGGAAAATGCAAAACCATAATAATTGACTGCAAAACTACACATCGAATACATACAATAGACGGTATCTGTGTGATACCTATACCTGTGTTGATCAAAATACAATGAAATACTATGTGGAAAGTTACTAGGTACTGCAGAACCAATTGCACTATTAAGTCAAAGTAAGTAATGTAATTTTGTTGGTGAAAGTTAAATAAAAGTGAAATATTATATAGATTTTATGACACTATTTACGTGATTTGTTTTGCAGGTCACCAGCAGCTTTCGGATATTTGGTCAGCATTGGATTAAGTTCCTCGATGTTAGTGATTTTATGCTTACATCCGTCTGAGGTTTTTATCAAGATGACACCGTCTTGAGTCCAACAAGATCGCATGCCGAAGTGAAGACGCGCCTTAGCGAAGACAGACTGCCTAGACTTGGTCAGGAACTCTTTAATGGAAATCTTGGTCCCCTTCAAGCCAGATTTCGCCCTCCAGACTGCAGATTTACCATCATAACTGGAAAACCTCACCAGCATAGGCCTATGATGCTCTGTGCTATTTGCACCTAATCTGTGACAGACCTTAATGGAAGATGCTGAGAAGTCTTTTATTCCAAGCTTGCTATTAAGTACATTGAGGACAACTGCCTTACAATCTTCGCTTTCGGCCTCAACAATTCCCTGTATTATAACTGCTTTCCGGCGGTGTCTGGTCTCCAATCCATCAACTTGGCGAGCACACTCAGAGATTTGATTGCGAAGCAACCCAAGCATGCTGAACATCAGTTCCCTGAATGTCCGGAACTCCTCAGCAATCTTGGCTACAGTATCTTTGGCTGGTCCGGCGCCCTGGATTTGCATTTCTAACTCAGCCATCTTCTTTGTAAAGCTCTCTTCAAGTGTCTTCTCAAATTTTCACATACACAAACGCCCAGATCCGGAACAACTACCTGAACGTACAAATATTTGCTCCGTGCGGGATCGAACCCGCAACCCGTGACGCACAAGCCGATTGCTTAGCCACTGCGCCAATCAGGTCGTCTAAAAAAACTTAAATACTTCATTGAAGTATAAATAAACAGGAATGACGAAACAATATAGAATCAAACATAAAATAATACGAATAACATAAAATATATAAAAGAAGATAATTGAAATGGCATTTATTGTGAAATGTCTACCTATCTATAATTTGTTGCCTCAGTACTCAGACTGATTGCTAAATTTTTTGGTAAATTACCGGATCAAATTAGGTATCAGGTTCTATTGACAATCAATGTCGACAACGATGTAAGCTGAAATCCTTGAAAACAATCAATGTTCTTCGCTTACTTATGAAGCAATTCATAAAATTTTAAATAAAGTGAAAGGGATCAAGGTGTCTAATTATTTTGGTACTATTATGACGTATACGTAATTTTTGGTTGTTTGGATAGGCATTTTGGTTAGATAAGGTTTATTTAAAATAACTATATTTTATATTAGATTTAGAGAATAGTTGTATGATTGAAAAAAAATATGGAAAAAAAAGTAAAGCTAAAGCTCTGCTAAAGTAGCAGATGAAATAAAGGTACATATATTACACAGAAATCCCCGATTTATTGATGACATCTACGATGATACAGTATATTGGTTTCAAGCGCCAATATATAGCACATTCACTCAAATAAGTACTTGTATTACTTTAAGTCGATAAAGAACATTATTATTATTATTTTAAACATCAATAGATTTGAAGCGGACGGAAATAAGCCCCTTAACCATCGCAGTCAACCCGTGACGCGTAGGTGTCTTGTAGAGCTGCATCATCGCTTTTTGCGCGAATAAACTGTTTTTCTTTCATCAGATATTGTGCGATGGATCGTATGAGAGAGGTTCAAAATATCTGCTGCAGACCCCAGATCTCTTGTTATTGTTAGTGGATTATGTAGATAAGTAAGTAGGTGTACATTATAATTATTAAAATTACAAAATAATTTAATCGTCTATGATGATATCATGTGTCTGTCATCTATAATAATCTGTGGCACTTATTTAAATATCAATCATTATTATGACCAACATTTAAAACTCTTGTTGCTTAAAATTTTAAACTAAGTACAAAACGTATGTTGCTGCAACACAACACATCTTCATTATAATGTAAGACATCAACGCGATCAAACCTGAAACTGGTTTGGAAGTACAAAACTAAATAGATTGAATCAATTCATTATCAAAACGCTACACGTAATAGCACTGGTAATCTGTCCAACATCAAACTTTACGCTTACGTATAGAGTAGCAGTAACTGTAGATATAAGTAAATTTATATAATAATCAGAACTCCGGAACAGACGTTACATAAATACCGACAATACTTCGAGAACATACACTAGTTAGAGAGCTATATGACTTAGAAGCAATTAATTACATCACGAGAAAATATTCCTAACTGAGGAAGTAATGATTGGAATAGCACTACCTATTCTAATTTAAGGTGAATCAACTTAAACTTTGTATAATAATAATAATAATGTAGTATTAATATAGATGTCTTTTTTTATTTAAATCAAATGTTTTTTCTCAGAAGAATACATAATAATTTAATTATCACATACCTACTTGTTATTATAAACTGTGGTAGCCTAGTGGAGTGACCAGTGGGCTAAAATGTCAAAGTTCTTGAGTTCAAAACCCAGACCACTGACTTTTCGGAAGTTATGTGCTTATTTATCAAAACGGTGAAGGAAAACATCGTGAGGAAACCTACATGCTTGAGAGATTATCTCCATGCATGTGAAGTCTTCCAACCCGCAGTGGGCTAGCGTGGTGGACTATAGCCTAATCCCTCTCAAATGAGAGGAGACCCGTTTCCAGCAGTGGGACAATTATAATGGGTTGATGGCGATTTAGCCTAGCTAGTTGCAACGTGTACTAATCTGTTAGGTACCGCGTCAACAGCTGCTGTTGTAGCAGCACGTAGCAAGGTAATTATACCTTGTATAATTCCCACCACCCACCCTCCCCTGATCTTTATACCCACAGTCCCTTGAGGCCCACGGACAAGTTTGTAATGGCTCTCCTTTTCAAAATATAGCTTTAAACTAAGAAAACTGAATAAATTGTTTTTGTTTTTAAATCATTAAATAGTGAAGATCACATAATAATTTTTTTAAACTTATTTTTATACGTTGTTAACAACACATTTCAAAAGTTTGTATATACTATATATACAGATCATTACCTGGCCCTGGATTCCTAGGGTATAAATCTGACGGCCCTCCACTATTGCGTATTTCGTTATTTTAATATGTTTTTTTTTCTGATATCTAGATGTATTGACTAGACCATCACGCATGTACATTCACATTGTTTAAGGTTTAATCAGAAGACTATACTACCGAAGATTGGTATACCAAAAATCAGTTTATTTGAATAAAATTATTAAATACACTACTACTTTACCCAGATTTAGATGCTTCTACACTTTTCCTAAAGGTATTCTACTTTCTATCCATCGTCCTGCTCTAAAAATACCATTATATAATTTCTATTCTCGATACGATATTATTGCCCTGTGTGGGAAGACGACGCAAAGAGATTTACGTGTGTATAGATAATCGCATAATGTGCTTACCGCATCGGCATAAAATGTTAAGAATAATGCGTAATATGTACTTTGCCATTCGTAATACCTTCTAACAAAGACGGGTGTACTAAGTCCCATACTTCGACTAACATTATGAAGTTTGTATACAAGCAATGGATGGATGAAGATTCGTAACCTTGTTTACCACTACCAACTACATAACAAACTGAGGTGGCCGCGGTGTTGAGGGCGCTGAATAATAATATGTATTATGTTCCTATAACCTGTTAGATCTTTAATTAAAAAGCACATAGTTTCTTGTATACCTAAGGTGAGACAAAATTTTGACAGCACTGTTGGCCCTGCAATAAAACTATCGGCTTCTACGCTAGCGGTTCGTGATTCGATTCGCTCACGGAATATTTGTAAGATTTTCAGGTCATTGTTCTAAATCTAAGTAGGTATCTTAAACTACCTATATTTTTTTAAACGCACTTACCATGTTGAAGTATAGAAAAGATAATTTTCCTAATGCTGCTGATATCCGTGTGGATTTTATAATAATACCTATGTAGTTTTTATCCCACCTCAATTGACAAAAAAAATGTTATCGTCTCAAAACTTTTAAAGACGTTTCAGTATTCAGCCGAACATATATGATTTAGTTTAAACAAAATTAACGGGCCACCGTTTTTTTTATATATTCACACTTGCTCACAAAATATAATATTTTATAATCCCGATATTGCATACTTTCTCTTAACCAACTAATCTCATCCCGAATATTTATTTATTGCTGTCCATAAAAACTATTTTCACCACACATCTTTCATATCGTCTAGTGAATTTTCATTGTTCTCGTTTTGGCTAGGTTACGTCAGATGTCATACGGTTTAACGGCGCAACGCAACGTTGGCGCAACAATGCAAGCTAGCATAATTATTAGGACCCTACCTACTTAAATGTTAATTTTCTGTAGTTGTAAGTAAATTGTATATAGGTTGCTATTTCCTGTATATATCGTATATAAATTGTTTATTATTATATGTCAGCTAGACCCAGCAAACGTTGTTTTGCCACATTATAGGGTTTGGTGGTAGAAGAGTGAAAATTTAGGGTTATAAGTTTTGTTTAATGCAATATCATAAAAAAAATACATTTAAAAAAAGGAAACTGGTGAGGGACACCCTTATCACTAATTGGTGTACAAAATACTCTACAACCGATTCTCAGACCTACCAAATTTCATAATAATCCGTCTAGCCGTTTCGGAGGCGTTCAGCGACAAACACTGTGACACGAGATTTTTATATACCTAATAAGATTATACAGGTTACATTTTTTTTGCAATTTATTTATTACTAGCTGCCTCCCGCGGGTTTGCTCGTATATAGATAAAAAGTAGTATATGTGTTAATCCAGGTAATAAATTATATGTATGCTAAATTTCATTCAAATCTGTTTTTGAAAGAGTAACAAACATCCATCCATCCATACAAACTTTCGCGTTTATAATATTAGTAGGATTATATATTACCTACATATATAGATTATCTGACATTATCAAACTTTTCCTACGATAAAAGCTTTATAGTGCTACTGTGCAAGATAGGTACCTACGTCTACTAGCGTCTTGTGTACACTATCAGACTTAGCGGTCTAAAGGTTCTGAAGTTCTTATGCACTGGACTAAGTAGAGTCTAAAGATCACGATGCAATAGAATATTGTGATATCTAATGCTAAATTGGCAGAAGGATTCTTGATCAGGTAGTTATTATAGTTGTATAATAATTGACAAGACCAAAGAGAACATGACTGCAATAGAAATACTTCCTATAAACAACAATAAAATGAGTTAACGGTGTAACTGGAATTTTATTAATTACTGACGAATCATACTTTGATCTTCTTCTTTATTCTTTGAATCATACTTTTCGAAAATATTATTAGTAAATATTAGAAACTCGTCTAAGATTAGGCTTACTCTCAGTCCGGTAAGTACAATAAAAAGGGCGCGCACAAACACAACACTTTTTTCTACAACAGCATTAGGAAATTTAAATTGTTTTTTATAATAACACTATCGCATTATTATTTCGTTGTATACGGTAAGTAACGATGTGTTGCTAGGATTCCGGAACCTCGACAGAAGCGATTACAGCACGCCCGCGGTTCACAGAAACGTTCACTTAACTGGTTGCGCCGACGTAACCGTAACAGGTCTGGGAGCTGTTACCCAACACCCAGTCACCCACCACCACCGCAACATTCATATACGATGGTCTGTTTTATCAAACTCACATTTTGGGAGCTATTTCAACTTTATTTCTAAAACTGCTTCAAGATCGATGTGCGTATAAAATATATTAATAGTACTGAAATTATAGTAAATAAGGTAAATGCAAACCTTATTTACTTTCTTTTGATGTCTAAAAAGTAAGACGGGAAGTCTAACTCACTGCACCTTTATATACAAGGAGTTATGTGCTGTGCTCCCTATTTTTATTTCGTTCTAGCAATTTCTACCCGCACCTTCCCTATATCTCAAGAACTCCCACCACCTTACTTCCATTCCTTAAGAACTTTGCGAACTTCTTCTATGATGTCATACGCATTGTAGGTACTACCTACATACATACATACATTCACGCCTTTTTCCCATGGGGGTAGGCACAAACTACAGAATGCCACGCGCTACGGTCCCTGCATACCACTTTTGCCTCGTCCACATTCATACATCTCGTCATGCACCTACGTATTACATACATTCATACTATGTCGGTAGTAGCTAATGGTAATGGCACCTACGTTATATTATGTCAGAAGTGGTAGGACAGCATATATTATCCTCATTTTCTCAAAATAATGTGTGTATTTCTAATTGAATTAATTAGAATTACACACATTATGTTACAAATGCTCATTTTTTGTCACGTAAGTAAGAGTATTGGATTTGATTGCATACTCGTACTCTATTGCAAAAGTATTTTGCGTTGTGGTGTGTCCCAAACTGTAATCTTAAGGTGGAAGCTTCATGGTAGCCCGCGAAATTCAAACTTTCGTACGTTTTTTTTGCAATTTGCCGGTCATTGTCAGACTGAACATTAAACAAAATATGATTCGCGCCCGTAAAAGGTATTTAGTTACAGAATTATAATCATTTAAATCAATAAAACAGCCCTCAAAGTGCATATAACTGCATTGATTGTCTATTTCATGAAAAAGTCAAGATTTGAAGGATATGTTACAATCTGAGGAGACTGTATCTAGTAGTGGGACAGTAAATGGTTCGTGACGGAGTGAATATACAAATACATATTAATTACTTAATCTATACGGAGCCATTTAACTTCATTTTCGAAAGTAAAAGTATCTACATCCCTTATTTTAAGGTACGAAAATTCGATTACTGACCATCCCGGCGCTTGGGGAGGTGACAGGGTGTGTCAGCTTCCGCCCAGCGTGATCGTTTTCCGAATAAAAACCGGACCTGCCAACGCCACCAACCCTATTGCCGGGGCCATGGGATTCGCGAAAGAATGAACCACAACCCCGGCGGGCTTCGATCCAGAATTCCAGATCAAGTCGCTGGACCCCGGTTAGGAGCGAGGCATCGCTTGCATCGCATCTTCTGCGCAGGCGCGTGTATGACGGACACGTGCGCTGCCTATTTGATGCCATTCTCAGATCGGGCGGCGGACTACTCTAGTCGCACCCGCCTGCTAACCACAACTTATACAGTGCGTCCACTGCGGATCTGGAGAGGTTAAGATTTCTCTCTCCCTTTCCGCCGCCTCCTTCACGCTTTATGACTGCACGGGCAGGTAAAGGTGCGTACAAACTTAGTTACCTACATGTTATATAACTTGTGTTGTATAACACGTCCACATTATGTAACATTGTTATTCAACATTGTAACATAAAACGATACTGTACAAATCATAGTAAAATGTTATATAACAATGTTATGTAACAATGTCATATAACAATGCCATTGTCGTTTGTCTTTCGCGTATAAGTTATATAACATTGTTTCAAAAATCAATAACATGTTATATAACTTGTTACGTAACATTGTTGCAAAAATTAATAACATGTGATATAACAATGTTTTATGACATGTTATGTTACTAAGTTTGTTCGCACCATAAGTAACTAAGTGTTATTAAATATTTTAAATTAAAAATAGATACATAAGTAAAATAATTATAATTAAATATAATTTAATAGTTAATAAAGTAATAAAAAATATATATTTATCAATAAGTAATTAATTATTGTCATTTTTTGCTCAGTATTAATAACGACGACAGATACCCGGTAAATGGTATACTGAACCCGTCGTGCGCGAGTCCGACTAGCACTAGTTTTTTTAGCTTCGGCACCCTTAATCTGCTACTACACCACTGAATTCCAATAGATTAGATCATTCCCCTCCTATATCCTATATAATACCTACTAATCCATTCTGGGGTGGGTGGACAGGGGTATCGAAGTTGAGACGGTGTCAAGAGCTTTGGTCTCTACGTTTTTTATCTCATTGAATTTACGTGAGGTAATAAATGTATATAATATAACACTACTCACAGTAGCGTAGCGTGGGGGGGCAAAGGGGGCTATGACCATGGGCGGCATATGAAAGGGGGCGGCATCAAGTGCCAAGTCGTTTTTATACTACTAGAAAAGGGGGCGGCTATACACGCTACGCCACGTAGACAGTGGACTACTCAATCGGATCAACATTTGCTTCGTCAGAAAATATGTGACGTCTGGCGGCTCTGGGATCTTACTCTAATAAGTTAATGAAAATTAGGTTTAGGTTAATGTGAATGAGGTTTAATGTGATCTTTTCATTCACCTAATAAAACTTATCTCGGCACCCACTTACGAAATTATTTTTCGCATTTTAGTGTTTGGGAATTTTTTTCTTTAAGATTTGTGTATTTACGCATAACACATAAATTGTTACTACATAATGAGATGAATTAACTATTTCCAGGCCAGTTATTCACTTAATAACCTATGGGTAAACCTTTTAAAGGTGCGGTTCGGATAAATAAATATT
The DNA here is from genome assembly GCA_905163465.1 of Craniophora ligustri. Classification (NCBI taxonomy): domain Eukaryota; kingdom Metazoa; phylum Arthropoda; class Insecta; order Lepidoptera; family Noctuidae; genus Craniophora; species Craniophora ligustri. Next base: position 8,158,009 of record LR990972.1, read on the forward strand.
TTAATAAAAATAAGGAGCATCTATCCTGGAATTGCAAACAGAATGCTAAATCTGAGGGTTTGATGACTTGTTGACGTTTGTTTGATTTACTATTGGCTAGTAATGTCGGATTACCTCAGACAACGTTATCTCAGAATCATCCTCTAATAAGCCCTTAAGGGCCTTTAAAAAAGAATAATACTATTATTGGTATATCTCTATTTGTTGGTATTAATTAACGCCCAGAATCTTTAAGAGTTGTGACACATACTGACACTCCCAAAATAAAATCATCACATATGAGGCTGTATGAGATTAAAATGTTTGCTTACCAAAATTGTAAATGAAAAAAAAAACTTACTTTGTTTTCTGAGCACCTGATAATTGACAATGACACATGACGTCATGTTATGTTTTATCTGGAAAGTGGATAATTTGCAGATTTACACATTTCGTACAGATTCCCAAAATTTTCGGTCTGATACTCGTGTCTTCATCATTGATTAATTTCCCTACGGCTGATATAGTAACGACTAACGTATTAAATTAGACAGAAAGCACATAATGGCAACCAATCCAGGACCAGGCGCAATGGCCTCAGCACCTGAGGATCTTCCACCACCGTATTCAGCTGTAGTGGGTAATCCACAATACGGATTTGTTGCGCCTGGAGGAGAGCCGTACACTGCCGCGAGTGGCCCGTATCCACAGCCCAAGCAGTTTACAGCGCCAGGTGTGTACCCGCACCCCAGCATCACTGTGACAAACACTCAGCCGCAAGCGGGTGACATGATGCCGCCTCTTCAGCCTCCTACCATGCCTGTGGGGATTGTTCTTCCTCCTGCAGTTGGCACTGAACCTACAACAATAACTTGCTTCAACTGTGGCAAGGTTGTGACCACAAGAGTTACATACACAACTGCTTGGCACACTCATTTAGTTGCTGGATCTGTATGTGTGATCACTATGTAAGTATCCTACTAAAATGTATTTTTTTTACCAATGATCTTATAATGTTTATTGCAACTAGATATTAGTTATATACTAGAATATAGATTTGTTTAACTCACATTTTGTGCCCACCCATTACCCATTATCTATGAGGAAGGGATTTGTTCAACTGTAGGGACATTTTTGGCTGATATCATGATGATGATAATGATTACTCAATGTTTGGGAATGGGCAATGTTTAGTAAGGTTCACATATATACTTTCAACTTGGTACTAATACTTTATTAATTTTATTTCACAGGGTTTGCTCTCTTTGCTGTCTTGGCCTCGTCCCATACTGCTTCGATACATTTAAGGATGCTGAACACTACTGCCCCAATTGCAATACTTTTATAGGAAAAAGTAGCAAATGCTGAGTAATTGGGTGATGGTTCTATAGTTATTATTTGTTATACAAATTATTATGGCATCTAAAAAAACAAAAACCTAAAACCAAAAAAGATGTAAAGCAATGGTTGAGGTGCCATCAATTTAACATAAAAAGATGTGCTCTATAAGTGCTTATTGTCTTATTATACACATTTTAAAATAATGTTTGTGGATTGATAATTTCGCATGTATATCTAATTTAATACTTTGATATAAAAATATGTATTAGTTGAATAATTCGCAATTCACGTAAAGTAAAATGCACTTTACCAACAATGTTTTTTGTAAATTGTATGTTGATAGTATGTTAATTACTCTCAGCCACATAACTTATAATGATTTGGGCTGAATTGCAGGTGAACTTGTGCATAATTCCCAAATTTTCTCATATTATTAATTTGAACCAAACAATTTTGTCTATAAAATATTATACTTTAATAAACATTGAAATATTTGAAAATTTTAATTCTCAAATAAGGATTCTTTTCATTTAAGTAACATTTAATTGGTTAAATCACTATGGGAAAATTTCACAAGCATTTTTGAACATGCTATACTTCTCATAACTACGAAACCTGAGAAGTTTTGCCAACTAATTTAATGAAGCTTTTACAACAACTGTACTTCACTCCCTATTACCTACATTATGTATATTATGAGCGTTATTATTTTCCTTTATTTATTTGTATTATTAATAATAATGTTATTAAATCCTCACAAGATCATATTTACACCTAAAATTATGGATAAAATCACTTTCCCTATTTAAACCCACCAACTTCTAGTTATAAATGCATTCCATCCAAATATTTTATTTTAGTACTTGAAATATTCAATTTTCATTTTACTATCAATGTTGGTTGTAAATAATTAAATATAAATAGATCAGAACATGGCAATACATTTTGCCACTTTCAACACTAAAAACGATGACTGAAATTAGACTGAATTATTATCCATGAGGAATAAAACAATGATTAATATGTAGTAGTTACAGCAATAGCAACATTAAGTATTGGAAATGTTTTTAAGGTTGTATGTTATATTGTTTTTCATATGCACAGCTATTTTAGTTATTAACTACAATGAAAAATTATAATTACAGTAATATTGGCTTATGAAATACCTATTGTATTATGTTCTTCATTCACTGTTTACAAAAATATATTTTAAGGTATTTATTTATACTATGAATTTATATGATTTTTATTGTAATAGCAGCAGGTACCTACAGGTACCTGCAGGAACCTATTTTAAAAATGTTGATGTTAAATCTGCTACCAACTTCTTGACAAGGAGACCAATGATTTAATGGTTTCAGATCTAAAGGCTAGAGCCTTTAGATCTGAAACCTATAAAGATAATATTTAATTTAAATTTAAGATCCACCATAAACCCTTTTGTTCCTCGAAAAGCACGGTAAGCCGTCGGTTCCGGTTGTCATACGAATGACGTATGATACATATTAGTGCCCAGTAGTCTGAAACCAGAAAACCTTGGCAACTAATTTATATTTTTAGCATCCATCTCCACGGGCAGACTGAGGTGTTGGTCGTCTTGAACGAGCTCACCATGTTCTTCGGACGTGCAGTTTGTTCTTGGATTTTGATAGTAACCTAGAATCTATGATGGGGTTCCAAGCAGGTGGTAATACCCAGCCATCTTCTCTATTGAAATTTGGGAGTTTCTTAATTTCAATAGCCTCACGAATCATCGTGGGTAGGAATCAGTTTTCTTTTGCGAGGACTTATGGTTTATCAAATGTGATGTAATGCTAGGGTTATTCTAAGGTATGTTCACCAACTGCTGACTTCTTGGCACGGCGGTGTTTAACATCAGCTATGTGTTCTTTTACGCGGGTCCCTGTGCTTCTTTTCGTTTGGCCTATGTAAGAGAGACCGCGATCACAATCAAGTTTGTAAACTCGTAAAGTTTGCAAGGGCGGATCTAGGTTTCAAGCCAGGGAGGAGGGGTCTCATCGCCGTATGGTCTAGTTACAGGCATACGATTGAGAATTAATTCGAAAGATTTTATGGTCCACCTAGACCTAGCCCAGGGAGGGTCAAGACGGGTTCCCATGGCCTACTGCTAGGTTTCAATTTGCAAGTTTCTGGTGTTGCAAATGTCCACGGGCAGCGGTGAACACTTACGTACCATCAGGTGAGTCTCCTGCCTGGTTGCCCCCCATATCACGTATTACGCTTTCCTGTAAGAAACATGTATGCTTTTATTTTTACCGAGGATCTTGAATATAACATTTCATTCTTCTTACTTTAAAAATGACGGACTTCACATATAAACTTTCAACCCCTATTTCGTTAATTTTTAGAAATCCTGAAACACGTTTATTTGTTTCCAACCAAAAACGTGTATACGTTATTTCATAACTATAACTTCGAAAATGTTGGATTTCCCTCTAACAATTCATCCCCCATTTCACCCCCTTAGGGATTTCTAAAATTCCTTTCCTAGCGGATGTTTTTGTAATAAAATGCATCATCTGTCAAAATTTCAAGTTTAGGGTCTGCGTTGATGAATCAGTCAGGAAAATGACTGACAACCTATGTGGTGTAGTGGTTCGAGTACCGGACTGCTGATCACGAGGTCGTGGGTTCGATTCCCACGGGACACAAATATTTATGTGACGAATATAAGTGTTTGTGTTCGTCTGGGTGTTTCCTATGTATGATAAGTATGTATTTACAAAAAAAAGTATATAAGTATTATATCCATTGTCTAGTACCTACCCATAGTACAAGCTCTGCTTAGTTTGGGACTAGATGGTGCTGTGTAAAATGTCCCTGAATATTTATTTATTTATTTACAAACGTCATACTAAAAATATTGAAGCCTTTTATAGTTTTACTAGCTTAAAAACAGACTAAGTATCATAAACGTTCACGTTCATTTGTTATTAAATTTATAGGCACTAGACCATTCTCCCCTCCCCATCCCTTGGTTTCAGCGTTTGTGCTTGTAAAACATTTTTGTAGTTTTAATCGCACCCACAGTAGAAATTCTTAGCGTGGGCAACGATTTATAAAAGTAATAAATAATAATACTTCTCAGACCGCAGTAGACAATCGACACACATCCATATTGGTATCCATGGTATTACCAAAATAAGTAGGTACTAAACGAAGTGATAAGATAGCAGCAATCACCAAGATAACTACGTAAATGATGAGTATAATCGCAATCAATATGATGTATGCACAATAGGTATATGTTTTAGTTTAATTTTAGTTTACTAACATGGATATGAACAGTAGTGTGAACCCAGCTCAAAGTGATTCAGTTAGAGTTGAGTTGCAAGCAGAACCACAGGCAGCTATATTCCACAGAGATCCACCACCGCCTTATGACGACACTTTTAACTATACGCAAGTGACGATCGAACAACCTCCTCTAAAGAATTCCCCTACGGTCTACAACTGTTCCACCTGTGGTGAAAGAATTATTACTCAAGTATCTTATTCGAACACACGAAAAACTCACATGTTGGCTGGTTTTATATGTGGTTTTACATTGTAAGTACATACTTATTTCGTGTTTAAGCTGCAAAAAGCTTATATTTAAAATTAGGTGCAAGCCCTTCGTTATGGTTTCGTATGCTATAAAGGAGACGTTTTCGGTGCCGGTTCTGTATAATAATTATCTGGACATTATGACAAATCACTGTATAGTTCCGAGCTAAGCAACAAGGCTTGTGTTACACAATTTTTTAGTGTAAACACGTACATATATCGAACCCAGGAGGAACCTTACCACACAAGGCAGCCTTCAATACCGCTGTGCTAGTTGGTTCGGAAATGTAGCCAGTTATATATATTGTGAGATTGTTTGAATATTACCTAATTTAATTGTAACTTATTTCAGTTGGTGTTCACTTTGTTGTTTGGCTGCAATACCATACTTCACAAAGACATTCAAGAAAGCTCATCATTATTGTCCTATCTGCAGCACTTTTTTAGGTACTTCTACAGTTTAATTAACAATATAATATTACCTGGTACCATGAAATTTAAATTAAAAAATTATAGTCCTTAATACTCATTTTTTACAGTTTTAATGGTCAAGTCTATATTATGTGTTGAAGTGTAGATAAAATACATACTAATATTAGTAGCACTTCTTGAATACCATCAGTGAAACATAATATAGTTTGTTTGCAACAATACCCCATCAAGGCAAGCAATACATATTTCACATCATACCAGTATTGAGCTATTGTGGAATTGTGTTCAGAAGCAGTATAGAATGCCAAATTCCATCGTAACAGAGATACGCCATGTATTTTTTTACGCTGGTAAGTTTGAATACAATCTATTAGTCATTGTTACATTGTGTATTTTTTTAATGCAAAATTGATGCCAGAAACTAATAAAATCTTGATAGGTAGCAATTTTTTCTATAAATAATAAAGAAAAGAGTATGTTAATCATCAGTTTATAACACATTAAAAGATCATTTGAATGTAATGTTTTGATAATAAAATACAGAATTCAAAAAGGTTTTCTTTTTTACATAATTTGGTTGGAGCTAAGGTTTTTTACATAAACTGAAGGAGTATTGGCAGTAAATATATGTGTTCACTAGATGGCCTCAGCACATCTGCTTCTAGCTGGCTTGTTAAAAAGTTGCAGGTTTCCACACAATTTATCCTCTGCTACAATGCTCAATTAGATCTCTTATAATCTTTTTGTGATAGTGATTACTTTTTCTGTAATTTTTATTATTGGCATTATATGCAAAATTCTGTTTCAACAATCTGATCCCTCATCTGTAAATAATATAATAAACATAGTATAAATATTTTATGGCTTAATAAAGTGGTACAATTTTTATAATACTAGCAGAGGCTATTTATTATTGCAAAATTATGATATATTGTTTGATTTCTATTTTTTTGTCTCAATCATGCCATCCCTAAAAAAGTTGTGGGGATAGACTGGATGAGGAATGCGGATGACAGAGTGTTATGGAGCAGTTTGGGAGAGGCCTATTTCCAGCCTATACTGCGATAGGCTGAGTTGATTGAATCATCCCTTCCCACCCCAATCAGTATTACTACATGAATAAGAATCCTAAACTTCAAGATTGCACCATTTATAAAGTAATTGGATAATAATTAATGACTGACCATGAAAGGTAGTCTTAATACTGGTGTGCTAATTGGGTCATCATTGAGAATATAAAATAATTCTAAAGTACTTACCTTAAAACTACAATGATATTAACTATTGTATGGAACTTGCAATCTAAAACAGTCGGATGCTATTTTCCACTTCCCATCAACTGCTACAATCACAAAAGTTTGTTGAAACGGCTTCTTAGTGTCGTCATTTTGATATGTTACGTCGCCGCAGGCTTGGATGAGATAAGTCAGTTTGTTTGACACCAAATTCTCCGATATGGGTTGAGCATCCAGTGTCTTAAGTACATGGTTACTAGCTGGCAAATCCATCAAAAACTTTTGAATCTTGTCATTGCCATTTATCCCATTTCCATTCCAAACTAATAGGCCCGTGTCCAGGTAAAGTTTAGATGATAAATGTCGGTTGTTGTCGACTTGCTTGTAAAATACTTTTGTAAATTCTTCGGCGGTTTCGCAAGCATTGTCAATGTTTTTTACGGTTGCTTCTGCCATGTTCTAACCGATAAAAAACGTAATAATAATATTACTATTCGAAACACTTCACAAGAGGTTTTAACAATGATTATAATATATACAGAAAACTATTGCACACGGAAAATAACTCATTGCGAAAAATCGTAACTTCAACTTTCGTGATTTGTATTCGCACTCCGCAGATGCACAGATTATCACTACACTCTACAGATTACTAAATGTAATGTAATGATAAATTGATAGTGAATGTTAGACTGTCAGTAGTTTGAAAAGACTGACAACTCTGACAAGTGACACTTTTATTTTAATTGACGGAATAGGTTTATGGTCTAAAACCGTACTGATCACAGAGTACATTTATATATACGGAAAGTACTGATCATAGAGTGCCTTGCATGCTGACTAGTCGGTTTGACAACTGACACAGTCATTTATATTTTTCTTTTCCTTGTAGGGATATGGCAAAAGAATCATACAGCGAAATTTTCAGTAAACTAAAACTATAATGGATGATAAAAAGTTGATAGATGATTTGGTGAATTAATGGTATAAGAAGAATGATAAATGATTTTTAGGGTTCCGTACCCAAAGGGTGCCAATGGGACCCTGTTACTAAGCCTCCGCTGTCCTTCCGTCTGTCTGTGGCCATACTGTATCTTATGAACCATGATAGGTAGGCAGTCGAAATTCACAGATAAGATGATGTATTTCTGTTTCCGCTATAACAACAAATAAATTGGGGGGTTCTTTCCCATGCAGCAAGTGATTGTTTTGCCTTTTTTTGCTCTGTAATACAGAGCAAGGGGGCAAGAGGGTCCCGGTGCACAAAATAAATTTGAAAGCAAAATTTTAGCTAGATTTAGCCATATAATTAATAACGCTCGCAGGTTATAATTGAAATAAGGTGTAGTGTAATCAATAAAACGCACCAGTCAGTAATTAAAAACCATTTTCACTTTCCTGCTACTCACTTTATTTACTTCTGCCCCACCCTTGGGTACGCCCATGGATTAGGCTATAGTCCACCACGCTAGCCTACTGCGGGTTGGCAGACTTCACATGGCATCGAGACAAATCTCTCAAGCATGCAGGTTTCCTCACGATGTTTTCCTTCACCGGTTGGGATTGTGATAAATACGCACATAACTTCCGAAAAGTCAGTGGAGCGTGCGTTCGAACTCGAGATCTTTGACATCTCAGTCCACTGGCCAGACCACTAGGCACAGCTCAGCTCACAACCCAGAGTTATATTATTGGAGAAGTGCTACGGCGCTAGCAGCTTCCAGTTGACATCGCTGATATCCGGATTGAATTGTTTTATTATTGAATGTATCTGCCTCGGTTGTATAAGCCAACATCCAAGTGAAGCCATCACACACTGACAGGCAGTACCTGGTCAATAGTCATTTCCAGCTGTGATCTAATTTATGTTAGAAAGCAAAAACGCGTAGGAATACATTGGCTCTAGTCAAGGACGGATCTGGGGTCATGCTACCCATGACCCCGCTTCCCCCTATTATAGATCTAATTAACTAAAACAAGCATATTAGGAAATAGTTTATTTGATGTCTTTCTATTATTATACAAATTGGCTTACGTATAATACAAATAGATTTCATAATATTATAACTACTTCTATTATAGGTGACCCCATAACCACGGATTTGGTAGCTGCGATTCCAACTAGACATGGACGCGTGGTTCTGTGTATTAGTCATAGTCTACACCTCTGTCATATAACGCAGTCGAATCGAATATTCTTTATTATGATAATATAATATAAATATGTCGATTCACCTCAATGACAAAAGCAAAATTATTATTAAATTACGAAATACGATTCGAAATAAAATAATAACGAAAGCGCGGAACCAAACCTTCGTGGATATAGGCATTCTACTTTAAATTCAGAACATTTGACGCAGTGATACACTACACTCGCCGTACACACTATTGAAATTGATAAAAGTAACATAAAAATAACTTCAAACTATAGATCTTATCGTTATCAAGCATTTGATTTAATTATCACTAGAAATAAAACAGTCAGCATTTTAAATTCAAATCTTACCTGTCACTGATATAAATGATGCACGTTAAAAATAATATTTATAAATAATAATATAATTCTAAAGAGTAAATAACATTCCTTAAAATTATTAAGAATAGAAAAATGTTAATTCGGCAAATTAAAATATCGTATATCTGAACTAAGGAAACGGCAATTTTATCAAAAATACAATCGCAAGTCATAACATTGCCATAAATTTTGCATTTGCATCATTGAAATAATTTTAATCTTTTTTTATAGGTACATAAATAAGTTTCAAGTCTATCAATATTGCCTCCAATGACATAGCGGCAAATTTCATTTCACATAATAATTAAATAAGTTAATAATATCTTTAAAACAGGCGAATTAATAGTGATTAAATTTGACACCAAAGTAAATAATTCAAGCAGTATTAGGAATCTAGGTGTCGCAGTAAAGTATGTAATGGAATAGTTTTGTAATAATTTAATGAAATGTACTTGTAAACATGATGATATAGTAATTTATTTTCCCAATTCTTTTATATCGTACATATTTATTTCTTCAGAATTTAAGTGGCGCATCTGAATAATTTTGTGCGATCGCGACGCAATACTGCCATTCGTACACGATGATATGCTGGTCCAGTAACTATACTGGACTCGCAGACACATAATAAAATTACGATAATCGACAATGTAGTTTCAAATCTTCTAGTGTTCGTGTTTATGTAGCATTGACTATCTGAGTTGGCTATTAGTTCAGAGGTTTTTTTACTGTGCTCACTAATTCGAAGATTGATTCTTAATGCTGTTTTATTCGTTGAGATATTGAACACATACAATAAAAAATAATTGGGAAGTACACAAAAAAAATCTTACACTTATCTTTTAAAGAGCTGCTAAATCATATATAAACAACAACATAACTTTATCGTTTAGTAACTACCCAAATGGACGATTGCGATTGTATGGTGTAGAACATGAGTATTGAGAACACTAGTTGCGAGTCCCTTATAATATATAATTACCAATATCGATTAAGTTGTAACATACATCTGAGCGGCGGCACAACGGCTACGTCTGCGCATCTATGTTACCTGTGCGAGAGTATCGCACCCATTGAATAGGAATGACACCTCAATACTGCGTCGCATACGCTTGCCTCTTGTTATTTTTCTTGAAGCCCAACCTGGAATATTATTATTTATGCAGTATAGTAGGATTCTCTTGTTATTTATCATCGTGAAATTTGCTTGATTCGATCTAAAGAAGCAGAATAGGTATGTCTACGAAAAAAAAATAAACAACGTTATCCTTGGTCTGTACAAACAGATCAGTCAATGAATTTTGATCCAGCTGAAGTAGATTCCACATCGATAAATGTAAAAGTATGCGAGTTTCTTTTTCTTAGCGTCTCGAAGGTAAGGAAGGCACACGCACACCCGTTCTTTATACATGGCTCAGATCAATTTAGTATACAATGAATTTATTTTCAAAATTTACGAATTTTTTTTTTGACTAGTAATTGGAGTATAGATGTCTTCATCGATAGTAGTACATATATGACTAGAACCATTTAGTATACAATGAATTTATTTACTAAAAATAAGCGTCTTTAAACAATGATAATCTTAGCAGTATTATATAGTTATATTATATAGTTATAGTTGAATGCACTTATTATATAGCAATGTTGCAGAATACTGTAACATTGATTGGAAGGCCCTGTCGCTACTAATTCCCATACACGAATTAATAAAAAAATCTGAAGTGTGATCAAATAACATTATATACGAATGTTTACCTGTAAAGGTCCATTGCTAACATCTGCACTGTGTTTGTCAGACAAACCACCCATGAGTCTTTCCTAGAAAAAAACATAAAAAATAGGTCAAAATGGGAATATTTTTTTAATAAAATTAATAATAATAGTTTATTTTGCGATCAAGTTTGAATGAAATGTTTAATTAGTTGACTCTTATTAAACACGCCGTCGGCATCTCATGGCTGCAGAAGGCAGATAGGTCCCTACTGAGGTGTAGAATGTAGAAATAAGCTGAGAACATTTAAGGGAACTTTCCACGAGACGCACATACCAGGAGAGTACATTTTAATAGTGTGGGAGAAATAAGGCATATTTTTATAGTAATATAGACAAGAGAAAAGTTATGAAAAAACGATTAAGCTCAATGAACCATAAACTTACCTCAGCACTCCGTTCCGCAGCAGCAAAAGTGTAATTATGATTCGATGTTTTAGCCTGATGAAGCTCTTCTTGTAAAGTGTCAATTTTCTTTTGCATCTGTTGAAAATGTGCCAACAATGATATTTTTTGAGGATAAAATAATACACACCGTCACCAGCAAACACAGTAACATTTTTTGACAAGTAAGAGGAGTATAGAAGTCTTCATTGATAGTAGTACATATATGACTAGAACCACGAGCCGATAGATAAGTTTACATTAAAAACAATAACTTATAACAGGATTCAATGTAATAATGATGTCTTGCCTAGATAGATAGATACATTCATGGAATTTTAACAAAAAAGTGCTATCATTTTATATTATTTTTGGAAATATCTTTTGAATACTTATATTGTATTATTTACAACCATTTTATTTATCAATATCATATAATGTTCCTCCTCCCCGGAACACATGTTCCTTGTTTCTTTATAATAAACGTGAGTGGATGAATTTTAAGAATCACTGTTATTAGATAAATAAAGATGTATGTATATTCAAAGGAGCTGTCATACGTATACACCCGTAAATCAGACAAACAAATATACACAACCAAAGTGGTCTTTGGTGGTCACCTCACACAAAAGCACACAAAGTGCAAACAAAACATCACTGTTTTCTGTACCTCCTCTACGATCGTAGGCAATGACTTTTCTATGCAGGAGTAAGCAAACGCCAGAGGTTCCTACATGAAAATAGTAAATTGCAATAAAGTTATGTTAAGCCATAAACGAATACTTGGCAATGCATTAAAACACACACTATTACAGTATGATGTTATCCTGCCTAATGCTGTTGATGTTATCGTCTAAGGTAAAGGCGATAGGGTTATTTTAAACTGACGAAATGAACGATGTAACTGACAAAATACACACGTCAAGTTTTAAATTTCAAGCATTTCAAATAGAAACATACCTACTTAGCTTATGCCACCTACAAAGGCGGCATAAGAGAAACTCACGAAACTGATTTGTTTAACGTCAATGAACGTTGTACAAATGAGAACGCGCAGCGCCCATGTCGCAGCGGTAAGCCGATCAATATTAACAAGCGCTAAAACTTTAGGCACACACATACCTGCAACACGGTGCGCTGCCTCAGATCTTCCAGTTCACGCTGTTTGTCAGCTAGTTGTTGCGCCCACCGCTGCTCCTCTAATGTGACATTTTGTTGTAGGCGGCTCAATACTCCTTCCTGTCCACACATTCGTTTTAGTCAGCATGTAGCTAGTGAAACTTTATTAATTTTTTTTCAAGGGCGAGTTTTTATGCATTTGTAATAATATAGCCAAATGTCACTCAGACAGACAGGCACACGCAAATACACGTATGACATGACACAACAGCAGAGGTACCTGGAGATATGATTAGTATTAAAATAATAATTATAATAAACAAAAACTCACAGTGTCATCAATAATTTTCTTGTATTTCTCTACGAGACTCTGAGACTGTTCGTTCTGTTGGATCAAGTCTATAAGGCGTTCATCATTGTCGGAGGCTGCGGCTGCGGGTGCGGGGGCGGGAGCGTTCTGGCGGCGCAGGTTGGCGGCGAAGGCCTGCAGCCAGTCGCGGCCGGCCGCGCTCGCCGGCGCCGCACTCGGGCACGCCTCTCGGAGCACACTCGCTATCTCGTTGTACTGCACTTCTTGCGCTTTCGCTATGGCCTCCTACATAAACGAAATTAGAATTAACCAATATCCTATCAAAATTATAACACACAGTAAATTCTACTACATCAATAATGAGTATGAGAAACAATAAGGTATTACGCAATCTGTCATTGTCTTTTTGTGTTCTTCAGATAATTCATTGAACCAGGACGCGATATTTTCTGTGTGATTTCTCATTTCCCACTTGAGCATACCAGCTCCCGTTTTCGTTTAAATTTTATAACAATAACATGTTTTTGGTTTTGGATTTCGGTCAGCAAATAGCGTTATGTATTTTACGTTCGACTGAAATTCTGCCACCCGAAGCGTTTTAGCCTTTAAACTACATTGTTCTGTGTAAATACAAAGAATACCCCGCACCCAACAGGGCGACGGAGTGAAACCTTCTCAGAACGTAGATCCGAATTGGTCATAAAATGTTATACATCAATATAAATGTACTGTAACATTGAACAAAATGAAACATAATAGGTTAATTTTATGTATTTAGTGTTAGTAAATGTTTTACAAGTTTTATAAATCATCTTATACCTGTAGCTGCGATTTGCACATCTATAAAAAGCGTAATACCCTATTGTTTATACATATTTTAGTTGGTTTAATTAAAATCCAATGTGAAGATAATAAAATGTATATGTATATTTATGATAAATTCTTACGAATATTATGTAGTATTGAAACACATACATTCCAGTAACATCTATTTAGTATTATTTGTTTAGGCGTGAGTAAATATGAAAGCAATGAATATATACAACAAAGCGAAGCCGGCCAAAGATGTATGTACATGCTAGTGTACATGTTACATTGGTTGCGCACAGGTCGCCTGGTGTATGTACAGTAGGATAAAGCGGGCACTTACGCGCAGTGAGTCTTGGGCCGGCAACGCACTTGCCGATTTCATCTGAAGGGCCTTTTCGGCAGATTGTAACGCCTCCATTACTTTCCAGTTTTTAGTTCGCAATTCCTAAGCGGAACGAGTCAGACTTCATTAAAATAATGTTAAAGGGAACATGATAAAGCAGATTTAATATACCTAACTTGATAAGATTTTTTTATAATCAAACCATGCTCTGTTAATATAAAAATAAAATGGTGCAAGAAAATAGCCTCAGATAGGTTTCTGCGGGTCGCGGGTTTGATTCTTGCACGGTTCCAATATTCATATACATTTTACGGATTTTATCGCGATTTGTTGATATAATTTAATCCCAATTATTCGGATCCTTTATAGCGATAAATTCTGTAAAACGTATTTTTATATATCAATATTTGAATAAGTGGAAATAATTAGTACATAGATATAGTTAGCGTACAGTATGGTAGATCTTCGTTAAATTCAGAACCGCTTTCTGATAATGTATTTAAGCATGTTTTGCAAGCAAATTCGTAGTGTATTTGTCGTTGTGTTTTTTTTTGCGATTTGAAAGAATCGACTAAAAATATAATTTAAAACATGCATAATTGGATATATTGTATCGTTATGTAACTGGGTGAGGTATAAATAAGTAGTAAATGTATGTGGTAAGCACGTGGTAGTATTACGTTGTTCTTGTCCTGGTAGTGCAGCAGCTGCTCCTGCAGGCGCGCGAGCTGGTCGCGCTGCTCGCGGCTGCCGCGCTGCGCCGCCGCCAGCTCGTTCCGTAGCGACTCCACTATACTCTCCACCTTCGCGAGTTCCGCTGCCTGTTACCAATAACATACGAGAGTGTCAATAAAGACCACTTGATTATATGGCAAAAGTTCTATACCTATAAAAAGCTATCAAATTTTGACGTAGCACATTTGTCGATTTTGTAAAATATATGCGTAAATATCACTAATTTAATATATTTTGAACACACACAATTATTATATGTATGCGGTTATCTGAGATAGAATAACATGTATAATACAAAAATAACCTTCAGTTCATCGTTAGCGTTTGATGCGGGCAGTCCGTTCTGTGCTGGAGCTGCTTTCATCTGCTTAATTTCAGCTAATTCAGTCTCACGCGCGACCAACTGCTCCCGCAGCGACGCTATATCATTTGACAACTGAACATAAAAATATAAATATTGTTACATATATACTATGACAAAAAACACAATGCACACATAATTTGAAGTAAAGCATTGATAAAGTGGATATAGTTATTATTTTATTTACCTGCTGCTTTTGTTTTTCAGATTCCTCCTTCAATTTATCGAAGTTATTTTCAGCAGTCTGTGCACGGCTCGACAGTCTTTGCACTTCGTTTTGAAGCTCTGCCACGCCTGCAAATATTATATAGACTTAACTGATTAACTGTCCAGTCCAAAAATTAATTAATCGAAAATATACGATCACTATATTTTTGGTTGAATTATGTGTAGGTAATGTTTTCTTTTGAATTAGTGTATTGGGCTGGTGAAACTATCAAGTAAGTACCTAGTAACTATAAATTATTATGATTGTTAAGATTTTGGAAGCACCTAGATTTTAGAGCGACTATTCTGTTCTAAAACCGGGATCTTTTTTAAATGAGTGTGATGTAGGTGTGTACCCGCGAGGCGTTCCTGCGTCTGCCGCAGCTCCTGCAGGGCTCGCTGCTCGGCGAGCGCGGCGCACTGCCGCTGCTGCTCCAGCTCGTGGCACGCGCGGTTAGCCTCCTAGTCAACAATCGATCAACATAAATACACAAAAAAATACTACTATTTATTACTAAACACAAACTTTAGTCAAATCAAATACTCTCAATATAATTATTACTACTAAATTTAATATGTACACGTTTATGCGTGACACATAAATCAGCACAACTGAATAAAACATTCTAGATAACTATAGGATAAGATAAAAATATCTAAAACCATCCCCTGCGTGCCTATCACATGCTCAAACGGTAAAGGAAAATGTCCATGCACAGCTGGCCCGCCTCCAGCGCGTGCGCGTTCAGCTCGCCCTGCAGCGCCGTCAGCTGTATGTCGGATGTAGTGTGACAGTAAGTAGTACCTGCAGCTGTTGCGCGAGGTCGGCGGCGTGTTGCTGCGCCAGCACGCCGGCGTCGCGCGCGGCCGCGGCCTCCATGCGCAGCTGGCCCGCCTCCAGCGCGTGCGCGTTCAGCTCGCCCTGCAGCGCCGTCAGCTGTATGTCGGATGTAGTGTGACAGTAAGTAGTACCTGCAGCTGTTGCGCGAGGTCGGCGGCGTGTTGCTGCGCCAGCACGCCGGCGTCGCGCGCGGCCGCGGCCTCCATGCGCAGCTGGCCCGCCTCCAGCGCGTGCGCGTTCAGCTCGCCCTGCAGCGCCGTCAGCTGTATGTCGGATGTAGTGTGACAGTAAGTAGTACCTGCAGCTGTTGCGCGAGGTCGGCGGCGTGTTGCTGCGCCAGCACGCCGGCGTCGCGCGCGGCCGCGGCCTCCATGCGCAGCTGGCCCGCCTCCAGCGCGTGCGCGTTCAGCTCGCCCTGCAGCGCCGTCAGCTGTATGTCGGATGTAGTGTGACAGTAAGTAGTACCTGCAGCTGTTGCGCGAGGTCGGCGGCGTGTTGCTGCGCCAGCACGCCGGCGTCGCGCGCGGCCGCGGCCTCCATGCGCAGCTGGCCCGCCTCCAGCGCGTGCGCGTTCAGCTCGCCCTGCAGCGCCGTCAGCTGTATGTCGGATGTAGTGTGACAGTAAGTAGTACCTGCAGCTGTTGCGCGAGGTCGGCGGCGTGTTGCTGCGCCAGCACGCCGGCGTCGCGCGCGGCCGCGGCCTCCATGCGCAGCTGGCCCGCCTCCAGCGCGTGCGCGTTCAGCTCGCCCTGCAGCGCCGTTAGCTGGGCCACCAATGCCGCCTCCGCCTGTATATGCGCACAGTACCCAATTTGCATATCATTCAAATAATATTTAAGTTCATACATTGTTCTACATTGTTTAATAAGCGAAAAAAGTAACAGATGACTGACGAGAGTGCATTAAAAATATCCCTAACCTAGCGTTTATTTAAAACGAAAACACTTTAATTATATTGTCATAACTATAACAGTGTTGTAAAATTAAATTAAAGTAAATAGACATACTCATGAAAAAAATACTGTGCAGACTGTGAGACGAGAAAAGAGATATTGCTTCTTATATGTATAAAAGGCACTCCATTCCAATATCAAAAAAATTAAATCGATATCTTACCTCCGATTGTCTCTGAATGTGTAACTCCATCTGAACGCGTGCAGCTTGTGCCTCGCCCTCCGCAGCTAGCTTTGACTGCAGCTACAAACATGGCAACAGACATCATTGTATACCGTTGTCGTAAACTCGTAAAGAATATTTTATTTTAACTTTCACAATTATTAAGCCCGGAAGCTCATGGGTTAATATAGTATCAGTATTGTCACTAGGTCTCGTAATAGAAAGCGCGTATCTGGCAGGCGCAACAGGTGGAGGGCGGCACTTACGAGCAGCTTGTCCTGCGCGAGCTGGTGGTTGTCGTCGAGCACGCGCTGCAGGCGCGCCTGCTGCGTGTGCAGCTCGGCGCGCGCGGCCGCGGCCGCCTGCTCGCCGCCGCGCGCCGCCGCCGCCGCGCGCGTGCGCTCCGAGTTCAGCTGCGTCCTGCACACACCACTCGTGTATCACCATATTTGTCTCACCGATATGCTATTTTTTATATAAAACCGACCTAATTTAAGGATTTATACTATTTCTTTGAAACAAAATTAATTTAATAGAAAGTGGACTCCACTCTTGTTTGAACTTGTCAGCTAAATACATATTATGTAATATTAAACTGTCAAGTATTTTATTTGATTTCGCTAAATACTTGGCAGTGTACATTTCAACAGTTTTAAAGTATTAAATTTTGGCTAGTCATCTCTTAAGTTGTTGTTAAATATATGGCTCTTAAAACCCTAAATACGAAGAATATTATATTCATCTTACCTAAGTTCTTTCAGTTTGGCGTGCAGAGCTTGGGAAGCCTCTACTTCATCTGCTAAGGCTTTCTCTTTGTCAGCCAACTGTTTCTTCAGCTTCTGTATCGGATCGTTGGGACCCTAAAACAAATGTAAGAGTATAAGATAACTGTACCTACATTAACAATTTAAAGACCAGTGCAGTTTAAGCAGAATACTGCATACTTAATAGGGAAAAGTTCATGATAATAAAACACAATTCTTATTATATTCAAATAGACAACATTTTATCATCAATTTAATTTACCATCCCACTGAGCACACTGCTCTCATTTCCCAAGAGTAATTCCACTACAAATACAGTTTTATCTCAATTCACCCAGATGACCCAGTGAGATTTTGTCGATGGCGTGTGAAGTTAGTTAATTTAGACTTCATATTCAGATATGTGTAGTTGTGTAGCTATTTATTATGTACGGATTTATTTTACCTCAGTCCACTCAGAATGCTCAGGGAGTGGGTCGTGGTGTTTGTTGAGCAAGGCATCAGTAAGGATTTGTATCTCAGTGCGGGACAGCGCCGCCTCACGTACCACGCGCACCAACTCGCCCACATTCACCCCACCGCTGTCGCCCGCTGCTAACAGGAAACGGATATATTGCATCAATATACAATGATAATTTGACATACCTATTATAACCACATTTTTAGATTTGACATCAAATTAGTTTGTAATCAATGTTGTTCGCTCAACACTATGCCAATCGTGCCGTCGTCGCAATGTCTGCCTGTCTCTTGGATATTGAATACCGTAATTAATTCTAGTAGTCGTAGTAATATTTAATCGATATGTAAAAGAATGTTACCACTGGAAAACTAATTTATGTATTATATAAATCAGATTATGAGCATAAATATATTTTTCACATCTTAAATGTTAAAAAATCTTTTTTGTTCGAATTTGCCAATAGACTAGCTTCAATTACTTATTGACTATACCATTGGATAGGTGTCGCAGGGGCTAACTAGTAAGTAAGTAAAAAGTAACTAGTAGATAAGACCCTTGATCAACACTGGTACAACTGAATGCTGGACTGTGCATGAATACACCAGGTAGGTATACTCACCCATTAACGAAAGTACATTGGGCTCTGGTTTCTTTTTCTTATTCTTGCCGGGTGGAGTGGCGGCGGGAGGCGGCGCGTTGGCAAGCGCTTGCTTCAGTAGCTTGTCTGTGGTGAGCTCGCTGGGCTGCGGTGCGTTCAGCGGTGGCACCATCTCCTCGCGGACGCTCTCCGTCACTTCTTCTGTAGGTTTCTTGTCGAGCTTCTTACCTAAAGTTTATTTTAACATCTTGATCTAACTTATAGTTAAACTATAATAAGAAAGGATTTTGTTCATGAGAGGAGATTTATTCAAGATGAGACCTGCGTGCATAGATTATATATAAGGAAGTAATTGGATTGCGATAAAAGTGATAAATGGTTATTATGTAAATACCCTTGCGTTGTTCTTTGGGCGCTTCTCCACTGTTGCGACGTTCTCGAGTAACTTCCTCTTTGGGGACTTCGACTGGTGCAGGTACCTTAACAACTGGTTTGTTACTCTTAACTGCCTTCACAACTTTATTATCTTTCTTCTCAACAGCATCTTCCATTTTTTCTGAAGCCTATAAAACGATCATTATATTATTATGGTATTTAGTTGCGGAACTCATGCCTTGCAATTACTAGACAACATTGTAAAAATATTTGTTACTACGTAAATCATGCTAACAGGCGCGTGCATCGATAGTCATAAAGATTTGCAGTCGCATCGATGATGATAATATAATAGATGTACAATGAAGTCATGACACGAAGTGAAACAGTGATACTGTGACCGTGTGTGTAAATGACTTAGAAGGTATAACATAATACGAATGTGCAACGCGTTAAGCGATGTAAACAATGAATTTCAGTCTTACGTCGAACATATAAATGTAACTAATAATATAGTTTAGTTACGATAATTAGTGTTATTATCAACACATGCGGTCAGTTATCAATATTAATAGATGCGAACATGGCATTTTACTAGTTAAATAAGTTACAATGTACATATAACACTGATTCGTAGGTAACAAGTTTTAGTACTGAGCATAGTTTATGTATATGTATTATGTAGGTACTTATTATATTAATCTTCAAAACGAAACCACTGAATCAATTGTAACCAACACGACATCGACACAACTATAACACACAGAACTAACAACAACAACGACACTAATATGTGCGTAGGTATAGACTCACTTTTTCGGCCATGAGTGTAGAATGCATCAATTCAAACTCATCTTTAGGATGCATTTCCTCAAAATGGTTGGCGACAGTGGTGGCCGTGGCGTCTGGCAGCGTGGCCGGATCGTTAACGCAACTCGGATCCTCTTTGTTTATCAGTATCGGCTTTACTTTAGAATCCTTGCCGCGTTTGCGGATCTGTACAGACATGACAGCATCGCACTGTAGTGGATATTAGTGCCATCTAATCTATTGGTGCAGCTAACGTTACTAACTAGCATTTGCTATGACTCTCCATTCCAAATTATTTAACCAAGTTTCCAATATAATTTAAACAACATTAGTGTGGTCACCACATGCTGTTGCATAGCTGCATGCTGCTGTAAACTCTAACTAAGGATGCTATATTTATAATAAACATATTTAAAAAAATATAGTATTTTCATCTTTTTAAACGTATCATAATCGTGTATAATTAGTGTTTGTTTACATGTTGGAATAAATTTAGGATTAATTTAAATTAAGAGAGGAGAATTTTGCAAATTATTTTGTATGGACTGTCAAATCAATTTTAAACCTCCCGGAAAATAAATTTAAATCCAACGTTAAGTCTACTCTATGCAAGAAAGCATACTACAAATTAGAAGATTATCTAGTAGATAAAAAAGTTTGGCAAAATGCTGGTCCAGCTCCACAGGTTTACTAGCCTCATGTTTTTTTATTTTTTTATTTATTGGTTTGATTTCTTTTTGTTTTACATAAAGATATTTATATTTATACCTTTATTCAAGTGGCCACCACTATCTAATAGCATAGTTTGAAAAAATAATGTTTCGACAGCTAGGCAGATCCTCATAAAAATGGGGTTGGAATATAGTCCACCAAGCTGGATCAATTTAATTTTCTTCATACATATCTTGAAATTACTACATGCCTTAAAACTTAACATTATTCATACCCACTTACATAATTGTCTCTACTCGCTGTACTTAAAATACGTATGAATATAAAGTTAAGTGGATAGGTTGTGCATCTTTTTACAAATTACATAATTAGATGCACGAAAACTGCTGTCAACAAGCTCTTGAAAAATGATGAATACAATGTGCCACTATACCCCATATACCAGTTTATTCAAGCTCTTAGTCAAAAGATAATAATATGAAGGATAATGTAGATATTTTCGCTGGATTGCAGTAACACGTGATTTTTATGTTCAATTTATAATTGTAATAAAGAGAAACAAATGTTACAAAAGTACTAAGAACATACAGTTATTTCAAATTAAATCACATTCTGCATATTCTGTGGAAAATCAGTTGTCATATGCCGAAAGCTATGAAGTCTGCACACCACCCATACAACTTTTACTATTGGATCAACACAAAACTAGTTTTGGAGGTTGCAACATGCGAGGGAAACCTCTGGTGTTGCAAATGTCCCCAGGTTAAGGTAATAATTGCCTTACCATCAGGCGGGTCGTAAGATTATTTGCCACCCTTGAGGTATTAAAAAAAACGAAGGAAACTATGATACTCTCCAACTTCTATGTTTATTGTACCTACAGATTGACAAGCAGTTCATGGTTTTCATTTTGTCTGTAAGACAATTAATAAAGTCTCTAATTAAATAAATTATTTATGAAAAAATTCCTATTAGTGGAGGGCAGTTACATTTATACTTCGGAATCCAGGACCAGTCAATCAATTCCTTTTGAAATTTTTACGTCTTATGGCACTCCACTATATTACTATATTTATTGTCCATCATGTCTATACATAATAAGTCAAGATCACGATTGCACTATGCATGTCTATGAGTACTGTCATTTGGTTTATTTTTTCCAGAAATTTTAATGTACATAACATAGTTGTCCTGAAAATGTGTGGAAGAGATTTTGGTCTATGAAAGAGGGGAACATAAGAATCTGCCTATGGAGATGAGCCTTAGGAAGGGATAGCCCTTAAATGTACACTCTTGACTGTGTGCATTTTACCCTTCCTTATGTACATACATATAGGTATATGAGTCTGATGATGCATGGTCATGCATGGCATTAATTCTGCAGAAGTCCAAAAATTCTAAGGAATACTACCATTATTTCTTTATTTTACTGGTAACTTTAACATCACCAATGTGATAAGAAAAATTAATGATAATAAATACTATGTTTAAGGAGCTCACCTTTACATTTGGTAGTGTATCTCTTGGTACATCAACTACTACTGGTGGACTGAACTCTACATGTCCCTTAGGTGCAGGCACGATGTCATCTTCCACTCCACTCTCAGCTGGTGCTTCACTCTCCAGCTCACTACCCGTCATCGCTGCAGTACTCTCCTTATTTTTTTCCTTCTTTGCTAACTAAAATGCATAATTAGTACCAATACTAGCATCACTAACTAAATCTATTAATGGTGCAGAGATGGATGATGGGAGATTATTATTGGGTACACCTATATTAATCTCATGAATATTAGCATACTAGCATCTCAGACATAAACTATTAGCTAGAATACATAGAGGAATACCCATCATAACAGTCATCATTACTGTAATATACATTGCTATCCTCAAAGCATTCCTGAATGTAAACTAAATTAGTAGACTTTTAATTAGATCACGATTTAGATACATTATAATTATTTTATTTTTAAACTGATTATGATTGTTGGTTCCAATTCAATGATACATTTATTATATATTTACAATATTAATGCCAACTTAATGGCAAACTATAATTGAACATCTAACAGATTGTCAGAGAGCTCTTCACATGTGTATTGCTCTTTCAGGAATGAAGATAAAATATTATGTTCCTACTTCATAATTGATTTAGCTCTATTTCATCACAATAATATAAATTATATTACCTTCTTATTAGCTTTCTTCTCCTTCTTCTTAGGTTTATTTTTACTTTCAGCAAGAGCAAGTAATTCTGTGGTGGCTCTCCGTTGTTGAGCTATTGCCTCTTCATAACTGGTTCCTGAAGCTGAGAACAGCCCCATGAGCAGCAGCATGGCAAGACCCGCCACCCCCAATCCACATAGTACAAGCAATGCCTGCAGTTCCATTGGATCTGCCGCACGCGTCAACGTCCTATTGGAAAATAATCCTAAGTCACACAAGGCCGACAAGACAACTTCGGCGAGCTGCCGAAGGCGTCCACCGACCTAGTATGGTGAAGTCAAACAAGTTTAATATAGAATTAACACGGACGCTAAATGTGCCGAGCAGCCTCCATCTCGCCGAAGTCTCCTACAGATGTCGGAAGACGACCCATGGACAGTGAGCTATATTAGCTTTGTTAATCAATAGTTAATGATCAATATAGCTTTAAAATAGTACTTTTATTTCATTTTAACATTTTTATGCATTTCATTCGCAAGCTACGATCCCAGCGGCACATACACAACGTAAAATATTAGTGTATCTAGCAAAAAAAAGTATACGAACCGCAGTCCGAAGAAAACTTGTAAGTATTGGGCACCGCCAGCGAATAACTAATTGCAGTTTTACAGTAAATTACTTGAAAACCTGGAAATAAGATGAAGGTATTACTGGACTGCAATGAACTGACGAGCTGACACGTAAGCAATGACACATGTCAAAGGTTATTGACAGTCCTTTCGCTCAAAACTAGCTGATTCTATTAACTAAAAGGAAGTTCTTACAGGAAATATTTTACTTCACCATGAAAGTTCATTAAAAGAGTAATCAGAATCAAATATTCAACATTTACCACTTTCTTGATTAAGATTTAGAGATAAGGACATTATAACGAAAATAATGTTATACCTGTGCTTTTCGAAAAGTTCCTGTAATGTAGACAAATAATAGGTACTCTTATGACAACATTTATTATAAATCGTATTTAGTTTAGTTTGTGTTACTTCGAAATCGCGTAGAGACTTAAAAAGGCAACTTTGTTTTATTCTAATTAAACTTTTCTGTATCGGCTTCGATTTGCAGTAGTCAACGATACGTATGTCTCTAACTAAAAGTAAAAAAACTTAAACGGAACGGGATCGGGGTGACAGTCGGGGTCAATTCCGCGCCACAGATTAGATTAGATACACAGCACAGCACAAACGTAATGGTATGTAAAGACCAGACCCATTTTATAATATGCGTGCGTGCTCGTTGCGTTCTCTAGGACTCGTCCCTAATCGTCCCTTCGTAATCGTATTGTATAATAAATTTAATCCCTATATAATCGTCCGCACGCAAAATAAAAGCTTTGCAGAAAAAAAAATGTTTTATAAGCCCGTAAAACTTATACCTTAGTTGACATCCTGTGCCTTTCATCTGCGGAACCAGCAAGCAAACCGACCATTGCCCCTACCCAAAATATCTGGGAGTAACATTGGACCGACCACTTACCTATAAAACTCACTGCCAAAACACGAAAATGAAGGTTGGGGCACGTAACAACATTCTTCGCCGCTTAACATTTACGCACTGGGGAGCCAAAGCGGATGTTCTCCGCACGACAGGAATGGCTTTATGTTTTTCGGCTGGAGAATATGCATGTCCTGTATGGCATCGGTCCGCCTACGCTAACCTTGTCAATGTGGCACTGAATGACACTTGTCGCATTATAACTGGCTGTCTTAAGCCCACGCCACTTAATATGGTTTATCCATTGGCGGGGATACCACCACCCGAGGTCCGACGAAGTGTAATCTGCTCTCTGGAGAAATTTAAACAGGAGTATGATCAACGTCATCCCCTTTACGGTCACCAGATGCCTGTGGGTCGCCTCAAAAGCCGCAGAAGCTATCTTCGCAGCACAATATCAACCAAAGACCACCCAGTTGCTGCAAGACGCAAACTTTGGATTGAAAGCCACCCTCCACCTGCTGACTTTGTTCCTCCACAGGAAAAATTACCGCCAGGACACGACTTACAGTGGCCAGTGTGGAAGTCGTTAAATCGACTGCGTACCCAGACTGGTAGAGAGAACCTAATTTTGCTCAATGTGACTGCGGCGATCCTGAGCAAACTATGTCACACCTTCTGGTGTGTCCCTTGTGCCCAAAAACCTGCACGAGGGACGATCTCTGTCTGGCCACGCCTAACGCTATTGAAGTGGCCTCTTATTATTCAGACGTTGTTTAGGACATTGACACGATAAGAAGAAGAAGTTGACATCTCACTCTACTCTTTATCACCACAGAAAAGATCTGTAAATTGTACTATCTTTTAATTGAATTCGGAATGAAGTCATCTTGTAAATTTTATAATATAAATTAATATTATTATGAGTGTATGTATGTATATTATTATTATAAGGGGGAAAGGGATCACTCTTTGACCGGCCGGCCGCGGAGCTAAAACCATGGGTCGGAATCTTCCCTACATTCATAGAAAACCGCGACACTTTCACCCTATTTTTCTCAGTCACGAACTATTTTCGTGACGTCACAATCAATTTACCAGCAGAATTTAAATACTACCTTTTAGTAGAATCTGAGACATACATTATTCGAACCGACACCGGAAAAAAATATTATGAGCCAAAGAAGACATTACTCTTATTTTTGATATAAGCACTTTCATTTGTTATAAGAAGTATTAATTTCTACCCTAATGTTCCGTGTATGTTCTGTTTGCGTTTTATTCGAATTATTGTAACCGTATGGTAGTAATATAAGTTTCAGTAATGTCAACTCACAAAATTAATGGCTGCCGGCCGGTTTGCTTACATGCTCGTGTGTATTTATTTTAATGATTCGGTGTAATTTGCGTAGTTTTCAGTGTACACGTCTAGTTTTTCTATGATTTTCTTATTATTTTTGTTATATTCTCTTGTTTTTTCAATTGGTTTCATCCTATGTTTTTTTTCTTTCAATAATTATCCTGGTCTAAATTACGTTTTTATTTAATTTAATCGCTGTGTTCTATGTTTCTTTTGTTGTGTAAATAATAAATTTTACGTGATTATATTATTTTCTGTGTTTTTATTTGTTTTCACCAAATGTACCTTGATTATTACATAAATAATATGACTGTTTTGCATTAAGACAAAACAGGTATTATATGTTGAAGAAAACACAGCAATGGTATGAAGAAGCAGTTCCTGTGATTCTGTGAAATTACGAGAATATCCGTTCGATTTATCAATAAAACTCTTCTATTTCTGGCACCAGAGGGCGCCGCGTGCACGTTTTTTTTTTTTTTTGGGTATTGAATGGCAATTTAAGCCTTAGCCATTTTGCCAGATATCATGTTTATTTTATTTACAAGTTAGGGAAACAATGTAATTAATTAGAAAATGAAATTATTAAATCGAAATTTAGAAAACAGTAAAGAATTTTTATTTAAAATATATACATAAATTATATTCTAATATTATTAGATATAATAAACAGTGAAAGATATTTATATACAAACGGATTATTACTAACTAGAAGTTGATAAACAGATGTAGGAAGAGGAAATTTGAGAGAAATGATATTATTATAAAGTACACTATGGTCATATTTAGGGCATGATAGAATGATATGATTTATATCTCCAAGTTCGGCTCCACATTCACAGACAGCGCTGTCAATTATACCTATTTTAGCAAGGTGTGCTGGAGTACATACGTGGCGAATTCTCATTCTAATTCAAATTGAAGTTGCTGATTTACTAAAATTTTGTTTAAAAAACCAAGGTTTACGCGGAACACAATTTTGAATTTTGTAATAATATCTACCTTTGACCTGACTACTGTTTGACCAAGCATAACTCCAAGACTCTTGAAGATAATTGCGAGGTAAAGCCGCCAAGTCATGGCAATAGTTCTTATAAGGAAACAGATCACCACTCTCAATTGCATCTCTTGCAAGACAATCAGCTCTCTCGTTTCCCTTTATACCTGAATGGCCAGGAATCCATGCGAGAGATACAATATATCCTTTTAAAAAACACTCACGCAATTTGTTTCTAATATCAATAATTAAAGGGTAAGCAGGTGAACTTTGAAAAGGGGATTTTAACAGTGCCTGAAGAACGCTCATTGCGTCTGAAAAAATTACAGTTTTATTTAGTTTCATAACGTGTATATATTCTACTGCCTTAAATATTCCGTAACATTCTCCAGTAAAAATTGATGTTTCGCCCGGTAACTTAACCTTTTGTACAATGTTATATTGATGATGATAAACCCCTACTTGTGGTGAACTCTTTGGTCGCCACATGGAGGCGTTGAGGTCTCTATCGGTCATTTGTCATGTAATGTCATTTTAGTTGATTAAAGCCAACATTGAAAGAAAGAAGAAGATATTCGTTCTTGTTATTTCATAACAATTTAATCAACTAAAATATTTATGCAAAACGTCTCATTAAAACTTTAACAATGGAGAAATATCTCCGACCCAATATTATTGACCTTGATCCGTCATCACCTACAGCGGCTCAAGAATGGACTCACTGGGTATCTACTTTTAAAAAATTTCTAATTGCTAATGAAGAAGAGAAGAAAATTAATGATGCAATGAAGATGCAGCTTTTCATTAATCATATATCGCCCAAAGTGCACGAATACATAAGTGAGTGCACATCATACAATACTGCAGTAAGTACACTCAACACCGTATTTGTAAAACCAAAAAATGAAATTTTTGCGAGACACATTTAGGCCACAAGAAAACAGCAGATCCATGAAAACATTCAACAATATCTTCAGCAACTGAGAATTTTAAGCAAGGACTGTCAATTTAAAAATGTTGATGCAGAAAATAATAGAAATGATTATATAAGAGATGCATTTATTTCTGGCATTAATTCGCATACAATTCGTGAGCGCTTGCTAGAAAATTTTAATCTGACGTTGGATGAAGCTGCTAACCAGGCACAAGCAATTGAAACTGCTAAAAATAGTGCGCAAACCTTCAACAATACGACCATGGGTGAATCTCTTGTCATGGCATTGCCAAAGACGGCAACGGAAGAAAAAAAGAAACCACCAACAACAGAATACCATACGAGAAAATGCTTTTTCTGCGGAGATAAAGTTCACCGGCGTCAGAACTGTCCAGCTTTTAATGCTAATTGCCAAAACTGTCAGAAAAGGGGACATTTTGCAAATGTTTGTAGGAGCCTTAAGACAAATCTTAACGTCGTTACTGCTACTGATGGATCTCCTGAATATATACTCAACGAAGTTACGGCTGTTGCTGCGCCGGCCAGTTTAAAGAAATCAATCGTCACCATTGAAGTTAACGGCAAAAAAGCTAACGCCTTAATCGACTCTGGAAGTTCAAAAAGCTTTATCGATTATGATTTTTTTTCGAATTCTTCTTTTAACAAAGCAGAATGTACTGAATCTGTAACAATGGCCCAAACAACTCACACAATAAATTGCGAAGGACTACTTCAAGCAACGATTGTTCTTAATGGCAACGTTTACGACAAAGCTTCGCTTCTTATCGTTAAATATCTTTGCGCTGATGTTATCATAGGACATAATATACTAAAAGAACACTCAAAACTTGAAATTACCTTTGGTGGATTTAGAAAACCATTACAAATATGTAGTGTGCTGGCCTCATCTGTTCCACCAGTTTCCTTATTTTCGAATTTACATATCAACTGCTCACCAATTGCTGTAAAGTCTAGAAAATACAGCAGCGATGATCTGAAATTCATAGAAAATGAAATAAGTCACCTTTTAGCGGACGGAGTCATAGAAGAAAGCAGATCACCTTGGCGAGCGCAAGTTCTTATCACTAAAAGTGAAAATCACCGCAAACGATTGGTAATAGACTATTCTCGGACCATTAACAAATATACAGATTTGGATGCCTATCCTTTACCTAACATAGAAAAAATGGTGAATGACATTTCACAGTACGACTTCTTTTCTAAAATTGACTTAAAAAGTGCATACCATCAAGTATCTATAATGAAAGCAGAAAAACAATACACTGCATTTGAGGCATGCGGGAAACTGTATCAATTTTGTCGTATCCCGTTCGGCGTAACAAATGGAGTCAGTGGATTTCAAAGAGTCATGGACTGGTTAATAAAAGAAGAACATTTAACAGATACATATGCCTATTTAGATGACGTCACTGTATGCGGAAAAGACCGGCTAGATCATGATAAGAATTTAAAAAGATTCATGGACGCAGTTGAGAAGTACAGTTTAACTGTTAACAAAGAGAAATCCACGTTTTCAATTAAAACAATTAACCTACTCGGATACAACATTTCAAAAAAGTCCATTAAACCTGATCCAGACCGACTCCAACCACTTATTAGCTTGCCTATACCGACTGACAAAACTTTACTTAAACGAGCTCTCGGTATGTTTTCGCATTATTCAAAGTGGATACCAAAATTCTCGGAAAGAATACATAGCCTCGTGAATCCAGAATTCCCATTAAATAATGAAGCTAAATCTGCTTTTGAAGACTTGAAGAACTGCATTGCCAAGTCCACAATATTTGCTATCGATGAAAACAAAATGTTTACAGTCGAAACAGATGCCTCCGATAATGCAATTGCGGCTACATTGACTCAAGAAGGACGCCCCGTAGCTTTCTTTTCGCGCACACTATCTATAACAGAAAAGCGACATTCAGCGATAGAAAAGGAAGCGTATGCCATTGTCGAAGCCCTCCGTAAGTGGCGGCACTACTTGATTGGAAGATCTTTTCGACTGATCACAGACC
Organism: Craniophora ligustri; assembly: GCA_905163465.1. Lineage (NCBI taxonomy): Eukaryota > Metazoa > Arthropoda > Insecta > Lepidoptera > Noctuidae > Craniophora > Craniophora ligustri. Next base: position 8,187,743 of record LR990972.1, read on the forward strand.
AGCGATCAGTTTCTTTTATGTTTAATCGCACACATACAAGCAAGATAAAGAACGAGAAGATAGAGAGATGGCGATTAGAATTATCTTGCTACAAATATGATATTGTTTATAGACCAGGAAATGAAAATGACGCGGCTGACGCACTGTCACGTATCTGCGCCATACACACAGAATCTAAATTGAAAAACTTACATAGTGAACTATGTCATCCAGGCGTTACTCGAATGTATCACTGGATACGAAGTAAAAATCTACCATATTCGGTAGAAGACGTCAGAAAGATGACAAAGGCGTGTGCGGTCTGTGGAGTCATAAAACCTCGCTTTTTAAAAAATTACGGCAATTTGATAAAAGCTACTTCACCATTAGAAAGACTGAACATCGATTTCAAAGGGCCGATACCGTCATCTTCGTCTAACAAATACATATTGACTATTATAGACGAATATTCTCGATTTCCATACGCATTCCCGTGCCAAGACGTTTCCGCTGCGACTGTAATTAAACATTTATCGACTCTTTTCTGCACATTTGGATTGCCAGCTTATATTCATTCTGATCGTGGCTCCGCTTTCATGTCAAAAGAAGTAAAAGATTACTTACACAGTAGAGGTATATCCACAAGTCGAACGACAGCATATAACCCACAAGGTAATGGGCAAATAGAGCGTACAAATGGAACAATTTGGAAGACAGTACAATTAGCTCTGAAATCACAGGGACTAAAAATCGAGCAATGGGAAATGGTTCTTAACCATGCACTACACTCAATAAGATCTCTGCTATGTACAGCAACGAACCAAACTCCTCATGAAAGGATGTTTGTACACAATAGAAAATCTAATAACGGACATTCGGTACCAACTTGGCTTCTAACACACGGTCCTGTCCTACTCAAAAAGCACAACAGAACCAACAAATACTGTCCCATAGTAGAGGAAGTCGAGCTGTTGGAGTCCAACCCGGACTATTCTTTTGTAAGACTGAGTGACGGCCGAGAAACGACCGTGTCTAACAGACATTTAGCCCCAACAGGGTTAGAGAGCGAGGAAGAAGGCGAACGTATTGAAACTGTAGAAACAGAAAGTGACTCGTCATTTGTTTCTACAGAGAGCGTTGCGCCAGATACTCCTCAAATTCAGCAAACTACCAGGAATAGAAGACCACCTGCCTATCTGCAGGACTACGACACCTCAAACTAACCTAGAATACAGCAGGGGAGAATGTGGTGAACTCTTTGGTCGCCACATGGAGGCGTTGAGGTCTCTATCGGTCATTTGTCATGTAATGTCATTTTAGTTGATTAAAGCCAACATTTGGTCGATATATTCGTTCTTGTTATTTCACAACAACTCCGACGCAACTATTTGATGTCAATTTAGATGCATCAGTGTATATATGATGCCAGTCGAGCCAATTTTTATCGACAATGAAATTAAATCTTATATTTGCATTATTCTCACCTTTTTTAACATCTATATTCAAATGAATATCTGGAGTTAAAATTAATGATTCATAGTTAGAACTAAATAAAGGTAAAATTGAGGAGCAGTGAGTAGGCGCCTGAAGAGACTGAAATTTACGAAAACTAACTACTAAACAGGGGATTTTTTTATGAGTCCAATAACTAGCACTATTAACGTGATTTGAAAGAGATTGGAGGGAAGTAAATAAGGGGTGGATTGAGAACTGAAGAGCGCGAAATAAAAATTTGTCTGATAGAAATTGTCGTCTTAAACTTAAAGGAGGTTCACCACATTCTACTTGTAAAGCATTTAAGGGACTAGATTTCATAGCACCTGTAATGATTCTCAGGGCTTTGGATTGGATATTATCCAGTTTTCTAAGGGCAGAACTATAACAAGGTTCCAACAGAAACAAACCATAGTCCATAACGCTTCTGATAATAGAGTTGTAAATTAATTTGAGTGAAAACGGATGAGCACCCCACCAAACTCCAGCAAGACAACGAATAATATTTAAAAGACGTTCACACTTCCCAACAATATGTTCAGAGTGTGGAATGCCTGATAGTTTATTATCTAAAATGACTCCTAAGTATTTAACACTGTTTTTAACAGGAATTAAGTTATTGTCGTATTTAATAATAATTGGAGGCGGCAATCTCATTCTAGAAAAAAGAACAATGTTACTCTTCGAAGTGGATATCTGTAAACCGTTACTCACCACCAGTTATCTAACCATTGTTTGAGAAGTATTAGTGATGAGGATAGAGAGTTAGAAACTCTATCAATTGATCGTCCAGAATGATATAAGAGTAAATCGTCAGCATATTGCAGTATTTTAATTTAATTATTTATGGAAGTTTCTAAATCATACGTGTAAATATTGTATAATAGCGGACTGAGAACTGATCCTTGTGGTAATCCTCGCCATAAATGCCTGGATTTTTTTTTGTTGGAATTATCTAGACAAATATTAATAGTTCTATCATATAACATATTTAAAATAAAGTTACAAAAAATTGTGGGTATTTTTAAACCAAGAAGTTTTTTCAATAATATATCTAAAACAACATTATCATATGCTGAAGATATATCTAAAAATGCTGCAATTACAGATTCATTTTTTGAAAAAGAACATCTTATATCCGTAATAAGAATGCTTAAACAATCAATGGTACTTCTGCCTTTTCTGAATCCATATTGGCTGTGTGATAATAAATTATGATTTTCTATAAACCATTCTAGACGATTTTTTATGAGATGTTCGGCAATTTTACACATAACCGATGAAAGCGCTATCGGCCGATACGATGATACGTCGTTAATTGATTTACCTGGCTTTAAGATAGGAATTATATTTTGGGACTTCCAAGATGCGGGAAAGTTACCTGAAATCATTATTGAATTTAATATGTCTAAATAGCTACACAGTGTTTTATTTGTAAGGTGATTGAAGAAGCAATAGGGTATACCATCATCACCTGGAGCAGAATTTTTTGACTTCGATAATACACATTTTAATTCAGTTATAGAAAACGGTGAATTTATAAAGTTGGAATCAGAAATAGAAGAAAATATAGGAATAGTACAGATGATTTGAGGCGGAGCGGATGGCGGAGCAAGTTTGTCTAAAAATGAATCAGTTAGTTTTATAGGAAAATTAGAAGTAAAAGAGTCACTAAAAGCTGCTCTGAACTTTCTTATATTACGCCAAACTAAAGAAGGAGAAACTTGAGGTGAAATGGAAGAACAAAATTTCTTCCATCCATCAGACTTCTTTTTTTTCAAAAGCTTATGCGTCTCATTAGTGATTTTACAAAGATTCTCAAAATTTTCTAAGGTAGTTCGACTACTATACGTAGCTTCTGCAACTTTTCGTTTTCTAATAGCTGCAGAGCAATCAGAGTCCCACCAGGGTGGAGACGATAAATGGTTTGGTCTACTGGTTTTAATAGGGAATATATCATTAGCTGACTCAGTTAAAATTCTTGACAGAGTGTCCGCGCAAATATCTTTACTCTCGAGAGCGGATTGAAGTGATTGGATCTTACTGTCAACAGATAATTTAAATTGAACCCAACTGTCATTGCCACTGTCAGGCAATCTATATTTAAGTCGCGGATTTGGTCTGTTTAATGGTTGATTTTTGAAGGGAAATGTTATTATAATAGGAAAATGATCACTACCACAAGTAGAAGGAAAGATTGACCATGATAAAGAACATGCTAAATTAGGGGTACACAACGAGAGATCTATTGCACTTACTCCTTCAGTAGGGCTATTGCGACGTGTGGGTTGACCAGTGTTTAAAACGCATAAGTTATGTTGATCTATTATGGCAAGTAACTCGTCACCATAATGATTATTAGAAGAACAACCCCAAGACATGTGGTGGCAATTAAAATCTCCTAGAATAATAAATGGTTTAGGTAAAGAAGAAAATATATTATTTATTTCTAAAATAGTTTCATTCGAAGGGTGAGGAATATATACAGATACATAGCAAATATTATTTACAATAGCAGCAATAATTGAGAAATTATTGCTATGAGAAGGAAGAGGAAAATATGAATAAGAAAAAGATTTTTTTATGAGTATGGCTATGCCACCATACCCATCGGTCCTATCCTCTCGAAGACAAGCATAACCAGATATCCTAAATAAGGATTCTGGTTTTAGCCATGTTTCCGAGAGAGTTAGAATAAAAGGATCAAATGTGTTAATTAAATATAACATATCATTTTTTTTACTGTTAATGCTTCGACAGTTCCACTGGATCAGCCGAGCTGGATTGGGGTCCATTATTTGAAAGATTGATAAAGTTAGCAAGTAAAGGGGCAACGTTGTTCGGTGAAATTAAATTACATTGGCTTAAAAGATTAATTAGGTTAGTTATAATTTCTGTAATTGTTTGGTAGTTTTTACTTGGTTGTTTATTTAGTCCAACACCGTGATTAGGAGAAGAATAGTTAAATTCGTTGACTAAACGTTCGTGCGCTACCAGGTCGAATCCTTTCTCTAGTTTTGGAGGGTTTCGGGGTTTAAGGAATACTGTTTTTTTATAACTTTGAGAATATGGATGGGGACTAGATTCTTTAGACTGGATGTTCGGTTTAGAAGTTAGAATATCAGAATATGATCTTGTGGCAGGTTTATGAATTTTAGACGCTTCACCATAAGTAATATTGCTTTTGGCCATTGTCATTTTAATTTCTGATTGGCGTATGTATTCTGGGCATGTTTTGCTTGTAGCAAAATGTGAACCAGAGCACAGACAGCATGCAAAATGATCTTCTTGTACTGTACAGATATCACCTGTGTGACCATCCTGGCCACATTTAAAACAACGTGGTTTACCTCTACAGTATGTTTTTGTGTGTCCAAAACGGCAACACATATAACATTGTACAGTAGGAAAAGTGTATAGTTCAACCGGTAGAGCAGTATAACACATAAAGACACGTTTAGGAAGGACTTGCCCGTCAAAAGTAATAACTACTGATTGTGATGGTTTCCAAGTAGGAGCATTGTCTATGATAACTTTATAATTAAGGCGGCGAGCTTTTATTATATTTCCGCACCCTATAGGAACATTAATATTTGCAATAATCTCCTCCGGCGACAATTCAGTGGGAACGCCCTTTATTATCCCTATGCGCGTCGTATTGGATGTCGGGATAAAAGCTTTAAAATGGTTCGATTCCAAAATAGTTGAAGAAACGAAAGAATTCGCATGTTGGTATGATGAAAAAGATAATGACAATCTGTTTCGACCTATTTTTTTTAGACTGCCGTTTACGATGTTAATAAAATTGTGTTTTTTCAAAAACCGTCCAAATGTAACTGGATTGAGCGTAGTAGAACACTCAACCTGCTGTCTCTGAATGTGGACCGAATATGGAGCAGCGTCCGACTGTTCATATAATTTTCTACCTACTGGCGTAAAGGATTTAACGATGTCATTTGTTTTATGTGATAAATTACTTATATTATTACAACAATCATCTGGAATATTTTTTGATATTGCGTTACTCGAGGCAGAGGTAGATAATTCAGGAATATTATTCTGAGTCTTGGACATCTCACTATCATCACACAAGCAATCATTCTGAGTAGGTTTATATGAACCAGAATCAATTTTCTTTTTACGCTTTTTATTACAATGCTTACACACTTTGACTGTTTTACTTCGTTTTCTTTTATTTATATTAGATGCAGAGGCATCAGTATCCATACTTGATGCATCATTGCTGATGGTAACATAGTGAGATACCAGTACATTTGTATCTCCCGGATCAATGATGTCAGGAGGCTCGTTCATCTTTTTACATGTAAATACAATTAAAGATACAAAAACTTACCAAATCTTCACTAACACTACAATATATACACTACAAAGATAATAATTATAACATACAAAAATACTTTACTGATAAATTAATAAGTAAAATAATTAAATTCAAGTTTGAGCAATGAAAAACACAACCGCGCAAATTGAAGTTTCCCGCCCTTTTTTTCCGCGTGCACGTTGCCGCCGTTTTTACTTTCAAGTGTCATTGCAGTAGAGATGAGTCATACTAGGTAAATTTGATACTAGGTGCATCTAGTCCTATTCCGTACAAATACTCGATCTAAATACCTATTCCACCTAGTCCATGAAGTACGCGTAGTATAAAGTATGTTTCGGTTATAGTCTGCTAGTGATACCTGAATACTCGATCTAAATACCTATTCCACCTAGTCCATGAAGTACACGTACTATAAAGTATGTTTCGGTTAAAGTCCGTTAGTCAAGTCTGCTAGTGATACCTGAAAGTACGGTTACGGACGCAGTAATGAATTGTAATCTTCGCTTCATACTTTACACAGGCTTAGGACTGTCAACGTAAAATATCTATCTATATTGTAGATTGTTGACGTATTTAAAAGATTTCAATTGATTTTTAATCAGTTTTAGCCTATTTTTAATTTTTGTTTACATTTTTTAACTTTTTAGTTTTTTTAAAGTTTATTTATAATAAATATAATATAAGCTCGCAATCTAACAAGATTCGCGCGGGCTTCGGGTGCCATGTCACGACGCACGCCGTGTGCAGAACAGTCAGACTAGGTGGATCGAGTATTTTGTAACTTGGGAATAGGTGTTACCTAGTCTCGATAAATACCTAGTCCCTGAATCTATTTTAGTATATACGCTTCATCTCTAGTATGAAGTCTTCCTAATATTTAGTTGAATGAAGTCCCGACTAGTCTCTAGTATTAAACACGCAAAGATAGACTTCGGAATAGTGAGCGAAAGAAAAAGACAGCGCATACATATTCTTGCACGACACAGGTGCGTATCGCGTTAATTTTATATTGATTGAAATAAGGTTCAAATTCAAATGACTGAATGTAAGTTTAAACGGTTCGTGATCAATTCGCGCGAGCTTCGGGACACTTCGGGTATCGGCACTTCGGCCGTATCACGGTGCACGCCGTGTGCAGGAACAGTCCGACTAGGCGGACTAGGTGGATCGAGTATTTTGTAACGTGGGAATAGGTGCTACCTAGTCTCGTTAAATACCTAGTCCCTGGATCTGTTCTAGTATATACGCTTCATCTCTACATTGCAGTCTTCATAATCAGCAAGCTTCTTGTCTCATTGCTGTGTTTTCTCCAACATATAATACCTGTTTTGTCTTAATCCAAAACAATCATATTATATGTATTCGAAAACAGCAATGGTATGAAGACCTGTTTGATATCTGCTGGTGATCAGAAATAATGTAAAACACAAGTATGCAATGTGAATGCAAATCGTTAAATGAACACAAAAATTAAAATCATCTTGTGAAATTTAACATTCAGTTTTAATATCTGAAATAACCATCACTTTTTAACCGACTTCAAAAAGGAGGAGGTTCTCAATTCGTCGGAATCTTTTTTTTTTTTTTTATGTATGTTCACGAATTACTTAAAAACGCCTGGACCGATTTGCAAAATTCTTTTTTTGTTTAAAAGGGTAGACTTCACAGTTGGTCCCATTGTGACCACATCATGATCTGATGATGGGATCCCAGGAAAATCGAGGGCAACCCTCAAATTTTATAGGCAATTATCACGTTTTGAATATATTTACTGAAATTGTTCTAGTATTTGCGTCTGATAATCATCATTTGATGTTGATGAGCTGATGGTGGAAGGTAGAACTCCTCAAGAGTTAAAAGAAAATTCTTTCAGTTATAGGCATTTATTACATTTACATGTATTCTCCCTTTGGAGAATGTTCCCCTGTTCAAGTATTTGCATTTGAAAATCACCATCTCATGTAATGATCTGATGATGGAAGGTACAACGGTTAGGAGTTGAAGGAAAAATCTTTCATAATTATAAGTATATATGGATCGATAGTTGTATTCTTTCAGGCTGTTAGATTGACCTGATATGAAAAGTTTAATATATACAACACTAAAAAGAAAAAAATAAATTAACTTTAAAAAAAAAGAAAAACCAACTTCAAAAACTAAAAAGCAAAAAATAACTTCATACAGTTTGACCTTTTCTTTTAGTTTCAAAGGTATGAAGTCGGTGCCGATGATGTGGTGGTTTTAACCACCTCGCTCAAGGTCACTCGCGGTGAGTGTACTTACGTTTGGCTTGGCACCGACTTCATACCTTTAAAACTAAAAAAAAGGTCAAGCGTATGAAGTTATTTTTTGCTTTTTAGTTTTTGAAGTTGGTTTTTCTTTTTTTAAATATCATAATAACTTAATCATTTGTTCCATATTTCAAAATAATCTATAATTAGAGCAGTCCTCTCTGCTATAATACTCATTAATCAACAATAACTGGTAACATAAACTTAAAAACTTATTCATAACCATAATAGAATAAACAATCTTTTTCATAATCAATACAATAACTCCTATTATTGTCTCTATTAGCCTTATCATTGAGATCATATAATGAACTATGGTTATACAATCTTAAAATTATTATAAAGTAAATCTGACGCTGTATTAGCAATGTCAGATCTAATTACCTCCTTACAATAGTATTTTGAAAATGTTTCTACACACTTCCAGTTTCCCCTTTCTAATATCTCCTGTACTGGTCTATTATCTAGCCATCCCCGGGAAGCTACGGCTGATCTTATACTACCTGGGGAAGCATCTATTTTAGCTAATTTAAATGCTGACCTCACCCAACCTGCAATCATAGTTTTAGATGCCGGTTGGACCACTCCTGTGATGGTGATAAAAAGAGAGTTGACTTGGTTGTCTTGACAGCGTCTCCTTTCCGCGCTCTTAATCAACTCCCTTACATGAGTTACTGGACAAATTTTAGGGTCTTGATGCCGTATAAGAAGCCAGCCTGATTGTCTGTGGAAAACTGTGTCGGTCTTTGAGCCGAATCTTGGCCAGAAAGTCACAGTGTCCTCAGTTTCTACAAAATTTTGTTCACTAAGCTCCAAGAGGGTAAGATCATGTAATTTCCGACCAGAAGCTAGCAAAAGAATCAAAGCAGTGTAGTTGATGACCGTAGCCAATCAAATAAAATGTTTATATCCCATACAGGGAGTCTAGCAGGGTGTGATCTAGAGAGGGATATGGCTTTTAAACTTGTTGAATAAAAAAGTTCTTTGATAAGTTTTCTACTGTTGTTGCACAATATGTGGAAATAGCTGATTTATGCAGAAGAATTGTACTATATGCAAATTTATTTTGTAGATATAAATTAGCCAAAAACCTTGCCACATCTCTACCCTCTGGACTGTAACTGTTAATGCTATGGGCCTTACACCAGTGCAATCACTTCTTTTATGGAGCACTGTACGTGCTTAAGGTAGAAGGACGCCAGCGAACCAGAAGCACTGTGTCCATCGAGGCGTTATCACATAATATGTCCCTATCGCATCGTTTAGGTGTGACAGAACTCTGGGTATCATGTTCGGTGGTGGAAATACCCACGCTGTCTGGAACGACCATCTTTGGCTGAAAGCGTCGCAAAAAAGAGAGGAGCCATCTCTTGAGTTTAGAGTCACATACCTTGGGACTACAGCGGTCTCTCTTGTTGCAAAGAGATCTACTTCGGGGATGCCCCACTGCCTGAAAACTGCCTCCGTGGCAGCTGTTAGCAGGTGCCACTTGGGTACTGACCTTCCCCTTGACAGGCAATCTGCGATGCCATTCAGGTTTCCTGGTAAGTGGAATGCTGTCATTGTTATGTTGAATCGATAAGTCAACTCCATTAACCTGGTTGTTAGGCCCAGTAGATTTGATGACCTTGTTCCACCCTGATTCCGGATGTATGCCACTACAGTCCTGTTGTCTGATTGGACTAGAATGTGGGCATTTTGTAGCAGTGCACCCTGGGTGTTGATGACAGCAAACACTGCATACATTTCTTTCATGTTGGAATGACAGGCTTTTTGGTTTGTAGCCCACTTGCCTGAAAGGTACTGATTGTTTAAGTTTGCTCCCCAGCCCGCATCCGCTGCGTCTGTAGTCAAGAAGTGAGTTATTTATATTTTGTGTAGCGGGGTTGGACTGCTCTCTATCGCCTCCAACCACCACTGCAAGTCCTATCGCACTCTGGGACACAGTGTTCTCCTCTGACCCTTCCGAAGCAATCTTTTGAGAAAGACTTGTGCCCTGCGACAATGAAGCCGGCCCTGAGGGACTGCATGGTTGGCAAAATTTAGCATGCCCAATAAGCTCTGAAGCTCTTTTAACGAGCAGCTGTCTCGGCTCAGTATGCTTACCAGAGAGTTCTTTATACCCAGTACTTTTCTGGTGGGCAATGCTATTGTCTGGTTCTGAGTGTCCCAGACCAGACCGAAGTATTCCAGCTTGTGTGTGGGCTTGGTTATTGACTTTGAATAATTTACCTGCCAACCCAGCGATTCCAAGATGGCCAGTGTTTCCGCAACCTGTGCCAACAGCTTGGATTCCTCCTGACAAGCCAGGAGATAGTCGTCGAGGAACACTACGAGGCGTATACCACGCTCCCGGAGTACTTCGGACACCCAATTTGAGACTGCTGCAAATGCTCGGGGTGCCGAGGACAGGCCGAAAGGCAGTGCAGTTAGTTGAAGGATTTCTCCTTTGTAAACTACCCGCAAAAACCGTCTGTGAGTCTCCGCGACACTCAGATGGAAATAAGCCTGGTGAAGGTCGATCTTCACCAACCAGTCCTTTGTTTGAAGGAAGTTTATCACATCTACTTGAGAAATTAAGTAGAAGTGCTTTGTTGTTATATAAGTGTTTAGAGCCCTGAGGTAGAAAATGGGGCGCAATCCCCCATCCGGCTTCTTTATTAAAACCATCTTTGAGAAAAAGCCGGGGTTCAGATATGAGGGATTTTCTAAAATTTGTTTGTCTTTTAATTCCTGAATCATCTGTGCCATTTCTGGGGAAACTTTGGTGGATAGGAAATCCAAAAATTTCTGAGTAGGGAATTTTAGAGGAGGTTTCTTTCTGAAGGGTAAGCGGTAATCTGCAATCAACTTTACAATAACTTGGTTTGTCCCTAGTTGGATCCACCTTTCTGTGGCAAATTTCAAGCACCCCCCCCCCCTGAATTCCCTCTGTAAGTCAATTTTCCTGGGACTTGGAATTCGACTTTTCTTTATTGGAACGATTTTGATGAAAGGGCCGGTTCTTTCCAACAGTATGCTTAAATTTTTTATCTGACTTTCGGGTCTTATTTCTAATGAATCCTTTCTTATTTTGAAAAGTCTGATCACCCTGCCCTGAAGCCTTCTCTTTTAAATAGGTTGGGGTGTTTAACCAGACCTGGGACCCTCCGAGGGACTGTATAATAGGGAGTAGAGCTTCTCTACTGAAAAGGTATTCAGAGCTGGGTGGAACATTTCTTAATATGTGTCTAAGGTTCTCATTAGAAATTTCTTTTAAAATGCGATCACGCCTGACTTCTTTACACTCTGAACGCTTACCACATAAAATTTGCATAGTGGTTTCAGAGTTCATAAGTGATGTAGAACCTATGCCAAAATTTTCAGAATTTTTTTCAAATAAAGAATTTGGATTAAGCTCCTGTGGGTTAGCACTAGCCTAGTATTAACAATAGCCTGTAATGTTGATTTTAATATCTGTCTCTGCTCTAATACCTTGTTTTGTAAGCCAGCTAAACAAACTTCGGTTGATGCTAAATAGTCCTTGCTCTTACTAAAGTGACATAGTTCATCATTGATATGTAAGCCTGAAAACCCAGGGGTGGCAAAGCAGCTCAGTAAGACCTGTTTGTATCGAATGCCCTTCCAAGCTTGAGACTCGAACTGCTGCAATCTATTTAGTTCTGTAAATCTCTCACTATCGCTGGCCGGGATAATCTTTTTATTGTCAATCTCGGTGTTAAGAGAACCCCATTTGGGTGACAATGTGTTAGGTTGAGTAGGCAATGTAATAAATTCCTCAGACCTACTCTGGTTACCCACTAAATGTGACCTACTACTTGTACTGGTACTAGGCAATACCTGACTACATGGTAGATCTGAATTGTAATACACAGGATTATGGCTCAAATAATTAGATAGGTATGATACCTGGGACATTAAAGAGTCGATACGAGGGTCACTATTATAGGATCTCGACGTGTACTTACGGTTATTTCTTGTTGAGGTACGAGAACGTTTGTTGGGCAAGGGCGATGCCGTGCCCTCCTCAGACTCCGAGGATGAGGAGGAGCTACTTTCTGATGCCCTAGAACTTGGTGACGATATTTGTTCTCCATCCGAAGCAACATTATCATCATCCTGATTGTTCTCGTTACCTCTACTTACCCGTTCCAATTCTCTCTGAAAAAATACACTGCTGCTTTTACAATAAACACTAAAACACAATCACTTACTCTTGGGTGATTATAATCTATATGTAATGGTTAAAAAGTGCTTATTACAAAACTTTTTCTCCGGAAAAAGAAAATTTTCACAAACTATGGCGAATCACAAGAATGCAATGATACTTGAAAGTAAAAACGGCGGCAACCTGCACGCGGCGCCCTCTGGTGCCAGAAATAGGGGAGTTTTATTGATAAATCGAACGGATATTCTCGTAATTTCACAGAATCACAGGAACTGCTTCTTCATGTCATTGCTGTGTTTTCTAATACATATAATAAATACATTAAATGGCACGGCGAAATACTGCAATAAGTGTCATCTGTCGTCAGTGAAACGCAATATAATTACAGAGCTAGTGCCCGTTTAGTTCACAGGTAGCGTTGCAGTCGCCAAAAATGTCCAAGTTGCCAGTCTATTTCCGATAGTATATATTAGTCTATGGCTAAAACTATGTGTCAAAAATCAAATTCAATGAGCATCAAAGCTTAATTTTTAAATTGATACCTTTTAAAGTATACAGGGTTATTGGTAATTCGACGTATACCCGGTAAGGTATTTACATCATGCAAAAGTGAGCCATTTTTGAGCTATCGAGTTTTTTAACTTTTTTCAAAATTAGTCGGAAATGCAATATCAAGAATTTATTTTAATTATAGTATCAATTGAAAACTGTTCTTTTTTCGGAGTCTTTATAACCCTACCAGGGTTATAAATATTAAAACAACAATTATCATTCCAAATTTAAAATGCGAGACGAAAAACTATATCATTTCAATATTTTTAGGTTTCCGTAACCAAATGGCAAAAAACGGAACCCTTATAGATTCGTCATGTCTGTCCGTCCGTTTTATCCGAAACTATAAGAACTATACTGTGAAAACTAGGTAAGTAGATGTATTCTGTAAACTGCATTAAGTTTTTCACACAAAAATAGAAAGAAAATAGTAAGTAATACATTTTGGGGGTTCCTCATACTTATAACTGAAATTCAAAAATATCTATGAATTTTCAAATTCTATTTCTCAAAAAAGACACAACCTACTAGACAAATTACAGATGTTTTAGCGCCATAGACTTTGATTCTTTGTTTTTTCGTAATAGAAAAATATTTAGGCTTGACACTCTTGACAGCTGACAGATATGGCAATTAGACAGCAGATGTCAGCTTTGTAATCAGTTGCATTTTCATCGTAGCAAATTTTTGTCAATTATTATAACAGCTGTCCTAATTCCATATTCTTATTACATTAACATTATACATTTTATAAAAAAAGTGTTCTTTGTTCAGTGTCAGTTACGTGACGTTTAACAATACTATATAGATGTAATATTAAGTGCCCCAATCAATCTTTGATTATTGTATTTTTGACCGAGAATGTCGATTCCTCCACTAGTTTGCAGCACTCCACCGCCACCCGACCAGTGTGAAGACGATAAAGATCCTGAAGATTTTGATTTATCATACAATAATTGTAAGTACTTGTATTTATTACTTAATTTGTATTAAAAACATTAAATTTAACATGTCAAAATTACCTGGACAAAAACATAATATATTTCATAATAATAATTGTTTGTTAAGAGAAAAGACGACACTCTGACCGAGAATTGCTCTATTAGTTTAATTCTTGTCACTTAACTTATGTGAAATGCACTTCACTATAAAATTTACATCTGAACTTAACTAAAACAGTTTTCTCATCTTGCTCTTTGTGGTTTTTCACCTAAACACAATTTATACATATATAAAATTTTTGTGTCACATTGTTTGTTAGCAATGAACTTCTGAATGAATGAACTGATTTTATTGACACTGCACACTGTGTGTAGTTTGGCCCACCTTGAGAGATAGGATAGTTTTACATTTAGAATGTGTAGATGAAGTTGCTAGTAGATCAGCTAGTATACATTTATGTGTCAGAGTTAAATGACTGACCACTGCTATAAATAATTTATATTTTATCAAAAGCTAATTTGTTGTTACAGTATCACAAGAGGATGATGATGAAAACAATGATTACAACTATGGCAACTTTTCTTCATATAGTCATAACAAACCACTTGAGATCAAACACCAAGAGATTACAAATACCAAGGACACAGAGGTGACTAAAGGAATATATATGCAATATGATGATTGTAAGGAAACTGAACAAATTAGTATTAGCCTTGATCAGTTTGTAAACAATGACATTAATGAAAACAAATTTAAGTGTGAAGAAGATATTAATATTGAAGACTTAAATTTGGAACTAGATAAAGAAGTTGTCACCAATGTAATGGAAAATAGTGAAGAGAATGAGAGTATCAAACAAAGTACTGATAGCTTAAAAGACCAAAACATTCCTTGTAATTCCAATGATAGCAGTCAAGATGAAGACAATGTGACTGACAATCCCGCTGGTTTAAAAGAATCTAGTGTATATTTAAATGTCGATATACCTGAAGAATCTAGTGATATAAAGGCAAAATATAACACTTTGCCAGAAGATGATCTCAATTATCATTTGAGTGAAATAGATGTAGAATCGCCAAAGTATCTGCACATGCCTACAGAAACAATAGAAACTTTAGAAAGTCCAGATGAGGTTCCTGAATATTTGCAACAACCTCTTTCTAATGAGCCGGAACTACCATCAGATGGGAAAATAATAGAAGATGATTTTGGAGATTTTGATGATTTTCAATTTGCAAATAATGAACACAAAATCACTAGTTTTGTTGATAGTTCCAATCCATGGGACAACATTGATAATAATGAATTAGACTTTGGTAACTTCAAAGCCAATTTTGAGGAAAATAAAGGCAGCATAGAAGATTCATCACATTTAGAAAGTATATCCATATCCAATACTGATCACCTTGAGCATCAAGCTGTAGAATCAAAATTTGAAGATGATGAGTTTGGGGATTTTGATGACTTTAAATCATCTGCTGGAAAAATTGAGTCCAATGAAGTTGATACAAAAGATTTATGCCATGAATTACCAGTTCTTAATTTACAATCATCAGATAATGATCATCACATTATGGAAAGCATCACTAAAGTTTTAACTTCTGTATTTATTGAAGAAATATCAGAGCCTGATAACAGTTTTGAGGGTAAACTGGAATCATTGCTAAGTGAAACCTGGGGTCACTTAATGGAAACTGATGAAAGACAACCATATATTATAAATTGGAACAATTCGTTAGGACAGAAAACACTCTTAAAAGCTTTATGCATTGACTCCAGAAACATTGTAAGCTAATATTATTTTATATTATGTACTAGCTAATATTACTTTACGAATAATATATTAAATTTAAGAGCCAGTCTAGGGTGATGAATGGTGCAATAGTTTGGATAGTTTCTTTAACATCTACCTAAACATTATATTAATATTTTTTTTGTGTGTGTGTAACCAATCCGCAGTAGGCTAGTGTGGTGGACTATAGCCTAATCCCTTTCAAATGAGAGAAGACCCATGCCCAGCTGTTGGACAATAATGGGTTGATGATGAGTAGTATGTAGGATGTATGAAGTGTCATTAAGATTGAAGATATTTCATAAAAAAATAACGCAGTATTCAGCTTCATATGAAAGGCAAATTTTCTTCCTGGAAAATAGTCTATTTTTCCTGAGATATATTATGCACACAGATAGTGAACTCCAGAATTTGATTCCTATGAGACCTAAAACATACTGGTGAATTGTGTGTGACAACTGACATCTATATTATGCTTTTGATGAAAAGACAACCACTCAAGAGACAATCCTAGTGTGTGGCAATGTCAAACAAAAAAATGGTGTTTAAATAGGTATTATTTATTGTGAAATTCTTTCAGCTGTTTGGACCCAAATGGTGTAGCCACATGCCTAAATATGCAGCAAATTTAAGTGTTGCACCTCTCCAACCACAGAAACAAGTTTGTGCTTCATCAAATGTTACACAAAGTGAACTAGCTGCTGACAACACATCAAGCAAACCTACCACATGGTCAGATCCTTTTACTTCAGATGGACAAGAATGTAAGTTAATGCAGTTGAATTACATTAATTACTAAAATAATAACAATGAATCAACCTCAATATAAATTATGTAATTGGCACATTATGCAACTTAGTATGAACAACACGCAAGTTATGCACAGTCCAGATGAATTGCCAGAAAAGTAAAAAAAAAATGTGTATTGGACTAAATTATTGAGAATAATTTAACTATTGGAGCTTGTCATAATATAACTCACCTTGGTTATTCTTTTGCATGTCTTGCACTTGGATCAATAACATCCACCTGTAAAATATTTGCTTCATCCTATTCCTATAGTCACCTATGCCGAAGCCCTTCTCCTTGACCTTGAACACCTCATGGCCACCCTAGACCAAATGGCTCATAATCATTCTACCCTCAAGATATCTGAGCTACTTTCTCACGGTAAGTATTTCATGATTAAAACAAGATGGCAAATGGTAAAAGGCTATATTATTTTCATGTTGATTAAAAGTAAAATTAGCAATTAAACTTACAATTTAACCATAAGAATTTTGAGCTGTAAGTGAAAAAATTTACTATAAGTTTTAAAGATTTATTAATATTATACAAGGTGTACAGATAAATTTTAATAAAATTAAACACCTTACTCACCACAGAAGCATCAAAAATTATAATTGGAGGACACAAACTACTTTGGTATTTGACTTCTTGTAATATTACTTTATACTACATTATTGGGTAGTTCTTAAATCTTTAATAACTGCTTGTAAAAGGTATAAAACACGTATTAGTGTAAATTGGAAGCCTATATTATTAAAATATATGTATGCATTTTGATCTCTGTCAGCTGTGTACGTAATATAATTTCATGAACAATAGACCTATAGGTATATAATCGGGCTGGTTAGCTGTAAAGCTCTAATAGTAAAGGGTTTATGTAATATAATTTGCATATAATAAACTTTACTAATGGTTTTTGCATATGTGTGACATCAAAAAAATTAACTTTTTCAGCATGCCAAGAAAATGAAAGTTCAAACGCTCCAGCAAGACCAACAGATTTAGATGTTTTTCAAGGTGCCATACC
Organism: Craniophora ligustri; assembly: GCA_905163465.1. Taxonomy (NCBI): domain Eukaryota; kingdom Metazoa; phylum Arthropoda; class Insecta; order Lepidoptera; family Noctuidae; genus Craniophora; species Craniophora ligustri. The sequence goes on from LR990972.1 coordinate 8,205,119, forward strand.
CACTAAATCAGAGAATATATATTCTAGCACATTAAGTGTACAGCCAATAAGACAAATTAATCTACCTGACACTCACATTTTCACGCCAACTGACTCAGAAATTCCGAGGTCTAAAACAATACATTATGATCGCAGTCCCCCAGTCCTATTGCCTCAGCCTGTTGTGCCCGATAGTAAGATTACGACAGATAACCCAACAAAACAACGTACTGATAGTATAGTTGAAACTGGTACAGTAGATGATAGTGAATACTGGGAATTTCAAGATTTCAAGAGTACCTCTGATTCTATTCACTCGTCGAGATTAAGCCAATCTCAATCACCACAGGATAATAATTATAAAACTGCTACAACAGTTAACGCATTGCCAAAACCAAGTATTGCCTATGAAACCCAATTGTTGCAACCCATCAAGGTAGAGCCCGCGATACCTTCACTAAATTGGCCTGATCCGGGTGAAGTTAATGTTGCTTATGATGATTTCACAGACTTTATATCAATATCAACACCTTCAACTAAAACACAAGACAGCACTATGCAGCCTCCAGAGTCACAAGAGGCTATTCATATTAATATGTCTGATAATTTGAGTGATTTCAATGGAAAAACTGGAGATGCTTTTACAGAAGTTACAAAGCCCGAAATCGAAGGGTTTGACGATTTTGATACTTTTCAATCTGCATTACCCCTTAAAGATAAACAAAATATCTATAAAACTAGCCCATTAGGCACTTTAACTAATGATTATGCTTCTCCTAAAAGTCACAAAACTAAGTCTGAATCCATATCATTTATGTCTACTCGAAAGCTAAACGAAACTTCGCAAAATTTTGAATATAATTCGAACTTAGCAGAGCTTACCAACAAAAATCCTTTACCATCCGGCACACAAATACAAACAAGTCTTCTGCAACCTACGCCTGCTAATTCCAATACAATAAATACACAAAATCAAAGAACAACTGGACAGATACTACAACCTTTGTCGCTAGAAAGTTATTCTCAAATAAACTGGCCAAGTCCAGGTATAGATTTGCAAGATCTTTCAAGGTTCAATCCTGTTGAAACTCTACAATCACTGAAGAGTGATTTGAGTGTCGGTAAAGTTGCATCACCTGCTCACTCAAAAAACATAGCGGGGAATCAGTCGTCAGATGATGATGTATGGGGCGAATTTGTGTCGAGCAAACCTAAACAGCAGCAGTCTGTGCCAAATAAAACATCAGTATTTGCGGAAGACGACGAATGGACAGACTTTAAATCAAGCCCGAATGTAAAGCCGCAAAATGGTTTAAATACAATAAGTTTAAATGTCCATACTAACTCGAATATACAAAAAACTGTGATGAATAAATTTTCGATGAAAAGCAACCAAGCACCCATCGATATTCCGACTCTAAATTATATAACTCCCAAATCGAACCCCCACAAGACCCACAATGATAAACATTTCCAAAATTTATAACAACACAAACACATTTTTCTCATAATTTATTATAACTTTGTACTTAATAAAATAAGTATTACAAGAAATTATAATTATGTAAATAGGGTGGTGGTGTATGTACCTAAGTATAATTTGTAATATTGTTTAAAGTATATAGGAATATGTATGTACGTATGCCGGTTGTTCATAAAGGGTATAGTAATCTTAAAAAGAAGTTTGATGTCCTAATGAATAAAAATTCTAAGTGTATTTCGTCCTAAGTAAACTTAAGTTACATTCACATTATTATGTGTATTAGTCTAAGCTTCATTATTTATTATCATGAGTGCTACGACTGCATTAAATATAAATATATAGTAAGATTGATCGATTTCCTTGAACAGACTAAGTTATTGTTCGCGAGTATTAAAGCACCCCGCTCCTACCAACGAGTATTTTTATAGTCTTTGGCTCCTATCTATTGCATTGCTTTGCCTTCGAAATGCGCCTCGTCTAGCTACAAGGACTCACACTAAATCTTAAATACGTTAATAAAAGTCGTTACTAGCTCGAATTTTAAACTTAAATAGCAGATACGGAACAAATTTACTATGCCTAGTTTGCAGTTGAATGATCACATCTTATATTTAGCTAAATAGTGCTTGTAAACGATTGGGTACAGATTAGTTGGATGATTTTTTGTAGATAGGTTATAAGTAGTTTAGTTAACTAAATTACTATTTGTATCCATGTGTATGGTATATGGTTGGCATCGGTCTACACCTGCGTGTGCCGTGGTAATGTTACTGTGATTGATTCGTTTCTCGTGATAAGACGCGTCGCCACGCCGCGATCCTGAGCGAGTAGGTAAGACCTGTTAGATTCCCTTCTGGATTAGTTTACCCTTACTGAATAAACCTGTCCAATGTGAAAAATACTGTAATTAATTTTTGCACTAGATTTTAGTATAGTAGGTATCTGTGCCCGTTATAAGCTGTTACTACAGAACTTGTACAATATGACTAAGTACTTGCCGTAGCAATTTGTTAATTTCGTAGTGTGCAAGTTACTTCGACATTAAGTTCTTGTTTGTCTAACTGACATAAGTGTTGTGTTCATACAAAATTTAAGCGTTGAAAGCAATATGTTACTGTAAAATTATTTGATATAACGTACTGTATATAATGTGAATTATTATTATTATGTATAAATAAAATTGTAAATTTACTTAGTAGGTATTATGATTACTTGAACTTGTACTATCTGTTTATTAAAGCACTGATATTATTATTATATCATATTTATATCAATCTAGTAAATAGGTTGTATTTAGAGAGTGGTGGCACTAAATAAAATTTTATGTAACATAAAAAAAATTGAAATCAGAAAGTAAAGTTACAAAGTTTACAAATAAAACGAAATAAAATTGAACTATTCGTTCTCGGAAGTATATTTTTGTCAGTATTTTAATGGGAACTTAAAAAATAATTAATAAATATTTAAATTAGAAAAAAAATATTACCTACAACTTATTTAATTTACTTTAATGACCAATGTAATCTTATAAACGTTTCATTTATTTTTATACTACAAACAATTGGTTTCAGTCATTTTAATGATTGTTTAATAAAGTGTAAATAATGAGACTTATATCCTTCTAAACTGTGTTTTATTGTCTTCATAATTTTAAGCTTCAATTTCCGTATCTGAGTGCTCCATATCTTCTATGTGTGTACCAACGCCATCTTTGTCATCATCATCTAGTTGTGTTACGAATTTGGGCAAATTATTTTCCATTGTAATTCTAAACTGACATTGCTCGAATTCCGGCCAAGATATGAACCTGCAAAAAAATATTAATATTAGAATAATAATATACTATTGTACCGACTTAATTCATATATAGGTATATAGTAAGAATGTTCAAATTATAAATTATCTAAAGATCAAACAAACTGAGTATCTGATTGATATGGCCTAATGTAGAAATTCTTTAAACATGTGGATATGCTGTTGTGCTGAAATGTTCCTTATTGTAAAGAACTCTCATTACTTTATCTCTAGACCGATTTACAATTTTGGCTGACCCAGCAAACATTGTTTTGTCACATTATAGGGGTTGGTGGTAGAAAAGTGAAAGTTTAGGGTTATACATATTTTTTTATGCCAAATCATAAAAAAATAAGAGTGACATCTTCAAGGGTGTAAAAATAGCCTACGACCGATTCTCAGACATACAAAATTTTACAACAATCCGTTCAGCCCTTTCAGAGGAGTTCAGTGACAAACACCATGACACGAGATTTTTATATACAAGATAACATAATATAAAATGTTATTTTTACAGTAATAATTAAGAAAGTAGGTTTTTTTTTATTTACTGGTTAAGATTACAACTCACTTCTTGAACACCGTTATTCTTTGTTGGAGATTTAAGTCTCCAAATTCCGTAAAAATTGTCATGTGAGGTAACTGTGCGTCATCTTTGTCGGGTGCTAGGCCTTTATTTGTTTCTGGTGGATCTTGACCTGTTATCAGCCATACACCGCAACCAGGTATCCATTGTCTGAAAAGTACATATCATTTAGAGTTGATATACCTATGGCTCATTTACATTATCTGTTTTATTATTGTACTTCTATTTTTCCTTTATTCATTTATAAACATACTGGATGACTGCTGTGAACTGAAGTAGACAAAAGGTCGCGTGCAAAGACTATAAAACCACTTGACTGCTCATACAGGGCGACCCCTACTCGCGAACCATATGCATTGTAGCGCCAATGTTAGTCCGCGGTACGGGCGGCCATTTTAGTATCGACCAAATGTTAGATCCGTGCGCACGTGATAATAATCGAGATTTGTAAAAACATATCCGTCCAAAAATACGACATTATGCCTTCCTGTTCCAGTAGGTGGTGTGGTAAAATATCTAAGATATCTAATTATAAAAAAATGGCATTACTTTTCATCGTAAAGTACAGTTTTAATAAATATTATTTCTAATGCAGAGCTCAAGTTAAACTGGTTGATAAAAGTAAACATGCAACATGCCTCTCTTTCTATCTTGAGATATTTGCAAAGAGTAAAGTAAGTATTAGGGATATTTGGCTATACTTTCGTCTCTTTCTTTACACATAGTTCAGTAACAACTTTTTCTTGTAGATATCGATAAAATGTAAATTAATGTTTATAATATTTAAATGTCATTTATGTGTTTCCCGACGCGACGGTCCCGGAATAGAAAGAACAACGGCTAAATGCTGTTCAAAGAGAAAATGGTTTCCAACAAAATCCAACAACTGACTGCTTTGAATCTTTATAAAATAGACGCCGATTATTTTTATTTTTTCGAAAACGGTTATAAAATGCTACCATCAAAATATAATACAGATGATTTAATTAGACCGATTCTTAAATGTAGGTACAGGATAAGAAGTTTTTTATTTTATCGATATCGATTATTGTCGAAAAATTGAGTAATCCGCACTATGGGAGGGGCTATCGTTCTTACATTGTTGCATTAGCAAATCACAACAATGCATTTTTCTTCGTCCCCCGGCCCGCAGTGGTGAGTCGTGAGCCTAAACAAAATTGTTACATTGGCTCTCAAGTGGTTATATACTCGTTGGTCGCTTGTCACCTATATTCATGTGATCGTTTTTTTTATACTAATGCGAGCATCACTCTATAGTCTATACAAATATATACTACCTGGCCTGGTAAACTTTGTAGTGCCTTCAAACCAATGAATGCAGTGTTAACTAAAATATTTCCTTGTAAATAGTTATTCTGTTATTCAGGTAATAGGACCTAATTAACGTGGATATATATTTTTACACAATAGATATCTTTATAAATTCGGGGGTCATTGTCATGTTGACTGAGCACACTTAAAAAAGAATTACAAAAAAAAACTATAAATTAGTGAAGTTTCATTAAAATCCATTCAGTAGTGTTTGTGAAAGGAGTAATATACATTTATACGAACTTTCGTGTTTATAATATTAATAGGGTATATACCTAATTATTATTATTATTATTGAAAAAACAAACTGTAAATGAGTCTTAATAAAGTTATCAATACATAGGTACTACTTACTCTAACATTGGTATAACTCTAGTAGATTTGGAAAACATGTGAGGTTTGAAAAAATACCATAGTAATGGTAAATACTCAGATGGACAAGGTAATCTGTCTTTTTGTGTAATGTTTACCAACAAAAGTCTGTGTTCATCCATCTGAAAAATTAATAATTAGTGACCGTTATTATTAAAGACAGGAGAAAGGCAGTAATCTAGTCATGGTGTTTAAACACTCATAAAGATTGCTAAAGGCAAAGAGGTCACAATAACATATTATTGCAATAATATTTGTCGTAGTTTGTCTATAGTATAGCTGGACGGAGTAAGCTAATAACATATTTTTAATAATAATAATATAATAATTAATTATACATACTAATGATATCTTTTTGCTGTCTGGCATATATGTCCATGGTAAGAAGTGAACTTTTGGTACACTTGTTAGTACTTCATGATTGAAGAGCATCTGAAATAATGCTGGTATTGATCTATGCTTTTTCAACTGAACCTCATTATCTGTAAGAAACTAAAATATTGAATAAAATAATAACATTTTAACAATCAAACATTTATATGTATTAATACCATACTTCATAGTGATGCCCTGGCATGGTAATGAATAAATCTGGTTTCCCAAGCTGATTTGTTGTGTTGTGAAATATTATATTGTGGATTAAGTGTTTCACAAAAGACAATCCAGGCATTGATCCAATTATTTTAACTACTCTACCTGCAAAAAAAGTTAGTTATATGTTTCAATAAGGAATTCTTATTCAGTTACAAAATCTTAAGGTAAGTATAAATAGCATTTTGTTTCCATCTAATTGAAGTTTGAATTCTACACACAAATCCTGTTCTCATAATTTAATCTTTCACGGAGTAATTATAATACACATAAAATTTATTGTTTCCATGAGCGTAGCGAGGTACAGGAGGTATGGGTAGGGGGGGGGTGGATATAGTCCAGTTTACTTTTGATCAATGTGTACTACTGCACATTTTTTCTCCGTCCCCATCCTATATCCTGGCTATGCTCCTGATTGTATGTATGTATAATGACATCACATAGGAGCCATCATGACTATAAGCTTTTCAAATATCTTGATGTCCAGGTGGAAATAATAATAATGTGTATTGAAAAAAGGACATTATTTTGTTAAAAAACAGAAGTGTTTAATATTTTCCTTTCCCAAGCATGCCCCAATTGTGGATGACAGCAAGAAAATATATATTTGAGGCCTTGCCTATTTAAATTAATAAGACAGGTGTCTTATAAGGGCAAACAAATTTGCTATGCATCACTTTTGTATTGATAGGGGTGCAGGCTTGCTACTATATATTTACTTATTTTAAAGTTAGTTCCTGAAATAAGTGGTGTATTTAATTTCATTAATAATAATAATAATACACACCACTATCTTCAGTGTAGAGGTCACCTAATAATTCTTGGATTCTATTTCCTTGGTCTAGTTTATCTCTAAAAGCCAATTTCCACATGCCAAAAAAATCAGCTATCTTAAATGATACTCTATCAGAATACTGTTCCTGCAATGTCTGTAAATTAGTTAGACAAATCATTATTAATGAACACCTATTTATTGGGTAGACGTAGACCCAGATTTGAGTACACTATACTTTAGATAATAATCAAATTCTTTAATGGCATTTGGGTTTTACAAACATATGAAATCCCTGACCCTCACTGATAAACTTACTCTTAAATGTGTTGAGAATTGACTGGACATTTCATACATATAAATTGGATGGTTTTGACACTGCAGTAGTTCTTTACTTAGGAATCCAAATCCTGGATTGACTTCGATTATGGGCGAATTATCATTTATACGATCTTTAATAGTGGTCACTATTTCTTTGGCTGTTTTCTTATTTATCAAGTACATACTCTCAGGCGTCTTATACTTTTTAAGCAGTGAGTTGGGAACTTTCCCTTTAATATCAGTATACTCAGGAGAACTGTTTATGTAATTGACGACATCCGTAGATAGTTTCGGAGGAGCTGATTTTTCTTTAGTTTGTTTTGCTGTTTTGTGACATAACCTCAAATTACTCTTCAGATCAATTCTTTTGGTGCAAAAAACGCTTAGTGATTTTTTATACATTGTAGCGAATAATTACTAATAATTTCTTTTTACTATTTTTACTTCTTATGCTCGTTTAAAGCAGCACAATACCTTACTTTCTGAACTTAAATCTTTCAGAAGCTATAGTTTATTCGTTTCATTCTTTTCATACATCAGTAATTCAGTACCATAAATGACACTGATGACAGTGGACAGCAAAGTTTTGACGTTGACTGATTGTCAAGGCAATTGCCACAAAAAAATATTTCTTCCCTTTCGGGATTAGGCAAAGGGGTCTAGTTCATAAAGCCTAGTCTTCAGTATTTTAGTCTTGAGTACTTGATGATAATATTAATAATATTTCGTTTATTTCTCTCAAAAAGGTACATTAGGGACATTTAGGAACTAAATTAGGTACAGCTTAATCTAAAACCTTGATGAGAGCTGGCTGGAGTTTGTACTAGGTACGGAACCTATGTGACAGATCTCCAGGCTCTCGCTATTAATAAATGAATCATAAAACTGTTTACAATGAGACGTGATACTGATAAGATGTAATTAAAGTTACGGAAAGAAATATACATTAATTCATGTATATTTATGACGACCCAATTAGTCCAGCGGTAGTTAGCGCTGCCTTCTGTTCTATGGGTCCTGGGTTCGAATCCCGGTAGGGACAAATGTTTGTGTGATGAGCATAAACATTTGTTTCCGAGTCATGGATGTATTTATGTATAAAAAAAAAGTATATATGTAGTGTATCAACCAACTAGTATCCGTAACACAAGCCTCGTTGCTTACCACGGAACTAGATGGCGCTGTGTCATAATGTCTAGGAATATTTATTTATTTATTTATTGTTTTTTTTAAATAAATAAAAAATAATAATATAATATAAATATGGTACTGAAACCTTTTCGGAAACCGGCTTGTTCGGGAGGCTGGGAGTCGTCGAACCTGCGTGAGACTCTTTTTGTGATGACCCTTGATCTCCCTGAGCAACTCAGGTTTGGATGACACGATTCTGCCATCGTCGGTCTTCAGCTTTGTCAACTGACTTTGGCCTACAGACAGATCTCTGGTGAATATTTTAGAGCCTCTATTTCGGCTTATTGCCTCGTTCACACAGTTCGTGTTGAATTGACGAATGTCACGTTTTAGAGACTTTGAGATCTGTCTGTTTAATCGCCGGTACTCAGTTTGATCATCTGAAGACTGCAGAATCATCTTGCGCCTTTTATCCATGAGCCGCAAAGTGAAATCCGAAAGCTTCTTAGTTCTAGCAGTGCGTCGGGGTCTAAAATAGTTTGACTCGACTGTATGGACAGCTTCTACAAATCCGTCGTTGAGATCGTCAACATCGCTACCTAGGCAATCGAAAAGATTTTGTAATTGGAGCTGAAAGTGTTCGGGGTTTTGGATTTCGGTTGGTGAAGGACGGAGTGTAGACTTCATCAGTCGAGATCTTTCCATCCTAACATTAAGATTCAATGTGCCTCTGACCATGCGGTGATCACTGCCTGTTTTCACATAGTTGATCACTGAGACATCATTGAATATATGTTTTTTCGTCGACATGATGAAGTCAATCTCATTTTTGGTCGTACCATCGGGACTCATCCAGGTCCATTTCCTATGTTCGCGTTTCCTGAAGAAGGAGTTCATCATAAAGAGACCCTCCTTCTCCAGGAAACCCGCCAATAGGTGTCCCCGGTGATTCCGTTGCCCAAATCCAAATTGCCCCACTTTCAGCTCATTACCGTTTCTCTTGCCCAACTTCGCGTTGAAGTCCCCCATTACAACGGTGAAGTGAGATTTAGAACTATGCATGGCTCTGGATATGTCCTCATACATAGTCTCATCGTCGGAATGAGCCGAAGTCGGGGCGTAAACCTGAATGACCTTCAACGAATACATTTAGGTGATTCTGAGTATAAGGTACGCCACTCTGGTCGACACACTCTTGATCTTCAACACGTTGTTGACAAGGGACTTGTTGACGATAAACCCGACACCACCCTGGGACTGTTGCTGGCCCTCCCGGAAGTATAAAAGGTTACCGGATTTTAGGATTATCGTGTCCCCCCTCTCTTCGGACTTCAGATAATCCCACAATATCCCATCAAACCTTGCTCAACTCCTCCTCAAGTTCTGCCACCTTTTCGTGCGTCCGCAGTGTGCGCGTGTTATATGTTGCCAGGTCAATCCGTCGTCGTTTGTGGTAGCCGGATCTCTTCCGGAGATTCTTTGCACCTCTTGCCCCACCGTTACCTCGACCGCTACCACAATGGACATGAGGAATAACGGGGCCGCCGGGGACTAGGAGCCGTTTTTTCGGTGCAATCATATTGGGGGGATATGCCATAATCGCCACGCTTGGCAGGTTGGCTTGTTGTAGTACTCGGAGGGCGCTGCTGCCCAACCTCCGGTGAATCCCTTAGTCGCCTCTTACGACACCCACGAGAAGATATGGAGTGGTGCTATTCTAAGCCGGCACCACGCAGCGAAGCCGGTACCACGCAGCGATATATTAAGTATGATTGTAATAATATGTGTTAATATGAATTTAAAATCCGAAATAAATAAATTATAATTATTATTATTTGACTATTTGATGACAATTAAAATCCAAAGGTTTTTATTTCAAATAAACTTTTTCAAGCACTTTTAAAACGTTAATTCTAGTTGCACGGTTCCAAGAAGTTGATCTTATGGAGATGAACTGACAAGAAACTATAGACAGTCTTTTAAAATATTGGGTATTGTAATACAATATTCAAATAATAGGTGTGCGAGGTCAATGTAAAAAATATAATGTAAGTATGGAATGTCTTAAATCGTCAATAGTCAAATTAATAAAAACAAGATAATACCGTATGCATAATTCTTCAGACATTCGTGTATTCCCGTTCGTCCCCTCGACTTCGTCCCCCGAGGGGGACGAACGGGAATTCGTTATTTATTTTCCCGATGGTCCCTCTAAATTTTTTGAGGGGACGAATGGGAATAATTTATTAATTCTTTTTTTAGGTCTATTGCTCCCACCAAATAATATAAGACTGGTGGTTTTAATTGGTAAAAAAAACAAATTTGAAATAAAAATCAGTCATTTATTAAGGAATAAAAATCACAGTGAAAATCACAGAATCAACTTTGCGATAACTCGCAATATTTTTTACATAATATTTTTTTAATTAAGAATAAATAAAATTTTCCTTATAACTAAAAATTATGATTAAAAAATCAGTGTAGAGCTTATAATAAAAAAGTCTGTATTATATCACAATTAAACACTACAAACAGACTTTTTACCATTCTGGTTGTTTCCTTTTGAAATAAAAGTCACTATTTTTGTAGTCACAGTTGCTTATGTTATGGCAAAATTTTACGTTTTACATTATGTAAGTGATAAGAAAAGTTTACTCATTATTTTAACACATAAATAGGGTCAGTAAATTATCACACTTTCAAAAGCAAAATTAAATGAAATACCCAAAATATCACGAAATCAAGGTAAAAATAGCAAAAAAAAACTTATCGTCCTAATTTTTTTTTAATCAAATTTGCTTTTTGTTTTGCCTTTTCCTTAAAAATTGATATCCAGCACGCAGAAGCACGATTCCACCTTTTCTTTGTATATACTGTAAACAGCTTCCTGTACTACCAGAGGGACCAGGATGCGCTTCTTGTGACATTGTTGAGCTCTAAAAAACAGGAGACAATAATTACACACTTATTAATACTTATAATTTAGAATGATATTTAATAATATGTGTATACTAAAATTGAATACAAATTTTGATACCGTACATTATTAGCATAAATTAATAAGACATGAGACAATATAGTATTGACTATAAACAATCTAATAATATTTGTAACTTACAAAAATGTAGGTACTTACATCAGTAGTTTTCCGCAGAACTCGTGTCGAATATATAGTATTATTATTACATTCACACCCGTGCACTTTCATTGTTTTGTCAACACTAACCCGTCCGGTCTAATTTAAGGATATGAAAGGGAGAGAATGTCAGGTAAACCAATAGGATTTACGCAAATAACACAATGTTATCGGCACTCTTTTGTTAACTACCAGCATCGCCGGCGCTTCCCGCCAGAGTTGTTATATTTAGTGTAGGTAAACATAATGCAACAATGATAAACTTAGGATACGATTTATGATTCATAAAAAAATTGAGAAGAATTTTGTAAGATAAAGATTAAATCTAACGAAGTAACTAATTTAAAAGTAAACTACGAAACAACGAATAAACATATTTCTGCACAAATCTTTTTAGTGGGACGAATGGCACTAAGCGAAGAACATATTCCCATTCGTCCCCTCTTAAATTAGGATTGGGACGATCGGGAACAAATTAAATATTATTTTTGTAAATTCCCGTTCGTCCAAGTCGTCGAAGTCGAGGGGACGAACGGGAATACACCCAGACATTAACTACTTACATGGAACTCACATTTACAATAAAATTTTACAAGAAGCTAATATTAATGAAAACAACTTCATGTCGATGTCCCAAAATAGCCAATTAAAATATCTATTTGTGTCTCTTTACTGATTGTATTAGCTCTTAGCATAAAATGTATTGCTTCCCTATCGCGTTATTGTAAATCTTACGTCACACAAGTAAAGTCCATCATAAGTACCTACCTTTTTTTTACCTACCTAGTTTGAAGAATAATATACTTAGTTTATAAAACATTTTACCAAAAAAACCGCTTTCAAAAATTTTTAAAAGCACTAAAAAGTTCAAAATAAGTATACTATACTATAACTTACTCTAATAAACCAAATCTTGATTAATTAACCTATAAAATATCCTACCTATAACCTGCATACCCAATAAAATTGAACTATTTTTGGAGTCGGTGCCAATACTTAGCTGACCGATACAACTTTGTTTTGCCACATTATAGGGGTTGGTGGTAGAATAGTGAAAATTTAGGGTTATTATTTAGTCGCCCATAATATGTAGGATTACATGCCTAAGTTATTATTTTGTTAGTTACGTAATATTATAAGTTTATAAAATATAATATTTATTTATTTATTTATTTATTTATTTAATGCACTTACAATATGTTTATTGGCTTGGCACCATGGCGCCAACTCCAATAATAGGTAGTTCAATTTTATTGTGTAGGAGGTGTTCAACAGTGAACCATGAAAAAGTTGCACATTCATAGCTGTAGTGTTTCTAAACATAATAAAGTTTTTTTTTTACTAAAGTGCTTCTCATGTATCTGACTTCAATTTAGCATATTAATTTTAGACCCAAACTTAACAGGATAAGATATATTTAAGTTTTTTTTAAAGATGGGAAATGGCTCACTGAGTCCACCCCGTGGTACACTCTGAACCGGGGTCTAGGTCAACAGTGAACCGACACGTACACTGTGAACCATCCTATTTATTTTACAGTAAATGATGACTATTTATGCTACAAAACTAAAGGTAAAGCAATAAAACGTCTTGTATATTTAATAACTTTTAAACTTTTAAACTTTCGCGTTGCCTCGCGTATAATATAATGTCTTGTATATGTATATGTTACCAAATAATAAACTTTATTAAACCTAAATGTTTTTAACCACAGTTTTTAACAGTGTGTTTAAAATATTCATGGTTATAAATGGTTATAAAAAAAATACAAATATCTTTATAAATTATGTATAAAATTCAAAACCTACCCACACAAAGTAGCAATATATGTAGAGGTGGGTACACAGTGGACCGGTTCATTGTTCAATCTACGTTCGTGGTTCACTGTGTACTACACCCACTATTCGATATTTAAGGGTATGTTAAAAACAAACAAAAAGAGTTACTGTAGTAATTTCAGTTTTATATGATACCCCATATACACTATAATAAGTATAATAAATTTCACACAGAAAAACTATACATAACAGAAGTAATAAGAAAAGATAGTACTTAGGTTTTATTTTGTTTTGTCGCCGAAAAGTATAATGGGGTCCACCACACGGGCGTCTTTGGTGCTAGCTCGCTCGCGACGGGGAAGCTGGCGGCGCGGTTACAACTGTTTACTTTCGTGTCCACGACACGGTTTTGCAACGTCGCGGTTACAAAGTAGGAAGGGTGGCTCAGTGTGTACCACTGGTTCACTGTTGGACATCTCACCCTATGCATGTATTATACCTACCTATGATTTATTTTTGTAAAAAAGATTTTTATGTAATTATGTTTGTAACGAATAAACTCAAAAAGTACAGGACTGATTTTAAAAAATTCTTTCACCATCAGTATGCTATATTATCCCCGAGTAACATGGGCTATATTTATTACAAGAAAAAAATAGATATATCCCAGCTCCGCTCGTGTGGACATTTGTTATCTTCACCCGTGCGGAGCTGGCATGGACAGCTAGTGTTAAATATAGGTATTATCTAACAATGTAATAAGTAGTTATGTATAAATATACATAAATTAATATATAACATGATTGCCTCATTTTACATGATAGACTAATTTTGAATATGATTTAAGTACTGGTGTAGGTATATACATAACATTATTAAATATTGAACAAATTCGCATAGTTTCATTATCTTAAAACTTAAAATTTTGTTAAGTAATCATCATGAATATCTACGTGTTTTCTTTATATTTGGTTTTTTTTTTAATGGGACGTGCCCACCCCCCCTGCAACTTCTGTAAGCCAGGATCAACAATAGTAACCATCCAAAATATCGTCGAGACAATAAAGCCCGACGTGTCCCAGGGGAATGATTTTAACTGTCTTGATGTTTACAACTGGGTTTATATTTGGATACTTGATCAAATGATCATACAGTCAAACCGACACCATACTTTGTAGGGAATTTTAAATAAATAAATAAATATTCAGGGACATTTTACACAGCACCATCTAGTCCCAAACTAAGCAGAGCTTGTACTATGGGTACTAGACAATGGATATAATGCTTATATACTTTTTTTTTGTAAATACATACTTATAATACATAGGAAACACCCAGACGAACACAAACACTTATATTCATCACATAAATATTTGAGTCCCGTGGGAATCGAACCCACGACCTCGTGATCAGCAGTCCGGTACTCGAACCACTAGACCACATAGGTCGTCGTTTAATTTATATCACCAACTACAACTATAACCAAAAAACAAAATAATAAATTATAACACCAACACCGACATATACACTACAGCGCGTATGACCTCAATGCAAAGGCTAAGTTTAAAATTTAGGAATAGAAAAGAACGCAGTTATCTATGTACGAAGGTGGGCACATTCTCTTCGTAATAATAAGCGTCACTACCCAACTGATAACGTGGGTACCTAACTAAATGAATCCGGATATGTACGTACGTGTTGATTGGTATCTAATATAATTAAATTACGTCACGGTAGCTGATCTCAGCGTCATAGTTTTCAGTTACCTATTGGAAAAACCAACCCTTGTGTTTGTGGTTAGATACTCGTTGGCTTACACTTTATATATTTGATTTGGTGTGTTTGGCTATTAATTAACATTGGGTCTTAGTTGATAAACATTTACACTTTACACTACACTTTGAGACACGCTACGCTGGTCTACAAGCATTTCATAAAGCTGAAACCAAAAAGACCATTTTAAAAATCAGTGAATTTTGGGTGATGTTCATCAATGTCTTCTATTTAATTTACATATAATTTCTTAACATATCTATAGCAGAGTGTTCCAATCGTCAGTGTCCTAATCTGAGGACGGACGATGTTTGTTCTTACAAAAGTGACGACATCATAATTTATCTATTGATAAACATATCTGAAGAAATGTTGAAACATGTCATTATACTTAGCATTTATGCTAAATATCTATTGAATATTTACCCTGTAGGTACTTACTAGCTCTTACTTACTAGGTCGCTAAATGGTTAGACAACTTTTTTTTAAATCAAGAAATAAAATCTTCATAATAACATAGGAAAAAAAGGTAACAACTGAACTCTCTTGTCTTTGCTTCTTTAAAAATAGTAGAAGATCTTCCTTATCTTAATCGACGACGATCGATGTGTAGGATGAATGAAGAGCCATGATGTTTTTTAGTAAATGCATTCCACTTATACTATCATGTATCTCTGAAAAATAAATAATTAAGGGTAATCATAATTACCTTTTGTGCAATGCAACTGAATTTCTACTCGGGCCCGTGACAATGTTATCTGAGGCGATAATCACCGGGCCTATCCGTCGTTGATATATATGTAATTTAGTAGCAAAACTTTCATTCTATAAGAATATCATTCTGATTTTTGGGAAACCAACAACTAAATATGTTTTTAGTGTACATTTTGCTGCAGTTCGCCTTTGTAATTGTGCCTGCATCCGTCATATTTGAAGATTGCGGTAAGCATATTATCCCTATGTTTATTATTTTTTAGAATCGTCATTTGACTGTCATACACTCGAAGATAAGCGCTATTTGTGTTCTACTTGCATTGTTTGTATATATAAACAAGTTTAATTGGTTAACTTCGTAATTAAAATATTGCCTAATTTTTATATCCGCAAAATTGACATGCCCCGTAGGCCGTATAGGTTCGTAATACAGCCTACAGTGGTGTAATACACCCGGTGCAATGGTGTCAAGACCCCAACAAATTATATAAAGCATGCCAGCCGTATTATAACCTAATGGCTGATGATGTCATGATGAAACGTCGGAAACATTCCAGATACCATGTCTCTTCTGCCATGGAATTGGATGCATTTAGTGTGCACTCTTGCACCTTCCATCCCATTTAGCTCGGCGGGTGCGGTTGGTGCTGTTTATATTGCTGTGAAGCTCTCAAGAGGCGCAAATATACTCGTAGTTTTCTTGATGGGTTTTATAATTTTGTCAATTTGGGATTAACGTTTACGACGTGTCTTCCGCCGAATTTTTGATTGAGGATTGGTTGACAGTTGACACTTCACGTGCCCGGAGAGCTGGCTTTATCTTAGGCCAAATAAATAATTAGCATTGTTATTGTCATTTAACGTTGCAATGTTACTAGTCCACCTGAGCACGCTTTTCTGCAAGATTCACTCGTGACCCTCAAATTGTAGTCATCGAGAAAACTCAGGCACCTGATTCCATTCCTTCACTGTGCGGATAAAAACCGACGAAGCGAAGCGTTTCGTACGGGTTTCGGGAATTTCCACCATAAATCGGTGCCGCGAAATCTTAATCGGAATTGCGGATAGTATAGCAATTAAGTAAGGTAAGTTAAGTATAACAATTTAAATAGCTACAATTTTCTTATAAAATAAATAACCAATTAAATTCAGTACATTTTAGTACTTTTTTACGGTTTTTCAGTAAGTGTAGCTATGAAAACAATTCAGTCACGGCTCTAAGTAGGTTTAGCTTTTTATAAGTATTTTTAATAGTAGGTAAAAGAGGAAGCTTAGATAACTACCAACTTAAAAAATGCTATCGAATAAACAAGGAGGGGTAGTAATGTAAATCAGAACATTATAGTAATAAAAAATGATAACCATTTACCTACTTGTTTATCTAACTACAACGTTTACTTTGATCTGATTGGGACCTAATCAATTTATTGTTTTATATACCTACTTGCCTCTATATAACGATATAAAAATCAAGTCGTTCAATATGCCATTTTTATTCAACTTATTAAATTTATGATGGCAAATCATTAATAATACTTATCTATAGGTACATATAAAATTTAGACCATAATACATATAAAATGATACCATTTTGTTTATCATTGATTCACTACAATGAATCAGTAGATACTATCTGAATAATTAATGACGTTGTTGCTATTCAGAGGTAGGTAAGTAGCAGTGGCGTAGCGTGGGTATTTGCCGCCTGGGGCCGTTTGGTAATTTGCCGCCCCGTTTTCTAGTAGTATAAAAATGAGGTCGACGCGGCGACGTGGCACTTGATGCCGCCCCCTTTCATATCCCGCCCGGGGCCTTGACCCCCTTTGCCCCCCCCCCCCCCCCTACGCTACGCTACTGGTAAGTACCTAGTATTCGTACGGGCCATAATAATACCTAGGACCTGAGTACCTACGACTAAGTACCTCGGCACCTAGAACCTAGCCTTTATTTAGTTTATTGTTTCCAATTTTATACATATAAATACTAGCTGACCCAGCAAACGTTGTTTTGCCAGATTATAGGGGTTGGTGGTAGAAGAGTGAAAATTTAGGGTTATAAGTATTATTATTAATAATATATTATTTTATGATGAGTCATTAGATTTCTTTGCAAGCACGGAACTGAGATTCCTGAGTACTACTTCTCGGTACCTAGAATCTATTGCCACATCTAATCTAATATAATACCACAATAATTGTTTATAGTGAATTGTATAACCAATTCTATATCTGTATTATTTTTATATTTAATAATGTGCTTATAACCTATATGTGTGGTGTAAACTGTAAGTATATATTGGCGAATAAATAAATAAATAAATATCTTTTGATGCCATATCATAAAATATAAATATAAATATAAATATAAATATAAATATAAATATAAATATAAATATAAATATAAATATAAATATAAATATAAATATAAATATAAATATAAATATAAATATAAATATAAATATAAATATAAATATAAATATAAATATAAATATAAATATAAATATAAATATAAATATAAATATAAATATAAATATAAATATAAATATAAATATAAATATATTCCTGGACATTATGACACAGCGCCATCTAGTTCCGAGCTAAGCAACGAGGCTTGTGTTACGGATACTAGTTGGTTGATATACTACATATATACTTTTTTTTTTTTGTAAATACATACATATTATACATAGATACATCCATGACTCGGGAACAAATGTTGATGCTCATCACACAAACATTTGTCCGTACCGGGATTCGAACCCGGGACCCATAGCACAGCAGGCAGCGTTAACTGCCGCTGAGCTAAACGGGTCGTCAAAAAAAATACAATAATAAATGTTTTGTCAAAAAAATTGAAAAATAAAAACTGGTGAGGGACATCCTTATCACCTAGACGGCTAGGCTACGACCTAGATCGTAGGCTATAAAAAATAGCCTACGACCGATTTTCAGACCTACCAAATATACATAAAAAAAATCATAATAATCCGTCCAGCCGCTTCGCAGGAGTTCAGCGACAAACACCGTAACACGAGATTTTTATATAAGTACATTATACATATAAAATATTCTTCTGTCTATATAACTTGTATCTGTACTATCTGTAGTATAAACTGTTGGTATAAGTTGATGTATATACCTATAAGTAATACATATGAAAATATAAAATGATGTTTTAAGGATGGTTAGCACTTAAGATGTTAGAGACATAGAAGACATCGAAATTCGTTATTCAAATGCTACGATGATAATAATTGACCCACTGAACTATGATGTGTACTACCCATATTACGTTGTTGTACCCCGAAGACTACTACTAAGTTTGTTACCTCGTAACTTTCGATTTGGTGAACCGATTTTGATGATTCTTTTTTTATATGTGCTCCCGTGTGGTCCCATAAAAATGGTGAGGATCTGATGAGTAGATCCTTGGGAAATCGAGAGAAACCCTCAAATTTTCTACGTAGATGACTCGTTTTTTGTTCAACCTATTACATACCATCACGCCTGTCGTCCCCGAAAGGTTAGGCCGAGGTGTACTAATGTACATTGTACACCCACGTTTCGCCGGTATGTTTTAGGTCCCATGTAATAGGCGAGCCTATTGCCATTACCGGGCACGAATCCAAACTCCGAGCTGCTACTGAGAACTTCACAGAAAAACCTAATAACACTTCGCTCGACCTGGGAATCGAACCCAGGACCTCTTGCTCGGCTGTCGCACTGTACGACCACTAGACCAACGAGACCTATTATAACGAACCTATTACAGACACTAAAATTAACTTTAAAAAAAAAAAAAAAAACTTCAAGAACTATAAAGCAAAAAATAACTTCATACAGTTTTACCTTTCTTTTAGTTTTAAAGGTATGAAGTCGGTGCCAAGCCAAACGTAATAGTAAGTACACTCACCGCGAGTGACCTTGAGCGGAGTGGTTACAACCACTACATCATAAAAAGAAGTTAAAAACTGTATTAAGTTATTTTTAACTTTTTAGTTTTGAAGTCGGTTTTTTTTATAACAACTCTAGTTGCCTTTGACCGCAACTTCGGCTGCGCATAATTAGTAATTTGGGTAGATTATTTTGTATTCAACTTACTTACATGTTTAGTCCTTTTTTAAGAAATTAAGGATCCCACCAAATCATTTTCATGTAAAATGTCGCCAAGACTCCCACCGCCAAAAAGTTATCAGATCTAATGTTAAATTAATAAAGATCTAGCTTTATTAATTTTCATTTGCGTTAATATTTAAATGGATTCTGGTAACAAGATAAGATTACAGTTTACATTAAGAATAATGATACATAATTGTTAAATCCTAAAATATAATTAAATTGAGAATTGGAGAAATTACTTCTTTTTAATAAATAAAAAGAAGTAATTTCTGATGGCGCGATCGCGATGGCGGTGGCGAGTGCGATGGCGATGGCGGTGACCTATTTGTGATTTAAAAAATGCAATTTATAAATAAATAAAGATCAAAAACACAAGATGTAATATTGTTTATTAGTTGGTAGATACATATATAGGTATTCTTTGAAAAAAAGAATTCCTGATAAAAGATTGATTGATTTTGTTACGAATAATTCACATAGGTAGTAATAAAGTATTTGGAAAATATACACATTATCGTAACGTAATCTATTACATTCATAAAAGATATTTTTTCCACGATTGTATAATCAATGTTTTTATTTACATTTTAGTGTAACATTATGCAGACATTTGATACAAATAGATAAAGATTGGCCTAAAATTTTTACTAAGTATCTGGCCAATTTGTTTTTGCTTAAAATAACTAGAGTAGGGATCTAGGTTTATAAATTAAGTTCTAGGTATATTTAATAATAGAAATGTAATCAGATAATCGGACGTTATCTTATCAAATCTTAAGGTAGGTAAATAAGTATACAAGAACGTGTTTAGCCTCTAATTTATTCTTATAAGTTTTAACGTATACTTACTAATCAGACCCTTATATCTAATTACAAGACATTAATATATTGTGATCAACCTATATAAAGCCTCAAACCTATAATTAGTAGGTACCATTGTACACACAGTAAATCAACTTTTAATAAAAACATGGACTGAAGACCGTTCACTTTACAAATGGCAGGTAGGTATAATAATTAATGATATTATAACGTGTACAGCCTATAAGACTGCAGTGCTCATTAAGTTGCTGTGCCCGCAATTTCGTCTAGGTTAAAGTCTCCAATTTGACATTATGACATTTGCACACACAATGTTAACAAATGCTCAGGTTGTAAATGCGGACAGATGTTTACAGTTTGAGTTTTGTTTATTTTTACAGGTTAGCAATAATTTGTTGTTCGAAGATAATGAGAGAAAGATATGGGATCTCAGAGACCTCTATCAAATGTAATAAAAATGCATTTGGATAACTATTTAAAGACATGCATGCTTAAATTGTTTTCGATTTAGACATGATTCATGAGTGTTTAGTAGTCCTTATCATCCTCATCTCAGTTTGGTATTAATTTTAAAAACGACCGCGATATAATTCGGGTCTATAGATAACTATTAATCGTGAATCATGTCATATCTTATAATGTTAAACCCTAATCGTACTACTACGTAAATAAACGATTTGTCATTAAGTTGCAGAAATGGATGGGTATGGGTTATCTGTTCCGTACACAGTCCTGGATTAGCCTATAAGCAATTTAAGCAATAGGGGATCGGACAGTAATCAAGTTAAAAAACCGACTTCAAAAACTAAAAAGCAAAAAATAACGTGGGAAAAAAATAATATGGGACCAACCGGAAGGTCTCTCCCTTTCAAAGAAAAAAATAATCATCAAAATGAACCTCCTCGTTTTTGAAGTCGGTTAAAACAGCGTCAAAATGAGATAGAGAATAAGGAAGAGAAAATATTAAAGCGAAATAGATAGTAGATAAACGATAAGCATACGACATCTGTACACGTTCATTTTTCCGAATAACTCCTAAACATTAATGAGATTTACCTTTTATTATCAAGTCAATCTAATAGCCTGAAAGAATACAACTGTCAATTCATAATTCCATATGTTTGTTTAATTTTAAAAGAATTATCCTTCAACTCCTAACCCTCGAAGAGGTGTACCTTCCATCACCACCTTACCCACATAATATGATCATTATCAAACGCCTATACAATATAAAAAAAACGTCGGAACATTTAACCCCCTCCTTTTTTAAGTCGGTTAGAAATGTAAACTGTACTTAGATAAATTAAATATACTGTTTTACGATTATATAAAGAATAATAACTTTATATAATTCATTTAAGTATTTTTAAATGAAGAAATAAATTTTTTTTAGTTACAATATTTTTAATCAGTACTGAAACACCAAGCACAGCGCGTGACGTCATCTGTGGATGATCTATATTTATTTGTAGTAATGACATATTCATTCCATAACAACAAATAAAGAATCTACTCGACGAAACAAAACTTCTTGCGAACTTATGCCCTATAACTCACACGCTGTCATATGACCTAACGTAGCGTTTTGGCGGCATTTATAAACAAACAATATTAAAATATTTTGAGTAGGTACCTAAAACGTTATAAATAAATAAAAAAAAATAATTATGGGAATAAATAACCACGAAGATTAATTTAAAACGCGTTCTGAATCGCTGATGCGCTGTCCGATCCCCTATTGCTTAGGGCACACCAGAGTGCTGGTGCTGGGGGCTAAAAAGAGGTCATTTCACTTTTACAGTTGTCTTTCTTATGTTTTCATAATTTATGTGGGTTGAGGTCATCCAGTTACCATAATCCGGCACTGTCAGTACATATCCATACCGTATGTGTATAATCCTCTGTACCAATATAATTTACCTAACCGCCGTAATCATTGAAAAAACTGCTCTTTGAAAAAGCGGATTAAATAGAAGAATACGTCCGAGTAAAGAAGAGGGATGAAGATCGAACTGAACATAAAAAAATACACTAATGAATTATTTTAATAGATTTTATTACATTACAAATATAAACCTATATAAGTAGGAAATTAGGAATTAAAGGCAAAAGCTAACTTATTAAATACGGTGAGTGGGAGGAACATGAAAAACGGGGAAAGGATAGTAACTATACAAATAAACTTACAAATACCTAGCTTTCAGTAAACCTCACTCAGGCGCACACACTCATAGACACTTACTCATTTACAGATTTCTCACTTAGCATTGTATTGTACTGGATGCGGGCGGCATACGACCGGTCGTCGTGGCGATCCTTGGGGGAGACCTATGTACCGACCAGTGGACGTCTAACGGTTGAAATGATGATGATGGTGATGATTGTATAATAATTTTAAAAATAATTCTACACGTATTATAATCATATAAAAATAGTACCAGCAGTTCTTTTATCTTTGTTAGCATTATTTTAAAAATATTCGGGGGAATGGCACTGTTAATCGAAATACAGGCATTGCCTAGTTCGGTTACAGAAGCTACATTCATTTATTTGTAAAATAGAACTAAGTTTTTGGGAAATAGATTTATTATATTTTTAATCAAAACAAAATACCTACATTAAAATATGATATTACTTAAATCTCTTGGATCAAGACCACGTATAATTATTTACTTTTTTTTTACCGATCTTAGATTAATATTTATTAGAAAAAACAACGTAGGTAGTAATAAACAAAACATGTTTATGCCTAGTCATTAACATCCAGGGGGTGCGAAGAATCTCCGGCAGAGATCCGGCTACCACAGACGACGACGGATTGACCTGGCAACATACAACACGCGTACACTGCGGACGGACGATAAGATGGCGGAACTTGAGGAAGAGTTAAGCAAGGTTCGATGGGATATCGTGGGATTATCTGAAGTCCGAAGACAGGGGGAGGACACGATAATCTTGAAATCCGGTAACCTCTTATACTTCCGGGAGGGTAATCAACAGTCCCAGGGTGGTGTCGGGTTTATCGTCAACAAGTCTCTCGTCAACAACGTGTTGAAGATCGAGAGTGTGTCGACTAGGGTGGCGTACCTTATACTCAGAATCACCGAAAGGTATTCGTTGAAGGTCATACAGGTTTACGCCCCGACTTCGGCACATTCCGACGATGAGGTTGAGACTATGTATGAGGACATATCCAGAGCCATGCATAGTTCGAAATCTCACTTCACCGTTGTAATGGGAGACTTCAACGCGAAGTTGGGCAAGAGAAACGGTGATGAGCTGCGAGTGGGGCAATTTGGATTTGGGCGACGGAATCACCGGGGCCACCTATTGGCGGGTTTCATGGAGAAGGAAGGTCTCTTTATGATGAACTCCTTCTTCAGGAAGCGCGAACATAGGAAATGGACCTGGATGAGTCCCGATGGTACGACTAAAAATGAGATTGACTTCATTATGTCGACGAGGAAGCAGATATTCAATGATGTCTCAGTCATCAACTCTGTGAAAACAGGCAGTGATCACCGAATGGTCAGAGGCACATTGAATCTATTTAGACTTCATCAGTCGACGTCTTTCCAGCTTTACATTTGTAAAGCTGGAAAGACGTCGACTGATGAAGTCTACGCTCCGTCCATTACCAACCGAAATCCAAAACCTCGAAAACTTTCGGCTCCAACTACACAACCGTTTTGATTGCCTGGGAAGCGATGTTGACGATATCAGCGACAGGTTTGTGGAAGCTGTCCATAAAGTCGGGTCAAACCACCTCAGACCCCGACGCACTGGTGGAACCAAAAAGATCTCCGACACAACTCTGCAGCTCATGGAGGATAGACGCAGGATGATTCTGCAGTCTTCGGCTGATCTAACTGAGTACCGGCGAGCAAACAGACAGATCTCAAAGTCTCTGAAGCGGGATATACGCCAATTTAATACAAACTGTATTAAAGAGGCCATAGACCGTAACAGAGGCTGTAAGGTATTTGCCAGGGATCTGACTGTTGGCCGAAGCCAGTTGACGAAGCTGAAGACCGACGATGATAGAATCGTGTCATCCAAACCTGAGCTGCTGAGTGAAATCGAGCGGTTCTACGGGCAGCTATACACCTCGACACACGAACCTGTCGTGAATCTAGCAAACGACCAAAGAGCTAGATTAACCCGGCACTATACCGAAGATATCCCGGACGTCAGCCTGTATGAGATTCATATGGCTCTCAAACAGCTTAAGAACAACAAGGCACCGGGTGATGACGGAATTACAGCAGAGCTGCTGAAGGCGGGTGGTAAACCGATCCTTATGGCCCTTCAAAAGCTCTTTAATTCTGTCATCCTCGATGGGAAAACGCCGCAGACATGGAGCAGAAGCGTGGTCGTATTGTTCTTCAAGAAAGGCGATAAGACTCTTTTGAAGAACTATCGTCCTATATCGCTCCTGAGCCATGTCTATAAGTTGTTTTCGAGAGTCATCACAAACAGAATCGCACGCAGGTTTGACGACTTCCAGCCTCCCGAACAAGCCGGTTTCCGGAAAGGCTTTAGTACCATAGACCACATACATACGCTAATCAAATCAAATCAAATCAAATCAAATCATTTATTTCAATTAGACCAATACAGGTGCTTTTGAATTGTCATATTTAATTGAATTTAGTTGCACGGTTCCAAAAGGTAGGTCTTATGGAGAAGAACCGGCAAGAAACTCCATAGATACTCTTTTTAAATTAAATACAAAATTGTTGGTTTTGTTTTACAAAGATTTATGTATGTAATGTAATATTAATATGAGACTGGTGCAGTTCGATGTGAAACGTATGATTTATGCAGAGAGGAAATAACTAAAACCAATTTAGTTTGCCATAACATGTATGAGCCGACCAGTCCCAACTGATAGCACCCGTTCACGAGCATGACGTGTGTATCGGCGTCTGTCTACTCAACCATGTTGTAGGGAATAAAAAGACCCGACACACAACGCCACCACCAGCAGGACATTTGAGTGAGCATGACAAGCCCAGACTGCCCGGCAACCGGTAGGCATTTTCAATTTTATAAAAAACAAAAAAACATCATCAAAGCCAACATCAGTCTCATATTTTACAAGCTATTTTGCTAACTCAGTAACTATTGCGTTAATAAATCATAAATTAAATTAATAAATAATTAGCATGTCAATTTGTAAAAGTGTATAACTAAACATGTCAAATTGTATAAGTGTATAACTGAGCATGTCAAATTGTAAAAATGTATAAATATATCTTTATGTAAAACAAAAGAAGTCAGACCAATAAATAAAAATAATATTATTAACCTGTGGAGCTGGACTAGCATTCTGCCAAACTTTTTTATCTACAAGATAATCTTCTAATTTGTAATATGCTTTCTTGCATAGAGTAGACTTAACGATAGATTTAAATTTGTTTTCTGGGAGGTTTAAAATTATTTCCGGAATTTTATTATAAAACCGAACACTATATCCCACGAAAGAGGTATGGACCTTAGCAAGACGAAGCTGTGGCTGCATTAATTTTGACTTATATCTAGTATTATAATTATGCAGTTCACATCTTTTGGTATGTAGTGATATATTCTTCCTAACGTACATGATATTTTCAAAGATATACTGACAGGGCACAGTCATGATATTTATTTCTTTAAAGAGTTCCCTGAGAGAATCACGACTACTTAGGGTATAAATGGCCCTTATTGCTCTTTTCTGCAGTATGAAGACTGAGTCTATGTCTGCAGCACGGCCCCAGAGCAATATTCCGTAAGACATGACGCTATGGAAGTAGCTAAAATAAACTAGTCTTGCGGTTTCAACATCCGTAAGAAGTCTAATTTTTCTAACTGCATAAGCAGCTGAACTCAAGCGTCCTGCTACGGCAGGTTATACAAAAGACTGAGGAATATAACTTGCCCCTTTGTCTAGCGTTTGTGGACTATGAGAAGGCCTTCGATTCGATCGAAACTTGGGCGGTACTACAGGCTTTACAGCGGTGCCAAATTGACTATCGGTACATCGAAGCGTTGAAATGTTTGTATGAAAACGCCACTATGTCAGTCCGATTACAGGATCAGACCTCAAAACCTATCCTCTTGCAGCGCGGTGTGAGACAGGGTGACGTTATTTCCCCGAAACTGTTCACCGCTGCATTAGAGGATGTCTTTAAGGTTCTGGACTGGAAAGGGCTTGGCATCAACATAAACGGCGAGTACCTCACTCACCTTCGATTTGCCGACGATATAGTAGTCATGGCTGAGACCGCTGAACAGCTTAGTACTACGCTCAATGACCTCAGCAGAGCTTCTGAACATGTCGGTCTTAAAATGAACATGGACAAGACGAAAGTCATGTCAAATGTCCATGTTGTGCCGACTCCGGTGAAGGTCGGAAGCTCTGTTCTCGAAGTTGTCGACGATTATGTTTACCTGGGACAAAATGTCCGGTTAGGTAAGTCCAACCTAGAGAAAGAGGTCAATCGTCGAATCCAACTCGGCTGGGCAGCGTTCGGGAAGCTACGCCAAATCTTTTCGTCCCAAATAGCGCAGTGTCTCAAGACGAAAGTCTTTGACCAGTGTGTGTTGCCAGTGATGACTTATGGCACCGAAACGTGGCCGCTTACAATGAGCCTTATAAGGAAGCTCACGGTCACTCAGAGAGCGATGGAGAGGGCTATGTTAGGAGTTTCACTACGTGATCGAATCAGAAATGAGGAGATCCGTAGAAGAACCCGGGTCGCTGACATAGCCCGAAGAATCGCCAAACTCAAGTGGCAGTGGGCAGGGCACATCGCTCGAAGAACGGATGGCCGATGGGGCTTGAAGGTTCTAGAGTGGCGACCACGTACTGGAAGACGCAGTGTGGGCAGGCCCCCGGCAAGGTGGACTGACGACCTGGTGAAGGTCGCTGGAATCCACTGGATGCGGGCGGCATATGACCGGTTGTCGTGGCGATCCTTGGGGGAGACCTATGTCCAGCAGTGGACGTCTGACGGTTGAAATGATGATTAACATCCATTCGATTGAAATTTGAATACAATGATGAAGAGCTTCTCTCGGATGAATGAAACGTCATAATCACAAAAATAAACACTTTCAAAGTCTACAGATTTATTACTTACTTAAATTTATATAGATTTTAACATTTTGTGGTTGCAGTTGCTCAAACCAATAAGGGTTGCGTTAATGTTACAATATTAAAATGAATGTTTCCCTTTTAACAGGGTCGGCTTACGAGTTGAAGGCTGTCAACATTGACGGGTGTAATAAGCAGCTCCCATGTTATGTAACGCTAGGCGAAGATGTGCCAGTCAGCCTAGAGTTTTACGCGGGTAAGTTTTTTTTATGTTATTAAATGTTACGCACAGAAAAAAATGCTTTTCAATTATTGGACAAGGCTCGGTTTAAAAATACTCCTTATTAATATTATTATATAGGTACCTAAGGTTTTTTTCTAAGCGAACTTCGAGCTATACATTACTTAACTAAGTATATCGTTGACCGGAATAGCTCGGTTCAATTTTAAAACCGGCGTCTGCTTTAGAACTTTGTAAAAAAATCGCTTTTCTATCTTTTAACGAACGAACCATTGAATTCATACTGGCTCAGTGGCTATAGGTACCAGTAGGTATTTAGGTACTAGCGGATACGGGTACGCCCACGCCCGTTTATTAGTTTTGTTGTAATTTTGACTATTATTTTACATTACCTAGTAGCAGCATTAGTTGTGTGTCTATATAATAAATACAGTACGTGAGGACAATCTTTTTTATAAGTTTAATTAGATCACTTTATCTAAATGTACCCATATTATTTCACAGTATTACGCTAATTTGGCCAATGTTTTAGTTGATCTCGAGTCGGTATAAGTCAGAGGTATTTGCTATTAATTTTTATTGTTTTTGTTATTTTATTGTTTATGTAGACACTTTGCTTTATTGCCACAATTGGCAAAGCAATACCGGTCAATACCGGTGACGTTATAAAAGCTCCCTCCATTTTATAACAGAAATCCGGTTTAGGCAAAAAAACAGAAATGTAGTAAGTGAACGTACATCGCGCTCACGCTCGCGCATGTCCTCAAAATTCAAATAATACATCACGTCGCCAGCGCCGCCCGCGCCACCGCGCCACCGCGCCCCCGGCCCCGCCGCGCCGTCGTCGCCATCGCTTCTAATCATAATACACACAAAATAATTATATACTTACTTGGTACCCAAGATGCTCTTTCGCTCGAAATTATTTAAGCCATTGTTTAAATGCACTGTTATTTAAGCATTTCTGCAAACCTCTAGACTAGACTAGGACGGGATTACAGCCGGCCTTTGAAAATCAAAAAATATCTTGAATGATTAATAATTAGTAAAAAAAAACTCACATCGACCGTATAGGTAAGCATTGAGGCCAAGCCATTGATAATAAGGAACTAAGCAAATGCAAGTGAAATATTGAGGCAAACGCAACGTAATAATCCTTACAGTTTCTAAAATATTGGATTTGGGATTTGCAGTGAAAATCTTCGCTTTTTGAACCTAGGAGTCCTAGAAAATGGATTCAAGGTAGATTTAATTATGTCCATTTTATGAAGAAATATTGGTTTTGCCAGGTAGGTATAATATTTAGTATTGACTTACTCGTCTATTTTTGTGAATCTTATTTATGAATCTTATCTTATACCTATAGGTATGAAAATTGTTTTATTTGTTTACAAATAATGATGTCAGAAATTAAAGGTCACGTCACGGCAGCGCGTTGCAAGGTTTCAAGCATTTGAAGAACTGATAAAAAATTTCGCAATATGAATTTTAATAGAATATGAAATCTAGGAATAGAACGTTGGTTCTATTCCTAGATAATTATATTAAATATGCAATTTTTTATTCCATTCGGCTGTTTTTCCGTGAGCATAACAAATTAAATGACTGGGATAGTTAAATAATAAGTATGGATGAATTATCATGTTAAGTCATGATTACGTGGCCTGTTTCATCATTAAATTTTGGATTTTAACTGTTCACTAGTTTTGAAAAAAAAAACACTTCTTATTTCTGACGCGAATTGAGTTTATAACTTTTGGAGTCAAAACTGATCACGAATATTGGCAGCTGTACTAGTAGTAAATGTTTGGTATAATTTACAATCACATACTTTTGAATCACTTCCAAGTCACACAGATCTCGCGCGAACTTCGTTCATTAGTATTGAATTTCTGATTTTGATCATCTACTTTTGCTGTTGACTGTACGTTAGGAGAAATATATCACATCATACTAAAAGATGTGAACTGCATAATTATAAATATAATACTAGAAATAAGTCAAAATTAATGCAGCCACAGCTTCGTCTCGCTAAAGTCCATACCTCTTTTGTGGGATATAGTGTTAGGTTTTAAAATAAAATTCCGGAAATAATTTTGAACCTCCCGGAAAATAAATTTAAATCTATCGTTAAGTCTACTCTATGCAAGAAAGCATATTACAAATTAGAAGATTATCTTGTAGATAAAAAAGTTTGGCAGAATCTTATCTTATACCTATAGGTATGAAAATTGTTTTATTTGTTTACAAATAATGATGTCAGAAATTAAAGGTCACGTCACGGCAGCGCGTTGCAAGGTTTCAAGCATTTGAAGAACTGATAAAAAATTTCGCAATATGAATTTTAATAGAATATGAAATCTAGGAATAGAACGTT
Source organism: Craniophora ligustri (assembly GCA_905163465.1). Taxonomy (NCBI): domain Eukaryota; kingdom Metazoa; phylum Arthropoda; class Insecta; order Lepidoptera; family Noctuidae; genus Craniophora; species Craniophora ligustri. The sequence continues at coordinate 8,235,517 of LR990972.1, forward strand.
GGTTCTATTCCTAGATAATTATATTAAATATGCAATTTTTTATTCCATTCGGCTGTTTTTCCGTGAGCATAACAAATTAAATGACTGGGATAGTTAAATAATAAGTATGGATGAATTATCATGTTAAGTCATGATTACGTGGCCTGTTTCATCATTAAATTTTGGATTTTAACTGTTCACTAGTTTTGAAAAAAAAAACACTTCTTATTTCTGACGCGAATTGAGTTTATAACTTTTGGAGTCAAAACTGATCACGAATATTGGCAGCTGTACTAGTAGTAAATGTTTGGTATAATTTACAATCACATACTTTTGAATCACTTCCAAGTCACACAGATCTCGCGCGAACTTCGTTCATTAGTATTGAATTTCTGATTTTGATCATCTACTTTTGCTGTTGACTGTACGTTAGGAGAAATATATCACATCATACTAAAAGATGTGAACTGCATAATTATAAATATAATACTAGAAATAAGTCAAAATTAATGCAGCCACAGCTTCGTCTCGCTAAAGTCCATACCTCTTTTGTGGGATATAGTGTTAGGTTTTAAAATAAAATTCCGGAAATAATTTTGAACCTCCCGGAAAATAAATTTAAATCTATCGTTAAGTCTACTCTATGCAAGAAAGCATATTACAAATTAGAAGATTATCTTGTAGATAAAAAAGTTTGGCAGAATGCTGGTCCAGCTCCACAGGTTTACTAGCCTCATGATTATTATTATTATTTTAATTTATTGGTCTGACTTCTTTTGTTTTACATAAAGATATAAAGCAATACGCAATAGTTACTGAGTTAGTAAAATAGCTTGTAAAATATGAGACTGATGTTTTTTTATGATGCTTTACTGTTGTTTTTTTTTATATATAGGTATACTATAATTGAAAATGCCTACCGGTTGCCGGGCAGTCTGGGCTCGTCATGCTCACTCAAATGTCCCCTGCTGGTGGTGGTGTTGTGTGTCGGGTCTTTTTATTCCCTACAACATGGTTGAGTAGACAGACGCCGATACACACGTCATGCTCGTGAACGGGTGCTATCAGTTGGGACTGGTCGGTTCATCAAGTTATGGCAACCTAAATTGGTTTTAGTTCTTTCTTTTACTTTCATAAATCATACGTTTCACATCGAACTGCACCAGTCTCATATTGATATTACATTACATACATAAATCTCTGTAAAACAAAACCAACAATTTTGTATTTAATTTAAAAAGAGTATCTATGGAGTTTCTTGCCGGTTCTTCTCCATAAGACCTACCTTTTGGAACCGTGCAACTAAATTCAATTAAATATGACAATTCAAAAGCACCTGTATTGGTCTAATTTAAATAAATGATTTGATTTGCATAATTTATTTAGAAGTAGCATGCGAGCGCATATTTTTTTTAGGCTACCCAACACTACCTACAGAGAATGAGGATGTTGGGTCCATTATTTAAAAAAAAATAAGTTTGTGTGTCACAGATTATTCAATGTGTAGTAACTTTTGATTAGTAACAAAGTAACAAAAAATAAACCCATAAAGTGCCTAGTTTTTAATTCTTTCTGTAAATTATATTATTACCTAATGGTGGATCGATTAAACCGACAAAAACCTTGCGGTTTTTACCGCAAAATGAGTTTTAAATTTGAGTCTGCACCAAACAAGCAACCCGATTATTTTCAATGAAATACGCAGGGTGTACAACTATGCTGTGTTTATTTCGTCGAAAAAAAATATTTCATTTTTTTTTATGGAATTAAGGGGGTTTGCCCCCCCCCCCCCGGGCAGGAGGGTCACCTGATGGTAAGTGATTACCGCCGCCCATGGACATCTGCAACACCAGAGGACGTGCATATGCGTTGCATATGTATTTTCTCTGCCAATACAATCAGTTTTAGTACTTAAGTAGGTACATACGTATTGCAATTTCAATTCTAGAGAAACAGAAATACCATGTTGACTTCTGCAATAACCGGTTCTGTGACCAGTTTCCGACCGGAGGCGGACCGTGGAGTCTTCCCATCTGAAACTCAAATGTTTACTAGTTATAGTTATCCTTTATTGTTCTGTTGCAGATTTCCAGTCGCGCAACTTAGATCAAGATGTTGTGATAAACATAAATCACATAAATTTACCTACACATGTAATTCCAGGTAAATTGAATTCAATTAAGTACCTACCACATACATAATTATCTACCTTCGGATGAAAACCACGTCGATCACCAAAATCTGTATTCAACGCTAAGTAAATTAGTTCCAAAATATATGTACCTTCTGATAAAACAGTAAACATAATAAATCAGTCATATTCGCAATTTAGATTTATCAGTTTACTAATTGTTTCGTGTTACATCATGAGAACCTTCCCCCTCCTTCTACCCCTATGTAGAAGTAGGCTGCCTAACTTCAAAATTTTATATTTGGTTGAATCTTAACATATCTAACTAGCTGTGTTCTAGCCATCCACTTTATTCAGAGGTGTAGCGTGCCTAGGCGGGACGGGATCCCGTATAAAAATTGGTTTGGGGGCCTTATGAAGGGTTAATTAAGATTTTTCACAAAAGAAAAGAAAATGTTTGCATAAAATTAAAATAAATATGACTGTATTCATCATAATTCTCAAATCTGTCACTTTTTCCAAACTTTTTTTTTAACTTGATTGATACGGCGCTCTATGGGGAAGCGCCTAAGAGAGCCGTGCCATAAATGCTTTTTACAAAAGTCTGCGGAGGTACATGTGTTATACCTCAAACTGAAGCTAAAGGATGAATCTACATGAATATACAGGATAAATTTTTTTTTTTGCTACTAAGGGAGCCGCCAAATACGTTGGTAAAAAATTTCATTAAAAATCTTCTAAATTTGCGAGTTGTTCAGCTTGAATTTATAGTGACTTGGCAATAGTAATATATAAGTGTTATACCATTTTGGAAAGCTGAAGTTTTGTACTTTCGTTTGTAGTAAACAGATATGGTTTTTTTTCTTAAACATACCTATCTACGACGTATGTCTTGTGACACTCAGTTTTTTATTATCTTTCATTTTCAATTAGAGTTTTAACTGTTGCCGAAATTTGCCGATGCTCTATAAATAGTGTTATTATATAGGTAAACTAAGCACATTTCACGGGAAGAAAAAAACAGTTGCGGCATTGCTAACTTACCTAAATCTTTTAAAATATGACGTTAAGAAATGTAATTTTTACTGCATGCGGGAAGAGGGCTTATTGATTACTTGACATGCTTTTTTTATTGTATATTATTTATTGCGGTTATTATTATAGATAAAAGTAAGAAGTATTTCTCACGATTTTTTGGTTCCCATATATATTCAAAATGATAATATAATATCGAAAAACCGCATAACCGCATAATCGTTGATATAGTTTTTATCATGTCATTTTGCATACGTTTCTCCTCAAATTATTCTATATAAAATAGCGCATTTTCATTGTAGAAAATACAGTTCTTCATTATTGTTTATTCGATAATGAGTGAATTTTCATGCACCAGACGTGACTTATGTGTCGTATGACATAACAAGTCTAAGAAAACCTTATAATAAGAAATCTCTGGAGCTTCTAGATGAAACTTTGGAGCTTCTAGGCTAGTCTTAGTACATTTTAATGAATTTTTTTTCTTTTTTACATTTTGATATGTATTTCAAGTAATAAATTTATTAATCACTCTTAAAGTATATAAAGGTGAAAGTTTATGTAATATTATTATAAATTATACTCATTAAATATATCTGCAAGCCTATATAATTTATTTTTGATTGTTATAATACTCAAACATAGCTGTAAAAATATTTTAATCTTAACTTTTATGTTTACATATTTTTTATAACTATTAAAAATTTATTAACTTCCCAAAAATGTATGTCATTTAAAAGCCTATATATTCAAGATCATCAAAAAAAAAATCACTTAATTATCTTCAAAAACATGGAAGATACAGATTTATGGCACGAAAATGACTCAAGTTCCCCATAGTGCGGCGGGCGGCGGCGGCGGCGGCGGCGCGACGCGGGCGGTAGCTACGCCCCTATACTTTATATAATACATAGGGACTAATATATAGGACTAATATATATCTTCGGCCGCCGCTGGTTCGGTATATCTAATTGATTTTAAATTTATATTAAAATTATCGAAAAGTAACAAATTTTGTTTATGCAGAGCTTTAATCATTTAATAACTAAGAGTACCTTGTATTCTCGGTAGAAAATATAAAATAGGTATGTAATTATAATTCTCTATTCTTAGCAAGTGCACATTTTTCCACGCATTATGCAAGTAAGTAATTGTAAAACAATATTTCTTCCATCATAGTCATCACGTATGATTACGATAACGTTCATTATTAAGGACTAATTATTACTTATTTGGTATGCGTTAGAACAGATGACAAAATTTTAATGGGAAACTGATTAAAGGAGTTCCATCTCCCGCACTGAGGATACTTGTGGAGCTTGCTGACAGAAACAAAAGGGTGTTACGGGTCAAAAATATGGTTTCCATTAACAAAAACTTTACTGTATCTACACATTATATCCAAGTAGGATACATTTTTACCTAATAATATTATAAACGTGAAAGTTTGTAAGTATGGATGTTTGTGACTCTTTCACGCAAAAACCGCGTAACAGGTTTGAATGAAATTTAGCATACAAATAGTTTATTACCTGGAATAACACATAGGCTACTTTTTATACAATATAAACGAATATCTTAGGAGTAATCGTAAAAAAATATGCTACTACAGCTCTATCGCGTTCGATGTGTCATGTCAGTTTTGATAGCTTCCGTTGCTATGTAAGTTGTTGCTATGTAGGGCCATAGACGTCGCTATACACATAGTAGATCATCTATATATTTATTTAAATACGAACTTATACAAATTTATTTATTAGTCACTAAATAAAATTATTATTAATAATAATACTATAATAATGTTCTTTATTAACTAAAAGTAATAAAAATTCGTTACAAAGTGTTTCCAAGACTTACTTACTTCCAATTTATTTATTCTATGGAAGACTTACGACTAAAACAACAGAGTAAAAGTTTTGTTTTTTAAACATTTTCTAATTCGTTGTAAAAGGTTTTTACGGAAAAAATATATTTAAAAATGGGGCAGAGTATTTAAAAAAAATTAAAAAATTGTAACGAGAAGGTATATCGTATAATATCGCTTTTATTATAACCTTTCCTTAGCAGTTTAGATTAGAAAAGAAAAAGAAGAAAACTTATCTGTGATTTGTATGACTGTTCGCGCGATTGACAGATCGTGTGCTTTAAATATCTGCATAAATCGGAATATTTCTTTACATTTGCTTTCCCGCGTCCTAGAAGATAATCTAGATATATATAACTCAAAGGTGACTGACTGACTGACATAGTGATCTATCAACGCACAGCCCAAACCACTGGACGGATCGGGCTGAAATTTGGCATGCAGGTAGATGTTATGACGTAGGCATCCGTTAAGAAAGGATTTTGGAAAATTCACTCCCTAAGGAGTAAAACAGGGGTGCAAAGTTAATATGAAACTTATTTTTTTAGTTAAATTGGCGGACAAAGTCGCGGGAATCAGCTAGTACCTAATATAATATGAATGAAGCCCTTTCACAATACTCTTGATTCTGGAATAGCAAGGTCTAGGCTATTTATTCTGAAAAAAGACGCAAACTACTTAGTTGGACTAGCCATCTAACACCAAGTGAATGATAGGTAGAGTTAAAAATGCCGAGTCACAAATATTGTACTTTTCTTTGATAGTATAAAGTAAAAACAGGTGATATGGTAAATTATTGTTTCTTGCAAACGATTAAAAGTAGTCCGTAGTCATAGATATAAATATGCTGGTCCTTATAGATTTCATGTCATGTCATGTGATTATTTAAAAAATATTAATTAAAACAACCAAAATAAAAAAAGGAAAAGTCAAAATATTAAAAGTAAACCAAAATACTTATATGTACCTATAATAAAAAAACCGGCCAAGTGCTAGTCAGTCTCGCGATTTCTAGCTATCACAGCTCATGAGATATAACCTGGTGATGGACAGACAGATGGACACATAGACGCGTGGACAGCGGAGGCTTAGTAATAGGGTCCACGTTGACTTTTGGGTGCCGAACCCTAAAAATGAGCTTGATTAAAAACTGAAAAGAAAAAACAATTAAGTCAAGTAGTCGAAACTTTTGTTAATTAATATTATTGAATATGAATACTAACTATGTCTACATAACATTCAAGTAGTTTCAGGATGACAATAAAAGAGAAAACATTATATTAGGGAACATAACGACTTCAACAATCGGGACTCATTATTAGGAAGTCGGAATTTAGATGTGTCCCGCTACTGATAAAACGAGTGTTTTACGCAGTCCATATTGATTTTTCAAATTTTTCATAGCCTTTATCATTCCCACAGTGAAAACAAATCACACACTTATTCTTCATATGTTAAAATCCACCATTTTGTTTGGGCTGTAGGGCGTGCCAAAGATATAAAGAATTAAACATACATTTGTACTTACACTCATCAGTCGGGTAAATAGTAAAGACTTGAGCACTTTCTTGGGCATTTATCGGTATGGGCCGCTCTTACAAATTGTTTCAAGTTTATATTTTAGTTGTGCGATCTTTGAAAGGTTGATACATAAGAGGGTCCTTATAAATAAATTAATATTATGAATAAGTATTAACTCCTATACCTTTCCATACATACAGTATTTACCACGAAGGGTAATTCGCAGTTCGTGCGTATACATTTTGCTAAATTATTTATTTAGTCTGTGTGTCTTATCCGTAGAGCGGTGTGACATCTATGATTGCCCTGTGACGACAGCAACAGACACGGTGACTTCATTCAATAGCGTGATGTCGGTGCCTTCCTCTATTGCACTGGTAAATATTCTAATCTAATATAGTAATAATAAATTGTATTATTGGTAATAATAAATAAAATATCTTCCTACAGATATAAAGCACGTACATAAATACTACCTATATTAAATGTACAAACTGTAAGGTAAACGCACCAGTAATGGACAAAAAATTAAGAAATCGTGTAGAATAAGCATATGAACCGTTTTTTTTATATTACAAACACTGTGACTACACTTTAGACATCGAGCTGTCTAAGTTTAACGATTTTTTTGATAAAATAAAAATGGTGTGAGTCCAGTGTTTCTGTAATTTCTAATTGAAAATAGAGGCTTTTCTTGAGGAAATTGTTAGTGAGTTGAGTAGAAATTTTCGTCTGTACACTAATATTGCTTTATTTTAATCAGAATATGTCTTGTTTGTTAGATTAACCATGAAATGAAGACAACAACGCACATTATTGTTACTCCAGAGAGGTTATACTTATTAATATTTTATTGATATTTATAACTGGTGCGCTGTAATTGAATAGTTTCAATAATGGACAAATGTTTTCAGAATTTTAACTTATTTTACTCTATATTTTTTTTACTATAACCTCCTTGAAAATAATAAAAATGCTGATATGTTGGTAAGTACATATCAGCATTTTTATAATTTTCAACGAGCTAATAAACTTTTTATAAATTGACAATGTTTTTTTAAACTAACAATAATTATAATATAATTAATAATTTGTTGAGCAAGGTTATTCTGGTTACATTAAACTTTTTGGCTTCAAAAAAAAAACATTGTCAAGTTATAAAAAGTTTATTAAAAATAATAAAATATATAATTATTATTCTATTGCATTTTATTTTGACTTCAAATATTAAAATTAGTAGGAAATTCTTCACAGGATGTCCATGACTAGGTTGCTTATTACTGTATGTTCATCACTAGGTTGTGTCCATTACCGGTTTTGTGCTGTCCATAACTGGATAAAATTCTAGATTTTTTATTTGTTATATAAATTAAAACGAGCTTTGTAGTATCTCACGCGTAATACAGTAGAAATATTAAATAAAGACAAGACTACACTTTAAGTAATTTCAGTACAGAAACGTTCACAATATTTATAAAATTTCACAAATATCAATTTATTTTTCTTAAACTGTCCATAATCGGGGTGTTTACTTTACCTCGATGTCACCTATGTATATAAATTCGTAATATTATATTTTGCTTGTAGTGCTTAACTGCCTACACCGTCGTGGACTTGCGGAGTAGAGTCAAAAGTAAAAAGTAGTTGTTTTAATTATTCACATATAACAATCTACTTATTTTACATGTTCTACAACATTTTGAACGTTCGAGCGTTCGTTTCGCTTAAATATATTACCTTCTTAGACGGTATGACGCTGACAATTGCAATTCCCGGGCTTTTTATACTCTCACAGGCCCTGAAAGCTGAAGTGAATTATTTCTTTCAACCATTTGTCTCTAAAACTTCGAATCTTTCAATTGCTTTTATTCTATATAAAGAATCGCGTAAAATAAAAACTAGATCATAACAAATAACTTGGTATTTTATGCTTTACAGAACCAGCGAGGCTTTCTACGATGGCGTATTGAAAATGAAGAGGGTATGCAAGTTCTATGTTACTCTGTGATGGTGCAGACCCAGAGTCGCCTTCAGAAGCTCCTCCGCCAATATATGGAAGCTATTCCTGCTACAAGAGAGCATCAACCTAGACAATACTCCACTCTGAAGAGGCGGCTGATCTTTTGAAAATTATAAAACACATATCGTTTACGAATCATGACCACTGCTTGAGAAAAAGTCTCCGGGATAAAGATAATTTAAAATTAAATATCGACTTTTAATTTTTCAAAAATAAACTAATAAGGTTGAAGAAAAATATGACATTGTACGACAACACGAGCAAATGCTGCTAACCTAACCTAACACCGACATAGTAACTACAAGGGAGGGCACCTAACCTTACCCTTAAGTTTATGTTCTTCCAGTGAATTTCATATTGTCTTCATTATCAATTATGCCTATAATCGTCCAGAGCTCGATCTTCGGCTCTTCTCATCCAGTTGCTGCCAGCTGCCTTATATTGCCTGCTGCATATTGTCTTATTTAGTGGCAATAACTAAACGGAAACGTATATTCGTTTCATTTTTATCACGTCAATGAATCAAGTTCATTACCTACAGTTTTATTTTCAGTTTTCCCACAAGTATAAGTTACATTCTGAATTAATTCAAAATTTTTGAATACTTATTACCGACAGTTAATTGCTGATTTATTACATAAATTTCAACAAATGGGTGACACTATGTCTCTGAAAATTCATTTCCCCCGGACAAGTCCGCGACGAACACGAAGAGCGTTTTCATTAGGATTTGAAATTAAAAATAAATATCACAGATATTGGGCGATGTTAGGTTATTATTACTGGTCTATGAGAGATACACATATTACAAGAAAAAAGCTACGGCAAAACAAAAAATGCCTGCAAAGTACTAAAAATATATTTTTCATTTTCTCATACTCGGAAAGTAGTGTTTATTGATCCGAGTAGCGGGTGGAAAATGCTTCTCCCACCCTTGGGAAAATCTCATAGTAAATGGTTTCCTCCCTAGGGTGAGAATAAATTTTAAAAATATAACTAATTTGGCGGTATACTAACTCTGTAAAAGCAGTATCGAAATCTCGGATTAAGACTAATAATCTTATTAAAATGAGTTCAAGCGATTCTGAAATGTTGACCCCAGATTCTGTTAAAGACGAGGCAAATACAGTAATCGAAAATCTTTCGCCTGAAATTCTAAGGAAAGACACATAAATACATATAAATACAATGACTTTATCAAGTGGTGAGCAGACAAGAAAATATAAATATTTACAAATACCGTATTTTTTTTACTTTCCTTATATTCGAAATGAAGAGTAGAGTGCTTAACACAGGTGAAAGACATCAATTCCTACTCTGACTATAGCCGTATAGTCTGAACACCTCGTATGGGAATTGATTACTTTCGACCCTTGTGTAACCAACTACTATTTAATGTTTTTGCAGGCATTTTGTGTCAAGCAATAATCATTATTTTTCGGGAAACTTAATTGTTAAAAAAACACTTTTCATTTCAAGGACAGAGAAACCAAACCCAGGTAAACTAGTGTTAAACTAGCTTTGCTATAATAGAACAGAATTTTCAACAATACTTACTGCAAGTAAGTAAGTAAATGATCAGAATTTTTAACCCACTTGCCATCTCAAATCTACCTACCAATCGATCTACTAAGACAAATTATCACAGGACACCTGACAGGCAAACCATACCCAAGGTTCAAACTCGTGATTTGTAGTATAATAAGCTGATCGCTCAGTAACAGCCCCGATCGTATAAGCATTAGTAACTAAGGCTATTAATAATCAGATTAACGTCATAATATATTTTATTGCTAATTTATAACCCTAGCCTAGAAATGAGTAAAATCTGTACTTGGACATATGAACTATTCGATTAATTACCACGCAAACCGCATGAAACATGTGTAATTGTCTAGTGCAGCATTTAAATTGTACTACGGACACGCGACCACAAACCACTTGGTGTATATACCACAACTTGTTTGCCAACTTATTATACACGTGTTAAACTCCGGGAACTAGAGAAGTCAGTCAGAGCGCAGGAATTGTATTGTGTAGTGCCCCGCAAAGTGCAGAGCAGCTATTTGACTTATGCGAGTGTGCGTGCTCCGCCAGTCAGACCACCTGAGACTGAGAACGCCAGACGCAACAATGGTCGCCCTCCGTGTAGTCGTGTGCTTCGCAGTGCTCGCCGCTGCTGCCGCCAGCCCCGTGGAACAATGTCCAGGTACTATTTACGCTTTAGATTTTTACACAAGCCGGCCCGTTAGAACGCGACCCGCTTTCATTTTTAGTCTCGGTTTTGTTTCGCAGAGGATATTGATGTAACATAGTATTGCAATATCGGTTGACGTTTGGACAATTCTATAAATAGCTGTCTTCGCTGTTATTAATTTGAATGAAATGGATCGGAAGATTAGGAAATTTTACCATAATGTTATTATAAATACACCAACACAAGATAGCATGTTTTTATTGTCCGAACAAAGTCCAATGTAGTGGAACATAGTGGAGTGGAGGTGTTGTGGTGCGAACTTGTATTGCGTTGTGGTTACGAGGAAGGTATACTTACTTTATGACTTAGCCGCTGGGGTAGGTAGTCGGTGCAACCATCGTCTCGCCTTTATAATTATCTCATGTTACAATCACTTCTTTTCTTTAACTATAAACAAAGCATCTCTGAACAAAGTATAAGATTTATCAATGCATTTAGTATTCATTGTACAGTATTAACGATCCGTAACGAGATAATTAGGTTCACCTCTTATTGTGTTGCTATTACCTATATTATTAAAAGTAAGTGTCCAAGAGCCGGAAAGCCGGCTTTGTTTTTGTTTACATAATAATATACTTTAAGTATACTTATAATATTTAAAACTGTGTAATCATTAACATTATGAAATCAGGTAGGTAGTAGGTGGTACTCAATATAACTGATATATGTAAATGATTTAAAAGACAAGATATGAAACATCATTTTCATGGTACCACTAGATATTAAACTTAGCAAACTTTATTCGTAATTTAATTCAACACATGTAGTTGCATGCTATAGGAGCGTGATCTCGTGAATATTATAAAAAAAGTTTTTATTTTTAAATCTACATTGAATTGGATCATAGAACAATGTGGTGCACTTGATTGATGTTTTAGTTAATCACATATTCTACAATTCATTATTTTATTTAGCATGTTTTAGGTGAAACTTAACGTAGTCTTAAAACGTATCGTTCTCATTAATGCCGTATTAATTGTGCGCGGCAGTGACGTCAACGTTCATTTATCAAAAAAACACTTATTTTGTAAAAGTACTTTAAATTTCATAAAAAAAAATATTATAATACTGAAGTTGCAATTTCTGCTTGACTAGAGCACACACAATTAGTAAAAATATTCAATTAACGACAAAAATAAGATAAACAATGCGTAATGAGGTAATTAAGTGACGTCGCCGTTCAATTTGAAAAAAACTACAAAGCATAAGGACAATACCATATACTTATTAGTTATTTTTAGTTCAGTAACATATACATATAAAAGGCGCATATCTGTCCGTATTTTTAAATCGGTCCAGTACCTTCGGAGCCCATTCTTTCAAAAAATCTTTCCTCTCTACAGTACCTAATTTCAATTTTAAATTTTTCACTATTTAACTTTTAGATTTTAATAGATACTTTTTTTATACTTACCACTAACATAAATAACTATGTAGTATTGTTTGATCTCATTTCGTCTCAAATATTAATTGTTTGTATGTATAATTAATGTATAATTTTATTTTTCTTTTATATTTACATGTGATCTCCTGTAACTGAGGGTAGGAAGGCCTTTGTGAATTTTTTAAACATGTAAAATTAGTATATAATTGTATCTCTTGTTGGAGACCCAAATAAAATAAATTAATAAATTAGTTAGTGTAGATAAAGGTAACTTTAATGCTATTGGCAGTAATCATCTTTAAATATGTATCTAGTTCTTTATTGAAAATTAATAAGGGTTGAAAGACTTATCCTGAACTCGCATGTTTTAGCATTGTATCTGTGTGTACTAACGTCTATACAGATCACGGGCGCGCGAGGTCACAAATAAACGTGTAGAACACAGGTGTGTTGTATAAGTTGTATTAGTTTTTTATATACCTAAAGATGATGTAGAGCTCTACATCATCTGTAGGTACATAAAAACCACCTACCCGGTATCCAAGTAGCATTAGTTCGTTTTTTTATATAAGGAAGTCTCCAGTTTTTCTGTTTTTTGAAGTTAAGCATTAGCTTACCTAATTCCGATCACTGATGATGATCTGACACTTGATCTGACCATTCAAAGAGATGCTCCTTAGATGTTGGTCGAGGCTTTTAAGCCATTGGTAATGTCTCCAGTACATGTCGACAACCTCGTGAGCCAAGTGAAGATACCTACTTCATTTGTTCCTTTACGTGATTTCTTTATGAATCAAACATTTTAAGATTTCACGTAATTATAATCCTCATTCATCGGAACAGCTCTTCAGTCTCCGTCAAGAAATCTTTCACGGAAACCTTTACCGCAGTTTTTGCCTAACAACTTGAACTATCGCTTGTTGTTGTGTTATACATATAAGCATATATGTACTTATATATGACAAGATGTGATGTGAGCTGTGACCTTTAAGTACCAGTAAATAATTTCCTTGTTTTATATACCTATTATTGAAAAAAAGCAATAAAATGATCGGTATCTAGAGGTTACATTATGTACAACACAGCACATCTCAATGCAGTAGCTATTATAGAACTTGATTTATGACGAAGCTTTAAATTTTTATTGTGTTGAAATTTTTAATTTAAGCTAAAAAAAAATGTTAACCTTAGATATAAAAATATAAATTTATAATTATTATAGTAACCCGGGAGCAATAGTGGTAGAAAAGTAGATATCAGATGCGCATGATAATTTGAATGCCTTATGCGAATTTGCTGATAATTAATAAAGCGCGGCACAGTCATGGCTAACAAGTTCAATGCAGTCCGCGATCGATTGACGATAGAGAAGGGTTCCCTGCGACTCTGCGAGGCCAATATCATATTCTCACCTTGAATAAAATGTTGAAATTATATATAAAAGATCGAGGTTACTTCGGCACCCAATAAATTTACCTAAATATTAAAAAATTGCTATTTAACAAACAAGCCCAGACTGCATCTTTGACTTAAAAACTTAAAATATCAGTAAGTAGGTATAAATTTTTTAACCAACTTTAAAATGGAGGAGGTTCTCAATTCGGCGGATTCTTTTTTTTTAATGTATTTTCACTGAGTACTTGAAAACGCCTGGACCGATTTGTAAAATTATTTTTTGTTTAAAAGTCTTCATAGATAGACCCTTTGTGACCATTTCAGGATCTTATGATGGAATCCCAGGGAAATCGAGGGCAACACTCAAATTTTATAGGCACATCACGTTTTTAATATATTTTGTAAAAGTGTTCAAGTATTTGCGTCTGATAATAATCACCATTTTAATTGAATGATCTGATGATGGAGGGAGGTTAAACGGTTAGGAGACTTAGGAGTTGAAGGAAAATTCTTTCATAATTATAAGTAATATGGACTGATAGTTATATTCTTATAAGCTATTAGATTGACCTGATAAAAGAAGGTAAATCTCATTAACATTTTAACAGGATTTTCTTTTATTTTCCCTTCGTTGGTCGTTGTGGACGTCATCTAGCTGATATGATGATGATGATGATTTTCCCTTCCTTATTCTCTATCTCAGTTTGACGCTATTTACTTATTCGAGGTCACATCTTTAGAGGCCATCTCTTATAATTTTAAAATTCAGTTACTAACAATTAATAGGTCAATAAAAAACTATTTAACAAAAATAAAACTAAATTAAATACATTGTTATTTCGGTTCATTTTGGACCAAATATAATAATAATACTCTTTATTTACAATTTATTCACAATTCACAATTATTTATGATCGAGGTTCTTAGGTGTATGACAACACTGACTTGACGGACTGGACTGGACTTGGTCTAAGGAATAATTATTAGGATCCTGTATAAGATTGATCGATAATCAAAGACATATTCAAATGTTGTATGTCATGTATTTGAATATGTCTTTTGAATATGTCTTTGTGTGAAACTATTTGATATTTATATTTAGGTATACATACATTTATGGCACCATTTTGTTTGTTGAGAACATATTTAAAAATACTTACTAGTTAACTTAAAATATACATCAACCCTAGAAAGGTGTAGCAAGTAAATATTATACATATATTATACTTTAACAGTAGCTATAAAAAGCATCTTACTTATATAATTTAAATTTTTAACATCTACTCTTAGGAGTAAGTACCTAGTACTTATATTTACTTACATAATTATAATGGTAAGTAGGTATGATTAAAATGAATCCTCCATAAATTATAATAACATTGTAAGGTGTAAATAAATAAGCAAGTAATATACTTCTTTATGCATCCGAAAAACAAAGGTACTGTGGAAGCGGTTAAAATGTTCTCGTCTATAAGTCATATAACTATTGTTACATTGGTAACCAACTCCGGAAGCCGGCCGACAGTTGATAATATTAAAATCCATACGGTTGCTACTTAAACGGAGATCTAATATTCTGAGCATGATATTTGTTGCTCGTCCCTTTGCATACGAACGTCTTATTTAACTTTAGAACAAAAACAATGGTTGACTTTTTATGATGACTACATGTTACTCCGGGAAGTAGGTACGGTAAGTACATATGACATAAATAAGTATTATCATGTTTATTTTGAAGTACCTAATATTTTATAATCAACTTAGAACAGGTTAAGAGTTTGTCATACCTAGGGCTGCCATCACCTAAATTGCCGAAGCAGGATTAACACAGCAAAA
The DNA here is from genome assembly GCA_905163465.1 of Craniophora ligustri. NCBI lineage: Eukaryota > Metazoa > Arthropoda > Insecta > Lepidoptera > Noctuidae > Craniophora > Craniophora ligustri. Next base: position 8,250,939 of record LR990972.1, read on the forward strand.
AAACAAGACTTTTGGGCGAAACATGATTTTTTTCCCCGGACACCTCTGAAAAAATATGGTTTTTTAATTAATTTTAATTAATCGGTTATTTATAAAAAAAAATTATAGATAAGCGATTAGTTTTTATTTTTCCGGATTTTCCCTCTATAAGTGATAACCCCTGCCGGACGGACCCCGGACGACCTTCAAACTAGGACAAATCCGGGGAAACTCGGACGGATGGCAGCCCTAGTCATACCCGTCTGTCTAACGCGTTTAGCAAAGCTAGGAAGAAGTACTTAATATACTAGACAATATAAATCATTAGACAAAATTAATGGTAATCATAATATTGTACTACTTGACTGACAGTTGTCATTAAAATTGCATAGTTTTAGTGACTCCCAGACTTGGACAGGGCATGCGACTGTTCTCGTAATAGCATCATACTAAGAGGCATGTCCTGTAGATCAAAGGAGCGCAAAAGCTTTGTGTTGGTAGTATCTACTAAAATCCATTTTTGGCATAATATTATCCGTGCATGTTTTCAAATTATAAATTGGAATAAAAATAGTTAATACATGTTCCGTGCAAACGGATTACTTTACATTACAACCGGTTTGTGAACTCGCTGTGTCCATGTCAGGGTTTTTCTACATCAGACGTTGATGCATGACTTGTTCCTAAGTAGGTACCTCATTAATATGTATGTAATAATGATAAAGTTATCAACAAATAAAATAAAACACTCCGTTGAAATTAGATGAAATTAGATTTTGATGACCCATTTAGTCCAGCGGTAGTTAACACTGCTTTCTGTGCTATTGGTCCCGGGTTCGAATCCCGGTAGGGGCAATTGTTTGTGTGATGAACTGATGAGCATAAACATTTGTATCCGATCCGTTGATGTATCTATGTATAATATGTATGTATTTACAAAAAAAACTTTATATGTAGTATATCAACCAACTAGTATCCGTAACACAAGCCTCGTTGCTTAGCTCGGAACTAGATGGCGCTTATCTATAAAAAAATAAAAAAGATACAAAGGAAAAAAATAGTGAAAAAATTTAATGAATTGCAGTCTCAAAGTTGACGCGGCGGACCGGTAGCTACAATTATATTCTAGAACTCTTTTAGACAACCTGAAGGTCAATGTTACCTACCGGCGAGATATTCTATACTGCTATACTGTTGCGAAATAAATTTAAGTACCTACCATAATTTAGTTAGTTTTTTTATTAGTTAATAATTAATAAAAAAAGTTGTTAACATTTCAAAACACTTTATAACACAGCAGTGTGGCTGTATGATGGTAAATAAATTCTCGGTTCAAGTAAGCTAGTTATGGAATATCGCCGTTATGTTTTGGATCCCATATAGCGATCCCGTATAGTTGGCGAGACTATATCTTAATTCTGAGCTGCTACTAAGAATTATATAGAAAACCCGAATAACACTTTAGAGAGATAAAGTAGGCAAGCTTTCTCGAAACAACAAGAGTTGTTTCTGCGAGTAAGACGGCCAGCCAGAAGTCGTTAGGGGAGGGACTAATCTGACCGTATGGGAATTCAGTGTTGTCCGTGTAGTAACTATTTGAAACTTTAAACGGTTTTACAAGTTCAGCAATGCGTGATCGACTATTCTGGTGTTGCAAACGTCCATAGGCTACGGTAACCGCTTACCAAGTTACTATGAGGTAGTTTGCCACCCTAGTATACAAAAAAACACTTTGCTTGACCTTAGAACCTCAAATACATTATCCGTCGTGCTTGCGACCACCAGCATACATAATAAGCCATTTGTTATAATAATTATGTGATTAGAATAGAGAATATCAGTTGTTGTTGACCCGAAAGCAGTAGCAAGAGGAACATCCGTCTGAGCACACACAAACTTGATCACACAACAACTGTAAAAATGTAATTTTCATATCTTTACAGGTGAAGTCACCGATAACTTGGAAGAAAACGTACAACTCCACCCATGCAAGAAATTACCCTGCAAGCTCAGGAAAGGCACCGATCAATCCATCTCAATTAATTTTATACCAGGTATGTGCAATCACTCGGTGGCCGTTGTGCTCGTGGTCTCGTCACTAATAACAACAGCACTTATTTGATATATGCAAGGTTTACGTTAAGTTCGTCGTTTTATTAAATTTCGATGAGGTTTCTGACACTTTCGCATTGAAATACCCTCTGGAAAAACATTCCGATTTGATTGATTTGTATGGTAATCCTCTTGGACCGTAAGGAGAGGTGGCGAGATGTGTCAAACTCTGCCCAGAGTGTGTGAGTTATTTAATTGTAGTGAAATTTGGTGCCATGAATGGTATTTTAAAATATTTCTTCATAGGTTATTATTAGGATTATTTATATTATGGCACTATAAAAAAAACTTTTTCTTTTCAGCTACTGATACGTCTGATATCAAGAACAGCGTACAGGCCGAAGTCTTTGGCGTCCAATTACCATTCATTGGAGTGGATGGCGTCTCTATTTGTGATAAGATCTTTTTGGAAAGCGGCGATAAAGCCGGTTGCCCACTCAAAGCAGGCACTAAATACACTTATAAAGATTATTTTCCTATACTGAGTGTATACCCTTCTATAGCTGTTAAAGTACACTGGGGCTTATTGAACGAACACCGTAAAAATATTATTTGCTTTGAAGTGCCCGCAATGATCAAATAAACTGAATCCTAAACAGCGCGCTTAGGTAGGTACTTCATTTGTTTAAGGATTGTTTAATCATTTTTATTTGGAAACTAGTTGTTTTGTTAAATCTAAGAATAATAAATCATTGTGAACTTGTATTAAGTAATAAATAGGCTAAGGATAAGAGTAAGTAGGTATTCATGTTAAATATATATTGACTAATAAGAAACGAAGTGTTTTTTTTTTATTTCCAAGATTACTTAATCCACGGGGTAGGTATATTATCTATAATGTAAAACTGAAGAATAGATACCTACCACAAAACTTCAAGACAGCATATCGATAACATAAATTATCAAGTCTTTGCTGTCGCACAGTCGTGTCAACATAAAACATTCCCAGCATATTTTTCGCTACATTCACACTTTCAACATAAAATGAACAGTAAATAAAATAATAATAAACATTGCATCTTAAATATATTCGAACATTATTGCACAATGCCAACTTGATTGAGATAGCACCAAGCTAAGAAACGAGTTTTATGACACAGATAATAGATAGTCGATTCACAAAATATTAAAAACATCCATGACTCAAGGTAAATGTCTATAAACATTTGACCCCACCGGGATTCGAACCCAGGACCCTTTCCATGGAAGGCAGCTTTTAATACCGCTGCACCAACCGGGTTATCAAAAAAATATAATATAATAAATACATATATGTAGACGTTTCTAACATATAATTCCAAAGAACACGAGTAACGTAGATCTGAGCGAAGGTCTTGCAACGGATCCTTGTGTTTGATACTAGATGATCGATACACTATCAGGATTAGAACCAGGAATCTTTTACAGGGTAGACATCCTTACACGCCGCTGCATTAATTAGTTCTTCGTTTTTCAACTTTCAATAAAATTATTATTATTATTGTAATAGCTATAATTCCTCTTGCAATATTTAAAAGCTCACAAAATTGAGTCCTAATTCCTTTTAGTTATCAAAACTTTCTTTTTTGTGTTATATAGTTCTGTTGCTAAATATTAATTAAAGTTTTTAATCATCATCATTATCATATCAACCGTTAGACGTCCACTGCTGGACAAGGGTCTCCCCCAAGGATCGTCACGACTACCGGTCCTGCGCCACCCGCATCCAGCAGATTCCAGCAACCTCGTCGTCCCGTCGGTCCACCTTGCCGGGGCCTTCCCACGCTACGTTCTTCCAGTACGTGGTCGCCACTCGAGCACCTTCAAGCGCAATTACAAGTTTTCAATACAAAGTTGTAAATATGATACCAACTATGAATGTTGTGATGACAATTTTTCCCTCCTGTAATCTATGTAACTTACAATGTATTTGCAAAAAAAAAACAAGTACCTACAACATTTTAATTTGCGGGTAACAAAGACCACGCAATTAATAAGCAATCTAATGTGTAGGTAAATGGTAGTCAAATATAAGTATGTAGGTACCTACATGCATAGGTACTTTTCAGGTTAATTACGTTAAATTTAATTACATACATTTTTATCCACTAGTCCATAACCGGTTATTCTATGCTCTAATGAATATAATTACCTATACACTGGTAAAATAAGATAAAGCCATGTCTTATTTATTTTGGGTAGGTAGGTATATGACAGATTACCTAAGTAAATTTTAACTAGTTACAAGTATTTAAGTAAAAGATGTTAGGTACCTAATAAATAAATATCTATGGTAGTGACCGACTGAAACTGGTTTTTACGACCGAAACCGAAACTAGAGATGAGTCATACTAGGCAAATTTGATACTAGGTTCATCCAGTCCGATTCCGTACAAATACTCGATCTAAATACCTATTCCACCTAGTCCATGAAGTACGCGTACATTAAAGTATCTGCTAGTGATACTTGAAAGTACGGTTACGGACGCAGTAATGAATTGTAATCTTGGCTTCATTTCATACTTTACACAGGCTTAGGACTGTCAACGTAAAATATCTATCTATATTGTAGATTGTTGGCGTATTTAAAAGATTTCAATGCATTTTTTATATTAATCACTTTTAGCCTATTTTTAATTTTTGTTTACTTTTTTATTTACTTTTTTTAACTTTTTAGTTTTTTTTTATTTCTTTATAATAAATATATAAGCTCGCAATCTAACAAGATTCGCGCGGGCTTCGGGTGCCGTGTCACGATGCACGCCGTCTGCAGAACAGTCAGACTAGGTGGATCGAGTATTTTGTGGGAACAGGTGCTACCTAATCTCGATAAATTCCTAGCCCCTGGATCTGTTCTAGTATATTCGCTTCATCTCTAACCGAAACCGAAACCGAATTTTGGCAACTGTCTCAGTTTTGGCCGAAACCGAAACCGAAACTTCCTTATAAGGATCATGTTTTGAGAGAAAAATAAAGAAAACTATTATAATCAGTCAGTTTTATTTCTTTTAATCACATATGTAGCTCTTTCTTTCTTTGACATTTTCACTTATTGATAAATGAAATCAAAATCAACAATATTTTAATTGCGCCTTAAAATGCTTAAAACAGGTGAGATGTTTATTTGAGTAAATAGACTCGACTCATTTTTAACCGACTTCCAAAAGGAGGATCAATTCGACTTTTTTTTATGTTTGTTACCTCATAACTGTGAATTTGGAGAATCGATTTTGAAAATTCTTTTTTTATATGAAAGCTGATGCTTCCCGTGTGGTCCCATAAAAATGGTGAGGATCTGATGAGTGGATCCTTGGGAAACCGAGAGCAACCCTCAAATTTTCTACGTAGATGACGCGTTCATTGTACAACCTCTTAAATACCGTCACGAATGTCGTCCCCGAAAGGTTAGGCAGAGGTGTACTAATGTACACCCACGTTTCGCCGGTATGTTTTAAGTCCCATGTAATAGGGGGCGAGCCTATTGCCATTAACCGGGCACGAATCCAAACTCCGAGCTGCTACTGAGAATTTCACAGAAAAACCCAATAACACTTTGCTCGACCTGGGAATCCAACCCAGGACGTCTTGCTCGGCAGTCGCACTGTACGACCACTAGACTAACGAGACTTATACAACGAACCTATTACAGACACCAAAAAGTAAAAAATAAAATAAACAAAAAACTGAAATAAACAAAAAACTGCGTTTAAAAAAACCAACTTCAAAACTAAAAAGTAAAAAATAACTTTAATACAGTTTTAAATTCTTTTTAATTTTAATACTTTTTAATTTTGAAGACGGATTTTTAAAACGCAGTTTTTTTTTATTTTGAAGATTATTTATGCTTTTTAGGGTTCCGTAGCCAAATGGCAAAAAACGGAACCTGGAAGATTCGTCATGTCTGTCTGTCTGTCTGTCCATCCGCATATCACAGCCACTTTTTTCCGAAACTATAAAAACTATACTGTTGAAACTTGGTAAGCAGATGTGTTCTGTGAACCGCATAAATAAATGATATGAATATGAATATAATATATTCACACAAAAATAGTAAAATTCAATAAATTTTGGGTGTTCCCCATACTTAGAACTGAAACTCAAAAAAAATCTATGGATAGGTCTATTGACCGACCGAAACTGGTTTTTACGACCGATACCGAAACCGAATTTCGGCAACGGTCTCAGTTTCGGCCGAAACCGAAACCGAAACTTCCTTATAAGGATCATGTCTTGAGAAAAAATAAAGAAAACGTTATTATAATCAGTCAATTTTATTTTTTAATCTTTAAATCACATAGCTCTGCAGACATTGACATTTTCACTTATTGATAATAATAACAATAATAATAATAAGCCTTTTATTCCATGCAAAGTAGGATGTATAGATAGTTTAAAGAAATGAAAAAAAAAAATGACTTTATTTACACGTGTTTCACTTATTTTAGAAAATGTTTAATTCTAGATAATGGTATAGAAGTTTGTTTGCATGGGGGTCCATGTAAACAAACTTCTATACCATGTCCTCAAGTGAAGGTGAATCTTGGGCTATTTGCAGCCAGCAGGTACCAACAATTTTTAACAACTCGTCTGCCCATCTCGTGTGGGGTTCTGCCTTTGAGACATTTGCCGATTGGACCGTTCCACGTTGTTACTCTGTTGATTCATCTCTCGTCCTTTAGCCTCGCTACGTGCCCAGCCTACTTCCATTTTACTTTCTTAGCGTAGGTTAAGGCATCCGTCACTTTGGTGGTTTCTCTAATTTTTGTTTGACGAAGTTTTTGCATTTTTTTAATATTGAGCATACTTCGTTCTATTCCGCGTTGGCAGGTAGTGATTTTGCTTTTTAATTTGGATGTAAATTTCTAAGTCTGACAAGCGTAGGTCAGACAAGGTAGGAGGCATGAAATCATGACTTTTGTTTTGATATTTCATGGCACGTTACTTTTGAATATCTCTTTTAAGGACCAGTACTTCTTCCAAGTACTTTGTACTCTTCGTTCTACTTCTAGTTCATTTTGTTTTCTGTTGAAGCCAATTTGTTTTCCAAGGTAGATGTATTTCTCTGTATATTTGAGAGTTTCACTGTCCACTGATATTCTTCTCTGTATACTATTTGTCATGACCATTGTTTTCGAAAGATTCATTTCTAGTCCTACCTGTTTACTAGCTGTGTTTGGTAAATCGATCATGTTTAGTAATTGTGTGTTAGATTCTGACAGCAGAACTAATCATCTGCGAAGCGTAGGTGGGATAAATACTTGCCATTGATGTTTAATCCTGTCTTTTCTCAGTTGAATTTTATTATTATTGACTCCAGGATAGATATAAATAATTTTGGAGACAGCGGGTCACCTTGTTTCACGCCTCTTCCAATGGGGAACGTAGGATCAGTCGTTTCGTTTTTTTGAGCTTGCAGGGCGGTCCATATACTTGAATGTGACACGGTGTCAAAAGTTCTTTGCTTCTCTTGGTATTTTTCCATTATTTGTTCTAGAGTATGTATATGATCGATTGTTGAAAAGCTCTTGCGAAAGCCTGCTTGTTCTATTGGTTGGCTTGCTTCTATTGTAACACTTATTCTTTTGTTAATTATGGAGGAAAACAGTTTGTAGGTACATGAGAGTAAGCTCTGTAGTTTGTGACATCTTTTGAGTCACCTTTTTTGTAAATTAAAATTATTTCCGACTCTACCCACTGCGATGGTATCTCAGCAGTTTTTAATATAAGGTTAAATAAGTATGTTAATGGGAGAGTCAGAAGCGGCAAGGCAGCCTTTATAGCTTCATTTGTAATGCCGTCCAATCCTGGGCTCTTATCTAGCTTTAGCCTTTTTATTTCTTGTGTGACCTCTTTTTTTTTGACGACCCAGTTAGTCCAGCGGTAGTTAACACTGCCTTCTGTGTTATGGGTCCCGGGTTCGAATCCCGGTAGGGACAAATGTTTGTGTGATGAGCATAAACATTTGTATCCGAGTCATGGATGTATCTATGTATAATATGTATGTATTTACAAAAAAAAAAGTATATATGTAGTATACTTTTACAACCAACTAGTATCCGTAACACAAGCCTCGTTGCTTAGCTCGGGACTAGATGGCGCTGTGTGTCATAATGTCCAGGAATATTTATATTTATTCAGTTATTGGTGTTATGTTTCGGCTTTTGTTTGTAGAGTTAATATCATTTGAATGGCTGTGGCTAGTACACTCGTTTCCTTGTGCTTTATATAGTGTTTTATAGAAATGGGTTGCTACATCTATGATTTCTTTTTGATTATTTACGGTTTTGTCCTTATAGTAGTAGTAGTCTATCCAATATTTATTTGTTCTTAGTTCTTTGAGGGCCTTTTTTGAGCTTCCTGGTTTTTACAGAAGTTTTTCGATAGTCTTCGATCTATAGCTCTTGTAGTCATGTTTAATGTATCTACTTATTAGTTTGTATAGAGCTAATAGTTCATTTTTTGTAGCTCGAGTTTTTATCTTAGCATGTTGTAACTCTTGTCTTCTCTTGATAAGTTCCAGTCTACGCTCTTTTAGAACTTTATTGTAACCTTTTGATATTTCGTTGGGGGTTCGAACGTCCTGTAAACTCTGGGTTATGGCCACTTATTGATAATCAAATCAAAATCAACATAACAACCAATAAAATAGGTGATGTTTATTTGAGTTAGTAGACTAGCATGACTAGCATTATTCATGCTTTTTTTATATAATATTAAACATAAAATTACTTTTGTTATTGTTACCTAATATTACTACTACTACTTACTCTTATGCTATATCGCGTGATAAAACTTTAAACTTACCGAATTCAAAATAAATCACACAAACACTCACAACAAACAAAACGAACTGCAAACACGAACCAGTTACAACATGATTATGCACTTAGACGCGGCGAAATGTCTACTAATCTACTTCGCTTGGATGGAATTTAACGCGCCGAATATGACCGAGCAGAGCGCGAGAACTCCCGAACGCAGTTTCGGTTTTGGTTGTAGTTTCGGCAGGTTTGCGGCCGAAACAAGTAATTTTATGTTTAATATTATATAAAAAAAAAGCATGAATAATCTTCAAAAGAAAAATGAGTCTAGTCTGCTTAATCAAATAAACATCTCATCTATTTTAAGAATTTTTAAGGCGCAATTAAAGTATTTCCTTAAATGAGGGGTTGTTATGTTGATTTTGATTTGATTATCAATAAGTGAAAATGTCAGACTGCAGAGCTATGTGATTTAAAAAAATAAAACTGACTGATTATAATAACATTTTCTTTATTTTTCTCTCAAAACATGATCCTTATAATGAAGTTTCGGTATCGGTTTCGGCCGAAACTGAGACCGTTTGCGAAATTCGGTTTCATACCTTGCGCGAGTTGTCGCGGGGATGCGTGTTTCTCCGCATGTAGGCGCGCGATCTGCAACACCACGCGCAAATGCGTTTTTGGTGTGTGTGTTTTCTATATAATCACAGGTACGAACCACGTAAAATCACGCACGCGCTACCCTGCATGATGCGGAGCAGTGTGTGGATCGCCTAAATGAACGATGTGTTATATTGGCAGCACTGATTATATCGTTTCGTTTCACGAAACGTCGTGAAGGCACTGCAGTCGTCAGTCAGTTTTGACTGTTCGAGTGTTCGATGCATCGAATGAAAAACATCGATATATATTCGATTCTGAAGTATTAACGATACATCAGGTCTATACCTTGCATCGTCGTGTTCGAAACCCCGTGTCGTCGTGCCGGTGGCTGCCGCTGTTGTTGACATCTCGATGGGCGACACAGAAAAAGATGGTTGGACGGAAGTTCGACACAGACGTTCCCAACGTTCAGTCAGTAATGTGTTGCGTGGAACAGCAGCGCCTGGTACCACCAATCTAGAAGCCTCTGAAAGATGGAGATACCTACACCTCTTCTACGTTAAACAAGGCACATCTGATAGTCAGGTACGTGATCACCTAATTACCATTTGCGGAACAGATGTTTGCACGGTAGAAATCCTCAAATCCCGTGGTAAGTACGCATCCTTCAAGCTAGGGGTGCCCTCAAAATTGGCTGATCAAGTGTTGGCTCCTGAAAATTGGGCAGAGGATATTTGCGTCAAACCATGGCGCCGTAATTTTCGTGCCCGAAGCGATGAGACCCAATAAGCCCTACTGCGTACTTACCACACCCGCCTCTCGTGATTGTACTTCTCGTAGTTGTACTGCTCGTAACGTCTATCTGCGCTTACTGTACCAGAATGTGCGTGGGCTCAAAACAAAGCTACCCAAATGGAGGTCAAGCCTATTACTGTCTGAGCATGATTTGATAGCCGTGACCGAGACAAACCTGGACAGTTCAGTGGAGGACTCGGAAATATCGGTTGGAGATTGGCGTACTCTACGACGAGACAGAGTGACCACGGGTGGTGGTGTACTGCTTGCTGCGCGGCCTGGGGTAACCGTCAATAGGCTACGCGAATTTGAGACGGCATGTGGCGAAGATTTGTTTGCTAAGATCACAATTTATGGCCTAAATATATATGTGTGTGTTGTTTACGTCAAACCTAGTGCAACTGACGATGATTACCTGGCGTGGTTTTGCAAGGTCGAGGACATTATTCACAGTTTGAAGGGAACTATAATTATCTTAGGCGACCTTAACTTAAAAAGTGCTTCAGTAAATGTTAATAATTACTACTGTTATTTTCTAAGCTTTTGTAGTCTGGTAGAGATGAATGAGGTGATCAATATGCGTGGCAGTAAGTTAGATGTAGTGTTGGCTCGGGAGGGCACTGTTGTGAACTGTGAGTATATCGAGGGTACGGAACTGGTTCCGATTGATCTGTATCACCCTCCGTTAGATATTTCTGTTACCATCCCAAGGCATAAGGTACATGAAAAACTTGACCCTAGCAATGTTGACCGTAGTAAGGACTGGAACTTTTGTAAAGGTGACTACAGATTATTGTTTGATCTTGTTCGCTCTGCTCCATGGCAAGACGTATTTCGCTGCAATGACGCGTCCACCGCTGCTTGTAAGTTTTATAACCTAATGTACAATATATTTGATTCCTCTATTCCAAAGAAGACGAGAAGGACCTCTGGTAATAGGCGGTACCCAGTCTGGTTTACTAGAGATATCGTAAGCGACACTCGACGTAAATTAAAACTCCATAATAAATGGAAACAATCCCGATGTAATGCTATATATGCTCAGTATAGCGCACTGCGGTCGGAATTAAAAGTGAGAACCGAGGAGGCATATAGACTACATTGTTCTAATGTGGAAAACAGCCTAGGCAAAAATCCAAAACTGTTCTGGCAGCACATTTCAAGCCTGCGATCTAAGGGTGGGTTCGAACCAGACGTTGTGCTTGATGGCAAGGTCTGTTCAGGTGTTAAAGCTGCTGAGGCATTTGCTAAGTATTTTTCCAGCGTATTTCTGCCAAACACACCAGAATTGGACCCCAAATCAAACACGTTTTAGCCCCTCCGGACGTGGTTAGGGGTATTTCCAAACTCAAACCCTGCAGTTCGGTTGGCCCAGATAACATACCTGCATATATCGTTAAGGGGTGTAATAGTATCTTAGCAGCCCCTTTATGTCATGTTTTTAATCTGGCTCTTCAGTCAGGCGTGTATCCGGAGCTGTGGAAGACTTCACGTGTTACTCCCATCCCTAAAACCAATGACAAGACATCTGTCGAGGAACATAGGCCCATCGCTATTTTATCAACCATTGCAAAGGTTTTTGAACATATACTTCACACTGTTATCTGTAAACAAACCAATACGTATCTTTCTGATGCTCAACATGGTTTTCGACCCGGTCGCTCCGTGAACTCGAATCTGCTGATTCACGTAGACTTTATGTCTAGTAGCATTGAATCCGGTAGGCAGGTCGACACTCTATATTTTGATTTCCGGAAGGCGTTCGACAAAGTGGACAACGATGTGCTTTTGGCAAAGCTAGGGGCTACGGGCTTCTCATCCGGCCTTCTTAAATTCTTCGCCGACTACCTCAGAGATCGCAAACAGTTCGTCCGGCATGGCTGCTTTGAGTCTAAGTCTTATTACACTCGCTCGGGCGTGAGTCAGGGATCCGTATTAGGGCCGCCTCTGTTCCTGATCATGATCAATGACCTAATTTGTAAGATTCGATTCGCAAAATGTCTACTATATGCCGACGATCTAAAACTAGCTGCGCAAATCAGAACAGAGGCGGATTGCAAACTCCTACAAAAGGATATCAATACCGTCTATGAGTGGAGCATTGCGAACAAGTTGTTGTTTAATATAAGTAAATGCAGCGTTATGACCTATGGTCGAGGGTTGAGACCAATAAGATACGAGTATAATTTAGGGGGTACAGTGATCACTCGTGTCACCAGCATCAAGGACTTAGGAGTGACTTTCGACCGCAGTCTGACATTTAGAGACCACATGTCTGCCCTTGCAAAGGAATCCTTCAGGCGTCTGGGCTTTGTGTTGAGGAACGCTCGTGACTTTCGCAATCCCAGTATTATTAAATTACTTTACACCTCTTTGGTTCGGAGTAAACTTGAGTCCAGCGCCTGTGTCTGGCATCCACATACTGCGTCTCAAACACTGATGCTTGAGAAAGTTCAGAAAACCTTCCTGAGATTTTTGTACCAAAGGCTGTACCATTTCTACCCATTCATGTACCCAACGAATTATCTTCTAGGGGTATTAGGCTTCAATTCGTTGGAGGTAAGAAGGGGCTTTGATCAGCTCACTATTGCCTGCAAAACCCTGAGCGGTCGTATTGACTGCCCTGAGCTCCACGGACTTTTCTGCCGCCTATTTGTGCCCGACAAATACCTTGGGCACCGTCAAAACCGCCGTCATAAACTGTTCGCACTACCGCTATCTAGATCTGTTGCTAGAGCTGAATCCCCAGTGTGTCGAACCCTAAGGATGCTAAACGCCCTCCTGACTGCCGATCCTGAATGTGATTTGTTTGCTGATGAATGGAAGAAAATAATGCGTGCTTGTCTGGTGGTCTGTGAGAGACAATATGAGAGGGTGTCCACTGTTACGTGTTAGTTTATATTATTTTGTGATGTATGCAAGTTACTTTTAATCAAATAATTATTAATAATTTTGTCCACGAATTGTATATCTCTGAATTTAATTTTTGTATTGTACTATTTGAATGCTTATTGTATTTTTATTTTATATTTGAATAATTTTGAATTCTATGTTAATTAATGTAATTGGACCTGTGCCGTTTTAATTAACTATAAATAAATTAAAAAAATTAAAAATTAAAATCGTTACTATACATCGAGTGTTTAAAATACATCGATGTATATCGTCCATCCCTAGTCGACAGTCGGCCGCCCACGCTCGCGAAGATTACGCGCGCACGCTTGCGTGGGGCGCTTTAGTATTAAAGTTGATGCAAGTGACTGTAATTGTTAAATATACCCCAGTGTTCCTTGTAAGCGTCGCAGTTTCATTCAAATCGCTGAGATAGCCATCCCCACAGAGACTGTATCCCGTATACCTTATAAAAAAATACTGAAGGCCCCCATTATAGCGGTACCCTGATCCTTTGCTTGCACTGGCTGGCAATGATTAATTAAGAAAAGGAAGAGCCTGATCACACACACCAATAGTTAGGATCACTTGTAGAATTAACGTATTAATTCAGATTTATGGAGAGTATTTAAAATACTAATAAAATACATGTTTAGAATACTGTAAACATTGCTTTAATGTATAAAAATACTAAGACTAGTATGCCATTGTAAGGCTATGCCTTTGCAGTATGAGGTTAGAGATTCTAATAAAAAATCTAGGTACATATGGATATTTGTTAAAACTTAAGTGTTAAATAATACTGTTGTCTGAAGACCGCGTATAAAAATACTTTTGCAATAAGCACTACTGCCGCAGACTTATTTTAGTCAGTAAAAATAAAAAAAATCGTGAACAGAAAAGGTTGATAATTATTGATGGAAAGTAGTATTTTATGAAACAAAGCTTAACACATTATGCAATGTCTAATTATTATTAATGCATTAAAACAAAAAAGATGCTGAAAATTTAACAAGGCTATAAGTAGAATTGCATTTACATTTTTTTCTAAACGATTGAATTTGTAATTAATGTTTTTAAGGTTTCACGATTTTTATACATTTGAATTATTATAGACAACGGGTCTAGATCATGTAGTTTTATTGAGGTATAAATACCCGATGTCTATAATAATTCAAAAAGATTGAATTTGTGTGTAGAAATTGTATGTGAGGAGGCAAGTCATACATTTCGGGTAGGTCAACTGAACGTAGCGCGTACCGAGTAGAGAGCCGCCGCCGCTGGTGATCTTTGCGGACTGCGGGAGTACACAGATCGTAGTTTTCAAAATACTTAGCGTAATGTGTTAGTGACTTTGGCTTGTGGTTATAAAATATGTTGATCCATCGCTATATTATTGAAATCTCCCAATTTCATATACCTAATAAAATGACTATATATATATAAACTAAATACTAAGTACAGAGCAAATAAATTTGCTAAAGGAACGGAAGATCATTAAATTAATGCGGGGCTATCAATGCAGATAAATACCTGAACGCCCGCACCAATACAGTACAGCGCCAGTACAGTTTTAACTCTAAACGAGCACAGACTTGATAATAACGCTTTGAATGGAAGGGAAGAGTATTTTTTATAACTGCGTATTTATTTCATTAAAATTACTTAAGAATTATAAAACGACCCTGACAATTAACATATATTTATTAAATAAATATAGGTATTAGCCTACTCCTATGTATGTTTGCTATCTATCTGGTGCTGGATATAATTTACTAAACGTTCTTGTAGGTACTTTGAGGAACGCGTCCTTCAAATTACCACAACTAGACGTGGATGCCTGTGAGAAATACAGATCCATATTTCTTAGTAAATACTTTGAAGGATCCGTACCAACGACGTATTCATCAATCGCGCGATAAATTGCCTGCAACAAAAACAATATTCAATATACAATTTAGCACATTACCTCAGTTTTGTATAAAACCGAAGACAATATGGGTCAAAAGTGTGTATAAGAATATAAAATAAATTAATCGAACCCCGGAGAACCCAACCGTTAATTAAAAAATATGGCATTCATTTTGATAATAAGATCCACAAAAATGTTAACGGTTAACGTAGCTCACGTATGCAATTATACACGTAATTCTTTATTGATATATTTTTCGTACACAAGCAAAAACATTTACATCAATTTTGTAAATCTGAGAAGACCACGTTAGGTTAAAATCGAAAAATTCGGTAATGATACTTTGTCTACAGGTAAAGAATAATAACAAATTAAACCTGTTCTGTACTGTAATTGCACCTGTATGTAACCTGCCCTATATTGTCTGCTACTCTATTTTGTCATACAGACAATGCACATGTATTTTATTTAATAATTGTATTTACCTGAAAAGCCGGTTGCTTATTATTGTGAAAGGCTTTGCGGCTGCCATGTATCAAGAAAATACCGCGAGCTGTGGCGTCTGCGCATGCATCACCGTACATGCACTGGTCGGAGCGGTAGTTGTAACGGCACGATAGCACCTGCACCGCGTCCTCGTGGTAGTGGAATATTATGTTAATAATATCCTGTCGATAAACATATTACATGTAGATGATATTCAATTCAAAAGACTAGATGCATTAAATATTTAGTTAGCAGAAAAGTTAAAGGATCTGCTGCTCGGGGATTGTGACATTACTATTAGTGAAGTACATTCCCGCGATGCGATCGAATTTGGTTTGTAATATATTTTTATATAATATTTAGTTTTAAGGATAAATTATAATACAATGTTAACGAGCGTATCTCGCCAACAAGCGGTGTAGCTTGGCGAGGAGATTTATATGATTTTTATGTATCTTTCTATGAATATATAGAAATAGGGAGTTTTAGAAGATAGTAGATAATAGATTTTCCGGATTCAGTGGCGTAGCATGCGGGGGCAGAGTAGGCCATAGCCCCGGGCGGCAGCAAGAGGCACGTATTTTTTTATACCACTAGGATTTAAAATAGGTGGCGGCAAATTTTCTGTCGGCCCCGAGAGGCGAAAACCCACGCTACGCCACTGTCCGGATTTCGAAGATTCGGACATGGGCGTTGTTCCCATAGCTAAGCGATCGTGGCGCAGAAGCTAAAAAAAGTCATCCCTCACATTACCTCAACATTCAATTAATGTTATTTTTTTTATTTATATTTTTTATTCAGCGTTTCCATTTCATAATATGTATATGCATTCTTCCATGTGGCAATCAAGTCATAATTAAATGGAGCTAAATATAGCCAACAATGATCTTATTATTCAGTTCCATTAGATGCCTTTGTTAGAAGAAACCACAAGCACACTCCCAACCATGCTTTGTTATAACATACCTGATCGCCCCAGGGAATATTGAGTTTCCACTTTAACATAATTGGAGTGACATAGTCAACCCAACCAAAAGATCTCATTCTGGTCAAATTCATTAACATCACACCCGAGTTGAGGCCTTCAAAGAAAAAATACATGTTAGATTTTGAATACAACCACGGTGAATACAACCTACATGATTTTAATTACAAGCTAAATAATTTTCGAAATTAGTTTTCATTAACAACACACAAAAATTAATGTGAAATAAAAACAGACTCACTAATACCCACTATATCTATGAGTCTCAGTGGCATCCTAGCTCATAAATGGATAAACCAATTTTGATTTAGTTTGTTTTGTTAGAAAGGTGACAATTGAAATGATTCTTAGCTTAATTCAATAAAATCTCTTTGAAGCTGTTTGAAGGTGTTTGTCAGTGGTTTGTATGTATACATATATCGCTACTTGCTTGGATAAAAAAATCATACCATATTTGCCATAGAAAGGATGTTTAGCAAATCTTGGATACCAGGACACATTAGGGTTATCATCTTCTAAAGACATTGCAGATATTTGTGATGTATTGAACTGTGTAAAGAATTTCCATAGCTCCTCCACAGGACCCAAAAACAATGTGTCAGTATCCACATATATCATAGCATCAATGTGTGGAATCAGTTTCTGAAATATGAATAATTATTTGATGATTAGAACTTCATTCATTACAAATACAAATATTTTAATTAGTTCTCTGTTAATAATATACATATATACCACATAAAATGTAAGTTTAATTTCATTGCAAAGGAACTAAATAAATATACATAGTATTCAACATGTTACTAGAGCAAAAAAATACTGTTCTTCAAGTCCAATCAAAATGAACTTCTCAAACATATATAGCTACATATAAATAAGTCTATAATAATATTGCTATGGCTTATAATAATTGTGCAATTAATAATAATATATTACGACAAACCAATAAATTGAGCAAATAGGTATTTCATATTATAATAAGGCATAGTTTTTAGTGCAATGCATTTCACAAAATGAAAAAGGGTGGACTGGTACAATCATTTAAAAATGAACAAGCATACTATTTAATACATCAAACCAGAAATTTTCATCAAGATAGCACTCACGGGTATAAATAATCGTTGGGCTGCACATTTACTGAACAAGTTCATCCAATCTTGCTCATGTTCTTCAGGAAAGCTTACTTTGTGAAGTTCAAAGTCTAATTGATTATTTGTTATAAGCTTCCATTTCGTTAAAGTTTTATTGAACCTTGGTCTCAAGCTGTCATCAGCAAATATCACAAAGTGGACATGAATTCTTGTGAACAGCAACGCAGACTTCACTACATTCAAAGACTCATTGAATCTACTATCACAGACTACAAAGGATAACACCACCTTTTCTATTCCTTTGATCTTCTTACTGTTAACAATTGAAATGTTTAATTAATAACGAATACTATATATTTTTGGAACCCAAGTACAGAGCCGTGGTAGCCTAGCGGTGTGACCAGTGGACTGAGATGTCAGAAGGTCTCGAGTTCGCACCCAAGGCACACACCACTGACTATTCGGAAGTTATGTGCGTATTTATCACATGCTCAAACGGTGAAGAAAAACATCGTGAGGAAACCTGCAGAGAATTCTCAATGGCATGTGAAGTCTGCCAACCCGCAGTAGGCTAGCGTGGTGGATTATAGCCTAACGGCTAAACCCTCTCAATTGAGAGGAGACCCGTGCCCAGCAGTGGGAAATTAATGGGTTGATGATGACGATGATGATGATGATTTCAAGTACAAAACATAAGCAATAAAATGTTGATAAATGATAAATGATATTTATTTCTGTAAATAGATCTTTTCAAGACACTTGATGTATGTATAAGATATATTTTAGGAACTAAATGGCATCGGCATTTCCTAACTGATGACCTCTGAGAAGAAATGCCGAAACAAACTCAGAATACCATGGTCTCTTTTGAAATCCAAACATCTTTGATTACAATATGTGAGCCTGACGATGTAGGTCAGTCTGAGATGGCCTTTTGAAGAAAGCACCAGTGCAGCTTTGAATTGACCTGTCCATACTGACAGCACGCATACATCATCCATTGTGTAGCTCAACCATTATTGAGGGAGCTCCACAACCCGATGCACGACAGTGCAAGATCAGTGGGACATTTGCGTATGCCAATTTAAAATCCCAAAGCCGCCAGACATTAAAAGCTAGTAAGTGTATGTGTGTCTACCTACATAGTGCTCACATTCACATTGTGTTTTTTTTTTAGCATAATTAAGTAAATATAATACAAAAAATTATGTCATAATATACATAATAGTTGTGTAAAGGTATTGATTCAAAATACCATAATTATTTAAATTTTAATGATTGTGACTGTAAATAATCCAAATTATATAAAATAGATAGTAATAAATAAAACTTACTTGGGTAATAAGGATAACATCTGTTTGTTGGTTGCATAGTATTCTGTATTGATTTTAGAGTACAGATATAAAATAGTAAAGCTACTTATAACAAACAGAATGATAATTTTGAGAGATATCCTTTTCATTATTATTGTTCTTTTGATAGATGAATAAATCAAGACAATCGTTAGAGTTGGAATCCGAAAAAAATCATACTTAGGATATCAGCACTTCCAAGTAATCGAGTAACTGAGATCAGAAGGCAGTCGCTTGGACTAAATTATTACAACGTAGTGAATAAATACACTTTATAAATTACTGATAAGAATATTGAGCCGCATCTGTTTACACAAGTCAACCACAACATTGCTGGGAATTGCTTACAAGATTACTGTCACTGCCTATTCTGAACTAACATAAATCATCTACAATAA
The DNA here is from genome assembly GCA_905163465.1 of Craniophora ligustri. Taxonomy (NCBI): domain Eukaryota; kingdom Metazoa; phylum Arthropoda; class Insecta; order Lepidoptera; family Noctuidae; genus Craniophora; species Craniophora ligustri. The sequence goes on from LR990972.1 coordinate 8,270,284, forward strand.
CTGTATATACCTCATATAAAAGCTTATGTATTACTTAATCAACTATTAAGTTAAAAAAATACAAGTCACTGACGAATTTGATATAAATCATTAATTAAATAAGCAAATCAGAACCACAACCTAACAAAAATATTAAACCATAGAGCATAATAGTAGAAGAATAATAGATTATATCATCTATTCCTGTTCTGTGATCAATTCTAAATGTAAACTTTTATGGCTGAATAAAATATTTCAAATTTTATCTCAAATAAATTATTCGACTTTAAGTACAACCGCGCATATGTTCCCCGTAATATACAGGGTGTCCGGTAATGAATGGATAACCTTTAAATGGGTCATAGTAGAAGTAATGACCATTCAGAAAAATAATATAAAAAAAATAAAAAACAAATGCTACCGTAAAGATACGCCAGTTTAAAAAATATCGATAATTTTTGTTACCTTATTTTACATTATTGTACACCACGATCACAAATGAATGAATACCATTCCGACACTATACGCGACTGTTCAAGAGAGCATTTATACGTAGATGTAGGGCCTGCATCGGAGTGGATGGCAGGCACTTTGAGCATTTATTATAATTTAGAACGGTATTATTATTGTCAAATTATGTTCTTTATTAAATCCTAATGATCAGGTACATTTAATGTAGGTACATAAATATTCCAATATTGCAAATTTCGTTGTTTAACCAAATTTCACTCCTTGTAAACATTAATAGCAATAATTCATTATTTACATTACGTACAGTAATGAATGATACCATTTTAGAATTGGCTATAAACACATATTATTTTAAAATTATTGGTCACTTATGTTTTCATACATTTTTTTTCAGCTATGGTACCATAAAGTTTGTCAAAACAAATATTTTTCACAAATTTTCCTCTAAAACAATAATTCAGCTTGGTTTTTTTGAAAGCTGTGAAATAGCAGCCATATTATTTATTGCTTATCTATCAGTTTAGTTATCGTTACTTACTATAACAATAAAAAACCGATGGAATTCATTCATTTGTGATCGTGGTGTACAATAATGTAAAATAAGGTAACAAAAAACATTGATATTTTTTAAACTGGCGTATCTTTGGTAGCATTTTTTTTTTATTATTTTTGTTTTTTTTTTTGAATGGCCATTAGTTCTACTATGACCCATTTCAAGGTTATCCATTCATTACCGGACATCCTGTATATAGTTTTTTTTCCATACCTATATGTATTTCAGAACCAGAATGTGCGGTTTCGCCCGGCCGCCTGTAAATTAGTTCATTGGCAACACTTGAACCGTCGTAATATTGACAGCTAAAGATGGGCAAACACCCGGGCACTTTGGGCAAATTGGGCAGAATACCCAAAGATTCCCGATAAATTCCTTCCCTTGGGCATTTATCTGGGTACCTTATTAAAATATTAATTTACTAACTAAATAGATGTTAAAAAAGTTGGACAAGTAATAAAATTAATATGTCTTATCTTTATTGGTTTCAAAATAGTTTTGATTAAAATCAAGCTCATTTTACGTATTTATGTTTTATTATTTAGTTATTGTTTAAAAAAAACGTAGTTAGTATTTTACCCATTTTAATTTTACTTTTTTTACGTTTTTTTTTAAAGACGTTCCAAATGGGGCGTTGTAAAGGGTTACCCAAGCGGGCAAAAAACGCCCGTAACGCGTGATAATTTTTTGGAACCTCGACTTGGAAGTGTCCCACGACACCATTTCTTTTATCTTTTATACCCTAAATCTCACAATAACAATGTGCCAATTTGGTGTTATATAGAAAACAAATTTCTACTGTTACTCCTGTTATTAAAATTAATATACTCTGATCGAAATTACCACTGTGATCTTAGTTAACATACCTTCAAAAAAACAAAGCTGGATAGCGACTATTCCGAATTTAAAAAGTACAGGGCTCGTATTGAAAAATCAATTGAAATTGCACATAAGGAACACAAGTTTAAAATACAAAATCAGTTTTCAAAAGACCAAAATCATTCTGGCAGTATATTAGGTCCAAAAGAAGTAGGTTAAACAAGAATATTATCGTAAAGGATGGTCAAAATCTTTCAGATGAGGACTGTGCTCAACAACTTGTGTCTTTCTTTGAGTCGGTGTACAGTAAAGAGCGGCCGCGGCTGGAGGCGCGAGGGGCGGGCCTGGAGGCGGAAGCAAACAGTTCGCGAGTTGACATTGAGACCCTCAGCCTTCAAGACGTAAGGGATGCGTTTACAAAGCTGAAACCTAAGCGCTCATCTGGTCCCGATGGCATTCCAGCTTTTCTGTTTCGAGACTGTGGTGTCGTGTTATTCTGTGTTGTCAGTTTATTCTGTACACGCTCCAGTGTACAGAATAAATTTACAAGACACCTGTATTTTAAGCTTCATGGGGTGTACCTATTTTACCCGCTGATGTATCCTACTCTGTTTGTACTGGGTATGGTGGGGTAAAATGAACTCAGAGTGCGCCGGGATTTTATACTTGCGGCGTATGCGTTAAAAATCCATAACCCGGGTGTGCTACGTCACCTGAAGCTGTGCGTGCCAGACCGGTATGTGTGGAGGCGGCGATGACCGTCATTGCTAGCTGTGCCGGTCGCTAAAACCAACCTGCTGTCAAAAACACCCCTTACCCGCACAATATGTGTGTTAAATGAAGTGCATGAGAGACTGGACTTATTTTCGTGCAGTCTGAGTGAATTCGCAAGAGTTTTGTTGAACTTTGTTAGTTATAGTTATGTATATTTGAATAGTAATATTTTGTAAAAAGTTGTTTTGTTTTATATATATGTATATCTATAGTTTATTGATGTTTTATATTTATTTAAAGTTTAAGTTTTAGCCGTAAGTTTTTTTTTTCAATTTATTTGTAATAATGCAAATTATGATTTGGAATCCACTATTGTATTGGGGTTATCCTGTAATAATAGTGTGTTTGGAAAATAAATAAATAAAAACATTCATACCATCACGCCTGTCGTTCCCGATGGGTTAGACAAACCCTTTATTAACCTTTAAGTCATGAGGGACCATTTTACCAAATTTCTATCTCGCCAGGGACCACCAAGTTTGTTATGTATATGCATAGATTCTATATTTTTTTCTGTATCTATTCTATACTGGATAGTGTTAATCTATTATAAATAAAACGCGTATAATTTTGGGACTAACATGCATTTCTTTATTATTTCGCAAAATTCTAAAAGTAAGTAATAATTTTTTAATTTGATGAGATTTTTGTGATTGCATTCTCTTTACTAACTCCTTAATCCTTGGTTCAGTGGCACTCAAAGCTAAACGCATGTCGGCAGTGGCATCCAACCGATGCCGATGCTTATTTTTAACCGACTTCAAAAAGGAGGAGGTTCTCAATTCGTCAGAATCTTTTTTAATAATCAAACGCGCCGAAAACCCCTGCTCGCATGGATACGTCGTTGAAAATAATGTTAGGCAACGTATAGCAATGTCTCGAAGTTTGGGCAAAGAAATTGTATTTTGGCTCCAAAGATCTTCAAGATTAATTCCTGTTTCGAATGTATCTTTTAAATTACTGTCACACATTCTGGTGTGTCCCTTGTGCCCAAAAACCTGCACGAGGGACGATCTCTGTCTGGCCACGCCTAACGCCATTGAAGTGGCCTCTTACTATTCAGACGTTGTTTAGGCCATTGACACGATAAGAAGAAGAAGAAATTACTGTCATGTTGCATTTCAATTACTTCTTCTTGAATTTCATCGAACACCTCGGAAACGTTGACAATGAAAGGATTTCGTATCAGTTTCTGAATACTTTTGTCCTCGCAGTCAGGGAAATAGCGATTAAATTCATTTTGTAAATTTTTCTAATGGAGCATTATAGTCTTCTGTATTTCTCCGTTTATCTCTGCACCTTGTCCGGAATTTTTTTTTCAGCGTATCAAATGCAGAAAAGTTTTTTCTTTCGACCTTATCGATCCATAGCTCGACTTTAGCTATAAACGCTCTGATTTTATCTTAATATGTTGCTCATGCCTTGCAACTTCAAATTTCCTGACCCTTGCAGATGAAGGTTCAACTTATTGATTTGCGCAAAAAAAATCGACCAAATAAGCAAAATGAAGTTGAAATTTGGGCTCGCAGAACTGATCAAACAACTCTTTGTTTTCTTTGTTGGTCAAGAAAATTTGTACTTCCTCTCCTAGATCGTACAACCGTGTGGAAAAGCAGAGTTTCGTATTCAGATTTCATGTCAGAATACAATTGTTTGAAAAGACGAGTGTTGAGTGCTCTCTTTTTAATGAAGTTAACAACTTTTATAGCTGTTTTCATAGACAAAGCAAAGCATTCCGGGAGCGTTTTCGCAGCCAATGCTTGACGATGTATAACGCAGTGCATCGTAATTGCAGAGGGATTTTTGGTTTTTACCAACCTGCAAGACCAGAACGAGAACCAAGCAATAGCAGGAGCACCATCCGTACAAATCCCCGCAAGTTTTTTCCACATAAGTCCATGTTTCTCCATATATTGATTTATTACATTCATAATATCTGCACCTTGCAACGTCGTTTCAAGTTCTTGAGAAAATAATAACTCTTCTTTGAACGTTTTATTGTCCTCCAAAAATCTAACAAATGCAAGTAATTAACAACATTGCGAAACTTCGGTAGATTCATCACATTGTAATGCAAAATAAGGACTTTTTTTTTATTTTGTCAATAACTTGGTCTTCAATATCAGTTGACAATTTTTTTGATACGCGACTTTTCTGTGTCGTTAGAAAGCGGTATTTCCCGAATTTTCTTTTGAGCTTCCGAGCCTAAAAGCTCTTCTACAACTTTCAGCATACAGTCCTTTATTAGAGATTCGCCGATTGTGTGTGCTTTTTTCGATTTGGCAATCAATTTTGAAACTTCAAATGATGCAGATAATGTTTTTTCAGATGTTTCATAACTTGTTCCACTGGATCCAAGTTTCATTTTTTTAAGACTCCTTAATTTACCTTCGAAGAAATCTCGTGGACGGTTACAAAAATTCGGATGTACGGTCTTCAAATGACGTTCCAACTTTGCCGGTTTTAAAGCGTCATTAGCAAGAACAGTTGTGCATAAAACACATTGAGGTCTAGTTTCCCCATTTATTTCTATTGAAGTAAAGCCCAGTTTATTATAGTCGGCGTCATATTTTCTTTTTGGTAGCAATTTTTTTTTTTATATACATACACATCCATGACTCGGATACAAAAGTTTATGCACATGACACAAACATTTGTCCCAACCGGGATTCGAACCCGGAACCCGTAGGACAGAAGGCAGCGTTAACTGCCGCTGGACTAATTGGGTCGTCATTATGCTATGCCCAGCAGTGGAGATTCGTACAAGGTATATATTAATTCTGTCCTTTGTATGATTTAAAATTTAAAAAGACAACTCCAGCACTAGGGAAAAAGCCCTGTGCGACTTCACAAACATACAATTAATGGACACAAAGAATATCCAGGCAGCTGAAAACCATAAATATTTGTTTTGGTTTGGAATCCAACCCACGAACACACGGAGCAACGGTAGTTACCGGCGAGGTTAACGTGATCTTAAAGAAACCTAATAGATTTTACAATATAACGAAAATAAAGTAAAACTTTGTAATCTGCAATAGCTACTTGTGTGTCATAAACAAAACAAACAATATTTATTTTACTTATTTATGTAGGTACCTATTCAAATCTGGAGTATTTATTTACTGTAAGTATTTAAACAACCTTCTTAGACGAACAATATTCGCCTTTCGCGGTCGAACTTTAAAAATGAAAATAAGCAAGCACTCAGAACAATATCTCAAACACACTCGTACGTTACGTCGGTTTAACTGTAACTAACAAAGAGCGAACGGAACAAACCACGCGAGACAGAGATGCCGCTGCGCTGTTCGTTCCCCCGTCATACCGACCTCCTCCCCCAGACTCATACACCGCGTATTGCCTTCGTACTTGTGCCGCGGCGTGGTTTATATTGTTTACTCGACTCATTACCTTACGTCACTCGTTTTTGACTATGGCTTCGTGGACCCCTTGGAACGCCTCCAGGGACCACCAGTGGTCCGCGGACCACCGGTTAAGAACCACACAGATAGACACAGTTAGACAGAGGTGGACTTGTGTACACCCACATTTCGCCGGTATGTTTTAGGTCCCATGTAATAGAGGAAGAGCCTATTGCCATCAATCGGGCACGAATCCAAACTCCGAGCTGCTATTGAGTATTTTATAGAAACTTTGTTCGACCTGGGAATCGAACCCAAGACCTTTTAGTAGTCGAAGTAGTTAGTAGTTGTAGTCGAAATTTACAATCACTAGAATAATGAGGTAGTTACAGTTATTATTAATGACGTCAGAGATTTTATCTTGAATTGGTGACATAAAAATGTTAATTGTTTTATTTTTAAATAATACAATGATTGTTAAGAAAGACTTACATAATTTGAGATCATTATTAATGTTTATCTACTTTAACTATTCCATCTGAAAATACGTTAAATGTCGATAAACAGTCACAATTTTATTTATGCCCTGTTATTGGGAATATTTTCGGGAATAATAATATTTATGCCCAACATACCGGTTTGTTCCCTATTTGCCCGCCCGGCATAAATACATTGCCCATCTCTACTGACAGCAGTGACAGCTCTTTTCCTATTACATTAACTTGTGCATATACAATTATTTGGTAATAACTAGCATCATTTGACCTGATTAACGTTCAATACTTGAATAAATCCTTTTATTGCAATAATGGTCATAGGCGCATTTCCTATTGCTAAGCTAGCTGCTTTGTTGATAAAACAGATAAGTAAACCGATAGCAAATGCTTGTAAAGAACGGGCTAAACATCATCCATTTTTCAGAACTTATGTTTGTATGCCTCCTGCCCAATGTAAGTCTCGTTATTATTTATGTTATGTAAATTTTACCATTAAGTACACCAAAGGCTGGAGTCAGCAATTTAGGCGATATTCATTATAATTAGCTACTTACTCTAGTCTTACTATTTTATGTCATAATAGATTATCAAAGGAGACAATAGGCCTATTTATAAGAAATGTGGCCTCAGCAATCATCAATAATCAGATATATTTCGTCAAATAGTTATTTTCATAAATGTCACATTACTATGGAGTAGGTCTCAAATTGTTACTTTATCCTCTCAGTAACATGAGAATAACTACCATTAAGTTGGTGTTGCCGTTTCGGCTATCCTATGTAATGAGTGAATCCTAACTTGAAGAATTGTTTTTGTTTTGGAGTTCATGAACTTGGTAAGATTTTACCTACATGTTATTTATTTACAGTCTATAATTGGTGTGAAATTAAGGCGAAAATGTGGATATTAAACTTAGGCAGACCAGTGAACATACCTGTTCTGAGTCAAGAAATGGCTATAGAATTAGGAGCAAATCTTCTTGGTGAAACTTTAATTTTTACCATAGGAGCTGGTATATTATTGTTTGAATATAATAGGTAAGTAAATTGTATTTTTCAGGGAAATACAATGGTGCCTTTCTAATTTCTTCACAAAGTTAGCTATCTCACTCACTCTTGTCTTCTGTAATTTATAGCCTGTGCTGCCGAAAGCATGATTAGATGGGTGCAGATAAGTTGTCCAGATTATTAGTGTGTAATATTTTGAATTTTTAACTTAGACTAAGATTAGATGTTTAAAGACTCATCACAAAATGCATCTCATCAGATGAATGTACATCTCTCTTAGAACAAGAGACAGGACCATTTTCTACAGATTGAACTTGATTCTGTTGGTCAAATGGGAGTCACCCAACTCCATATTTATAACATATACAAAAAGATCTACAACATTCCTTATGTGCACTACTAGTTAATTATTTTGATGTATACTTACCAGGTTTTTGATCAATACAACATATAGGCCCATAGCAAACTATGGAAGCTTTGCAATTTAATTTGGTTTGAGATCTGCAGGGAAGTAGGGAACTGGTTAGTTATTTTCCAATTTTAATTTAATTTTCAGGCAGAGTAAAAAAGAAACTGCTAAAGAAGCCAAGAAGGAGGAAGAGATGAAGCACATTTCTGATACCATCACTGACCTATACTTCACTGTTCAGAGACAACAAACACAACTCAGAGAGATGGAGAGGATAATTTATTCACTAAGTATGTAATTAAAAATTCAATTCATCATTCTTACATATCATCACCATCATCATTTCAACCGTTCTTACATATAAGTATATGATAAATAATTTATATTTTTATAAATTTTTCAGGTGGAGAGAAACCAAAAGTTTCCCCTACTGTTGTAATGGAGCCTCCAGTGTCAGCACTATCAGAAAAACCAAAACCTCAAAATATTAATCTTAATGAAAGATACGATGGTATCATTGTATCTGCCACCCCATATCCAAACAATGGGTTAATCCTGCAATCTCTCAATTATATCCAAATGGATGCCTTCAGTTCCTTGTTCCCCAACAACAAAAATAACAATGTTGTGTTTGAGAAAACTAAAACAGAAGAAAAAGCATTTTCTCCTAAAAGGGAGCCAGCCATACTGTCATCTGCATTGTATAATATTGAACATAATTTTAGAAGTTTATTTTGAAATCTGTGATCACTGTATATAGTTAGTATTATTTTCCAGTATGAGGAAATTGATTTCAGTAGTTGCTATCTGACTATTTGTCAGTTTGTATGATAGTTGTCATACAGAAAATATATTGGTAACATTAAACGATTAAGTATTATTATTGCTACACAATGTTTTCTTTTATAAGCTTGTACTAGTCGTTTTTTTATGTATATTTAATAAAATTGATTTAAAATTGTACTAAAATCTTTGCTTACAATTAATAAAGCATAGCTCATATTATTTAGTAATGAGAAATAACCATTTTTGAGGCTGTGTTTTATTAATCTTGTCTCTTGTCGTATTATTAATCTTGTTGATGATTTTTAAGCAAAGATTTTAATGTATTGGCACAATTGCTTTTGTTATGAAATCTGTTATTAATGGACATTAAGCGTAAATCTAAATAAAAACGAACTACATAGCGCGACGACGAATTAAGATAATAAATAAATAAATATTTCTGGACATTATGACACAGCGCCGTCTAGTTCCGAGCTAAGCAACGAGGCTTGTGTTACGGATACTAGTTGGTTGATATACTACATATATACTTTTTTTTTTGTAAATACATACATATTATACATAGAAACATCCATGACTCGGATACAAATGTTTATGCTCATCACACAAACATTTGTCCCTACCGGGTTCGAACCCGGGACCCATAGCACAGCAGGCAGTGTTAACTACCGCTGGACTAATTGGGTCGTCATAATATATAATATGGTCAAATGATTAAATAGCGTATACAAATTACATAAAATAACAAATATAAATATTTCCTATTATTGACGACAAGCTGACGATATAAAAAAATATAAATATCATGATAGTATAATTATTAGCCTTGTGGTGTGACCTGTCGACTCAGGTGTCAAAGGTCTCGAGTTCGAACCCAAGCCACGTGCGTATTAAGTATTATCACAAGCTCAAACGGTGAAGGAAAACATCATGAGGAAACCTCTGCATGCTTGAGAGATGTCTTGATGGTGGACTATAGCCTAATCCCTCTCAAATGAGAGGAGACCCGTGCCCAGCAGTGTGACGTTAAAATGTGTGTGTGAACTGAGGGACCAAGTGATATTTCGTAAAATAACAGTAGGTATGATTTAGTAGTAGATCTAAAACAATTGTAGAACGAATCCGGGAATTTATAAACAAGTGCTCGTATTGTTCTTCAAGAAAGGCGATAAGACTCTTTTGAAGAACTATTGTCCTATATCGCTTCTGAGCCATGTCTATATGTTGTTTTCGAGAGTCATCACAAACAGAGTCGCACGCAGGTATGACGACTTCCAGCCTCCCGAACAAGCCGGTTTCCGAAAAGAAGTTTTGAAGAAAAGGGTTTGAAGATTTCCTTCCACGTACTGGAAGACGCAGCGCCGCCCGGCAAGGTGGACTGACGACCTGGTGAAGGTCGCTGGAATCCACTGGATGCGTTAGACGACCGGTCCTATGCCACCTGCTTATGACCGGTCGTCTTGGTGGTCCTTGAGGGAGACCTATGTCCAGCAGTGGACGTCTAACAATTGACGGAAAGACTACTTTATACTATAAAAATGATATTTAATGTATATGCAGGGCTGCCAGATTGTATCTTTTGATACCAAATTGGTATAATTGGATGATGTATTGTATCCATGTGGTATCCATGATCATTTGGTATAATTCGATACAAAAGCAAGACGCTCACAAAAAAAAGGTCATGCCAAGAAGTTGGCCGCTAATTCTGATAATCGAATAATCGAGGATTTGAGCTAAAAAAAAAAAAAGCTCATCCGACATAGAATGGGCAGTATGGTATAATACCATCGCATTTGGTATAATTTCAGATGCTAAATGGCATAATCTCGTCGTTGCTTACTGGCAGCCCTGTGTATATGTTTCCCCACCTTATGTACCTTATACCTTATTAAGTACATGCTGTTGATTTAAGGTGAACAATAAACTCTTCACCAAATCGCGGGTTGCAAAAATAATTTAGAAACTGACACAACTATCCCCTAGTTCACAATCATACTAATAACGGGAAAAAGCCGACGTAATGCGGAAGATAGAACACAAATCATAAAGATTAAACTTTCTACTAAAACTTGAGTGAACTAGACATTCATATTATATTCCTCTCATCTCGCAGCTAGAGCATTTAGATTGTCATTAGTTTAGGATTGAGGGACCAGTCTTAATAATCGTTATCTTCAAATTGCGTCGATATTTTATTTGTATTTCTTTTTTACAAAATGTATTACGACTCCTACTAAAAGTCTATGCAGAAAAATAAATATTTTATCTATTTGATTCGGTAATATTCACTAAAAATGTGTATTTCTTGTTGTGTGGACTGAGGGACCAGTCGGGACCACAGTTTAATCTTTATATTTTTTTTATCTTTGATGCTTTGTGGTCTGTTTTTTTGTAAATGTCTACAAATTATCTACTAAATATCTGTAGTCATAAAACATATTTTTTTTACATACTTTCCGAGATCTGGGTATGGGAGGGATGGTCTGTGAGGACTGAGGGACCACATTCTAAGGGCTGTAGTTTTTTATACATTTGTTTACAAATTCCCGGATTCGTTCTACAATTGTATTAGATCTACTACTAAATCTTACTGTTTTTATTTTTCGAAATATCACTTGGTCCCTCAGTTCACACACACATGACGTTAATGGGTTGATGATGATAATTATTTGCACAATTTAAAATGTTGAGTTCCGGGTAACCTAATAAAAACTATCTTTTTTCTATTAATGCAAGTCGTGTCTGGCAGTATTTTTGTGCGTTGATATTTTTTGTCTTAACAAATCATTTCACCAAACGTTTATTGTCTGAAGATTGTTTGCTGTAATAAATCATTTGATTAAAAACCAAATGCCATAATGACATTATACTTGGTAATATTTTGCCAAGTAAAAATTTGACCAAATAAAAATATGCGTACTAAAATCATTCGAAATATTGCAACCTTTTTTTATACCATATAAAAAAAGGTTGCTAAAATTTGTTTGGGTAATGAAATTTTGTCAAAATCTTTTCGCCAAGGTAGGCACCCACCCATCAGTTTCACTTCTATACTTAGATCACAATCTGACGAATACTTATTACGTTAATTAAATTGTAAGCAGTATGTTACGGTTCACAATTTTACGCTGACATAAGTACCTAAGTATATACATAAATAAATTTGATCTCATTCGATAGGTTGATTCTTTTATTTAATCGTATGCCAAGTGGAATTGTAACACGTTGCGAAATTAATTTACCTATTTAGTACGATTTTTTGTTGTTCGAGTGAATCTGATGTCCTTCCGGAAAATTAAAAAAGACAAAGCCGACAAAAACATCTCGTCTTAGAATAAATTACGCGAAACCAGAGCAAAGAAAACATTGATAACACAAAAGGTGAATCCTGCGCCTTCATATTTCACAGTTAAAATGTGGGCAGCTTTGTTCAAACAAGGCAGAGAGAGCGTCGAAGATGACTCAAGGAGCGGAGGCCGTCGACATCCACCACACCAAAAATCATCGATAAAATACACAAAATGGTTTTAGAATACATACCAAACAAAGACTATAAAACCACTACTCGTAAGTTATTTTTTAAAATATTTCTGGACATTATTACCAGCGCCATCTAATTCCGAGCTTAGCAACGAGGCTTGTTACGGATACTACTTGGTTCATATACTACATATATATACTTTTTTTATGTAAATACATACATACATATTACACATAGATACATCCATGACTCGGATACAAATGTTTCTGCTCATCACATAAACATTTGTCACTACCGGGATTCGAACCCGGGACTCATAGCACAGAAGGAAGCAGACTACCGCTGGATTAATTGGGTCATCAAATAATAAAGACTGATTCGAAAATAAAACACGTAGGTACTTTATTTTTTTTTATTAACGCCCTAATTAAACTTGTGTTCAATACCGTGATCATGTGATCAGGGAGCTGACAAAGTCCGGTATTTGGAAGCCCTACCGCAGTCACCGTTACGGGGATATGGCATACGGGGACAACGACGATGTTTTGTCCTATGCGGCCGCTCGCATATCATTATCCCTGCCTGTTCGTATCACCATTATGGATTATAAAACTGTGTTAATGTATTCTAATGTAAAACACATAATTATGTAATATATTTATTTATTGTTCTAGCCACTCTTTCATATAAGTACAGTCTTGTGGTGTGATGAGCCCAGTAGAAGCACATTTATGAATTAGTGGACAGACCCCGCATGGCACCTGAACTAGACCTGGAGCAGGTATGAGAGGATCTATAGCACGATACACTTTGCTTCCATCCGGGTACACGCTGCTCTCTGCTTTGCCATCGTAAACCAAAGTATTTAATATTGTGATTACATCTTCTACATCAAGTTCAACCTAAAAATCAAAGACAGACAAATTGAATAAAATTAATTATTTAACATAACATAACATTTAACATTAAGGACGCTATTACATTTTTCTACAAATAACGGTGTTTTTCAGGTACAATTTTAATGTATAAGCAATCATATATGTGAAGATATTATGGTCTCAATTTAAAGATAATCTATTCATCTTCAGATTGGCATCACAAAAATTGTATGACATTGTACAAATTTTTCCCATAAATCCGTTTTTGCCATTACAATAATCACAGAAAATGTATAAAAATAGGGTCTGATTACGTACCATTTTAAAGTAAACTTAGAGCATATTTTATCATAAAAATTATATAAATTTACGGCATATATAGTCCTCTATACGTTCGACTAATTATTTTGTACCTAAATCATTACATTTTTCAATAAACAGCAAAAATATGAACGCTTGCAAATTTCTTCATACATTTTTCACTCGCGGACTTTCATTCCGCGCTCAGACGCGCTTGTGGAAGCATGTGCGTATCGCTCTGTCGCAAAAAATAAATTACGAAAAAGTCTGTGTCATACACTCATATAGTCGTTTATCGTGACCGGAAGATGTTGATACTTTTTCAAACCTAAATAAAAGCAAATACGACTTTAATAATATTATTAAATTTATTATCAGAATGTTATTTAGGGATTGATGAATAAGATCGGGATTTGGATACTAACGGGTAAGCAGTCGTTGACAAGGTTGAGAAATGGATGGGTGGAGTTAAGTCATATTAAACCTGTGATTTAGATTAGGCCTGAAGTAGATGGGTAGGGTTATGCTGCTGTTGGGCAAGTTAAAAAATAGATGGGTGAGGTTAAGCAGCTGTTGGGCAGGTGAAGAAATGGATGGGTGGAGTTAAGTCATATTAAACCTGTGATTTGGATTAGGCCTGAAAGTAGATGGGTAGGGTTAAGTTGCTGTTGGGCAAGTTAACAAATAGATGGGTGAGGTTAAGCAGCTGTTGGGCAGGTGAAGAAATGGATGGGTGGGGTTAAGTCATATTAAACCTGTGATTTAGATTAGGCCTTAAAGTAGATGGGCAGGGTTAAGGTGCTGTTGGGCAAGTTAACAAATAGATGGGTGAGATTAAGCAACTGTTGGACAGGTGAAGAAATGGATGGGTGAGATCAAATTTTACTAAAACAAGGCGAGAATAATTGGGATTAAGAGTCTGTAGGTGAGTCCAAGAAAAGGATGGGTAGGGTTAAGCATTTGTTAGCGAGGTCGAGACTTGATGGGTGGGGTTAAGATGTCAACTCCGTTCCTGACGGGTGTTCCCTGACTAGGCTTCTTCTTACTCGGCCACTGAATGACTGTACTAGTAGGTAAAACTTTCAGATGTACTAGTTCTGTCTTATGGTACTATTAGTACCACGTACAACAGTACCATAGTACAGTATATAGTGAATTACATTTTATATTCCTTCATACTTTGCAGGTTTTGCCTATAATTCTTACAATACCCGATTATTCTTTATATGAAATATTATCATGCATCCCACTTATTCATACACTGATTTTATATCGCTCCCGCTCGTTTAGTCGCGTTTCGAGTATTTCAAGTATCTACAGTCCTACAGTTACTCAATTACTCAATTCTTTATTGCATTTCATAATGTGTACATTAGTTGGTAGGCATGTTAAACATTGGATCAATTTTATGGACCCTGTCGGGCACAGCAAAAGATATTTTTAATAGGAGAGAGGATGAAGGCGCTCTTTGTCAAATAAGATAAAAACTATATAGGTATATTAAATTAAATTGTATCATTAAAATATGTATGATTATAGTATCGTATAATATAATTATTTTATAATAAGTATTTCTATATTTGTTTTAGATATATTTATGTATTTTTATTTTATTTTATTTATTGCATGTTTTTCATTTTTTTTAAACTATAAATTATAATAATCTCGATATTTTCAATTTTATTAAGCCTTATAGAATGTTATTATTATTATTTTAAAATATATTCTGAGTTAAATTTAAAATGAAATATAGGTATCATGTTATTGTAAATTTTATTGTTAAGTATTTTTTGGTATAAGTATGTGTAGTTTTTACCGCAGACTGTAGTTTAAAGTTTTAAATTTACTAGCTTGTAGCGTGCGACTACTCATTCAGAACCAGAGACTAAGAATACTGACATCTCGAACGAACGACGTAGTACTAAAAGAATGTTGTAATAATAAGGAAAAGGAATAGTTTGCTCTTGTCAGTGTCGGGATTAATTCTCATTAGTACTTAGTACGTGAACTATACAAGCCTATCTCTGACCGTAAACTTTTGACAATCTTTTTATTAATTTGCAATGTATATATTTAACCACTTAATTATGTTTGTTCGGGTGGATTCTTGCAAGTCAATTTTGAATCTTCAACCGATTGAGCTGAAATTTTGTATAGACATGTTTGGATGTTTAGTTGTGTGACGTCATTCCGGAACACCCATGGCGGACTAGTTATTTGTGATGCACTTTACAACATGGGGATCAAAAACTTACTAAAAATAACTCAAACAATAAAATGACGTCTCTCTAAATACAATTTCTACATTTTTATGCTTTCCTACAATATGGATATCAAATTATAGGCTTGCTGTGAATAACTCTAAAAATATTGTAACATCACTCTAAATCCAATATCATGGCGGACTAAGCTTTTCGTGGCTTTTTAACTAAATTTAGTTTTCTTATTGTAGTTCTAGTTTTCATTAATAAAGGTAAACGAATATTTTTCCATTATGTTTTTTTTTACTTTTAAAAACATAAATACATATTAATCATAATTAATGAGATATAGCAAAATAGACCGAGTCATGAATGACTCGGTCTATTGTGAATGCATTATAGCGCATTGAATTCACATATAACGAAATAAATTAATCTATAAGATATTTTACTTAGGGATATCTGCAGACCAAACGTAAAGTAATTCGTATCGAATGTACAATAGGTCACCAGCAAATAACTTAATTATCACGAAAATAGTACGATCACTAAACTCTATCAATTCAAATAAAAATAAGAAATAATAACAAGGATCAAGATTATTTAAGCGATGTATAAAATCGAGCGCTCAGTGGTTTCAATGTGTGCGTGTCTGTAATTTTGCTGTGTGCGACTCTAAATACCTAAATTTGAGTTCGTCGAAAATGTAACAGCGTCCTTAACATTTCCATTAACATCAATTTAGACGCAAGGTTAGACAATGCATTGTAAGTTTTTGAGAGGTAGAGCAGTGAGATTCCTCGCTCAAATTGAGCTGCGCACTGAGGAAGTACCTCTGCCTTACAGAAGACCCCAGTGAAACATCTGTTGTTTCTGCGAATGAGTAAGGTTACCAGAGCTCTTTGGGGATTGGCTATTCTGACAGCTGTTTGTTGTCAGTTTAGATAATTAAGAAATCGAAACGGTTTCAATGTGTGCGTTTATATTGTGAGCTTAGTGCGTATAGGACGACGAGCGCGAAGTATTCAACATTGAAACGCGCCTTTGCATCCATAGTGAAGTGACTAAGGCGGAAGCCAAGCGCAACGGAAATGAGCGAGATAGCGCGGTAGTTTTCAAAAAATACTGACCGCGCTTTCTGGCCACATTATGCGCCTAGTGCCTAGTCAGTCAGTAAGCGACCTAATAGGGGTAACAAACCAGTTCAGTTTTGTCGCTTGGCGTGTACGCGGCTGTATATTGTTTGTTGGAAAATGGGCGGTTAATACTGAAATATTTATCATTGCAATTCAATCTAACCACCTATAATATGTATATGGCAATATTTTTTTTGTGGTATTATCTCATTCATAAAATTTAAAAATATCAACTCATTTTTCTCCAATGACATATTATTATATATAGACACGTCATGCACGAACATTACGCCTATGCAAAATGGCGACAGCGACTAATTTGTGCAAAGAAAGGGAAATACACATTTTTATCTTTCACTGTTGTAGTATAATTTGTAAACACATGAAGGCAGCTTATTCTTAGGAAGTTTAAAACTATTAAGCACGAATTATTTTTACGGAACCTACCCTCGCAACGCTGGTTGGTGCGACACTAAGCGCGATCCCGGCAATTGCCTTGATTTCTTGTTGCCATTTTAGAGGGCCGGTAACGTATCTATAGTTTTTTATATCATTGTTTTTCTCTGTTTTTATTTAATTTCATGTGCACCATCTCTAATGTTTAACAACTCCCTGTCTGATCTGTTATGCGAGATCTTTAGGTCGGACTGTTTAGTAAAAATACCAAATCCTCGTTCGAATTTTGCAACACCTGACATACGTCGAACTACGAGAGCTCGCGCGAATGTGGACAAACTAAAGAACCGTTCAGAGCGACACCTCTGGTGTTACAATATAGGCAACAACTACTATATGTATAGGCTATATGTATGGTATGATGTAAGCGCTTAAGGTTGTTTACCACCATTGTGGTTTAAAAAAACAGTGTTGACTGGACTTTAAGGTGAGAGTAGGCAATTGAAATTGTCTCCTTTTTTTAGTGCTTAGAATGTTATATCACGTTGCTTGCCTGTCTTCACAGAAAATGTCAGGCCACAACACCGCAAAAGTCACATCCCCTAAATGTTGTAAACCTTTAATTAAGTCTGTAATGACACTTTCAGCCAAATTGTCAATATATTGTTAGCTGAGAGAAAAAAAATATAACAAGACAGGTGAATAAGCTTATTACAAATATGTGTACAAAGCTTATTTTCCATTACTTACTTTACTTATTCCTAAGTCTGTTATATATTTCTGTACTTCAGCAGCTGTGGCGTAAGATTGTGTTCTACCAACAATTGGCCCTTGTGGGTTGTTTTTTATTTTATCATACCTTTGGCTCAAGAATCTATGGCACTGAATATTGAGGATGTCTACAAACTCAGATTCAAAATCTTGATCTTGATACCATGCTCCTCCTGATATAGACCTGTCTGGTTCCAAATTGTAAAGCATATAAACTTTTTTCTTGGAAGCCTGAAAATGAGTTATAAGCTTCTCTTAGAATAAATAAAATAATCTTAGAGTAAGGCTGTCTCAAATTGGCCACTTAAAATATGTAGTGTAACTTATAGCAATCATGTTATTAGAAATAAAATGGTATTATAGTTATTTACAATTTTAGTCTACTTTTTGGATTGCAACTCAAGCAATGTGGTTGCAATGCTAACATGCATGGCGAGATTATATATTTTAATATATGACTGTGCAGTTGCACACACTCAGAGAGAAGCTAGCTTCACTGTAGGATAGTTGTTTTTTTTCTCTTCTACATATCTTATCATCAGATAGGATCAGATGATCTTTACTTATATGTTCAAAAAAAAAAATATTCATATAATTATGTTAAAAATTGATTAACAAGCGGAGTCCGGTGACACTATGTTTTGCATAAAAACGATCGATCGCATTGTAGCCAGTTTGGAGGAATGGACACCAAGCGCACACAACGGAGCATTCGTCATTGCCATGCTAGACTCCACGGACGGTACACATATGTATTCATTCTGTTAAAATTTAAATACATCTACCTACTTACACAGCTTATTGCAGTAAATTATTAAATAATTCAAAGATTATTGCTATTTTATTCCTGAATAAGTGAATAGTGTTTGCCCCAAACTGGCTGAGTGTTGCATATCCTTATTTATTTTGTAATTGCATAAGACTTTAGTTGTAGCTAATTGTACATAGCCAAAATCAGCTGATCGAATTGTGCTGTGTCATGATGTTGCCTGTTGCTTTGTTGCATATAAAGATAAGGGGCTGTCCATTAATCACGTGAGATTCGAAAGGGGGGGGGGAGGGGTTCAGCAAAAATCACTAAATATCACATGGGGGTGGGGGGGTATAGTAAAATATCACATGTAATTATTTTTTCGTGTAACGCGTGATTTCTAAAACTAAAAATAGTAGGTATTACAAACATTTTAAGATTCTTTGTAGGTACTAAAAAATACACGTGATCTTTGGTGGGGGGGTAGTCTTAAACCTCACCACGTGGGGGAGGGAGGGGTTAAAAAATGTTAAAAAACATCACGTGATTAATGGACAGCCCCTAAGCATCATTTCTATTGCTACTTGTATGTTTTTTCTAAATTATCTAATCTAATAATTAAAAGCTCCCAAAAACCTCATAATTAAAGCTTACTCCTGCAGCCCTGGCCTGGCAAACCATATACTTTTATAATGCTATGATATATACTCACATTTACACATTTAACTGCTTTGATTAATTTCTTGCTTTCCAAATTTTTCAAAACTTTTGTCAATTGGGTATTAGCTAGATTAGACCGAACTCTTATATCTCTGATCCATATACCTTTGTTACCTGCCTCTTCTATTAGATTAAATACTACCTTTTCTTCATTGTCTGCCCCTTTAGTAGCTTGTTTGCTTGTTTGAGTTTTTAACCTAAATTTATAATTATAATCACAAGTAACACAAACTGTATTATCTATTATTAAGTTGAAAACTTCATTTCTTTACAATTACGATTTCTTTAAATTCTAAATATTTTGAGTGGTCTTTTCTGGGAATAATGGCTGATGGACCTTAGCATAGACTACTTTATATCCTAACTAGCACATGAGATGCAATTTTAAGTTACAGCATCTGTTTGAGTTCCACCCAACTTTTGTAATCTAACCTGTAACAGACTGTATCACTGTTTTAGAAAATTAATAATAATTATTTATATGCTACTCATTTATTGTTAACTAAAAAAAGAAAAATATACAACAGAATTCCTGAAACCACCACTATTTAAATGGATAATTAATATATCCAAAATAATGAAAAATCGAGGAGTTGAACCTGAATTTTTGGATATCTCCAAACTGTATTTTAAAATACTAGATGTAATCTTGTACATTACAGGGCATATTCATTCAACTATCTTACCTATAAATTAAAACATCATTTTGGTTAAATAAATCAAAATATTCTTGCTGCAACAGTTCATTGATTACAGGAACGAGTTCAGCAGAAGATACTTCAGGTATTGCTCCTGTTATGTCTTTATGCGATATGCCCTTAGGATTTTTTCGGGCGACATTTAATATTTTCTCTTTTAATTGATCTTCTAATTTTGCGCTCATTTTATAACTGACTGCAAAAAGTCGAAAGTTCTCAAATCGTTGGAATCTTTTTTTTGTTGTGTTGCTTCTTGTCAGTCCCAAAAATGTTTGATTGACTGAGGCACCCACGAACGGCGAAAGATAATCAAATCCAACCTGTATATATATTTATTATACTCTTTGAGTCAAACGGAGGATGAAATAATCAAAATTTGTTGGTAATTATATTATAATTCATTATTACTCAAAACTCAGAAAGACCCGATTTAGCCACTTTGGTAGTTTGGTCCTTTGAACTATTTTGATCAGGGCTGCCAGTAAGCAACGACGCGATTATGCCATTTAGCATCTGAAATTATACCAAATGCGAAGGTATTATACCATACTGCCCATTCTGTGTCGGATGAGATTATTCGATTATCCTTTGCACAACTTCTTGGCATGACCTTTTTTTTGTAAGCGTCGTGCTTTTGTATCTATTTATACCAACTGATCATGGATACCACATGGATACAATACATCGTCCAATTATACCAATTTGGTATCCAACGATACAATCTGGCAGCCCTGATTTTGATTGAAGTCCTTTCCGTTTTGACACATTGACATTTCACTCATTTGACATTTTATTTTTTTAAATTATTGTAGTAATGTAGTTAACTCCTTGGTTAATATAAAACCGTGTCGTAGGGAAAGAAGAAACTGTTATGTCAGCATTGTTTCTGTCATCTATTAACATGTATAATTTTGCTAAATAAAGCCTATATAACGGGTAGGTATATTATTTCACTACAATTTATTTAGCACATAGTCAGTTAAATGAGCAGGCGGACGTCGTATTCTTTGAGAACGGCGCAGTCTCCGTCATGATGTTCTGTGGTTGGACTATCTCATTATGGGAATCTCTCTGGTCTTCTATGTCACGCTCATCGCCATCGACTGCATCGATGTACTCGTCGTCATCGTCGCATTAATACTTTTCCTGGGACATTAAGCCATGTATGCATCGACTGACCATTTGAGGATCTCCTGGCGTGAAAGAACATCCGTTCATAGGGCGTACTGTTTGTAGCCGTGCAAAGAAGTGATCTTACAGAATGCAGAGCCTGAGTTAAAACTGACTCCAATTTGGTTATAGATGGAACATGGCTTTTCAGAGCCAATTGTACTGTTCGCCAAATAATTCCGTTATATCTCTCCGTTTGCCCATTACCCTGAGGGTTGTACGGTGTAGTGTAGCTCGTAGCAGTTGAAGGGGTACGGAAAAACTTGAAAATATAAATACTTATAAAGTTTTTTGAAATTGCTGTAGCTTTGATGTATCTATATCCTTTTTTGGATATTAAAAAATATCTTCCAAGAAGTGCCAAACCACATCCAGTTCATTGGCATCCAATTAACTCTACCAGTTGCATCTATACATTTTTCTTTGAAACCAGAATCTTTGGGAACCCTATATTAATTTTTTGCAACAAGTTAAATTTATCGATATTAACGGTAATATCAACAAATCATTCGGTCACGTCACTGAGTGTAGCAAAGCAAAGAACTTTCGAGCAGTACTTGTCAAGACATTAAAGACAAGTGGACTTTACATTAAAGACAAGGTGGGTTTTACCTTATTTTCTATAAAATTACCTACTCAACGCGATGTCAGTATACGACTAGGGTAGGATTTGAACGATTTGCGCGGAACATCGATTTGAACAGCCGCCCTGCCCACATTGCACTTCCACTCTTTTTTCTGTTCCGTGAGTTGGTAGTAAATTTAAAATATTCAGCAGGTACATCTTACATTAAAACCCGAAAAATAGGCGCTGCGATATTTTTTCGGGTTTCAAAAAAGCGCAATTACCTACTTGGAAATTATAAATTTTAAATCTAATTCCGTCACACCGAACAGGTTGAGCATCTGCCCCGGCGTGACTTTCGCCGAACTTTTGGAGGCTAGTTGGACTTTGGGCATAATACAGACACGCCTGCGTCTTTGTCTTCTTGAATTTGAACAGCCTCAATCGGACATTGCCTTTAAGGCTAAGCTCGTGCGTTCGACTATCGCTTCTCTGAGACACTGGATTTGCACCACTTCAGTTCGTGTATTGGCTGTGTAGCTCAATACAACTGTCCTGTCATTTGCGTACCCTTACACGCCAGTCTTCGGCAGATCGTCGATCATCAGACAAGCAGCCATCAACTACTACTCACAATGACCGATCCCTCAAAAAATAAAAAACCAGGCACATAGACCAGCATGCAGACCGTACGATAGAAGTTTACCGATAAGTTTTACATACCAAATCCTATCAAAAGCCTTTGAGATGTCCGGAGAGACGATGAAATCGCTTCTTCGTGTCTCTTTATGGCAGTTTGGAAGTGACTGAAATCGGCCTGAGGTTGTTAGGGTCGGTAAGACTTTTTTTTGAGCACTGGCTGCACGCTGGCTAGCTTTCATGTCTTCGGAACCTGACCAGTTGTCATTGAGAAGCGAAAGAGGCGTATTAGTACACAGTCTTGAGCACAAATTGCTGGGTTTTCAGGACGTGACGATTCCAAAAACAGAGGCAAATAAATTCCCTTTCTCTGCAGTAGTGTGAGCCAGTTACCCATCAGGTTTCAGCAATGGCGGCAGAAGTTTCGGTGATAGTAAGGCGTTTCGGCAGAATCACTACTGCGGTCGTCGGAGAACGGTGCACCATGCCTCGGATCTTGTTCCACTCCACGACCAGTCTCCCGGGCTCTTCAGTACGGGACAGATTTGTTAGCATTCAATGTCACAACTGTCCGGAGTCCCGACCAGTGGCGTATCTAGATGCTAAGGGCCCCGGGGCGAAAACAAACTGGGCCCCCTAAACTGCTTAGGTTTTATCAATGAATAAATATATATATATATAATAAATATATATATATATATATATATACAATGTGGAGATGACAATATGACTTTAAATGAAAACACTGGCAATACTGGTTTATAGAAACATTTGTAAACTATCAAATAAATCCGAACATGGAAATTAAAAAAAAAAAAATTTTCTTACAAACTAAATAGCTTAAAACTGCAAACAAAATAAAACACCATTTATAAAAATGGTACACTGACCTGCGATAAGAATGGCAACGCAGCTTGGTTTCATTCATGTTAAAGCTGTGGCCGACGCAGCGACGTAATGTTTGGCGCCATTATTCTTATTGTTATTAATGCTCAATTACACAAATCAAATCACAGAATATTAACCAAATAGTCGGGCATCATTCACCCGCGAGTTATTCACTGATCAATTTATTATTCACAATCACTTTTCGATCACATAATTATGTCGCCAGTCATTAAATTTTTTTATTTTCAATATGTCCGCCGTGTTCTTGAATACACAAACTACACCGACGTATAATGTTATTTCTCACTCTTGATAATAGGTCACCATTAGCAGCCATTTCTTTCAATTTATTAAAAGATATTATTATTCTATTTTTTAATTCCTCAACGGTAGTAACTTCTGTTGAGTATACCTCATTCTTTATGTGACCCCACAGAAAGAAATCCAGGGGCGTGAGATCTGGTGACCTCGCTGGCCACCGCACTGGTCCAAAACGGCCAATCCACTGCTGTCCGAACATTTGAGTCAAACGCTCTCTTGCAGACACCACTGAATGAGCTGGTGCTCCATCTAACTGGTACCACATCTGCCTGTACACGTCCAGCGAAAGTTCGTCCGTGTACTCGGAAACGGATCCGTCGAGGAGTTCAATGAACTTTACAGCATTTAAATTGCCATCAATAAATACCGGACCAATAATAGTATTTCTGTGTATGCCAGCCCACACATTGACCGCAAATCTGTACTGGTGTGAAGACTCCCGTACTAGATGCGGATTCACGCGGCTCCAGTACCGAAGGTTCTGTCGGTTCCATAAACCATTCCTTGTGAATGTACTCTCGTCAGTCCACAGCACATTGTACAGGAAGTCAGGATTCTCGAGATGTTTGGTTTCCAACCAGCGACAGAAAGTTTCTCTTATTGGCTTATCTCTCGGTAACAATGCTTGTACTTTCTTGTACTTATAAGGTCTGCGTTTGTCACGTTTCAAAACTTTTTGAATAGTTTTGTGATTTACACGAAAATGTCGACCTGCATTACGCAGACTGGACGTCGGATTACGATCATAATAATTAATAACTCTTTCGTCTGAAATCACATTTGCACGTGGAGGAGCACCATCTACGTGCGGGATCAAAGATTGATTTTCCCGTATCCTCTGGACAGCTTGTACAATAGTGCGCCCGTGGGTCGGACACATACGCGTGTTCCCATACCTCTCACGGTATGTCCGTACAGCTAAAGCGGCATTACCGTGACACTCCCCATAAATTAAAATCATATCAGTGTACTCCGAAGCGGTATAATTGTAACGAGGCATGATTATTTAATAATAAAACCTTGAAACACCAAGTATTAAGCGTCTAATTTCGCAAAGTTCACTTAGCTATTTAACTAAGTACCTATAATACGTTTATGTGTCCTGTCACTATTAAAACAAAGCGTCAAATTTCGCACAACACAACACAACACAACAACAAAGATACGATAACACTCGCGCGGCGACTTCAAACGGGCGCGGGCGCATCCGAAATTCCAGAGAAAATAAAATGCGTCACAGGCAGTAAGGACGTCCGGTGACACACTGACCGCGTAACCTAGACACGTCGACAAGTAAGCAAAGAGGAAACAAGCAAACTTACCTATCTCTTTCGCACATACATATTTTGCGATTGACATGAGTGCGTAACAGGAAAGTAATAACTCGTATGCATTTTTTCTTATCTAGCTGTGATGACACGCTTTATGACTCTTATGGCTCGGGCATAAAGTATAATTTGCATTGAGAAAATAAATTTGATAGAAAAGGCGTAGGTTTTTAAAGTGGCGAGCTGGCAACGTAAGTCGTTAACCTGTCGCGTGCTCTCCTGTTTACAAAACATCATGTCGAAAATACTTAAAATGAAAAATAATGTCCTGTGGCTAAACTACTGGATATATTCATTTGATTTTTTGTGTGACGGTTGGGAATATCATGACTTATACGAAGTTTCATTTATGATCATATTGTCCTCCCCACATTGTATATATATATATATATATATATATATATATATATATATATATATATATATATATATATATATATATATATATATATATATATATATATATATATAATAAATAGGTACTTATTTTATGCAAAGATATTTCATCACAATCAGTAATAATTAGATAGATATCTATCTATAGGTATCATCACATCATCAGCTCTTTATCGTACACTGCAGGTCACAGCAAATCCACTTAGAGTTCAGGAATGTATACTTGGATTAATATGGTATTAAGCAACAAACAGCACATGCTTCCGTATGGCCATTCGAAAAGCTGTGTTATTTAATTCTTTCCGATAAATGTTTCCAATCCCGAATGCCGGACCGGGACATTATTCCTTTGCGAAGCAAATAACCAGCAGGGTTGACAGTAGGCAGAATCTAGTATTTTAGAATAACACAGCCAAAAGCGATGAACTTGTCCATATTTAGAAGTTGAAAAGTAGTACGATTTTGAAAAACATCGGTTGTTCTGGTGGGCGTCTATCACAAAAAGCCCCGAAGGCTGTAAAGGCCCCATATCAAGAATTCGGCGTTTTTTATTTTCACTTAATATTTTACAAACAAAAAGTTTCAAGTCTTAAGAAGAATAATATCGTTCACATTTTCGTAAAATGATGAGGTCGATGATTCCTCCGCTGTTACTGTGTCCAGTGTCTAGGGTTGCCAACTTTTTTGAGAAAAAAAACGTATAAACTGGTTTGGATAGGAAAAAAAAAGTATTAGGAAGAAAAAAAAAGTATTTCTAAAACTTTTGTTTTTATTTCCTTAAAAATGTATTTTTGTGTGCTTTTAGCACATGCTAACAATTTTGCATTACTTTTATTTTCAAGGTCACTTGTTATCCAGTTGTATTGATTTTCCCACTCAGGTTTATACTTTTGTAAAACTTTGGTTATTTTAGCTTTTTTACGAGTCACTGGTGTGTCGCTATCAGAATCATTCATCATTTTATGCATTCATATCAACGCGTTCCTCAATTATAAACAAAACCAACGGAATATTTTTGTTCAATGTCATCGATAGTGGGCGACATTTGTGACAATTTGACAAATGTTGCAACTGACATCTGACATTTCGTTCAGTAACTATAAATCGTTAAGTACCCATAATGAGTATTTTGTTTTACCCATCACAGTAAAGAGTGATAATAAAGTATTTTTGCATACTTTATTTATATGTAAAAGTATAAAGTATAATTACCAAAAATAAAGTAGGATACGTTATTATAAAGTATGGTTGGCAACCCTACCTGTGTCATACAGTCGTCGTCGTTGATACGATCGGCGACGGTATCATTCACTGATTTAATTATCGAATCGAATCGATCGAATGAGTAGGCTTTTCAACCACACTGCAGTGGTCACATTATCTGATTCACTATCAATATCAACAGAAATATTTGGGACAAAACTCCTTAGAGAAGGTTAACTAAAATAATTGTCAATTTTGGTAATTTGTGTATACTATCTTTTCTTTCCTGTCGTTGTTTGCACCACTAGTCTCTTTTTTTTATTTATTATTTCAGTTATCTAATTTATGTAGTATTATATTTCAGGGAACAAGAAACGTCATATGCACCGCTATTCGTACAAAACAGCACTGGGGAATCCCCCGAATCCGAAAAATTCATAAAGATTTGTTTGACAAGCGAGTAGAATCCCTTGAAAATGGCAGCAAATTTAAAAAACTTACAAGTATAATACAAATTCAACACGAAAATTATGCCAAATACATGTGATTAAATACTTTTAATAGATACAATTTATAATTAAGTAGTTTTTTTGTTTATATTAGTATTCTCATGTAAGATTTTTTTGATTTGTTTCTTTCTAAAAGGGTTTAGGGTGGTAAGTTGGCAACACAATACAAATAATACCGGGGGAATTCCCCACAAGCGAATAGAATTTGAACCGTTGTCGAGAATTTCTTTGTATTTTTTTAAATGAGTTGCCATGATTAAAGTAGTGTTGTAAACTTTATTTAAAGTTTACAACACTACTTTATTCTTTAAATATAATTATAATTTAAAATAATTAGTTTTTAAAGTTTATTTAGATTCCGACGGTGGTTGCTAATCAGGTTTTGGGGGCCCCCAAGCTCAGGTAGCCTAGCCCTTTGGTAGCTACGCCACTGGTCCCGTCGTGTTCCCCCAGTGGCTACACCGGCCTACGTGACCAAACACTGGACTTGCCGGTGGATGGTAAAAAGCCGCGGCCGAAGCCTACCACCGCGTGAATGCTCCTTTAGCACCACCCAGGGGTCACGTATGAGACATCTGGGGCAAGCAGAACGTACCCCCCCCCCCCGAACAGATTTATGTTATTTATAACATAAACTTAACAAAAAAGGCAAAGATACAATTTGCTACGAGCCCTGCGCTGGCTTAATCCGGACAACAAATAAAACATGTATATTAAATGATTTTCCCATTCCCAAGGCATAATCGGCAGTTCCCATAGCTGTAAAATTTTAATATATAGGGTGAAGAAATAATAAAAACATCAGGGTATTTGAGATTAATTTATTGTGCCGAAGTAACTAGGTATATAACAATTATGTCATAGTATTTAGATTTTTGGTTGTAGACTAAATGTCCACTTTGTACTGAGTAATACTTGCTTTATTTGGAAAACTAGTACGTAATATAAACATAGTATTTACTTCCGGAGTAGACTCCAAAGTTTCTAAATATCCAAACCAGTAAATGACTAACCCTGGTCCAAACCTGTTCCAATAACATAACAGCTGTTCCTTTACATAACCTGAATGGTTTTCTTCATCTCCAAAGAGAGCTTTACTCTCGACCCAGTTGACTATAAATCCATCTACGGCAATTGGAACATCCAATTTAAAATCAGGAGTTTTGTCATAACCTCGTGCTCTCAAAACATTTTCATCAGAAAATGTAATATTCATTATCCTTAATTCTCTTTCTAATCTTAGTTCATATTCCAAGCCTATAGACCTGTAAAATCAAAATGCCAATGCGAAAATCAGTGTTCATAGCTACTATAAACTATGTAATAATTTTGAAAAAATAATAATTGAATTATAGCTTGGCAAATTCGTACGTGACGCTCCCATGATCCACGCGGGTGGCGGGGGACGCTACTACCCAATGATGTATTGTCCAACGGTACACACGATACGAATTACGTTACGATTTAATCTGCAGATATCCATGAGTTAAATTACTTGTTAATTTGTTGCGTTATATTGAATATGATGTGCTGTAAATATATATAATATTACTAACAATATGTAAAGGGTATTTTTTGTAACCCTAGAAGCCCAATTATAGATCAAATTAATACACAAATACATATTTTGAATAAATAATATTTTTATTTTTTTATAAATAATATTTTTGTGACTCGGTTAATAATGCTCTATCTATTAATTATTATTAATGTTCTAAGAAGTAGGTAAGAAACATTGTGTGTAATTTGTTTGGCTTGACGTCTAATCATTTTGCCTATCGGCGGATTCAACTACGTGTAGTGATATCGTATGTGTTATGTCTAATTAAGTGTCCGCAGTTCCGCACCCGAAAACACAAATTACCGTCAACGGCGACGGCAGCCGACTGACGCTGTGTATTTTACCCCAGCAAGAAAGTAGCTCCTAGAGTGATATGAGTGGTACGTTTAATCAGTGCGTAGTATGCTGTAAATGTGCGCCAAATAAAAAAAATGTGCACCCCGTCGTTTTGGAAAAAAATCTACTGAGGGAACGCTGTTCCAGCAAGAAAATTTTAAACGAATGACCGGAGGGAGAAAATTTGTGCATGGGTAGAGCCAGTCCTGGATTTGTCAATAGGCCGTATAGGCCGCGGCCTAGGGGCGGCAGCGTCCTAGGGGCGGCAGATTTCAGAGGAATTTAACTTTAGTGTTTAGTGCCTCCCTTACTACAAATGGAAAATTATTATTTTAGAAAGGTGCATGGGGCGGCGGATATAAAGTGGCCTACACTCATAAAAAATATAAATCCGGCACTGGGTAGAGCATAAAAATTGTGCGTCTTCAGATTTTCAAGATATCGCGTCTCCTGCTGGGGGAATGTTTTGAAAAATCGTGTATCTCGGAAACCATTGTATGTGCGCTTGTAGAATAAAGACACACGAATAGCTCTTAATTTGTGCGAATTTGTGACAGAGTTAGATTTAAGAAAATATTTAAGATTGCGAAGTAATCGCGCTTTTTCACACCTAAAACCTATCGCAGCGCCCAAACAAGAAGACGTATAAACTCGCTGAAAACGGTATTCGGTCCTCCTGGATGATTATATTAACTATACGAAGTTTCAAAAGTGTCCATGCATGCGTTACTGAATAATATTCATAAAAATCAATACGACGGTGTCGTTATTTTGACGGCAAGATACGAGAAAGCGGCTCAACCCAAGATGTGTAGGTGAACCAGTAATTAGTGCGTTTAGTCAAAAATATATATTGTGAAAATATCCAGCTTGAAATGTTTCGCATTAAGTAGATATCAACAGAAAACAAAACAAATAAACAACGGCTGGTCCGTTGTTTACGTCCGTTGTTTACGAAAAATCGACAGTTTCATACAGGTCCCGTCATGAGTTTAGAGCGCGAAATGTTTTTTGAGATTTTTTTCCAAAACGACGGGGCGCACAATTTTTTTATTTGGCGCACATTTACAGCATACTACGCACTAATTATATTATACGTACCACTCATATCACTAGGAGCTACTTTCTTGCTGGGGTAACGAACACACTGACGCTCCGGACGGGTAATCCCCGTCCCACGCGCACGTACCGCCACCCCCGTTGCTTTACGTTCCCCGTCGCCCGCAGACCACGGGAGTGTCACACACGAATTTGCCAAGCTATAATATTAAATGCAATAAGGTCTTACTGTTTTATTATATCTGCATATGGACCGTACTGATTATCATTCATGATGCCCTGGAATGTAGAGAGGCATAATTAGGTATGGCTACATAGTATAAATCTCATTTGTATCCCCTGAGTTTTAGGTTCTGTGGTACTCCTAAATGATTTTTTGAAAGCTAAGCTATTATCTTGACCATTAACTATTGCTGCACCAAAGAACTCAATAATAATTTTAGTAGAGAAGTTGTGTATTACAACTTCCATTATTAATGTGAATATCATTTAACACAGAACATAAGATAATTTTTTTTTATCATTAATTAATTTATGAAAACATTTTCACAACCTCCAAAGCCTGTAACACAGATAAAATCAGTGCATTAAAAGCTTATAATGTTTTATTCCATAATATGAGTACCCTAATACAGTTTATGGTTGATGAATTATATAATTGTTTTAGTAGACACCATCCACTGAACAGAAGCAATCTTTTACATGAAACAACAACAACTAGCATAATAATCATGTTATATGTGATCATACCATAAAAGCTTGATATGCCAAGTCTTTCTCCTCAATCAATGTTGTATCCTTAATGCATTTTTTTGCTATGGTTGAATCAGAATATACACTTTGTAATAATGACCTTGCAAACAATGCTGGACAGATTCCTTGGCAATCTGAAAGCCTATTATAATATAAATTAAGGTTTAGGTTAAGAATATAAAAATACGAATTGAAGGGATTTTTGTTCTAGTCACTTACTGCAAAATAACAGCTTCTTTACTCTTATCCCTCATGAGACCTTCATAAAACTCATGATATTTACTTGAAATCTGTGGGGATTTTCTGTAATTGTGTTTCATAGATCTCTGTACTAATAACGATATTATACTGCCCAATGTAGATGAAGGAATGCTGAAAAGTTTAAAAAAACTTACTTAATAATTTCTTAGAGATAAAATGAATACAATAAATAATTATTACATGGTCAAGTAACATGGTTACATGGTTATAAGAAACTGTGTTCAAACATAGTAATAATGCAAAGACAAAATATAATACTGACTGTTTAAATTTCTTTTTTAATTCATTTTCAGATTTACGGTTGTATGATGTAAGTTTATTGAAACTTTCTACAATGGCATTATATTCTTCTATCTTCATAACGTTTTGTGCTTTTACTTCTGTCATTTCTGATGAACTTCTAGTTTCCATAAGTATTCAAATTTATTTGACAAATCAACTTTTTACCATTACATATCTGGATGTTAGTAATATACTTAAGCTCCACACACCTGTAATTAGAATGTTAATTTCATAATTATTTATTTGATATCAACAATTTTTAATGGAAATTGGAAATAATATAGGTATTTTCTTTCAATCGATATTATAAAATTGATACTCTCATCATCATCATTATGATGAGAGTACTAATTTTATAAAATTGATACTCTGATCAACGGTATGCATATTGATACCAAGAGGTTAACAAGAGGTCAATATAACATTAACAATCTTGGCTAAGAATTAGAGCTGTAAAAGTAACGAAAACTTGTGTAACCCGTATGTATTCGTTACTTTAGCAAGTAGTACCCGTTACTATCGTATCGTTACTTTTGATACATATGGCATCGCATGCAGTCATGTTGCATACGGTATACGATACGATGTTAACGTCGCGTCTCTCTTAAAGAATCAATCAAACTAATATCAATACGAAAGTAACGAATGCGAGTAACGAAATGTATTTGTGAGTAAAGTTTCGGTACTAGATGGAGTACCCGTTACTCAGTAACGAATACATACGGCTTCTTACAGGTCTACTAGGAATAATTGAGTGGTGTGATGTACAATAATGTTGATGTATCAATTAAGAGTCCTGCTATGTAAACTAAATCAAATAAATTAGCGGTGGGTAAATCTGGAGGTACTGATCCAAAGGTGCAGGTACCAAACTAGGACACGATAAGCTTAATGTATAGTTATAGTAAGTGTAGTAATGATAGAGATAGAGTTCAAAATTGTCTTGTTTGCACCAAGAGCGGGCGAGCGCCGGTGGCCTGAGCCAGTAATACATTTAATAGTAATAGCAGTATAGTAAATTCTTATTTTAATGATGCTAGGGTTTAATTTGGATTAACTAGTGTGCATAAAACTTTGAACTTTTGTTGTATCATGTCATTGTTAATGCCGCTGAAAAAGACTATGCTTTTTTATAGTTGTAAGTAATATTTTTCGCTATTAATATTTACCGCTATTTGATTCTTTTTTATGTTTTCTTTATATACAAAAATTAAGTAGATAGGTATATTTACTTTGCCACTGTTAGGATTGTTGTTAACTTATAGAAATGCGAAGAAAAGTTAATATTCATTATTATTAAACAGATACCTACATTATTTATCCAAAAGCAATCATATGATCCCCTATAATAATCATTGGACCATCCACTATCCAGTGATACGACTGAATAATTGGGCCCAGGGAGTCAATATGAGTGAGTGAATCAAAGGAATAAAAGGTTCCGAGGAGCTAAAATGAGAGAGTGAAACAAAGGAATAAAAGGTTCTGAAGAGCTAAAATGAGCGAGTGGATCGGCGGTGCCAAACGGTGCCAAAGGAATAAAGGAATCATTAAGGTGGATCGTTACCGGATTCGGATCCGGAATAAGTGAATCAATTCCCTTTCCGGAATAAAGATTACCCACCGCTAAAAGGAATCCTATAACTAAGTGGTTAGATAGTCACAACTTATTCAAGAAGACGAAACTAGGAGCTTCAAACACAGACTACGTTTAGAAAATACTACAAATTAAAATAATAATAACTAGCAAGGATAAGTACCTAAACAATTTAATAAAACGATGTATCGTAGTTATAACACTCTCCTTCAACCATCGGTCGTATGTAAAATGTAGTTAACCAGTAGGTGGCTATTTAATATATCCTATTATATCTCGTTTCTGTAACGAAATTACGAAAAATAATACCTTTTTGTTTCCTGTCAATAGTATCAATGTTATCTAATTTTTTTTTCATTCTTCCCTTTCGGGATAAGGGAAAGGAGTTAACTTCATACAGCCTAGTCTTCAGTATTTAAAAAATGTAAAAATGATGGATGATACATGATAATTATTGATGATTTGGTGAATTAATGGATAGTGAATGTTTTTTTTTTCCCTTGAAACTAAAGATGTGGTCCTTTACTTAAACCTAATACAGACCTAACCTAAAAGCAGGCAACGCATTTGCACGTCCGTTGTAGGGATGGACGATATACATCGATGTATTTTAAACACTCGATGTATAGTAACGATGCATCGTATTGAACCGATGTATCGTACTTCAGAATCGAATATATATCGATGTTTTTGCATTCGATGCATCGAACACTCGAACCGAACAGTCAACATTGACTGACGACTGCAGTGACTTCACGACAGAAACGAAGTTTCTAGGCCCTCGCATGACTATACTGCAGCGCCGCACGTTTGTGCGGTAAATCTGCACGATAATGCGGATCTGCACTCCTGCATGCGTGGCTCCGTCGCCACGCATCCCGGAGCGTAGCGCGGAGCAGTGTTTGGATCGCTTTATTGGTTTGGATGAATTGGTTAGGTTTCCTTTGGCGCAGAGCAAAATTAAAACCAAATCAATAATATGGCCTATCAAGTTTCTGCTGTGTAAATGTCGATTGCGTTCTTATATAATTATTATTTAGTATATTATAAATTTTTCCTTGTACTTACGTAATTTTCTTAAAGGCCTAAACGTGTCATTGCTAAAACAATCGATGTTTTAGAAACATCGATGTATTTCTCAATACATCGTATTAACATCGATGCAACCGATCGATGCATTACATCGGAAAAAACATCGATGTATATTTTAAATGTCCATCCCTAGTCCGTTGGTGTTGCAGATGTCCATGAGCAGCGGTGATAACTTACTATCAGGGACGCCTCCTCCTGTTTATCCCCTTATTAAAAAAAAAACATCTACGGAGAATTTGAAAGTCACGCACTGTTTTGTTTTATTTGCCGAATACCCATGCAAGTTTACGAACACACAGGTAATCATCATCATCATCATTCGTCCACTGCTGGTCGTAGGCCTCCCCTAGTGAACGCCACAGAGCTCGATCTTCGGCTCTTTTCCTCCAGTCACTGCCTTGCGCAAGTCGTCCCTCCACCTGGCCGGCGCAAGGTGGGCTGAAAATCGTCTTTCATAGACATAGAGACCTAAATTTCGAAGGGTCCTTTTTTTGGCTAGAAATGGATTCTGCTGATCATTACTATACTTTATAGTGACGTATGAAGCAATTGCGTCTACAAATGAAAGAGTTATATTTTTTTAAAGAAAAAAATGTATGGGACTGGCATGCGGCCGTCCTTTACGTTTGCCAAGACAAATTAACTCAATGAAACAATACAAGAAAATAAAGAAAAAGAAAATAAATTTAAATTGCTAAACATGACGCTTCCATCGCCCGCCAAAAAATAGAACCAATAGTGAACCCTACCTTCAGTATCAAAGTCAAAGTCAAAGTCAAAATATCATTTATTCAAAGTAGGCCAAATTTAAATGGCTCTTTTTGAACGTCGACAATAAAGACAGCCCCCAAAAACGCCCGCCCTTCACCGCTTCCTAGTGTTTTTGCCGGGAAGAAGAAGCGGCGGCGGCGCAACAAACTCCCCAGCACACATTTCTGTCTGTTTATTTAATAAGTGATTCTATACAATACTATAATCAGTATACAATATAGAGTGCAATCATTACCTATGGTTATGTGAGCTAGCATATACCAATCCATTTTACCAAGCCGAGATATAAAAACTACTGATATAGAAATACAGAACAACCGATGATAATATTAACACACTCTTGGCCTCCATTTCTCTGTATGTGCCCGCTTACACTTACACATCTCAACAATTACATTTTACAAAGTAGACTGCTATCTTGGACTAATCCGGCGACCATCTACTGTTATCACTAAAATAGTCACTCAAATTATAATAAGCCTTCTTAATAAGGCAATTTTTTACTTTACTTTTGAATACGTCAGTCGGTAGATTCAAGATATCAGTAGGTATTCTGTTATAAATACGTATACTAAACCCCCCTCAAACGAATTATGTACCTTATGTAAACGGTGACTGGGGGCACACAATTTATGTTTATTCCGTGTATTAATACTATGAACGTCACTGTTTTTACAATAGGAATGTATATTTTGCCTTATATGTATTATGTTGGCATAAATATACTGCGATGCAACAGCCAAAATACCAATGTCTCTAAAACGTTCCCTAAGAGAAACTCGAGCCCCTAGCTGATATATGGAACGAATAGCTCGCTTTTGTAAAATAAAAATACTTTCTATATCAGCAGCTCTACCCCACAATAGAATTCCATAGGACATAATGCTATGAAAGTAACTAAAATAAACAAGTCGAGCAGTGTCTACGTCAGTGAATTGCCTAACCTTTCTGACCGCATAAGCAGCGGAGCTAAGTTTCCCCGCGAGGCATGACACATGTGGGCCCCATTGAAGCTTGGCATCTAATGTAATACCTAAGAATACTGTAGAATTGACGGTCTCAAGTACTTCTTTATTGACAATTAAGTTGGGTCCTAGATTTTTCACGCTAGGCAAACTAAACTTTACACATTTTGTTTTTCTAGCATTTAGTACTAAATTATTAACTGTAAACCAATGCATTACCTGAACAAGTGCACTATTTACGTCGTCAAAATGATCTCTATTTCTATCTACTTTAAAAATAAGCGAGGTATCATCAGCAAACAGTACTACATCACAAATGGATCTCAGATAATGTGGCAAATCATTTATATAAATTAAAAAAAGGAAAGGGCCTAAAATTGAGCCTTGTGGTACACCCAACTGCACAGACAATCCAGATGATTTTGTATTGTTGATATTTACGTACTGTATCCTACCACTTAAATAAGAAGTTAAGATATTAAGTGCCTTACTTCGAATCCCGTAATGTGCAAGTTTACAAATAAGTGTTTTATGGTGGACACAATCAAAAGCCTTCGAAAGATCACAGAATACACCAATAGCGTTCTGCGAATTTTCCCAAGCGTCAAAGATGTGTTTCAGTAAAGCAACTCCTGCGTCTGTTGTTGAACGACCCTGTGTGAAACCATATTGTTCAGAGTGTAGGAGGCTATTTACATTAAAATACCTTAGTAATTGCTTCAATAAAAGTTTTTCAAAAATTTTACTAACAGTTGGTAAAATGGATATTGGTCTAAAATTACAGAGTTCGTTTTTACTTCCAGATTTAAATAGGGGGATTATTTTGCTATGCTTCATTAGGTCTGGAAAAGTACCTATGTCAATACATTTATTAAATATTACATATAAATAAGGAGAGAGTATATCTATCACTGATTTTAAAACAGTGACAGACATATCCCATAAATCACCAGTTCTTTTTAATTATAAAAATTTAAATGTATTTAAAATTTCACTAGGAGTTACATGATTAAATACAAAAGTAGCTTGAGACCTAGGCTCACTTCCACGAAGTAAATTTTCAGCATCGGTAGAAGAAGAACCTATGGAACTAGTAGTAGTTATGGGTATGTTAGCAATGAAACTATTAAAAGCGTGTGCTACATGAAAATCGTTAGTAAGCATCCTATTGTTATCAATTATCTCGAATTTATTCTCTCGTTGTGAAATCTTGCCAGTCACATTATTGATAACTGTCCAAGTTGCTTTAATTTTATCATCTGAGTTTTTAATTTTATTGCTCAGATATATTGACTTGGCCATTCTGCAAACCTTTTTAAACATTTTTGAATATTTTTTAACATAATCTACGAAGGATGCGTCATATTTATAATTTTTCATATCATATAATTCATATAATTTAGCTCTACTCTTATAGATACCCGGGGTTGCCCACTCGTTGAATTTAGTGGTACCTTTAAGTTCTATTGTCTTCGTCTTGAAGGTGTTTAGAAACACATTATTTATTACTTTAAATATATTGCCGTACATAACATCTGGATTGTCGTGCTGCAATAAGGAAGGATGGACATTAGACACTACTTTGGCTTTAAAGCTATGAAACCTACTTTTTGTTAACGGCCTGCAAGTAATTTTAGGTAGTTTATTTTCAGGCGATTTGATAAACTTAGCAATTTGTCCACAGTGATCAGATTTTAAATCATTTACAACTAAAGTATGTGTTGCATCACGGTTGCAAAATATGTTATCTAAACAAGTGGAGGATGATGCTGTAATCCTAGTAGGCTCCAGAAAAAGATATTTTAAATTAAATGATTTAAATAAGTTAATTAGCCTATTACTTAAGGAAGATCGTTCCAATATGTTGACATTAAAGTCGCCGCACACTACTATCCCCTTCTTATAGGATTTTATTTTGTTTAGAGATTCCTCCATTACTTTTTCAAAACAATTAAAGTCACCTGAGGGTGGACGGTACACGCAAATTATAACGAAACACTCTAGTTCAATACAAGATAACTCAATAGTGCGCTCAACAGAAAGATTCAAGATATCTTTACGTTCTTTACATTTTAAACTATTCAAAACAATAATCAATGACCCGCCGTGTATAGCTTCTTTTCTGGTGAATGCACTCTGTACAGTATAATTTTCAGTGTTTAAGTATTTAATTTCAGGGTTTGTACACCAGTGTTCAGTTATACACATAATCTGAACATTATGGTGTTCCATAAACAAACTTAATTCTAATTCCTTGCCAGATAGACCTTGCATGTTTTGATGAACAATGATCAGTTCATGAAGCCTACCTGTTGTCTTACCTGTTAGTTTAAAACAGGTTGCGGTGGAGATAAACAAAAGGTTTATCACTAGATTGTAAATTACTAACTGTAATATTATTATTACAATAAATAGTCTTTGTTACACTGTGTGTAATGTTGTCAGATTGTAGAGAGAATGCTAAAAGGTTAGCAATTTGTCGCTTATAAGTAAAGGGCAGGTACATAGTGTATTTTGTTAGTATATATTGCCTTATAAATATGTTAGTATCATCCTGTCATCCAATTAAAAAGAAAAAAAAATCTTAGAAATCAGAAGTGAAATTGGTTTAGAAAAATAACGAACTAGATAACAAACCGCAGATTACTCATCTCAATAAAACAAGTACCGCCTATAACGAGGCTTGTGTTACGGATACTAGTTGGTTGATATATTACTACATATATACTTTTTTGTTTGTATTAGACATATTAGATATAGATACATCCATGACTCGGATACAAATGTTTATGCTCATCACACAAACATTTGTCCCTACCGGGATTCGAACCTAGGACCCATAGCACAGCAGGCAGTGTTAACTACCACTGGACTAATTGGGTCGTCATACGAGTGACCTAATCCAACGTCTGTACTATCCAAGCGTCTGGCAGCGAATGAATGGTAAGATGTCCTATTCCAACGGGTGCCGCCGACAAAGTCCGCGACAATATAAATGTACTCTGTGGTCCGCGAC
This sequence comes from Craniophora ligustri, assembly GCA_905163465.1. Taxonomy (NCBI): domain Eukaryota; kingdom Metazoa; phylum Arthropoda; class Insecta; order Lepidoptera; family Noctuidae; genus Craniophora; species Craniophora ligustri. Next base: position 8,308,991 of record LR990972.1, read on the forward strand.
CGGACTGGTGCAATGTCCAAGAAAGGCACCGTCCGTCCCCTCTCCTTCACACGTTCGGTCGTTCACTTACTCTAAGTTCATGGCGTGATTTCTGTGACGTAGATGTACCCACGCCACAGATAATTGCTAACAATATATCATTTCTATCTTGATTATTTATTACTCAAGAGGTTGTATGGAATAGATTTCTTTGCCTTATCCCGAAAGGTAAGAAAAGAAAAAGAAATTACCAAACGTCAAAATCAATGAAAAATTGTGAATAATTTTATTTACATTACAATTACATTAGGTATTATTTTAGATGACGAGGTTGATTGCTAATTCTGTTCTGCTGGTAGCTGTGTACGCTGTGATGATAATTAATCAATATGTAATTTAACATTTCTGTACTAGACTGCTGCAGGCTCTACCAATAATATAAGTAATTTCAGGTTATTATTAAGATACGAGTGAGTTGGGGAATCAGTCTATGGATAACTATAAAAATCGTTTTGAACATATCCTCGCCCTGAAGCCATCATCAATTTATTTCAGACTTAAGGTAGTTCTAATGTTATGTTTTGACGCTCGCGCCTATCCCGCTGCTGTATTATTAAATGGTTTGAATATACATACTTACGAATTACACCTAGTGCTACAATACGTCGCGCCTTGGATGCGCGCCCAGGGCTTAATTATTACAGCTCAGTGCGATTACATTGGATATTTTATGTCATACCTTCTTGGCACTTGTTTTAATTACATTTCATGCAGGTGCTATCAAAATCTTTATATATCTAGTAGGTAGTTATTTTTAAGGATCGGGCTCTGGACAGATATATACCAGAAGTGTGTTGACTCCAAATATTAATAACAAAGGACATATAATGGAGAATCGAGTCAGGTGTTATGAGGAGATTGCTGCTGAGATTTTTGACACTGAAAATGTGGTGACTGATTCTTCTTCTGATCAGGTAAATAATAATACTGTGTATATAATCTAGTGATAGGATAAATATGAAATCAAGCACTGAGAAATAGCTATTTATTATTAAATTGGGATCCTGTGAGATGTAGAAAAAGTGAGTTAAATAGAACACAACACTTCCAAGGCTTAGGGCTTACTATAATGTTTGTTGATTTATCTTATTTCCAGGTTTTTGGACCTCAAGTTTTATTTACTTTCATGGAAAACTTACAGCTAATTTAATAGAGAATTCTAGTCTCTAGACAGCCAATTATTAGTTTTCCTATCTAGATGACATAATAAAAGAGAATTTTTATGTATTAGTGGTAAATTTGACCTAGCAGTGAGCATTGACTTTAAAAAAAGACCTGACATAATTTTGTTCCCCTTCTCATTGTCACCTGCACCTAATAAGATTAATAGTAGGAATTAGAAGCTTGAAATTCATCCATAGTTTTTTTTCCTATTTTTGTTTGGGCTCTAGATGTGGGTAAAGTTAATTTTATCATATCAACTGTTAGACATCCACTGCTGGACATAGGTCTTTTCCAAGGATCGCCACATTAACCTTAATTACCCACACTGGAATCTTCTTAGTTCCATCCAAGTTACAAAGAATAGTGCAACCAAATCCAAAGGCTTCGGGATTATTAGCTGCTACTGAAGCTCGAGTCGATTGTTTTTACACTAAAAAGATGCACCGAGGTGCATGCGGCAGGCATGCGGCAGGCGAGCCTACCGCATGCCAGCCAGCCCCAACATTATATGGCAATGTGTTGCGAGTAGACTGGACTGCTTGTGTGTGAATCGCTGCTGCGGGCTTTCTGGTCTGGTATTGAGCTTGTAGGAGGGATTTACATACTTTGCGGTTCATCTAGGTTAAGTTAATAAGATGTATTGTTACTAACATTTTGAGTCCTAGTTAATTGTAAATAAGTCATAAATTAATAAAAGTAATTAACACTGCTTGACCTGGTAATCAAACCCAAGACGTCTTACTTGACAGTTGCATTGTATAAACACTAGTCCAATGAGGCAGTCAATCATTATAATCCACTTTAATATAATATACATCAATAATATATTTCACTGTAGCTATTACATCACTGTAGATAACAACGACAACAAGAAGTCATTATTCACAAAACAAATATAAAACTTGTCACATAAGTATACTCTTAATTTGTATAATATGCATAGTCATGTAATAAAATATTAATTAATATTATATTATAAGTTCCTGTAGCAATTATTAGAAAAAAAATTAACTCTATTATGCAATAAATCAAACAACTGTTTCTTAATGTGTTAACATCTGTTTATTTTAATGGCACAAAATATACTGGATAGAAATTAACATCCAACAAAAATGTAGTCTGAATAAGTAGACAATAAAATAAATAATATTATTAAATATATTTCAATAAGTACCTCAACATCAATCACTAAACCATTTTATTAATATGGTAAGCTTTTAAATAGGTATAGCTGCAGTCACGAGTTTAGAGCGCTGGCCTTGAATGCGCAGATATCAGTTTTTGGGTCCGTTTGGCAGGGTGGGCGGTGTGCGGAGGGTGAGGCGGCCAGTGCCGGCGCCGTATTGGTGTATCGCCCAAAGTACATTCATGCACATATTGCTTTCGTATTTTTTCATCGTCTTGACCTTTTACCTTTCAACAAGTAGTTCCAGTCGCATCCATCTACAAACTTCGACTTCCTTAATTAACGACGATTTGATGGAAGGAATAGGATTATTGCCAAACGATTAGAATTTAAATCTTTTAAAATATAATTGATTATAGATAGATAGATAGAATATACTTTATTGTACACCAATAATTAATGTACACATTACATTAATTTTATTATTGATTATGTAATATTGATTCTATAGGTATCTACAAAAAATTATAAATTATTATTGTTATAAAATAAACCGTGGTTATATTTTATTTTTCTCTTTTAAAATATCTATCATCATCATCATCATCATCAGCCTATATTCGTCCACTGCTGGACGTAGGCCTCCCCTAGTGAACGCCACAGAGCTCGATCTTCGGCTCTTTTCCTCCAGTCATTGCCAGCTATCTTAAAATATCTATATAAAACTTATATTTCTTTTCCATTAAAAGTGACAACTCAAGTTAATTTAACTTTTCTAAAAACACTTCGTAATATATGTGAGCACGAGTGTACAACATGCGCAAGTCTCCCCACTACTTTCGTCGAGCGCTCTAAACTCGTGACGGCACCTATATCGTGATCATGGCTTTATTTTCTTGATAATTAGACATGTTGGCGACATTAATCTTATATAATGCGAAAATTTCCATTGGTATTGATTTTATAAAATCTGCGATATAGATTCTGATTGCCAAAATCAGAAAAGCCTCTATTTTTGTATGGATTGCCATACAAAAATAGAGGCTACTATAATAACATAAAACTAAATATGTTTGAGATTGTACTCCAAAAACGCATAAGAACAAGGTTTTTTTTTCAGGTTGATGTTGAGACAATGATACTGAAAATTTATAAACAGTTCGAGAAAAATGCAGAACTTGAGCCAGAATTCCCCATAGTAAGAAAAAGAATTCATAGTCAATTACTTAAAGATTATCTAAGGTCTTTACCAAAAAGTTATGAATGCTTGGATGCAAGCCGAACATGGATAGTCTACTGGGTGTTGCATTCATTGTGGTTACTTAATGATATGCCTGATCCAGATACATTATCTGATGTAGTTAAGTTTCTGACATTATGCCAACATGAAGAAGGTGGATATGGTGGTGGCCCAGGACAATATCCCCACCTTGGTACTACTTATGCTGCTGTCAATGCCCTCAGTATTATTGGTACAGAGGAAGCATACAACTCACTTGACAGAAGCAGTTTACAAAAATTTTTATGGACTGTTAGAGATGTTGATGGGTCATTTGCCCTTCACAGGGGTGGAGAACAAGATATAAGAGGCGCCTACTGTGCAGTCAGTATAGCTAAAATAACAAATACTTACACAGATGCCTTATTTGATAAAACAGCAGAATGGATAGTTAGCTGTCAGACATATGAAGGTGGCTTTGCTGGTTGCCCTGGTATGGAAGCACATGGAGGATATGCATTCTGTGGGATTGCATCGTTAGCATTGTTGAATAAAACACATTTATGTGATATTGATGCACTATTGAGGTGGTGTGTGAATCGTCAGATGCGCGTTGAAGGAGGTTTCCAAGGAAGAACTAACAAATTGGTTGATGGCTGTTATTCATTTTGGCAAGGAGCTGCATTTCCAATAATCAGCGCTATCCTCTCTAATGGTACCCAACTCATATCTAATAGATTATTTATAAATATGTAGCAATAAAGTTTATAGAAATCTGAAACTTAAACAAAATTCATCATAACATCATATAAATTTTTCATGTTTCAGAAAATAAAGAGTTAATTGAAACAGTTCTGTTTGATCAAGGTGCCTTACAAGAGTACATCATTGTTTGTTGTCAAGCCTTGCCTAGTGGCGGTTTTATTGATAAACCTGGCAAGTAAGTATTTTGATTCATCATTTTAATTATTACACATTAGCCTTTTAAAAACCGGCTAAGTGCGAGTCAGACTCGCGCACGAAGGGTTCCGTACAAAATTAGGTAAAAAATGCGTTTTTTATGGGCCCTTAAATAATTATTTTATATTAATTTTAGTACTTGATGTTATAGCGGCAACAGAAATACATCATTTGTGAAAATTTCAACCGTCTAGCTATCGCGGTTCTTGAGATACAGCCTGGTGACAGACAGACGGACGGACAGACAGCGAAGTCTCAGTAATACGGTCCCGTTTATCCTATGGGTTAACCATTTACCCTAAAAAGATGAGGTTATTGAATCGGAGATCACGAAAAATATTAATTCAAAATATTGTTATAATAAGGCGCACATATTTTAATGCTTTGACTTTAATGTATCTGTCCAAGTTTTAGGGTAATCTACAAGATTTTTTAGAACTTAGACATTATCATCATTTGTCGTTTATAAAAGAGTTGCTATTCTCATAAAAATAAATATGGAAGGTGATTGTGCTTCGGCCAGCCCAAATAAATGTACCAAGTTATGAACTACCCAATAATAAATATTATTTAATATTTTTTTCAGGCATCGAGATATATATCATACTTGTTATGCCCTGAGTGGACTGTCAGTGGCACAGCATGGAACTGGGGCTGGAGACCCATATGTTGTAGGCCGCCCCAGCAATGAACTTAACAGAATTCACCCCCTGTACAATGTTGCACCACATCTTGCTTACAATGCTGTTCACTACTTTATTAGACATCCTCCACCAGTAAAAGATAAAAATTAAATAATAACGCAATCCGCTGAAACTAAAACAAATTTTGTACAATAGTCTGGTGTTTCAGTTTCTGAATTAAACATTGTGTAACATAATCTATATTTTTAATAAACCGTCGAAAAAAGGAGGTACCCAAGGTGCGTATACGAGGTGTGTTCAGAAAATAACGGAAATTTTTGAATACCTAAGATAAGATATCATAGCAACACACTTAGACTTTTTGCATATTTCACGAATCACGGAAAAAATCTGCAGGCGCTCTTACACATGCAATATAACTTATATTATTATTTCAACCTTAATAGGGCAAAGGACAATTACTTACCTCAGCTTTTTGACCATAGTGCATGAGTGGTTCTATGTACAGTCGCCAGCACGTCAATACCCCACTTTGACCTTGAACGCATTATGAGCAGCGACAGCGCGATTCGTGCGAAAGAGATAAATAGCGTTTTGTTAGTTCTTGCTTGCAATGTTTCGTGCTGCAGTGCTTACGTGAAATGCGGGCCAAATATGAGTTTTTTTACTTTCTTAGTTATGCATCATCATGAAATGGTGCATGTAACACGTTGTCAGGGGTACTGATAGAAAAAGCTATGAGATCCGTGAGAACTCGCGGCAAAAATATTAAAATAAAATGCGGAATAATAATCTTAATCTTTATAATAATAATAATAATATTCATTTATTATCAGGCAACTATGGCCCATAGAAACATACCTTATAGACTAACATACATATTTAATAAATATAAATCGTGTTAGTATATAAATTTAAAAATTATGTTAGTAAAATTCACTGCACTGTCACTGTGCGCTCGTGTGGCACTTGTCCGCAGAAACGACGGAATACCACATCCTGCGGCCAAAAGTCCTTATCCAAGACGAGTCGCAGCAAACACGTTGGTAGTCGCACCACAAACGCCTTGAAATTGACGTTGCGGCGGGACTCAAACAGCTGCACTCTCGGCGCGTACTTGAGTTTTTGGCGGACGTACTCCACGATATCCTCTGCCTTAGTGGTGTAGTGTATTCGAGAGATATACACCGGAGTGTTTGGCTTCGCGGCACGAACAGTTACGGTAGATTCCGCAGGAGCCTTGCCGCAGCGGTTCTTGATGGTCCGTTGGCGGCGCTTCTTCCTTTGCACCGTCACAAAACCATCATCATCAGCCTGGATTGGTGCCTTTTCAGGCACGGTCTTCGTCGGGGGAGCACTATGTATGCTCGCTACGACGCTAGCAAAGTCTCCACCAATACCTGGAGACTTCACTGATGCTGCAAAAACGGGCAGCGGGTCGGTGCGTTTTCCGGCGACAATAGGAGAATCCACCGGGACGGGAGCTGGGCAGTGGGGCACGCGCGGGCCGCACTCTGCATGCTCAGCATTTAGTGTCGGTGACGGCAAAACTGCCGACGCGAAACTTGTCCCCGATAAGTCAAGGTTCGCTCCGCGACGCATGTTGATGTACGATGCACCCGCCGGTGACCCCGTTACCGCTACCGATTGATGCAATTCACTCAGCTCATTGCGCAAATCGGCGACGGCATTTTGGGATGCATCTAACTTGTTCTGCACATCCACTAGACTTGCCTTCAGAAGTACAATGTCCTTCAACAGGCTCGTTACATCGACGTGGTCGAATGTGACGGGAAGGCTTGTGTAAGTCCTTCGCCACAAACGCCGGCACGTCGTCAGGATCGGTCTCTTTCAGTAGCGTGATGATATCTTGTATGCTCCTTTTGGTCCCGTCACGCCGGCGAGACACCATCTGGTCACTCTTGTTGAGCAACCGGAACAGGAGATGCTTGGAAGCGGCGATGTCTTCCTCACTAAAACTCGTGGCGCAGATCTGGACAGCGGACACCTCGTCCATCACGTCCAATTTCTGCTGCAGGAACGCCAGTAGTTCATTCGCCACAAGTTGTGAACTCATGACGACGAAAAATTTCGATCGATGGCTTGCGACGCCGCGTTTACTATTAATACTTAATTAAAATACGTGTCAGCAAAACGACTGCATAGCAGCGCAGCTACTTTGAGGCGTACTTGAGGCGTTGTAGTCTATTGTCACAGAACTAAATTTGAAAATATTTATAATTTTCAACTAGATAATTGCGCTTTATTGAAAAAATATCGCAGCGCCTAAATAAGAAAACAAATAAATTAACTTTAAAAAAAAAGAGAAACCAACTTCTAAAACTAAAAAGCAAAAAATAACTTCATACAGTTTTACCTTTTTTTTAGTTTTAAAGGTATGAAGTCGGTGCCATGCCAAACGTAATAGTAAGTACACTCTCCGCGAGTGACCTTGAGCGGGGTGGTTACAACCACCACATCATCGGCACCGACTTCATACCTTTAAAACTAAAAAAAAGGTAAAACTGTATGAAGTTATTTTTTGCTTTTTAGTTTTAGAAGTTGGTTTCTCTTTTTTTTTAAAGTTAATTTGTTTTTTTCTTTTTAGTGTTGTATACATCTTATATATAAAATTCTCGTGTCACAATGTTCGTTCCCGTACTCCTCCGAAACGGCTTGACCGATTCTCATGAAATTTTGTGAGCATTTTGAGTAGGTCTGAGAATCGGCCAACATCTATTTTTCATACCCCTTAGTGATAAGGGTTGTCCACCAACCCCTATAATGTGGCAAAACAACGTTTGCTGGGTCAGCTAGTATATATATATATATTAAACTTTTCATATCAGGTCAATCTAATAGCCTGAAAGAATACAACTATTGATCCATATATACTTATAATTATGAAAGATTTTTCCTTCAACTCCTAACCGTTGAGGAGTTGTACCTTCCATCATCAGATCATTACATGAGATGGTGATTTTCAGATGCAAATACTTGAACAGCTTTGGAGAATACATGTAAATGTAAGAAATGCCTATAACTGAAAGAATTTTCTTTTAACTCTTAACTGTTGAGGAGTTCTACCTTCCATCATCAGTTCATCAACATCAAATGATGATTATCAGACGCAATTATAGTAAATATATCGAAAATGCCTATAAAATTTGAGGGTTGCCCTCGATTTCCCTGGGATCCCATCATCAGATCCTGATATGGTCACAATGGGACCATCTGTGAAGTCTACCCTTTTAAACAAAAAAAGAATTTTGCAAATCGGTCCAGACGTTTTTAAGTAATTCGTGAACATACATAAAAAAAAACCGGACAAGTGCGAGTTGAACTCGCCCACCGAGGGTTCCGTACCTAATTTAAATAAAAGATCATCAAAGTGGGCGCAGAGGACATCTTAAACGCAAAACGAGCACATGTCTATAAGCTGTTTATTATAATGAACTATTTATCATCAAGTTGACATTTTTATTAACTTTTAAAAAAAAGAAAAACCAACTTCAAAAACTAAAAAGCAAAAAATAACTTCATACAGTTTTACCTTTTTTTTAGTTTTAAAGGTATGAAATCGGTCACCACATCATCGGCACCGACTTCATACCTTTAAAACTAAAAAAAAGGTAAAACTGTATGAAGTTATTTTTTGCTTTTTAGTTTTTGAAGTTGGTTTTTCTTTTTTTTAAAAGTTAATTTATTTTATTCTTTTTAGTGTTGTATATATTAAACTTTTCATATCAGGTCAATCTAATAGCCTGAAGGAATACAACTATCGATCCATATATACTTATAATTATAAAAGATTTTCCCTTCAACTCCTAACCGTTGAGGAGTTGTACCTTCCATCATCAGATCATTACATGAGAAGTTGATTTTCAGATGCAAATACTTGAACAGCTTTGGAGAATACATGTAAATGTAATAAATGCTTATAACTGAAAGAATTTTCTTTTAAATCTTAACTGTTGAGGAGTACTACCTTCCATCATCAGCTCATCAACCTCAAATGATGATTATCAGACACAAATACTGGAACAATTTTAGTAAATATATTCAAAACGTGATAATTGCCTATAAAATTTGAGGGTTGCCCTCGATTTTCCTAGGATCCCATCATCAGATCGGGATGTGGTTACAATGGGACCATCTGTGAAGTATACCCTTTTAAACAAAAAAAAATTTTGCAAATCGATCCAGGCGTTTTGAAGTAATTCGTGAACATACATAAAAAAAAAAAAAAAGAAAAAAAAAAGATTCCGACGAATTGAGAACCTCCTCCTTTTTGAAGTCGGTTAAAAATAGATTTAAGTTGTAACTGTTTTTAAAAGGACGCGAAAATCTTAACATAACAAGATTTTCAGGAAACTTGGATTGAAATCGTTGGATCCTCTTACCTAGTCCGTTTTAAGTAGCCTTTATATAATTTATGTAATATTCTTCAATTGCTTTGCATGATAAATTGTCCGATAAGTAGCTATTTTAATTATTAATAGGTATTTTAGTTGAAGTTTGCTATAACGTTAAAATTCAACGTGACGTATGTTTTTTTAATATCCTATTAAAATATACCTACTATTACTATTTGACGACCCACTTAGTCCAGCGGTAGTTAACACTACCTTCTGTGCTATGGGTCCCGGGTTCGAATCCCGGTAGGAACAAATGTTTGTGTGATGAGCATAAACATTTGTATCCGATTCATGGACATATCTATTTGTAATATGTATGTATTTACAAAAAAACGTATACATATATGTAGTATATCAACCAACTAGTATCCGTAACACAAGCCTCGTTGCTTAGCTCGGAACTAGGTGGCGCTGTGTCATATAGTCCAGAGATATTAATTTTATTTTATTAATAAGTACAAGACACTTAAGTTGGTAGATACCTGATGCATACTCGTTGACACCGTTACCAAGCAACGTTGTTTATTTTGCAGCTTGTCATTATAAAAATATACTCTTTAAGTAAAGATGATTAATTTCCATATTTTATTTAATAGTACCTATTTAGGATTGTGTTTAGTTACAGAATTAAATAAATAGTTTATGAAAATAAATAAATAGTAAATTAAATAGATAAATAGTACCTTTATATATAACTAATAAAGGACAGTACCTTGACAAATGGCTTGTATCTCAAAAAGCGAAATAGCATGAAATATCTGAATTAAAAATATATTTTTTGAAACAGACTTAATTACTTTTTGACGTGAGATAGTTTTTTGAATAATAATTAGTACTTTTAAGTTTCCGATTAAAAGTACGCCATTTTTTTACTATCGTCTGTCAATACTAGGGATGCCCATTTTTTCTAATGTGTGTTTAGTGGTAAGGGAGATGTTGTCGGGACGTTGTATTAATAAAAACTTCGACTCACGTTAATATGTGTAATATTGTAAATCCCAGCACCTTACACACTAATTTAAAAAGCGTTATAGCACAAGCACAATCACACAGTTTGGTTAGTACTAAATCTATACAAGTTAGTTAGTTAGTTACCAATTAGACAGACAAAAGCAATATCACTGTAATGTAAACATAGAATAAAGATCGCGACAATATGTCGTATGAGCAAGCTGCGTGCGCTCCGCGTCGTAGGTCAAGTCACACTGGTCGGTTGACCGTTGGATTGGAAACCGCGCGTAGGCGGGCGAGCGGCTTTTCGGCGAATTGAGTAAATTCTAAGAATTATAAAATTCCAAGAAATAAAAATGCTTGGTAACTAGGGTGACGAATGAGTCGATTGTAGGGTCGATAATATTATCGATAATCGACATCGACCAACTAGTAATATAAATATTGTTGTATTGTGTAATTGTGTTATGTGTAATAGGAATATATATATATTATATATAAGAGTTTAATATATATAAATATATGTAGCAGAGTAGCCTACACCACCCCCCTCCAGAGACCGTCAAGGGCGATAAGAATCAGGGAACCTCACGCGTCGACCAGAACGGGTAACGTAATCTTGTGGTTCTTCCGGTGTGAGTTCCTCATTCGGTGAAGATAATATGAAGGCGGGTTTGAGGCAGTTGATGGACACTGTATTTTCCTTGTTATTAATTAAAATTTTAAATACTTTATCTCCCCTAGAAATAACTTTGTGTGGCCCAGAATATGCAGCTTGAAGAGCACCCCGTAAAGCGTCTTCTCGGAGGAAGACATGATCACAGGTTTCAAGTTCCTTGTAAATGAAAACTTTGGGCTTACAATGTCGGGAAGCTGGTGTGGGTCGCAACTTTTCAGCAATGTTCCTTAGTCTAGCGGTAAATTCAGAGACGTCTGTAGTGCCGGTAGTGGTAGGTTCAAAGAACTCGCCGGGCAACCTTAATGGCTCTCCATACACTAGTTCTGCTGATGAGGCTTGTAAGTCCTCTTTAAAGGCAGTTCTAACGCCTAATAAGACCCATGGCAATGACTCAGTCCACTTATCATTTGCATGGCATACGATTGCGGCTTTAAGTTGCCGATGAAAACGTTCAACCAGGCCGTTACATGCAGGATGGTATGCTGTTGTCCGCTTGTGCTCGAATCCGGCAATTTTGGACAGACATTGAAATAAAGCCGATTCAAACTGACGGCCGCGGTCAGTTACGATATCTGTCGGACAACCAAATCGAGATATCCAAGTGGACAACAAGGCTTTAGCGACAGTTTCTGCCGTTATATCTGCTATCGGTACTACTTCGGGCCAGCGAGTAAATCGGTCAACAGCAGTTAAGCAATACCGATAACCTTGCGAAAGTGGGAGAGGTCCCACAAGGTCTATGTGGACCAGCTTGAAACGTGCGCGTGGTAAGTTATAGGTGCCAAGGGGGGAAGTCACGTGACGATTGACTTTTGCCCGCTGACACGATATGCAAGCACGCGCCCAGTCTCTGCAATCCTTGCGTATTCCTGGCCAAACGAATCGCTCGGCAACTAATATGGCTGACGCTTTGGTACCAGGATGGCTGAGGGAATGTAGGCTATCAAACACCTGCTTCCGTAAGCATTTGGGTACATAAGGCCTGGAAGTTGGCGTACTGACGTCGCAATACAATGGGATCCTACTTCCAGGGACGTAAAGTTTCTTAAACTTCAGGGAAGAGTCTCCACTCAGAAGTTTATCTAATTCTGGGTCAGAAGTTTGAACCTGAGCCAGGTTTTCCAGGCTGATTGGATCTTCCAGTTCTTCAATGCGGGACAGAGTGTCAGCAACTATATTATCCTTGCCGGATATGTGGCGGATGTCTGTGGTGAACTGGGAGATAAAATCAAGGTGTCGATACTGTCTAGGCGAACAGTTGTTCTTTCTTTCATGGAATGCAAAACTGATTGGCTTATGGTCAGTATAAACTATAAAATGCCTTGCTTCCAGCATGTGCCGGAAATATTTAATTGCCTCATAAATAGCGAGCAGCTCCCTGTCATAAGGCGAGTATTTGGTCTGAGAAGGGCTTAGTTTTCTTGAAAAGAATGCTAAAGGTTGCCAAATATCGTCTTGAAGTTATTGGAGTACTGCTCCAATGGCTTTATCTGAGGCATCAGTAACAACAGCAAGTTTAGCGGTGCAGTTAGGGTGAGTCAACAATGTTGCATTAGAGAGGCTTTCTTTGCAGGCTTCGAACGCTGCTAGGGTCTCTCCTGATAAATTAATTGGCTGGGTACCTTTAAGGGATCCTTTTAAGAGAGCGTGCAATGGAGCTTGAATTTCAGCTGCTTGAGGAATGAATCTCCTATAAAAATTAAGCATTCCTAAGAAACCTCTCAGTTGACGGTCATTTGTTGGAGCAGGGAATTGTTTTACCGCCTGCACCTTTGAGTCTAAGGGCTTGGAGCCACTTTCAGAGATGCTGTATCCTAAAAAAGTTACTTCTTGAGCTTCAAGTACACACTTTGCTGTGTTAATAAGCACACCGTACTACTTTAACCTCTTAAAAATCTCGCGTAGGTGCTGTTCGTGCTCTAATTCGCTCCTAGAAAAGACTAAAAAATCGTCGAGATAGCAGTACACGAAGTCGAGCCCCCTAGTAATCTCGTCCACAAAACGTTGAAACGTTTGACCTGCGTTTCTAAGACCAAAAGTCATAAAAGGAAATTCATAAAGGCCAAACGGGGTTGTGATAGCGGTTTTAGGAATATCCTCAGGGTTGACAGGTATCTGATTGTAGGCTTTTTCTAGGTCTAAGGTGCTAAAGACTTTACATCCTGCTATACTATGGGTAAAGTCATGGATATGTTTAATCGGATACCTGTCAGGCACTGTACGAGCATTCAACTTACGGTAGTCACCGCATGGACGCCAGCCGTTGTTTTTCTTAGGAGCCAGATGTAAGGGTGACGACCATGGACTTTCTGATGGTCGAGCTGTGCCAATAGTCAGCATAGACCGGAATTCCTTTTCAGCAACCTTAAGTTTGTCTGGAGCTAAACGACGAGGGGGTGAGCAAACTGGGGGGCCAGGTGTCGTGCGTATGTGGTGGACTGTTTGGTGTGGTGTTGTGTGATGTTTACCAGCTGGTCGTGTGATTTCGGGGAACTCATTCAATACCTTATGATACCGAGTCTCACCCGTCACCACTTTGACAGAAAAAATATTATTACAATCAGGGAGAGTAGCAATAGCTGTGACAGAAGTTAAATTGTCTATCAGGCGTTTGTTACGGCAATCGACAACAAGGTTGAAAAAATTTAAAAAATCTACACCAATGTTGGTTTTGTTACATCAGCAGCTACTACAAAACGCCATTGAAAAGTTCTACGTAACCCAAAATCTAAATCTAAATTTATACAACCATACGTAGCGGTGGTGGAACAATTTGCAGCACACAACTCGTAGTCAGCCCGAGCACGACGATCGTGAGTCGCTGACCGTGGGAATACACAGAGGTCGCTTCCAGTATCGACCAGAAACTGCGTCTTCGAAGATCGGTCAGTGACGAAGAGGCGACCAGTAGCAGCTAAAGGGCAATCGTCAGTCGCCATTACAGACCGCCCTTGGAGTTTTCCGACTTGAAATCGCAGGGGGGAACACATTTGTTGGCTTTATCTCCGAACTTATTGTGGTACCAGCATTGTGGGAACTTCCTATAGTTCGAGTCAGAGCGCTGCCTTGATGTGTCGCGAGTGCTTTTGGAGTGGGAGCGAGACCTGCCGTTCCGACCTGATGACAACTTTTGTAACTGTCTTCTTAATTCAGCCACCTCCTTAGTTAGATCGTTTAGAACAGAACTAGGGAAGGTGTTGGTATTCACAGCAGCAATATTTGGAGTAGAAGAAGCGAGGTCATTCACTCTGTCGGCTAAATCAGCTAGGTCCTCTAGTGACGCTGCACCTGGTTGGCCTGCGAGCACCGTCTGAACGCCATGCGGAAGACGACTTGTCCAAATGGTTTTAGAAAATCATCAGGCACGTCCACGCCTGCTAGACTTTTGAGGTGGCGCAGAAATTGAGATGGCTTGCGATCACCAAGCTCTTCATGCATCAATAAGTGCTCGATCTTTTTTTCGTTGGACGCGCTGAGTCTTTTAATTAACTCCGTCTTGAGCTTCTCATATCTGTTGGTCGCTGGCGGGCTTATGATTATGTCCTTATTCTCTCTAGAGTGCTGCTGGTCAAGGTGCCCGATTACGTAATTATATTTTGTGACATCGTTTGTAATCCCAGCGATGGCAAATTGACCCTCGACTTGGGAGAACCAAATTTCAGGCTCCTCTGCCCAGAACGGTGGCACTCTAACGCCGACCTTAAAAACGTTGCTCGGTTCTATCGACAAAGTCGCATCACTAGTGCCGGCTACGCCTTGCGCATCTTTACATAAGTCCTTTTCCATGTTCAAATACGGGGTCACCAGTTTAGTGGTAAGGGAGATGTTGTCGGGACGTTGTATTAATAAAAACTTCGACTCACGTTAATATGTATAATATTGTAAATCCCAGCACCTTACACACTAATTTAAAAAGCGTTATAGCACAAGCACAATCACACAGTTTGGTTAGTACTAAATCTATACAAGTTAGTTAGTTAGTTACCAATTAGACAGACAAAAGCAATATCACTGTAATGTAAACATAGAATAAAGATCGCGACAATATGTCGTATGAGCAAGCTGCGTGCGCTCCGCGTCGTAGGTCAAGTCACACTGGTCGGTTGACCGTTGGATTGGAAACCGCGCGTAGGCGGGCGAGCGGCTTTTCGGCGAATTGAGTAAATTCTAAGAATTATAAAATTCCAAGAAATAAAAATGCTTGGTAACTAGGGTGACGAATGAGTCGATTGTAGGGTCGATAATATTATCGATAATCGACATCGACCAACTAGTAATATAAATATTGTTGTATTGTGTAATTGTGTTATGTGTAATAGGAATATATATATATTATATATAAGAGTTTAATATATATAAATATATGTAGCAGAGTAGCCTACATGTGTATTGAGTATCAGTCTATACAATGTACTCTTTGATTGAGACTACCGACCTACATACGATAAAATGAAATAGATTAACTTATTGATTGTTTCATTTACCTATCTTATTTTCATTGAAAGTGTGACGAAAATATTAGCTTTCATTTTATTTATTTTTGATATCATAATCGGTATTGTTTCAAATATCTTATTACACTAATATTTTTTATACGGAAATCGATTGTATTAAAATCTTAATCAAGACGTTGTACCCCGTGGTTGTACCCGTACTGATTAAGACTTTAAACAATCGATTCGCCTTATTTGATTTTTTAATATTAATGAAATTGACATTTTAATTTTATGTTCAAAATTCACGCCAAAACGCTCGCTGGTGTCATGGCGTCTGTCTGTGACGTCATTTCTATGTATCAACACAACATTAGGTGCTAGTAAACTAATATATTTAGCGTGTTAAATATGAACTCTAAATTATATAAGTGATACGCGGCCCGCAAATGCAATAAATACATCAATTACAACTCTCAACAAATTATATATTTACGTTCCACACAAAAAAATCACCATCGTAAATAAACTGTATTGCCTAAATTCCTTTGCCTTATCCCTAAACGGAAGTAAAAATCAAATAATCAATACTCGACGTAGGTGTTTAAAAACTGACATTCGACTTATCATGGCGGATTGCTGTATTTTATAGTTTTATTTTAATAAATATATTTATATTATTTATCAATGACATTGATTAATATATTAATAATGCGTCGGAAAAAATAAATAAAATTTATTTTGCAATATGCACATCAAGCTCTTTCATATAATACCCCATTTGAACTAATAGCTTCAACTAGAAATTTAGATTCCTATAACAAAATTCAGACCTCCTATTAATTAAGATTTAGTTACAAATGTACAGTTTTGAGATTTTTCTTGTATTGTTGGTCTATAACGATGTTAAATACCAAATTTCATAGTTCTAGGTCAACGGGAAGTACCCTATGAGTTTTGATTCCCTTGAGAGTGTCGAAAAATGAGTTTTTTGCTGATTAAACGGCCGTATCTTTTTTTTACGTAAACTTAGAAGATTGATTTTTTCACAACTTCAAGGGACCGTAGATTTGAATATACGGTTTAAATTTCAACTTGATACTTCCACGTGTTTCCGAAATAAAGGGTCTTGACAGACAGACAGACGGACGGCGGACAGACAGACAGACAGACAGACGGACAACAAAGTGATCTTATAAGGGTTCCGTTTTTTCCTCTTGAGGTACGGAACCCTAAAAAGATTCCGACGAATTGAGAACCTCCTCCTTTTTGAAGTCGGTTAACAAGCTCGCTGAAAATTGTTTTTTTTTATTGCGATAATGAGGCAAAGGAGCAGGCGGCTCACCTGATGGTAAGTGATCACCGCCGCCCATGGACATTTGCAACACCAGAAGGCTTGCAAATACGTTGCGAACCCCTGCAGAAACCGTTTTGGTTTCTTAA
The DNA here is from genome assembly GCA_905163465.1 of Craniophora ligustri. NCBI lineage: Eukaryota > Metazoa > Arthropoda > Insecta > Lepidoptera > Noctuidae > Craniophora > Craniophora ligustri. Next base: position 8,326,067 of record LR990972.1, read on the forward strand.
GAGGGAATCACTAAACTGACATCAAACGGAATGCCCATGTTGTCAGAATAGTCACTCCCCCAACGAGCTCTGGTAACCTTACTCACTCGCAGAAAGACAACTATTGTTGATACACTTCGGAATTCTGTAAGGTGCAGGTACATACTTCCCCAGTCGGGCAGCTCAATTTGAGGGACGAATCTCGCTATGCCCTACCTCCAAATAATTTGGAGGTAGGACTTTATTTCCTACCTCCAAAAAAATTTAGGGGTATTTGTATTCGGTCCTTCTTGATGCTTTTATATAAAAACCATAAAAAGTTCCAAAAGTGCACAAACATGCATGCGTTATTATTGCTAAAAGTTAAAACAACGGTCTCGTAATATCGATGGCAAAATACAAGCAACCAGCTGAACCGATGAAAAACCAGCTGAAAAGTTATATTAAAAAATATTTCGCATTTAATAAATATAAAAGAAACCATAAACAACTGCTAATTATCTGACCCAATTCGAATGACTAGAAAAAAGCGACAGATTCGTACATATTTTATCGATGACCTTCTTTATTGGACATTTTAACCTAAGTGGTTGCCCGTACAGTCGCTTCCTAATATAAGGGTAGGTATAGTTAAAAAATGTAATTTAGAAAAGTACTAAAATTTTTAATAAATTATAGTCACTTAGTTGGACTAAACATTTTAATACAACTCAAAAACGTGAACGCTTTTAAGTAATTTTTTTTTCACGGTGTCAAAGCGCGGTGCCCCCAAAGGCATGGGGCCCGTAGCATTTGCTACTTCTGTTACGTAGCTAATCCGCCACTGCTCACAAGCAAACGGTCCACATCGAGATGTACGATATCCTTTGGCTCACAGTCACTCTTCTGTGCCTCACTGCCCAAAAGACCAAGGGAAATATATTAGATGCCGATTTTGCAGTACGAATAATACTCAAAAATGATCAAAGATCATTTACGATGTCTGCAAAGTAGCTTATATGCCACTCCATGCTTCAAAAGCTTTCATATTGCTCCAGAAGAAAGAGAGGCTATAGACTGTTGCAGCTCTACTATTTTCGCTCTCTCTACATCAGCGGACTAAGTTCAAATAATTACCACCAACACCTAAATGTCAACGGGTGATGGTAAAATAATTGTAACCACCGAATTTTCGCGTACTTGCAATTATATATTTTTAGATTTTCATGAATAATGTTCAAAAGGGTCCTAATAAACATACAAATAATATCAAAAAACCAGATTTTTCAATAATTTTTATCTTTGCCATATTAAGGGTTAATGTAGCATTCTATAGTTTAGTTCTATCCACGCATAGCCGTTAAATTATGAACTTGTCCATAACGTAACTCAGCCGCACTTTCTGTTTCGTCTGCGCGTTTATTATACCTACATATTTCTATGAAGAGGAATGGGCGTATCTAGGCTTTTTAGGAGTGTCCTGGCGTGGGTACCTAGAGTGGGTTTTTTAAATTCGTTTTTTTTTTGTAATGTATAGATAAAACTACTAAGGATATCCAATAAGTTGCGCTTATGCGACGAAGCGCCTGCATAAACATTGTTAGCAATTATTCTAAGAAAATAGGTACGTAAATAATTGATATACAGGCTTTTTTATTACTTTTTTAACTTATAGATATATGTTATGATGTTATGGTAGTAAATATTTACATTAACGAAGCAATTAATATAACACTAAAAAACTATGAGAACCCGGAAGTAGTCAGCCAACCTGACGTCAGAATGGCTTGCCATTTTAATTCTTTGTTATATTTCGTTCCCACCAAAGACTATAAAACCATTTAAGCTTGTCTCCTCACCATTGTGCCCTTGTTCAACGTTTAACTGTGAATACGAGCAATCTGGACATCATATCCTGTGGGAGTGTAGTCTATGGCAAAGTGAACGCAATATTATGCTCGATAGTTTGCAAATTATATCTGGGGTGATTTATTACTTGGACCTTGTTGTGACTAGGATGAATTTCCGTGCGTTTAAGCGTTTTTGCCATAGGTATTATTGGAATCAGATATAATAGCTCACATTATTAGGACCCATAACTTATTAATTTATCATCCGTGGTGCCTGGCAACTGGGCTTAACCCAGTTGTAAACATCTGTTCTCATATTAATGGCATGTAAATTCTATTCTGCCTCTCGCTTGATAAGGAGGGAAGTGAAAAAACTGATATGTTTCTTACTCCTCCTATATAACTTCATGATTAAATTCGCTGCGGGTTCCAAGACAGTTAAAATCATTCCCCTGGGACACGTCGGACTTCATTGTCTCGACGATTTTCTGGATAGTTACTATTGTTGATCCTGGTTTACAGGAGTTGCAGTAGGGATTCGGGTGGTGGGCAAGTTGACTGCTCATACAGGGCGACCCCTGCTCGCCAACCATATGCATTTTAGCGCCAATGTTAGTCTGCGGTACGGGCGGCCATTTTAGTATCGACCAAATGTTAGATCCGTGTGCACGTGATAATAATCGAGATTTGTAAAAACACATCATTTGTGGAGATGAATAAATATTTTTATTATTATTATTATATCCGTCCAAAAACGATGAATTAGAAAACGATGACTCATTAATATTATTCAGTAACCCATACATGTACACTTTTGAAACTTCGTATGGTTAATATCGTCCAGGAGCACCGAATACCGCTGTCAGCGAGTTTATACGTCTTCTAGTTTGGGCGCTGTGACGGGTTTTAGGTATTTCGAAAAAGCGCGATAACTTCGATACCATAAATATTTTCTTAAATCTAACCCTGTCACAAATTCGCACAAATTAAGAGCTATTCGTGTGTCTTTATTCTATAGGCGCACATACAATGGTTTCCGAGATACACGATTTTGCAAAACATCCCCCCAGCAGGAAACGCGATATCTCGAAAACCTAAAGACGCACAAATTATATTTTCGGCGCACATTTATGCACAAATATAAGCTCTCTACCCATGCGCAAATTTTCTCCCTCCGATCATTCGTTTAGAATTTTCTTACTGGAACAGCGTTACCCCAGCAGAAACGGTTTGTTCTAGAGATGCAACGGATAGTTGTTTGGCCGGATATCGGATACCAGATATTCGGCCTGACTACCCGCCGAATATCCGGTATCCGGCCGCCGAATATTCGGCCGGCGGTACTATACCTACATTTTGAGTTTCCCAGGTGGGAAAGTGGTGTTTCGCGCGGACACATTTCTATGCAACCAAACGAGTTTTATTATGTAACTTCATTCAAAAGTACACACGTGCTCGCGTATTTTGGTGTTAATTATGACTAACTTTTTTTTACATTTCACTTTTTACCCCCAAAATCAAGCAACTTTACTATCCGGTATCTGGCCGGATAGCACATTACTATCCGGTATCCGGCCGGATAGTAAAATAAGGGCCGGATAGGCCGGATACCGGATAATAACCGGATATTCGGTGCATCTCTAGTTTTTTCCGTTTTTATCCAAAACGACAGGGCGCACAATTTTTTTATTTGGCGCACATTTACAGCATACTACGCACTAATTATACGTACCACTCATATCACTCTAGGAGCTACTTTCTTTCTGGAGTAACGTACACGTCCAAAAATATGACAATGCCTTCCTGTCCCACAGTCGCAGTAGGTGGTGTGGCAAATTATATAAGATATCTAATTATAAAAAAAATGCCATTACTATTCGTCGTAAAGTTTTAATAAATATTATTTCTAATGCAGAGCTCAAGTTAAACTGGTTGATAAACGTAAACATGCAACATGCCTCTCTTTCTATCTTGAGATATTTGGTTATATTTCCGTCTCTTTCTTTACACATAGTTCAGTAACAACTTTTTCTTCTACATATCGGTTATAATATCGATAAAATGTAAATTAATGTTTATAATTTGTAATATTTAAATGTCATTTATTAGTTTCCCGACGGTCCGGGAAGCAGGGCTGCCAGATTGTATCTTTTGATACCAAATTGGTATAATTGGACGATGTATTGTATCCATGTGGTATTCATGATCATTTGGTATAATTCGATACAAAAGCAAGACCCTCACAAAAAAAAGGTCATGCCAAGAAGTTGTCCGCTAATTCTGCAAAGGATAATCGAATAATCGAGGGATTTGAGCTAAAAAAAATAAACTCATCCAACATAGAATGGGCAGTATGGTATAATACCATCGCATTTGGTATAATTTCAGATGCTAAATGGCATAATCGCGTCGTTGCTTACTGGCAGCCCTGCCCGGAAGAGAAAGAACAACGGCTAAATGCTGTTCAAAGGGAAAATTGGTTTCCAACAAAATCCAACATCTGACTGCTTTGAATCTTTTAAAAAAAGACGGCGTTTATTTTAATTTTTTACAAAACTGTTATAAAATGCTGCCATCAAAATATAATACAGATGACTTAGTTAGATTGGTTTTAGGTAGGTACAGGATAAGAAGTTTTTCATTTTATCGATATCGATTATTGTCGAAGTCTAGTAATCCCGCACTATGGGAGGGGTTATCGTTCTTAAATTGTTGCATTAGCAAATCACAACTACGCATTTTTCTTCGTCCCCCGGCCCGCAGTGGTGAATCGTGAACCTAAACAAAATTGGTATATTGGCTCTCAAGTGGTTAGATACTCGTTGGTTCCCACCTTATAACGGCAACATACATATACTTGCACCTTTCTTATTTAGATATTAATCAACTGTTTGAAGAGTAGTCGGGGTTTTATAAAATTTATGATTTATGACTTCAAATTCGACAATTGAAATAAAATTAAGCATTCTCAAATGTGTCATTAATTAATCATTTACGGGAAACCATGTTAGGCAATATCTTGTGGAAAATCTCGCTTTTAATTAATAATTAAAAATAAAACAATTAAATATTTCTTTCTAGTCTTACAATAATTTTTGTAATGCATTGTGGCACCTTTAATATTTTTTTTTATAATTAGTACATATATACATTTTTATATTTACAAATATGCAAAATTAACAATTTATTTAAGTAAAAGAAATAACTTTTTATGAATAAGTACGTATATACTCAAACATCGATTTCACAAATGATATGGTAACTCTGTAAAAGTAGTATCAGTACCTTCAATCAATGAACAGACATAAAAAAGTCGTAATGGAGAAAATATCATAGATATACTTACTAAAACACATTTAATAAATTAACTTAATATCTAAATTGCTGAAATGTTATGCAAAGGTGAAACAATAACAATATTATTGCCCCACATTTACATATAAGGCACTAATACCAATGACTACCTACTAATATTAATGAGCCCCACTTCATGAATAATGTGTTGGGTAAAACTTTTTCTGTTCTATACAAATGTGTGCATTCATTAAGAAATAATAGTACATGTAACATGATTGGTACTGCCACTACTTATATTTAGTTCCTACACATAGACCGCACACTGAAAATAAAAAGGAATTTACACAGCAAATGGTTAAAGTACCATTGTTTGATTCAGACTAATACAAATTCCTCTGATTCAATGTCAGTATCACTGTCTTGAATATTTGGGGTTACCCAGTTTTGTTCTGTTTCATAGATAGAATATCTAATATTTGGAAAGTTCATAACATTTTTACAGGACCCGCTGTTTAGTGTAAATATGGGATATTCAAAGTTGGATGAAACTCCCTGAGGAACTAGGAATGATTGTATAATATTGCTAAAAGTTTCCAAATCTTGTTGTGTCGCTAAATAAAAGCCTATACAACATGAAGGATCCATTTTACTAAGAGGCATTTTTCTAGGTGATCTACAATGAAAGGTCTGTAATGAGAAATTGGGTTGCCACACATCAACCATTTCCTGGCAGTAATGAGGATCCAAATGAATTAATCGATCATCTTGATAACCAACAAAATACAATGAATGTTTGGGTCTTCCTCCAATAATTCCTACACAAAAATCTAATGTAAGCAATGATGTCAGGCAAGGACCATAAATAGGATTAAATTTATCAGAACCTAATTTTACAGGTACTAATAGAATAAGTGACTTCCAAGAACCATTTGGTAAGCGACAAAGTGAATAAACATCTTGAATATAAATAGTTGAATCTTGAGCAACATAAACGTCTAAATTATCAAACTCATAGTTTTCTTTTGAAGCAGCAGCCATGACTGCTTTCAAGCAATGAGCTACAGATGCAGGTCCATACCAGTCCCCAGGTTTTTTTCCTAAAGCTTCTCCTAAACTAACCATCTGATGTATAGATAGAGGACTATTCACTGATGACTTATCACCAAACCACTTAATTATCATACGATGTAAACAATCTTCTTGGAAATCTCTAGCATTTTGTATTGGTTTCTCAGGAGACCATCTCCAAGACCGTCCAAGAAAATGTGTTACAAGAGCTTGCGCTAATAACATCTGTCCGCTTCTTAGCATGCAACCCCAACCACAGTCAGTAGTAAATGATGAACCTGACATAGTGGGGAATTCTCTTCTATAGGTCATCCAAATCTTGCTTATGAAGTCAGATTTAAATCCTTCAATACCTTCACCATAGATCTGCTCTATTGGTTGATGTGCAGTTGCTTCTGTGCCAATTTCCGTAGAAGATTCTAATGATCCCGTTGGACTGAGTTTACGATGGTAGCACCGGCCTAGTAGCCAAACTGGCGATTCTTTTGAAAAGCTGGTTTTTAACTTGACTGTCCATCCGAATTTCACGTTATTCCACATGGACAGGAGGCGGGACTCAACTTTACCTTTAAGATCGAGTAAATCCTCTGAGCCATCGCGAGTATTCGAGCTCGTAGCCTTATTTCTGTCGACGTTTGCTGCTAATGCATTCTGTGTTACGTCGTTTTCCGATGGTTTTAGTTCAGATTTATGTGTAACAATGCTACTAGAGCCGTTCATTATACTATATTTGTATCATACCTACTGTTACTATTGGAAAACAAATCCAATATTTCATTTATTGACTATTTATGTTGACAGGAGAATTTATGTCTTCCAGTTAAATCCCATTTATTTCACTGAACTTTACATTTACGAGCAGCACATATTTATGTTCGTAAATAAAACATACCTATTTTGTAAGATTTTTTAGGCAAAAGACTGAAAAGCAAAACATTATATTAATTAAATACCAATGGGCTATCGACTCGAGCGGAAATACCATAGACGGAAAAGAAGATACTAAAACGTCAAATTGGAATCTTCCATTGACATGTTATTTTTTCTTTTTACGGTTAGCGAGTAGTCGATATCAACTATGAGGATATCATGACATGGCTCATTCCTCTTTGGCTGTTGGCATGATCTGGATTCTGGAACGTCAAAATGTGAAATTTATAGAGCTGCCCACAAATATCGGTAGATATGTTTTTTAATTTGTGGGTAAATTATTACAGTAGCTATATTTTTATACTTGAAAGGAAATAATTATGTAATTATTATGAAATACAAAACATTATTATTTTGCCGATACAACACATGTTGACATTAAGTTTTTTGCTCAATCTCTCGCATCGTACTAATACTTACTAGTCATAGGGCTGCCATCACCTAAATTGCCGATGCCGGATAAACCCGGCAAAAATCGAGGACATTTGGGCGAAATATTTTTTCTCCGGACTACCGTGAAAAAAAATTTCTTGCAACAATAATAAAAACACGTCATTTTTTTAAATTTTTATTCAGGCACCGCGTGTATGCTAAGCGAGTAACTTTCTTTTGTCCATTGCTGCTTGACTAGCGATAACACTACGTTCGCATTGTGTTTGAATTCTCCCTGACAACAAGTGTCCGGGTGTAACCCAGACATTTTTGAAAACCTGAGCCCCCGGACGCCGTTTAAACTAAGACAAATCCGGGAAATCCCGGACGGATGGCAGCCCTAGTCAAAGTCATAGTAGCAGTTGCCTAATCTTATCTTTCATTTAAAATTTCATCCAACACTATTATTATAAGTTTCTTGAAAATATTTGTCGTGCGCATTATTGGGAAGGTAAAATTATGATTCGCGCCTGTAATAGGTATTTAGTTACAGAATTATAATCATTTAAATCAATACAGTTATATGCACTTTGAGGGCTGTTTTATTGCAAAAAACGTACGAAAATTTGAATCTTGCGGGCTAGCGTGGAGCTTCCACCTTAAATGGAGGGTTTTTGATCGGAACTACCAGTTGACCATAGAGCACGCGGTCTCAGTCCTCTATCTCGAAAACGATTCAACATAATGATATATTTGAGACTTAGGTTGTAGGGCATTTAATTTTCTACAATATTGGTAAAAATATAAATAGCTAAAACTCCTAAGAAACGAGATATTTGCAGAAAATCAATTTTTATGATCTATCATAATTATGTAGATTTTGGGACAACTTTTAGGATATTATAATACAAGTGTATACTAATTTATAGCTTGATGCTGATGATGATCATGATCATCATCATCATACCAATTTATAGCTTGATATAGTCTTATTCCGAGATACTTACCTAATTTTGACCTAAGATGACTGGACTATTCAGTACTTCACGAATGTCATCAGTCAGCAGTCAGAGACAGAGACAAGTGTGATGACGTTGTCAAGCTGACAGAATCAATCAGAAACTTAGTTAATCTTATGAAACGTACGTACATATCCTAAACTATTGAGTTATTTAATATTAATACTTTATTCGCTAATACAGGGTTCTAAATCTCCTTTATGTCGATGAAGCTATGACTGAAACATACATTGTTTAACCTGCGCGGGCAATACAATTCTATTTTTGATTAGTTGTGAGAGTGTGTGAGAATTATCATAACTAAACTAAACTAAAGAAGTAAATCTGTGTGTACAAACATTTCAAACAAAATGATGCCCGGCAGAATTAGCAATTTGCCTATTGCAAATGAAAACCCTTTAGGTCTTTCATGGCATGATTCTGCATGGATACCTTTATTAAGCCCAACCAATATAATGGATTATTTTTCTGAAAGGTCAAATCCATTCTTTGATCGTACATGTAATAACGAAATTGTTAAGATGCAACGTCTTAGTATGGATCAACTTCAGTAAGTACTTTGTCGCAGAATATTATTATTATTACTTTACGATTTATTCGGTTTTTCTTCTTGTTATTTACCAATAAAGAAAGGCTGCATAGTAAGGGACGTGAAAAAAGTATCGATACTTGATATCGATGTGGTATCGAGTACATTCCCATTCGATACTGATATTTTTGTACTCGATACTTTGCATTTGATACTGTTACTAAATGAGTACTTTTTGGCATGTATCATATCAAATAAAAAATTCAGTTTTAAAAGGGTAATCTTAGAAATTATCCATTTAAAACTTGCAACCTTATGGCTTATCTTTATGGTTATAGCAACGTCATCTAGTTAATTAACTCATTCTGAACCTTCTAAAACATCACATCGATCTTTGCTTGACATTGTTCCTTCTGTTTACAGTTAAATTCCTAACCTTTCCTTCATTCATTTACGTATCAATTACTTGTTCACCGTTGTCATTTAATTTTAAAGTATTTTTTTGTTTCGCGATTTGTTTTTCCGCTATACTCACCTGTTCTAAAAAAGCATGTTTGGATGTTAAAAGAGACCATGATTCTCTGAGTGTTTCGGCATATCATCAGAAGTCGTCAGTTCGGAAATGCCGATGCCATCTAGTTTCTTAAAATAATGTAATACGTGACATGTAAAAGTGTCTTCAAAAGATTTATTTACAGAAATAAAAAATAAAAAATTAATTCATTTCATTTCATGACTAATACGGCTTATCATTATTTAGCTTGAATATTATTTGAATTATTCAAGTGTAATCTAAAAGTACTCACTATTATTCTGTGCTGTGTAACTTCTATTTTTAAGTGATTGTACAGAGGAGGAATGGGAACTTACACTAACTATATGCCTAAAGTACTAAATAATTTTATTTTATTTCTATATTTTTTTTTGTTTGAAGTTACAGTTGTCTTTTTCTATTATTGTATTAAATTTGTGTATCAGTACCATTTGTTTCAGTATTCTGCTTCCCTACTTAAGTTAAACTGATGTTATTTACTGACTGAATTGCTATGCTCCATGCGCATCAGGCCCTAACAAAGTACTTGATACTTTGAAGTATCAATACTTTTGTTTCGATACTTTTATGGGTGAATATATTTTTTTCGATATTACTCATGAGTGCAGTATTGATAATTTCTATTCGATACCGTGTCCCTATGCATAGTAGAAATAAGTGAACTCTTATTGTGTATTTGTCAGTTTTTTTTTTAAAGGGTATCTTTATTTCACTCTATAATATACATCTGTTGTTATCAGATTATTAGTTTTTCTATTACTATGTGTTATATTTATACTAATATTATAAATGCCAAAGTGTGTCTGTCTGTTACCACTTTACGCTATAATCATTGAACCAATTTAGATAAAATTTGGTGGAGAGATAGTGTGAGTTTCAGAGAAGGACAAAAAGACAAAGGATTGGGTGACATATTGAAATAATTCAAACTGAATTATTCCGATCTGTCCCCCTGTTAGCTACGGGGTGACAGATAAAACCATTGAGGAATGAATAAAGTTCGATCTGTCCCCTCGTTGCTAACACGGGGACAGATCGAACTTTTTATTTCCGAACTGTCCCCCTTTTTAAAACTATTATTTATTAATTCTTAAATGTATGTAATGCCACACATTATTTAAGCAACATGATTAAATAAAAAACAGTGTTACGGGTTTATAGCATGTAACTAAATAAATTATAAATATTTTTTCATTATTCAGTGACTGATTGACGTCCTATAAATTACAGTAGGTATTGTACATATTACAATCAGTCTTCTGATTTAACTTAATTCAACTTAGTTACAGTTTTTAGTAAAAATATGATAACTTTTACATGAGAAAAATGTTTCTAATAGGAAAATATTACGTGTTTAGATTAGATAAATATTGTAACTTCTATTAAGTTAATTAAATGAATGAATGGAGTAAAATAAATTCAAGTGTTGGTATTTCATACCCGTAAGATATTTCGACATCTCAAGCATATAAAAGTGTACCTGGATTTTACAAAGAAGCCTTGTCTTCTAATTTTGAACAAAAATTATTATCTTTGACTATTGACGTCTTAAGACATTACATTTTTTACATTGACCTCGCATACTTATTACCAAAATAATGTAATAATACCTTCTTTTTAAAGAGTGTTTATGAAGTTTCTTGTTGGCCCCTCTCCATGAGATCAACTTCTTGGAACCGTGCAACTACTAGCCTTTGCATGCGATGTTATATGTACTATAAACTACTAGCCTTTGCATGCGATGTTGTTTGCTTAAAATTAGTAATTTTAATCCGCATACAAACTTGCACTCCTTATTTCGCGCTTTTCAGGAATAATTTCCAGTATAAAAACTATCGAATTATTCCGATCTCTCACCCTGCTCTGTCCCCTCAGGGTGACAGATCGGAAAAAAAAGTTCGATCTGTCCCCCTGTTATCAACGAAGGGACAGATGAAACCGTTGAAAAGTGAATAAAGTTCGAACTGTCCCCTCATTGCTAACAGGGGGACAGATCGAACTTTTTATTCCGATCTGTCACCCTGAGGGGACAGAGCAGGGTGAGAGATCGGAATAATTCGATAGTTTTTATACTGGAAATTATTCCTGAAAAGCGCGAAATAAGGAGTGCAAGTTTGTATGCGGATTAAAATTACTAATTTTAAGCAAACAACATCGCATGCAAAGGCTAGTAGTTTATATATCAAATGAATGAGCTAAAACTATTATATTTTACAGAAATATGACAGGTCTGGAATACATATTGCTACATGTGCAAGATCCAATATTATATGTAATCCGTAAACAACATAGACATAGTCCCACACAGGCCATACCTCTGGCAGATTACTATATTATTGCTGGAATTGTTTATCAGGCACCAGACTTAGCAAGTGTTCTCAACTCAAGGCTGGTGAGTATCATACTTATTGATCTTTAAATTATAAACTAATATAAAATGCTAATGATGATTATTATTGTTAATCTCATATACAATTGACCATTTGATGTTTAAAACCATATTTCTAAAATAAATCTTATATATTGATTTCTTACACTTACGCGAATATTAGACATTGAAATAAACCTACTTTTTATGGATTTTATCGCGGTATATTGATATTATTTTAACACGACGTTTCGGATCCTTTACAGTATCCATAGTAACGGGCCGACTGAGGTGTTGGTCGTCTTTAAGTTATAATTACTAAGAGCTACCTTACATTTTTAATTATTATTGACAATCCGATTTACACAGAATGAGCTCACTGTGTCCATCGGTCGTGCAGTTTGGTTCTTGGAATTAGATTGAATAGAATCTATGATGGGGTTCCAAGCAGGTGTTAGTAATTATAACTTCAAGACGACCAACACCTCAGTCGGCCCGTGACCATGGATGCTGTAAAGGATCCGAAACGTTGGATAAAATAATATTTATTTTCCAAACACACTATTATTACAGGATAACCCCAATACAATAGTGGATTCCAAATCCAAATTTGCATCATTACAAATAAATTGAAAAAAAGTACTTACGGTCCAAACTTAAACATCTAAACTTTAAAAAAAAAAAAACATCAATAAACTATAGATATATAGTATATAAAGTCTTTCGACTATTATCAGAATTGGTGCATATTTAGATAGGCGTGGATTATCGGATAAGGGGGCGATATTTGAACGAAATAGCACGTATGTTAATCATTTAATTATGATCACTAATAATTCAATCAATGTAAGCACTAAATAGTCGCTGATTATTTGTTATTAAGATAAACGTCCACCGAGTACGTGGTTGCGAGCGCACATCTCAACATTCAAACAACATAAGATGGCCACCTCACCAGAGCTCGGTGTTCGTTTTAATACATCAAATGAGGTTTGATGTATGTATAGAGGTATTGTTACGATCAAATGAGGTTTAATGTATAGTGGCGGATACGCCTACACATATATATAAAACAAAACATTTTTTTTACAAAATATTACTATTCAAATATACTTAACTATAACTAACAAAGTTCAACGAAACTCTTGCGAATTCACTCAGTCGGACTGCACGAAAATAAGTCCAGTCTCTCATGCACTTCACTTAACACACATATTGTGCGGGTAAGGGGTGTTTTTGACAGCAGGTTGGTTTTAGCGACCGGCACAGCTAGCAATGACGGTCGTCGCCGCCTCCACACATACCGGTCTGGCACGCACAGCTTCAGATGACGCAGCACACCCGGGTTATGAGCTACTCCGCGTAGGAGTTTTAGCGCATACGCTGCAAGTGTAAAATCCCGGCGCACTCTGAGTTCAGTGTAGGATACATCAGCGGGTAAAATGGGTACACCCCATGAAGCTTAAAATACAGGTGTCTTGTAAATTTATTCTGTACACGCTCCAGCATGACATTATATTTCGCTTTATGAGGAGCCCAAATCACCGCACTGTGTTCTAAGTGAATCCTTACCAAAGGGTCATATAGCACCCTGAGCGTGGTAACGTTAGTGAAACCCTGCGACTGTCTCAGTACGAAACCGAGGTTTCTGTATGCCTTCTTGCAAATATTAACTATATGTTCCCGGAAAGTTAGATCCCGGGTAAACAGTACTCCTAGATCTCGCACTTGAGACACTCGCTTCATCAGCGTTTTCTCTACTTTGTATTCGTAGGCTAAAGCAGTCTTCGCGCGCGTAAATGTCATCACTGAGCAATTGGCTGTGTTGAAGTAGAGTTTATTTTTAATGCCCCACTCTACCGATATCAGGATCTACGATTGCAGGAAGACATAGATAGAGTCTATGTCTTCCTGCAATCTCTCACAGTCCGACTCCCCTTTGACGTCGAGCAGCAATTTGAGGTCATCTGCAAATCATAAACATGAACTATGTTTGACTACGTCAGGCAAGTCATTTATCATTACAATAAATTCTAAGGGACCCAAATTGCTGCTCTGACTCACGCCTGACTTGGTGTAGTATAGCTCGGATTCGAACCCGTTGAATTCAACGTACTGCTGTCGGTCTTTCAAGTAACTGGCAAAGAACTGTAGTAGGTGTGGAGTGCATCCATTTTTTGCCAGTTTTATTAGCAGTACGTCATTGTCGACGGTGTCAAACGCCTTTCTAAAATCAAAATATGCCACGTCTACCTGCACACCAGCATCGGCAGCCGGCACTACCTTAGCCATAAAGTTAAGCAAATTAGAGGCAGTGCTGCGCGCCGGTCGGAACCCGTGCTGAGCGTCCGATAGCTGTGCACTCACTTGAGCCTGCACGCTGCGTTGGATGGCAGACTCAAACACCTTTGCTGGTGTCGATAACACTGCCACCGGTCTGTAGCCACTGACATCTGAACCTGACTTTCCCTTGGGGACCGGAATCACTCGCGTGATTTTCCACCTTGGCGGGAACGTTGCGTGTTTTAAACACGTATTAAAGATATGATGCAGTGGCTCAGCCAGCACCCTGCCACAGTCTCGAAACAGAAAAGCTGGAATGCCATCGAGACCAGATGAGCGCTTAGGTTTGAGTTTTGTAAGCGCATCCCTTACGTCTTGAAGGCTGAGGGTCTCAATGTCAACTCGCTGTCGAACTGTTTGCTTCCGCCTCCAGCCCGCCCCTCGCGCCTCCAGCCGCGGCCACTCTTTACTGTACACCGACTCAAAGAAAGACGCAAGTTGTTGAGCACACTCCTCATCTGAAAGATTTTGACCATCCTTTACGATAATATTCTTGTTTAACCTACTTCTTTTGGACCTAATATACTGCCAGAATGATTTTGGGTCTTTTGAAGACTGATTTTATATTTTAAACCTGTGTTCCATAAGTGCAATTTCAATAGATTTTTTAATACGAGCCCTGTACTTTTTAAATTCAGAATAGTCGCTATCCAGCTTTGTTTTTTTGAAGGTTTCATGAAATCTAGCTTTGTTCTTTATATCTCTTATAATATCTGCTGTGTACCATTCGGGATAAACGTATCGAGAATTTCCACTTTTAAGCTTCTTCCTGGGTACATATCTATCCAAAATATCACTTAGTTTATCATAAAAAATATCCAACATATCCTCTAAATCCACCATGTCGTAAATCATACTCCAATCTGTGGAACCCAGCACAGAGTATACCATATAGAAATTCCACTGCGGCCTAAAACTACGCGCTGCGGGACTGTCTCCGGCAGAGGGCGCATAAAAAAAAAAAAAAAAGATTCCGACGAATTGAGAACCTCCTCCTTTTTGAAGTCGGTTAAAAATAGAAATCTACTTTTAAAATAGACCGTTGCACTAACCATCGATGCTTCCGCGATTTGCACCTGTCGCAGCTCATATCGGTGTGTGGCCACTAAAAACGCTCCTCCAATATACCGCGATAAAATCCGTAAAAAGTAGTTTTATTTCAATAAATCTTATATGTATAGGTATAAAAATCTCGTGTCATGGTGTTTGTCGCTGAACTCCTCAAAAAAGGCTTGACGAATTATTATGAAATTATGTATGTACATTTGGTAAGTCTGAGAATCGGTCGTAGGCTATTATTTACACCGCTAAGGCGATCCACACACTGCCCCGCGCCACGCTCCGGAATGCGTGGCAACGGAGTCACGCATGCGGGAGTGCAGATCTGCATCATCATGCAGATTTCACCGAACAAACACGGCTGCAGTATAGGCATGTGGTATTTTAGAGTAGCGACGCCCGATATTAAACTTTGTATCAATATATCGCATCGCAAGGCTTTGTATCGATATTGTTAGTATCGTATCGTATCGTATTTTTTTAAATTAACTAGCAATTCATGTTCAATTTCCATGTTATATTGTTAGGTATCTACCGATATTCGAAATATAAACTAATGTTAACAAATCATCTATGTTCTACCCACATAACAAACAAAATAAAATCGCGAGCTGTATCAGTATGGTTAAAGTGGCAGTATTAAAATAAGTTTGTTTATAATATTTTGATTTGCGGCTATAATTATAATCATAACAGATCGATATCAATATCCATTTCGGAATAGTGCCTACGCATAGCCCTATCAAAATCACGCACGATACTGTAGGCGTTTTTGGTGTGTTGTACCATAGTGTAATAATTTCTAATAGTGGTGTAACTCGGCCGTCTAGACAGAGCAACGATGAGGTGGGTTGCGGAGCAGAGCGGCGTCCCCCCGACCCGAATACGCAGGCATCCAGTCCACCCGACCTACGCTGCGCGGCGGTACTGTGTTTAGTCGCTGTCAATAATATTTTTGCGAGAAATTTTTAATGATGCGTTCTACATGTACAGTTTACGGTTGTTTGTCGGTATCGTACAGCAGCAATAATGGAAACTTGAGATTTCATCGATTTCCAAAGGATGAAAATCGATAAGTACCTACCTCCTGAAACATAACAAGTTTGCTATCCGCGACGCTGTGAATTTTCTGTTTTGATACGGTTTCACTATCATTATTTATTTTATCGAAGTATACTTATATAAATACATACCTAACTAAATAGTAAATTAATAATTTTGTGTAGGTTGTGTCATGTTTTTACGAGAGATTCACGAGATTTGGCGCTGAAGAGTTTCTTTGTTTTAGATATTCCATTTCTCGAGGAACGCTTTAGGCTTTATAACATTACGCTACGACCAATCAGAGCGGAGCATAAATACCTATCTGATTTTTGCAAAAACATGAGGAATTATTTCTTTTGAGCGCGAATTTTAACTGGGTGCTATGCTATAAGTCTGTTTTTTTTTCTAGTAGGTATATGAACACATATATCTGTAGCCAAAATACCGTGATCGATAGGTATGGATATAACAAATGAAATACCTTTAGATACTTATTAACTCCGCGAACGGAACTGGTAGGTATGTAACTTTACTCGGACTTTAGGCACAGAGTAAACAAACAGAGGCCAAGCTTCATACAACTGCGCTGCGATAGATAAACTACTATAAACGCTAGAAATTAATAAGTACTACTACTAATATATTAGTTGATTAGAATATATTGAGATTAGAAGTAGGAACGTAAGTCACTCCCGACAAACGGTTATACATGCAGAAACATGATGTTAACAATATTGTAATACTTTTGGGATAAATAAATAAAAAAACAGTGAGCCGTCACGGGACGCCTGGCAGATGTGAAACATCGACATTATTTTGTAAAAGTAATATGCAGAAAAGAACATATTGTGATAGGAACTAAATATGTCATAATGATAAAATAAAATATTACGATTTTTTTCCACATCAAAAATATATGTGTTAAAAGAAACATAACTCAAAGAGGTTTAATACAATCCACAATTCGAAAAAAAAGGTAAACTTGAAAATAGAACTAAAATCTAATTTAAATTTCGTGGCGACGCTTTCGCCACGCCAGAAATCGGTTTTACGTGCGGCTATAGATGTTTCACATAAAAACTTGTAAAATGTTTTTGTGACAACCCTGAGCTATGCGCAATGTCTAGACGACTGTCGGCATTTCGTGCTCATACAAAGGAGTGCGCCCACTATTAGAATTTATTACACTATGGTTGTACTATGCATGTTTTCTATACAAACGGAGGCACTTGCGAATAACGTAAGATCACGTACTACCGCACCACGCTGCATGATGCGGGGCAGTGTGTGGGTCGCCTAAGTGATAAGGATGTCCCTCACCTTTTTTTTTTGACAAGACATTTCTTTGTATTATTTTTATGATTTTCACTCTTCTGCAACCAACCCCTATAATGCGGCAAAACAACGTTTGCTGGGTCAGCTAGTATCGTATAGATATATGCAGTTAATCATCATCATCATCAGCCTATATTCGTCTGCGGTTGTGCACCTAATTTTAATAATATTGTATTTATGTAAGTTGTATAGGTCTCTCAGGGTTTATTTTGGGGAAATGATGCACGATCGGGTATGTAAACAAGAGTATATTGGTACAGTCAACACTTAGGTACATAAAAACGGCATATAGGCAACAACTTAATTAAGAAACACAATTAAAAGGGCGCGTGCTGCGTGACCGTGGGCGATCGCAACTTCGTTCGGAGCGGACTGCTCTCATTGGCGGAGGCGGGAGGCGAGAGACGCTCGGCCGACCGCCGCCGCCAGGGATGCGTTCAAGAACTTATTGCTGCGTTCTTAATCACGCGCTATATTTATATTTAATGTCAAGCTGTAACTGTCATAATCATAATGTGATATCTTTGGTTTAGCTATCTGCTGTACATCACCTGCAATGTTCCTTTGAAGAAACTATGTCATATTCAAGATATCACCCAAGCAAAGGATACTGGTGGGATTTCAAAGCAACTAAACCTGGTATGTGATTTTATTGACATTTATAGTATGCTAGTGTTAGTTAACTTTTTTAATATTGTAGTACCTCTAGCTCACTACTTATTCTAATTACATCTATTTTATCAGGCCCTTATATAGAGACCCTTTAAACTATCTGGATAAACCAGATAATTAGTTTCTGCCAAAACTGAATCTGTTTAAGAACTAATATGATTAACACCTCTTCAAAAAGAAAAATAATTTCCATAAATGTTTGCTAACTTTGCCATAGTTTTACGGTAAAATACATATATCTCAAACAAATACATTCAAATTTTACTTTTATGTGGTTAGGTATAAAGCTTAGATTAATAGGCATTAGCAAAGTACTTAAAAATATGTTTGGTCTGTTTATTTTTGGAAATATAATAGTTTTAATAACTAGGCAAAGTTGACCCTCAAACCTGCAACATTGCCTGCCTCAATTTTGACAGATTAAACAACCCAAATACATCTTTCATGTACACTAAATTAATCCTTATTAGAATTACTTAGTAATGAGAATTCACAACAGCCTATTTACACCAGAAGAGACCATTCTATTGGACTTTGCTACTAGTTTCATACATTATTTGAAATTGGGTAGGGTTGTCGCAAATACCGTGAAGTAAAACGACCAACAATTTATTTATGTGCATTGAAATATTTTTTTTAAAACATATATATTTTCTGTAATAAGACACAAATATACATACTGTAGCGGTGTAATGAATGTCGTTAGCGACAGCCCTAGCCCGGGCTAAGTTGGATGTAACTAGATCGAAAGGACTGTTACCACAGAACAGAAAAAAAGAGTAGAAGTGGTATGTGACAAAATTAGTATGGAACCGCTGTCGCCAAACTCACACAAATATGCCAAATAATCATATTCTGCATTACATGTAAACAATACGCTCAATTGGTAACTTTTATTTCCGTCAAAAATAGGTTTACTCCCTAATGCTATATTAGACAATATACCTTCAATATAAAAAGGAAGATTCAATTTTTATTATACTAGGAACGTACTTAAGCTTTTTATGATCTAAGGTCAAACTAAATACGATTGTTGAGATAATTTTGCAACATGACCAACGATGGCGTTGTTATCTATTGAAGCAATTATGACCCATATATAAATAGAAATTAGGTTAACATTAGCGTTATATGTATACGACAATCAGTGCGCGACGCATTGTGATCAAAATCGATATCATAATCGATAATCGATCTACAAAATATTAGTAATATTATCATTAAAATAAGTTTATTACATATAAATTTAGTTTCCGAGCAGGTTTTGCGTCTAAAAGGAGAGGGATAATTATGCTTTTAGAAAAAATTGGGTCTAGATGTAAAAATATATACTTACTGTTAAGTGATAGTTACTAGGTATGTTATCAAGCAATCATGAAGAAATCGCTAGCCGCGGCTTCAGTATATTTAAATCACTCGGGGGTAATAGCCCGGTAGGCGTCGCGTCGGCGGAGGGCTTCGGCGTACTAATTGACTATGTCCAAACGGGCTAAAACCTGGATTAGACATAGACGTAACACTTTATTTATTGTTTATACAATGTGTAAGTTCATTATGCACAATATTAGTAAATAGGTAACATAGTTGGTAGCGACCTACGAGTCACACGCGACACACTTTACTTTGTCGACCAACTATTTGGTGTTTCTAAATACAATATTTAAAAAAGATATTAGTAAATTCTTATAATCGACAAAGTTGGGTGCGAGATAATGTTACAGCATTTTAGGTAGTGTGAAAAAGTAGGACACAGGAAATTATCAGTTTCTCAACTGTCTACCTCATAATAATAATAATAATTGACTTGCTCGAATTACAATTATCTTTGGAACTAAAAAGACATGAATTTTGAAAGACAAGATTTGATTTATTCAGCTGGAACTATGCATATCATTTATAGTGGTTCGTATTGTTTGGTTTTGTTCTGTTATAAATCTTGAGATACTCTTGCAACCTCTTGTTTTATTATTTCAGGTCTTAGTCCATATAATAGCAGTCAGTCATCATCTAAGGACGTTAGCAGCATTCCTAAAGAAGAACCATCCACACTGTTCCAGCGACAGAGAGTGGACATGTTGTTGGCGGAACTAGTTAGACAGTTCCCACTACCTGTCACGCAGGCAGCTAATCAAGTAAGACACAAACTTTTCTGGGATGACTAACATTATATTTTTCAAATGGGTTAGCTCAGTTTCTAATAGAATAAGGGACTAGATACAATCACAGTGGCATCAACTAACATATTAAAGTATTTTGGCGGAAAACAAGTTGTATACATATTATTACCACGCAGTATAATTATGCGTCCTGCTTTGGAAGGAAGATAATTAAAAATATACCGTTAAAATAGTTGGCTGCAGATCGCAATCTGCACACTGCCTACATTTGTTAGAAGTGACCATTTATATGGTTATATATTTTGAGCTTTTGTACTGTCACCGTAAAGTTTTAAAAGCGTTAGTTTTTAATCTATCTCGACAAATTTTTTATGTCGAAATACTGTATACAGTACAGTAACATATACAATATCAAGCAATATAATTCGATAGTTGGACAAGGGAGAAAGATGTCAATTTGTGAACATTTCGTGAATAACGTAACGCAAGCTGATATAGGTTATTTATAACAATTTTATATAAATGATGAATACGTTACTTTACTGCGTCATCTGTGTAACAGCCCCTACCATCGGCAACCGTAAACCTAACATAATGTAAGGTTGTCAACCAAGTTCAATATCACTCAATACAACAATCTTTTGAGCGAGTGAAATAAAAATTCGTCGTGTATAATTCGTCAACAGTGTAATTATTGCCGAGGTTTAGCTCATAGCAGTTGAATCGAAATGTTTAAATGAAGCAAGCAACATACCGGGAAATAAATTAGTTCAAAGAGTTTTGATATGATTTAGATAAGCATAAGATATCCCAATCCAGATGAACAACAGACTTAAAAAAATATGTTTGCCCGACTCAAACTAAGTTCTAAATATTTTGTAGAATTCTTTGTTAATAATAAATAATAAATATTCCCGGACATTATGACACAGCGCCATCTAGTTCCGAGCTAAGCTAAGGATACTAGTTGGTTGATATACTACATATATACTTTTTTTTTTTGTAAATACATACATATTATACATAGATATATCCATGACTCGGATACAAATGTTTATGCTCATCACACAAACACTTGTCCCTACCGGGATTCGAACCCGGGACCCATAGCACAGAAGGCAGTGTCAACTACCGCTGGACTAATTGGGTCGTCTTTAACCATGTATTTACCACACTTTCAGGCAAATGGTGTCACCATCAAGAGTGAGAATTCAAATGATAAAAGTGCTGATAAAGCTGCAGACAGCAATGTAAATAATATTACAATAAAACAAGAACCTGTTGATCCAAGTAGCTCAGATATAACTAATGGAGGTTTACAAGGGCATGCTGAAATCAAAACTGAAATCAAACAAGAAAACATGAAACCACCACCAGAAAAGAAACCAAGATTATAATAGATTATAATTTTAAAATGTATACAAAGTAGTGTAATTAATTACAAATTGTTAAATCTATTGTAGGTTTAAAGATAAATAATTAAATCAGCAGTTGGCATCGTGCCGCCACTGTGTATGACCTCTTATTGATAAGTTCAACCGGTAATATCGTAACGTATTTACTTTTTGTTTTATACTGAGATATGTTTTTTTAGGGACAATAAAAATATGTCGATGGAACAAATTTATTTATCAATGAAATTCCGTCTTTTTCGTATATTACTTGCTAAACGGGAATCTAATGCATGCGAGTGTAAACGGTTTGAAAGATATGAGAAAGGCAGTACCGCACTATATCACTCGTATACAAACGCAAAATGCCTTCCTGCCAGATCATGTTGTAGATGTGAATCATGGTGGAGCAGTTTGGGTAATCCCGCATGGTTTGGGTTCGAGTCTAAAGGTCGTAGCAGACCGCCACCGGTCGTCACCGCTCTCGCACGCCTTATTCATGGACATTAAAATACAACCTTAAAGTTGTGCTATTTAGGTAAATTATAAATGCAAATAACGCGCGGTAAACGATCTTGCCGACATCACACCATTCGATGGTTGACGGCTCGCTTACCATGCGCTTCAAGCGGGCGGCACGCGCGATGTGCGCACGCTAGTGGTGGGTAAATCCGGAGGTACTGATTCAAAGGTACCGAACGCGGACACGATATGCTTTTATTATAGTTAAAATCTCGCTGCAGACTTGGTCATAAATCATAATCGGAGTAGGGATGTGCGCTAGTTGCGCGCGCGCAAGGCCATTATCGATAACAGAATCATTAAGGTTATCACGTTAACATACTGCATTCATTAAGTATGCAGGGTAACTAATGAGTACTAATTTTAACTAATAAGTTTTATATATACGTTCTTTTGTTTATATATTTAATATGCTTTGTAGTCAATTTGGTATCTAATTAAATAAAAAAATGTGTATTTATTTCTATCACCCATTTATAAAACTATCTATCTAATATATAAAATTCTCGTGTCACAGTTTTCGTTGCTATACTCCTCCGAAACGGCTTGACCGATTTTGATGAAATTTTTTGTGCTTATCCGGTATCTATGAGAATCGGCCAACATCTATTTTTCATACCCCTAAGTGACCCCTATAATGTGGCAAAACAACGTTTGCTGGATCAGCTAGTAATATATAAAACTATCGATATCACTCATCGACTGCAGTAATGCACAGGACTACGTGTGGGCGTGGCCTGCCCATAAGGCCCGTGAGTGGGAAAGAGAGCGAAACACTCGAATGATTTATGACCAAGTCTGCAGCGAGATTTACTATATGTTAACAACTACCAGATAGACATTCAGCGGGCGTGACGTATAATGGCATGATTATTAAATTGTTATGTTTCCGGATGTTGTTCATGCTTAGATAAACCATAATTATTAATCAATATTATATTACATCAATTATTAGTATTAATTTAGAACATTTAAATGTGTTTAATAAATATTTTACATTTGATTTGATAACTACGAAATATTATAAATAGGGTAGGACAACCATTATTGAATGTATTGTAACTGAGTGTTTGAACTAAGCTGTAACTCTGCTCAAATATAAACTAGTGTGTGGATAATTAGTGTTTTAATCTCCATAGTGCTTTACATCTCAGAAGTGGGATACTTTTTTTTTTTCTTCTTCTATAATGTCCGGACCATACCTGAACGGATTGGGTGTACGCAAACGAAAATTTTGTGTTTCGAGTTCTGAACACGAGAATAGCGATTCCGTTACCGATGTCGACCCTCGGAAGAGCAGAAACAGTAAAAACAGGCACTTTGCTCCCAGTGACGCCGAGGTGATACCAAAGTTCCGACCTGACGATAATAATAACAACGTTGTCGGGTGGCTCCACAAATTAGATCAGTTGGGCGATGTCTACGGCTGGCATGATACTGATCGAACCTTTGTTATGCAATTGCGTCTACGAGACTCTGCTAGAAAGTGAAAATTTTCAACGAGTGGAGACGTATACTACGCGTGAATCTACTTGGAGACGAGGTGCTGCAAGCAATGTGCAAGATTCTACACCGATCTACCCGCTCCAGCTGAAGATATGCTACGTGTGTCGGCGGCCGGGTCACGAGGCGCGTGACTGCAGACAACAACAGCGCTGCGAAAACTGTCAGCGCAGCGGGCACACCACAGCGGCATGCTGGTTCACAGCTGGGACATCCCGCCAGCAACCACAAAAGGTTAGTCAAGTACTGCATAATATAACCTATGATGTATATGCCGATATGTATAAGAAAACTGTAATAGTGAATGGAAAGCGTCTCGTAGCTTACATAGACACTGGCAGCAATTAAATCTACTTTGTAAATCACAAGCCATAAACTTAGAGGTTAAAATCGAGCCTAGTACTACTGTCATGAGAGGGTTTGGCGGAGCATGTGTTAATTCACTCGGTTTATGTTGCTTACGTATTTTAATAGATAGTGTGATATTGGATGGAATATTCGAATCGACTAATTACATTACATCAGATGTCGATTTATTACGTGGACAAAGTATGATTAATAGTGAAGACGTTAGTCTAGTCACTTCAGCTTCTTCTATACGTTTCGTCAAAAGTAAAGTTGTACAGGATTTATTTTTGGACATGGATTTACACGCATCAGACTTTATTGAAACATTTTCAGTACGCTTAAAGCATAAGGTTAGAATACCAAAGCAAACTCAATTGTATGTTAAAGTATTTATTGATTGTTTTGAAAGTCATAGGGACTGTACATTCTTAACTCGTACAGTATGGATGCAGTTAGGAAAATTAACTTATTTAATACCTGCCGCTGTTATTAATTCGTGTCGTACCTATTTGAAGGTTATTAATTTAGGCTATACTGATGTAGTGTGGGAGGACTATAGACTAATAGCTAGGGCGGAATTAGTGTCAATACCAATAAGTGATGGGAATGAATCTAAAATACTAGCTATAGATAGCTCAGATACTAATTGTTCGCGAATTATTTTTTTAAATATCGATAAAGGTTTCCTTAGTCGTACGGAGAACGAACAAGTACTATGTCTCTTAAATAAGTATGCTCACTCGTTTGCCACAAGTACCAAGGACTGCTGAAGGTTGCACTGACCTCATAAAGATGCACATTTGCACTATAGATAACCGGCCAGTGCATTATAAGCCTTACAGATTGTCACATAAGGAAAATGAGATCGTGAAGGGTAAAGTCAAGGACTTGTTAGAGACAGGTATCATAAGGGAGTCTATGTCAGATTACGCGAGTCCTGTAGTACTAGTCAAGAAGAAGGGTGGGGACTATAGGCTATGTGTTGATTATAGGGCATTGAATGCTAATACCATCAAAGATCGATACCCATTACCGCATACTGAAGACCAAGTCAATAAGCTATCAGGCAAATTCTTCTTTACTACACTTGACCTCGCCCAAGGTTATTATTAGGTGAGTCTAGATGAGGAGTCTATACCAAAGACTGCATTCGTTACGCAATCAGGGTTTGGCAAATGCACCGGCTGTATTTTCTCGCTTAATACAAATGACAGGGAAAATCGATCAAGATATTGCACTATATCTTGATGACGTAATGTTAACCGGCTGTATTTTCTCGCTTAATACAAATGACAGGGAAAATCGATCAAGATATTGCACTATATCTTGATGACGTAATGTTACCTACAATATCAGTACAGGAAGGCCTATTACTCTTGGAAAAGGTTTTACAATTACTAGCATGGGCAAATTTAAAATTAAATTTGAGTAAATGTTCTTTTCTTAAAGCATAGTGCCACATACTTAGGCCATGAAATTTTAGCTGGCACCATACAACCAGGCCAAGCTAAAATAAATTGCGTTGCAAAATATAATAGGCCGCGTAATGTAGGTACACGAAATTAGGCAATTTATTGGATTGACGTCTTATTTTAGGAAATTTGTTAAAAGATTTGCAGAAAGAGGCGTTTAATACCCTTAAACAACGTTTAATTGAAAAACCTGTTAGCCATTTACAACTGCGATGCTAAAACTGAATTGCACACAGACGCTAGCAAATTAGGTTTAGGCGGAATTTTTATGCAATATCAAACTGATGGAGTTTTAAAACCAATCGCTTATTTTAGTAGGGTAACCAGCAAAGAAGAGAAACATTATCATAGCTATGAGCTTGAGACCCTCGCTATCGTTGAATCCCTTAAACAGTTTAGAATTTATTTGACAGGGATCAAAGTTAAGGTTAGACTGTGCCGCCATAAGGACGACTCTTGTAAAACTCGATTTAATTCCTCGAATCGTTCGTTGGTGGCTAACCATACAAGAGTTTGATTTGGAAATAGAATATAGGCCAGGCGAGCGTATGAAACACGTAGATGCTTTAAGTAGAAACCCTACTACAAATACAATACTCATAAGTGATTATTCGAATTGGCTAATCACTCTGCAATTAAAAGATGATAATTTACAAAATATTATTTCTAGACTTCATGATAAATCTGATTCAAATTTACCAGTCAACTACATTGTTGGCTGATAGTATATAGATATAGAACAAGATAATATACTCTTCCGAAAAACTGTTGCTGGTGAGCGCTTTGTCATCCCTAAATTAGCTAAATACGGCTTACTCCAAAAATCGATCAAATAGGTCACCCCGGTTTCGAAAAATGTGAAGGTGCTATTAAAGCTCAGTTTTGGTTTGAAGACATGACACGATTCATAAGGAAATTTATATAAAATCGTGTTTACAATGTGCGTATAACAAAGGCAATTATGGTAGGTTGGAAGGTGAATTATATCCAATTAACAAACTAGCCATACCTATGCATACCTTATACGTCGACCATCTTGGTCCTTTTGCTAAACACGTAAAGGAAATACATTCTTGTAGTAATTGATGTTTTCACAAAGTTTGTATTTGCTCGACCGGCTAAGAACTGTAGTTCTGTAGAAACTATTAGGTTACTTAAAGAAATTATTATACAGTTTGGTTATCCAGTAAGAATCATAACTGACAGAGCCAAAGCATTTACGAGTAGATATTTCGAACAGTTTTCTCAAGAAAACCAATTTAAACATATTTTGAACGCAATAGCCAGCCCTCGTTCTAATGGCCAAGTCGAACGCATAAACCGTACTTTATTAAATGGTCTTAATACTATGTCGGAAAGTGAATGCACATGGGACAATAAGTTAGATGATATAGTCTGGGGTATCAATAATACACCAAACGCAACTACCGGTTTTTCGCCGGTTAACCTCATGTTTGGTCACAAAAACTCTAGATATCTCTTTCTCTTCTGATGCACCCTCAACGTCTGAGACTCAACAAAATGAACTCCAGGCAACTAGGGAAACTGCTAAGCTCCGTATAGATAGAAACATGACTACCATGAAAGCGCGATTTGCCAGGAACCGTAAGATATGTACTAAGTATAAAATAGGCCAATTAGTTCTTTGGAATGGGGGTATAGCTAGAGACTCTGGTACTGGCGTTACTAGGAAGATGAATGGATTATACAAGGGTCCATACAAAATATCTAAGGCCGAACACTCGTTAGATCGATATACTATTTCAAGTATAAAGGGTATGAAAGGCTATAGGAAGTTCAGTGCTGTAGTTCGGGGTGAAACTCTACGTCCGTACAAAACAATGATATCTGAGGATGATAGCGCAGGCAGTGATCGAGAAGTAGATAGGGATGATTTGATTGATCTTCTTCAAAGCTAATAGATCTTTAAATACCAGTATTAGATCATACCATGTATAAAATAATACTAATTATATGACTACTGAATACTTTGTGATAAACTCTTAATAATCATTTAAGGACGGCTATGTGATCAAGTCCATATAACTACAGGTTGCTGTGTGATAAACTTAAAAATAGGACGGCTATGTGATCAAGTCCATATAACTACAGGTTGCTGTGTGGTAAACTTAAAAATAGGACGGCTATGTGATTAAGTCCATATAACTACAGGTTGCTGTGTGGTAAACTTAAAAATAGGACGGCTATGTGATCAAGTCCATATAACTACAGGTTGCTGTGTGATAAACTTAAAAATAGGACGGCTATGTGATCATGTCCATATAACTACAGGTTGCTGTGTGATAGACTTAAAAATAGGACGGCTATGTGATCATGTCCATATAACTACAGGTTGCTGTGTGATAAACTTAAAAATAGGACGGCTATGTGATCATGTCCATATAACTACAGGTTGCTGTGTGATAAACTTAAAAGTAGGACGGCCATGTGATCATGTCCATATAACTATAGGTTGCTGTGTGATAGACTTAAAAGTAGGATGGCTATGTGATCATGGCCATACAACTGCAGGTCGCTGTGTGATAGACCTAAAAGTAGGATGACTATGTGATCAACTCCATATAAGTATAAGTAGCTGCGTGAACAAGTCTTAAAAACAGGACGGCTATGTGATTAAGTCCATTATATGTTTCGGTATCTTATTAATCTGTAAATAAATCTGTGTGTCATTAATAAGTAGCCGCTCCCCGTGTGAAAAGTATAAACAATGACACAACCATAAAATGTTTGTAGGTATAATAGTATACAAAGTACTGCTCTGCTTCCTTTTCTGTTTCAGAACCTCGGGTTCGCAACGGGAGGAGACAACGGTGGTCGTGGGACACTCCCAGTACAGGATGGCCGAGTGTTAACAACTACCAGATAGACATTCAGCGGGCGTGACGTATAATGGCATGATTATTAAATTGTTATGTTTCCGGATGTTGTTCATGCTTAGATAAACCATAATTATTAATCAATATTATATTACATCAATTATTAGTATTAATTTAGAACATTTAAATGTGTTTAATAAATATTTTACATTTGATTTGATAACTACGAAATATTATAAATAGGGTAGGACAACCATTATTGAATGTATTGTAACTGAGTGTTTGAACTAAGCTGTAACTCTGCTCAAATATAAACTAGTGTGTGGATAATTAGTGTTTTAATCTCCATAGTGCTTTACATATATGATATACTATAATGTATCCGAGCAAATTCTTACCGACACCGCCGCGCCGCGCCGGTGCCATTTATTCCGGAGTGAGACTGAGCGATGCGGTATAGGTAGCGAATGTGATTCCTTTAGCTCACTTGTCGACTCGGCTGACGGCAAGATGCGAAGCGAGACCATAAGCCGCCTTATTTTTATAGAATTAGAGTTTAAAATTGTCTCGCTTTTCATCAAAAGAGCTGGCGAGCGGCCGGTGGTTGGTGCGGTGCCAGTAATACATATAAGAGCAGTGTAGTGAATTCTTATTTCTATGATGCGCTGTGTCATAATGTCCATTTATATAAAATAAAAATATAAATGTACCGCTATTCAAATGTTTATAATACATGTAAATTTTGTGAAACTAGAACAACTGCGAAGTTAATATTCACTGTTATTAAACAGTTACATTACTTGTCCAAAAGTTATATTCAATCATATGATTCTCTATAATGTTCATCTTCATTGACCATCCAGTGATACGAATGAATAAAAGTACCCGGGAGTCATAATGACCGAGTGAACCAAAGGAATAAAAGGTTCTATAAGGAATCATTAAGGTGAATCGATACCGGAGTCGCATCCGGAATAAGTGAATCAATTCCCTTTCCAGAATAAAGATTTCCCACCGCTAGCGCACGCTGACTGAATGCTTGAAGGCGCACGTTGGTGATATCGCTTGTCTTCAGTCATTTTGAATTCAAATTCAAAACATTTATTTCAAGTAGACTAGTATAACAGGTGCTTTTGAATTGTCAAACTAGTTGCACGGTTCCAAAAAGTAGGTCTATGGAGAAGAACCGGCAAAAAACTCCATAGATACTCTTTTAAATAAATACAAATTACAAAATAGGAAGTCAATCCTTTACAATTTTCATTCACATCAATATGAGAATAATGCAGTTTGATGTAAATTGTATGAACTATTTACCCAAGACAAAAAACGAATTCAGAATGCCGTAGAATGTATGAGTCGACCAGCCCCCACCGACAGCACCCGTTCACGAGTATAACGTGTGTATCAGCATCGCTCTACTCAATCATGTTGTAGGGAATAAAACGACCCGACACACAACGCCACCATCGGCAGGACATTTTAATGAGCATGAAAAGCTCAAACTGCTTGGCAACCTATGGGTATTTTTACATATTACAAAAGCAACATCAAGGTCAACATCGGTCTCATAATTTACAGGTTACTTATAAATTAATAATTACAACAGTAATATCTCTATTGAATGTCACATCTCATGTCACTTATGTGATCAATAATAAATGAATATATTAATATAATAAGTTAAGATACAATATAACTAAACATGTCAATTAATAAAATAATTAGGAAATATCTAAAATAAAAAAAATACAATAATAATGTCATGTTCACTCCACATCATTATAAAATAGTAATATTAATTCAGTCTGATAGCCTCGTTCACCAGAACAGCTTAATCGTCCAAGAATTATTTCAGCGTATAATAAGTTAATAACCCTTAGCACAAAGTCTACGCTTAACCACATATTTAAATTTATTAAGGTTCAGTTTCTGTATATGGCCTGGCATTGTATTGTATAAGCGTATACATAGACATTTAAATGATTTACTTATCTTTTTAAGCCTTGTTGAAGGAATAATGTATCTATCTTTATTATGAAAATCACTACCCTTTTTAAAAAGATTGATATTTTTGTGAGGATACTACATATTCTCATAGATATACTGTGATGGGACAGTCATGATATCAATCTCTTAAATTTTTTCCCTCAGTGAATATTTGGGTCTTAACCCGAAAATTGACCTGATAGCCCTTTCTGGCAGCACGAAAATAGCCTGGATGCCGGCAGTATTCCTTCACAATAGAATACCTTACGACATCACACTATGAAAGTAACTGAAATAAACTAAACGAGCTGTATCTACGTCAGTAAGCGACGAATTTTATGCCGCAGAACTGAGCCTCTTGGACAATTTCTCTATATGTGGGCCCCACTGAAGCTTAGAGTCCAAAGTAAGACCCAGAAATACAGTGGTGTCCACAAGGTCCAACTGCTTGCCATTAATGCATACACTGGGCAACATCTGTCTTACGTTAGGTGTAGTAAACATTCAGTTTTACCTTCATTTAAAAGTAAGTTGTTTGCATTAAACCAGTGTACTACTTTAAAGAGGGCGCTGTTAACATCGTTAAAAAATCATTTGATTGCGTTTAAGTTTAAATAAGATTGATGTGTCGTTTGTAACAGCACTATCTCGTGATAATCCGCTATTAGATATGGCAAATCGTTTATATAATTATATTAAAAATAAGAATGGGCCAAGAATTGAACCCTGAGGGACCCATTGTAACTATACAAGGTGTTGTTTTGCATCCTCGTCAAATTTCAGGAGGTTGTCATAAAATACATAAATAATCAATTGAAAGTACGGTAGTGGGCAATAACTAAAAAGTGCTGCTTTTATTTGTTGTTGAATTTTAACAGTGTTTCAGAATTAAACCCTTAATTCAATACAAATAAAACAGAATCACCCGACTACGCACACAGCGACAATGCAGCTGTGTGCGTGAGTGTCGACGTTTTCCTACGAAATGCAAGCGCGGGCGAACGAATGATCGGTAGCAATAATTTACCTAATTTTATTTCGAAAATCACCTACATTATTGTCATAAATTTTGCTTGATAATGAACTCATTGTTGAGCATCATTGGAATGCGGAAATCTTACTAATGGCAGTAATACTAGTGCGCCAATGAAAAGTTCATTGACCTGTTATCAGATGATTAATAAAATGTTAGTTTTGCTTTATCCTTCCACCTAAAGTTTTCGTAGTGATTTTGTTTTGATTTGTGGATTAAATTGATTGATTTGAAATTTTCCTTCCTACTTAACGGGCTTAGGACCGGCAATAATACCTACCTTAGTTGGTGTACCGATCTACTTATGATGGAAATGGAAAGACGTGCTAGTTAAATGTAAGTACGTGGTGATACTTTCGACTCTTAGGTATTATTAGCGTAGTTACAAATTTGAAATCAACTTATTTACACTAATCAAATTGATTAAGCTAACAACGTATTTACAAAATGTACAAATAAATAAATTACCTACTTAAGTTACCCGGAGGTATTGTTCAAAGTGGCCTCCATCACACTCTTCGCACAATTGAGCACGACGTAGCTGGTTTTCCTTCAGCTTACGTAACACTAACACATTAGTTTTTACAGTGTCAAAAGCACTAATGATCCTTGCACGTAATTCTGTTACACTGATCACTTCCTCTGTGTAAACTAACCTTTTAACGTCTCCCCGCACATAAAAGTGTAGAGGCGTCAGGTGCGGAGAACGCGGAGGCCAGGCCACGGGTCCTCCGCGACCGATCCAGTGGTCACCAAAACTTTCGGTCAAGTACTCGCGTACTTGCTGACCATAGTGAGGGGGGGCACCGTCCTGCTGGTAGTACAAGTTGCGATGGAGTGCCAGGGAACATCCTCCAACATCTCCTCGACAACGTGACGCAACAGCTCCAGTTTTTGGGTGTTGCAGTTCACGCTTCAGTAGGCGAAACACTGTAGTGTGGTGCACTCCAAAGTGTTGACCAGCCTGCCGCGTGCTTGCCCGTGGGTCTCGCTGGAAGTATTCCAGCTCTGTGATGGGGGTTCCCGATCGGGAAACATTTCGGTGAACATCCGGATGGCTCCACGTAGGCTATCTCCAGTGATGGCATACAGGCGGACCATCTCTACCAACTCGACATTCGGATAGTTGTCCGTCATCTTGCACTTCGTACCTACGTCTCAACGATGTACCGAGAAGTGAAATTCGCAAAGCGCGCGCACGCGTCGGCGACATCAAACAGACTGTTAGTTCCGGGGTCGCGGCGGCGTGGCTCGGGATTTGTACCTACGAATCGATCGAAGAATGATCGTTGCGTATGCGTTGTGTATGTATTGTTTGCGTTTGTTTGTGTGTGAAAGCGCGGTTATAGGGCTAGTAACAGACGGGCCGCGTTTCAATACGGCTGGTTCACACATACGGATTTCCGTAAACAAGCAAAATAAAAATAAAAAATACCTACTCATTTTATTGTTGCTTTGGGTCGAGAATTATTAGCATAATTACGTCCTTGAATTTGACGAGGATGCAAATCAACACCTTGTAGACACCGAGGATCTCATTCCGTTGACGTTCACTTTCTGAATCCAATTACCCAGGTACGAAGTAAGAAGATTCAGCGAAGTGTTGCCCATACCATAGTGGCGTAATTTCCTGATCAGTTTCATGAATAACACAATCAAATGCCTTAGAAAAATCGCAACAGATGCCCAGAGCATCGTGAGATTTCTCCCATGCATCAAAAATATGACCTAAAAGTTCAACACCGGCGTCGGTTGTTGTGAATGACCCCTGGTAAAGCCAAATTGCTTTCTATTTAAAAGATTATTTTTATTAAAGAATCGTTGCATTTGTTCTAACATTAGTTTTTCAAAGATTTTACTATTGTACCTAGGTAGCATCAGTGCTACCTATCTCAAGATAGGTCTATAATTAGTGGAGTCGGATGTGCTGCCAGATTTAATCAACGGTATTATCTTGCTATATTTCATAAGATCAGGAAATTTACCACAGTCAATAGTCATTAATAATAAGTGCTAGAGTAGGTTCTACAGTATCAATTATAGACTTAGTAACGTCCACGGAATTACCCCATAGGTCTGAACTGAAAACTGAAGTCTTTTTTATTTAACAGATTAAAAGATTTCTTGCCTTTAGCATTTTATGCACCCAAATTCTTCGTCTTCGAATGTTTCCCGAGCTATTTATTCTCTTCATCGTCATTCGTCACATGCAATAGAAATAACGGTGCGTGGACAGCTGGTTACCTGCTAAATGTCGGCGCGTGGACCTCCGTTTGAGGCGGTGTTGTGCGGGAGCGGAGTCGTGTAAGTGAGCTACGGACCTTTAAGCTGGAAATCAACCTACACACACACAATAAGTAGTTTGCCATGCCTAGGACGTTATATTCGTGATAATTATGTTAATGATGGCTCAGTCACATACGCTCGTAGGGTGATTGAACTCCATGTGTCTCGATAAAATTGAGTGTAGGAGGCCGATTATTACCACCCTGTCATAACGAGCATTGCAGTCTCATTTTTTTAGGGGTATTTTTTATGAATGTATGTATTTTTTCAGTTATAGTTGAAATATACCTACTCTTTGAAATATTGTTTTTATTTATTTTCTTTTTAATTTTTACAATCAATCTCAGTTTTAAAGAGATTTATTACAATTCTATTAAAATCACATAGCAAATGTGGTGTGGTGGTGGTGAAAAAGTTTGGCTTGTTTCAACCCACTGAATCACCTCATTGAAGGCTTGAGCTTGATTGCTTGAGCTAATTTGCTTGTAGCATCTCTTTCCTCAGGTCACTTACGTAAAAGTTCTACATTCTTCTCTTTCTGGGTGTTGTACAAATTGCCAATATTTTCCTGATTTTTAACACCGTTGATGCAAATCTGGCAATTGATTTTTTGCTGATCTTGTGTTTCAGGTATATTATCTGGATTCTGTAGCTGCACACTAAAATTGGAGTTAATTTTTAACTGATATAATGTGTTGAATGGGTTGAATGGGAACTTTTGCTTTGTTTTAGGAAAATCATTTAAAATATACATGTAATCATAAATCACCAGTTTTCTAATTCAATCAAAGTTTCATAATTAGGCCAAATTTTGTACAGCAATGTGAAAAAATACCAAGGTCTATTTATACACAAAAATAATAATAATGATAGGTAATATAGACAGACCATAACAGAAGCATTTTGGGTATTCAAACAAAAATTTTGAGTAATTTAGTTTTTGGATTCAAACAATATAATCTAATTAAAAGGTCTTAAAATAATATTTATATTGGCTTACCCTGAGAGTGCAGCCCTTAACCCCAACTCCAAACCAAAGTTTAAGCCTTGTTTATAACCAATATTAAAGCTTTCTTGGAAAACAGCAGTTTGACCATCAGATGCACCATCCATGTAGCCTATCTGGAATGTTTCTACAACTAAATATTTATAATTATATAGTATTAACTGATGCTCATTATTAGCCTTTAGCCATTAGCCTGCAGCTTGGCACACCTTTTCCTTTAGCTGGTATTTCCAAAAAAACAGTAAAATACCTTTCAGATTTTGCAGATTTTTGCATACATGATAATATTAGTGTCCCAATTTTAATTTTGAAGTTTACTAAGTTTTAATATTAAAAAAAATATATTGCACTGATTGGGTGCAGGCAAACCTGTTTGTTATTCAAGGTGTGTAACTGGTCAGCTTCCTAATACCTTCATTTTTTTTAAAGAATAATAATAATTGTTTATTGCGAATATAGGTAAAAGTATGATGTTACATTGAATTTATTATATTTTGTGCAGCTATATTATTCTCTTATTGTTTGGTACCTGTATAAATTTTGACCATGACTGGGTCTAATAAAAATTCTGCACAATTTTCAATTATTAAATGACGACCCATTTAGTCCAGAGGTACTTAGTTAACACTGCCTTCTGTGCTAAGGGTTCGAATCCCGGTAGGGACAAATGTTTGTGTGATGAGCATAACATATTTATGTATATATTATGTATGTGTTTACAAAATAAATTATATAATACTACATATATACTTTTTTTCAACCTACTAGTATCCGTAACACAAGCCTCGTTGCTTAGCTCGGAACTAGATGGCGCTGTGTGTCATAATGTCCAGGAATATTTATTTATTATTGATTTTTTCACTGATCAAATTTAATATTGATTATTCCAAAATTAAATTAAATTGATTAGTATGGTTTCTTTAATTAAAATTATGTACCTTCGTGACCGGTGCTATAGAACGGGCCCATGTCTTTCGTAATACATTTTCAGTAGACTCTGACATCGGTCGTATTTATATGATTTTTTAAGTAATGTTTAGAATAATTGTTTCAAAGTAGTTACGTTTAAATGAAAATACAGTGTTCTAATATTCTCCTGTATTCTTGTTATTCTTGAACAGTTAATTGACAGATGTCACATTAGCAATAAAGTATAGATCTATCACATCTACTGTCACTGTCAGTGGTCTCGACTTGTCTCGAGTTTCCGATATTAGTCTATGGTCTCCAGTCTCTCAATCTCAACTCAAAAAGAGAGGAAAAGCTTGTGAAAATATTAACTAAAAAAGGTACTACAAGCATATATTATACTAAAATATTCACAGGTCACCCTATTCATATCTGTAGAACCTTTCCATTCTGTTTTCGTATTGCAACAGCGCTTGTCGTTTGTCGAAAAATTCGAATTTTCCAAACAATGCCTACTATAATTCTTAAATAGGCAAGGTTAGGTTAGGTTATTATTTTTTATAGGTTCATATTTTTTAACCTTTTAAGCGTTTGGCTAAATATCATTTGCAAAAGTCCTTCGAAGTATTAATTTTCCCTATCTTAAAAAGTCATACTAGCCATATTTTTGTTAATGAACAAAACGGGTTTATTAAATCGCGGTCCAATAACACAAATGTAGTCTCCTACCACAATGAACTTGTGAATGTGGTCAATATAGGCACCAAAGTTAATGCCGTCTATATGGACTTTGCTAAGGTATTTGATAGAGTTTGCCACAGAGTACTTATAAGAAAGCTGGCCATGTATTGATTTTTCGGATTTCTTTTGAATTGGTTCAAATCTTATTTACAGGACAGAACCCAGTATGTAGTTATTAAAGGGTTCAATTCCGAAGCATACAAAGTTACATCTGGAGTTCCTCAGGGCTCACATATAGGACCCTGGCTATTTAACCTATTTATTAACGATATAGTCTATATTATTAAATTTAGTAATGCTTACCTATTCGTGGATGATTTAAAACTATGTAAACAGATAAGGGACCTTTCTGATTGCGATTTACTTCAGAAATATTTAATGCTATTTCTAATTGGTGCACCAACAATGGCATGGCCTTAAATGCAAAAAATGCAGCGTTATCACATTTTCACGTAACCACCACATAATTCAGTCTCAATATCATATTGATGGAATAGCTCTTCGGTAGATTCAGTTTTGAGAGATTTGGGAGTTCTTTTTGATACAAAATTAACATTTTTACCGCATATAGATAAAATAGTTAAAAATCCTTCAAAATATTAGGCTTCATCATTCGCAATAGCAAACTTTTCGGAAACCAAACACGAAATTGCTGTAACAATAAAAAGCCGATGGAATTCATTAATTTGTGATCGTGGTGTACAATAATGTAAAATAAGTTAACAAAAAACACCGTTATTTTTTAAATAGTCGTATCTTTGGTACCGTTTGTTTTTTTTTGTACTTTCTTCTGTTTTTTTTTCTATTTTTCTGTTATCATCATCATCGTCATCATCATCAGCCCATATTCGTTCACTACTGGACGTAGGCCTCCCCTATTGAACGCCACAGAGCTCGATCTTCGGCTATACTATGACTCATTTTAAGTTTGTCCATTCATTACCGGACACTCCGGATATCGTTTCTTTAACTTGATGAAGAAAACGTCAATCAACTCAGCTCCTACATTATTTGCAAGTCCAACTCAGCCTATCGCAGAACACCATATTTAGTTCAAAATGGCTAAGAATACAGTTGCATTAAAAAAAAGTTGTCAATTCAATTGTCAATGTCATGACTGTCAGACTTTTTGGCGGGAAAGTGAAGCGTCATGTTCAGCAGCTTTAAAATTTGTGTTTTGATAAACTTTAATGTATAATAATGGTAGATTATTAACCGTTAACTGTTTGAAAACGTCCATGAGTGTTGGCAAATGAAACAAAACAGTGTAACGTGACTTTCAAATTCTCCCAAGAAGTCCGCCTTAGGTTTCAGTAAAGAACCACATATTTACTGAAACTAGGAAAAAAACAATCATCTATCACCCTTCATAAACCATTAATTCACCCTATCATCAACCATTATCATGGATCATCCAGTCATCCATCCTAAATAAAATAAAAGAATACTGAAGACTAGGCTGTATGGACTAGATTCCTTTGCCTCATCCCAAAAGGGATGAAACGATAAAAAAAAAAATGTCAATGTCATTATGTATTTAGAAACTCGTGTTTAAAAAAGTTAGGTGTTGTGAACGTGATTTTTAAATATTGCAGTGAGTGCTTCGAGTGTGGATAACTATCTTATTTTCTTATTAGGTCTGGCATTAACAACAAGATGAACAAGAGCAAAAAAATGTTTAGGAAAAAGAAAGGTCAATTCATTAATAAAAAAAAGAAGAAAACTCCGGAGGACCGAACTATTAACAAGAAAGCAATTTTTAATAGATATAAAAATGCGCAGAGAATCGAGGAAGAGTTAAAAAAGAAAAGAAAAATGGAGGAAAATCTGCAGCAACAGATGACATATTCTGAAAGTGAAGAGGAATCTAATGCTTATGACCAGTTGTTGTCCAGTTTTACTAAAAAAAAAAAGAAACTTGTTGCAGACAGTGATGAAGAGAGCAGTAGTGGAAGTGAGATCAGTGTTCAAAAGATGGATATTAGTGGAGGAGACTATAATGACGAAAATACTTCTGATCAAGACACTTCCAGAGGTGAAGATAGTAGCAGTGATAATGAAGACAATATTGAAGTAATTATGCAGTCTAATAGTTTAAATTTAATTTTTTTTGATATTTTATCTCTAAGTTGATTATATAGAATATATATTCCGCCCCCAAGTTGACACTGACCGAATATTTTTATATAATAAACTCATTGAGAACAGTGCTTGGAACCATATCCTACATATCGTTGGTGCGCTTGCCAAACCTGATATGTGCGTTTTTATTCAAAGTTATTCAAATGCACATATCAGATTTGGCAAGCACACCAACAATATTACATATTGAAGTGAAACTACTTTTTCTGCTTACTATTGATAGTATTTAATCCTGATGTTTTTACCTTAAGTAACATCCATAGTCATGGGCAGACTAAGATGTGGGGTATCTTAATATTATTAATATCACTTTACATTCTTGTTAATTACCAACAACCTGTTTTTTTCCATTTAAAAAGAAGAACATTGGAACACACTATTAATTTTTCCAGTGTATGTTGTTCACTAAGGGAGGTCTACATCCAGCCGTGGAGGAATATAGGTTGATGATGATGATATCCAATGCACAAAGCCCCAGAGCCGAAGCAACTACTTGTTGGACATAATTATATACATTTGTTCTATATGAGGATTAATCTTGTGACATGCAGATCAGATGTTGGTCACTAGACCACTACAGTGGCAGTACCATCAATGCAAAGTTTTTATAAGCCCTATAACCCTAAGGTCCTATAAGCTCACTCTATGCAGTCTAGTCTTAGTCCAGCTGTTTTAAGCTTTGAATTGAAATGAATAGAATAGAGCTTATAGGACCTTAGGGCTATAGGGCTCTTCTGTCATACAGCCAAGTAGTTGTATTGCAATATCTAATATTAATATAAGTGTTAGAAATAACTATTACTAATTACTTAAAAAAGTTTGTTCTGTTCTCTACTAGATATGTTGTTTGTCTTATTTCCAGGTTGAACTGAGTGAGCTTAAAACAGATATTGAACAAGACCTTTCAGATGATCCATTCTCTAAACATCTCCAGTTTGATCTAGGAGATGAACTGCTTGTTTCCCTCACTAATACACCACCCTCAATAGATCATACAAACAGAACATGGCCAGTTCTAGGTCACCTATCTGTATATATCCCTAAACCTATAGAAACCAATTTAAAAAAGGCTAAACCTAAAGCTACCTTATTAGAAGAAAACACATATGCATCTATTGGGACAGTTCCCACATTAATTAAAAAAGTGGATTTTAATCAGTTATGTATTAAATCTCAAATACAAGGAAATTTAGTTTCAGCTAATAAGAGTAATTTGATAAAAAGAGATTTAGAACTGACTGAAATGCTCTCACCTCTTCAAAAGGAGCTTTTTTCTATCATTAACAATTATCAAGACCTTTATTTTCCTGAGAGATCATTCAGCAATGCAGATGAAATCCGTTATACATATTGTCTACATATAGTTAATCACATGTTAAAAACAAGGACAAAAATTATACATCACAATTTCAAATTGTCAAAAAAAAAAAACTTGTCAGATGAATATCGGGATCAAGGATTGGTGAGACCTAAGGTATGTATTACATAATGTGATGATCTGAATCTGGATATATTTTTCTCGATAACTCTAATCTATGTAAATGTTAAATCTGGTTACCTATATGTTGCTATTTCATTATTTTCCCCATATTAATTTTGCAGGTTCTGATTATGGTACCATTCAAAGATGCTGCTTACAGGGTTGTCAAAACCTTGATGGAAATTCTGGTACCAAAAGAGGCTGGGGAAGTAGTAAACAAAAAGAGATTTGAAGAAGACTTTACTGGTGGTGAGCTCATAATGCCCCAGAAGAACCCAAAACCTGAAGACTATGAGCTTATGTTTAGTGGTAACACAGAAGACACATTTAGGCTTGGCATGTCAATCACTAAAAAAACCCTAAAGGTATTGTTTATAAATATTTTAATATGTAGCCATCTACTTATCATTTGGCATTTCCTGTGTTGTGACTGTGTACATAATATACTGGGTTTGTTTTCCTACGTATTTTATATGAAGACGGGCTACAGTCTGACCAATCAACCTCACTATTTAAGTTTAAAAATTTTCCCCTTTTGTAAATATTTAATGAAATCTTTAATTTTAATAGATAATTCAATTTAATTTTCTTAAAATTTGCAAATGGCAGCATTGGATTTACTGCATACAGCAATGACTGGACTGACAAACTAAGCCAATGACTAAGTTTCAGAGCCTTTACAGCATGCATGATCACGTCGCCATCCAAACATTGTTTTAATAGTGTTCTAGTGTAGTAGCATAGTGTAATAAATTCTATATTACACTATGGTAGTAGTTCAAATGGTATGTATACGTAAGTAAGTAAGGTAAGTACGTACGCAAGATAGGATTAAAATTATCTTACAAAAAAAAGAAAGCTTGTTAAGTTGCTTTCTTCAATGTTTATGTCATAAATTTAAAAATGTTATACCTATGTATTTGGTTATTTTCAGCTCTACACTGATTTCTACTCATCTGATATTATAGTAACGTCACCTCTAGGGCTGCGCATGATAGTGGGCGCAGAAGGCGAAGAAGACCGTGATTATGACTTCCTGGCTTCCATAGAAGTACTTGTGTTGGATCAGACTGATGTTTTCCTTATGCAGAATTGGGACCATTTGTTGCATGTATTCGATCATTTCCATTTGCAACCTCAGAAAACTCACGGCACTGATTTTTCTAGGGTTAGATCTTGGTCTGTCAACGGTTGGGCTAAATATTACAGGTCAGTTAAACCTATTTTTTTGTTTTGTATGAGTATAAGGGGCAATCACTCACGGACAGGTTGATATATTTGGTACACACTGATACACACATTGATATATTTGGTAGTTTCATTTTTGCAGACAAACACTTGTGTTCTCATCAGTGGCGTTGCCAGAAATTAAGTCTTTAATTAATAAAAAATGCCATAACTATTCTGGAAAAGTGTTGATTGAAAATCCTACCGAAGTAGGCAGCATACAACAGGTGTTGGTCCAGGTTCCACAAATCTTCCACAGGTAACTATTAATTAATACTAGATTTATCCATTTAAACACATTTATCCATTTAAACGTTATATAAGTTTGTCCATTGTTTGTGAACTTCGTTTGTATCTGTATTTCCTGGTTTACTACTGTTATGTTTTCCGTTTTATTGTATGTATTGGATGTATTTTATGGTTTTGCTTTGCTATCGTGTCTCTTTGTAGTAGTGTATAAATAATCTGGCGTGTTTTTGTCAATGTTGTGTTTGCCCGTAATTGGCATATATATTAGAATATTACCATAAGACTAATGTATCTAGGTCCATATAAGTGATGTGGGTGAACCTTAAATAAATGAATAAAATAAAACAATTATAATTGATTGACTTAAATGTATATTTATATATTTTTTACAGGTTTACAGCGTCCAGCCCGTTGCAATCAGTAGAGGCTAGATTTCAGTACTTTATCAAAGAGATATTGCCGAAA
The DNA here is from genome assembly GCA_905163465.1 of Craniophora ligustri. Taxonomy (NCBI): domain Eukaryota; kingdom Metazoa; phylum Arthropoda; class Insecta; order Lepidoptera; family Noctuidae; genus Craniophora; species Craniophora ligustri. Next base: position 8,368,181 of record LR990972.1, read on the forward strand.
CAGCGGGACACGTTGATGAGTCATACACAAATTTATGTACCTAGCTACTTTGATTATGTGCAGTTGAGAAACTACTTTAAAAAAGAAGACATTGGATTCGTGCAGATTTGCGAATATTCTAAGGTATATTAAACATTCAGTGTTAAAATAAAATTCATTAACACTGGCGTCTAGACTGGCCCCAGTGCGTTCGAGAGCGCTGTGGCAAAAAAGAGTTGCGGTGAGAACCTATGAGAATTTCTGATTGGTTGCCCAACGTTCTGGAGTGGGCACTAAACCATTTGGGGAGCAGTGGGGGGCACCCCAATCTCTCTCAATAGGCATGATGACTGATTTTGGAAAACTGTGCTATTATGTTCGGAAGTATGTACTATTTATAAAATATATCTTTATTTTGGTACAAAATATGGGTTTTATAGAAGGAAATAGACATTTTAATTTTATGTTCAAAATTCACGCCAAAACGCTAGCTGGTGTCATGGCGTCCGCCTGTGACGTCACGCCATTGTATGTCAACACTAAACTTATGGTGCTAATACAATAATACAGTTATTTTGCGTGTTTAATATGAATTATAATTCTATAAGTGGTGCGCGGTCCCTCAGTGCAATAATACGTCAATAAAAACTCCCAATAAATTATATATTTACGTTCCACACAACAAAACAATTCGAAATAAGTGGCTTAATGTCGTATGGCGAGATCTATCATTCAGTGAAGATCATTTTGACGTAAGATTTAAAGATTTTTACTTTGATTTTAAAATGATTTGTGTCCTTACTGGAGGTTTAATCAATAAATTTATCGATTTTTAAGGTTAGATTTCATCTCTTGAATAATCACCAATGTTTATCTTAATGGGTTTCATTATTTGTATTCTAGCTGCCAAACGATATGGCCAATTTTGTGTAGTATTATGTGATGTAAATACACTGATAATAACAAACCTATATAGGTATAACATAACCTCTAATACTACCTCGAGATGCAGTTTTAAAATGTTTGTATACTTTGAATTATCTACTGTTTATTATTTATAATATTATATACTTACACGCAAGTTTTGATATTTCTAAATTCTGCGAAACAGAAGTCTTTGTTTGAAGACAGAAATTCTCCCAACATCAACAAGTCAACTCTAGGCAAATTAGAGTTATTTGCCTTGGTAAATCCTTGTTCCATGGCTAGTTTGTTTTGCGATTATAAAACTAGGATCAGTCAGATCTTTGGGGACCACAATTAACTTAATGAACTCAGGTGAAAACAAATTGAAAGTGCAGAGCTAGCTCGAACGAAAAGAAATTTAGTTCTAGTTACGGGGGTGTGACGTAATTCGCTCTGATTGGTGTTCGCGTCTCATGGTGGATTGCTGTATTTTATTGTTTTTATTTTATTAAATATTAATCAATCACACATAAAAAAATTAAAATAATACAGTTTTCGATACCCTTGAATCCTATTTCATTCGGGAAAATCATTATTTTAGTGATTCTAGGTTATTGTCATCATGCCTATTCTAACTGTCATAGGTGTGCTTTGTGTTCAAATAATCCTTATTCAGATTAGAACATTCCTAGATAGCTTAATTTTAATTGTTGTATAACCAAATGCAATGTATTTTGCTTGAAAATGTTATGTAATATTTCGAGATATATTATTTTTGAAAAAAATTATATTGTTTATAATTCCAGGATGGAAAAATCGCACGCGCCAGGGATATGTTCTTCCACACAGAAGCCCACTTCATGTTGTATTCAGAAAGAGTCCATTTCTTTAGAAGATTCAGGATAAAAGGGATACGGCACATAATATTCTACCAACCGCCTACTTATCCTCACTTCTTTTCGGAAATGTGTAATTTAATGCAGGTAAAACTAATTTAGATCAATTTTTCCTCCTTGGATCTTACAGGTATATAGTGCCATCATCATCCCAATTATTGTTCCACTGCTGGGTACGGGTCTCCTCTCATCCCCTTGAGGGCTTAGGATATACATGTAGAGGCTGTTCAATTTTTTATATCAGCCGGGCCTAATAGAACTCCGATATTTCTGGCGGGCCTCTGATGTGACTGTGATGGTTACTATTTTAGTTACTTATGTAAAAGTGTAGTCCCACGCTCGCTCGCTGCGTACCATAGGTAGGTACATTATCTCAAGCATGCAGGTTTCGTCACGATGTTTTCCTGCACCATTCGAGCATCTGATAAATACGCACATAATTTCCAAAAAGTCAGTAGTGGCAAATATTGGTGTGATGAACATGGATATTTTTATTAAGGTCATGGAATACATATAATCATTACATTGTATGTATTTACAAAAAAAACTAATCAATGTAGAATATCGACCACCCAAAGACACAAGCTCGACATTATACGGCGGTGAATATAATAAAAGTGAAAAAAATAAAAATAATCTGTTATTAGGAGGTGAACCAGAACAAGTTCGGTGGCAGCGAGTGCAACATGACGGTGACGGTGCTATTGAGTCAGTACGACGCGGCGCGCGTGGCCGCGCTGCTGGGAGCGGCGCGCGCCTCCCGCCTGCTGCGCTCCGACGACACCGTGCACATGTACCTCACAGGAGACCACTGACTGTGCACTCTTTACTTTATAAATAAATGTTAATATTACTTATACCCTTTTTGTGTTTCATTCGTTTATTAGTGTTTTATATTCTACCTCAAATCGAGAACAGAAACAATTATTCTTCGTTTGTAAGAATTTATAAGTAAAGCCTACGTAAATTTTACATGTGCGCGTGTACTTGACTACTGGGATAAATCAACTCGGCTGTTGCTACAGTCTACGGCCGTTTCAGATATTCTCCTTAATTGAGATTCTCACATACAGTACTAGCTGCAACCTGAAAGTTCATGGTATATACATAGATAAAAAGTAGTATATGTGCGTAAATGCATTCCTGCGCGGTCAATAAAATCCGTCAAATGGTATTGGCGTGAAATAGTAGGTAACAAACATATAACTAGCTGATCCAGCAAACGATGTTTTGCCACATTATAGGGGTTGGTGGACAACCCTTATCACTAAAGGGTATGAAAAATAGGTGTTGGCCGATTCTCAGACCTACTCAATATGCTCACAAAATTTCATGAGAATCGGTCAAGCCGTTTCGGAGGAGTACGGGAACGAACATTGTGACACGAGAATTTTATATTATAAGATTATTATTGGACTTTGAGATATGATTCATTTGCGTTTATTTTATTGTTTGATATGAAAGATTTTGGTCTTGTTGAGTGTAACGCTCCCGATATGTATTACCTAATAAAAATCAAAACTGACTTGTAGAAAAAAAACGAGATAGGTACCTAAACAAAGGTGACTGGGCTATATTTGAAAATCCTCTAGTAAGGATATTACAACTTTCAGTGCTTATAATAAAAATCATAACACCTCCATTCATAAAAAGCTTTGGGTTCCAAAACTCTAATTCCAAAATTTTACTTGGTAGGTGTTTTGGTTTAATTAGTTAGTAGATTTTGATATTATTTTTAACCGACTTCAAAAAGGAGGAGGTTCTCAATTCGTCGGAATCCTTTTTTTTTTCTTTTTTTTATGTATGTTACTTCAAAACGCCTGGACCGATTTGCAAAATTATTTTTTTGTTTAAAAGAGTAGACTTCACAGATGGTCCCATTGTAACCACATCAGGATCTGATGATGGGATCCCAGGGAAATCGAGGGCAACCCTCAAATTTTATAGGCAATTATCACGTTTTTAATATATTTACTAAAATTGTTCCAGTATTTGTGTCTGATAATCATCATTTGATGTTGATGAGCTGATGATGGAAGGTAGAACTCCTCAACAGTTAAGATTTAAAATTCTTTCAGTTATAAGCATTTATTACATTTACATGTATTTTCCAAAGCTGTTCAAGTATTTGCATCTGAAAATCAACATCTCATGTAATGATCTGATGATGAAAGGTACAACTCCTCAACGGTTAGGAGTTGAAGGAAAAATCTTTCATAATTATAAGTATTTATGGATCGATAGTTTTATTCTTTCAGGCTATTAGATTGACCTGATATGAAAAGTTTAATGTATATACAACACTAAAAAGAAAACTTTAAAAAAAAAGAAAAACCAACTTCAACAACTAAAAAGCAAAAAATAACTTCATACAGTTTTACCTTTTTTAGTTTTAAAGGTATGAAGTCGGTGCCGATGATGTGCTGGTTTTAAACACCCTGCTCAAGGTCACTCGCGGTGAGTGTACTTAATATTACGTTTGGCTTGGCACCGACTTCATTCCTTTTAAACTAAAAAAAGGTAAAACTGTATGAAGTTATTTTTTGCTTTTTAGTTTTTGAAGTTGGTTTTTCTTTTTTTTTTAAAGTTATGTCCCTACAACTCCATTAATAAAGCCTTTTGTGAGACGGTCTTGCGGCATGTTTTGCATGTTGGCATGTTGCTCCAAATAACCGGACACAAATCCAAACTCAGAGCTGATGCAGAATATTTCTTAGATAAACCCATTAATCATGCCAGATCTGGGAATCGAATCCAGGTCCTCAATATCAGCCGTATGTGATCACTATGTTTTCCTTGTGGGTTCAGAGGTTGCAGGCGCGAAACACATATATATTTTGGAAACTTGAAACCCGCTGTTTGCAGATAATTATCATTACCCAAATAAGTAGGTAGGCATTTGTTTTTAAATTTTAATTCTATAGGTATATTTCACTTATCTTATACACAGTTTACACGTTACATAATTACCTATATACCGTATTTGGTGGATCCATTTTCGTCTGCACATTTCATCAGATTTTTCTCTGTCCTCGCTCTTGAAGACGGAAGACCCGAATATTGTAGTGTATGGTCTCGCTCATATTGACACATGGTGACATAAAAAACGAAAACCGATCCACTAAAACAGTTATATGCACAGTCTCTGTGTAAACGAACACTTACAGGTTACATATTAGTATTTCAGTCCAGCTTCCGATGTCACTGACGGACACAACACGATGTAAAATATTCATACACAACAGCCACGGGGGATTATATCAATAGAAACTACCGTGTCCTATTGGCCTTTGGACACTAACTTATCTACTAAGTAAAATAAGCTTCTTCAGTTTTGCACCAAACTGTTAACACAGTTATAGCACATACATGTATATACATTTTAGTAGAACGTACCTACAGTTTAGAAGTTGGAATGGAATTTAAACTTCAAACACATTTAGGTGTAAGTACTAACTGACTACTTATAGTATTTGTTGCTATATATATTACATTCGTACCTATCATAAAAAAGCTTCGATATCTTCATGTTTTATTAGTCGCATTCGTTAATTTATAGGTAGGTGGCCGTGCTGTTGTGCTGTCTGTGTCGTTGAATGAACTAAAGGTGGCAGTTCCGTTATGAAGATCCATGGTAGAGTCCAATAAGGTTGTTACATCGAGATTGGCATCCGTGGTCGCGTCGGCCTTCACATTGTCGTTGGTAATACCAGCCGTGATGTTATCCGGTGGCACTTGAATACTGGTGTTGCCAATCACTCCGGAATCGCCTCCTCCTGGGAAAAAATAATTGTTAATATTCTTATGATCCGAAGTTTTGGCGTTTGGAGCTGACAGTACCCAGTGGCATCGCTATTAAGAACACTTCTGCAGAGTATTCATATAAATCACACAAAAACTAGGTAATAGCTATCGCAGAATTGGTTCACATCATCTGGATATTCTGAATAAAAAAAACTCGGTAAATACTATCCAATCATATTCCATAGAAATGTGCAAATTAAGAAAATCAAAAGCACACTTTCTGGACTGGTCTCCTCTCATTTGACAGGGATTAGGGAGCTATTATATATGTAGGTCACCACGCTAGCCTACTGCGGGTTGGCAGACATTACATGCCATCGAGAAAATCTCAAGCATGCAGGTTTCCTCACGATGTTTTCCTTCACCGTTTGAGCATGTGATAAATACGCACATAACTTCCGAAAAGTTAGTGGTGCGTGCCTTGGGTTTGAACTCGACCCCTTTGACATCTCAGTCTACTGGTCACACCGCCCTAGGCTACCACAGCTCACCTATATTATGATTAGTACCAACTATTGTGATTATATTACGTTTAACGTAGGTATATATAATGGTCCATACTGTAAATTATGTAAGTACACAAGTTTGATTTGTTTTTTCTACTCCTGGAATTTTCCTCTCAGTAGTAAGTAAGATGAAAAGTGTTTCGCACAGTTCTAAAATGATTCACGTCGTGCTTTTGAATCTTTCGTTACGCTACGGAATTTATCTTTGAAGCATTTCCTTTGGTCATCGTTCAATTTTTATTCGTCATCGTTTAATTATAATCTTTCGTTAGCTTTGCATTCTATACAAGTAGGTACATACTTGCGTCAAATTAAAACGTTAGAGACTAGCGTAACAAGTAACAATATTAAGACAGCAGTGTGTTTTTTTTAAATAGGTAGGCACTCATATTTGTAATAGCAAATAATCCAAACCGAAAAAAAAAATCTTTTAGATCTACTAGGTGTTCATATGATATATCATATGAACACCTATTTTTCAATCAGCATTATAAATAAGTATGTACGTACAATATCAATCAGTTTTCCATGGAACATTTTCACCTGCCGTCTAGGTCACAGAAAAAGAATTCTAAATATTTAGAAAATACTCACATTTCGTATGATATTTTTTAATAGAACATGTTGTTTATTTTATCAGCGTACAGTCAGATTGTATACCTACCTTCCTACGCAGATGTAACATGGCGTTCTAAGATTGATGTTTGGTGGGCAGTTGAGGGTTATACTACCAATCTTTTTATATACAACAACAGATTCGTAAACTTTATGTTGTTTCGACTAACGCAATTTTTTTCCTTGAAGAGATTCACATATACTGCAAAGTACAACCGGAATTAGATCAAGTGCATGACATGAAGCAACTCTCAAGAGTTGTTGAAGTATCTTGGGTAAACGTAAATCAAGTAACTTAACGTAAGTAACTCGATATTCTAAGATGGGTACGTAATGGTAATTATGATATCTAATAGGTGCTTATACATAGTTGTTCGCTATTGTTAGTCGCTGTTCTTACTAAAGGTATTCTAATCTATGTTCTTACTGATATTCGTTTCACTCTGGCTCGAGTACCTACCTTCCTACACTTTCCTAATGCACGTTGCGAGAGTGCTATTTTGGGAAGTTCAGCACAAACAGTTTGTGATTTATATGTTATAAACATAAACATGATCAGTGAATAACCGAGTGCGGGTTATTGAGATTACCTACATCTATATTTAGAGTAACTGCTGGAGTGAGATGCTTGTATGAACACACAAAAATCAACGCGTTGATTAACACTGACTTTATCATTAAAGAAAAACGTAAAAGTCGATTACAATCTTCAATTTGCACATTCAGAGGACAATTGATCCCTAAATACAATTAGGTGATCTGTCTCATCGATGAAATTATTTCTAAGTTCTCGGCTGCCTACTACTAGGACGTATTTCATAAATATTCATTTTATATTTCAAATGAATATTTATGAAATCACTAAAGTAGAATGAATAGGATACGATCACAAAATTGGAGGCCGCGTAACGATGTATACCTAGTTCCTACACAGACCGTGTATTCCCTGTATACAAAAGTACTCTGTGCCGTGTAGTGATCTGTTATCTGATCTATTCTGAAGAAAATTGTATACTTTTGTGTACCTACCTACTTCTAATAAATAGTCAGCTAAGTAGCTACATTTTCAATGAATCTTCATCGAATTTTATTGCTTTGATCTTTTATACATATAAGATATTTTAATGCTTTCTACACACATGTCTGGTTCCGGTATAAACACCCGATATCAATCCTTGATTGTTCTTAATATTAAAGGGCGAATTTATATTTGTGCGGGCAAGCAATCTTAATAAAATATACTTTGAGGCTCAATTACACTTGCTTTAAATATCTGCTCTTTTTTCGTAAAAAATTGTTTATCTTCTTAGATAACTTAGTAGATATTTTATAATAGTTATTAATATACTTAGGTATATATGAAAGTTTAGATGTGAAGATGACATGTTTGTTATTGTTATATGTTGTGCCGTCCATTTGTGGAACAGTCCTGTAGTCATCATGGGTAGGTCGCACTGGTTATACCTAGAACCTGATGTTTATGGTTTGTGAGATCGACGATTCAAAGATATCACGTAGCCTTCCGATTCCGCTTAGCCCAAACTCCTCGAAGTTGTGCTGCCCCAATTGTATAGTTTGGCTAAGATACGTGTTTATTATACATTCGCGCTAAAAAAAAATACTGAACGCTTTTTTAAAAGTTTTCAGTAACATAGCAAATTAGTCTACCATTGTCAGAGAAACAGGCTACATTTTATCAACATACCACACGGGCGAAGCAACCGGTGAAACTGAGTCTCACGTCTACGTGGGTAAATCTAGCTAAATACAGACTACATACTAACATACTGGATGTATGTAGGTACCGTAAAATGCTGCAACTTTGCCAACTAAGCCCAACTTTGCCTACTTCGTTTGAATTACCATATTTCGGGTTTGCTTAGTTTTATCTTATTTTCTACACTTTGGTAGTAATTCTACATTATTAAGGCAACATATTTTTTTATTTATTACACTGTAACTCCATTGTTACTTTGTCAGTTATGCGACAAAAACCAGAGCGCGTGGGTGAAAATTTTTGGTGTCTTATAACTTTTGCAGTTTCAACTAAAAAAAAGGTGCTTTCAAACAGGAATAACTTCCCAAGGTAAGAAAATACTCTCTATTTTCCGTGTTGTTTCATATTTCAATGAAAAGGACACCATTTCATAAAAATAACTAAGCAGGCAATGTTGTGCTCTGTTTAGAAAACTTAAGTGACACATCTTTGCCTGGGTCTAGGGTTGCTACCCGTCGATTTTTATGAATGATATATTTTTTATTGATTTAATTTAATCTGTAACTTTTTACATATTAACGATCTTGGCTAATATTAAAATGTTGGCAAGGCGCATTTAAGTAACTGGCTGACCGGAGACTGACCGGAGACTCTGGGATTGTGCCCGATATATGGCAATACGGTACCCACATACAACCACGAGCCCTGTGAAGAGTGTGGTGAAATGAGTCTTAAAAAGTAAAACGGGCGGAATGTGAGTATATCATTCACGCTTCGGGGAATACAGGCGTGATTTTAATTACGTGTTGTATTTTAGTAAGTCTTAATTTTATTGCAGTTACAAGAAAATGGGAAACAATACAAAGCGCAGCAGGAGAAAATCAGGAGCTAATTGTGCTGATTACTCAAGTGAAATGTTAGAAGTTGCTGCAGATCTTGTGCGGTATTTTGTTTTAATATAAGTTTAAAGTAAATATTAATTTCGGGTAAAGCCATGTTTTAAAAATTGGTTGTTTCTTATTTGTTACTATGAGACATTATTGTCAAAAAATATTGCATTTGTGATTTATACTCGTAAGTAGCACTCTGTCTATTTTTGAAAAAAGTAAAGAAAAATATGAAATAAATAAAGTTTTTGATTAAGGACAACCCTGCCGTCAACGATATTTTTGTATGGAAAGTTTGTGGTACCTGTTACAACTATGCCTATTAGCTGTGAAAAAAAAGATATTAGTTTTATTGCAATATTCAAACTACCCGGACCAGCACGGTGTCATAGACACGCGGAAAACAATACTGAAAAATATCAAGATCTTATTTGATATGATTTTCTTTGCTAGGCAAAGTTGCGTCTTTTGTCTAAAACTTTGCCTCCAACTTTGAGTGCTTGTAATTCAGAAAAACAGTATGATTTTAACAAATTTGGATTATACCCAGCAAGATATAAGGTCTGTTTTCCATCTAAAACTCATAATAATAAATAGGTTGAAATACGAACAAAAAACGTCAAAATCCAGGCAAAGTTACAGCATTTTACGGTATATCAATAATAAATCAAATAATCCACAAAAACGTGTAAAAAAGTCCTATACAACAAATTTAATTAACATTGACGATTGGTTATTATTTGTCCTTTTTTATACCACGAGGGTGGCAAGCCCGCTTACCGCCCGCCAGAAAGTAAAAGACTATCTTCGGCGTTAATCAAATCGAATACAAGTTTATTTTCATTTCATTTCATACAAAGCAGTAAAACTCGTAAAAAACGTCTTTGTAACATTGTAATAATAATCTCTTGATAAGAAACGGCATAGAAAAATATCGTGTAGGTTAGAACGTGAACGTGAAGTTATGTTCAATTATTTTGGCGTAACGGCTGAGCGCGTAGTTTCTACGCTACGGATCGCGGTTCGATACTGGTACGAGCAAATATTTGTGTAGCGTAGTTTCATCTGGGCGTTTTTGTTTGTAAATGCATTCAAAACGAGAGAATTGTGGGGCAAGGAAAACGTTTAAAAAAGAAAAGTAGGTAATATAAATCAATCTTTATTGCAAAATTAATGAGTAGGTTATGACGTTTTCTGTTTAGAGCCCTGCTACGCTAGATTTTATTAATACGCAACATTGTATGATTACGTCACTTCATTCGCTTTATGTGAGCGACCAAAGATTCAATGATTTTACACTCACTAATGACAATATCATCTTAGTAGGCTGTAGGTACCTACTTACTTGCTTATATAGAACCGGAATTTGGCACGTATATTGATTTTAATGTAGTAGGTATGTAGTATGTCTTTCTGGGTACCTACTATTGGAAGTAAATAATTTTTTCATATCGTAACCTTTTTAATTATTTTCATTCTACGTGATAAGATTTTTTTTATCACCAAAATTCTAATGTCACGCACTCTCTTCTCCAGCTTCTCCCAAAGAATAAGCGTCGTTCATCCTTATAATATACCTAATTAGACAACGTACAAGTAGTAATGTTAATACGTGTACGTTGTACTAATTATTATTATTATTATAATACCTACTATTATTTATATTAATGGTACAGTTTACTTTATTGTTCCTTAAAATAAATCAAAATAAGTAATATCGATCCCGTTTCAGCTATATTATGATGACATAGTTTACCTAGTTCAATTATAAAAATACCTACAGCAGTAGATATCAAATTTTAACTGCAAATTGCAAAAGAAATACATAGTAAAAAATGTAAATTGGTACAGTGGAATATAATTGTATAACTGTGTTACGTAAAAATATTATTATTAATTTTTTGAAATCAGTAGTTTCATTCACAGTTTTAAACATTTTTAAAAGTGGAAACATTCGATATTAATTGAACTTTATTAGATAGTTTTTAACTTTAAATTGGTGAAATTGCTATCGTTATTATTTCTTTTCCTATTGTAGTTAATTTTAGTATGTTTACAGCATGCTGTATGTTTCTTATACCGCAACAAATAAATAAATACGTTTCGGGCGAAACATATAATTATCAATATTTCAACGTGTTTCTATTAGGTACCATCACGAAGGTCGGAATAGGTATCTGATAATAATATTATTATTAATTTTTTGAAATCAGTAGTTTCATTCACAGTTTTAAACATTTTTAAAAGTGGAAACATTCGATATTAATTGAACTTTATTAGATAGTTTTTAACTTTAAATTGGTGAAATTGCTATCGTTATTATTTCTTTTCCTATTGTAGTTAATTTTAGTATGTTTACAGCATGCTGTATGTTTCTTATACCGCAACAAATAAATAAATACGTTTCGGGCGAAACATATAATTATCAATATTTCAACGTGTTTCTATTAGGTACCATCACGAAGGTCGGAATAGGTATCTGATAATAATCGGCGACCATAGCCCAAATCTAGCAAAACCCGTTTCCCGTTTCGGGCAATGCGGTGGTACTCCCCCAGATGAAGTCAAAGGCAATCCTACTGCCTTAAATTTCTAAAAAAATATTTACAATAATATAAATACAATAATATAAAATAAAGTTAACCTACAATAAAGTTGTTACAAGGAATTTTAATTTGTTACCGTACCGCTACGCATACACTTTGTACCAAATGGCTTGGGAAGATGCTTTAAAACCTATTTAATGAGTTTATTTACGACACATTTAAAAGTTGTTAATTTTATGAGTTTACCCGTACGAAATTCAAGGAAAAGGAACATAAAATTATGACGTTTCACACAATATTCTATAACATAACTGTTTCGCTGTAATGGCGAGGTAACACGTTCTGATTAGAAAAAAAAATCTTAACATATACATTTTATATTAAGTACGCCTAATTAGATTGTTACAGTAGGTAGTAGCCATGTGCGCCGATGCTTTTTTGATCGGTGGCAGCGTCTGGCGACTAATTATATGTCGGCGGCAGCGGCGTCACCGGCGTAATGGACGTGGATAGTGAAAATAAGTCAATTAACCGTAATTCAAAATAAATATTTATTTAGGTAGTAAATAAATTACAGTAGCAAATAAGTAGGTACTAAATAGTGCCCATGGTGTCTTGTACGGTGTACCTATATATAATTATCTCGTTTGATCCAACCATCCTGACGGTCACAAGTTTGAGAACAAATAAATTATGACAAAATTATTTGTCGATACACATTACATTTTGTTTTTATTATTATTAATTTTGGAGGTCAGCTCTTGTCGGTGGAGCAATCACCACTGTTCTCTTCTCTATCTTCTGCTTGTTGTTTGACACAAATTGTAAATAAATAAATAATTGTATCTACTGAAATTTGACCGTGACCTCAACGCCGTAATGGTTAGTCCCGCGTCTGAAAAACCTTGCTCGCTTGGTGTGCTGTCGCGGGAACTCTGATTGTAGCCTTCACACAGTTGAATAGCCTAGGATAACTATTCTTCTTTTCCTTCGAATAATGAAGTATGTCACCATCAGAACATCCTTGTAGTCGCATCCACCAAAGTATTTCCAGTAGAACACTACAGGGTCATCAGCCACCTTACTACCAGGAGTTTTGTACTTCTTGAACAAAGGTAAAAGAAGACTTGATGATGATTGTGTGAAATAACAAGCTCGCTGTGCTCATTCGCCGTTTCTTGCAAATTATCAGATTCTCTCACAAATGGAGACATTAAGGAAACTATCGTTTCTTCAAGGTAGTTGTCTATGACTGACATTCCTTGGAATTATTATTTATATGTAGGTATACTAGCTGTTGTTTGCAACTTCGCCTACGCAATTTAATACTAATTTCTCCCTTGGTCATTTCGACCGTTAGGGGTTGAATTTCAAAAAACGACGAAACATGCCTTTTCTTTTTTGCTGGGGAGCTTGAGTATTAAATTTCATACTTTAAAAATGACGGACTTCTCATATAAACTATCAACCCCTATTTCATCATCTTAGGCGGTCTATTTTTTAAAATCCCGAAATATGTGTTCTATTATTTCTAATCAAACACTTCTATACAAAATTTCATGGCTCTAACTTAAAAAATAACGGATTTCTATACAACCATTCATCCCCAATTAACCCTTTTAGCGGTTTAATTTCTATAATTCCTTTCTTAGTGGGTGTTTTCGTCATAAAACGCCTCAACTGTCAATATTTCAAGTTTTTAAAAAGCATACAAACATATAAATGGACAAGTAGGTAGGAACTGATAATCGTTATTCATGTATGTATAATAAATATCTAGAATAGAGAAATTTCGAGTGGCCGATTTGCTTTACAGCTAATATAATATCTGATCAGACCTTAAAAACTTAAAGCACTTCCATGAAATGTGGCAGTGGGCAATTTTTGGATGCTAAGTTACTGTTTTATTCGCAGTCATGCCGGCCGATGGGACTCCGGACATCACAACTAAAGATTGGGCCCAAGTCTGAGAGCCGCAACACCTCCTGTTGGAGACTGTACATGGAGATTGTGCGTTCCATGGTGGCCATGGTGCTCTATATAGTGTGAGGAAACAGCCTGTCATTTTAATCTAAATTCATCCACACCTATGTATGCATTAACAGCATTTAATTTTATTATAAGAAATTAATTTAACCAATGTTAGTGTCAGACAACCCGTTTAGCTCAGCGGTAGTTAACGCTGCTTACTGTGCAGGGTCCCTCCCGGGTTCGAATCCCGATAGGGACAAATGTTTGTGTGATGAGCATGAATATTTGTATCCGAGTCATGGATATATCTATATACCTATAATATGTATGAATTTACAAAAAAAAAGTGTATATACCGGGTGACTTTTTTTACCGTCTTGATAAAAATAGGGTGTGATGGGTAAATGGAGTAGAAGCCTATGGCATAGTTATTTTACATTTTTTTTTGTTTTACACTCATCATTTAAAATTTGTCTACTAATATACACAAGTAATTTACAACCAATTTTTCATATTAAAACATAAATGTTTAATTTTCAGAGAAATTTTAAAAAAATAATTCAAATAATTCAAATTCGTAAACATAGTCACCCTAATAAACAGGCGGCATATCATGAATGATATCGTTTCAAATAGGTAAAACTAGATCTTCAAACAAACGCACACGTGTAGCCGCCAGCGATTTTCCGATGCTGACACAGGATCCCCGCTCCCGCCATCCCGCGCTGGACCCCCACTGCCCTACAGTCCTATTCTAATTATTTTAAATAATTTTTAGTCACATACGATTAGGCACTCAGTGACGTCGCGTGATCTATTCGCAATGTTTACGTTACCGCGCATGTCTCCGTCGGTCGCTCACTGTGATAAAAGTGATTAACGTAAACAATAAACATGTACGAATATAACAATGTAGAGTACTTATTTAGTAATGGTGCAGTGTTATATCGTGTCCCTTGAAAGTTTAAATGGTGTACGGCGAATGTATACAGGACCAAGCCATCTGCAATCTCTTCGACATTCGGACTGTCGATTCAAACGAATCCACAAAAAACTCGTCCCTTCCATCCATAACATTCCATCATCGATATAATGTTAGAAGACGTTCCTTTGAATTATTTGCGGGGAATGTACCTACTTCCAGAGAGAGAGAAACTGTGGACACTGTGATTACTGCGATATCGCTCAAAGGTACTTTTTTTAATATTTGTAATTAAAATCACTGTAATTTGTAATAAGTTGATTTTAATATTTTAAATACGCAGAGTATGTAGTAATTTCTAGTTTACGCATACTCATACCTAATTAATACTTTATTTTTTCAAAGAAATAATGACAAATGAGGAAGTTTAACATGTAACACACAACTATACCATGCTAAAAGATCATAAGCTCTTTAAAATATGAAGGGAAGATTGATATCTCTACAAAACAATTCGGAGTTTATAAAATCGCAACGGAAAAATGCCTAGGTATTCAGATATGTAGTTACGCTATTTCGCTCGCACTTTTCATTCATTGGAAATCACGTTACACGCAGTGTAGGCATCTATTTTACTATTACGCACGCGCCGTGTAGGATGTTCTCTTTTTCTGGATTTTCTTGGATTTTCAGAACTCCCATAATCAAAATGCTATTACAGAAATAGTCTCGTCCGCAGATTCCGTTCTATACATATAACCTACCCTATAATTATCGAGACGGTAAAAAAAGTCACCCGGTATATGTAGTATATAACCATCTAGTAACCGTAACACAAGCCTCGTTGCTTACCACAGAACTAGATGGCGCTGTGTAATAACGTCTGGAAATATTTTATTTATTTATTCATGTCTTCTTTGATAAAGAACCTATGATTGAGTTTCTTTACGTTGCTGCTTGTCTATGATTGAGTTTGGTTTTGTTGACACTGTTATGGCTATTCACGCACTGCTCCATTCTATGCTGCGGGGTGCGTGGTGACAGAACAACGCGCTTAGTTACGGGAGTGCAGGTTTGCATCATAAAGCAGGTTTTTTTCGCACAAATACGCGGATGTACTGTATAATATACGGTGGCCTAGAGCCTTCATTTCATAGTAGCTTGCGGCGGTGATTGTTCTCGTAAAAGGTTTCAAAATAATTGTGACAGAAGACTATCCCCCTTAATAAGGGGATGATTGGCCCTTTGGATCAGTCTGTCTTCTCGTAAAAGGTTCTAAAATAGTTGTCTGGTGCACATAAAAAAATGAATTATCAAAATCTACGTGAAGTTAAGTAATTATTTTGGGAGCTTTAAAGGGTCTGCAAAGCAATACTGGCGACAGAAAGTCTCTGGGAGTATTGGCGACTTATTTTTAAAGATATTGCCTAAAATATTCTAGTAGTATAAAAAACGTGACACTTGATGCCGCCCCCTTTCATATGCCGCCCGGGGCCATGGCCCCCTCTGACCCCCTCACGCTATGCCACTGACCGAAATACAAAACCCTGAAAACTTTCGGCTCCAACTACATAACCGTTTTGATTGCCTAGGGAGTGATGATGACGATATCAGCGGCGGGTTTGTGGAAGCTGTCCATGCAGTCAAACCGCCTTAGACCCCGACGCACTGGTAGAGTCAAAAGGATTTCCGATACAGATCTCCAGCTCGTGGAGGATAGACGCAGGATGATTCTGCAGTCTTCAGCTGATATAACTGACTACCGGCGAGTAAACAGTCAGATCTCAAAGTCTGCATGAAGCGATTTAATACAAACCCTATTAAAGAGGCTATAGACCGTAACAATTAAATACAAACCGTATTAAAGAGGTTAGGCAATGCCTAGCCCTTCCTAGTCCAGAACCTTAGTCCCCTAGTACGACCCTAGTCCGTACTCGCCGTTTATGTTGATGCTTAATAGGCATCAACATAAACGGCGAGTACCTCACTCAACTTCCATTTACCGACGATATAGTAGTCATGGCTGAGACAGCTGAACAGCATTACTATGCTCCATGACCTCACCAGAGCTTCTGAACGTGTCGGTCTTAAAATGAACATGGACAAGACAAAAATTATGTTAATTGTTGATGTTGCGCCGACTCCGGTGATCTCTCTCTCGCTCTGTTCTCGAAGTTGTCGACGATTATGTTTACCTGGGACAAAATGTCCGGTTAGGTAAGTCCAACCTCCCCCCCATTCCAGGGTTCTCGGCTTGTCGTGCCGGGGGGGCTTAGTAACCGCGTCGAGTGTACTCCTCCAGGCTCCGCGGTGAAGCGAAGTGGAACCCTGAGGTGGTGGGGCCGCTCCGACACGGGCTTTTGGAGTTAAGCCTGGTCGTAGAGTGGCCCCTTGGAGAGGCACCTGCTGTGAGTCGCACGCAGTTGTGTATGTATGCAGTGGGTTGCCTGCTCCTGCAGAGGTGGAACCTGCAGTTCCGGCGGCAACCATTAGTTCCTTTGGGGGGCACCCGCGGGTCTTACCAGCCTAGCGGGTGTCTGCCCCTTAGGCGTGGCGAGCTCCGACCGGTTCCGGCAGGATGCCTAGTAGGTTGCGGCGAATAGCGGCGCCGCAACTGAGGTGGGCCGCGGTGTCGTATGGGAGGCACCGTGGCTGAAGGATTTCGGGGCCGCGGCAGGGAGGACTGTCGGTGGCAGGGTCGCGCCGCTCCCCCCTACTTTCCGCGGCCTCGGCGGGGCCACAGCCGCTGAACTGTGGTCGCGGTGGGGCCGCAGGGGAAGAGTAGTGTCGGTATGTCGTCCGCCGCTCTTCCTATCCTCTGCGGCCGAATATTGGGCCCTCGGGTTAAGGGCCAGAGTGGGTGGCGCCCACTCCGGAGGAAAGGTGCCGCGTCGAGTGTGCGCACGCCCCGCTGGGTCGAGTGCCCGCGCGCTCCGCTGCGTTCGAGTCGTTTGAGTACTTCAGCGCTCCGCGGCGTCGAGTGTGCGCGCGCTCCCCGCCGTCAGGAGTCCGCGCGATCCGCGGCCTGTCTGGGGACCGCAAGGGCGGTCCGCCGGGGTCGCGGACGAATATTTAGTTCCCGTAACCCCGGCACTCGGTGGTAAGACGAAAGATCCCGTGTGGGTTTAGTCGGTAGTCACCCATTCTGGGTGGTGTCCGACATACCCCCGTCGTCTACCCGGACGGCGGGAAGTGCGTACATGCATTCCCACACGGCAAACAAAAAAAAAAAAAGGTAAGTCCAACCTAGAGAAAGAGGTCAATCGTCGAATCCAACTCGGCTGGGCAGCGTTCGGGAAGCTACGTCAAATCTTTTTGTCCCAAATAGCGCACTGTCTCAAGACAAAAGTCTTTGATCAGTGTGGGTTGCCAGTGATGGGTCTTATAATGAAGCTCACTGTCACTCAGAGAGCAATGGAGAGGGCTATGTTAGGAGTTTCACTACGTGATCGAATCAGAAATGAGGAGATCCGTAGAAGAACACCCGGGTTCTTCTACGGATCTTCGATCTTCGATACGATTCCCCGCTGACAGCCCGAAGAATCGCCAAACTCAAGTGGCAGTGGGTATAGCACATCGCTCAAAGAACGATAGGCTGATGAGGCTTGAAGATTTCCTTCCGCGTACTGGAAGACGCAGCGTGGGCAAGCCGCCACCAAGGTGGACTGACGACCTGGTGAAGGTCGCTGGAATCCGCTGGATGTGGGCGGTGTATCACCGGTCGTCGTGGTGATCCTTGAGGGAGATCTATGTCCAGCAGTGGACGTCTAATGGTTGATGTGAAAACTATAATAAAAATGATATTTAACGTGTAATATTTTTCAAAATATGAATATCTATTTTCTACTACTAGATACGTATGTATTTGTGTAGTCGTTTATGGGTTGCGGCGCGGGAACGAATGACATGACCACCATTAACCGAATTGTTAATAGATTATTATCTAATAGAAATTGAACGTATTATTTTTAAACTGTAAGTGCAATAAAAAAAATAACAAAAGCAATTTTTGCCTACTACACATTATTTTGTATAAGCTGTGATGAACACAGCTTATAGTGTAAGTATTTTTAAGGCATACCTTACCCCACCTTATAAGTACATGCTGTTGTTTTTAGGTCAACAGTAAACTGTTCACTAATTCGTGGGTTGCTAAAATAATTTGGAAACTGATACAACTATCCCCTAGTTCACAATCATACCATTAACGGGAAAACGCTGACGTAATGAGGACGATAGAACACAAATCATAAAGTTGCATTTTCAGAATAAATATGATTGTGAACTAAACTAGCATATTGGATTTCACAGGTCAGTAGGGGCGGCAAACATTGAATAGCCTACTAGCGGCAAATTTGTAAATCCGCCACTGACGGGAGAGTACACTTCTGTTTGTACAACATTCTTATTCTCATAATTTTCTTATTGAACCCCTATATTCAAAATTCATTTACCTATTTACATAACAATTAATAACCCGTATTAATTACAGTGTAATCCACAGTAATTCTCAGTAATACTTGCATCTAATTTAATCAGCCCAGAAGACACGAAACTACTTTGCTGTCACTGATGGACGTTTTTCCATTTTTCACCCTACCCCTTTGTTTAGCGTTTGTGGACTATGAGAAGGCCTCCGATTACCGATACTACAGGCTTTACAGCGGTGCCAAATTGACAATCGGTAGTAATCGGTACATCGAAGCGTGGAAGTGTATGAGAACGCCACTATGTCACTCCAACTACAGGATCAGGCCTTAAAACCTTGCAGCGTGGTGTGAGACAGGGTGACGTTATTTCCTCAAAACAGTTCACCGCTGCATTGGAGGATATCTTTAAAGTTCTGGGCTGGGAAGGGCTTGGCATCAACCGGCGAGTACCTCACTCATCTTTGATTTGTCGATGGTAGTTATGGCTAAGACCACTGAATAGCTAATAAATAACATTAAAATGAACGTGAACAGACGAAGGTCATGTTAAATGTCCATGTGGTGCCGACTCCAGTTAAGGTCTGATGTCGAAGTTGTCAACGATTATGTTAACCTGGGACAGAATGGTAATCCGGTTAGGTAAGCTCTACCTAGAGAAGAGGGTCAACCGTCACATCTAACTTGTCTAATATTTACGTCCCAATTAGCGTAGTGTCTCAAGACGAAAGTCCTTTATCAAGTGTGTGTTGCCAGTGATGATTTACTCACGAAACCGAAACGTGGCCGCTCAGTAGCGTAGCGTGGGTTGTTGCCACCCGGGGCCGTCTGGAAATTTGCGCCCCCTATTCTAGTAGTTTACAAAAACAAGGCAATTGATGTCGCCCCCTTTCATATGCCGCCCGGGGCCATGGCCCCCTCTGCCCCCCCACCCCTCACGCTACGCCACTGTGGCCGTTACAATAAGGAAAGCGATGGAGAGGGTTATGTTAGGTAGGAATTTCGCCATGTGATCGAATCAGAAATGAGAAGATCCGTAGAAGAATCCGGGTCACTGACTTAGCCCGATTAATTGCCAAACTCAAGTGGCAGTGGGCAAGCAATGTGTCTTGCCTACTGCCACTTGAGTTTGGTCGATGGGGCTTAAAGGTTCTTGAGTGGCGACCACGTACTGGAAGATGCAGCGAGGGCAGACCCCCGGAAGGTGGACTGACGTCCTGGCAAAGGTCGCTGGAATCCGCTAGATGCGGGCGGCACATGACCGGTCGTCGTGGCGATCCTTGGGGAAGACTTATGTCCAGCAGTGACGTCTAACGGTTGATATGATGATGATGAATTGATAACGCACAATTTATGACGAAAGAAATCAATCGCATTAAGATACAATTATAGAATGATCAATAAACAACGCTAGCTATATATAAACGATAAACTGGTACAAACGGTTAAATGTAGCGCACTTCGTTTTTTACTGGATGCGTGCACAACAAAACAGACGAAATCATCTACATATTTATTATATCTATAGATATAATTGATTGAGGAGATAGTGAAAGCGCCCTGACCTACAGTTTTTGATGTTGTTATGGTCCTGGTTGGAAAAAACTTATTATTGTATATTCTTTATTAGTGCAATTAGGTATACTTACTTAGGTGTACTTTGTAAGTAAAGCTATCAGAGACGGCTCACGACAGGTCTTGCTTTATAAACCTACTCTTCTAGTACTTACATAAAGTGATATCGGAAATAACTCGTAAACGTTTTAATTTTGAACGAGTCTGTTTACATGAAAAAAGAGTGTGCTAGGACTAATAGTACTACGGAAGCGTGTCGGTCGTGTGACGTACCGGTGTGGGGCATAAAGCATGTAGGCATTGGTGTGGTGCTGATTTGCTTCTCTACTGAGTGTAACACCTTGCGTTGCGCGTAGTGCGCCTCCTTGGGCTCCCAGAAAAACACGTAGTAGAGTGAGAGCATAATGGCCGCCAGCGACACGCAGAACACGTACACGATGACAGTGAGCACGCGCACGGTCTTCTTATCGCGCTTCCGCTCGTACAGCGCGTCCAGCACGATCTCGTGACCGCCAGCCGTGCCCAGCCGCACGGAGCCGCCGCACGAGCGCACGCTGCCCGATGTACACGACTTGCCCGACATCGTCAGCGCCGACACTAAGCACTGCCGTACCGCTTGCGACAATCCAGGTAAGTGGGACACGCTTATTGATATGGCCCAGTTCTGCTAAAGCGCCGCGGCCGACTTACTGTGCCGGGTCAAACCGACCGTGTCTACCGCTTGACACCTCTTGATGCCGACTGCTGTTACATTATTATGGCGCCCGCTTCGGAATTCATTTGTTTATCCTTTAATTTCACGCTCAGTATACGTAAATCTATTCCAGTTCCTCTGACGTAGCCATAAGATCGCGATTCATCTGTCATAGAATCGTCCCTGAACTTTCATTGTTTCCAGTTAACGAGCGTTACGATAGTATCAAAGTTTTACTATGTAGCAACTACAACTTGTTGACAATGATCGAATCTAACACAGTGTCAGTTCAAATATATCGTTAGAACAATGTCACACACGCACGACCGTGCCTGTTGAAGAGGGCCCGCACCTCGTTATATGTGTTTCGAACGTAAACAAGAATAAAGACAGGGTAACGAAATTAATTTACGCGATTGGTGTCACATTATTGTGACAGTGAGTGAAGTGCTGCGAAGGGCACGTGGCGCGGGGCGGGCGGCCCGGCGGCGGCGGCTCCGCTTGTGCCGGTAGCGGCGCGAGGCGCGACGGGCGGCAGGCGCGCGCCGGTCCGCCCACCGTCCGCGTCGTCGCGTCGAGGCAACGAGATCAATAATATGCAATAAGTACTTTTCCTATTTTTAAAATGACATATTACTATTTGGTCGTATAATTATGGCATGATTTTTTTAGAAAAGTCTGTCCGTAACACTTATAAAAATAGAATTTAATAGTACTCAGCTTACCAAGTTATCATGCATCTTACAATTTCTTGAGGTTTACATCAGATTTTAGAGCACAGATCAAGTATCAAGGTAGGTACGTGTTATTTGTTGCGCTGTAACAATGCTACTAATGCTTAGATACAATAAAATGGGTTTATTGCATCAACAAACATATTTAGGTACCTAATTATTACGATTGTATCGTCATAGGGCAGGTTGTAATATAAATCGTCGGTGCCGATGATGTGGTGGTTTTAACCACCCCGCTCAAGGTCACTGTTACGTTTCAGTCAAACGTAATAGTAAGTGTACTTACTATTACGTTTGGCTTGGCACCGACTTCATACCTTTAAAACTAAAAAAAAGGTAAAACTCTATGAAGTTATTTTTTGCTTTTTAGTTTTTGAAGTTGGTTTTTCTTTTTTTATCGGAGGCTATCATACTTAATTCTCCGCAATAATTTAGCCAAAAGCTGTGGTATCCTAGTGTTGTAATCAGTGGACTGATTAGAGTATTTATCACATCCTCAAATGGTGGATGAAAACATCGTGAAACCTTCATGCTTGAGATTTTTTTTAAATGACATTTGAAGTTTGCCAACTCTCAGTAGGCTAGCGTGCCGTGGTCGTGGTGTACTATAATAGCCTAAACCTTTCAAATGAGAGGAGGCCCGTATCTAGCAGTGGGACAATAATGGGTTGATGGTGAATAATTCAGCACGGAATACAATTAGTAGGTTGGTGCACAAGTCACAAACAGATATAAGTCACTACACTACACACTACACACCAAAATCCCCAAAAAACACGGAACAGAAATCAGACACCTCAATCCCATCGTAATGAGCCTAGCAAGTATGTTACACACGGAAAAATTTTACTCCTTAAAATTTTCAATACCTGCAAAATATACAAAATAACTATTCCCTATCAATAATAAAACAGTTGTTGATAAATTTACCTACATCAAAGTACCTTTGTAGCTCACAGATACATAAAAAATTACTAAGTAAATTGCAGTGATCCAAAACTGCCAAACCGTAGTTATATAGGGCTTTAAGTAAACACGTAAATATTCCTAAAGCCAATATAAGAGTCAACAGAATGAGGTAATTGATGTTCAGTTTGGCCACAATTGGGTTAAGCTAATTGGATTACAGGAAACCCTTCGTGTAAAACTTAATAATATGCGGATGTTGTACGATGGTTACTGCCATGTTTTTCAAAGTACCTAAGCAATGAGATGAGCTTGTATGTATAGTCATTAAACGAATCGATGTAAATTACAAAAATCATTTTTCATTTTCATTTACATAATATTGGTTAACTCGTAAAATATCTGTTTTATCTTCATATTTTAAATTCCAGTGTAGTGTATGTGATCGAAATTCTTTTCCTTTTAAATGAATTGGCCGACTTTAGATGTTTCTTTGTACTTATGGTCACCTGGATTCGTTTACGCCTCTAGTCATGCGAAGCATAGGTAAGGAGGGGGGGGGGGGTGTTTCCGTTCACTTTATTACCTTATCATATTAACCTTAAACGATAGTCCTAGCCCTTTTTTATCGGTACTCCACTTTAAAATTATATATTGTATCGGGGTTTCGTTTACAAACATAATTTATTACCTATTCTCATGTGCACCATATATGTACCTAGGTACCTACATATATTTTTGATCCGTACGGTAATCAAAACAAATCGTGTATTTAATAGCTACCAAAAATATGCGTTTTTCTCTGGCAACTAGCTAGTATACATATTAATAATAACCTCTCATTTTGAGAGGAGTCCAGTCCAGTCTCGCAATGGGACAGTAGATGGGATGATAATTGTAATAGTAGTGGTAGCTTAGAGTTCTGGCTAATGACGTTATAGGGATGTCATTGACATCCCTATATTTATATAACAACATACCAGGGGTGGTATAGGTTATACATACAAATGACACCAATTAAAGTTAGCAGACAGTGTGGAAGGCGCAGGTCGCAGAACTATTTTAACAATTAAGTAATTTTGGTGAATGTACCCAATTAACTAATTAATCGAAACTGCCAATGGCCATTCCCTGAAGAATTCCACAATACGGGATCGCCCCGTTGCCTTATTACTGTTTGAATTTGTATGAGGATTAAAATGGCCTTATTATAGATTTTTTTAAATGGAATGGAAATGTTATTTTTTTGTTTTAAGTTCATTACTTCTGCCGAGCGCTTTAATGTAAGTTTTGATCTAAATAATAAGTATCTACATTATCATTGTGTCAGAATAATTATAAAACTTTACCGGGCGGCGGCTGCAACTTTATTCGCTTGGTGACTGATTACCGCTTTTGAAACTCATGTCCGTTTTGGACTTATTGAATCTGTGCATGCATGTGCCAATATAAGCTGGATCTGTTACACTTACAACGAAAATGAGAATAACCGATTTCATCAAGTAGCCATCAACATTTTTCTATAAACACAGATTAACTCAATTTGTAAAAGAAAATACTTATTCAAATTTATTAGGTTATACATTGTTTATCGATCCAAAAATTTAACTTACTGAATTATAATTCTACCAACTGCAAACTTACACGAAGACTGGAGCTAAAGAAATCTCGGACCGCTTGTTTATTTTTCTTCTACGTACTTACCAATTTTCGAGTGATTCGATCCCATACCATTATTCCATATTTTATTACATTTCTCACTGACTCTTTAGGTACAAAGTTAGTCAAGTTAAATTTAGTTTCACTTTTAATATCTAATTCAAAAGGTTTTCATTATAATAAACTTTTTAAGCATTTATTAAATGATTTCTAGTTGCACGGTTCCAATAAGTTAATCTTATGTAGATGAATCTGGCAAATTCGTAAGTAAGGTCTTATGACGCGTACATACCAGAAGTGTTAGAGGTATGACGACTGTATCCTGGCTCGGTCTGGTTGTACGGCGGCAGCTCCGGTGACTTCCAAACCCAGATGTAGTACACGGAGAGCAGTATCGCGGCCAGCGACACTGATAGTAGATACGCAAGCACAGTCAGCACGCGCACCACTTTGCTGGCTGGCTTCTGCTTATAGATATCCCGAGCAGCCGGCGCACCTACTTCCTCCGATGCGCTGTCTTCCTCCGTCTGACCACTCTGACCACACACCGACATCCTGATATCACTACATGTTTCTATTACAGAAACGATATTTCATTAAAAAAATAATGTCCGCGGGAGGCACGTGTAGCATTCGCGGTCGGGTGAAGTGAGTGCGGCTAGCGCGGCGAGAGCGGCCGCGGCCGGGGCGGTCGAGGCGCTATCATCCTTGCGACGATGTCCGCCGCGCTGACTCTGTGCAGTGCTATTCGCAATCCGGATGCTACCGACCACCGACGAGTGACTATTTATATTTTATTTATGTATACATACGCTCTAGGGTAAAGATAATTAAATCAATCTTCCGACATGTTGTAAATAGTAAGTAGGTGAGTAAGTTCTGTTTTCTTAAAGAACGATCACCAAAATACCTTACTTATGGATGAAAAGTAAAAGAGTATGGTTTATATTGAATAGCCGGAAGATTATAACATCCGCAGGAACTTAGTCTTCTACTTCTACACTAAGTAGAAGACACGTAGAGGTATAGAATTTCGAATGAAACTTTCAAATGTAGTACTTGCGTAAAAAAGGTTAATTGGTAACATTTTCGGTTAAGTACGCTTTGGAAAGTACCTATAGGTAGTAAAATAGAATAAGTATGAGTTCATCAGTAGATACTATTTTAGCCTTAATATGGCGAATGCAAAGTAACTAATTAGTTAGTTCAATACCTATTATGAGATACCAAGTAGAAGTTAGCTGGGCGTTTTAAAACAATTTCGATTGAATTAATAAGCCTACAAATAACTACATGATGTCACTAATAAATAACATTAAAAAATAATATTTACGTTTAAGATAAAAATAAGACAGGTATAAGTTAAAAGTCAGTCTATCAATCTAGAATGTTATGCTGGTTGTATGCTGAACCGTCACGCATATTATTTCCAGTACCTACTATTATAGAGTAAGATCCCAGGGCCGCCAGACGTCACTTATTTTCTGACGAACCAAATGTGGGTTATTGAGTAGTGCTAGTATGTACTAAGAACGCATGCCTACTAGCTAACTTGCCTAGTGGGCCAATTTTCAGGTATCAGGTAATCAAGGTACATACAAATATTACTTACCTCACGTAAATTCTCCAAGCTGATTTTTACGTATATTGTAGGCAATATCCTTAAAAATAAGTCGCCAATATTCCCAGACACTTCCCGTCGGCCGTATTGCTTTGCAGACGCTTTAAAGCTCCCGAAGGAATTAATTAACTTCACGTAAATTATGATGTTCCATTGTTTATATCTCCACCAGACAACTATTTCGAAACCTTTTACGAGAAGACAGAGCGATACAAGGGGCCAATCATCCCCTAGACTTCCGCATATTCGCAATCTGGCTCACTCTCATGCGCGTTGATAATACCCTCACGCTCCTACTCACAGTGGCATTAAAATTGAATTAAGTGGGATGATTGGCTCCTATGATCGGTCTGTCATCTGTCACAACTATTTTGAAACCTTTTACTAGAATGGAACATCATAATTTACGTGAAGTTGATTAATTCCTTCGGGAGCATTAAAGCGTCTGCAAAGCAATACGGTCGACGGAAAGTGTCTGGGAGTATTGGCAACTTATTTTTAAGGATATTGCCTACAATATACGTAAAAATCAGCTTGGAGAATTTACGTGAGGTAAGTAATATTTGTGTGTACCTTGATTACCTGATACCTGAAAATTGGCTCACTAGGCAAGATAGCTGGTAGGCATGCGTTCTTAGTACATACTAGCACTACTCAATAATCCACATTTGGTTCGTCAGAAAATACGTGACGTCTGGCGGCCCTGGGATCTTGGACTATTAGTAAGAGACAAAACAAAATTATACAATTGCTGACACGTGCTCCAACCTTACACAAAGTCAGAGCATCATCAGGGTTCTCTAATAAATCGTAGAGATTTTACACTCAAATTGGGCTGCCCGATCGCGACGGGGCAAATATTTCCACATTACCGCAGATCGCAGTGAAACAACAATTGGCGAGCTCCCTAATTTACAGAAAAATCTGCAAAGACATTCCACAGGCCGACCTATCCAACCATGACGTCAAATTAAAAGTACAAAGCTGGCTCCTGGATCAAGACTACAAGAACACAGAAAAACTTATCAGTTACTCACAATAGACTCAATCACACATACTTTAAAAATGAACATACGCACACGACCTTACTACGACACTAAAGGCCATACATAATTATTTCATTAATTCTTACACTCACTCATACTCACACCCTTTCAAAACTTATACACACACACACACACGCACGCACGCACGCACGCACGCACGCAAGCACGCACGCACGCACGCACACACACACACACACATAGTTTATTATTATTATTATTAATTAGTGAGTAATCGTCATCAACTCGTCCTACATGCCTATGGCCCATTTAGGACGTCTTGCAGAAAATCAAAACAAATTATATTTTCATTGTGCAACTCATCTCACGTTACTATCAGAGTGAGATAAGGTACAGTCAGTAGCACAAGTGTCAAGTGCGAGTCGGACTCGCGCACGAAGTGTACAAAATTAGGCAAAAAATGTACATTTTTGTATGGAGGCCCCCCTTAAATATTCATTTTATTTTGTTTTTAGTATTTTTTGTTATAGCGGCAATAGAAATACATATTCTGTGAAAATTTCAACTGTCTAGCTATCGCGGTTCTTGAGATACAGCCTGGTGACACACAGACGGACGGACAGCCGGACAGACAGCGAAGTCTTAAGTTATTAGGGTTCCGTATTTAAGTGATTAATAAAATTGCTTTACAGATCTGTTGTTTCACGCAACGCCACAGAGTTGATACACTACACCACGAAAAAGTAAAGGTTTTCTTCCTCTTTGAGACGTAATTGTTTCAGATTCTTGTCTTCAATACAGCAATTCCAGTCTAAATTTAAGTCCCATATTGAAGGTTTCGATTTCGAACCAAGCCATGCACAGCTAGAGTCACAGATTTCACAGATTTGTCGGAGTCCAAAATCAAACCAAAGTCTGTCCTGTCATCACTCACTTGTGGACAAACTTCACTCACTAGTCAAAATAAACATTTTATTGTATAACCATAACCATTAACTTACCTGGTAATAGTCAAAAGCCATATATGTATGTTTACCATTCGTATTGAACGTACCTATGCTTGTAAAATTGAACAATAAACTTGGGCATGACTGTTTTTTTTTAATATTAAATAAAATAGTCTATGAACAAAACTAAAGCAAATGGGTACTAAAAATAATTAATAAAATATTGTTATATCTTGTCTTACTAACTGTACCAAACATTCATAAAGTTTAAAGTTCCATACAAAAAAATCGTGGGACGAGTTGCACAATGAAAATATAATTTATTTAAATTATCTGCAAGTCGTCCTACATGGGCCGTAGGTATGTAGGACGAGTTGATGAATTACTCCAATTAGTTGTATTTCTACGAGTAAGGTTGCCGGAGCTCCTTAGGGGAGTGACTATGCTGATAGTATGAAATTTTGGTTCGCTGTTAGTTTAGCAACTACCATATTTTAAGAAATCTCTAAAACGGTTTTTACTGTGTCACACACCTCTTGTGTGGCAAACGTAGACTACAGTAACCGCTTACTTGCCTCGGCTAGTTTGCCACCATTATGGTATAAAAAAAAGTGTATTCCCGTTCGTCCCCTAGACTTCGTCCCCCGAGGGGGACGAACGGGAATTTACAAAAATAATATTTAATTTGTTCCCGATCGTCCCAATCCTAATTCAAGAGAGGACGAATGGGAATATGTTCTTCGATTAGTGCCATTCGTCCCACTAAAAAGATTTGTGCAGAAGCCTACAGCTTATCAAATAAATGACTGTACTACGTATTTAATACTTTAACTGTAAATCCCCTTTTTTCAATCAAAATATTCGAAATTACAACCAAAAATACTGAATTGCACACTAAATTTGAACCGAATCGGTCCTATTCATAATTATTGGTTTAGGTTAGAACTGTGAAAAAGAATTAATAAATTATTCCCATTCGTCCCCCCAAAAAATTTTGAGGGACCATCGGGAAAATAAATAACGAATTCCCGTTCGTCTAGGGGACGAACGGGAATACACGTAAAAAAATAAGTTAATGTTTGTTTTACATAAATGTTGTTATTAATTGGTGATTTATTGCGTATTAATTGGAGCTATAGTCGGGACCTAATTTTCAAACCAAGTTTCATTATTTCTATATCCATCCTCTCTGTAAATCTGCCTTTGTTGATCACACAGTGGACCTCCCTAGCAATTTTCAAACGTGATCTTTACTATATTAAACGTGTCATAATATCCATAATAATATTATCGTCCCTAATGTGACCAAATTTCTGAGTAAACCACCTACGAAAGAGCAGGGAGTTCATCCATTAGACATAATTGGATTGTTATCCACGGTCCGTTGGGTCCTGTATAATATTGTGTACTCGCCGGTATTGTTCCATGTTTTCAGCAATCAATCATTCCTGTACTGGACAGCTTAGCATCGACAAGGGATTTAGTGTCATAATACTTCACATTTTATACAAATAATTGATTACGGAATGGATATATATTTCTGTTGGCCAAAGATACTCGTTGTCGTTGGCATATATTTATAATAAGCCAACAGGTAATTTATAGCGGTCGCCCACTGAATTTGGGCTATAGGTAATTTCATATTTTTTAAATACCCCTATTATACAGGCTGTATGTAAATTATAGATTTGGGTAGGTTCTTAATTTGACTGTACATTTTCTTATGGCTCCTTAACTCCTTACCTTTACAATTAATAATAATACTATACCCAGACACAGCGCCATCTATATATGTAGTTCCGAGCTAAGGCATCGAGGCTTGTGTTACGGATATTAGAAGGGTGATATACTACATAATTATACTTTTTTTTTGTAAATACATACATATTACACATAGTTACATCCATGACTCGGAAACAAATGTCGATTATCATCACTCAAACATTTGTCCCTACCGGGATTTGAACCTGGGACCCGAAGCATAGAAGGCAACGCTGACTACCGCAGGACTAACAAGGTCGTCCGTTTAATTTTGATCCGTTTAGTTTAATTGCAAACCGATTGTAAGGATACTTTTTGGAGAGTGAAATTTTTTACTTTGAAAAGAAACGTTAGTTAAACATATTAGCTCTTTAATGGGGTCATGACCCCACCGATAGGGTAATTATTTATTAATCCCATGGGATTGCACGACCTCGACGGGCTTCGATCAGCTCTGCTCACTGGACATTGGCTAGGAGGACCACCGCCTCTATTCGGGGACCCAGTGCACCGCCCGCGCACCGCGCCCCGGTGCAGCGGTGGCGTGCTTGAAAACTTTTCGCGAGTATCTTGATAAATAAGGACAAACATTTGTATTATTTGACTTATAAGTCGAGCTAAAATTAAAATTATAAAGCAAATACATTTTGTTTTCGAGAAATCAGCCGAGGGTAAATCAGGTTCATTGAAGAAGTTAAATAATAATTCAGTATTATCTAATCTCTAATATAGAAATTCTAAAAACTAACATCTATTATCTAATATGGAAATAAAATCCTTTTAGAGGTTCGGTAGTTTGTTGGGGTGTCAAGAAATGTACAATCGCGTGTTTCAGTAAGGTCCACTATTGCGAAATGGAAAATCATAGGTAGGTAGGTACCTAGTTATCGGTAGTTTGTGCATAAGAACACGACTGTGCAGTTGAATACCGTTACAGGGCGCTCTAGGCTGAATATACAATTACTTGAAATTAATGTTCGAATTTATTTATGACTTTCACAAGATATGATGTGTTACATACATAATTCAAATATCTTGTTTTGTTATTTAACTTAGTATATAGCCTCAGCTTTGTGTAGGTCAAAGAGCATATATTTATAATTGTGCCCAAAATGATAGCAAAATCGATAGCTATAAACCTCCCAAATAAATCGTTATTTCCGGTGCGAAAACCATGGGAATAAAGCCGTGAAATCCATTCTCTAGTTTGGAGATTATTGAATTCAGACGGATAATCAAATGTGATGGACGGGAGTGGTTTACTATAATGTACATTTATATTAATTAAAGATTTGTTAAAGGTAAGGTTAAGGTTATTTAAGTTTTATTATTTAGTACAATGTACTAAAGTACAATGATCAGCAGGTCGCTAGTTACAAAAAAAATATGGACATTATTTTCCGTCATATCCAAGAAAAAACTACAACAGCTCGCTTTTCAAACTTTAAAGTTTGCTTTTGCGACTCTCCAGCAGCATCTGTTTGAGAGCTCTCCGTAGGATCTTGCCGGATGGGTTCTTTGGTATAGCGTCCACGAATATCACACCGCCGTGCAGTCGCGAAATTGTAGATAACTGGGGAACAAAACCACTGATTACCAATTTCATCATTCAATTCAATCTGTGTATGAAATATGCAAATTTTAATATGGCCGAGATATGCTATGAGTATTTATTAATCCAAATCGCTAAAGAATTCGATGAAGTTAGATAGATATAGGTAAGTAAAAGTAATATGCGTGTAACATTAAATAAGGTTAAACAAATAGTTAATATGTTATTTAATAATATGTGGTTTAATATTATATTAATATTAATTTCAATTTTTACCCAACTTTAAAAATGGAGGAGGTTCTCAATTCGATTTTTTTTGGACTGGGTGAACCTATTTTGATGATTCTTTTTATTTCAATTTGGTTCAGTTCTGACATTTGAAGTCAGTTTTTTCTTTCAGAAACATTATTCACAGAATTATGTTATGTTTTTATGTTAATTTTTGAATTTGTATGAGTGTTGTTAATTCTCTACTGTAAGTTTATGAATAGATCAATCATCAATTATCCTATTTGATTATTTATAGAAGATGCTGCAGAAGGGACTAGCATAAAGGTTGCCTTAACTTATTTATCTATTCCATAAACCAGAACTCAATTTAGCTTAACTCCATCTTGGTTGATATCTTAACGATATTAGAGAGTTATTATTTGGAACAGAGAACACATTACA
Organism: Craniophora ligustri; assembly: GCA_905163465.1. Lineage (NCBI taxonomy): Eukaryota > Metazoa > Arthropoda > Insecta > Lepidoptera > Noctuidae > Craniophora > Craniophora ligustri. Next base: position 8,400,482 of record LR990972.1, read on the forward strand.
AAAACGATATAATAAAGTGAAAACGTTGAATAGCTACAAAAGTTACAAAACAAACTGTGGCGTAGCTATAACGCCCCGCTCCTAATGGGAAGAAAAGTTGTTCCATACATTTAAACTTTCTATTATCCTATATATCTTTTAAGACATGATATTGTTTGGTACCTACCTGAATAATGTAAAAATGCAACATTTCCGAGCCAGTTCAGTGTCTGGACTTGTCAAATAAAGAGCTTACGTCATTACAAGAAGTAGTCACCTAGGACAAAATATTATGCTATCGCAAGACATATACACTAAGTAACTGCCCAAGGCATTTGGTAATTTGTAGTTACTGTAGAAGCTCTTAAGTATCAGGAAGCCTAAAAGGCTTATCCTATTCCATTAAATAAGCAAATGGTCTGTGTTTAATATTACGAGCACTTTTTTCAAACACTCGCCACAAAAAGTTTGTGGCGACTAGATTTAAAAAAGAATTCTTAATTTTGATTGACTTACACGTGCTGCAGTAAAGTCAAGCAGTTCCTTTTTTGTGACGGTAGCGCCGGGCTTCTTGACGACGAAGGCGGTGGCCAGCTCGCCGGAGGCCTCGTCTGGAGCTCCGACCACGCCGCACTCCGCCACACCCGGGTGCCCCAACACCACGCTCTCCACTGCCGCTGGTGCAACCTGCCCATACGTGCCGCATATACATATTTTGTAAACTTAACCATAAGACTTATTTTATAGGGTTGCATACCTGACTCACTTTGCTGTATGTAGAGAAGATTACATTCACTATACGTATTACCTACCCAGTATCCTACTTTATTATCCAGCACATGGATGGAACATATACATATTTATATCGATACTACGTAATTTTGAAATTGGCTGTCGGGATCAATACATATGAGTACACCCTAGTAAGTAGGTACTTATCTTCCGACCATTTGCTCGAAGTAGCGGCTGCCACTCTGGTGTTGAATATCTAATATTTTATACGAAATGAGTGCCATCAGCCCTTCGCAACTAATTACTGAGCAATTAGTTATTAGATCTTGGATCAATGGATTTTGTAGATTTCTATGTACCACTAGCGATCGTCATAGGTATTTGCGGATCTTTGTGTTCAGCCTATACATGGGATTCAAAATACTTATATGTAAAGCCTCGGCAATAGCTAGTGATAAGATATTACAGATTAAAACTATAAACTTATAGCAACCACACCGAGATATTTTATTATCGTCCTAATCTTTTATTATAGGTACGCAAATAATTACTTACCGACATACTTAGATGTAGATAACAGATAAGTGATCGTAAATTGTAACGAATTTTCTCATCGATAAATCTCTAAACAATTATATGAATTTCACTGTCTATAAAATGAAAACAAAATGTTTTGTAGGATACTGAGTACCTGAGATCCCTTATATTTAATAAGCTCTTTGAGTCTATCCACTATGAAGAAACATCCGTCTTTGTCATAGTATCCGACGTCTCCGGTCTTCATGTAGCCCTCCTCATCAAATATGGAGCGGGTAGCGGCCTCATCTCCCACGTAGCCTTTCATTATGATAGGCCCCTTTAAGCAGATCTCACCATTTTCATTTGGGCCAAGTTTTTTCCGTGTTACTATGTCTACCACCTGTAAATTCATTTGCAATATTATTACATAGTATACGATGTAATTTAAAATTGCAATACTTAAATTTACATCAAAAATTAATCAAAGCAATTACTTTAGCCTTTACTCCGTGAAGAGGATAACCACCGCTTCCCGGTTTTCTCAAAGTCTTATCGTCATTGATGTCCTTCGTAGCAGCCAAGGAAGTCTCTGTCATACCGTACCCTTGGAATATACCCTTACAATTCCGCATACTGAAATTTAATTAAATGTAGAGTTTTGGGAATATACATAATTATCATAATGAGCCCAGTCAAATTTTTAACCGACTGCAAAAAAGGACGAGATTCTCAATTTTTTTTATGTTTGTTACCTCAGACTTTCCACTGGGTGAACCGATTTTGATATTTTTTTTAATCATACTCATCTGTACCTAAGTGCTGCGCAGTCTGCGGACGTGCAGATTTAAATGATAAAAACACTTTACTTTAAAGGTTTAATAATAATTTGCTAAAAATGTATTATAGTTAATAAGTCTGGACTGCCATAATTATACAAATACATATAGTTAATTTTAATAGCCGCTAGTGAGCGGCGAGTGGTGAGTACCTATTAGCTCAACAAAACCTATAATAAAACATAGATAATTAAGACAGTAGCATTAAAGCACGTGCTACAAGCCTACTAGTTAAAAAAGGTCTCTATACTACCTAATCCAAATCATGTCCTTACCGTTTCAAAGCCTGGTCAATAGTTTCGGCTGTCAGTGGAGCGGCACCACACCAAACGGAGGTGATAGATGACAAGTCATATTTTTCCACTATCGGTGCTTTCGCCAGGAACACGACGATTGGCGGTACGGCTGCCAAACTAGTTACCTATTATTCATTCAAAGAGGTATTAGTTTACACACATTCTGATCTTAGAGCAAACGCGTCTCGTTACAGCCGGAGGAACAATGCTAGATTAGCAATTTAAGCATTTGCTTGAGGCATCCCGTCTAGGGGGGCACGAGACCGGGTGGGCGCGACTAGGGGAGTCCGCCCGCCCGACCTGAAAATGGCCCCAAGTAAGCGGCGCGCGTGTTTGTCACACGTGCACCTGCGCGGAGGATGCGAGGCGAGCGATGCCTCGCTCCTAGCCGGGGTCCAGCGACCAAAGCTGGACCGAAGCCCGCCGGGGTTGTAGTGCATGCTTTTGCGAATCCCATGGCCCCGGCAATTGGGTTGGTGGCGTTGACTGGTGCGGTTTTTTAGTCGGTAAACGCTCATGCGGAGTCCGACACACCCTGTCGCCTCCCCAGGCGACGGGAAGGTCCGTAAAGGATTTTTCCGCAATAAAAAAAAAAGAAAGTGGGGCACGAGACGACCGAGAAAAAAAAACCGAGCGTACGAATCCGCGGGATCAACGGAGATGGGGCTAAAACAAAAAGGTCATCCCACTTTTAAAGTGGTCTGCAGTTAGGTTTATTGTTTAATATCAGTGGGATGAGTTTTGTTAGCCACACCGCCCTCAATTTTAGGGTATAAGCACGTAGAGCCTAGGGCGGCTGTATACGTGTCATACACCTTAATACTTTATGAACAATTTAGATACTTTGACTATCTAACATTCTTTTAAAAAATCTATTTATATAATATCAAATTTTTGTCCAACTATTAGCGTGAAGTTATTTCTGCTCATTATAGTAGCATAGTGGTTCGGCACCTGTTACATTCGTTGACGGATGGACTTTATTCATAAAATATCAATCATCTACCCATATACCGTCCTACTGCAGGGCATGGGTTGAGTTTGAGTATGTGCCTTAGGATTGAAGTCGAGACTGTCGTCTTCACAGTCCATTAGTCGCACCACTAGGCTATTACAGTTATTTGTGTGCAAACATATAAACTATACATTATTACATCGTACCTTGTACTCTTGTATCGATGCTAAGTATTTGAGAGGATTAAATCCATTTAAATACACAAGCTTTTTCTTTATCAAGATATAGTTGATTGTTGACATTAATCCATAGGCATGGTACCAGGGTACTATCGTCAGTAACACGGTGTTTGTGGGGTTTTCTTCAGCTCTGAAATATAAAACAATAATATAATGTAATATGTCGCAACCAAATAGTATAATTCGCCGTTTTACATCACGGCTAGCCGTTTTGCAAAACAACGCAGTTTTTCTTCGATTGAATGCGGCTCAATGAACATCCGCCGGAATGTATTCGGCGCCATACATTGTTCAACACGGCTAGGCGTAATGTCAGTGAGTGAGTTGTTATGCGCCGCTTTGAACATTTTTAACACTCGTGGTGTTGCCTGACATTACAACCACAATGGCGTCGGAATAATAAATTATGGAATCCAGTGTTCACTGTTCGGCGGAATCCTACTTATTGGTGTAAAAAATATGACCATAAAAATATGGCCGGTGCGATCAGGTTAGGTTAGAACTGCACCCCCCCATTCTGGGGTTCTCGGCTTGTCGTGCCGGGGGGGCTTAGTAGCCGCGGAGAGTGATGGCTCCGCGGTGAAGCGAAGTGGAACCCTGAGAGGTCGGGCCGCTCCGACACGGGCTTTTCCCAGGAAGCCTGGTCGTAGATTGGCCCTGTCGCGGGCACCTGCGGGTGTGCCCAGCCCAGCAGGTTGCCTGCGACGAGGCGGAACCTGCCGTTCCGGCAGGATGCCTGCGTAGGTTGCGGTGTCGTATGGGAGGCACCGCAACTGAAGCGGGCCGCGGTGTCGTATGGGAGGCTCCGCGGCTGAAGGTTTTCGGGGCCGCGGCGGGAGAGGACTGTCGGTAATGAGGTGGGCGGGGCCACAGCCGCTGAACTGTAATCGCGGTGGGGCCGCAGGGGAAGAAAAGTGTCGGTATTCCGATATCGATCTCTTCCTATCCTCTGCGGCCGAAAACGGGGCTCAGGTGGAGCCAAAGTGGGTGGCGCCCACTCGAGGGGGAAATGCCGCATCGAGTGTGCACACGCTCCGCTGCGTCGAGTGTGCGCGCGCTCCGCAGCGTCGAGTGCTCCCGCGCTCCGCGGCGTCGAGTGCCCGCGGGCTCCATGGCGTCGAGTGCACGCTCCGCGGCCAGTCTGGGGACCGAAAGGGCGGTCCGCCACCGCCGGGGTCGCGAAAGAATATTTCAGTTCTCGTAACCCCGGCACTCGGTAGCGTGACGAAAAGATCCCGTGTGGTTTTAGTCGGTAGTCATCCACTATGGGTGGAGTCCAACATATCCCCGTCGTCTCCCCGGGCGGCGGGGAATGCGTAAATGCATTTCCACACGGCTAACAAAAAAAAAAGGTTAGAACTGCAACTCCCGCGCACGTGCCGAGCGAGTGAAGCGAGCGGTGTCGCGGCTGCGGCCGGCGTATTTTAGAACCGAATACTTTATATTTTAACTATGATGATAATCATTTTTTATTAGTAATGAAAATCTTTTTTATTTAGTAAATATGGTAACCCTACAATCTAAATATTAGTATGTACTTACGATGCGGCTAAACGTGAGCCGTTTTACTGACGAATGTATCGCAATGACAATCCGGCTTACCGTTGCAACGCCGCTTTACGAAACGGCGCTGTTTTGCAAAACGGCTAGCCGTAATGTAAAATAGTGGATTATACAATTTGGCTGCGACATATAAATTATGCTTTTGTTTTAAGACATGCCCGCTACAGTTTCTATAACATACACGGTTTAAATAAATTGCTGATAATGTTAAAAATGTTATGTTAAAAAGTCGATCTCGGTTGTCGTTCGAATAGCCATCAGTTATGACAATCGCTAGTAGGTATTAAGTACCTACTCAGAAACACTCATAAAGCCTGAAAGGCAGTTTATCCTAACGAGATCGGTCATTAGTAATGGAGATCCGGAGAACCGATGGGAAACGCTTCGAGCGAAAAATCAGTGTCACTTTAAAAAATAAATTTAGATTTATGTAAGTACGTAACACGGTTAGTAGATTTTTTGTAATGTTATTTATATGGTGGTGTTATAAGTTTGACGTGTCTGTGGGTGTGTCTGTCTGTGGCATCGTAGCTCCCGAACGGATCATCATCATCATCATCAACCCATTACTGTCCCACTGCTGGGCACGGGTCTCCTCTCATCTGAGAGGGATTAGGCTATAGTCCACCACGCTAGCCCACTGCGGGTTGGCAGACATTACATGCCATCGAGAAAATCTCTCAAGCATGCAGGTTTCCTCACGATGTTTTCCTTCACCGTTTGAGCATGTGATAAATACGCACATAACTTCCGAAAAGTCAGTGGTGCGTGCCTTGGGTTTGAACTCGAGACCTCTGACATCTCAGTCCACTGGTCACGCCGCTAGACTACCACAGCTCTTCCCGAACGGATGAACCGATTTTAATATTGTTTTTTTAGTCGGGAGTGTTTTTAGCTATTTTTCACGAAACATTGATCCAAGATAGCCGTCACAAAATGTCAGGGGTTTTTAATTTTAATTTTATTTAATTAGTTATGAATGAATCGCCTTACAAAGGTATGATATATAAATAACACTGGATAGTTACTCAAAACTGGACGCGGAGTACAACACGTTGAGGTGAGTGAGCATGACTCCCTTGGGCAATCCTGTTGTTCCTGATGAATACAGTATATACGCGACATCAGACCATCCCTGGACCTCCTCTGGTTCGTATTCCCACGGGTTTGTCTGTGCTAACATGCTCTTGTATTCAATGACGCCACCCGCGACTGGTTTGCCATTAAATTGAATTACGGTACTTGACACAGATTTGATTGTATCAATATTTCGTTGTAGTCCCACTTCAGATGCGAAAATCATTTTTGGTCGTGATATATTTAGAACGTGCGTCATTTCATCTGAAAACAGAGATCAAAAGTTACTCAGGTGGATAATAATCCGGTTGTTATAAAATATACCTTAAATATTGCTCCATAGGACCTCCTATGGAGGAATATTTAAGGTATATTTTACGGAAATACCAAGCATAGCTTTCTCTACCTCGTCTCTACCTAGAGAGGAGGTGGAGAAAGCTATGCTTGGTATTTCCATACGATATGGAATTAGTGATGAGAATAATCCATAGGAGAATTACTAAAGTTGCCGACTTAGCTGATAGAATTAGTAACCTAAAGTGCCAGAGCTGGATATATACTATAGTCGTAGAACGGCTCGCTGCTATGGCAGAAAGGTTAAAACAGACGTCCTGTTAAAGATTGCTGGAAACTGTTGGATACAGGCGGCGTTTGTTTAGCTGAGGGCGTTTTTTGGCTGATATGAAATCGATATAAATTAATTTGTATATAGTACTTAAGAAGTAAGTGCTCATAATTAATTGACCTTTAGTGTATAGGACATTGAACGTGGTAAGAGTAGCTCCGCAGCACAATACGGCAAGCGCAGTGGGCAGGAACTCATCTCGGTTCTCGCTGCACAAACCGATCACATCGCCTCGCTTCACCCCCAACTTCTTGAGTCCCGTTGCCACATTTACAGTAGTAGTTGTAAATTGGGGTTTCTGGATCAGAGGAGATCCAGAAACACCCAATTTACACTATCATTCGTTTTATTCAGAAGAATTATCAAGGGCCTCTATATTTATCTACTCAAATTACCAAAGGATCTGAATCAAATGAAGCACCCCAAAATCTATGAATAATTTCAAACCATTCGTTCAAGTTACTTAATCGTCAATCGATTTATCGGTAAATTTTTATATATTTATGATATGAACTGGGCAATCAGTACATTCTATTTTATCATTCATACATTCAATTATTCACGAGAGGAGATCTAGAAGCACCCAACCCACAAAAAAATCCAGACTGGACCAAATATCAACTTGTCCATGCGGGAATCGAACCCACGACACTTGGTTTAGATGGTTAAAGAACAAGTGCGTGCATATAATTGTGACCATGTCTTAACCATTAAGCCAAACGTGTCGTCAAATATGAGACAAAATAACGGATCACTTTATGCACTTTGTTTATTTTAATGAAGCGTGTGTGTGTGATGGCATCATTCATTCAATGTGCTTCCCATATATGGTTTTCATTACAGATTTGTCAAATGACACGTATTACATATTTCATTTAGAAGTTTGTATTCAATTAGATACATGTTTTATTTATTTATTTACTAGTTCTTGATACTAATATACTCTTTATAATCATGATTGGACAGGATCGGGAGGGATGGTAAACTTATTATAAAAAAAGCAAAAGCAAACATTACTTCATAATAATTTTATTATCAAGGCACCATTTATTTATACATAATACATTTTTTAAAGCACATACAGAGCTATGATAAATACAATGATAAACATCTTGGGAATATTTATATTGATCGTATAGACTTATCAAACTAGGACAACCTTTAACTTCTAAATCAAATATATTTCTATTACTATTTTCTAAAATATGCTTTAGCCATAAAACTTTTTCTGAACCTTTAACGTAAACATATTTATCTCTTAATATATCTGAAACCAAAATCCGGTAATTGGAAAAGGGTACAAAGCCTTCACTCCAGTATATCTTTCTATTACGTTGAATCCAACTGACTTGCTTCTTTTCTGCTTCCGATAAATTTTTAAATGAAAATGGTGGCTTAATCAAAAACACTTGTAGTTTTTTGTTATACAATATAGCGATTTCTTTTACTATAAATTCGTTTGCTTCTGTTGTAAAGCCTTGAATATCAACAATAGCAATCATGATAACCTGCGCACAATATTGCTGAGAGGTTTGTATTCCACAAGTCGATCATTTATAATCAAACAATACGCAGTTGTCTTATCTGGTATTGGTGTGGAACATTCAATTTCCAGCCGTACGTCCACTGGGCCTGTTTTTAGACAATCGTTTTGTCTTGAACAATCTAAGATAAAAAGGGGGGCTTTTTCTTTAAAATCTTTTAGATCTAGCAAGGGGTCTACAGGACTGTTGTAATACGACTGACGAAATTTCACATACATTTCATATAATATACTATACTTGTTCTCAGAAAACTTTAAACTCAAAGGTTCATAGGGATAATATTGCGAATTCAGAAAGAGCGTTACGTTGGTCACTTCACAATGATCAAATAGTGAACTGTCTTTAGATTTATTATTTCTCCTATTAGTTTGCAAGCAGAATATAACATATCTAGGTTTTTCTAATTGTGAAGCAGTCTTAACTGACCAAGAATGCTTTGTGGTTTTAGGGAGTAATGGATACTCATATAAATCCCAATTCCTAAAAGCCATTTGTCAAAGTCAAAATATCATTTATTCAAAGTAGGCCAAATTTAAATGGCTCTTTTTGAACGTCGACAATAAAGACAGCCCCCAAAAACGCCCGCCCTTCACCGCTTCCTAGTGTTTTTGCTGGGAAGAAGAAGCGGCGCAACAAACTCCCCAGCACACATTTCTGTCTGTTTATATAATAAGTGATTCTATACAATACTATAATCAGTATACAATATAGAGTGCAATCATTACCTATGGTTATGTGAGCTAGCATATACCAATCCATTTTACCAAGCCGAGATATAAAAACTACTGATATAGAAATACAGAACAACCGATGATAATGTTAACACACTCTTGGCCTCCATTTCTCTGTATGTGCCCGCTCACACTTACACATCTCAACAATTACATTTTACAAAGTAGACTGCTATCTTGGACTAATCCGGCGACCATCTACTGTTATCACTAAAATAGTCACTCAAATTATAATAAGCCTTCTTAATAAGGCAATTTTTTACTTTACTTTTGAATACGTCAGTCGGTAGATCCAAGATATCAGTAGGTATTCCGTTATAAATACGTATACCAACCCCCTCAAACGAATTATGTACCTTATGTAAACGGTGACTGGGGGCACACAATTTATGTTTATTCCGTGTATTAATACTATGAACGTCACTGTTTTTACAATAGGAATGTATATTTTGCCTTATATGTATTATGTTGGCATAAATATACTGCGATGCAACAGTCAAAATACCAATGTCTTTAAAACGTTCCCTAAGAGAAACTCGAGCCCCTAGCTGATATATGGAACGAATAGCTCGCTTTTGTAAAATAAAAATACTTTCTATATCAGCAGCTCTACCCCACAATAGAATTCCATAGGACATAATGCTATGAAAGTAACTAAAATAAACAAGTCGAGCAGTGTCTACGTCAGTGAATTGCCTAACCTTTCTGACCGCATAAGCAGCGGAGCTAAGTTTCCCCGCGAGGCATGACACATGTGGGCCCCATTGAAGCTTGGCATCTAGTGTAATACCTAAGAATACTGTAGAATTGACGGTCTCAAGTACTTCTTTATTGACAATTAAGTTGGGTCCTAGATTTTTCACGTTAGGCAAACTAAACTTTACACATTTTGTTTTTCTAGCATTTAGTACTAAATTATTAACTGTAAACCAATGCATTACCTGAACAAGTGCACTATTTACGTCGTCAAAATGATCTCTATTTCTATCTACTTTAAAAATAAGCGAGGTATCATCAGCAAACAGTACTACATCACAAATGGATCTCAGATAATGTGGCAAATCATTTATATAAATTAAAAAAAGGAAAGGGCCTAAAATTGAGCCTTGTGGTACACCCAACTGCACAGACAATCCAGATGATTTTGTATTGTTGATATTTACGTACTGTATCCTACCACTTAAATAAGAAGTTAAGATATTAAGTGCCTTACTTCGAATCCCGTAATGTGCAAGTTTACAAATAAGTGTTTTATGGTGGACACAATCAAAAGCCTTCGAAAGATCACAGAATACACCAATAGCGTTCTGCGAATTTTCCCAAGCGTCAAAGATGTGTTTCAGTAATGCAACTCCTGCGTCTGTTGTTGAACGACCCTGTGTGAAACCATATTGTTCAGAGTGTAGGAGGCTATTTACATTAAAATACCTTAGTAATTGCTTCAATAAAAGTTTTTCAAAAATTTTACTAACAGTTGGTAAAATGGATATTGGTCTAAAATTACAGAGTTCGTTTTTACTTCCAGATTTAAATAGGGGGATTATTTTGCTATGCTTCATTAGGTCTGGAAAAGTACCTATGTCAATACATTTATTAAATATTACAGATAAATAAGGAGAGAGTATATCTATCACTGATTTTAAAACAGTGACAGACATATCCCATAAGTCACCAGTTCTTTTTAATTTTAAAGATTTAAATGTATTTAAAATTTCACTAGGAGTTACATGATTAAATACAAAAGTAGCTTGAGACCTAGGCACACTTTCACGAAGTAAATTTTCAGCATCGGTAGAAGAAGAACCTAAGGAACTAGTAGTAGTTATGGGTATGTTAGCAAAGAAACTATTAAAAGCGTGTGCTACATCAAAATCGTTAGTAAGCATCCTATTGTTATCAATTATCTCGAATTTATTCTCTCGTTGTGAAATCTTGCCAGTCACATTATTGATAACTTTCCAAGTTGCTTTAATTTTATCATCTGAGTTTTTAATTTTATTGCTCAGATATATTGACTTGGCCATTCTGCAAACCTTTTTAAACATTTTTGAATATTTTTTAACATAATCTACGAAGGATGCGTCATATTTATAATTTTTCATATCATATAATTCATATAATTTAGCTCTACTCTTATAGATACCCGGGGTTGCCCACTCGTTGAATTTAGTGGTACCTTTAAGTTCTATTGTCTTCGTCTTGAAGGTGTTTAGAAACACATTATTTATTACTTTAAATATATTGCCGTACATAACATCTGGATTGTCGTGCTGCAATAAGGAAGGATGGACATTAGACACTACTTTGGCTTTAAAGCTATGAAACCTACTTTTTGTTAACGGCCTGCAAGTAATTTTAGGTAGTTTATTTTCAGGCGATTTGATAAACTTAGCAATTTGTCCACAGTGATCAGATTTTAAATCATTTACAACTAAAGTATGTGTTGCATCACGGTTGCAAAATATGTTATCTAAACAAGTGGAGGATGATGCTGTAATCCTAGTAGGCTCCAGAAAAAGATATTTTAAATTAAATGATTTAAATAAGTTAATTAGCCTATTACTTAAGGAAGATCGTTCCAATATGTTGACATTAAAGTCGCCGCACACTACTATCCCCTTCTTATAGGATTTTATTTTGTTTAGAGATTCCTCCATTACTTTTTCAAAACAATTAAAGTCACCTGAGGGTGGACGGTACACGCAAATTATAACGAAACACTCTAGTTCAATACAAGATAACTCAATAGTGCGCTCAACAGAAAGATTCAAGATATCTTTACGTTCTTTACATTTTAAACAATTCAAAACAATAATCAATGACCCGCCGTGTATAGCTTCTTTTCTGGTGAATGCACTCTGTACAGTATAATTTTCAGTGTTTAAGTATTTAATTTCAGGGTTTGTACACCAGTGTTCAGTTATACACATAATCTGAACATTATGGTGTTCCATAAACAAACTTAATTCTAATTCCTTGCCAGATAGACCTTGCATGTTTTGATGAACAATGATCAGTTCATGAAGCCTACCTGTTGTCTTACCTGTTAGTTTAAAACAGGTTGCGGTGGAGATAAACAAACAGGTTTATCACTAGATTGTAAATTACTAACTGTAATATTATTATTACAATAAATAGTCTTTGTTACACTGTGTGTAATGTTGTCAGATTGTAGAGAGAATGCTAAAAGGTTAGCAATTTGTCGCTTATAAGTAAAGGGCAGGTACATAGTGTATTTTGTTAGTATATATTGCCTTATAAATATGTTAGTATCAAAAAACATAATAGTGTCATGATGACATGTTATATTATACATATACATATTTAATTTGTGTATGTGTCTATTTTGAGTATCTGTTAGACTGCTAGAATATGGTAAAGCACACATAATAAACCGACATCCAGTTTTTGTCGAGAGACTTAACATAGTGTTGACATTTTCTTCAATGTCCCGTTTCTTAACAGCTAGACTGTCACCATATAACAATATGACAGAAGAATTACAATTCAGTGTAGTCAATGTTAAGTTTTTAATTGTATTACAGTAACTGGCATCTGGTGAACAATAATTAATTACTGAATGTTTGCAATATCTACTAAGCAGACTACCATAACCCTGTCCAAATCTATCTGAAAAAATATGTACATTTTTTTTAGAATCTGAATTACTACTTAATTTTTTATTATCAATTGTAATAGAATTAACAGCAAACTCTATTGTTGACAGTGGAGACGGTATTGACGGTATAAGGGAGTGTGTGTCATGCACAGGACTAGGAGGGGGAACTGAACGGGCGCAACTGCAAGAGAGGTTGTTAGTCAGGGACTCATACCTTTCTGCGCTGTACCTGACCAGATCCACCAGCTCACTGGCCTGCACCATACGTTCACTCAGTTGTTTTTGAGTGGCCTCATACTTGTTAAAGATGTCTTGTCTTTGAATAGGTTTATCTCTTTCTAAATGTTTTAAAAGTGTCAGTCGTTCTCGATCTGAAACTTTTATGTGGGGAACCCTCCATTGAACTCTTTGTATATCTATTTCAAAATGAGTAATATCATCAGTAAGAATAACACTGTTTAGGTTAGAGTTACTTCTATTCATTATAAGTTCATGTTTACAATTTATCACAATTTTGTTATAATCCTCTGCAAATCCTAATAACTTGTTTAAAGGTATCACAGCACTAAAATGCCCATCACTTTGGAACCCCTTTAAGTTCCAACCCCATAATGCAGCAACTTTATTTTCTGCTTCATTTAATGAGATATATGATTTTATTGTCGACGTTATTCCTGAATTTTTTATACGATCTATTTCAATACCATTCATTTCGTACCTGATGTCTTGAAACAAAAACATAACAGGGTTATTAGTGAACGTCACAGTTTTCTTGATCGGATTCCCATCTTTACCGAACAGCCTTGCCTGACCTTCGATGTAAATTGAACTGGCTGATGGTAGCACGTATATGTCTTGCTGGTGTATGGGGATTCTGATTTCATCATTTTCTCTAAAGCTGTTATTGTAGGGATTGTATGAATGGACTTCATAACTTTCGATTGAAGTATCAAAGTGCGGTAATTCAGTAAGCTGTAGTATATTCATATTTTAAAACCTAGAGCTTTAAGAAAGTCTTTATTTGTTTTAGTCAATTTCTTCACTATTTTCTTGCGTCTATGCACTTTAGTGAGCTTAGATGGAATGAGACGTTTTATTTTTATTGGAGTGTTTTTATAATAAACTATCATTTTGTTTTTCTTAAATGAAGGCGTAATTCAATATATTTTTTTTCTCCAAAGTCAATGCAGCGGTTAAACTGGTCGATAATCCTAACAGATATAGATGGAATTATATTTTTGTTTATTGGAAAGTAAATAACACTTCGCGGTATTTCTATGTAACAGTGATCTGGACCAGTATCAGATACAAATTCATGAATAAAATGAGTTGTTAAGCCGTTACAGTATGAACTGTTTACAAGATCACATTCGATTCTGGTTACAGATAGACCGCTGTTGTTGATTGTCACATTTGGTCTTGAATTTAGTACCGAAAAGTGTAGCAAACCACACTCGTATTGATCAGATAAATGTAGCGGTGGTTGAAAGTACGAAATCAGTTCAGATGTATTTCCAGAGATGGTAACCGTTGTAGACATGCTTGCATACTAAACACATTTTGATGATCACGTTTATTTTATTCCTTGATTAGACCAGAATTTTTGCAAGAATTTTAAGCAGAGATGACCACAATTGTATGGGTGATCCCGTTGTATATTGTCATAATTATATTGGACTTTAGAACCTACGTATTTTATGAATTCCTTTGGAGGCTTAAGATTTCCGTAACTGTCGAAATACTCAATGTAATTATTATATTTTGCATAGGCTACCCAATGAGAACCTGGATTTTTAGAACTATCTAAATTAATAACTCCACACTCTTTTTTAAAAGGATATTTAGGGAGTTCATCTCTCATAAATACACCTCTAAAATAAGGAATACTGTTTCCAAATTTTAAAATATCAAAGTTAGTTAAAGCTCGTTTGGGTAGCCGATATCTTAGTTTTTTTCTTTAGATACAAAAATTCCAAGCCCATCTTTATGTGGTTTAAGGTGTAATCCTTTCCCGATACATAGAGCTTCCATTTTTTCATTATGTCTCTTCGATTCAATGAATATCTTTTTAGCCATCTTATATTCATTAATGGTTTTCGCAATACCAGCTGCACCGCCTGCTAAAGCTCCCACCGCTGATAACCCCGCAAAAATAGGAATCAAAGGTAATACACCACCAGTTTTTGGTATAGGAATTACACGAGGAAGTTTAAGGGATGAATTATCAGCCAATTCTCTGGCGGCGGCAATAGCTAATTCTATAGCCATCTTCTTGGTCTTTGGTTTTAATTTTTTGATGTGTTTTTTAGTTTTAGTAATAACATTATTCAATTTACTTTTTAACCCTTTTCCAGAAGTAACTTTTTGAGAATTCCTTTTGCTACTTGTTTTTAAGCCAGAACCAGTTTTGATTTTGGCAGACATAGCTTTGCTTACTAAGCGTGCCGCGATTTTTTCACCTACACTCGCATCCAAAGCAATTGCTCGCCTTTTCGCCATTTTTAATAGAATTAAATCAGCCTTGTGCCGATCTTTTAAGTTTGATGATTTGTGATAAGCAATGTCGTGATTTTTGCAATATTCGTCTAATTTGTTAATACCACTATCTCCACGTATAAGTCTTTTAATTAATTTTGTACCTGGACCACAGTAATTGTATCCAGGTAAATGTAATTCAAATGGTAAATTATTTATAAGCCAATTGAGAAGACTACTCTCCCCAAAACACATTATAAGACTGATGAATCTAAATTGAACGTACTAATAAATACTTAAACGATTCATCTACGATTTTGTTATTAGCTTAATGTTATAGTAATATATTCGATTTATCAATCCAACTATTTTCAGCTGCAGATAAACCTAACCATTTTACTAAAACCTTGTCACCTTTTCTTCTGAGAACTTTTTCAACTAGATATACATTGGGTTGTTTTGTTTTTTGAAGCTCTTGCGAATAAAATGCACCTAAAATGGGCTGACCTCTAATAGTATCTTCAATTAAGTAAGTTACAGGGGCTGTATTTTGTATTTTACGAATTTTAAATATTTCTGTTGACCAATTGGGAGTGTAACCTTTTTCAAACGTTCCTTTATATTTACTGATACGCACATAATCACCTACTTTGTACTTACTTTTTAAATTATCATTTTTTAGCAACTTTAAATACCTTACTAATATCACTTTTTTATTAATATTGTCTACATTAGCAGGAATTTCATTAATAGTACGATGGTAAGTGTGATTGTATTTGTGAATAACATCATTGAGGGTATTATTTATCCAATTGTAATTGCCTTTTAAACTAAATTCCTTATAAATTTTAGATTTCAATGTTCTGATAAATCGTTCAACAATTGAAGCCTTTTTTGTTGAGAAGGTTGAATAATGGTTAATATGATACCATTTTATCAGCTGCTGAAATTTGTTATTATAAAATTCTGTTCCATTATCCGTTTGCAGATTTTTAGGAACACGCCCTTTTTCTAACAAAGTTTTGAAAGAGTTACACACATCTTCTTTGGTTTTACTTCTCATAGGAAAGGTCCAAGCATATTTCGAAAATGTATCAATAATGGCAAGTATATATTTGTAATTTTTATTTTCTTTTGAAATTGATTGCATATCAATTAAGTCAGCTTGCCACAAGTCATCTATGTCTTTCATGATAACATGTCTTCGCGGATAGTTCACCCTCGCATTTTTATGTATTTCGTTTACCACGTCAGCTTTGCTCATGTTCACAATTCAGTATATTTGTCTTGAATTCAGCTATAATACTGAATAAAAAGCACAATATTATACCTATTTATTGCTTAATTATATCAGCCTCTTTTAATTCTTCGATTATTGATAAAATTTCATTATCGTGGTTTGTATTACCGGCGTCTCTCGATGCAATTAATAGTTTCAATCTATCAACAATTTCGTTAGGATCATCCCAATACACCAAGTCAGTGTTATTTTTGTATTTCTTTAGTGTAGGTAAGCTTCCTCCAAATTTATTGACAATATTACTGTTTAATGATTCGGAGAACATTGGTTTGATTATTTCCCGATATTTTATACCTTTATCACCTCTAATTTGTGCATTGGGATTAAAATCTCTCTTATGTGCATTTGTATAATGCAACATATCCTTATAGACAAGTTTATCTTTGCTCGATATTAGTTTTAAATCAGGTTTTCTTCTAAGTAAAAGTTCTTTTAAACCAGGGGTTAAATTGTAGGTTTTGTTACCAATTTTAATTAAAATAACATTATCGTCATTCAAACTATCGATCAAACTATGAAACTATTGAATTACCCATTAGTATTTTTTTGTTATCACTTCTTATTCCAAAAGGTATGTTTACACCGTCATAAATATTATGGATATCACGACCCTCTAATGATATTTCTAAATCTTCCGGTAATTCTTTTGCAGGAGAATTTTTAATGAACTGTGCAGAATTCAGTTTTGGATCATAACAGTCTTCAAACTTTGTTGATGAGCTAGTATTATCATCATCCAAATCTATATCATTAGAATTAGGGTGTGTATTTTCAAAATCTTGAATTTTTTCATTTGTTTTATTCGAATTAACTAGTGTTTTAAGGGGATCTGTGACAGGTTTTAACATTTTATCAAGTGACAAATTCATTGAGTGTTCCTGATTTTTCATTTGTTTTATTTTATTCTTTATGGAGTCTACAGACTTCATTAATTCGATTTTAATATTTTTTTCCATATTATATTATAACAACTGCGTTCAACTGAAGAAAAAATAATACTGACATATTTTTGTGTGTAGGTCACTTATATTTATAAACCATCAGTCAAATTTAAAAAACATATCAAAGTTCTGTCTATATCGTCCATTATTTAATGATGATTCTTTGTTAATAAGTAAAAAATTATAAGGTTGGCTCCAAACAGTTTGACAAATATTTTTGAACTGTTTCCATTGTAGATCAAAACTAACATGCTCTTCATAAATATGTTTTAAATTTACATCGTCTTGTTTAAATATTATAATCAAATTAACATTATCACGTAGCAATTGTTTGGGAATTTTAGAGTAGGTTTGAGATAAATAGAAACAATCGATTTGTTTATGTCGACCCATACAGAAATAATTGCGGATATTTACTTGATTTTCACATGCAACATCATCAAATATAAACACAGAATTTGTTAAAGCTTCACTCGGTGATATCACATCTTTATCATCATTGAACTCATAGAAATTAACCTGTGGTACTCTTTTCAATACTTCGGTCAAGAACCGGTATTTAGGTTGAAAATTAGTTTTAGAATACAAGTATAGATTGCTAAATTTGAGCCCATTTTCATGCAGCAGTAAACTAATCATAACATTTGTTTTACCACAATTCGATGGACCACATATTATACAGCGAACAGTATTTGGCAATAAAGTGCTGTGTCTGATGTGATGAGCAGAGTCACTAAATCTTATATTATTAACATTTAGGGATATGGGTTGCTTGATCAACTTCATCTCGTCAATTAACTTAATAACTGTCTTTCATACATATTTATAGATTATTCCCTCTCAATTTAGGTAGGATTTAATTTAGGTAGTTGAAATTATCAGTAATAAAAAGAGGTAAGGTCTGCTATATTTTTATTTTTATTTGAATATCTTTAATCACAAATATTTAAAAATGACATTTAATCATCATAATAATAACAATAATTTGCTGTTTACAATTTACGGATAAATTGATACAATCTATACAACATTTGAAATTAGTTTTGATTGCTCACAACAACACTGCATGCTTATCCAATTTCGCATTAGCATATATTTATGTGATTTATGAACAAAACAAAAGAAAGATACATTTATGAGCAAGATATGTATTTATTAGTTTATTAAGTAAAAATTATAAGTATGCAAATTATACTATCTACATTAATAAATCTTATCATACTACAAGTTTCAAATCGCACCATAGCGCAACATATAGTTACACGTTTTATGATAAATTTGTTATAACATATGAAATCACAATGACTTAAAGATAACAACGCTTTTACAGGATGGCATCACAATGACCCCAAGGTAGTGTATTTATTTGATTCGACTGAACTTGTATTTTGTCATCCACTCTTTTCAAAACGACTTTATTAACATTTTGTGAATATAATACATGTCTTATAGATTTGATCATATTCATTTTACGCTTTAATTCAACATTGTTAAATAATGCTTCTTTATAGTTGGATGTATTTAAACTTTTTGTAATTGGCTTTGATACTCCTTTCGCTTTTTTGATTTGAGTTTTTAGCGTTTTAATGGAGTAAAGTTTTGCTCTTAATCCAATAAATTCTGTGATTATATCACCACCCAATTCGTCCTTAAATAAGCCAGGTACTTTTTCGTTTACTCGTGGTATACCGTACGGATTATTAATTTCAAAATTGCTAGTATCAAATTCATGTATATTATCATGCATGTCTTCATAAAAATCAGGTGTATGTATTAAATACAGTAAGCTATCAGTATCAGTATAACATAATTTGGCATTATCACCATATTTACTTCTAATGAAATTGTAATGGAAGTTATATAAATGCTGTTTTGAGTATTCAAGCACAGCAAATCCAACATATATCGGTCTATCTAAAATAAGCTTTTCATGACTCAGTTGAACAGCAATTAAATCTTCGTTAAAAATAGAAATACTTTTTAGATTTGGTTTTGTAATCAATTTCTCTGCACCCAGTGACTTATTTGTGTTATTACAATTATCGCTCCATTTAGTGACTAATTTGACATCTACCTGTTTATGCTTATTCTCGATTGTTTTACCAAATATAGAATTATTCAAAAGCTTAAAGAAATCTTTTTCAAATGGTGTCAAAGCTGCTTGACGTAGTGTAGTATTTAAATCGATATACGTTTTTAAAAAATTGTCTTGTCTAAATTGAAGTATTTTATGAACTTTTTTTAAAACTAGACCGTTTCTAAGACATTCCTTTAAGTGAACATAATGTATTATGTAATTATATTTATCGTACAAGTTAGCAATTAATTTTGGTGTCTTCCCCCCGATAGGTACAAATTTTTCTGGAGCGAAGGGTAAGTCACTATGTAAATTATGTAAATGATTTGGATATATAATATCAACTTCTAAAATATAACCGTGGAAAGCGTCATCAGGCACATCAAAAACATTAAAATTCATAATGTCATCATGTTCCATAAATTTAAAATCTGATATTGGTAATTTCTTTGTCATAGCATAACCGTAAAGATTGTTACAATCTAGATATATTAAATAACTTGATGGTTCGGTATCCTTAAAATTAGGTAAATAAATATTATTGGCTTCAGCATATCGATGAGTGCATTGTGCCAGCCCACCACGTATGCCTTTTTCAAACATTTGATAAATTTCTAAATCATTAATCAGCTCTAATTGAACACCTGTGTAAAAAAGCATAGCATCCCAACTGAGACTGGGCGAAGTAACATAGTAAGCAGGATCAAGTTTATAGTTCTTTAGACATATATTTCTAAAATTTTCGAATACATCACAAAGCAAAAGTACATCACCCTTTAAATATAAATCAGTGTATTCACCAATGGAACCAATATTAAAACATTTCCAGACAGTTTGAACATGTTCATATTCATCATCTGTTATATTTTTCATTTGCAAGCTGTTATAAAAACAATATTTTGATGGAAGTTCTGTTTCATTATATCTTTGCCATGAATTTACATATTCATATGGATATATACCTTTTTTTTCTTATTAAATCAAACTGGTCTTTACGTGAGTAATGAAGCGATAAATGTATGAAATCATTATCGGATAAACTTTTGGTCAACGTATCAATGCTTGAACTGAGAAACTGAAAAGAATCTATAAATTTTATTTGCACTGGCTTTCTATCATAATCTGATTTTATGAATTTTGTTATCGATAAATACTTTTCTTTTGTTTTAGGTATAATTTTTAATTCACCATCGTATTTAGACAATTCAGTAATAAATATGTGGGCATCATAACCAGATAAGTTATGAAATATAACCGGCACGAATGAACACACTTTATATAATAAATTACAATGCGAATGAGCTGCACCTCTGTATTCAGAAGTAATATGATCATGATCACACACTTTATCGTCAAACAGTAATTGCTTACAAATGTGGCATAATGTTGCATGACAATAATCATCGATTTGTTCTTTAGTCATTGCTTTCATAGGTTTATTTGAAATTAAAATCTTATGAATTAACTGTACATCTTGAATCAATTTTTTAACGAACACTTGCACACAATCACTTCCTCTGTATGTAACAAATTTATTCAAGCTTTTATCATGGGAACAACATACGTAGTAGGCAAAACAAGATGGTTGGTGTAATTTATTTCTTACGGTATTTTGATCAGAATTTGATTCTTTAAATTCTGACAGTAAACATTCAAAATCTGCATATATGACAAAGTTTATTTTTAGTTGTCTCTCATAATGTTTGAATCTTAAAAAACTGTTATTTTCTGGTAATATCGTTATAATTTTAGAACAACTATGCGAAGTGTATTTTGATTCACTAGCAAAAAATTGTAGACATATTTCACATAAATACATTTTGCCTTTATGTCGTGAAACTTGTCGTCTGACTAGGCGCGTAAGATCTTTAATAAGACAATAATGTGCTTTACAATTTTGTTCAAAATACAGCAAGTTAATGTGTTTAATTCTCTTACTATTGGTGACATATAAAGGACCAGTAACAGTATGATGCTTGGCTAATCCGTAAACATTGACACTTATTTCAGTATTATTTTTTTCAAACAACTCAATATCTTTGTGTGAGGGCGGAAATGACATCCCCTGTATATTAAATATGGTATTTAAATCGGGGTACGAGCTAGTTCTACAGACATTACTTTTAGCTGGAAATAATGCTGCAGCTATGCACCACAGAAAACAATAGTTATCATTATTTTGAATGTTTAAACAGCTCTTTGTATTCTTAATTTTAGTAGGCAAGTCGATGAAGGATCCACCCCGCATGGGTGAATACTTGTTAATATTAACTTCTAAATGACTTACAGACATGAATGACCATCCAGATTGACAATGTTCAAATTCAGATAATTTCATTTTATAAACATCTCTTATTCGGGAATATAACTCATCGTAATTAGTACTTTGATATATAGTTTCATATTTTGTATTAAATGACTTCAGTTGCTGCTTACTCGATGCAGGTAGTACGAAGTAAGCAAACAACTCGAAGTTCAATTTAATACAGGAATGTTTCATTAATGTCAATTCAATTATTTTAAAAAGATCGTCTCGCTTCCCATCTAAGAACGCCTCTATCAGTAGGTACTCGTCTTCTTGAGATGGGTTTAAACGATACGTCATTATTCTGTTTTTAAATGCTGTTGCAATTATATCAACATTCGCAAACTTTGACTTTATTAAACAATTTGATTTATGTATATTAGTTCTATTATGATATCTGTATTCATGTTCTGGGATCTCAATTTTACATTTGTTACATATAATATGAGTGCTTGACGATGAATTAACGGATGGTTTAGCTGAAAAAAAAAATTCAAAATTGGCATTGTACACATAAGTATGATTATTTATTTATTTAATAAGAATAAACAATGGAGTACATAGCGATTAAACAATATTGATTATAATAATAAAATAGTGGTAAATATGATTATTATACATAAGTACTTAAGTTCATATTAATAATAAATTATAATTAAATACATTTTTATTGATATGAACTTATAAACGTAGGGGGACAGTCCTTAAATTCTTTTCTCACACTCTTAACATATGCGTTTAAGTGATTCCACGACTCAGAATTTGTTTCGCATTTATTTTTCACAGTCAACACAGAATGTCGCCATCTATTAACCGGTGGCACGCGTTCAATGTCATCGCAGTTATATATTTTTAATTCTATATAGTAACTACCGGTCTTCCGATCATCCATCTGCCTCGAAAAACCATTAGCTAATCTGCGCGTGATGTATGAGTATATAGGCTGCATTTTTTTACCAGTTGCCTCCAACTGCTCGTCGCCGGAATCACTGCCGAATAAATCGCTTGCTGTTGGTCTGGTAGCGGACTTCTGCCTCTTACTAGTCGACGGCTGGCACTCGGCGGACCCCTGGGTGGACTTGCGCTTCCTTTTTTCTTGCTTTGATTTCACCGGGACCTCTACCTCCGAGTCGTCGGATGGGAAAAGCTGGTCTGCCATTTGCTTGGACCTGAAAAATTAATAAATAATAATTAATTAAATATAATAATGTAATACTACATCAAACAATAATCTTCTGATAGTAGAATAGTTGCAGTATCACTTTATTTTAAGGATGATTTATTAATTTATTGAATAGTAAAATTATTGAGCACTTGAATGACTGAATAATAGAGTTATGGAATTAAAGAATTATTTAATGGTAAAGTTATTGAATAGTTGAATGATCGAATAGAAGAATTAGATAAACATGATCATAAACCAAAAGTAACTTACATCTTAAAAAAAAAACTGGTCAGGTATCTGGTAGGTAGATACTGATGAATGGTGAAGCTCTTGCTTGTAGCTCTTGAAGAAATGCTTTGTGGTCTTACTTCGACAGCTGCACTCTTAAATAGTGATAAATCCACGTCATAATATCCCGAATATGGAACAGGGCACGTGCTGGTAAAATGCTGTGTCAGATCACTACACCCAAATATGATTTACTTTTTAAATAATATTATAATACCTACTCCTGTTACATATCACACCCATTAGGTTTGATACTCACTATGGCAATCTGAGTACAATAGTTCCGATACGAACATTATATTTTTTCATATGTTCGGAGTACAACGCATTACACTATAATGTTTGCACTTGTAATCAATCAACTAACACTTACTAGACTACAAAATAAAACACATCTTCCATGGAATAGTACTAATAAAAATCATCGCAAATTAGTTTTAAGGATTTTATAACTGCTCACAGTGAATACTCACCTTATATTTTAACCGACTGCTTTAAAAAATGGTGAGTTATGTGTAGCATTAGCATTTATTAGACGGTATTATTTATGTTCCTAACGTAAAGTATTAACAATTATATAATATATGAATAAAGTTAGGTTTATTTATAATTTATAATTAGATGATAACTACAACTTGAATTTGATGCTATACTTATACTATATTTGATTCCACAAACAAACACACACATTACGTTATTCTAAATAATAGCAGACGAAACTGAACGTAACAGTAGTATGTCAATGTTGCTGCATTATTTTGATCTTCTCCTTATACATTAATACTTACGCTGCAATAATAATTAAGATTGATATACTAGCTATCTACGATGACTTTGCCTGCCGATTTTTCTTTCAATTGCATGTGTGAATATATTGTAAAAAGGAACAATGAACAAACGCACTATAGTATTTATTTTAATCATATTATTTTTAGTAAACAATAAGTGTTGGACACGTGTCGACTTGTCAGGGTTTTAATTTCATCGCACCATTTTTATATGCCCTAGACAAAAATGGTAAGATGATGATAATATGTAACAAAAACGTGCGATTTTGAACTCTATAGTTTAAAATAAAATTTTCTATAAATATAATATATAAATAGCAAAAATCTTTCTAAATCCATTCAAATTCTACATCTCACCGTTGAAACTGTCTTCATCGTGTAATATCAGTAAGTTTTAATATTATTTCTCAGTATTATATCTAACATTTAAAATAATATATTGACTTATATTATTATCAGACAATACCTATAATCCTGATTCAATATATGTATGTGTCGGGTACATAAGTCAGTATTTATTTCGACTACACACATGTTTCAACCATAATTATTGTTCTGAGATAGAATAATAGTAAATGAAATATTCATTTCTCGTTTTTTCTAGGTGTTTAACAGAGTCTGAACATAGAATTTAAGTATGTCACGCTCACCATCCTATAGTCCTGTATTCGATAACATTGACCAACAACGTAACGTAAGTATTTCAATGACTATTAATGTTAATTAATAATTGAATTGATGTTTGATGCTGTTTTACAACAGGAAATCATTTATTTTTATTCAATTTCAGAATTTGATGGGGGGCTCTGATCCAGTTTTAAATCCATTTTATTATGCTCAAGATCGAGAAAGCTGGTACGCTGAAGTAGCGTCAACTGCATGTGAAGAGAGTAGACAGCAAGAAATAGAAAAGAAAAAAATGAAGAAGAAAAAAATAAATGAGTCAAAGGTTTTAAAAAACAGATCTTTTATCATGCGGAAAGAGCCTGGACATATTCGCCGTATAATAAAAATAATTATACACGATGTGGATGGTCGTAAGATGGAAGACGTAGACGGTGACCCTGAGAGTGCAAGTGTGAACATTCAATATTTAGTAAAAAATGATTTCGATGAAATCATGATTGAGACTGATTATTTAGTTAGTAAAATAGTTAAAAAGTTAAGTTCAAATTAATGTAATTGATTTAAAATATAGTTATACTAAATATTATTTTCTTTTTATTTCTAAGTCATCCATTTAAAGTAAATAGCCACTACGCTGCATATATAAGGCAGCGCGATGGATAATAGCGAGCGCATTACATTTTCGTAAGGCTGTCGCATCGAATAGATTACACCGTCTGTTACTCGAATATCATGCGCATGTTTGACTTGTAGAATTGAATTGATTGAATCGTGGAATGAGTGTAATAATTAAAATTCTAATAGTTAATAAATTAATTAATTAATAATTAATAATTCTATTAATTAATTTTATTATTTAATTAATTAAATTTAACGATGAAATTAAGATGCATGCTGTGATCCAATGAATGTGGAATTATGATAAATGTTTAAATACGTTTATATTGAATATTTAAATTACTCATAATTTCCATTAAATGAATAAAAACCATAAAATAGACTATCAAAATTATTAAGCTGATTCTGATCATAGAACATATATTCATAGTTTTATAATTTGAGTAGATAAATACGGAAGCCTTTGATAATTCTTCTGAATAAAACGAATGATAGTGTAAATTGGGTGTTTCTGGATCTCCTCTGATCCAGAAACCCCAATTTACAACTACTTACAGTCTCTTGCAATATCTGCCTGAACGTAATTTTGCGATCGGTGTCGCCATTGATCTGCAAAAATTCACTACGGGTCAGGTTCCAAACGCTTTCGCCTACGATAAATTATATGTGTTTATTTCTGCAAATACTTAGACCTTTTAAAGAAACTTAATCTTTTTAAAAGAAGATACCGTCGGTATTGCCTAACTGATGAGCGCTGAGAACTACTGAGAAGGAATTAAAACATACTCCTTTTAAACTACAGATTAGAATCATCAATCAATCAATAAATCAACATTTCCGGACATTATTACACAGCGCCATCTAGTTCCGTGGTAAGCAACGAGGCTTGTGTTACGGGTACTAGATGATTGATACAATACATATACTTATATATTTTTTTTATAAATACATATATATTATACATTGAAATAAAAAATAAAAATAAAAAATATATTATACATTGAATATAAGTGTTTGTGTTCGTCTGGGTGTTTCCTATGTATTATAAGTATGTATTTACAAAAAAAAAAGTATATAAGTATTATATCCATTGTCTAGTACCCATAGTACAAGCTCTGCTATTTATATTTATTTATTTATTGATACATCCATGACTCTGAAACAAATGTTGATGTTCATCGCGCAAACATTTGTCCCTACCGGGATTCGAACCCGGGACCCATATCACATCAGGCAGCGTTAACTACCGCTGAGCTAAACGGGTCGTCAAAATCAGAATATTTTGGTAGATACATTTGAAATGGATTTGGTTATATTCCACCTCGCGGGTTGGCAGACTGCAGTATGCAGTTTCATAAAAATCAAAATGTTTTCCTTCACCGTTTGAGCATGTGATAAGACGCATTTAGCTCCCGACAAGTCAATGGGCTTGGATTTAACTTTCCCAGTCCACTAGTTACGCCACTAGGCTATCACAAATTTTGTTGGTAAACATTATTCGAGTCTGTAATGGCCTATTAAAGAAAGCGCCGTCAGTAGTGCGCTTTCTATCGAACCGGTTTAAAGTCGTCCCATGTGGTTGTGGTTTAGACTATATTGTTTAAGAATGTTGTTCAAGCGAAGATTCAAGAATTCGATTCAAAATAAATTATCTCAACAGAAGAATTACTATTACTTAAATTAAATTAAATTATGTAGAATTTATGAATATATTTATATAAGAATGATATTAAGATAAATATATTAACATTCAAAATGGAACAAATAATAAAGAATGTACATTAAAGACACAGTCCATTTATTGTTTATTGGGCAGGCGCACATAGATTTGCAGAATAATATAAGTTAATAGTTCATAGTTTGCATTTATAGATATTTGTTTACTATACATACCCCGAGTCATCTAAATAAGTGAGCACTATGAAATATCAGAAATGCCGAAAATCTACTACTTTACTATGCCACATAATAGAGCAAAACCCTAATTTTTCTCTTGCGTAATATCATTTTAGTGTAAACTCAAAATTTAATAATCTTACTCAATTGGGACGCTCTTATGTTATTTTTAACTTATAAACTTGTTGTTTTTTTGTTTTTATACGCTGATAAGTTATCTGCATAATGTATGTAAAAACTTCATATACATACGACTTTGCTGCCCGAGAGTAACCTACGTTCAAGGATATTATAATGAGCAACACAGTTCACCTACAGCAGTTTAGCAAGTAACTATTTACCATGTAACAATATTATCAAAAATCACACAGTTTAAACTATCTTACCATAGCAACAGAATCATCTTTTTCACAATTCTGTCTCAACTTGTCTATAACATATTGTCCGAAAGACAAATGGCTGGGCACGCTAAATGCCGGACCAGTAGTTACAACATTGTTTATTATCATGTTTTGGTGTATGTGTACTTGAACAGCGGGAAGTTAGATGTTATTTGCTAGAATTTACAATTAAATTAGTATATTATTTTTAATATTCACAAACACCACTGACTCACTAGACAACTAAACTAATACTGTTTATCGACAAGGTGCGAAGTCTCCTCATAAAATTGTTAATTCCACGCAGTAATATAACATTTATGTATCTGCGATAATAAATTGTGTGTATAACGTAACTTACTTATTGTTTTTACTGCTAGAGTTGTCAGTACCTAATATGATAATTATTTAATTTGTAAATAGCCATAATATATTCGCATTTCGTATGTGTAGGTATGGTATATTATGACTAATAAGGACAATCAGTAAATATTGTAGTGACTAATAGGTACTTACTGACTGCTACTGGTTCTGCTTTTTTTTTCTTGTTCTTTCCTTATGGTTATTGTAGAAAGTATAAGTAAGTAGTATTCATCATCAACCCACTGCCATCTCACTGCTGGGCACGGGTCGCCTCTCAAATGAGAGGCGACCCGCGCCCGGAATATATACGTGATAAGGCTGTCGTCCACCACGCTAGCCTACTGCAGATTGGAGGCAATCTCTCAATCATACAGGTTTCTTCACGATGTTTTCCTTCACCGTTTGAGCATGCGATAAATACCGAAAAGCCCTGCCGAAAAGTCAGTGGTGCCTTGGGTTTGAACTCGAGACCTTTGCCATCTCACTCCACTCGGTTACCGCAGCTCTTTAGATAGGTATATAATGATAAGTAAACATAATTATGCACCAGGTGTAGAAGTTGTTGCTAATTAGTATTTAACTTTAAATAAAACTTCATATAACAATATAAACACAACACTAGGATACAGAATATTTTGACACGTCTCATAAAATTTGCTATAATCTAGCGAGGTAGTTGCTGACCGCGATTTCATCCGACTCAGATGAAATCGCGTTTAGCAACTACCTCACTGCACCACTCAGATGATCTGAGTGATGCATTTACATATGTTCTACCTATGTATACAGGTGTTATGTATTTTCTCGCATTACAAAATACGCCTGCGTCGTCATCGTCATCAGCGTCAAATAGTTAGTGACGCTCAAGGTATTCAAATAAACAGATGCAACCAAAACAGTCAATAATATCGGTACAGTCGAGTTCATTCATATATGAGCATTTCTAGGCTTCAAAAATATGTGAACATCAAAAAAGTTAAAAGATATGTGACAACTTTAAGTATCATTAAATTATGGACATATTTAGATTCATTAATATGTGACTGCTTTTTTTCATTAACATGTATACAACCATACATACATACATACACTCACGCCTTTTTCCCATGGGGGTAGGCAGAAACTACAGAATGCCACGCGCTACGGTCCCTGCATACCACTTTTGCCTCGTCCACATTCATACATACCTACCTTACCTTTTTGAAGGAGTTCACCAATTAGGTCGGTGTATGTCCTTCTAGGGCGCCCCCTCCCGGCGTTTCCACTGACATCCGCCTTATAAATTCCTTTCGTCAATCGCCTATCATCCATCCTTTGCAACATGCCCAAACCATCTCAGTACATTATACAACCAAAGGCACATTAATATATGAACAATGTAGGATTCAAAATTATGTATGCACACATCAAACAATAATATCTGTAAAACTTAATGGAAGTCGAATCAACCTTATTACTATATCATAAAGATGATTTTACTAGCATTTTTTATATTGCATAGTTAAGGAGTTTGCAACATTATTTATCACTGGCTAGATTTAGATTAACTTCAAATGACGTAATGTTTTTCTAATAAAACCCCATGGGATGCCCCACCATGAAAATACTAAGAAGGATAGATACCCTATAAATTATGTAAACGAAAATCCCAACCAAGTTTTATAAGGTCATTTTATTCCTAAAACAGCAATTGTCTCCAAGAAATATGTAGCGAATATTGAAAAACAAATGTTGTAATCTTTTTATTATTTTTAAATAAGAACGCCTGGTTTACCCACATCCAGCGAATTTTACCAGGTCATCGGTCTACCTTGCTGGAGGCCTACCCATGGCGTACGCCACAATGACCAGTCCGGTCATTTGTGGCGATCCTAAGGGACACTAAAAATTGTAAAATATACACATAAATTTACATACATATAAATGGTGTACGGAGGGGTAGATAAGGGCCTTTGAGCAACTATCCTTTGTGATAGGGATAGATGCCAAAGTATTATTTAACAAAATTATTCATACATATCATTCTATCTAAATCTGAGCTGTGGTAGCTTAGCGGTGTGACCAGTGGACTGAGACGTCAAAGGTCTCGAGTTCGAACCCAAGGCACGCACCACTGACTTTTCGGAAGTTAAGTGCGTATTTATCACAAGCTCAATCGGTGAAGGAAAACATCGTGAAGAAACCTGCATGCTTGAGAGATTTGTCTTGATGGCATGTGAAGTCTGCCAATCCGCAGTAGGCTAGCGTGGTAGACTATAGCCTAATCCCTCTCAAATGAGAGGAGACCCGTGCCCAGCAGTGGGACGTTAATGGGTTGATGATGATTCTATCTAAATGGAAACTTAATTAACCAGTATATTAAAGTAATACAAAATAAAACGGAATAATACTACTCAAAAAGTTATATTGGTATCGGCAAATATTAACCTCTAGAGGACTTAACTGTTACCTAAACTGTGACCAAGCAGTAATTTAATTATTTATTTATTTAATTATAATGGCATAATGCCATTTAGGTAGGTATTTATAATAATTAAAATGCGAAACGATCTCCAACATAATGATTCTTTTTTTATAATTATTTATTTAAAAAAATAAATTGATTTAATACAGTATTTTGATTGCGGTTTGCTTCATCATCATCATCGTCACATTCACCGTTAGACGTCCACTGCTGGACATAGGTGTCCCCTAAAGATCGCCATGACGTCCGACCGGTCATGCGCTGCCCGCATCCAGCGGATTCCAGCGTTATTATAGAGTATTTTCCACACAAATACGATAAAGATAAAGATAAATTTATTTGCTTAAAACATGCGTTTACAGAGATGTTATATCATTACATCAACATGTACCAACATGTTCTGCCGTAATAGGCGTACAAATTTTTAGTTAGGCAGGTATGCATTAAAATAATAATAATAAATTAATCTCTAGGAAACAAAACAAAAGGAAAATATTACAAAAAAACATATTAATAACAATAGCAATTCAGTAAGGAGTGTCATTTAGGAAATCATTTACATTATAATAACATTTATTTAATAATTGAAAATAATTGTACCTATATTTAGGTGCCATACAAAATATACTTTTCCCCATGTGCGCAGTTTTGGCGATGTGTAAACAAAGTTTATTATTATCACGTCTATTTCGTTTGACAACATCTGATAGCCGCGGGAACAATAATTGAGGGTTTGTTTTTACAAATAGAGCTAGATATACATAGCTTCCAAGATATACATAGAGGCAAGTGTTAAGATTTTGTGCCTTATGAAAAGTGGTTTACAACTATCCGTGATTTTTAGTCCGAACATGGATCGAATACAAAAAATTATATATGGCTATACAAATAAAATAATAACTTACTGCATCAATAGTAGAAAAACAAAAATACTTTATTTTGGTAAACAACACTGTCATCTCTTTCCGATAGTATATATTAGTCTATGGTCATCTCCTTTCTAATATTTTTTTTTCATTGGTCAGACACATTTTTTTGCGTTAACTACCTACTCATGCGCCACTGTCAGACATGAGACAGAGACAGTATATGTATTACTGTCAGAAAGTCAACTAGATTGGGAAGTGTCAATTTTTGCTGCCCAGAAACCCTCGAAATGTCAAAATCATGCTGAAACTGGATTATTGCTAATGTTCACGTCCTTCGAAGTTCGAACACATTGTATTAGCTTAACAGGAAAAACGGATTTATTTTTTAAATTTACGTTTTTATCTTAACCTGTGCGTATAGGAAAAAACAGTGTAATATTAATTGTAAGTATGCAGATAATAATTTCTTTAAAAAAATGTTATAAATTTTTTTTCTATTTATTTTTATATAGAACTAGGTATGTCTAAGCAAAGATAGTTCTTATTCTTAGTTCATAGGATTTTCTGATTACGCCAAGCGGCTTGGGGAAATATTATTAACAATGAAATTCTCTCAGCCGAAACCTAATATTTTCATACATTTAGACTAAATTAGACTGAAATTAGACTTAGCTGTACTACAGGTAGGTGTCGCTAATCGTATTATCGAAGATTAAGTATTCAGATTATAATATTTATTAATACTTTGATAAGATATACAGGTACATTATATTCACGTAACGACCTTTGCTTTTTTTTT
This sequence comes from Craniophora ligustri, assembly GCA_905163465.1. Classification (NCBI taxonomy): domain Eukaryota; kingdom Metazoa; phylum Arthropoda; class Insecta; order Lepidoptera; family Noctuidae; genus Craniophora; species Craniophora ligustri. Next base: position 8,432,552 of record LR990972.1, read on the forward strand.
CATGATCTAATTGTAAGGAAAATAATGATAACTTTATTAGTGTTATTAATTTTCAGTCTTTAAGATGTCAGTAACTGTACATAATAATGTGGTGTCGGGACCCGAAGAACGAGGCATTCCAGCGCATTTATCTTACGGCCAATTCCTGTTTGATCAATTGAAAAATGGTGGAGATAATATAGCTTTAGTAAGTAGACATAAACCTGGTGAATTAATTTATGTACTAGCTGTATTCCGCGGCTTTGCCCGCATAGTATATAGATAAAAAGTAGCCTATGTATTAATCCAGGTAATAAACTATATGTATAAATAAATTTCACCCAACTCTGTTAAGAAGTTTTTGCGTGAAAGAGTAACAAATGTCCATCCATTCTTAAAAACTTTCATGTTTATAATATTAGAAGGATTGTGTAGTGTTGGTTTTAGTGAAGTTTCAATTAATCAGCATACCTACTTAGTTGGCAAACAAACAAGAAGATAGAACTCCTTCCATAAAACTAAATATATTTACAGTAATATTTATCTAATATATAAAATTCTTCTGTCACGGGGTGCGTAATCGAACTCCTCCGAAACGGCTCGACCGATTTTGATGAAATTTGTTGTGCTTATCCGGTATCTATGAGTATTGGCCAACATCTATTTTTCATCCCCCTAAATGTTAGGGGTAGTCCACCCCTAAATTTTTATTTTTATTTTTTAGACAAAATATTTTTTTGTATTTTTTTTTAGATTTGGCATTAAAAAATACATACAACCCTAAATTTTCACCCTTCTACCACCAACCCCTAAAATGTGGCAAAACAACGTTTGCTGGGTCAGCTAGTTTATATATAAAAAGATATTTATCAAACACATTGCATAGTGTCTAGTTCTTTGCTTACTAGTTTACTAAAATGCAAGCTAGTACAAAAATTCTAAAACACTTGTAAAATATCTTTCAATGTATTTACAGGAAAGAGTTATTGTGTACTGACATATTCATATATTATTTTAGATAAATGCTGAGACAGGGGAGTCTATTACTTATAGGTATATTTTGCAAAACAGTGTGAGCCTTGCTGTAAGCCTACAGAAGTTAGGTTTGAAAAAAGGTGATGTTGTTGGTCTGAGCAGTGAAAATAGGTTTGAATTTGTGGTGGCTGCTCTAGCTGTAATATATTGTGGGGGTATCTTGTCCACACTTAATATCACATATTCACCTGGTAAGTTATTTATAATATTTTAGTTTTTCAGAACACATTCTATAAATAAGATAATATATATTATGGAGTAACCAATTTTTTAATAAATTACTACCTCATTAAGGTTTATGATTAGACAAGATTTTATACATCTGTCTTTTTCTATATTTTCTGTATTTAGGTAAAATAATTATTTAAGATTTGGTATCTACATAATTGATATTTATAACTATCTGTAGAGAAATCCTTACATATCCTCCTTATTGGTCCTTTGGCTGATACAGTCATGGTGATGTTAATATTTATCGTCTCTTTGTTCACAGGTGAAATATGTCATCTACTAAAAATAACAAAACCAAAATTAATCTTTACTTCACCAATAACAGCACATAATATTCATGACTGTTGTAGTGAATTATCTTACAAATGCAAACTTATTATGTTTGGGGACTTTGCTGCTGTTGAAGATTGTATCATGTATGATAATCTTATAAAAGAAAATTTGAATGTGAATGACTTTACCCTCACTGATGTAAATGGGGTAAATGACACAGTTGCTGTCATGTGTTCATCAGGAACAACTGGATTACCAAAGGGTGTGGAACTTACTCATGTGAATTTCCTCACTTTGTCAGCACATATGAAGTAAGTTTCAAATTCAAACATTTACAAATAGTACCTGTGTTATAATGATTATTTGATAGTATGGTAATTCTTCTAAAAGTTTTGGTTGGCATAGTGGTCAAGACCATAAGTTGTAAGTTCTAAGCTTGTATGGAACAAATGCATAGATATTGGTATGACTTAGCAATACTGGCCCTAGGAAAATATCTCAGTGTCAGTATAGTGGTGTAGCGTGGTGGGTGCTGGGTGGGGCATGGTCCCGGGCGGCAGATTTCTGAAGGCGACAAATTTTGGGAAAAAGATCTTTTCTTGCAGTAATAAGCTAAAATTGGGGGCAGCAAATTTCTGGTCGGCCCCAAAAGGTGAAAATCCACGCTACGCCACTGTCTCAGTATAGTGTTAGGCAACTTTTTAAATAGATTTTAATAGTTTTATTTGATTATCTTTTATTTCTTATAGATATTACTTCAACTATGTGCAGAAAGAAAAAAATAATAGCATAATTACTGGCCTATCACTGATACCATGGTTCCATGCATATGGCTTTATTACCACATTAGCTGTTATGGCAATGAATATGAAAATTGTATTTTTAATCCGTTTTGATCATGAGCAGTACTTGGAAACAATACAAAATTACAAAGTAAGTAAATTAATTTACTAAAATTATTCCTGCTTGGGTTTGATTGTGTTAGTATGTAATTAATACAATTTTCTCTTCCACAATTATAGACCCATTTCATACACCATCACACCACCCTTCCATGGACAGGCAGAAACAAAAGAAAATCACAAGCCACAATCCTTATCTATTCCATAGCCTTTCAAAAATCGTGCATCTTTTCATTGTTCACAAAAGTGCAGGTGCACTATACTACACAACTTACTGTTTGTCATCTACAGCAAGGTCAGTATACTATCTACAAGCCTTAATTCAGTGGTGGATGGCCCAGGATAGTTGGATACTTGTCATGCTGGCTTACACTTGAACTTGTTATACTAACATTTATTACTTTTATTATAATGTAGGTTCATATTAATTAACAAAAAAAATTAACTTCATCAACAAATCTAAATGAAATCTTGTTATTTCATTTATATTTTTAACCTCTGATAAAATCCGGCTTTTATTTGAAATAAACATACCTACTTTCTTTTACTACCGTTTAATATTCGCGTAATTGTAAGATATCAGTAATCACATTTTTTTTTTATTGGTTCCGAAATCTAATTATTAGATTATTTGTATAGTTCGAAAATTGAAACATAAAATATATTCAATTTTCGAATTAGAAAATATTCTTCGAAAAATTATAGTCGTAACGTTATTTTTTATAGGTATTTACGAATAAATTTCACATTTAAGATACAACAATGTTCGATTTAAAGAGTTTATTTCTTATAAAAAACTATTACAGTTTAATGTTAAAATTGTTTTGTGATTAGCACAAGCTCTGATGTTTTTATCTTTCATTAGAGTTTTTTTTCATTGAGTATACGCACATTTACATGTAAGATGTTGCGATATTAAAAAATAAATGACGGTAAAATTCAGCCATCGTTGCATGCAATTGCATCGGTTTTTAGGGTTCCGTAGCCAAATGACAAAAACGGAACCCTTATAGATTCGTCATATCTGTTTGTTTGTCTGTCTGTCTATCCGTCCGTATGTCACAGCCACTTTTTCCGATACTATAAAACTATATACTGTTGATACTTTGTAAGTAGATGTAACCTTGCTCACTCACAGAAATACAACTATTGTTGATTCACCGCGGTCTTCTGTAAGGCGGAGGTACTTCCCCAGTCGGGCAGCTCAGTTTGAACGATGAATCTCACTATACCCTACCTCTCAAAAAAGTTTTTTATTTGTTCGTTTAAAGTTAACCAATTATATTTTATTTAGCAAATAAATTTAGTAGTAATGATTTATCATTCATATATTATATAATATTATATTACGTCTAAAATATGAATATGATATATTAAATTACATAAGACCGTTCTTTTAAAAAAACCATGGATGTTGTTGTCATTTTGTAAATTTAGCTACAATTTTTCTCCTACATTTGTTCTTATTTAACAGATAGCATTAAGGAATCATCAGACATTCAATTGCATCATCCACTGAACCTTAGACCACTCAATCAATATCATAAGTTGTTTGCTTCGATATCAAACATTTCCTACCTACTTTTCCTAGTGTCACTCAATAGGAAAAAAAAATCGTAGCGTTTTAACTTCTCATTTCTACCCGACTACTTTTATGTTGTAACCGGTTTTTATCGGAGGTGCGATATGTTGACTTAATAAAGGTGATGTCATCACTTAAACCCACCAAATTCAATTATTCAAATGTGTACTATATAACTAACTAATAATTTATGTGACTATACTGGATGTGAAATCTTTTACAGATAAACATGACTACAATAGTCCCACCCTTGGCTGTGTTCCTCGCTAAACATCCCCTGGTGCTTAAATATGATTTGTCATCATTAGTTGAGGTATGGTGTGGAGCAGCACCGTTGTCGAAGGATATACAGACAGCAGTCTCTGAAAGGTATTCATTATACGTACCTACTGTAATAACGGTGCTCGCATGAGCAAGAGTGGCATATTCCTTGGCATAATGTCACCAATACACTTACCATCGATTAATGTCCTGCAGTCGTGATGATATTGTTACATTATTTGTATTGGGAAAATGATTCGGTTATACTGCGAAAATAGCGGTGACGTAAGAGTTACTTTTCATATTAACCACACGACGCTTCAGTCGTAGCAAGCCTCGTCGAACAAACTTACGAGCAGTACCTACTTATCCGCACGACCCATGCAACGGCCATTGGTTTAGTAACTTTATATTTATGAAATAAGAATATTAAAAAGCACGGTGATCTTTTTGAAAAAGTAATTGAAAACAAAAGGTATCCATCACATGACATAACAAAACTAGCCATCCCAAGGATTTCTATGTAATGTGCTAAAGGCTACTTACTATACGTTAAAAGATTATATGGATGATAAAACTGCTTGGGATTGAATAGTTCGAATGAACCAGGCTATCGGAACACCTTTTGTTAATTGATTTACATAATTTGGACATTATTATTATTTTACACATTATTATTATTTGACATTGGTTTTTAATATTGATATTATTATTTTTGACATGATTTTTTGTATCTCGACATTATTTTTGTATCCTGACATTATTATTATTATTTTTGATTATGTTCTGACATAATTTTTTGTATTATATTTACTTAATTATGCTAAAAAAACACAATGTGAATATGAGCACTATGTAGGTAGACACACATACGCTTACTAACTTTTAATGTCTCTTTTAATGTCCCACTGATCTTTCACTGTCGTGCGTCGGGTCGTGGAGCTCCCTTAAAAATGGTTGAGCTACGCGATGGCTGATGTATGCGTGCTGTCAGTATGGACAGGTCAACTCAAAGCTGCACTGGTGCTTTCTTCAAAGGGCCATTTCAGACTGACCTACATTAATTTCATGACACTATAGCTGTTAACTTTGAGATACGTTGTACAATTTATGTTACTGAAAACCTTGTAAAATACCGTGTCTCTAGCAAATAAAGATTACTATTATTATTAACGAACCAATTGGGATCGATAATTTTGATACCAAATAGGCAGATACTTTTATATATTAAAATTTTTTCACCGAGTATATCGTGACCGGTGGCGGTCGGTGACGATAACGCGACGTGAAACATTTCTACTTGATCCTAAAGTAATAGAAAGTACATATACTAAAATATTCTGGTTAGTGCAGTTTCCAGGGCGTTAAAAACACGAAAATCTCGGAATTTCTTTAGATTGGATGAAATTTAAAAAAGGGTGTTCAGCTAATAACATATATAAAAGTTCATTTATTATAAAATTGCGATCTTTTTAAAAAAATATTGATATCAGGTTGTTGAAATTGTTTAACATCAAAACTATTGTATTGTGTATACTACACTACATATATGCATAAACTCACGCCATTTTTCCATAGTAGGGTAGGCAGAAACTACAAAACGCCACACGCTGCGATCCCTGCATATCAAATAAATTTTGGTTATCAACCAATAAAAAAATAAAAAAACCGACTTCAAAACTATAAAGGTTAAAATAACTTAATACAGTATTAACTTTTTTTAACCCACTTCAAAAGGTTGTCAATTCGACTGTACTTTTTTTTGTTTGTTACCTCATAACTTTCGACTTTGTGAACCGATTTTTAAAATTCTTTCAGATCCTCACCATTTTTTATGGGACAACACGGGAAACACCAGCTCTCAAATAAAAATAGAATCATCAAAATCGGTTCACCAAGTGGAAAGTTAAATGAGGTAAAGGTATTTCTTTTTGTCACCTCATAACTTTCGACTTGGTGAACTGATTTTGAAAATCCTTTTTTTTTTTGTATGAAAGCTGATGCTTCCCGTGTGGCCCCATAAAAAACTGTGAGGATCTGATGAGTGGATCCTTGGGGAATCGAGAAAAATCCTCAAATTTTCTACGTAGATGACGCGTTTATTGTTCAACCTCTTACATACCATCACGCCTGTCGTCTCCGAAAGAGGTGTAGTTAGGCAGAGGTGTATTAATGTACACCCACGTTTCGCCAGTATGTTTTAGGTCCCATATAATAGGGAGCGAGCCTATTGCCATTAACCGGGCACGAATCCAAACTCCGAGCTGCTACTAAGAATTTCACAGAAAAACTCAATAACACTTTGCTCGACTTGGGAATCGAACCCAGGACCTCTTGCTCGACAGTCGCACTGTACGACCACTAGACCAACGAGACCTATTACTACGAACCTATTACAGACAATAAAAAGTAAAAAATAAAATAAAAAACTGCGTTTAAAAAAACCGACTTCAAAACTAAAAAGTTAAAAATAACTTAATACAGTTTTAACTTCTTTTTAGTTTTAAAGGTATGAAGTCGCTGCCAGTGCCTGGTTTGAAGTCACCCCGCTCAAGATCACGCGCGATGAGTGTACACTTGGCTTGGCACCGTCTTCATACCTTTAAAACTAAAAAGAAGGTAAACTGTATTAAGTTATTTTTAACATTTTAGTTTTGAAGTCGGTTTTTTATCTAGTTGAATGCTTTGCAGGACAGGAATAGATTTCATTAAACAAGGCTATGGCTTGACGGAAGTGACCATGGCCTGCCTCGTTGACTTAACAAGTGGCGAGAAAGTGGGCTCTTGTGGGACACCTGCGCCTGGAATGAAAGTCAAGGTAAGCTATGTACTTAAATCGACCGAGTATACCGTCAATAAATTTTAAAACAACAAACTTTTTAATGTTATCACGTAGTTAAATGGCGCGTTGTAGTTTAGCGAATGTTGTCTACTCGACAGTAATTTATTTATTTAATGCGGTAATAGAAACATACAGTATTTTAAATTATTATAATAAAAAAAGAAATAATAACGTTAGAAATTTCACCAATTAAGTTTCTAACAATTAAATTGCACTCGATGGTGAGTTGCAGTGATATTAATATCATAATATAATATACAATTATACATAGATAGTCCTATGTATGTAATTAATTAAAAGTCCAATTTTTTTTATAATGTAATAGGAGTAAAAATCGCATGGCCGATGGGACACCTGTTGTTGACGATCAGTTCAACACAAATCATAACTGATAAAAAAGGACCCTAGATTAATTACAATAGTTTTAAAGCAAAACTAGTTCTACTGTGATATCCATGCGAAAGACCAAAAAAAAAATGTAAAAATAAAATAAAATAAAATAAATAAATAAAATAAATGTTTATTAGACACAAATAATAATCATTTTACAAAGTTGTTACAATATGAAGGAATGCGTTGGTTATTACAATACGTACTGGAACTGGTTCCCAAACTAGGCTAGTGCCTGTATTTTGGGAGACAGTGCTCAGTCAAGAAAAATGTACAGCAGTAGACGCAGCAAACATACGAGTACAGTAAATTCTAAGAGGTAAGTTAAGCGAGAAAAACATTTTTTTTTTTTTATTAACAGATTTTTAATTTAATTTTGTGTCGTGCAAGAGTGTTATGAGTGAGGGAATATATTATGTAAGCGTGTGTGTGTGCGTGTGTTTGTGTGTGTGTGTGTGTGTGTGTGCATGTGTGTGTGAGTGAGTGTATGTGTGTTCATATATGGGTGTGAGTGAGGAGTGTCATGTGTTAAATTATTCATCAATAATCAATAATTATTCTACTCCACAAACCTTAACAGTGACTCAGTTGCTTCGTAGTCTAGATTGAGGAGCCAGGTATTTACTTTGGATTTTACCATTCTGCTTTTTAGTCCCACAATATTCACTTTGATGTTTAGAGTATTATAGAGTTTACAACCCATGTTTCTGAACTGACGTCTAGCAAAGGAGGTATGGCAACGAGCTTTGGGGCATACAGGTTTCTTACTACGTTTGTTGGGATTAGGGACTGGTACAGTTTTGTGAATTTTTATAATTGACCTGAGGACAAAGAGCTGTCTGACTGTTAAAACTTTGCAGTTACTGTAAAGTTCCGCGGTGGGGTATCTAATCGGTTTATTGTTCATAACTTTTAGGACAGCTCTTTGGGCTCGCTCCAAACCAAGCAATAGGGTTTTCGCACAACCACCCCAGACCGGTATGCAGTACTGGACAATGGACTGGCAGAGGGCAAGGTATACCATCTTTAGTTTATCTGGGGAGGTCACGTACCGCAGGGTTTTGAATAGGTGTATTAACCTCCTGACCCTGGTTTTTACCATGTCAATTTGGTAGTTCCACTTTAGTCCACCATCAATCTGAACGCCCAAATATCTAGTACTGGCGACGCGAGATAGTGCTTGACAGGTGCAATTGTCTGATGAGAAGCATCTGTGTGCTATGATGTTAAAGTCAGAAGAAGGGGCGTTGATTTTGGATAAGGAGAAGGGGATAAACACAGTTTTGTCTAGATTTAAAGTAAGTAGATTATTGGAAAGCCAGCTCATGATTTGTTTTAGGGAGCTCTCAGCTCGCTCCTTTACCTCCTGCCAATTTGGACCCTCTATGACAATTGCTGTATCATCTGCGTATGTGAAAATGTCGGTGTAAGGGAGGGACATTGTACAAAGGTCGTTTACATACAACTGGAAGAGGGTAGAACCGAGAATACTCCCTTGAGGGACTCCGTAAGAGACAAAAGTCTCGTAGCTGCACAGCTCACCAATCCTAACTTGTTGGCATCTGTTTGTAAGATAGTCTTTAAATAATTTATGCGTAGAACCTCGTATACCTATTTTTTCCAATTTGTCAAGTAGGATGGGGACAGAGACTGTGTCAAACGCCTTAGATAGATCCAGAAATAAGCACAAGCACCTATTATTATTATCCAATTTGTCTATAACTGAGCTAGTTAAGTCTATCACCGCGTCTTCGGTGGAAATACCAGGCCGAAACCCGTACTGGTTTTTTGCAAGAATACCATATTTAGCCATGAACTTCTTGAGTGAATTGTTTAGATATTTCTCCATAATTTTAGACAGCGCGGGTAGAATTGAGATGGGGCGATAATTGTTGACACAGTCTCTGTCACCACTTTTGTGAATAGGCTGGATCAATGACTTTTTCAAAGCATCAGGGAAAACCCCCGAGTTTATGGCGAGGTTGCAAATGTAAGTGATGGGGGGGATCAGTGCTGTTCTGCATAGTTTGAGGACTTTGGACGATATACCATCCCACCCCACCGCACAGTCGATGCGTAGTTGACTGATAATGGTGTCTATTTCTACTTCAGTCACATCCAGTAGTACCATAGAATTTGAGGTAGCATACGGTAGCGTGCGGTATTGCTGGGTTGGGGAATAGGAAGTTGAACTAGGAAGTACAATTTTCTCTGCCAAACGTTGCCCTATGCTAGAGAAGAAGCCATTAACATGGTTAATAGATTGTGTGGGATCAGCGTGCGTACTTAAGAGCTCAGTGGGACTCTCGCTATATTTATGGGTGTTGGTAGCTTTTTTAATCGCTTGCCAAAGAGCCTTGGGATTTGAACCTGCTTCATCTATAAGTTTTTTATGATACGCATGTTTTAGCCTACGAAGGAGTCGGTTACAGAAGTTACGATAGCGGGTATAAATCAATCTAAGTGTCATATTATCAGGTGATTTCCTGCTCTTAATGTGAAGTCGGTCACGATGCTTAGTACACCGCACAAGTCCTGGTGTCATCCAGGGTTTGAGGATATTATTTTTCCTGGAAATTTTACTAGTTTTTGTGTGGGTAGACATAGCACTAGATAACAGACTGATAAAAGAATTAGTAGCTAAATTTGCGTCGTTTATCTTGAAAATTGGGGAAAAATCTAAGTTATCAATTTCTACCTGTAGGTTTAGGTAATCGATGCTGGTTTTTGTGAGACTACGATAACAGGGCGGCTTGGTTTGATCTAAGAAAATTGCTATAGGGCAGTGATCGGTTATGTGGGATTCTAGGACTAGGGTAGTGGAAAGGCAATTAGAATTAGTGAGTAAATGATCTACACATTTGTTGCTCTTTCTAGTAGGGTAGGTATGAGTAGGGAAAAAACCATATGATGCACTTAGAGTGATGTATTCGTCACAAAGGGGATCAGAGTTGTTAGGGCATATGTTAATGTTTAGGTCACCAACAAGTATAGAGTGTTTTGTCTTTAATGACTTATACACATCATTTAAACTAAGTATGAAATGTTGATGGTCATCTGATGATTTTAGTGACGGTGAGCGATATATTGCCACGATACTTAAATTATTGTTAAGTTGGCATATCAAGCAACTCGCGCCTTTGAAATAGGGCTCGACTACTCTACACTTTAAATCACTGACAGTGTATATAATAATGCCATCATTTTGGTTCGATAACATTTTTGAGGAGTGAGCAGTATAACCATTTAGTGTTGGTAAGGAATTAGTCTTGCTGAGCCAGCATTCAGTGAAAACAATAACATCAAACCTAGTTTTAGTTACCGACAGCATTACACAAAATTGGTCAAAGTTTTTATTAATACTACAAATGTTTACATGTATGATATTAAGGGTTTGTTTGTAGTTACAGAGATAGGCTGGGCAGTCCTCTGGCTGGCAGACATAAGAACAAGACGTGCAGTTTGAGTCTAGATCATTATTTATATCTTGTATATTGGCCATTTATAGTAAACAGAAATCACTGAACGAGACATCTACGTGGCTACGAATAGTACGTTTTTGCTTTTTGTAGCTTATTAGGAGTAACTTTCGTTTGTAGAATAATATGTGAGTGTTCGTGTGTAAATGTTGGTGATGTCTTGCATGAACGTATTTCTTAAATTTTAGATTTAGTTTTAATTTTAAGTTTAAACAAAAAGGAATTTTATTTAGAGCAGAAAAATATTCTATTTTTAGTACGAGAATTAATATGTAAAGCACAATTAAATATAAGCATTTAACAGATCGTTTAGCAAAACAGAGTAGTGTTTGTCGAAATAGACATACTAGTCACATGTTGCTGCATAAATCCATTAAGACTTTCTCAGAAGAGACTAGAATTTGTTTATCACCCTCTGCCTTACGAAGGAAAATGTTGCCATTAGAGGTCCAACAATATTTGAAATTGTGCTGGTTTGCGAACTCACGAGCCTGATGAAACAGCTTTTTGGCACTTACTGGGAGATAATCAGAGAAATAGACTGCTTGACGTTGACCAGGGATGTTGATCAACTTTGTGTTCAGTTTATCCTCAGTTTTTTTACCCTTATTGAATACACGAACAGCGGAGATGGAGTCCATCTTCATTTGAACAGTCTGGAATTCGGCGACTATTGGACGAGATGAGCCAGGTTTACCAGGGAGGCGGTAGATGTCACGTAGATCAGCGTGGGTAATAGGAGTTCCTATGGCTTGTCCGATCGCGCAGACTGTGTCTTTCAAATCAGCCGCGGTTTCCCTGGCGGTCCCTGGTTTAATAAATTGGTAGCGTCGACGAAAATACCAAATCCACAGGTCAGGCTGCTTTACTTCAACTAGTGGTCGCCCAGAGGTCGAATTTCGACCATTATTAATTTATTTATGCATAATTTTGTGCAATTGGCACTCCTTCTCTATATAAACTATAACTATGGGAAACGTCATACTCCTCATTCCGCGAGATTTTCACAAAAAGGCGTACACAGTTTTTGCTTCAAGTAATATATGTCGCATTTTGTTTTGTTTTACAGGTTATTGATATTGAAAATGGTAAAAATTTAGGTCCCGGCCAAGAAGGTGAGCTATGGATCAAATCTCCGTTACGTATGAAAGGCTATATGGGGGATCACGTTGCAAGTGACGAGTTATTCGACGCCGAGGGGTACATTAGAACTGGAGACATCGGGTACTACGACCCTGATGGCTACTTTTATATAGTCGACAGGCTAAAGGAACTCATAAAATATAATGGTTTTCAGGTAAGTCGATACCAAAACGATTGAGAGATGAGATTTCCAGTTGAAATGTATTAGATATGTTTTTCACCTATAACCTGTGATAGCATAGAGATGTGAGCAGCGGACTTTGGGGAAGTATAGGTGCCGTCACGAGTTTAGAGCGCTAGACGAAAGTAGTGGGGATACTTGCGCATGTTGTACACTCGTGCTCACATATATTACGAAGTGTTTTTAGAAAAGTTAAATTATCTTGAGCTGTCACTTTTAATGGAAAAGAAATATAAGTTTTATATAGGTATTTTAAAAGAGAAAAATAAAATATAACCATGGTTTATTTTATAAAAATAATAATTTATATTTTTTTGTAGATACCTATAGAATCAATATTACATAATCAATAATAAAATTAATGTAATTTGTACACTAATTATTGGTGTACAAAAAAGTGTATTCTATCTATCTATTTATAATCAATTATATTTTAAAATACTTAAATTCTAATCGTTTGGCAATAATCCTATTCCTTCCACCAAATCGTCGTTAATTAAGGAAGTCGAAGTTTGTAGATGGATGCGACTGAGACTACTTGTTGAAAGGTAAAAGGTCAAGACGATGAAAAAATACGAAAGCAATATTTGCGTGAATGTACTTTGGGCGATACACCAATACGGCGCCGGCACTGGCCGCTTCACCCTCCGCACACCGCCCACCCCGCCAAACGGACCCAAAAACTGATATCTGCGCATTCAAGGCCAGCGCTCTAAACTCGTGACGGCACCTATCTATCTTCTTGTCTATATATATAAAAGGAGAAGCTGACTGACTGAATGACTGACTGACTGACATATCAACGCAGGGCCTAAACTATAGGGGTTAGAAACTTGAAATTTTGCACAGGGATTCCTTTTATAACGTAGGGGAGCACTAAGAAAGGAATTTTGAAAATTCTCCCCCTAAGGGGGTAAAACGGGGGTGTAAAGTTAGTATGTAACTTTTCTGTTATTGAAGTTATTCAATTGAAATTCGGTTTGAAGGTACTTCACTTGGAAGTCATGAAATATGTGTAAAATATTTTTACGAAAATCATCCCTTAAGGGGGTAAAAGGGGGTGCAAAGTTAGTATGAAAGTTCTCTCATTTTCAATTAAACTTGGCGAGTGTAGTCTTTGTATGACGTAGGCATCCGATAAGAAAGGATTTTCCGAAAATTTGACCATAAGGGGGGGTTAGGGGGCCAAGTTTGTACGAGACAACGTGATTCCTTGGTCCAATCTACTTCAAATTTTGCATAAACATTCTTTAACAGAATTGATGGAAGATGTTTTTCGTATTTTATCGATATTCAATCCCTGACGGGATTAAAAAGAGATAGAGAATTATGTTTGAGGTGATATCAATACTCCTTAGTGCTTTTGATTTAAATTACTTTTCATTTTGATACATGCTTGAAAACTCAATCCAATTTTATTCAAAAGAGGTTAAACTCACATAAAAGCTTGATGCAATGCAAATATTATTTTATACTCCTTAAAATTGGAATTTCAGTTTGTAATTTCATATATAAAAGTATATATACGGTAATTACACAAAAAAATAATTTCTAAAATGTTTGTCTGTCTCTCTCTTTGTTCCTTCTAATTGCTGCAACAGCTGGACCGATTTTGTAGGGACTTTCACCATCGTTATAAGGAGTAACGTAGGCTACTTTAATTTAAGAACAAGAAACGAATTGGAGTTCCTTATGACTTAAAAACGCGGGAGCTGACCAATGCAATGAACATTACATTTTTCGTTAAATTTCACGCGAACGACGCGGACGAAGTCGCGGGTAACAGCTAGTACCACTATATTTTCGAAAATGCATATTATCATATACTCAAAGGTTAAATTTGCATGCCTGATAAAACTCGATAGTGAAGTTACCAACCAGCACGAGGTTAGCGTGATGGACTAATTTTATTTGTCAATCCCCAAGTGAAGAGAATAGTGCCCAACAGTAAATAGCAATGGTAGACTACCCTTATTTTGTACATGATTCTTGCGGGTTATATATAGTGCTGTTTAATTTACGCCATATATGACAGCAATTTGTATTTTTATTACATATGTTAAATAGGTAGCCCCTGCAGAACTGGAGGCGTTGTTACTCCAGCACAATGGTGTTGCTGACGTAGGCGTGGTGGGCTTGCCGAACGAAGAAGCCGGAGAGTTGCCGCTGGCATTTGTAGTAGCGCAACCTAACTCTACTGTCACCGAAAAAGACCTTGTAGAGTTTATCGCGTCAAAGGTTGGTTATAAGTTGTGCAATTTTTTTTAACGGATAAAATTGCGTCGAAATTGACTAAAAAGTCGTCAATCAGGTGTAGCTCCAACAGGAAAGTGGCTCCTAAAGTGATATGAGTAGAACATGTAATCAGTGCCTTATATGGGTAAAAGAAGGGGAAATTTGTGCATCAACAGTTTGTAAGATGATCGAGAAAAACAGTTTTCACTCCCGTCCAGTCCCATCACAGCGACATATTTTTTCCTCTCTAGACTTAACGAGGAAAAAAATAGTGTGTTACGAAATTGAGTATATTATATGTATGCTGAAATGACATTTGTGTGATACCTCTGAATCAACTTTACCATGACGTTTGTCTACTTGCTGGATCTCAGCTTAGGTGTACAAGTATTCGTCTACAGTCACAGTACGGCGGTATTGTCGACTAGCATCTAATACTGATGTGCCTATTTATTGACGATATGATTTCTTTTTCAGGTATCACCAGCCAAACGACTACGAGGTGGAGTGATATTTCTTAAAGATATACCTAAGAATGCCTCTGGCAAAATCCTCAGAAGGGAATTAAGAAAAATGTTACAAAAGTATAAAAGTAAGCTTTAATAAATGTTCGTACACAAATTTATAATACCTCAGTAATAGACATTACCTACATTCAAATAATTAAGTATTATATTTATTCTTATTTGTTATCAGAGTTATTGTTAAATAAAGTAATAATGGGAATGGAATTTAATTGTAGTTTTATTATAATTATTAATCGTTATATAATTTAATGACAAATTATAATATTGAATGGCAATAAGTGGCTTAGAGCTATTTATTAACAAGAGCATCTTTTAAGTCCTGGGGTATTCTTTTCAATGCATAACTATGCAGGTCGTCGTTGACGGCCGCCAAGACTCCAGTTTTATTTGGTCGCGACTCTGAGGCACCATATTTGTAGAAATTGCCAAGAATGTCAGTCAGCTTTCCACCTGCAGCAGACAGCACTGCTTCTGGAGCACACGTGTCCCATTTCTTGCAGCCACCACTGGCAAATACGTAAATAGATGCCTTCCCTTCTAGTAGTTGCAAAACCTATAAAGTAAATATGGTTTAGTACATTTTCACATCATCATAATCACTAAGTAAAGATCCACTATTAAATACCTTATAACCAGCACCTCCGACGCGAAGGACCTGCGTCGCATTCATCACCTGTAATGCTTTTTCAACTAACGGATTGGAATGACTCCTTGTTGTAGTAATGATAAGGGAGTCAGGTGGAGAGGCAGGGGTAAATCCTCCCACACCAACTTCTTGTAATCCCCATATAGTTCTGCCTATTATCTTCTCACCACCCAACATAGTTTTATAATACGGCTGATGAATGACACCAGCCACTGGTTTCTCATTGACAGATATTCCAATCAAAACAGTAACATGTTCAAGAAATCCTGAAACAATTTATTCATTACTTTTTGAAATCAAAACATTCCAACACCCCATGCAACATGCAATATTTTAATATCAGATCAGCAAAGATCTGGAATATTAGAACATTTTAGGGGAACACTCAAGAGTGCAGCGTTGCTGCATAATAGATACCACTTTAAAATAGAATTTTGCGTGGCAATACTAGTGTTATTGACAAAAATTTGTGTTGTTACACATTTAACATTAGTTTTACTAACTAATGTTAAATGTAACCAATGAATACTGTATCGACAGGTAGATTAAGTCATCTCTTACAATTGATTTACAAAGTAATTTAAATTAAAAAATATTTAAATAGTAAGTTGATTGCTGTAGCATTTAACAATTATAGCATTAATATTAATTAATATTTTGGCTTGGCTTATGCTGAGCCTAAGTATTAAACTTTATAAGGTATTGTAATTATCATCATTATTAGAATATTAAATAACTTTTTATGCACATCAAGATATGAAAGTAGTATTATGGAAGTTAGTTAGTTAATTAATAAAATATATTAATTGTATAAAATATTTACAATACATACATAAACAAAAATCTTGACTGTTCCAATGTGTCTTTACTACAGTGCATTCTAAACAAAAAGGACCTATGCAAATCTTTCATTTACCATAATGTGATTGGAGCAAACTTAAATACCACTTGATACTTATTATAGGATGAGTTAAATACATTTTCCATCTTTCCCATGGATCTCTCTTCAACATTAGTGCACCTAAAATTATTTAAAAGTTATCATTTATATTACAATAACATTGCATGTTACAAATACGAGGGAGTTGGTATGTCACAATTTGTGTATAAGGCTCCAGTATATGTCTTACCTTGGGTGTACTCAGAGGTACCATCAAGTGGATCAACCCACACAACTATTTCTTCCTCCTTGACATTCTGAAGATTGACAGGACACTCCAGAGATAAAACATCTTTGTCTGCTTCAGAAATTAACCATTCACTGGAGATGTCATCCTGTGTAGTAAATCATGATAGTGTTAAATAAATACCAGGTATTGTGGTAGCCTAGTGGTGTGACCAGTTGACTGACTTGTCAAAGGTCTCGAGTTCGAACCCGGGCACGCACCACTGACTTTTCGGAAATTATGTGTGTATTTATCACATGCCCAAACGGTAAAGGGAAACATCGTGAGGAAACCTGCATGCTTGAGAGATTTCTCGATGGCTTGTGAAGTCTGCCAACCCGCAGTAGGCTAGCGTGGTGGACTATAACCTAATCCCTCTCAAAAAATGAGAGGAGACCCGTGCCCAGTAGTGGGACGTTAATGGATTGATGATGATGGTTGTGTTTGTACTACATTACTCTCGTCATAATAGTCTTATAACTGTGTATTTCTATGACTGTCCATGAAATTGACTTAATGATTCCTAACCTACATTTAGTTTATTTTTTATGTAGCTTTGGCATTATTTGGCAATAACAATACAAAGTAAATTTTTATCAATTCAATTCAATTATTTATTGCTTGTCACAGGTGAAAAGAAGATCTTACAATTTGTATTATGGTATCACTGTAACATACCCATGGGGTGTACAATATTTATACCATGTATGTCAATATTATTGGCTATGTTAAAAATTATATTACAATAAACATTTATTCTTACATAATTATTAAGGACATACACATTTAATAAGTAAAAAGTTAAGTCAAAAAATAAGTACAATGTAATGTTTTAGTCAACCTCATTCTACATTCAATTATACGTTATTATAACGGTCATATAAGTTACATTAAATAAGTGAAAAACAATTTTAGTCAGTAATTTGGTCATTTAGAAATTCAGTAATTGAGTAGTGTTTTACATAGGAGAAATTCTTTGAGCTTTGATTTAAAAGCTTTCAATAATGTTATATTGTTGATACAGTTTGGGAGTTTGTTATAGATTTTAACTCCAATACCAAATACACTTGATTTAAATTTTTCAGTTTTGTTTCTCACACTTCTCAACATTTCATACTTATCTATATCGCGTTTTATCATCATTACTGCTTAAAATAATATGTATAATGAAGGTAGGGTTAAGATTTTCAACCTTTTAAAACTGGTATCTGTGGTAGCCTAGCGGTGTGACCAGTGGACTGAGCCGTCAAAGGTCTCGAGTTCGAACCCAAGACAAGCACCACTGACTATTCGGAAGTTATGTGCGTATTTATCACAAGGTCAATCGGTGAAGGAAAACATCGTGAGGAAACCTGCATTCTTGAGAGATTTGTCTTCACATGCCAATGTGAAATCTGCCAACCCACAATAGGCTAGCGTGGTAGACTATAGCCAAACCCCTTTCAAATGAGAGGAGACCTATGCCCAGCAGTGGGATGTTAATGGGTTGATGATGATGATACGGGTATCAGTCTGTCTAAGTCCACATATGCTTCTAATGCACTTTTTTGTGCTTTTAGACCACACTCACTATTCTTCGAATTTCCCCACAATAGGATACCATATTTCAGCATGGAGCCTACATATGCATGGTATACACTTAATAAAATACCCTCATTTGTAACCTTTCTTAACATGTAGAGGGCATATGAAAACTGATTTAGTTTTTTGCAAACATGGTCAATCTGGATTTTCCTGTTGAGTCAATGTGTATGCCAAGAAATTTAGTGGTCCTTACTTCTTTTACAGTTTCACCTTTGTACTTTATATTTAGGTTCTTAAGTTTTGTATTTATATTGGCAAAGGAGATATAGCCTAAGTTAATTATAAGATTGTTGTCATTTAACCAATTTATGATGGATTCAAGGGAATTATTTACATTAATTTCTATATATGTATATTATAAACGAAAGTGGACCAAGAATACTTCCTTGAGGCACCCCATACTTAACCGTTTTAGTTTTAGACTGAAATGTTTGTTCCTACTTTGTTTTATTTGATACTCTTGTTATTTGAACCCTATTTTTGAGGTATGAGTTTTATAAGATTTAAAGCGTTCCCTCTAACTCAATCAAAATCTACATTTCTCAAAACTCAATATAATAATAATAATAATAAAAATTCTTTATCAATGTTATCTATCAGTTTAATTTTTAAGGCAATAGCAATTATTTTTATTTGAATGAAAAACTTGTTAAAATGGCTGAAAGAATTGCTCCACCTAGCTAGATTCTAGTCATCTTACACTATATATGTTTGCCCAGGACGAATACTTCAGTCCACCTGATTAGTACAAAAGGTTCCCAATACCACCTAGTTTATCTAAATTAAAACTAGGACGAATACAAGAGAATCCTGACTGTTCTGAAGGCTACTGGAGTATCTCATTATTAGTAGAGAACTATTTTTTTCTTGAATAAGAATATATTATGGCATTGTAATGTGTACTCAAAACTCATTGTTTGTATTCAGATGGGCTTCATGCTAGACTTATCCAAGGCATTCAAAGTATTAAACCTGACTCAAACCAATTCAAAGTGTTGGATTTACCTACTAACCAACTAAAAATATAAGTAATTTTCTGTTCCTTTTAAATTATATTTGTCTATGTGCATAAATTGTTAAATACAAAACTTTATAAGACATTATAATTATACATATAAAGATCTACAATGAATGCTTAATGTACCTAAATTTTTTATTGCACTACAAGTTTTACTTTTGGCACACAAACAATGGTTGACATTGAACATTGGACATTCCAATAACCTTGAATTGGTGGGAACTGACACAGCATGAAATAATGGTAAAAGTAATTTAGAAAGTTAATGCAGATGTATTATAATAACTTTTCGTCAAAATTACCTTATTATCAGGCTCGTCTTCTTCACCAATTATGTTTAGTTTAGGGTATTGCGCCGATAATGATGCAACAATACAACGTTGAGCAGACCGGTCAGCTTCAGTTTGATAGTCATCTTTTCCCTAAAATAATTACAGAAAATATATTTTCAACTTTATAAACCTAATTATAACAGCACATATACATCCTTCACGGGTTCTAAGGATTGAGCAAACTTTGATCAGTGTCACATTTTTAGCGATTCAATACCTATCACATACCTACTAGAAAGTTAATTTGACAAAGTTTACCTTTTCAACGATTCCCAATTCTCCTTTACTCATAACATCACGAACTATTTTACCAGCTCTGCTGGCAGCAGATACCGATGTAGCTAATATTCTTACAATAAGAGGAACACTTGTTGACATGATAACAATAATAAACAATAAATACAGCAATTCAAAAAAATTCCACTTTGACTTTTATTCTTAATTTTATTGTATCACAAGTGTAGCACCGTTAAAAATAGGTGATGTAAGAAAAAAATAACAAAAAAACTAAATCAAAAGCTAAATCGCAGAACGATATTCCCATAAACCGTACAGATATCGGTAACAGTGGTAATATGACCTCACTTATTTCAAAGAGAGTGTATATTAGATTTGATCGAGTACTTGTTGCCTGATTCCTGACACTTGTTACATTTGATACTGACGACTAATGATACAATGACAATAAATAAGACAGTGGCAGCCAGTCAGCCAGCCCGCCAGGAAGCAATTTTCTTTTTTTTTTACGTTTCTACCCTTTCGGGATGAGGCAAAGGAATCTAGTCCATACAGCCTAGTCTTCAGTATTCTTTTATTATGATGGATGACTGGATGATACATGATAATGGTTGATGATAGATGGTTTTTTTCCTAGTTTCAGTAAATATGTGGTTCTTTACTGAAATCATACACATTTAAATCCTTGAAATTAAAAAAACGGGTGAATTATGGGACATGTCCGTCACTGTCTTAAAATCAGTGATAGATATCCTCGCTCCCTATTTAGTTGTCATATTTAATAAATGTATCGACTTAGGTACTTTTCCAGACGTCATGAAATACAGTAAAATAATCCCATTATTTAAATCCGGAAATAAAAACGATCTCTGTAATTTTAGACCCAACATTTTGACAACTATTAGTAAAATTTTAGATAAACTTTTTTAAAGCTTAGTTAGATATTTTAACGTAAACAGCCTCCTTCACTCTGAACAATATGGTTTCACACAGGGTCGTTCAACAACGGACGCAGGAGTTGCATTACTGACGCACATATTTGGCGCTTGGGAGAATTCACAGAACGCCATTGGTGTATTCTGTGAGGTTTCGAAAGCGTTTGATTGTGTCCATTATACAACACTTAATTGCATTATGGGAGACATAATAAAGCTTTAATGTCCTAATTTCTTATTTAAGTGATAGAATACAGTTTGTAGACATTATTACAAACTCATCTGGATTGTCAGTGCAGTTGGGTGTACCACAGGGCTTAATTTTGGGCCCTTTCCTTTTTCTAATATATATATAAATGATTTGCCACATTATCTACAATCCATTTGTGATGTAGTGCTATTTGCTGATGACACTTCGCTTATTTTTAAAGTAGACAGAAATAGGGATAGTTTTGACGATGTAAATAGTGCACTAGTTCAGGTAATACATTGGTTTACAATAAATAATTTGGTACTTAATGCTAAAAACACTAAATGTGTAAAGTTTAGTTTGCCCAATGTAAAAAATCTAGGACCCAACTTAATTGTCGATAAAGAAGTACTAGAGATAGTCAATTGTACAGTTTTCTGCCAAACTCCAATGGGGCGCTCATGTGTTATGTCTCGCGGGAAAACTTAGCTCTGCTGTTTATGCGGTCAGAAAAGTTAGACAAATTACTGACGTGGACACTGCTCGGGTTGTTTATTATGGTTATTTTCATAGCGTTATGTCTTATGGAATTCTTTTGTGGGGCAGAGTCACCGATATGGAAAGTATTTTTATTTTGCAAAAGAGAGCTATTCGTTCCATATATCAGTTAATTGCTAGAGTTTCTCTTAGGAAACGTTTTAAAGATATTGGAGTAATGACAGTTGCATCAGAGTATATTTATGCCAACATAATATATATAAGGCGAGATATACATTCCTATTGTAAAAATAGTGACATTCATAATATTAACACGCGAAATAAACATGATTATGCGCTCCTAGTCACCGTTTACATAAGGTGCATAGTTTATTTGAGGGAGTCGGTGTACGTATTTATAATAGAATACCTAGTGACATTTCGAATCTACCGACTGACGCTTTTAAACGTAAAATAAAAAATTGTCTTATTAAGAAGGTAATGAAGGTATATTATAATTTAAAGGACTATTTTAGTGTCAGTAGAAGATGGTCACCGGATTGACCCAAGACAACTCACTATTTTAACTTGTTAAAACGTGTAATTACATATGAGCGGGCACATACAGACAAATTGAGGCTAAGTGTGTATTCAAATATACATAATTATATATTTTTTATGGGTAAAATGGATTTGTGTATGCTAGCTCACATAATAATAATAATAGCCATTCGATAAATGTTGCGCCGCTCATTCTTCCCAACAAAAACACTAGGAAGCGGTGAAGGGCGGACGTTTTTGGGGCTGTCTTTATTGTCGACGTTCAAAAAGAGCCAATTAAATTTGGCCTACTTTGAATAAATGATATTTTGATTTTGAAACCTAAGGCGAACTTCTTGGGAGAATTTGAAAGTCACGTTACACTGTTTTGTTTCATTTGCTAACACTCATGCACGTTTTCAAACACTTAACGGTTAATAATCCACCATTATTATACATTAAAGTTTATCAAAACACAAATTTTAGAAAAAAAAACAAAGCTGCTGAACATGACGCTTCACTTTCCCGCCAAAAAGTCCGCCAGGAAGCAAACCATAAACAGAAAGTAGAGATCGGCAGATTGACAGGAGAAGGAGAACACATTAAACAAAGAGTGCTGCCGATGTCCATATCAGACAAATACTAGTTTGAATGATTTAAAGACTAATGTGAAAATAAATAAAAGAATAAGTATGGCAGGTATGTATTTACTTTTTTATCTATTTTTTGCATAATATAGGTAACCGATTCTTGGGCCAAAATATCGAAATATCAATTCTTTTGAGAATATATTTTTATATCGATTTGAAAAGTATCGATACGATATATATCGATATATTTTATCCCTGTCCATCTATAACAGAAAGTAACAGTGATGTCACTGTGTTCTGTGTCAATCTGTTAGTGCTGTGCAGCAAAAACTTAACTTAACTTAACTTAGAAACCGTTCAGGTTTCTTAAAATAGGGAGTTACTGAACTGACAGCATACGGAATTCCCATGCTGTCAGAATAGTCACTCCCCCAATGAGCTCTGGTAACCTTACTTACTCGCAGAAAGACAACTATTGTTGATTCACTGCGGTCTTCTGTAAGGCGGAGGTACTTCCCCAGTCGGGCAGCGAGAAATCTCGATATGCCCTACCTCCTACAAACTTACACTTAACATTTAACGTTATATTGGTATCGAACTGAGAATGGACGTATCTAGACTGTTTCCTTCAAGGGGCTTGGCCCCCTCCTTGGGTGGACACAGTCCATCGTAGAATCTCTAATCGGTAGCCCAACATCCTAAGGTGGGCACTGGACCTTCCTGGGGTGTAATAACTATTATTATTATTGTTGCGAATGTTTAATTTGTGTAACTATAAACTGTAGCGTTATACTTCTAGTACGAGAACCGGTTGCAGAATTACTACATTCATAGCGTAGGTACATAGTCAAAATAGTGGGGGAATCTATCTTTCCAAGGTGTCAATCATAATTTGCCCGCGAGTATTTATTTCATTTTATAAATATTATATGACTTTTGCCAAAACAAATCACTTGCTATGAAAATAAACTACTTACAATCCATTCCGTAGCAATATATGGTAAATAACTTGATTAGGTATGGTTACAACAATGCTACAAATTTCTTATTACCTGTGTGAATCTGGCAGGACCATACCCTCTAACCCCTCTCAAAAATGAGAGGAGACCCGTGTTCAGCAGTGGAACAGTAATGGGTTGATGAATGAATAATGCATCTTACAATCGTTAAAATTGTAATGAATTTCACCTAGTCAGGATCATCGCCTACGCGTTTAATTAAACTCTAGTTAAAAGTAGCGATTTTCCCTCATCAAAATCATATTACATATATATACCTACCTACACAGCATGGGCGTACCTAGCATTTTAGGATTTAGTTTAAAAAAATATTTTGTGAACGGATGCACAAAATTATATAATAAAATCGTCTTCCTCTGCCACTTCAGCTTTACAAACTTTACCCTAGCCCAGTGTGGTAGCTACGGGGCGGCGACGTGGGCGGCCCGCCCTCTACTTAGGCCGTCCGCGGCACGGAGTGGGCGCGCGAGACGGATTCCCTCCTCTAGCAGCGCCGGTGGTATAGGTAATTGTCGACATCGTATTTTTGTTGCCCAAAAGACGATGTAGACAATAGAAACATGGACAGTCAAATTACAGCTAGAATGAAGAGATTTTATTTATTTACTAAATGGTGACACCTCATCGCCTATAAGCCACCGCCCCCCCCCCCGTCCGATCCGCCCCGTACGATCCATCTATGCTGGCTACGCCACTGCCCTGGCCTGGCCTGAAGTATTATGGAAACCCAATCATATCAACCGTTAGAAGTCCACTGCTGGACAAAGGTCTCCCCAAAGATCGCCACGACGACCGGTCATGCGCCACCCGCATCCAGCGGATTCAAGCGACCTTCACCAGGTCGTCAGTCCACCTTGCGGGGGCCTAACCACGCTGCGTCTTCCAGTACATGGTCGCCACTCTAGAACCTTCAAGAAAACCCCTTATGCCTATTTAATTATTAACAAACCAGCCATGCTACGCCATTCCAAACGAAGGATTTTTTTCTAAGCTACACTGGTTCATAATTGCTTGAATCTTTACTCGTTTTTCCGTGATTAAGTACTATATAACCTTTGGTAGCTAGCAAACAGTGGCATTCTTTCTTTTGCCCAAGAAAGTCACTTCGAAAGATTCAATACGAATCATTGAGAGCTATATCAGGTAAATATATAGTCACAGTGTACGTTACCCCAGCAAGAACGTACGTAGTAAATACCTCCTAATTTGATATGAGTGTTACTCCAGCAGAAACAGTTTCTTCCGTTTTGTCCATAACGAAAGGGGACCTTTTTTATTTGGCGCACTTGCGCACTAATTATACGTACCACTCATATCACCAAGAGCTACTTTCTTGCTGGGGTAACGTACACAAATAATTCGGGATATCGGAAGTTAAATAATATTTCGTGTTTTCCGCTTTTAAACCAGTAGCATAAACAGGTTCTAAGTTGTATATGATAGGAGCTGTTTTAATCTCTTTCCATGGCTTTCTGGGCCATGGAGAGATTGATTAAGAATTAATAATACACCATTGCCTAATGAAGGAGCCACCCTTGCCACATGCCTTTTGACCTCAGACCATTTAATATTTTGTTGCTGCGAAGTTATTGGAATCCCATTCGTCATCAACTAAACAGATGTAACCCCAAATATTATTTTTTATTGATTGCACTGAGATACGACAGATATATTATTACGGTTCCGGCTACTAAGGCATTCTCTTAAAACACGGTTTCATCATCAACCTATTTACTGTCTAAAGCTACCTCAACCCTTTTAACAGAAAAAACTAAGAGAAGAAATCTACGTGATCGTGTTACTGAATATATAAATTAAAAGAAACAAAAAACCTATGTTTACCAAGCTTTCCCATGCTCCACTCACTATTTATTTATATCAACAAAAGTGAACCTAATTAACAACATATTAAAATAATGGGCGCAGTTTCACCTTACAAACTAACATAGATATTACATATATATTCGTAAAATTCGTATTTCGGCATCACTAATGTATTACTTGCTGTTTACTTTAAATGCAACAATTTGATAAATCCATGAAAATTTTACAAATCTTTGATGAAAATTTTTGAAAACTATTATAAAATAAGTTCTATAATTTCAGATTAATTTTAGAATTAGCTGCATGCAAGTTGTAAATAGTTTACAATAATTTCTTACTTGATAAAAAAAAATGGACAATAACATAATACGTTATGTAAGTACACCTATAACTTAAAACTAAGTCTTATACAATTAATAACAACAATAACTAGTAATTTGAACGATTGATCGAATGATAATTATCGATACTTGATTATATTATGAGCTTGTATAACATTTAAAAAAATCTTCAAAACCATTATAACATCATAAAAATATGACTTGATCTGTACCAACAGAAAGTGGATGTTACAATGAAAATTAAACATGTCTCTATGTCAATTAAAGTTAAATATCTTATTATTTATCATAATTCATAGTATCAAATCTCTATGATTTATATAAAGTCCTATGATATTTTGTATATGAAATAAAACAGCTGGAAACTTAACTTATCCGTAACATTTGACACACTTTTCTATTTTTGAACAACTATTACAACATAACAAATATAAAAGTAAATCATTTCTCCATGTGTAAAATTCTTTACATAAATAACTAAAATAAATTTGTGTAAAATCAACTCACCAAATTCATAATTTTAATCTTTTTTTTTATGTAAGACAAAAATGCTAATATATTGTTTAAGAATAAAGCAGCTTGTCAAACACAATTTATATCTGTTCTACAATAGTAAGATTATACCTACTGTACTAGAGGACCGGACGGTCGCAATCGGTCCAGCAGTCCAGAACAGAAGGACTATAGGTATGTACAGAAGAATTATATTATGTTAGGATATTATATATAGGACGAGCAGGTCAACGACTGTCGAAATTAGTGAATTCTGCTTATTTTATTCATTTTTTTTAAAAATGTACCTAAATTCTTACGTATTTTTCTACAAAATACCTGTTAGCCTTCTGAACCGAAATATTAGAATAAATGTTAAATCTAAACACAAACAATAATAGGATTCGTTTGTATAAGTGAAATCCACTTTCATTATTGGTATTGATCTCAGTGGAGTGAACCAAATAGGGTTTGTTACTAAGTATAATAATAGGTCTTTACCTATGAAATTGCCGTTCTGCAGTACTGGCCATTTCAAATCAAAATATTTTTTGTTTGGCTAAGAATTCTAATTTCAAATTAATTTTATTTTAAAAACATGGAATTCTTTTTCCAAAAGTAGTCATTTGTTTATTGATTAGTGTTCATTTTGATCGCATTTCAATCTTTTTCGTCATCATGGATACGTTAAAAATTCGAGTAATTATGGAATATGAGTACCGTCGTGGCAGCAACGCGGCACAAGCGGCACGCAACATCAACGACGTTTACGGAGCTAACACTACAAACCAACGCACCACCTGTTATTGGTTTGCTCGCTTCCGTTCTGGGAATTTCGACCTGAAAAATGAACCTCGCGGTCGTCCGAAGACTTTGGTCGACAATGACGAATTAAAGGCGATTTTGGAAGCTGATGATACACAATCGACGGCAGAATTAGTAGCAGCTTTCGACGTTAGCGTCAAAACAATATTGGTCCATTTGCGTCAAATTGGCAAGGTAAAAAAGCTTGACAAATGGGTGCCCCACGAACTCAATTATCGCCAGCGCGAAGTACGCGTCGAAACGTGCCTTGCACTGCTCGACAGACACACAAATGAAGGAATTTTGAACCGCATTGTTACCTGCGTTGAAAAATGGATCCTGTTTGATAACCGCAAGCGCTCAGCAAGTTGGTTGGATCCTGGTTCAGCACCTAAACAATGCCCTAAACGAAAGCTTACCCCTAGAAAAGTAATGGTCACTGTTTGGTGGTCTAGCGCCGGTGTTATTCATCACAGCTTCTTACCAAACGGGGTGAGCATTACTGCAGATGTGTACTGTGAAGAACTGAACACAATGATGGAGAAGCTGGCACATCTCCGACCAGCATTGGTCAATCGCTCGTCTCCGCTGCTCCTGCACGATAACGCGCGACCTCATACTGCACAGTAGACGGTCTCCAAGTTGTAAGAACTGGGGTTGGAAGTTCTCCGTCATCCGCCCTACTCACCAGACCTTGCGCCTACAGACTACAACTTTTTCCAGAATTTGGATAACTTCTTGGCGGGAAAAAAATTCAATATCCGAGAGGCATTACAAAATGCCTTTGAAGAATTTGTTGCCTCCCGTCCAGCTGATTTCTTTAAGAAGGGCATCAATAAACTGCCACTGCGTTGGCAAAGATGCATTGATTACATGGGTGATTACTTCGATTAATACAAATAAAAAATACTTGAAAAAAAAATCGTTTAAATTTTTTCATACAAAACGGCAATTTCATAGGTAAAGACCTAATATAAAATTTAATTTTACCTCTATCTTATAAACTTAAACCCTCTTAGAAACAAATGGTTTACAATAATATTATAAAAACTTTAAATACCCATAGAATGAAATAACTGTTAATTTATACTACTTAAACACCTTACTTGTTTTCATCTTCAGTGACTTGTTTCAGTATATGTTTGACGATTTGATCAATGGTGTGTGTGTCGAGCATGCGCGCGATGTTCTTGTCTTCAATGACGTAAATAAATAAATGCTTGGAGTTTTCGCGAAGGCGCTGCACGCGCGTCCATTTCTCGCGGTCCGCGGGTTTAGCACCACACTGCTCAATTACTTTCTCTAACACCTGTATTCAAAGAAAATAATACAATAGTAGAATGCCTCAGTGATTTACTCATATAGTGCGGACTGATTGATACTATGTTTAGGATGTCGTTGAATAATACATACCACATCTACACTCTCGTCTGGCCAACCAAACAGATCCAGTGTCTCCTTATCTATAAGCTGTGAGAGCAGCATTCTCAGATTCTCTGTGAGCTCATCCTCTGACATTAGGGGACTACTCACTTTCTGAAATAGGAAATTGCACTACTTAAAGAAAGGATTTTAATAACAGATTTTATTACTTAATTAGTGGCAACTGCTGAGCAAGATGTCTTGTGTACGATTCTCAGGTCGAGTAGTTTTATTGGATTTTTCTATGAAATTCCCAAAAGCAGCTCTGAGTTTGGATTCATGCTCGGTGGATGGCAATATTACATGGGACCTAAAACACAACAGCAAAATGTATGTTTGCCTGACCCTTCAGGGTTGGTGTTATTGTTATGTTTACTTATTTCTTATGACATAAGTATACCTTGTCCTGGTTTTTGTCAGTACTGGTGCCACCCTCGTCCTCCTGCATACCGCCGTAGAGCACACCTGATCCGCTATAGCCTTGCAGAATACGGTCCGACTCCACATCTAATAAGTTGAGGATGGATTCTATTTCAGACTTCTTCACTCTGTCCATTGCGTTATTAGCGCCCTGAAAATATAAAACAAAAAACTTCTTAACAAGAAATGCAACCGACCAAAACTTAAATTGAAGTGGTTCGAGAATGGGAAGATTTAAATATTCTTTTTAGTAGCTTTCACTAGGGGAGGCTTACATCCAGCAGTGGACGAACGAATATAGTCTGATGATGATGATGAGAATGTTATGTGTAGTGTGCGAGAGATGGCACAAGAATGGCAGTTATTTCCTTATAATCCGTTGTGATACACAATAATATATTATTATTATTAACGTATTATTAAAACAATTCATATAATTTTTCTAATTATATATCGAAATCACTTAATCTACATTACAAAAATATATAGGCGAACCACGAAAACCTCATATGTGGGTGTACCGGCGAGTCATTCACTAATTATGATACGAACACAATAGATATAATAGACAACTTAGAATTTTCATATGTTAGACCCGGTTTCCATCAAAGTGGAGAAATGTGCGGAAATGTTTTTCAAGAACCAATTAAATTTTGTTATTTTGTTTATTAAAAACACATCCCCGCACATCTGCTCTCTTCTCCGCTTTGGTGGAAACCGGGCCTTATACAGACCGTGTAAACAGTTTGCCTCGTCCAAGCTTATAAGATTCACAGGCAGTTTATTGAAATATAATTAGCAGCACTTTTTAGGTATACGTCTGGTAACATAAATAAATTTTCGGGAGTGACTGAGATGAAGAATGAGCAAGTATGTTACCAGCACGGTGCGCACGTGGTGCAGGTGTCCGCGGAACACGGCGGGGTGGTGCTTGCGCACGTGGCGGATGAGCTGCACGCCGCGCACGTAGGCGCGTGCCGACACGCAGTACATGCAGCGCCGCGGCTGGTCCAGCGTGTGCGTCTCCAGGTGCCGCCGCAGGTTCAGCTCCGAGTGGAACTTCTTGGCGCACACCTCGCAGCTGTGCGCTGCAAACATCATGCAGTACATTACACGATCGACTTTATACACGCAAACCTAAACTCACGCCTTTTTCCCATGAAGGTAAGCAGAAACTACATAACTTTTTTTTTTATATTTTATTTTCCAATATACTTAAAACTATATTAACAATAACATTGTCATCCACGAAAGCCTCTGTGAACTTATCTGTGACGGCCTCTGTGACTTAACGCGCTACGATCCCTCCATACCACTTTTGTTGCGTCTACATTGATATAGCTCAACATGCATGCGCCATTAACTTTTATATTGCTGAATATTAGTTCAACAATATAAAAGTTAATGGCGCAAAGACTTGCATAAGCAAATCCTCATAAATTACAACACATTTTTTTAGTAGAAATTACTGCTAAGATTAAGACTCTGACACTCAGACTCATAAATTCGTTATGTTATCTCGCTCGAATCCATAATCAATTTTTTAAGGAATATATTATAGATTTCCAAAACGTTCTCGTGCTAAATCTGCATCTAAGGATTTTAAAATTAGAATGTGATAAATAATTAAGTATATTGTTTATGAGTATCTATTGTAAGAATTAATAATAATATACAGTTGAACATGAAAACATTATAATTATATATTATTTATATATTTGACGACTCGGTGGCGTAGTGGCTGAGCGATCGACTTGTGCGTCACGGGTTGCGGGCTTGATCCCCGCACGGAACAAATATTTGTACGTTCTACAGGTAGTTGTTCCGGGTCTGGGCGTTTGTGTATGTGAAAATATGTGTTTATAAACGCACCCAAGGCACAGGAGAAAATCCTAGTGTGAGCCTGTGAGGCAAAGTTTAAATATGAAGGCGCATGCGTGCGTCGTCGATAATGTCAAATTTGAGAGTGACTGTTGTCAAAGTCGCTCTAGCGGAGCGTCGTGTGAATGGAAGCGGTGCGGATATCTTGTTTTAGAGACGAGCTGAATGGGAACCGCAAGCGCACCACGTCTGCGTCTGATTATAATGAGAAGTTAGAAGCAATAATTATGATGCCTCGCAATCGAAAATACGTCCACAACAACTGAATACACGATGAATTCCGATGAAGGCCTTCCTGCGCCGACGTATATATTTATTTAAACTATATATCTTATATATAAAATTATCGTGTCATAGTTTTCGTTGCCATACTCCTCCGGAACGGCTTGACCGATTTTGATGAAATTTTTTGTGCTTATCCGGTATCTATGAGAATCGGCCAACATCTATTTTTCATCCCCCTAAATGTTAGGGGTAGTCCACCAACCCCTATAATGTGGCAAAACAACGTTAGTTATACAGGGTGTCCGGTAATGAATGGATAACCTTAAAATGGGTCATAGTAAAACTAATGGCCATTCAGAAAAAAAAATATAAAAAAAATAAAAAACAAACGGTACCAAAGATACGTGTTTAAAAAATATCGATGTTTTTTGTCACCTTATTTTACGTTATTGTACACCACGATCACAAATTAATGAATTCCATCGGTTTTTTATTCTTATAGCAATTGACGATAACTAAGCTAATAGATAAGCTTTAAATAATATGACTGCTATTACACAGCTTTTTAAAAAACCTTGTTGAATTATGGTTTTAGGGGAAAAAATGTGAATAATATTTATTTCGACAAACTTTAAGCAACCATAGCGTAAAAAAATGTATGAAAACATAAGAGACCAATAATTTTAAAATAATATGTGCTTATAGCCAATTATATAATGATATAATTCGTCACTGTCTGTAATGTAAATAATGAATTATTGCTATTAATGTTTACAAGGAGCGAAATTTGGTTAAACAACAAAGTTTGTAATATTGGAATATTTATTTACATGAAATGTACCTGATCATTAGGGTTTAATAAAATACATAATTTGAGATTTATAATACCGTTCTAAATTATAATAAAGGCTCAAATTGTCTGCTACCCACTAGACATGTGCGCCGATCGGCGTGGCGCACGCCGCCGGTCAATTTAGCCACGCCGACGCCGCCGATTATTTCATCTGCGTCATCGGCGTCAAAATAATTCGTAATTATAATAATAATTCACATAGTACCAATAGTGATCTCATCATCAGGGGTTATAATGAAGAGCCTTCAGCGTAGTTTAGATATGCTACAAACTAGCCGAAATGTTGCACGGCCTAAATGAGGCTTCACGACGGGTTTTGGTATAAACTTGGACAAAACTAAAGTTATGTTCAATGTCCATGTAAATCCAGGGCCAGTCATTGTCGAAGGCGCAATGCTCGGAGTTGTGCAGGAATACATCTACCTAGGGCAGACCATTCAGTTTGGTAGACAACTTCGAGAAAGAAGCCAATAGGAGAATCCGATTGCGCTGGGCAGCATTTAGCAAATTTCGTCGAGTCTTCGCGTCGCCCATACCACAATGTCTGAAGACCAAAGTCTTCAACCAGTGCGTCTTGCCTGTTATGACCTACACTGACTGGACACTGACTATAAAACTAGTCCACAAATTTAAAGTCACTCAGCGAGCTATGGAGCGAGCTATGCTCGGAGTCTCTTTGAAGGATAAGATCAGAAATGAGATCATCCGGAGAAGAACTGGAGTGACCGACATAGCTCGCAGGATCAGCAAACTGAAGTGGCAGTGGGCTGGTCGTATCTGTCGAAGGACTGACGGCCGCTGGAGCCGACAAGTTCTAGAGTGGAGACCGCGCCTCGGCAAACGTGGTGTAGGACGCCCTCCGCTGGATGGAGTGACGAACTAAAAAAGGTAGCGGGGATAGACTGGATGAGGAAGGCGGAGGACAGAGTGTTATGGCGCAGTTTGGGAGAGGCCTATGTCCAGCAGTGGACTGCGATAGGCTGAGGTGAGACAAATGCCTTGAGGAAAGGGGGGAAGCGAGAGTTTCCTTTATGTCTCCATTTATGAAACAAAGCGAGCCCGTTATTTCACTTAATCATCATCAAGCTTTCTTTTGGCTTTGTCCCAGAACAAAGTACACCACTCCTGGTAGTAAAATGTCTGATGAACCTGTGGTGTTCAAATGCTGGAAATACTTTGGTAGATACGACCCCAAGGATGTTCTCGATGGCGATATACTTCGTTATTGGAAGGGAAAGCAGAATAGTTATGCTTGGCTGTTTAACTGTGAGGGCTATAATGAGCGTTCCTGCCACCAGCACACCAAGCGAGCAAGTTTTCTCAATCGAGGGACTAACCATTACGGCAAAGAGGTCACGGTTAATCCTACATCAGTGGATAAAATTATTTTTATTTACAATTTGTGGTCAAACAAAAAGCAGAAGATAGAGAACAGTGGTGTATAAGTAAATAAATATATGTTTATTTTGAATTAAGGTGTATTTTACTCATTTTCACCATCCACGCCGATTACGCCGATGACGCCGCCGCCGCCGACGTTTTAGACGCCAGACGCCGCCGCCGGTCAAATAAGCATCGGCGCACATGTCTACAGTACCCACTCTGGTGCAGGCCCTACATCTACGTATAAATGCTCTCCTGAGCAGTTGCGTATAGCGTCGATCGCTTATTTTTATTTGCAGCATATTATGGGTTGTTTTATTGATTTAAATGATTATAATTCTGTAACTAAATACCTATTACAGGCGCGAATCATATTTTGTTTAATGTTCAGTCTGACAATGACCGGCAAATTGCAAAAAAGGTACGAAAATTTGAATTTCGCTGGCTACCGTGAAGCTTCCACCTTAACTACTTATGGTCCTTTGTGAACGAAACCATAGCGCGAGCTAATTTGACGCCAACGCCATCTATCGAGCCACGTGGTTAGCTTAGTACGTCGATTCTAGTGGTTATCTTTAGTTTTCTGTGTTATTTTTTTATTTAATTCTTTATTGTACACAAAAGATAAAACACCACACAAATTAGATAATACATTTAAAGTTTTGTGCACAAAGGCGAGCTTAATTCAAGACTGAATATTCTTCCAGCAAACCTTTGAGTGAGAGAGTTTTAAAAGGAAGAGTAAAAAGACAAAGTGTACAATAACAACGTAACGAGTGTGGCAGAGAATTCCATAAACGCACTGCTTTTACAGTAAATGAACTGTCATAGCAACTGGAAGAATGTGCCGGAGTCCGCAAGGGAAAGGAAGAACTGCTACGGCAGAGTTTGTCCCTCGGGACAAGGTACTCAAAACGCGCTCGGAGGTATAAGCGCGAGTTAGGGTTATGAAGGACAGAATAGACAAGGCACAGTATGTGTAAGTCTCGGCGTCGCCGTATGGGTAACTATATCATAATATAGTTACCCTATATATAACTATGATCATACTTCCGAAGCCCATAAATGAAGCGGATACCCAGGTTCTGCAGACGCTCGAGTTTATTTAGGAGATCCTCCTTTGCATCAAGAAAAGAGACATCAGCATAGTCAAGATGTGGAAGTAGTAGTGATTGCGCAAGTATTACCTTAGTTTGAAAAGGAAGGAAATTTTGAAGACGTTTGAAAGACTGGAACGAACTGTACATTCTCCTGCTTACCTCTACAATGTGTGCTTCCCATGTTAGGTGTTAGTCTATAAGAACACCAAGATTTTTGACACACTTGGAGTAAGCCACTGGGATGGAGTTGTAAATTATTGGAGGAAGGGACTGGTACTCTAAAAGGTTCAACATGTATCTGCCACCAATGATCATAGCCTGAGATTTTGTACGATTGACTACAAGCCCAAAAGAGTTAGCCCACTGACGAATATTCTCAAGATCATCATTGATGGCATCTACAGCACCCTTGATATCGTCTATTTTAAAATGACGATACAGCTGCAAGTCATCTGCGTAGAGGTGATATTGAGAACTTTAGAAAGTTGTAACTTTTGTGATTTCGTTTATAAACACGGAGAAAAGAAGAGGAGACAGAAAAGAAGAGGAGACAGAAAAGAAGAGAAGACAAGAAAAGAAGAGGAGACATATGTTATGTTACATATATGATTTTTATTTTTAGGGTTTCAGGAGGTTTTATTCCACTCTGTTGTCGAAAATGTATTGCTTTATCGTAATAATTTACTTGCTTCGTTTATAATAAAATCTATTTACTTACTAAATAAGCTTAGCGTCAATACAGCAAGGGGTGACACTTACGTTTCTCATCTAAATGCACCTTTAAATGATTATTCAGGCTTGCTTCATTGATGAATTCTTTTGACGAATAAACACATGTCTGTATGGGACAATGTAACTTTTCTAATCCCATGTGCTCTCTCATATGAATTAGGAATCTGAAAGCAATATATATATTGCAGCTAAATTAATGCACTCGCACAACAAAATTTAGGTTATATGAATCTAAATGCGTGGACCTGTACCTTAATATAAATTAAACTACATTAATTCAGATTAACACTTTTAATTAGAATCCATAGTTATATAATAAATGCGAAACAGTGTAACTGTTACCTCTTCACGCTTTAACAGCTTAAACGTGTTATATGAAATTTGGTCTGGAGAAAGTTTGAGTCCTGGATGTCATCCCTTAAGAGGACGAAAAGGGGGGTGCATGTTTGTATTGTTTGTGTGCGGTATCGATAATTTCTTAAACGAGGGTAGAAATAAATAAGATTGGATAAAAAGCAGATTAGATACAATTACTAATTTTACGCAGACGAAGTCGCGAGCAAAAGCTAGTCTCTTATTTTTATAAACCTATTCTAGGTCAGCTTTGAACTAATTTATAAGATAAAAATATAAATCAAAGTGTTGTCACAACCGACCTGGCTCTGGAGGAGAAAGTTTCCCCGCACTTGAAGCATTTGTTGCCAGTGTGCTTCTCGAGATGGCGCTGCAGTTGCACGCGCTGTATGTATGACTTGTCGCAGTGCGAGCACTTGTACGGCTTGTTCTCCACGTGCGTCAGGACGTGGCGCCGCATTACCTCGATCGTATACGTACTGTATCCACACTGCACACAAATATTCAGATAAGTTTTGAGATCATCACGATTGCGACTCGCTGTCATCTGTCTGAGTAAAATAACTACTACCCATCATTTAATATAAATATTACATACGTTATACCTATTTATAATTAAATATCCCGTAATTCCAAAATAGAATTGGACTTATCACAAGTTCACAACTGCAGCACATACATAAAAATATAGTATAATGAGCCGCAAATAACAGCAACTGCCATCGTTGCCACGGTAAAAGTGGAGAAGATGAAAAGGTCCTAAACAGGGTTATCTAAGTGTGACACTTATGATAAACAATAAATTTCCTGTCGCTTGCTTTTTACAAATCTATGACAAGAAAGAAAAATTGTGTAAAACTGATTCGAGTCCATCGAGAGCACGCGAATTGCACGTCTAGTCGTGGCGGGTACTTATTGATTCAATAAGTGGTAAATTTGGGGTCCTTATTATTCTAGAGATTTAGTTGGCAATGGCGTCTTTTTGTTAGTAGGTATCTAAATAAGAAAAAATTGTTTTTTTCTCAAACACCGCCTTTTCGTGTCGCTTTAATTGGCCACCTGAACCATTCGGGGGCGGAAGTGTATAATGGTATAGGAAACCCGCAACTTTCTACACCCATTGCTGCTCTCACCACTGCTCCCAAGTTGCTTTCTAACCTTTTAAGGGGAACAAAGACAGCTAAGCGAGATTTCTCGCTCGAACTGAGTTGTGTTTCTGCAAGTGTGTAATTTTGCTAAAACCAGTTAGAGGAGTGATCAGTGTAGTAAACCTAAAATGTTTCTTACGGGTCGGCAACGCGAGACCCATTGTTCTGGTGTTGCAAACGTCCACAGGCTACTGTAACTGCTTACCATCAAGCGGTTTGCCATCCGTGTAGTACAAAAAAACAAAAACAGCAGATTCAACTATTAATACCTTATTATGACTTACCTATTAAGTTCTATGCGACCATGCTGAATGAGAGCAGTAAACAAATAATGGAAATGTTAAATGTTAGTTAAATAGATTCATAGTAATTTAGAAATAACTGATGTTTATTTGAAGAAAATTATGAACATTGTATGCCTCTTAGAGACATACAATGTTCATAATACAACTAATGATGTCCACCTGTAAAATGTAGAAACTAAACCAGAAGAGATACTAAAACAAAGCTTCTTTTTTATTTTTCTTTCCTTCCACATAGATGCTCAATACGGAAAGGGTCGGCGATTACAACAAAAATATGACCACTTTAATTACAAAGTTACTGGTTACTTCACAAAGTTTATATGATACCTTAGAAAAGTGAATTATTTTATTTGTATTAAGCTATAGAATATTAGTAAGGCATAAGTAGTTTTATTCATTATTATAAACGCACTAAGTTACACTTTCTAACATAAATAATATAGTGAATGAACACTTACCACATCACATGCATATTTCTTCTCGCCATGTATCTCAAGATGCTTGGTCATGGCGGCTCGAGAGCTGGTCCATTTGCTACAGTGGTCACATTGATACTGACCAGGTGTCTCTGTTGAAATTTTCTTACTATACAACCATAAAAACATCAACATTACAGGTTCATGAGAAATTAGTTCAATTAATAAAATTCGTAAATCTTTCAAATAATAGAAAGAAAGAAAGAAAGAAAAACATTTATTCCTGACCTCCTCAGGCAACAAAATTAAATAACAAAATAAAAAATAAAATAATAAAAAAATAAACATAAGACATTATAAAATATATCAAAAGTTAACCCGAGTGAGGCCAAAAAACGGACCCTATCTCAGCATAAATCTTAATTAAATTTATTTTGTTATATAATATTGTGTGTGACTGCAAATAGAGCTACTTATCAACTATAACACCAAGAAAAGAAAGGAAAATGTTATTTGCAACAATTTAAGTTCCATTAATTACAGGCCAAAATAAGTAGTTACCAGGATATTGAGGTTTTTCAGTTTGCTAAAATTGATAGACTGTGCACACCCAAAGAAAAAATATTTTAAGACCATACTTAAAATTTGGCATTGTATTTATACTTTTTAGATAGATGCTTGGTGTTTTATACAGAATTAAGAATATTGGTGTAATCTTCAGAGAAAGAATAAAAAAATCTGAATCATCTGAATCAATTTAGGAATATGTATTTATTTCTAAGATGTGAGATTAGAGGAGATTAAGACTTTTTTTTAATATGTTTAATTAGTTTAAAACCTTTTTGAACTAGCACCATTTTCCAGTTGTGAAACAGTACATGTAATTTGAAAAAATCTAGACTGCAAGTCCAACAAGATACAAACCATAAATAATATGAACACACTGGTTTAGCAAATTAGATCAGATAATATAACCTTGCAGAAGCAAGTCAAAATGTCTGTGTATAACATACTGAATAAGAAATTAAAATAATGAGTACCTACCTGCATGCTTATAGTGCCAATGATTAACCAATTTGGAAAAGTTCTTTGTGGAGTACACACAGTTCTTGCAATACATTTCATTTTTAATAATATGTTGTAGCCTAATGTGTACCATTAAATTGTCTTTTCTTGAAAATGTTGCACTGCATATCTGTGAAAGAAAGTGAATTTATATTAATATGACCACATTTATCTTTAACTAGGTATGTTATATTTCAAAACCAAATACACCGAAAATATAAAACAATAAAATAACTTGTCAGCTATAGTATTTCTAACAATGGAATTGGTGAATCTTGTGAATAGTTATTACAGAAGTACAGTATTACAATCTTTACAGTAGTAAAACACCTTTGTAGTCAAATGCTACCAATAGTGTTGTGTGTTAAAGATGTGGCAGGGGTTTTCATAAAATGGAATTTGCTGTGTCTATTTCAGGTAATAATGTAAGATAAAATTATTATGTTTCACATTTACATGTTCCACCAGATATTTAACCGACACTAATATTAAATTGCGTAGTAATATATTCCCATTCAAATGAATTTTAAACATGATTATGCTTATGAACTTATTCTAATAACCACCAAATGTTAAATAATTGATGTGAAACACTAAAATTCAACATGTTAGTTTAGTTACCAGTGACCTATGCAACAAAATAGGAAAAAAGAGGAATCAGTCAATGGGTGAATTGCATGCATATTACAGTTTATTATACAGTTACAGAACAAAATAAAAATTTTGAAAACCTGACCTGAACACCCTGTTATGATAATAAAAGTCTAAATAATATCTTTAATTTTGTTTCATATTTATATGCTGTATTCACAAAATTTTATTTAATAAAACCTAAAATTAATCTTATCTGGAAGTTGAGAGTTCAACATGACATAACTTTTTATATATAATGGTGACCCACAGTCACAAATATTAAGTATCAGAATAATTAAACTTACCTCACAAGCAAATGAAGCAACACCATGTCCATCACATCCACTTTGTGCCATATGTCGCAACACATGTGAACGTCGGACAAATTTTCGTTTGCAATGTGGACAAGGAAAAATTTCTCTTTCGTGCACTTTCTTGATGTGATCAGTTAAAGTGCTCTTACTTGGACAACGGACATTGCACTGATCACAAGCAACACTGTCAGGTAGCTTTGAGTGCTCTGTCTGAAGGTGCTCTACGAAACTTTTCTTAAACCTAAACTTTTTTGGACATTCTTTGCAATTGTATGCTGCCTGAAATTAAATTTGTTTTGTTATCATTTAAACCCAACTTTGTTGTTTTAGATTTAGGGCTGCCTTCCGTCCAGGATTGCCAGGATTCATCCTAGTTTCAAGAAGGGCGGTTTGGCAGTGGCTTTAAAAAACGTTCACTTCTGTTGTCAGAGCAAACACTGAATATACACATTATGTCTGAATAAAAATAAAAAAAATATGACGTATTTTTATTTATGTTGCAAAAAATCAGAGAAGTCCCGGTTAAATCTATGTTTCGCCCAAATGTCCGGGATTTTAGCCGTATTTATCCAGCGTCGGCAATTTAGCTTATGGCACCCCTAATTAGATTAAATACAATATTAAATGCATTTTGATAACTTGCTGGAAGTCGTTGATAATCATCATCTTTAATTATAAATGTATCTAAGTTATTATTGAGCGCCTTTGCATTTTATGTATTTGATATCACTTAGAAGTTGCCTATCATAGTTATCCTCAATAGTCGCATCGAACTGTATAACAATGGAGTTTGTTTACCTTCTTGACAATACCCATTTGGCAAGTTTCATGATGTGTCAACAACGCCTTGCCTGTAAGGAATTTCTTACTGCAGATGTGACATATGTATTCAATATTTCCAGATTTGGGGTTTTCCTTCTTCCTTTTCACAGACTTATTTTTCACATATTTTTTGTTGGAAGTTTTACTATTTTTGGATCCAGGTGGTCGCCCCAACTTTTTCCGTTTTGGCGGCATTTTATTAAATTACAGTAGTTTACTCTGTTTACGCATAATATTTTGTTTGTATTACTAACAAAGTGTGTGCAATGAGTTCACTTTTACAAAATTTGATATTCCTTTCACTCAGGCGCTAGCTAGACCGAATTATGCCACGTATCGTAAGAATTAAAAAACCACAGATTAGTAATTGAAATTAGTGTTGTGCGCATATAAATTAATAATTCAATTTTTCAATCCCTCCCTATAAATAAAATGTAACAAAAAAAGTTTAGATTTACAAGTCACAACGTATTTAAGCAAATTCAGATAATCCAGATTTTTGTGATATGAAAATAAATTACCATATATACGCCTGAGGAAGTGAGGACACAGGCAAATAAAAAAGCCTTCCATTCTTTTTTTGTTATGGAAAAGTTATTTGACATTTTTGTTAATTACTTGGACATTTATTTGACATTTATATCAATTCTATTATTTATAATGGCAAACTATGCCGATGTCGAAAAGTCTTTAAAATGTCCGCATAATCTTCCAACAGACGTAGTCATCCATGTGGCATTTAATAGGCTCCCCTATTAAATGCCACATGGATCTTCATGTTCAATGACAGTCATTATAGGGTCAAATTAATGAAGGCTGCTATGCTGCGTACAGACTAAGAGCGTTGAACACGGAATACCTACATGATTGTTTATTTATTTATTTAAGGATCTCCAACAAAGAACATTTGTTACAGAAGATTGTGCACACATCACTTTAGTCTTTGTACTCCTTCACTTACAGGAGACCACATCATGCTTATATAAACAAAACTAAAACTGTTGTTTTTCTTTTGGCAACTTAGCCGAATCCGACCTACTCTACCAGATTCGACGTATGATCAGAATGTTTTTGTCTTGAACTTGAACTTGGCTGAGAAATGTATATCCAGGTATATCAATGTAAAAAAAAATCGTGTACTTCCACCATACTAAATTTTTTGAGGTATACTTTGTATTAAACGACCTCGATGGTTAACGCTGCCTTCTGTGCTACGGGTCCTACGGTATTTGTACTCTGCTAAGACTACAATGGGTATAGAAACACCGGGATTTAATCATCTGAATAAATAATATAATTTAAAATATTACTTCATTTTTTAAGTTATATACCCACTTGAATTAGGGATCGTGTTCTTGGATCTTTTAATTTATACAATATTGAATGCCTTAAAAAAAAGTTTATTACTAAGGTATCTACCGATATTCAAAATATAAACGAATGTCAACAAATCCAAGTATTTTGTTTGTAATACGAATCTACCTACCCACATCGTATTACAAACAAAATACAATCGCGAGCTATATCAGTATGGCCAAAGTGGCACTATTAAAATAAGTTCGTTTAGAATATTTTGATTCGCAGCTATAATTATAATAATTGTAACAGATCGATATCAATATCCATTTCGGAATATTGCCTACGTCTAGTTCAAAATTACGCACGATACTGTAGAACGCAGATCCAGTGTGAACACCAAGAATGTGTTTGAAAACAATAATTTCGTTTCTTAAACTCGCATAGAGCGTGTCGCACGCAACACACACACACACACTTAGCCGGTTTCCTAGATACCGATTGGCCGATTCGCCTATTCCTGATTTTTACAAATGCAGAACTAATTTTCCCCGTTTATATTTTGTATAATATCAGAATATTATATCTTGTCTTTTTCGTAGGAGTTTAATTTTATTAACTAATCCTTATTCTGAGGTTTTTTTGTATAGACCAGTAAGTATGGTTACTATAGCAACTAGTGTGTGTAAACTAAATAATAATTAAAATCCTGTGTAAAAGGTGGCACTAAGTTCGTCAATTCTTTTTTAAATTCTATAGCTTTTAGTGACTGTATATTAGTTAACTGCTAGAAGTATATATATTTAAATAGATTAAAATAACGGAGCACTGAAAAGAATGAGCAATGGAAAAGGAGTTGGATCCAGCTATTATAAAGGCAACGCAAATATCCTTAGGGAAATATGTAAAACGCCCGCCGTTAAATGAAAAATTATTAAAGAAACCGCCTTTTAGATTTTTGCACGACATAGTAACAACAGTAAGTTCATCTTTAAATTAAATCTAGATAAGGAGATATGTAACGTACCTAAGTAACTACATTTAATGACTCACACTCTTTATATAAATAAGTATCTAGGTATTAACAATTTATTAACTACACGTTTAGGTGTAGATTCCTTGATACTTTATAAGTAATATGTAATAAGTAGTAAGGTAACTATCATCAAATAAATAGTTACCTTACTACTTATTTAAGAGTATGTAGGATATACTAGCCTACATATCTACTCTTAAATAAAATCGATAATTGTGCATACGCCACTTCGACAGAGACATTATCGGATATTAATTACGTTTGTTTAGTAAAACATCAATTGCGAATGATTACGATTTAATCTACAAGAATTTATTTTATGAACAACGCGTTACAGTAAGTATCGAAGTAGGTACTACCAAACATAGTTCCTATCCCATCGTAGTTCAGTTACAAACAAACAGTGGATGCTTATGTGTTTGTTGTGTTGATTGGCTTACATTTAATTCCGGCCTTTCGATCAACAACACCATTATTATTGTACAGTGTAGTTACTGGTATTGTAGATTGAAGATTCTGGCACAATATTTTGAAATATTTTGAAAAAATAACCTCAGATTAAATTGACGATCATATTGACTACTTTTAAAATAAAAAAATAAAATCCCCCTACTCATTTTTATCTTGGATTGTTTTTCTTCAAACATAGTCAGCTATGAAGTTTTCTTAGGAACACTTCATACAAAAAATAAAATCAAAATCGGTTATCCGTTCGGGAGCTATGATGCCACAGACAGACACAAACACACACACACAGACACGTATAACACGCCGTCGTTTTTGCGTCGCGGGTTAAATGAATAGTAAAGAGACATTTGAAACAAAAAAAAACTATTATGTTATTTTACCAAATTTGTATATTTAACAAACACAAGTTATCACTTAACAAATGCCCAGACCCAAAATAAGTACTTGTAGATTGTACGCACTCTTGTGGGTCGCACACGCGACTCGTGACTCAGAAACCGAACCTTTAATCACTGCGGTAATGAAGTCATCAAATAATTGTGACTACAATAAAATATTATTAATATTTTTTAAACAAAAAACTAAGCTTCTCATAAACTAACTTGACTTTAGAAAAACTTTTACTAGAGGCTTATTTTGCCTAGTTACAAGTAAAGGTTTTTTTCATACGCAAAGTATTTTTTTTTTCCTTCGCCCTCTTCGGGCAACGCAAAGCATATAAAGCCGCCATTTTTTTTTTTTTTTACTTTAAATAGAACGGCCGAAGCCAACTACACTATTTGATGAAACCTTACAAATATTTAATAATAAAAAAAGGTACAACACAAAAATATAATACAAAAATACGATACTTTTACCCATTCATCACCGCGTTATGTGCATGCGCACATAACGCGGTGTGTTCGTTTTTTTAAAATTCACACTGGCCGTGTAAATACTCACAAGACTGCAGCATGTTTTTCTT
Source organism: Craniophora ligustri (assembly GCA_905163465.1). Taxonomy (NCBI): domain Eukaryota; kingdom Metazoa; phylum Arthropoda; class Insecta; order Lepidoptera; family Noctuidae; genus Craniophora; species Craniophora ligustri. The sequence continues at coordinate 8,476,644 of LR990972.1, forward strand.
AATTATGTAAGATTTATTACAGCCGACTACCTAATCAAATTTAGTTCTATTTTTAAAATGTATACCCTCCCTAGGGAGGAAAGCATTTACTATGAGTTTTTCTCGCCCAAGGGTGGGAAGAAGCATTTTCGACCCGCTACTCGGATCAAATAAACACTACTTTCCGAGTAATTCCGAGTAGGTATGTGAAATGAAAAAACATTTCTGTTCGATACTCATCGAACACATCATCATCAGCAGTTTTGACTCAAGTAGGTCAAGCGACCTTACCAGCGAATCGCGCGATCTACGTGAGTCAGTGCGTAATCAACCGGCATACTTGTAGCACCCATTATCATCTTTAGCGTAAAATTTCGGAATAAACTCTCTTCAAATCTCAGCTTGGACTTATCATTTAACATCCGAAATAACTAGCAGCTCGTACAGTAACGTACATATTGGTCCTTCGAAACCGTCAAGGACTCCGCGACCGCGATAAATCGTAACGCGTAGTGCTTGTAGAGAGCCAGCAGCCTGTGGGTTCATAGTGATCTACAACCACCGGGGACAGCTATCCGCGGAGCAGCAGCAGACAGCCAGCCTTGTTGAAACAATAGCCGTAGGACTAGCGGCTTTCAAGTAAGAGCGTTCCGTGTTTTCTGTCTCATTTTGATCTAGGCTTGGATCTCCAGCAGCGCAATGGAGGCTCTATATTTCCAACAAACTGAATTAGCAGAGTCCATTGCTAAGGTCCTTACTAATTTCAATAAGGATAGCAAGCAGCGTAAAACCATCGACTACTGTAAAAAGAGACTAGATCTTTTAGAGTCGTATTGGAGAGAGTATCAGCTAAATAATGAAAAACTTTTGCCTTTCGAAAAAAGAGGTCATAAGTACTTCGTCAATTCGGAGTTCGAGCGAACAATGGAGTCTTATAGAGCAGCAAAAGACGCCATATCCGAATATTATGACGAATTATGTCACAAAATAAAGCAGCCAGGATTCTCGGATCAAGAAGAGAACCCTGCTTATCAGCAAGCAACAGCAGCAGCAGGTCCGTCGGTGGCCGGAGCCTTACAGCAGCAAGAGAGCTCGCGACCCTTAGCATCCTCTAGTCCTGCGCGCACTCGTGCCGAGGAGTCTAGAGGTACTTATAGTAAGCTAGATGACATGCTGCGCAAGCAAACTGTCAACTTCAAAGCATTCGCAAGAACTGTAGAAAGCATTGACGTCGAATCCTTGAACGACAAATGGGAGTTCGAAGACGCCTTGCGATTGTTACAAGCCCGGTGGACAGCTATAGACAACAGCCACTGGGAGCTAATGATGGAGTTAGAAGAAGATGAGGCGTACGAATTAAGCTACACTAAACATGAGCGTACGTACAACGGCTTGAGAAAGGCTATCAGTTCCAAGATGTGGGCAACGTCATATCGTGACAAGTCCACACCGAAGATGGAAATCCCTACGTTCTCAGGCAACTATCAGCAGTGGGTATCTTTCAAAGATCTTTTCGATGAAGCAATCCACAACAATCCTTCTCTGTCAAAAGCACAAAAGATGCAGTTCCTGAAGAGCAATGTAAAAGGAGAAGCCGAGCGTTTGATCCAGCATCTTCCGATTAGCGCGGAAAACTATAACACCTGTTGGGAGATCTTGACTCATAGATTTAACAACGAAAAACAGATATTTATGGCGCACGTAAATTCCTTTTACAATCTTGCCAATATACCACAGCAATCGTACACAGCCATCAAACGACTACATGACGTCACGTTAGAGAGTCTTCACGCCATAAAGAACTTGGGCGTAGATATCATTACTTGGGATCCTCTTCTTGTTTATATACTATCACAAAAATTGGACAGTGAGTCTTATTCCGAGTACATAGAGTCGTTGAGGAATGCGCGTGAGCTGCCCGTACTTCGGGACTTTTTGGACTTCTTAGAGAACAAGTTCACTGCCCTAGAGTCATCTCGGCGACGTCAAGATGGGACACCTAAGACAGTTTCATATCAATCATCAAATTCTCATCGCAAAAATAATCATAAGCTGGGTAATGAACCTAAGAGTAGTCAGAAATTGGAATTTGCTAAATCAATGCATGTGTCTGAGTTAGCAAATAAATGCCCTCATTGTGCGTCAAAACATTATTTAATTAAATGCAAAAAATTTTTAGAAGCACCAAGTGAGCAGAAAATTAAAATAATAAGAAAATTAAATTATTGCATAAACTGTGTTTACGATCACAATGGTGCAAAATGCTACTCGACAAAAAGATGTCATAAGTGCAATGACGAGCATCATACGATTCTGCATGACTGTTTCGCAACACAAGCCAAATCTAACAACTTGACCGAGATTGCGAAGGAAAAATGCGAAACCAGCAAAAGCATCCACGCTTCTCAGCAAGAGGCTTCGGAAATTTTATTAGCCACGGCACTCATTAAGGTCACAGCAGCCGACAAGACCCAACACGTGATGCGAGCACTAATAGATCAGGGTTCACAAGTTTCCGTGATCAGCGAGAAAGCAGCACAGCAGCTTGGTTTAAAGCGAAAACCTTGTAAAGGAGTTATTTTTGGAGTTGGCGAGCGTGAAAATAACTGCAAGGGAAAACTTACGATCGATTGTCAGTCGACTTATACCGATTTTAGGTTTTCCACGGATGTTCTAATAATGAACAATTTAATAAAAAATCTGCCAAATGGAACGTTCACTAAGTCGTCATGGCAACACACAGCACATCTCCGTCTAGCGGACCCAGATTATAACATCAGTCGTCCCGTAGACATTCTTCTAGGAGCTGAAGTCTATGCCAACATCCTTTTAGAGGGATTAATTCGCGGACAAGCGTCCTCGGAACCGCTAGCGCAGCAAACTCATTTAGGATGGTTGCTATGCGGTGGCAATATAAACACTTCGTTCCAATGCAATGTAATCTTGAACAACGTTGAAGACATCCAACAATTTTGGAAAATTGAGGACATTCAAGAACAGAATTCAATGTCTGTAGAAGATCAGGAATGCCTAGATTTTTATGAATCTACGACGAAACGTCTAGGAAACGGTCGTTACGTAGTCAGATTACCTATGAAGCCAGAATTCGAACAAAGGTTAGGATCCTCAAAAGAGATAGCGATAGCACAATTTAAAAATCTAGAACGTAAGTTTAGCAAAAACGAGGATCTAGCGACGCATTATAAGCAATTTATCCGCGAATATGAGCAACTGCAACATATGAAGTTAGCGACTTCTAACAGCAAGCCGAAGGCGGAAATAGAATGTTTCCTTCCTCATCATGCGGTGCAAAGAGTGGAATCTTGCACAACAAAATTGCGCGTAGTATTTAACGCATCAGCAAGGACTAATTCAGGCCACAGCCTTAACGATCTAATGTATAGAGGTCCGAACCTCCAGTTAGACCTATTGGAGCTTATTCTAAAGTGGAGGCAATATCGCTTCGCATTCACGGCTGACATCGAAAAATGCTTCCGTATGATTTTAATCGATGAACAAGACCAAGGCCTGCAGCAAATCGTATGGCGACAAAGTCCGGATCAGCCTATAAGGAGCTATAAGTTAGCCACTATAACGTACAGAACCTAAAGCGTGTACAGGACACTTTAATCGACACCTTGACGGATATTTATCATAGTAAAATTAACATGCATTTACTAACTCCGGAACAACTCAGCAACGAACTTCAAATTATTTCCGCTCAAATATCAAAAGAACTTACTTTACCCATCAATAACATCCAATCCGATTTATATAAAATCTACAAGCTACTAAAGATCAAAGCGAGAATGAGTAAGGAGTACTTTATATTTGAGATCTCCGTGCCACTCATTAGCAGAGACAGTTTCCAACTGTACCGCTTAATACCGGTACCTCTTCAAGTGGGAAAAGACATGATCAGCATTACTCCCATCACAGATTACATAGCAACTAATCTGATGAGGGACTCCTATGTCGAAGTCAAGAACAACGATCTTCAGACTTGCGTCTATCAGGACAAAAGTTACATCTGTCAGCTACGAGGTCCAATCAAGCGTCTGGATCCAGAAGAAAAGTTCTGTCAGACCGAACAAATAGGTATCTGCCATTCTAAGAAAGAAACCTGCAAGAATATGTGGTTACAATTACACGACCTATCGTCCTATCTTTATTTTGCATGTAATACTTACTCACTTACAATCATATGTGACAATGAAACCCGAGCGCGCCGAGTCAGCAAGGCCGGGCTCATTCAACTCGATAAAGAATGCATAGCTAAGGGCCGTGACATAACTTTATATTCATATCAGCAGGAAAACCAGCTGACTCTAAAACCTGACCTATTATTAGCAAATATAGCTCCAATACAGCACCATCAGTTGGTTAATATCACGCTGCCACTTCTCGACACAACAACCGATGATGCACAGATCAACAGAACATTAACAAGTATCGCCAAGCAGATAGCCGCCATGAAGGGAGCGGCTTTGGAAGAAGCGACAATGTCTACCCATGATATTCATCATTATGCCATATCATATGTGTTACTAGCAGCATTCGTCGCCGCGTTCCTGTGGTTCCTGTGGTGGCGAGGCAGGCGAGCCTCACCAGCGCCTGCGCTTGAGGTGCAGGCGCCATGCGAGCCGGTGCCGGTACCAGCGTCTATCGGACAGTCGCAAGCGGCGCCTAGCAGCAGTGTGAGAGTTAGTGAAAGTGCGCGTAAGTTGTCCATGACCGAGCATGGAAATAGTTGTGCGAGTGTAAGTGCGCGTAGATCACCCGAGCCCGAACAAGGGTTCCACTCTTGTGGAACCAAACGGTGGTCTAGTTTACGGGATAAAAAAGACAATTCAACTTCACCTATCAATAGGAGACAATCTGTCTTTACAATAGATAGGGATTAGTTATTCTCTAGGCTAAGAACATTCAGTATTGTATTAACCTTCATTTAGCATAAGCAAAATACTAGTTCACCTATGTATTACTAACCCTCTCAATTGTAGCATCATCGCATCCCATTTTCCCGTAGTCTCCTCTCGGGAGCATGTTCGATACTCATCGAACACATCATCATCAGCAGTTTTGACTCAAGTAGGTCAAGCGACCTTACCAGCGAATCGCGCGATCTACGTGAGTCAGTGCGTAATCAACCGGCATACTTGTAGCACCCATTATCATCTTTAGCGTAAAATTTCGGAATAAACTCTCTTCAAATCTCAGCTTGGACTTATCATTTAACATCCGAAATAACTAGCAGCTCGTACAGTAACGTACAATTTCCTTAAAATACGTCACGTTTGGCGGCCCTGGGATCCATAGATTAGAATACCCTGGGATCTTACTCTACTTACAGATGATTATTATTTTCTTTATTTAATACTAACTCGCGGCATCTCCCGCGTGGATGTCGCTTATCGCAACTAAAAGTAATCATGAAATATGTTGATCCTGGTTGGAACAGACAGACATAGAATACAATATAATAGCATTTAATTAATTTTTAGATTAGGGTACCCACAGGATTGATATGTAGGTATAGCTACAGTGTGATAGGGTAAAGAGTAAAATTGTAGTAGAAATAATTGGTTACGATATAAATAACTCAACTTAAGGTCGAAGATGAGAGTTTAACCCTACTGTGAGCTTTTTCAAGAATTGGTATTTAACCATCTCTTATATTGTTTTAAACTTTTAGGTTTTGAAGACAACAGGATTTTTTAGAAACTTGTTTGAGGAAGAAGAGTTGATATCAGATAATGTCAAAGACCGAGATAGTAAAATATCATTTCTTAACAAAGTGATATTTGTTTTGAGTAAGTGATTATAGTATTTGATAATCTTATAATATTTTCTCTAAGTAAGTATACATACAGTGCAGTTCTTATCATTAACCCATTTATGGGCCGTTGCTGGGTTCCATTCCCCGGGAACCCCTCTCCTCTCTGTTAAGAGGGATTAGACTATAATCCACTACGTTAGCCTAGTGAGGCTTCAAGTCGAGAAAATCCCTTGACTTACATCCTGTTCACGACACAGGAATATCACAGCTTCGCACAATACTCTGTCAAGAAATAAATCCCATAGGTAGGTACTCAAATTTATTTTTATGATATCTGCATTAGATATTGTTGTATTAGCTCATGACATAATATAACACTAAAAATATTTTTTACAGGTACCACTACAGAGAAATCACTAAGCGTAAAGCCGACAAAAATAGTAGCTGGTCAAGAACCGGACAAAACGAATGAATTACTCCAATGCTTGGCCCAAGCACTTGACGACAAATTATCTTCAGATAAAGCTGTACTGAAATATAAAGAAAGTACAATGCCATCTCAAATATCTGAAACTAAAAATAAGGAGCCTTCTAAAACAACAAAGAAAGCAAGTGACCATAAAAAGCTTACATCAAGAAGTAATGAAAAGTTAAATAGTCAAAAGAATGATGTTACAAGATCTACGACTAAACAAGATAAAGAAAAAGCAAATGATCTTAAATCGAAGAAAAAAGAGATTAGGTCGATTAAAACTGAGCCTCAGAACCCCAAGAAAACACAACAATCTAAGACAGTTACAAAGAAAAACGTTAAAGAACATAAGGATTTGCCCAAAGAGGATAACACACAACCTCATAATAAAATCACGTTATCTAATACCGATAAAAAAGAAAAGGGACATAACATATTAATCAAAGCTAGTAGTGAGGAGTCTAAGATAACCACATCGGTTGACAAAAAGGATCAAGTAGACAAAATAATAAGTGTTAATCAAGAAATGACACCAAGAATAGAGCAAGACGACGTAGAAAACCTGAACAGCTCTTATACGATAGTAGAAAATGATTTGAATTCATCAACATCTCTGAATGATTTGAATGAAGTGGAAAACATAGATACAAGCCAAATTAAACCACAAGAACAAAAAGAAAATAAAGAAACAGCGGAAGAAACTGGCGACCACATAAATAGTGAATCAGTGAATGATGACGCAAAGCTCAGAATCTTGGAAATAGATGTACAAAATCAAGAAATTTCACAAACTCATACCCAAGTTGTCAATAATGAGCCCGAAAGTAAAATTATAAATGCGGAGAAACAGTTTCAACCACACGTTACAAATGACTCAAAAATCCCTAGACCCCCAAGTATGAGACCGTCGTCGTCTAGACCTGGAGCTCCGCGTATGAGGGAGAAAATTGATAATGTTATAAAAGAAACAGATAATTTACTATTAGGCAAAGTTAATATTATTGTAGAAAATACGCAGACTGAAGAGGTTAGTAGGAAATCTCTATTCTTAATCTTCGTAGACGGAAGTAGTAAGTACTTACCTACCTCTTCCTCATTATGTTAATAAAACGAGATCTTGATTTTAGGAAGAAGAAACAAGTCTTATAATAATAGATAATCAAGAGTCATCGATTTCAAAATCCCCCGACCAGCAAGAACTGCAATTATCGTCGAGCGTACACGGGCACCTCGTTCAACAGATTTTAGATTCACAGAAAGAACTGTCGCAAATAACAGGGAAAACTGAAATTGTATGTATTTATTAAAATATCTTTCGTCCAGTACTTATTATTATGGTACAATTAGGTACTCAGTTCAATGCTATACCTAAACACCGTACATGATTATAGTTACCATAAGTTAAGAAACAATAAATTAATATTTCTATTACTATCGAAATAAAAATCTTAGTTATTATGTGTGAAATAAGAAACATGAAAGTACAATAAATAGGTACCTATCTCCTATATTTAGAATGTCTTATAAATCTTGTACCCGGCGGGTGCGATGGAAATCGGGATGATTGATGCAGAAATTGACAAACCTCGCATTCTAAAAGAGAATTTTGAGGAAATTAACGAAAGGTGGTAAATGTCAGTTAAAACGCCAGGACCTAAATGCAAAACTGCGGCTACAGCTAGTAGGTATATATTATATATTTGGCAAGTATTGTTGTAAAGCCTTACTTTTACTCTAATGCAGGAGTGGCAATTTGGAGCTCAGAAAGCTAGGGAGGCAATGAATCAAGAAATCGAGCAACTTCGGTTTAATATCCAAGCTTTATCCCGAGTCGCGAATCCACTGGGAAAATTATTAGATCATATACAAGAAGATGTAGAAGTCATGCGTCAAGAGCTTCATCAATGGTCGAATATTACGAAGATGACAAAGAATGATAAACAGAAGCTAATGCTCCCAAAATGCTAATCATGAAGCAAATAGATTAAACTAGTATCTGAGAAAGATGTAAGTATAACATTAGTATTTTGATTTGCCATTGGGCCTATTGAATTGATATGCGATTAGTAGTATTTCGAGTTTGAATAAATTGTTGGTGCACCAACAAAGTATTCAAACTCAAAATCGCCGATAATCTCGATACTCTATTCTCCCTCTTGTCTCGCGACAATACTAATAAAGCATGTATTGTACTAAATCCGCTTCAGTAAACGTTCCAATTAACTTTTAACCGTCACAGGAATACACAAAAAAAATGTATTCTGATAATAATAATATTGGCCCAAAGTCAATGTCAATGACGAATTGTTAACTAGAACATTAATATAGATTTATACGAAACGTCCCGGTGACTAGTGTTTTCTCATGAAAATACTAGTCACCGGGACGTTTAAAAAACAACTTTTACTTTATTTATTCATATAGGTAAATAAAGTAAAAGTTGTTTTTTAAAGATTAAAACTCATTTCCCAATTTTGTATTTAGTCATAAAAACAGTTCCTATAGTATAGTTAAAATCTCGCTGCAGGCTTGGTCATAAATCATTCGAGTGTATCGCTCTCTTTCCCACTCATAGGCCTTATGGGTAGGCCACGCCCACATGTAGTCCTGTGCATTACTGCAGTCGATGAGTGATATCGATAGTTTTATATATTTATTATTGGGTGATAAAAATAAATACACATTTTTTTTATTTTATTACCAAATTTACTACAAACCATATTAAATATATAAACAAAAGAACGTATATATAAAACTTATTAGTTAAAATTAGTACTCATTAGTTACCCTGCATACTTAATGAATGCAGTATGTTTACGTAATAACCTTAATGATTCTGTTATCGATAATGGCCTTGCGCGCGCGCAACTAGCGCACATCCCTACCCCGATTATGATTTATGACCAAGTCTGCAGCGAGATTTTAACTATACTATAGTGCATAACGCGTGATCAGGCACTTGTTCGGCTTGTGCAAATCGGGTAGTTCATTCGGGTCAACAAATCATTCAATTCGGCAGTACTTGTGGAACGAAAAAGCCGACCCGTAGCTACTACTACACACAATCACATACAACGCTTGGCTTCATCTCCACAAATTACAGGCTTCACTTATAAACTAGAGTTGACAAAAACAATTGAGTAATTTAGGCCTGTATTTTAGAACTCCAGGCCTCCCACTACATCATAATTATTGTAATAATTGGCAGCGCTTATAGTATATGTGTGTGTACCCTTAGTGTATCTACTCGTATAATTACAATTTTAACCCCTCATATATTTTTCAGTATAAACGAAGATTCGCTTACACCTTTTCACACTAAATCAAAACAATTAGAAAGAGATATAGAAGAGAAGCACGATAAAATCAATGATCTGAAGATAATGATACACAAAAATGATTTTAGAATTGAAAGATTACTAGCGAACGGGAATGTGCAATAATGGATACTTAACGGTAATCCAGTGGTTTGATATAATTGCAATAAATGTATCATTGTAAATTGTAACTAACAATCCAAGTTTTTAAATTTTACCTACCTGGGTACTATGTGCCTATTATCGTACCTACATACCTTTGTGTATTTGTCGCAATTTTACTAATAATATAGGTTGTTCCTTTACTTATTTGTTATTAGTTTCTATATATTGAACAAAAAAGTCCTACTTATTAGTTATTTTTACTAGGTATCTGTCACAGCCGATACGATAGCTGTAAAATTTGTGATAATAATAAATTAATGTTAAATCTAGTTTTCCATCTTAAATGAGTCGCCTGAGTTTGAGAGTTAACGAATCGATATGAATATGTAGGCTCACAAACAAACAAATACGTACTAACCTATTGGTTTGTTTGTGGGTTTATACTGGAAACTAGGGTCTTATGAACGGTATGGAGGTATGCATAAGTTTTTCCCAGATTTTATTATTTTATTTTTTCTATGAAATTCTCAGTAGCTGCTCGGAGTTTGGATTCGTGGCCCGCCCGACGACAGGCGTGATTATGCAGTTACGCTTTATGCAGTCCTAGGAAAATATTGGGTTGTCATAAAAATATTGGGACACAAATAATCTTGGTAATTGTTACACTGACAATATTTATTAAATGTAAAGTATGTAGGTACACACTTATATGGTAAGTTAAAAACCATATGTAAAAATAGTACCTTATATAAAATACTCTGCTTAAATAGTAGTCCACGCGCTTAAAGTAGGTACGTACTTACGGGCAAAACCTAGATAACTAATTATTATTATAGTACGTAGGTGGTTAATGCAATTGTATAAGGCAACAACTAAAACAATCGAATCAATAAATAGTTATAATAAGATACTCGTTGAATACGGCCATCAAAATAAGCCATTACCATAGTGTAATAAATTATTTATTACACTATGCCATTACGGTGCGTACAAACTTGTGTCTGATAACACGTTCACATTACGTAACATTGTTAAATAACATGTTACTAAATTTCTACGCTCCGTTAAAAAAAAGCCATACAAAAGATATACCTATTATATATATATAGTAAGTACACTCTCCGCGAGTGACCTTGAGCGTGGTGTTTACAACCACCACATCATCGGCACCGACTTCATACCTTTAAAACTAAAAAAAAGGTAGTAAAACTGTATGAAGTTATTTTTTGCTTTTCAGTATTTGAAGTTAGTTTTTCTTTTTTTTTTAAAGTTAGTTTATTTTTTTCTTTTTAGTGTTATATACATATATATATTATATTAAACTTTTCATATCAGGTCAATCTAATAGCCTGATAGAATACAACTATCGATCCATATATACTTATAATTATGAAAGATTTTTCCTTCAACTCCTAACCGTTGATGAGTTGTACCTTCCATCATCAGATCATTACATGAGATGGTGTTTTTCAGATGCAAATACTTGAACAGCTTTGGTGAATACATGTAAATGTAATTAATGCCAATAACTGAAAGAATTTTCTTTTAACTCTTAACTGTTGAGGAGTTCTACCTTCCATCATCAGCTCAAATAGCAAACAATATCAGATCAAATAGCAAAGTTTTATGCACACTAGTTAATCGAAATTAAACCCTAGCGTCATTAAAATAAGAATTTATTACACTGCTATTACTATTAAATGTATTACTGGCTCCGGCCACCGGCCGCTCGCCCGCTCTCTTGGTGCAAACGAGACAATTTTGAACTCTAACTCTATTAGTATAAGGCGGCATATTGTCTGCCAGCCGAGCCGACAAGTGAGCTAAAGGAATCACATTCGCTACCTATACCGCATCGGTCCGTCTCACTCACTCAATCCGGAATAAATGGCACCGGCGGTGCCGGCCGGTAAGGATTGCTCGGATACATTAAGCGTATTGTGTCCGCATTCGGTACCGGCACCTTTGGATCAGTACCTCCGGATTTACCCACCGCTAATGGCATCCCTCCGATCGTGTTGCGGACATGTGTTCCAGAGTTGGCACCGGTTTTAACGCGTCTTTTCCGACACTCCTACAAACTGCGTAGGCGTCGTCCCGACATCCTGGAAGGCCGCTTTAGTGCACCCGATCCCTAAAAAGTACAATCGCTCGGATCCGTCCAATTACAGGCCTATAGCAATCACTTCCTTGTTCTCCAAGTTAATGGAGACCATTATAAACTGCCAGCTCCTGGGATACCTGGAAGAGCACCACCTGATTAGTGACCACCAGTACGGCTTTCGTCGGGGTCGGTCAGCTGGTGATCTTCTAGTCTACTTAATGCATAGGGCATGGGCGGAAGCAGTTGAGAGCAAGGGAAAGGCGCTTGCAGCTAGTCTGGACATGGCGAAGGCCTTTGATCGGGTTTGGCACAAAGCGCTTCGAAGTTGCGTTCCTATGGGCTTCCCGAGAAATTGTGCGACTGGGTCACCAGTTTTTTGGCAGATCATCAAGGCGGAGCATCAAGGTCGTCGTTGACGGTGCATGCTCTGATCCTAAATTTGTCAATGCTAGTGTTCCATAAGGCTGTGTCCTGTCTCCTACCCTGTTTCTTCTGCATATCAATGACATGTTGCATATGAGCAACATTGATTGCTATGCAGACGACAGCACTGTGGATGCCGTGTACACTGACCGAGCAAACATTTCTCGGGAATGCGTCGTTGAGTGTCGGAACAAACTTGTGTCTGAAGTCGAGTCTGCTCACCAAAGTCTCGGACTGGGGTAGACTTAACTTAGTCCACTTCAACCCCAAAAATACACAGGTTTGCGCGTTAACCGCTAAAAAGTCACTCTTTGTCGTAACTTCTCATTTTGAGGACACTCCCTTATCTGCCACAGCCAGCATCGGAATACTTGGCGTCGACATCTCGAGCAACGTCCAATTCCGCGGTCAACTGGAAAGTAAGGCCAAATTGGCCTCAAAGAAGCTTGGTGTGCTCGGCAAGGCGAGACGGTACTTCACGTCGGCGCAGCACCTAAATCTCTATAAGGCGCAGATGTTGGATCACTCTGCATCTTCTACCGCACTTATCACAGGGAGTGTTCCGAGGAATTGTTTGGTTTAATCCCGGCTGCTGAATTTCACTATCGGACATCGCGCCAGAACTCTAAGTTCCATTCGTATCACCTCGATGTCCAGAGTTCCTCAACAGTACGATTTTTGAGGCATTTTCTGCCTCGTACTACTGCTTTGTGGAACCAGCTGTCGCCGGCGGTCTTTCCAAACCGTTACGACGCGTGGGAACCTTCAAGACGAGAGTATATTCTTTCTTGAAAGGCCGGCAACGCATTCGTCCTCTGGTGTTGCAGATGTCCATGGGCGGCGGTAATCACTTACCATCAGGTGAGCCTCCTGCCCGTTTGCCCCCTTATTTCCATAAAAAAAAGAGACGTGGCGCGCTTGCGGTTCCCGTTCAGCTCGTCTAGATATCCGCACCGCTTCCATTCACACCACGCTCCGCTAGAGCGACTTTTTGACAACACTCTCAAATTTGACATTATCGACGACGCACGCATGCGCCGTCTTACTTATTTTAATGGAGAAACATACCGTATTATATCAAAATAAAAACAATGCGTGACGTTCAACTGTAAATTATTCACTGAGATTAAAAAAACTAATCACGTGCTGAACGTCCATCGTCGAGCATCAACGAACATTGCCGAAAGTGTAAAGAATCATGTCGGTCACTATATAATAATGCACGATTTTGTTACAAAGAATTTTATATAAAACCAAACTTCGTCGTGCAATTAAATATAAATAAATAAATATCTCTGGAGGACAAACATTTGTCCATACCGGGATTCGAACCTTGGACCCGTAGCACAGAAGGCAGCGTTAACTACCGCTGGGCTAATCAACGTAAGCCAGATCAGCTAATTTATTTATAATAATAAGAGCAACACCAAACCTACATTTATGGCAAATAAACAATATAGTACAATAGTTCACCGGACGATGTTGGTGTCTTGTCAGGTTCTACTAGTCATCCAGTAACAGTCGTTGAAATTTGACCGTATATTATTATATTTTTTAGACTCATCTTTTTACAAGGTTTCATCGCATTTATTTGATTGGGTGGGTATATAAACATACATACAACAACTGGGCGCGTAAACTTTTGTATCCCTTCAACTAGGTAGTCTTAATTTTTAATAACACTAGCTTTATCTACATACTTACATCTAGTTCAATTAATACTAAGTATTGAAAAGTATATAAAAAAAAGTATATCAACAAAAATTGTACTTACCTATCTGCAATTAATGTAGGTAATAGTGATTTAGAATGTCTAAATCACTATTACTGCACTACACATGTACACATGCATCTTTCTTGACACAAATAAAAAATATGTCAGTTATGTAAGCATACATTTGTGACGGGCACTATCTTAAACAATGAAACATACGCAGCTTTTTACCTAGGTAATTCTGCTAAATAAACTATAAATTACATAAATGAGCAATGGTAGGGGAGCCCTAGAAGGGATAGTGGGATTTATTCGAGCGCGGCAGATTAATATAAGGGAGGATACGGAAAAAAGCTCCTAAATAAAATAAAAAATAAGGGAGGATACCTTACAATATTGATAGTAAGTCCAGCCAGTATGAGCCCTTAATAGTGGTGGGTGCGCTTAGGGGACACGTAAAAAAGAGGTTATCTGAAATCAAAGACACTCGTTGTCTGAAATACTCGAGCGCGTCTGATTAAGATAGGGGGGTTAATTACTTGCTAAGGAGTACCATATTCGCTAATCTGAAGATTCAAGCGTAACTTATGGGGGTTGGCTACAAAGTTGTAAAAACTGGACTTACTCGAACGCGGTCGTCGTTCTATTTATTTTAGAGGTACCTAATAAAAACGTTAATTAAGACAAGATCGAAAATTCGCTGCGGGCTTGCTACACTTCCAAATTGTCAGAATAAGAAATAGCAGTATCGGTAACACTCACTGAACACCCCTTGAAAATCTGACGCGCCCGAGTATTTTTTTTTTCATTTTGACCCCTCCCGTATAGCCACCACGAAAGTCGTCAGATTACTATAATAATACGTTTTAATTAAGCGACATGTTGGCACATGAAATATATCAATAGGTATCCGACGCGCTTGAGTTCGCGCCACCACTAAAAATGGAAACAATACTTATAGGGCTATTTTTTCTTCCTATCATCCAATCTACCAATTCTAGTCTAAGTAATAGGTTTTCGCGACGCTCGAGTATTTACTCGTTACCACATTTCGTATCGTGGGCTCCTCTACTACAAGTGCGCAACTTGCAACACCACTTTTTACTTTATAAGTACTACAATTAAGTATACAATTGTAATAATATCTAGATTGGATTAATTTAAATGAGACATCAACAAAATAGACATAAAACAGTGAGAAACATCATATTTATATTGATACAGTAGTTTCTTTGTGAATTAAAACAGAGAAAATATCTAAAAACTGCTGTTGAAGAAGCAAAATAATGTAATGTACTCTCATCAATCTCAATCGTCAAGTAACAGGCCAGCATACAAATATAAATATGCAAACCCCAAGTTATGTATAAACATTTTATTAGTTTTTTATTATTTTATTAGAATTATCAAAATCTTTTTAAAAATATTAAACAAAAATAATAATAAGTTACCTACTTTATGGAATACGTCCTATATTATTGAATGGGTGCACCAGGAACCAGTAGGTACTTTTGTAATTCGCATCAAATTTTTTGGTTGAAGTATGTGAAAAGCTACCTAAGCTACTTCCACCATTTAATTAAGACTTTTTATCCACCAACAACTGCATATTCTAAAGAGTCATTCAATTACTTCATTCCGAGGCATTTTACTACACATATTCATTTTTTTAAAATTCTTTATATCCAAAGACGTAGGCTAATTTGGTGTTAACTGCATCATCCATTTATAATGCATATCAATATATTAGGTACATCTTATTTTTCAGAAAATGTTATATAGAATCATGATCATCATTGGTAACAACCTAAACTAATTGAATATTGTTATTTTGTTTGGCCACTGATATCTACGTTCTTATGGTTCCGTACCCAAAGGGGCTCGATTACTAATGCCTCCGCTGACCGTTCGTATGTCTTTCTGTCTGTCACCTAGCTGCATCTCATGAACCGTTATAGCTAGACAGTCTAAATTCTCATAGATAATGACTTTCTCTTGCCGCTAGAAGAAAAAAAAAACTAAAAATAGAATCAAATTATTGTTTATTAATTATTTTCAAACGTGTTTTTTTTGCCTTATATTAATAACGACGACAGGTAAATGGTAAAGAACCCTTCGTGCGCGAGTCACTTGGTAAGTTTTGTAATTAATTTTTAGGGTTCCGTAGCCAAATGGCCAAAAACGGAACCCTTAAAGATTCGTCATGTCTGTCTGTCCGTCTGTATGTCACAGCCACTTTTTTCCGACACTATTAGAACTATACTGTTGAAACTTGGTAAGTAGATATATTCTGTGAACCGCATTAAGATTTTCACACAAAAAAAAAAACAAAAAATTTTGGGGGTTCCCCGTACTTAGAACTGAAACTCAAAATTGTTTTTTCATCAATCCCATACATGTGGGGTATCTATGGATAGGTCTTCAAAAATTATATTGAGGTTTCTAATATCATTTACTTTCAAACTGAATAGTTTGTGCGAGACACTTCCAAAGTGGTAAAATGAGTGTGTCCCCCCCCCCCCTGTAACTTCTAAAATAAGAGAATGATAAAAGTAAAAAAAATATATGATGTACATTACCATACAATACAAACTTCCACCGAAAATTGGTTTGAACAAGATCTAGCTTGTCATTTTTTTTAATACGTCATAAATCGTAAACCGCAATTTGTCTTTCATTCAATTGTGTACCCACTGCTGTTTACCTAGTCAATGGTACGGAACCCATTGTGCGTGAGTTCGATTCGCACTTGGCCGATTTTTACATCTTTATTCACTAAGTACTAAGTAGTAAGTACACGTTGGCTGCGGCCTAATATAGCGCGCGCTAACCTACGGTGCGGCTGTTTACGCGCCTGGCGTGAGCGCCCGCACGGCCGAAACACATTTTGTAATCCGACCAACAGTGCGGCCAAAAACACACCTGGTGTGGGAGCGCATATAGTGATAGTAATAATCATAATAGTAGTAATAGTAACCATTCATTGTCTTATTTTTGAGTGCGTAAAACAATTGGGTACTTAGAATTATTTTACGATATATTTTGTGCAAAACAATCACCTATTTTGAATAAAGAACTTAGTTCTTTATTCAAAATTAAAACGCAGATGTGTATTTGTGAATACCGCAGAATCCTTTGAGAATATTTTACTTTGTTTTCTTCGAATTTTATGAAGGCGTTTGTTATTAAATTTGTTAACACTACGACATTATGTCGATTTATTTTTCGTAAAAGCTGATTAGAATTAAATACCTACGAAAGGAAGATAAAAAAATATAGAACAATATATTATATTGTAATAAAGATAAAAAAAATACCCTCGAATTGATAACTTCCTTCTTTTTTGAAGTCGGTTTAAAACACGCCTCGCGCGTAGTCCGTACTGGCGTAGCGATGTTGGAAACACGCAGGGCGTGTTTTGCCGCCCAGTCGTAGAACAAAATATGAAAACACGCCAGGCGTGTTGGCGCCGCACTCGCGTTACGTGAGTCAAAACACAGCATGTGTGTTTTTCAGCAGCCAACGTGTTAAGTATTAAATTAAACTATATAGCAAACACTCGTGACTCGTCCCAAAATTGGAAGAATAACGTCGTATTGTATTCAATAAATCAATCGTATTGCTTCTGATAGATGGCCATAAGTGACACATAAGATAAATCTAAAAGTGTGTTAATAATTGTATTTTATATTAAAATTTCATTAATCGCTCTACGTTTTGCAGCGGCTTTGCAAAACGTAGAGCGTATCCAATTAGATGCCATTGAAATTGACAAAGAAAAATTACTAACACTTCTCGATATGACACCGTAATAGTAGGTAATCAGGTTTGGTTGGTCCTGAACATTTTTATATTTTGAATCTTTTAAGTTCACTTCCCGTATTCGAAGATTCCGTGCGGCCAAGATTATTTTTAGACTGTACAATTATCAGCATAGAATTGTTTTAAGTGTGGCAGAAAAACAAGAGTAAATCAAGCAACCAAAAAAAGCGTAAGAATTTTTGAAATACTGGAAATAATAAAAAGAAACAATCCAAAAAAATCATCTCAAGGAAAAAAAAAGTAAGTGATGATAAAAAGAAACAGAAAATATCTTTAAAAACTTAAAGAAAAACCAGTTCAAGAAATAAAGAAAATTTATTCGGGCTCTGATTGTACATAGTACATAGTAAATCTTTAGAGATCACTCAAAAAAAAGGCAGGACATGATTGTTGGGTACCTATGTATCGGATTTTTTTTCAGACAAAGTGAAGAATATTGTCAATGATTGAATAGGTAAGTACTCCTGATGACATTATTTTTTTTTCCACAGACTAGAACATTTTTATAAAATCTGGTTACAGTAAAAAATATATAAAAGAAGATTGCAGTTTCAACTTGGCAACTAATGGAAGTTTTTATAGAGCTCCTAAAATGTATGTATGCCAAAATTTAGTTTTTTGTTGTGATGAATTTTTTTTATTTAATATGTTTATTATTTCTATGTGTATAATATATGGTTAAGAACCTTCTGATTTTAGATACAGCAATTAGTTATTAAATCAAAATGTTAAGTGTCATTATGAGCCATAATAGCGTTTATGGTTTATGTGAAACTAGTAAATAATTTAAAATTATGATTTTCTGTTACTACAAAACTTAATTAAGTTGACTCTTAATCTATTGGCACAATATCTGGTACAATTTGGACAATAATATAACATCTATAAAAATTAACTTAATAGCTATTATCATTAATTTGGAATAAGCTAAGGTAGACAGACAAGAAGTATAATAAATTTTATTATATAGTTTTTATTGATGCAATGATTGAATCACACCATCAAATTTTGTTTCAAAATGTTTCATAATCCGTTTATTACTGGTGCACCCTCCCTATTAAAACTTAAATAATAATACAATTAAAATGATGTTTGTTACTGTGACGGTGATTCTGGATCATTTGCATTATTATTGCTTCTATGATCACATCTATGCATTGTATCTGGTGGTTTCTGGCGTTTCAGTATAGTAGCTGCTTGCTCCATCACCAATACAAGTTTATGTTGACTCTCCAATCTTTCTAAACAATTTTTGCAAATTGTTTTAGGCAATGGGTCTGACCGTGATACCTGAAATTGTACCTCTGTTAAAAAACTATGTATAGTATTTTACTATTTTCAAATTTTTCAAAATCACAATTCAATATTATTTAGAATAGAACAGCTACTATTGATACATACAAAAATATAATAAAATGCATGAAGTTCATTAATGCCTAAATAAAATGAGGCATGCGTTGATGAGTATAAGAGTCCAAATAAAGTTTTAGGAAACAGAAATGGAAATGTTATTCAGAAAGATCGAAAACAAAGTAGGAAAACTGTTTCTATGGTTTAATCAACCAAATATTTGTTTATTTATGGCCCCCAGCAAGGTATATACATAGAGCATACATTTAACAATAATTGAGATATGAAGTATATGTACTCGCTCAATTATAGGAGACCACAGCATGCACGATGCAAGGTTCCATTAGAGGCTGTTAAGTTACAAAAAGAAAACATATATGTGAATGCTCGAAGGTTTTGTGCACGAGATAAGAAATGAGGACAGTACAATAATAACACAATATTTATGTAAACAAATTATAGCCTATACAAACACTACATGAATTAAATAACATGGAATTAATAACGTACATTTATTGAAAGGTATCTGCTTATTTTCTCCGATATACACATACGCGTGCCTTCTTCACCATATATATGTAGCACAACACGATGCATTTCAGAACATAATCTACAAATAAATCCTGTTAACACAGCTCTATCTAAACTTCCCATGGTGATGATGTAAGAGAAAACAACAAATAACTAACATTGAGTTTACAGACTAAATATTTGTTGTTCAATGTTGTGTTATAACAATAATAAATATCACTTTATTCGTCCTCATGACAGATTAACACCGATTGATGATGACAAGTCACCGACAGTTATAGACGTTATAAAGATTCTATTAGCAATTCAATATTACTGCAAGAGCATAGACTTGCAAGAGGTAATATAATTTTTTCTATTACAAATAGGCCAGAGGGGACACTAATCTAATGCTTTGTTTTTTTATTGCTCTCGACGTCACAAACACAGGCTCATAATAAGAATCCAAAGCCACAGACGTTTAAGAAATAAACGTGACACGATTGACACGAATAACTCGAGTGGCAACAGGAAGCTTACTTAACAAAATCATTTATAATCGAGTCACTCGCTGAAACCTACAGGTTTTATCCAATTATTTATCATTTGTGGTGTTCCGGATATCCGTATCCGCGGGAAAAATAAGGTCCGTGTCCGTATCCGTCACTTTTCTCGCGACCTTTACGGATCTTTTATTAATTTTCAAATTCAATTGACAGGATATAAATGCTGCATAATAACTTAGATCATGTAATTTAGCAGTATCATTTAAAAAACAACCATTCAGAATATTTTTAAATTTTTTAAATCAAATATTTGACACCTTTAATTGCAAACATACGTGGGACACTCACACACACAGTTTTGAGAAACTAGAAAACTGTATCCCTTTGAGCAGATTTTAGATTCCAGTACGTGGTCGCCACTCGAGAACCTTCAAGCCCCATCGGCCATCCGTTCTTCGAGCGATGTGCCCTGCCCACTGCCACTTGAGTTTGGCGATTCTTCAGGCTATGTCAGCGTAGTAAAACTCCTAACATAGCCCTCTCCATCGCTCTCTGAGTGACAGTGAGCTCCCTAATAAGGCCCATTGTTAGCGGCCACGTTTCGGTGCCGTAAGTCATCACTGGCAACACACACTGGTCAAAGACTTTCGTCTTGAGACACTGCGCTATTTGGGACGAAAAGATTTGGCGTAGCTTCCCGAACGCTGCCCAGCCGAGTTGGATTCGACGATTGACCTCTTTCTCTAGGTTGGACTCAGTAGCGGCGTTATGGTAGGGCGCGGTTGGGCGATCGCCCAGGGCGCCGGACAAAAGGGGCGCCGTAGGCGCCTCTTTTTACCCTATCGCTCATAGTTCAAGGTCTACTTACTCGCAAATTCCCTAAATTAAGCTAAAAAGTCTAATGCTGGCATCACTTAAACGGAACAAAGTATTCAATCTGTTTGATAGGAGCACTGTATCAACTGTATGCAGTTCATTTTACCGCGAATCCCCAATCAAATGTACAGAAATGTTGAAAAAATGCTGCAATTTCTTGAAAGATTATAGAAATACAGGTTTTAAAAGCGCAATTTTTACTGCAAAGGAATTGGCCGAAGATCTAGAAATTGAACCCGTTTTTAACGACAAGAATTCGATATGTTAAACGTCAAGCTGGTGAAATTGCACGCGATGACCCTATAATTTCTCCAAAAACAAATAATTTGAGGTTGAATTTTTCAACTGTCTTATAGACACCACATTAATTTCAGCCAATGAAAGGTTCGAACAGTTAAATGAGATTTTTTGTCTTTTTTATACAATATTAAACAGATTCCGGTAAAACTCGACCTTGTCAAACTCTGTTGTAATCTCCAATTAAAATTAACTGAAGACTCTAAATCAGACTTAGATGGTTGTATGTTGTGTGATGAACTTGTAACTCTGATAGCGTTTTTGCCTGATCAGAATGGGGTTAGGTACTCCTATTTTTGTTTTAAATTTCATTAAAGACTTACAAGAACTGTATCCAAATGTATGGATAGCATCGCGAATATTATTGACTATACCTGTAACGGTTGCTAGTGGGGAGAGGAGTTTTTCAAAGCTGAAGCTGATAAAAACCTATCTTCGATCAACAATATCTCAATCTAGATAGACAAACTTAGCAAATTTGTCAATTAAAAACGAAATTGCTGAAAAAATCGACTTTGATAACCTTATAAAAGAGTTCGCTGATAGAAAAGCCAGAAAAGTAAAATTTGATTAGTTATTTTGTAATAAACGGTTATTTTTATAATAAATAATTATTTCTTTTAATAAATGGTTATTTCATTATATCCTTTCCCTTTTATAGTATGGGTTTAAATTGCAGTTAGGGGGCGCCGCGCCGTAGAAATCTCGCCCAGGGCGCGGGTAGTGTTAAAACCGGCACTGGTTGGACTTACCTAACCGGACATTTTGTCCCAGGTAAACATAGTCGTCGACAACTTCGAGCACTGAGCTTCCGACCTTCACCGGAGTCGGCAGAACATGGACATTTGACATAACTTTCGTCTTGTCCATGTTCATTTTAAGACCGACACGTTCAGAAGCTCTGCTGGTCATTGAGCATAGTACTAAGCTGTTCAGCGGTCTCGGCTATGACTACTATATCGTCGGCAAATCGAAGGTGAGTGAGGTACTCGCCGTTTATGTTGATGCCAAGCCCTTACTTACCAGTCCAGAACCTTAAAGACATCCTCCAATGCAGCGGTGAACAGTTTCGGGGAAATAACGTCACCCTGTCTCATACCGCGCTGCAAGAGGATAGGTTTTGAGGCCTGATCCTGTAATCGGACTGGCGTTTTCATACAAACATTTCAACGCTTCGATGTACCGATAGTCAATTTGGCACCGCTGTAAAGCCTGTAGTACCACCCAAGTTTCGATAGAATCGAAGGCCTTCTCATAGTCCACAAACGCTAAACAAAGGGGCAGGTTATACTCCTCAGTCTTCTGTATAACCTGCCGTAGCGTATATATGTGCTCTATGGTACTAAAGCCTTTCCGGAAACCGGCTTGTTCGGGAGGCTGGAAGTCGTCAAACCTGCGTGCGACTCTGTTTGTGATGACTCTCGAAAACAACTAATAGACATGGCTCAGGAGCGATATAGGACGATAGTTCTTCAAAAGAGTCTTATCGCCTTTCTTGAAGCACAATACGATCACGCCTCTGCTCCATGCCTGCGGCGTTTTCCAATCGAGGATGACAGAATTAAAGAGCTTTTGAAGGGTCATGAGGACCGGTTTACCACCCGCCTTCAGCAGCTCTGCTGTAATTCCGTCATCACCCGGTGCCCTATTGTTCTTAAGTTGTTTGAGAGCCATATGAATCTCATACAGGCTGACGTCCGGGATAATCCGACGGCCGAGTTAATCTAGCTCTTTGGTCGTTCGCTAGATTCACGACGGGTTTGTTTGTCGAGGTATATAGCTGCCCGTAGGACCGCTCGATTTCTCTCAACAGCTCAGGTTTGGATGACACGATTCTATCATCGTCGGTCTTCAGCTTCGTCAACTGGCTTTGGCCCACAGTCAGATCTCTGGCAAACACCTTCGAGCATCTGTTGCGTTCTATAGCCTCTTTAATAAAGTTCGTATTAAATTGGCGTATATCACGCTTCAGAGACTTTGAGATCTGTTTACTCGCCGGTAGTCAGTTAGATCAGCTGAAGACTGCAGAATCATCCTGCGTCTATCCTCGTAGATTTCTAATCATTAATATCATCAATACAACCCTCACATTGCATACAATTGGATTGAATGACTTTTTCATGAAATAGACAATCAATACAGTTATATGCACTTTGAGGGCTGTTTTATTGATTATAATTTTGTAACTAAATACCTATTACAGGTGCGAATCATATTTTGATTAAAGTACAGCCTGACAATGACCGGCAAATTGCAAAAAACGTACGCTAATTTTAATTTCGCGGGCTAGCGTGGAGCTTCCACCTTAACAGTCAAGTGTAAAAATCTCCAGCTAAATGTAGTTCAATCAAGTTCTAAATACGATAAAAGCGGGATTATTTATTTTCTAATATCGAAATATAAAAAATTACATTATTTGATTATATTGCGGGAAATCTACCGCCATTATATGTAGGTACCTACGCTGCATTTCGAGCGTACAAGCGTCGTCTAATCGTCTTGTTTAAGTACATTGTTGTAGTGGATATGATTTTCTATTCTAGATCGGAAAGCTTGAATGAGTCACAGATGTAATGTTTGCTCTATTGCTGCCAGTGGTTAGGAGGTTAGTATAGAACAATGAAAATGGAATCACAATAATACAAATAACATTTTTATTATGTGTAATCAATTAAATTTATTTAATTCATCCAAAAATGATTTACATTTGTCCCGTAAAATTTTAACTGCTTCCACAAATATGACGTTTGGTGCCATGGCTCCCACGGACTCCACATTGACTGCAAAAAAAATAATTGTAAACTTATTATGTATACTAATGACTGTAGGTACTTAATGTACTGTAACCAACTAGTATTCGTAACATAAGGCTCGTTGTTTAGCTCGGAACTAGATGGCGCTGTGTCGTAATGTCCAGAAATATTTATTTATTTATTGTACATTATGATTATATACAAGGATGTTTCATGTAAAGTGTAAGCCGGTGTGACGCGATTTGGGACTACCATACCTATCGATTGGACCCGATGTATGTTCCACGATTTTTGTAGTTTTCGAGTTAGAATGTATTATTCATTTAGTCCTCCAGCTGATATGATGATGATGATGATGATTCATTTATTCGAAAAATGTCCTAAAACTTCCATAGATTTAACCTTATTTTAAAAACTTTGCGGTGACCTAAGCTTCCATAATAATACAAAAAAAAAACAGATTCTTAATAGGACAATAATAGTTGAAATTGTCCTTCAAATGTGGTGAAGTGGAAATTCCCTAATTTAATGCGTATTATTCATACGTAAATTATTCACTTGCGATCAGTAAAAAGCTTATACAAAAAATGATATAGGTACTTAAATTTTTAGTCGCTCGAGCGGACATTTTTCGAGAAAAAGAATAAAAAATTCTAACTCGAAAACAACAAAAAATCGCGGAATTGGACCCGATATATGCATCGGGTCCAATTGATAGGTATGGTAGTCCTCTATCACCCCACACTGGCTTGGCACCTTACATGAATGACCCTGTATAACCTAAAGTTGAGCGGTACGCACACCTACAGAGGCCATGAAAAGCCACTTCACCGTCTGTGTGCTGAGCGTAGCGTACGTAAGGTCGCACAAATTAAGCAAACAATACAATTCTACTCAACGAGCCTTGAACCCCGCTAGCTGCGACTATGAATTATCATGTACATACATATAAAATGATCTCGTATTCTGCTCAAAATGACAGAATCTTTTATTGTGTCATATCTATACACATTTCTGCTGCAGGTGTCGTATCTAGCATTCCGTACGTAGGCACGTCCTTCGGAGTCCAGGCTGATAACTCCAGGCGCAAAGCAACTTTGTAACAATGTCGCTTCACCGCCGCGCACTTCACGGGTAAGCGTTACTTCAGGCAACAAGCGATAAGAAGCAGTTGCTGCAAAAGGAACACACGAATTGTAATTATAATCGCGAACATTTCATTAAGTTTCGAAGAGTAAGTATTTCTCACATATAACATCATCACGCCTGTATCCCTGAAGGAATGGGTGTACTAATATACACCCTCTGGTCGCAAGTATCTATGTTTTAAGCTTTTGGATGACTTGTAATAAATAGGGACGTTCCAGCCACTTGTCATTAACCGGGCACATATCTAACCCCCGAGTTAGTGAGAACTGCCTAGAAAAAATAACAATAAAGTATTGCTCGAGTCCAGGGTCTCCAGGGAACTAAAAGCACCACTTGAGACAACTACAAATTAAGGAAAGAGGCACTACTTTTTATGATTTTTAACTACATATACCGTGCTTATGCAATATCCTTGATTTATTGAACAGTGACCATTTCACGCATATTAACTACTGTCAGTCTGTGTCGTAACATGCTCCTATCCTAACGGCAATAACATGCTGTAATGTTGTAGTGTAGGTTTTTGAGATTAGCAACCAGCTCGTTATATGCATATAATTAGTAATTATGTACTTGCACGTAATACGAACTTTAACCGCTGTCCGTCCAGCAGCTAGGTATATATTATGTAAGAGCGTTTTATAATCTCGAAAGCTGAATACGCAGTGAAATATTGACTTTCGTATTCCTTAACGACCGTGCTTGGTACCTATTTTAATTTGAATTCATATATTGGCTTTGTTTCATAAATTATCGACCCTTGTCTATTGTATTGTATTTACCTATGTTACAATGATACAATTGATTTAATAAACGTTTGTGCAAAGAATATAAGATGCAGATAATAATAGTTAAGTACCTACCTATACAATGTGTTTGGTTTCCTATATTCTCTATAAAGTTTGCGTGCTAAACATAACTTTTCATGTTACTACTACTTATACGACGATACTTAATATTATAATACGATACTTAATACTAAACTTATACGACGATACTTCATATTATAAATCCGAAAGTATGCCTGTCTGTTGTGTGTGTCTTGACTAGAGATGCAACGGATAGTTGTTTGGCCGGATACCGGATATTCGGCTTGACCACCCGCCGAATATTCGGTCGGCGGTACTATACCTACATTTTGAGTTTCGCAGGTGCGCGTCGAGCAGGTTTTGACCTGTTTCGTAGTGAACGTCCGCGCGGACACATTTCTATGCAACCAAACGAGTTTTATTATGTCAGTACGGAGTAACTTCATTCAAAAGTACACACGTGCTCACGTATTTTTGTGTTAATTATGACTAACTTTTTTTTACATTTCATCTTTTACCCCCAAAATCAAGCAACTTTACTATCCGGTATCCGGCCGGATAATAAAATAAGGGCCGGATACCGGATAGTAACCGGATATTCGGTGCATCTCTAGTCTTGAAACTTAAAACGCTGAACCGATTAAGATAAAATTTGGAATGGGTATAGTTTGAGTCCCAGGAAAGGTTTAGTATAATTTTTATCCCGGAAATCATCCTTGAAGAGAGCGAGAAGAGGGGAGAAGTTTCCACGCAGACAAAGTCGCAGAAAATATATCAAGTAATATTATATTAAGCCTATTCTAGAAAACAGAAAATCATCAGTAGTAGTTCACTTATCGCGGTTGACGGAGTTTTGGCGATATGCAAATCGTCCTAGACAACATTAATGTGGTCTGCTACTCTTTTAAAACTTTAGTCGTTCTTTCTGTTTAGTGTTAATGTAGGTTACGTTATTATAACTTTATAACGATATTTTGAATATATTATACCTACGTGATAATGTTTTCATTACAAATTGAGATATACATACTAGGAATTAAATAGATAAATTATAACTTACCAACAGGGGAGAACTTAGCATGATCCCTACCAATGCCTTTAACAGCAACTAGGTTGAGGTCTAGCTCATGTCCCGGCCTCATTTTAGACACAAGTATGTCACCATGCACAGGTCCAATATCGGCTTCTTTATGAACTGATGCTTGGTTACCAATTGGCTGCCATTTAATTTGAGATGAATAAACTAAAACAAAGTATTTAATAGCAGTAACTTCAAAATATTGAATTGAATCTTCCATTATTCAAATAGCATTGCAATTACTGCTATATATCAAATGATATTGAATATTTGCAATATTTGGTTGCTTATTTCACACATAATCGCATTCATGGGCATAGTGAAATATGGGCAGGGGGGTCATCTGTCCTCTCATAGAAGAGCCGCCAGCTGGTAAACCATATATAGTCCAGTGCATTTACTCATGCATTTTTTTTACCACATGACTATAAATTCTGTATATAGATTTGGGTTTTTTTTTTTATGTGAAAAAGGGGGCAAACGAACATGCGGGTCGCCTGATGGAAAGTGAGTACCGCCGCCCATGGACATTGCTAACATCAAATTAGCTGTCACCAATGCGTTGCCGGCCTTTTAGGTGTGTGTATGCTCTTTTCTTGAAGGTCCCCATGTTGTACTGGTTCGGGAATACTGCCGCAGGAAGGCTATTCCATAGCTTACACGTTCTCGGTAGAAAGTTTCGTGTAAACCGGACCGTAGTGGATTGCCAACCATCGAGGTGGTGACGATGGAATTTTGTTTTATGGCGTGTGGTGCGATGGTGAAACTTAGCGGCTGGTATTAGCCCGAACAATTCCTCAGAGCACTCCCCATAATATATTCGGTAGAAGACGCACAGTGATGCAACGTATCTCCGTAAGGCCAGGGGATCTAGTCGATCAGAAATCTCGGGTTCGCCGACAATCCGAGCTGCTCTACGCTGTATGCGGTCAAAAGGAAGGAGAAGGTATTGGGGTGCCCCAGCCCAAAGGTGAACGCAGTATTCCATATGCGGCCGAACTTGCGCCTTATATAATTGAAGGCGCTGGTGTGGCCGAAAGTAAACTTTTGCTCTATTAAGGACCCCAAGTTTCTTTGAGGCTAATTTGGCTTTACCCTCCAGGTGACCGCGAAACTGAACATCACTCGTTATGTCAACACCGAGAATTCCGATGCTAGCCTTAGTATTAAGGGAAGTGCCCTGGAAGCAGGGTGACACGATAAAGGGGTTTCTTTTTGCGGTAAATGCGCAAACTTGTGTCTTAGAAGGGTTAAATTGCACAAGGTTTTGTTTGCCCCAAATGGAGACTCGCTCCAAAGATGTCTCAATTTCCGACACAAGTTCATTCCGGCACTCTTGGACGTATTGCAGAGAAAGGTTCTTTTTACCAGAATACAGTGCATCCCCTGTACTGTCATCTGCATAGCAATGTATATTACTTATATGCAACATGTCATTGATATGCAGTATGAACAGAGTTGGGAAAGTACACTGCCTTGTGGAACGCCAGCATTTACGGACATGGAATCCGAGCATGATCCGTCGACTACCTTAATACTCCGTTCCGAGAGAAAGTTGGCTATCCATGCGGTAAGTCTCTCTGGTAGTCCGTAGAAAGGAAGTTTTGAAAGAAGAGCCCCGTGCCAAACCCGATCAAAGGCTTTAGCAATATCCAGGCTAACTGCCAGAGCTTCACCCTTACTCTCCACAGCTTCCGCCCATCTATGGGTGAGATATACTAGAAGATCACCAGCTGAACGTCCGCGTCGAAAACCGTATTGGCGATCGCTGATCAGCTGGTTATCCTCAAGATACCTCAAAAGCTGATTATTTATTATATTTTCCATCAGTTTCGAAAAGAGAGAGGTAATGGCAATTGGCCGATAGTTAGCTGGGTCTGAACTATCACCCTTCTTAGGGATCGGGTGCACGAAAGCTGTCTTCCAAGAGTTAGGAACTACGCCTGAGTGATAGGAATGCCGGAATAAGCGCGTTAACACCGGTGCTAACTCAGGAACGCACGACTTTAAAACAATTGCAGGGATACCATCAGGCCCACTCGACTTATTAACGTCCAGGGAGAGAAGTGCTTAAGTTGGGTAATTCGGATGTCTGGCATAGAGCATCTACAACGTGAGATGATTGGCGGTGTGCTCCCCTGGTCATCTACAGTCGAGTTTGACGCGAACAGAGAGCCCAAAAGATTAGCCTTCTCTGTGGCAGTGTGGGCAAAATCGGTTCCCGTACGCAATGGTGGTAGTGTTGGCTGGCAGAAGTTGCCCTGTACTGCCTTGGCGAGGGACCAAAAAGCGCGAGTTCCTGAAGGGTATCGCGCTAGTTTGTCGCCAATCTTGCCTATGTACTTGGACTTCGCTGAGGCTATCTGTCTTTTAAGGCACTTGGAGGCATAATTGTACTGCTTCTTTATAGCGTCGGTTTCAGGATCCCTGGCTTGTTTTGTTGTGACCCAGGCTTGAAAACACTCCTGCTTACGGCGGCACTTCGCTTTGCAAGATCCTCCAAACCAGGGCCGGAATTTACCGCCGATAGGCATTGCAGAGCTTGGAATAAATAGTTCCATTCCCTGCTGAACCACTTCGGCGACTGAATCAGCACAAGCACTGGGATCATCCGACGAGAAACATATTTGCCTCCATGGGTAGGACGCAAAAAAAATCCGCATTCCATCCCAATCCGCTGACCCGTAGTGCCAAACTTGACGACTGCCCGCAGAACGCGGACGTATTCGGCGCGTCTGAGACACTACGCTCCGTATCAGACAGTGGTCGGACGATCCAAGAGGAGCGCCGACGGACACCTGGTGGTTGTCCGGATGAGTGGTCAGCAGAAGGTCCAACAAAGACGACGCATGACTTTCAATATCTGGTACTCTCGTTGGCGAGGATACGAGTTGCGTGAGATTATAGGCCAAGGCGAAGTCGTGTACAGATCTGCCCGTATGGTCAGTTGATCGAGACCCGATTTTACAAACATATGAAATCCCTGACCCCTACGCTAAAACTGTATTGCAGGAGCCAGTGATTTCGCCTTATTATGGGTATATATAAAGAACAACAAAACAAAAACACCACCACATTAGTCATTTTACAGGAACATAGTATAGGGGCATTTCTATTGAGACCTCTAGAGGTGTGCCAGCCAACTCAACTGACTTAAGCTTCTGTCAAGCAAGCATGGAGTGCTTTTAAGCAAGCTTGTTTAGTAATGTGAGTCATACCCATAGAACCTTGTCAGAAAACAAAGAATTTCATCAAAACACTATAAAGGTAGTTTTATTTCTTTCCATTTATGTATATAAATTTTAAAACACACTGCACCTATATCTATATTCACACATCAGTATGTGTACAAATGTCATCTTACTGTGTAGTCAGTAGTCGGTAGGTAGGTAACAATATTGGAATAATTGAATGGGGTGTCTGCAATTAGCCCCTTTGAAGTAAGGGGCCATTCAAGTATTACATAAACACTAAAGGGGGGTGGGAGGTATTCCGTATTGGCTTTGCTTATTATTGAGATTGGGTAAGGTAAATAGGTAAGAAAATTGCCTACTTTTGCTGCTTATGTCAGCAAAGGAGAGGGAAGGTTAATAATATTGTTAAATAATTGCTTATGTAATATTTGAAGGCCCCTAACTTACTACTAAAAGCTTTTCAAAGCTAAATCAATAAATTCTAACAGGATCCAAAATGACCATCATCATTTCAACCGTTAGACATCCACTGCTGGACATAGGTCTCCCCCAAAATGACATAATAACAATCACAAACTGAAAAAAATAATATATTGCAATAAACAATTTCAATAACTTACCACTATGATTTTCATATAAATCTTCAGCCCTATAGGAATCTTTTGGCTGTGATTTATTTATGGAGCACTTTACTTTCATTGAAAACTCTAAAGTATTAAATTCAGTTCCATCTGTTGCATCTAGAAAAGGACAAGCAATTTTATTAGATACCATTGTTGCAACAAAGCCCTGACTGAAGTGTTCCCGTTGAAAGTCATGAATCCTTTTAAAGCTGAATTTGCAACAAATAATATTTGATGCCAGAAATTGCAATTGAACAAAACATTGAGCAAGCCAGTTTTTTATTATTCTATTTTGTTAGAAAAATAATCTATGATTCCAAAATACAAAATTCACTTAAAGCTGTACAATCCCAAAAAATAATGTGTGATAAAGCTCACATTTAAAATCAAGGCTGCCATCCGCTAACTAATACGCTAAAAAAATAGCAGTTAGCTGCGTTTTAGTTAGCAGACGGCAGAAGGTCACACGGTACTGGTCTAATAGAGGCAAATACATTTTTTATTTAAATTTAATATATGCTGTAAAGGATAGAAATCTTTTGGGATAGCTAGTGATCTTCAAAACACTTTTAAGGCTTACCTTCAGGTCGATACTCAAACAATCTTGGATCTGCTTTAAGAGGAATTAATCCCAACCTGTGGGCTAGCACTTCATCTTGTATTATGGAAGTATTGTTTTTAATCATGACTTTCTCAATAGCCATACTTGGCACTTCACTCAGCATTAGCCTTCGGAATGCATTGGCAAATGCTGGCTGAATACCGATAAGATCAAATTCCATTTCAAACTTGTCCATCCTCACAATAACAATCCGAAATTTTTTAACAAATCCTTTGTAACTCCATTTCTCATCAGCCATGCCAAAATCATTAGGAGCATTCTGAAAATAAAAACATATTTTAAACAGTATTCTGCAGACTGGTGGTTATTATCAAAGTCATAAGTTTAGAATAAGTAATATATTTCCCTTTTAATTAGATATAACGAAATACAATGTAATCATACAATGTAATGCAGTGGTTGTCCATCAAGTGATAAAATAAAATACATATTGGTATATTCTAAAAAAAGGTGATCATTTACATTCAGAACGTCATCTTTTTCTGCCTTTTATTTTATGTAATTTCTGGATCCTGATAGAAAATTGCTAGAATCAAAGTGAGGCAATAACTCATATGATCTCATGATAACTCTTTATCATTGTACATAAGTATCTTAAAAGTGAAGCAATTTTTACACGCAAAAGGTAAAATGATTATTAGCGAAATCTTAGTCTTAATCATACTAGGATTGTATTATATATTGAAGTGTTTTTCTCTTTTCACGAAGGAAGTTTTTACTCAGACATGGCAGTTGTTTTAATGTAAACAGGCTCTTAATCAGTGAGCTATTAACAATATAATAAATTACCTTCACGCGAAATTCCTCTAAAAGTACTTTCGGCTTCTCAGGCATATTTTAGTTATTAATGTTACTTGTTTCTTATTTCTAGATTGATATCCAATAAATTACACGTGCTGTTCTCTGTTTTGAAATATTTATGATAATTATGATATGACGGACGGTCAGACGGCGCATGGGCGCGTCGTTAACTCGTTGTTAATGTCAACTGTCAACCGTCAACGTCAAATTTGAGAAATTGAGAGTGGCTGCTGTGAAAATCACTAGCGAAGCGTCCGTCATGTGAATGGAAGCATTGGAAGCGGTGCGGGTATTTTGTTTTATTTATTTATTGGATCTCTGACGAAGGAAAATTTATATTTTTTTGTGTAAAAACTTTTTGCTTGTGTTACGGATACTAGATGATTGATACTTTTTTATAAATACATATAGGTACTAAATGTTACATAGAAACCAAAACATTTAGGACTCAGATCAAGTATCTACACAAATATTTGCCCCTACCCTACCGGGATTCGAACTCAGGACCCTTACCACAGACGGCAGCCAAGGCGGGAGACTTCCCCAGTCGTTAGCTAAATTTGTGTGAGAAATTTCGTTAAGCCGGCTGTACCTCTTTAAACGCTTACTGAACGGTTAAATTATAATATTTTAACCGGTTTTTTTTAAATGTGGGTATTAAATTTGACGACATTCATGTTCCATCGACACGAAGAAGAAGAAGACCGTATTTTTGCCGTTTTTAGGCACATCGTTCGACGAATATAAGCAGGTATATCAGTTAATCATTCTATGTAGTGACCAAGATCGTAGCCAGGATTTTATATAGCCGAGGGCACATAAAGAACAAAATAACTCATCCCACGTAAAAAAACTAGTAAAACTACCTATAGCCTCCTGCCTACCAGAGATACTTTTTGTTTAGTATGCTGCTGACACTTTGGTATTATATTCCTAAGCGGTTAAAACGTATTAAAAAAATCGTGAAAAAAATCTCCTCTCAGAAAATTGTTTTTCACTATGTCCTTTTTATAGGACAAAGTGACGATATTACTATAGCATTTATGTAGGGCATAAGAAAGTTTTGAAATATAAATTATAATTAGGATGGGTTTTTAACTTTTTTTAAATAGGTATACAATCTTTTATATTATGGTTTTTTTATTAGAAAATATAAAGAAAACTTAACGTTTTCTCAAACAAAACTATCAAAATTGAACATGATTCTCCAAAAACAAACATAAATGAAGTAATGAGCAACCTTATCAGATGTAAATTAGGAAAATAGGTATCAGGTTAGGTAGAAATCAAAATGGAAGTAACTTATATACTCACTACCCTCATGAAAATTGGAATAACAATTCCGATTTGGCGTAAAACAGAGATGAAAGTCATTTTTTATTAAAAAAACCTGTTGTTTTATGTCACACCCGCGTGCCCTACAACACGTTTCTTTAGGATCATAGTCATGTAAGTGTTAAGCTATTTTCTTATGACATTCTTTGGTGGTTATCGGTTTTAAAACTTTACGCTTCTTATGTTTTGGGTACATTTCTTAATACTTTTCTCCTCCGGAATCAATATCACTTTCTTCTTCGCAGCAAATCGTTAATTTGGGGTTCTAAGTAAGTGTCTTATGTTCGTTTGTCTTGTAAGCCATAATTTGTTCAGCGATTTCTGGTCACAATCTGTCGGTTAGATAAAGATGACGGTTCGGTCAGCTGACTTTTTCGCTAAGATTTGAACCACGTCCGCGGCTAAGTTCGCGACCACGTCCACGTCACACATGAGGCCGACAGTTCTGCCATGTCCTCTTGAGCGAGATCGCGATAAAGAACTGTCAGATACCGCTCGAGAAGCTAGTAGAAGAATCAGAGTATAATCGTCTTCGTCTGACCTGCTGGACTCACTAATCTCGTGGTAACTCGCTCTTTGAGTCAGTTCTGCAGGCAAAAAATCTGGATCATCGTCGCAATCATCCTCGGAAACGTCTAATTAAAAATCATTTGACGCTTCAGCTATGCCATTAACTGTTATTTCAGCAAAAAATATACATATCTTTTCTGTACTGTAATATACTACACTAAGTACTTAGTGTAGTATATTACTAGTAGTTGGTAATTAGTAATTGGTAGAAGTAAATGTATCAAAACTTTAACTACCCACATTTGTACTTTGTTTATGACATAGAAAAACAATTCAAGGTTACTTGAACATTATTATTCTTTTTACTCCATAATAACACTGTTTATCAACGTCTTGAAGTATTATTTACTTACTAATTATTAAAATCTAGAAAATCTTAGGATTTTGATAAGATTTCAATGCATTGACTTACCTTTGAGAGAACGCATGACTGTATCTTCAACTTCCGACGCTATTTTTAAATAAAATTACACATGTGAAATATCACTTCAATTTGCTTTCATATACCGAAATATCTGATAGATGTCACTATTAGGTAAAATTAGTATTTTCGTAGAAAAATAAAGCTGCAGATTTTTTAAATTCTTATGTACTACAAGTAGTACAGATGTAGGTACGAGGATAGGAGAAAATAAGTGGAAGGACTTCAATAAAAAGTTTGCTAATCATTTCGAATCGGTACCCAAGATCCTGGTGGAGGTGGCCACGGTCCGGTCCCTCCCTATTTGCGCCTATGCACATCGGTTAAAAATAAGTGCACTGGACTGCACTATCTTGGTCACTATGTGTGTAGGCGAAATTTCTGATTAAAACCACTGGTTTGATAGTGATGTTGCATCTTTTAGATTAACCTTGGAGATGCTTCCGTCCGTGAATATTTTTTCATTTTTCATACTCGAAAAGTAGTGTTTATTTCATCCGAGTAGCGGGTGGAAAATGCTTCTTCCCACCCTTGGGCGGGAAAAACTCACAGTAATTGCTTTCCTGCCTAGGGTGGGAATAAATTATAAAAATAGAACTAAATTTAGTTAGATAGTCGGCTGTAAAAAATCTTACATAATTAAGGAAAAAAATGCTGCAGTCTTGTGAGTGCATAAACGGCCAGTGTGAATTAAAAAAAAACGCGTGCTTTAACGCGGTGTGTTCCATAATAAAATTTTTAAATAGACTCTGTATATAATTTAGCGGTACTCTAACCCTGCAAGCTGTATCGAAATCTCGGATTAAGACTATTATTTTATTAAAAAGAAAAACCAACTTCAAAAACTAAAAAGCAAAAAATAACTTCATACAGTTTTTTTTTTTAGTTTTAGAT
The DNA here is from genome assembly GCA_905163465.1 of Craniophora ligustri. Lineage (NCBI taxonomy): Eukaryota > Metazoa > Arthropoda > Insecta > Lepidoptera > Noctuidae > Craniophora > Craniophora ligustri. Next base: position 8,512,147 of record LR990972.1, read on the forward strand.
GTATGACTTCATACCTTTTTTCGTTTTTGAAGTTGGTTTTTCTTTTTTTTTTAATTAATTTACTTTTTAGTGTTGTATATATTAAACTTTTCATATCAGGTTAATCTAATAGCCTGAAAGAATACAACTATAGATTCATATATACTTATAATTATGAAAGATTTTTCCTTCAACTCCTAGCCGTTGAGGAGTTGTACCTTCCATCATCAGAACATTACACTGCCATCCTTATCATAAACAACGCACTTGCTTGTCGGTAACTTTCGAGTAAATCGCGTTTAAAGTTTTTTTTCTTTTTTTTGTTGTCTCTATGAAAGTAACAGGAATATTTCATTTTTTTTGTTTGGTTTGATACCTTTAAATGTGAACTTTGCTTGTGCGATACTGTATTTAAATAATAAGTTAATTTAAATATTTTAAAATACGAAAAATTGTTTAAGACTACTAAACATGGACTGCAATATATTAATGTACATACTAAGCATAATCAACGCATGTGTGTCTATTGCGTGGTTTTATGTCTAGGAAATATATTTTGTGATGTTTATGACTAGCAAAAATCATGGGATTACTTATACGTCAGTATACATTTAGATGGTATATGTTGCAAATGTGTTTATTATGACTAGCTAATAATGGTAAGAGGAGCTCACATGCGTTTAGTTTTATGTAGATTATATAAAATCCTTTGTCCTGAATGACTTGAGGATCATCGCACAGCCTAAACCGCTGATCGTAGAGACCTGAAATTTGGGGGGTGTGTTCTTCGAATTACGTAGACATCCGATAAGAAGGGATTTTTCGAAATTCTATTCCTAAGGGGGTGAAAAGGGGGAGCAAATTTTGTATGAACAATGTGATTCCTTGGTTCAATCTACTTCAAATTTTGCAACAAACAGTCTTTAACAGAATTGATGGAAGACGTGTTTCGTATTTTATTAAAAATTCGCCACTCACCGGGGTTAAAAAGGGATAGAAAATTACTTCCGGGGTGATTTGATTTGAAGTTGATATCAATACTATTAAGGAGTTTGACGACCTGATTGGCGCGGTGGCTGAGCGATTGACTTGTGCGTCACGGGTTGCGGGTTCGATCCTCGCATGGAGCAAATATTTGTACGTTCCACATGTAGTTGTACCGGGTCTGGGTGTTTGTGAAAATTTATGTTTGTAAACGCACCACGATACAGGAGAAAATCCTAGTGTTTAAAGAAAAAGGGTGCCCTTATTTAAAAAAAAAAGTATATATCTGAAAAACTTTTGATTAAAATAACATTTTAGTTTCAAATTCAAATTATTTATTTGCGTGAATATGGGTGATACATAAGGTGACACATGTAACAAATAGTTCTTGATGCCATATCCTACCTTTACAGGTGTGCAAATATTTAGTGGGTAGTAAGCTAGACTATTACATTAATGATAATAAATTATAAACTTTTACATTATAGATATTAAAGTTAGATATTAGTATAACCATTATTATAATTATTGTTTAATTAACATTATTATGAAATTATTACTATTTATACACTTTTATTAAGACTTAACCAATTAATTAACATTTATCATTTAAGTAGTCTTTGATTGAGTAATAAGATTTATTAATTAAGTAACATTTTAATTTAGTTTTAAAGGAATTAATACTATTTGCTGTTTTTATTTCGTTGGGTAGTTTATTATATACATATAGTTTGTCACTTGTTTGAAATCTGTATTCGATTTTATTAAAAAGGTTGAACAGAAGAGGTTTTAAAAGCTGGTGCAGTCCAAGTACTGTTTAAAATTGGCTAAGAAATCTCTCAATCAATTAAAAATATAATTTTATCATATAAATAAAATTATAGTTTCTGTTTCTAATTTGAAATGAATATACTTATACATTACCTACTTACATCAAAAATTTTTTTTTTTTATTCATCATCAAAATATTGCAGTTCATTTCTGAAACTACGGGACTCACTCGCAGATAGTTAATGTTATAAGGAGTATCGTACCTGAAAGGGAGAAAAGCTTTTTATTGTGTTTTTGGAGAATTTAGGAAATTATTTTATTGTGTTTTTGGTATTTGTTGTCATAGCGGCAACAGTAATACATAATTTGTGAAAATTTCAACTGTCTAGCTATCGCGGTTCTTGACATACAGCCTGGTGACAGATAGACGGACGGACCGGGCAGACAGCGAAGTCTTAGTAATAGGGTTCCGTTTTTACCCTTTGGGTACGGAACCCTAAAAATCAGTCATTTTGAGTTAAATCTTTGGCATCAGTAACAAATAAGTTATACCAAAAATGTTTTCTGTTGTCTGGCATAATTCACGTTGCTAATTATAAACGCCAACAGTACCAAATGCGTTACTTATGCTTAGTATTATCATAGATCTTAATTCTGAGTAAAATAGTCATAAAAAACGCATGTTTGTTTACGATGCTTATTACTGGTATGTATAGAATATTAGGTTATGATATTTCACCGCAACGTTCATTACGATGCTTTTGACTAGTAATAAGTTTGGAATGGATCAAATGCGCTGTTAATGAATAACAAAATAATTAAAACTATAACAGATAATAAAAATTGAGTGATTGATCCTGGTAGATCTCGTTTTGGTGATTCCGAATATACTTCAACTCAATTTCGACAAAAATGTCGATTGCGTTGTTTATGATAAGGGCGGCAGTACATGAGATGGTGATTTTCAAATGCAAATACTTGAACAGCATTGGAGAATACATGTAAATGTAATAAATGCCTATAACTGAAAGAATTTTCTTTTAACTCTTAACTGTTGAGGAGTTCTACCTTCCACCATCAGCTCATCAATATCAAATGATGATTATCAGACGCAAATACTGGAACAATCTTAGTAAATATATTAAAAACAACTTCAAAAACTAAAAAGCAAAAAATAACTTCATACAGTTTTACCTTTTTTTAGTTTTAAAGGTATGAAGTCGGTGCCAAGCCAAACGTAATAGTACCTAAGTACACTCTTCGCGAGTGACCTTGAGCAGGGTGGTTAAAACCACCACATCATCGGCACCGATTTCATACCTTTAAAACTAATAACTTTAAAAAAAAGCAAAACCAACTTCAAAAACTAAAAAGCAAAAAATAACTTCATACAGTTGTACCTTTTTTTTAGTTTTAAAGGTATGTAGTCGGTGCCAAGCCAAACGTAATAGTACCTAAGTACACTCTTCGCGAGTGACCTTGAGCGGGGTGGTTACAACCATCACATCATCGGCACCGACTTCATACCTTTAAAACTAAAAAAAAGGTACAACTGTATGAAGTTATTTTTTGCTTTTTAGTTTTTGAAGTTGATTTGCTTTTTTTTAAAAGTTAATTTATTTTTTTCTTTTTAGTGTTGTATATATATATATTAAACTTTTCATATCAGGTCAATCTAATAGCCTGAAAGAATAGAACTATCGATCCATATATACTTATAATTATGAAAGATTTTTCCTTCAACTCCTAACCGTTGAGGAGTTGTACCTTCCATCATCAGATCATTACATGAAATGTTGATTTTCAGATGCAAATGCTTGAACAGCTTTGGAGAATACATGTAAATGTAATAAATGCTTATAACTGAAAGAATTTTCTTTTAAATCTTAACTGTTGAGGAGTTCTACCTTCCATCATCAGCTCATCAACCTCAAATGATGATTATCAGACACAAATACTGGAACAATTTTAGTAAATATATTCAAAACGTGATAATTGCCTATAAAATTTGAGGGTTGCCCTCGATTTCCCTGGGATCCCATCATCAGATCGTGATGTGGTTACAATGGGACCATCTGTGAAGTCAACTCTTTTGAACAAAAAAAAAATTTTGCAAATCGGTCCAGGCGTTTTGAAGTAATTCGTGAACATACATAAAAAAAAGATTCCGACGAATTGAGAACCTCCTCCTTTTTGAAGTCGGTTAAAAAAAGGTAAAACTGTATGAAGTTATTTTTTGCTTTTTAGTTTTTGAAGTTGGTTTTTCTTTTTTTTTAAAGTTATTAAGTAATTCGTGAACATACATAAAAAAAAAGTCGGTTAAAAATGAGTTCAAGTGATTCTGAAATGTTGACCCCAGATTCTGATAGAGACGAGGCAAATACAGTAAGTAATCGAAAATCTTTTGCCAGAAATTTCTAAGGAAAGATATTTAAATACATACAATGTTTATCATTATGACTTCCGATAAAATATTTGCAAAATTTCACGTCTAACAACCTGATGTCTTCTTGCAATAAAATAATTTTCAACGTTTACTTGAGTTCAATTTATTGTTATCAAAGAGCGTTTTATAGTCGTTTTATTGAACTAACGCCGTGGTTGGAATGTTTATGTGTCATCGTCGCTTTCACGATCGCAAAACATCAGCCTTTTCCCACTTTCTTATTTACATTAATCAAATGACTTTTATCCTAATGATTTCGCCCTCTCTCTCTCTCTCTCTCCTGTTTGGGGATTGATTTTTCAAAAAGGATGAACGACGTAAGTACGCTTGAATTTTTACATAGAAGCTTTGGCTTTAATATTCTTGGATCTCATTAGGAGCGGATTTCGGTGGGTAGGTATACATTTTCAATGACAATTCTATCCTCTTTGTGTAAAAATTATTCTTGTACCCATAATGTCTAAAGTACCTAGAAGCATGAACATTTATTTACAAATATGATTTTTTAAATATCCTTCATCCGTTTATGAATTTGTAAAAATATTTTCGTAGTGAAAGTTTACAGACTAGCCTTTGTGGTTTAGGCTCACCGTTGATAAATCTGTCAATCAGTAGGGACAATTAATTATAGGTATAGACGATGGTTTTGTTACACATCCGTTGTTACATCTAGGTAGTTAATATTTATGTGAAACTAACTGATTCCTGTGACTTCGGCGGCGTGCAATTTAACGAAAAACGGCAAAATTTCATACTAACTTTGCACCCCTGTTTTATGTACCTATCCATACGTTATACGTATGATGGTGTATTGAATATCATTCATTATTCATGTTGTTCGAAAAAAAGACACAAAACCTACCCATAGAAGGTGTTGACCTGGTTTTTTTATCGACGTTGACTTACATCACATTTGTAATACTACTTCCGATAAGAACGCAGTATATTATTTGTATAGCGCTAAATATTTCAGACTAATATACTTTCTAATTTCATTTTCCGTCTTGGCCACCTTGGGTAGTCGATCGTAAATCTTGTCAGATTCGATAAATCTTACTAAGTACCTAAATCGATGCTTTAAGGATACGATAAATTTATAATAACATGATGATATCGGTAAAAAATAATTATCAGCATTCGGGGTCTCTCGGGTCACTGTGCTGGACAACCTTTTTTATAATAATTGGGATAGCCCTAGATAAAATGCATACCTACTGTTATGAAGGGATTAACCAAAAATCTGGGTATTTTAACCTACAGGTAAGGTCAGTCCAGTTAAAATTCTTGCTCAATCTTATCTTAATGTCAATACGCTACAGCGAGTGAATGTGCTTATTTTAAAAAATGGGAAATACCCGCACTGTCAAATATCTTGGCGTCATTATTGATAATCATCATAAAATAAAAGAAATTAGCCAATCACTTCCGCCATGGCAAACTAAGAAAACTTATTTATACTTTTAACGTAGAAGCGTACCTAATAGATTTTGATATCTAAATAACCATCTACTATGCACTTACGCAATCGATACTTTGATATTGTTTAATGTTCTGTGAAGTGGCACATAAAACATAAAACCCTAATAATTCAGACATAACGTGGACAACGTTACCTATACGCGCTCTCTCTCAGTTGCCAGCGAGAAAACTGAGTATCAACAGTATGCACGGGTATTTGTTTGTTACAAATTTTGCTGGTGCTGGTGCATACTGCAGATGCGTTAATAATAACTTAGTAAACAATATCTACTGTGTGTAGTAATACCAAAAAATACTGTATCCGCGTTTCGCAGATATTAATCATTCAGTTCCTTGTGTAGAGTAGGTACCTACCTTCTCTCGGGTAGGAGGTAAGGTAACTTACTGGTAAACAAATAAAGGTATATAGTTTATTTAAATAACAGTACTTGAAGATGAGGTTTGTGATTGTAGTTTATTATTTTCTCATCGGTAACTCGTTCCCTATTTAGGACCACAAATGATCGTTGAATTACGCTTGAAGTCGACTTATGGTATCAATGCGTTCTCTCGCCTTATGACATAAGTTACGCATAAGCGCAATTAAGCGAGTTCTAAACTTTAATGTGAAGCGCTTACGTTTTCCTTCATTGGAATATTATTATGCATCTTAATATTTACTTGAAGCTGACAAGGCAAACGACTCTTTCAAAATTATACTTACTGAAACAAAATTAATGTAGGTAAGTAGCGAAAGTAGGTACTGGTGTCCCCCAAATGATAATCTGTATCAACTGTGGCCGGTACTTATGCAACGTGACGACTGCCAAGCGCCATTCGCCAGCATCAGTGGTCAGTGGCCACCTTACCGCCTGTAGAGACGGGCAGTTAGTACCTTTACCTTGCCAAACATAAGTATAAGCCGTTCGCAATTGTGCCATTATTGCATTATATGCTAGTGATTATAAGCTATTTAAATTCATTAGTACTGTGGATAATACATGTTAATTTGCATCAATATGCATTTGCAAAATGTTTTGACGTTAGCTGTGCTGGTGCTTACCCTCGGAAATATAAATCCAGGTAAACATTTGGTCGTTTTTAGAAAATAAGTATATTCAATCTAGTTAATGTATTGCAATATTTAGCAAGAAATATACTAAGCTTTCGTTTCTAGTAAATAGGTACCTACTTTTTCAATCACTTTACTTTCTCATACAGAATACATACAGATCGTTTAATCTATTTTTTACCGATTTCGCACCTTAGTTCTTAACGTCCCTAGGTAACTAGTACCTAATAAGAGATATTTTTTCTATTAGGCTATAAAATTGTTATTTGATATTTGTATTAATAAATACCGAGCAGCCTAGTATCCTGAGATTAAGCCACGAACAAGCGAGTGATTCAAAGTTTTTCTATGAAACTCTCAGTAGCAGCTCGAAGTTTGGATTTGTGCCCGCGGTTAATAGCAAATTAGCAATAGGCTCGCCTGCATAATTATAATAGAAAAGGGTTGAAAACTGTCATTTAGGTAGCTACGCTTTAATCTTCAGGTAGCTTTGGTTGTTAAATTCTGCAAATCTTTTGAATGAGTTCCGATTATCTAAGCTATGCTTACCTGATGATTTAAATCATATCATTTATTACTTCTTAGATAGGTACCTAATATGCATAATTCGATTTATTATCATTGTACTGTTATGTTAGTTAATAGTGATAGTTAATCATCATAATGCAATGACGTTTGGACTCACCTACTTACATCACGATCAACTTACAAAATAGATGTATGTCAATTAATGATGAAGCTAAGTTTGCGAAAATAAGAATTTAATTATAACTATCTAACGCTTAGGGTCAAGGTAATTTGACATACAGTCGAAGCGCATCGAAGCGTCAATTTTAAAGATTACATAGCATATTGATCCCTATCTTCACAACGTAAGTACCTGTATTAGGTATGTTGTGAGAAGATATTTCGAAATAATTTCAATTACAAAAAAACGCCCAACGAACTGAACTTCTTTCGGGTCTATCCCATGCCTCCAACTTCTTTTGTTCTCGAAAAATAAAAATTTCAAACTTTATGTCCCGTTGCCTCCAAGAAAAATATTAAATAAATATTAATAAATCAATTTATGTCCCACTGCCTCCAACCGCTGATACAGTAACGACAGCAGCAAAAACTGGTGTTGTGTGTATAAATATAATATCTGTAATATAATTGGTTTCCCTTGGCAATATATCGATCTGTGTGTCGATACTAGTGGGATCTACTAAGGGTAAATGTTAAAATGACTTAGAGGGGATTTCGTCAAAGATAAAATCGCGATCAATGGAAACTGAAATTTATCAATTAAAATATACGGAAGTTTGAATAAGTTATTTAAAAGAAAGTTTAAAGAAAAGCTATGAACAACAATGTTTTAAAATACAGTGGAAAATGGACAAGTGCGATTTATTCAAGATGTATCAATGTTTTAGTAAAGAAAAACAAAAGCTAATTAAACGTGTTTATTTAAATATTTATATCATCGCTGGCATGAATATTTCCTTTAAGCTGGATTACAAGGTATCGAGGAAAAATTTAAAGTTTTGTAACAGTATGAACATAGTTTACATAGAATTATCGATAGAATTTTGTTCTGGTTTGTGTCCAGTTATTCACAGATAATCCTTAAAATTAAATAAATATTTGTAGTATTTAGCGCCTAAATCGATATTACCTTTACTTAATCTAACCATATTTATCACAAGTTTTATCACAGAGAATCAACCTTAAAATTATTAAACAAAAAGGCAATACAAATATTCCTAAAAATAGCCATAAAAAATTAAATAGAAAAAAAAAAAAAGTTTTATCACAGAGAATCAACCTTAAAATTATTTAACAAAAAGGCAATACAAATATTCTTTAAATAGCCATAAAAACAAATATAAAAAAATAAAACAAATCTTATATACAAAGTGATAATATATCTAAATATACTGGTTGAGCGCTTCCATTATTGTGATTGATTTCAGTCGGTATTCGTTTTCTATTACTTTTATTTTTTCATCTCTTCTTATTGATTTATTTTTTCGGTTATTGGCAGGGCAATAATATTTGTCGTAGTAATCAACCTGTTCACGGATTTTAAACAGTAATTCCAGAAACCTTGGTTTGTTTCTAAGTTCACCATTAAGTGTTTTGTGCCATGATTCACAAAGATTTGTTGTGCGATGACGTTCACCTTCACAGTTATTTAAACAATATGTTAGACATTACAAATAACAGGTTAAATATCAAGCACATATTATAATTCATAAGATACAAATCCATTCGCGCCCACAACTACGTTGTTGGTTGTTTGACTATTTTGTTTGCTAGTTAGTAAAATATTTCAGCTATCAGACTTAATTCTGCCTATAATAAATAAACTGCAAAATTACCAAAGCTGAATAAATGTATTATTTTTTGCGAACCATACTCTACCTTCACTTTTTGGAGGCAATGGTACATAATGTGATATTTAATTATATATTAAAATTTATTTTTGGAGGCACTGGGTCAACATTTTTGGAGGCATGGGATAGACCCCTTATTTCTGCAGAACTCGCGACCATTCTATCTATGTCATTCTGATGCATATAAAAATGATGGAATCTATATTGAACATACGCCATTTGATCGATTGAGCAAAACAGCGGATCGTAGTTGTCTTCGATTGAAATGTTGATACGAGATTGAGAATTAGATGGTTGGCTTCAACTCGCCTCTACAAAAGTGAGCCTTGACCCTTAGTCAATGCTCTAATCCTAATGAAAGTTGAATATTGGTTAATTAATCTAGATAAATGGGAAGTACCCTATGACTGTTTTGATTTCAAGTATAAATAGCCGTTTTTGTTAGTCTTTAATTATTACATTGTCATACAAGTTCTCCTTAAAGGGTATAAATGGTATAGGTAATAGATAAGGGTTCCGTTCTTATTTTTGACTCTACCTATGACTTATCGACTCTATCTAATTATAATATTCTGGAAAGTTAGAACTCGAAGCCCTGTTCATTCGGCTGATTTGGCTGAACCAAATATATCATCATCTATCGTTCAGTTGTCTGGTTAATTCGGTAGGCAAGTATGAGTACCAACTATATAAGCCACAACCAGCCGCGCCTTCTCTGGTGACCAATGTTTTAATTACTTAATTAATGTACGTGGAGTATACTGAAAGTTTCTGGAACTTGGAAGAAATGTTACTTTTTAATTGGCGAGACTGTTCTTTGCTTTTTCTACCGTGGTGACCTTTCAAAAATTGTATGTCGCTATTATATACTAGAGGGCGCTAGTGAGTGCTTACGTGCACATCGGTTCTGTGTTTACTATCATAATATAAATAAAAATCCAGCGATATAAGTGTTTAATGGTATCTAATAAGGTGTATAGTGACATAATTCAAAAACAAAGTGCATAACTGACGACAGAGAATACATAACTTTCCTAAAAACAACGAAATAGTGCTGACACTTTTGAAACTATTTATCATCAAAGTGCCAAAACAAAGACTGTTACAATCAGTGATTTAAACAAAAATGTCTGGAAAACCAACTTAATAACGAATAGTGAAGTGTGTATCCTACATATATCATAAAGTTAGACTTGATATAACCTAAAACATAAACCAGATATAAAAGTACGATACTACGATATCATCTTCATATAAGTTGGGATCAGCGCCATCTCGCGACGAGTGGCGGAGCAAACAAGACAACCAGATAAATCGAAACCTTGCCGTAACCAACTAACTTACGTCTGACGTCCGAAAGTACGTCTCCGCGAGAGGGCGCGATTATCAAAAAAAATAATTACTGATAACGTAAATAAGAGGGACGCAATGGAAGAACTTACAAAACTAATTAGAAACCTACAAACAAAGTTTGATGAACAAACCACCGAAATACGCGATATGAAACAAAGCATCCCACAGACTATAAATAACAACATCGACGAAAAATTCACATACATAGAACTAAAATACAATACACTTCAAAAATCCGTGGACGATCAGAACCAGCGCATACAACAACTAGAACGAAAAACTAGGGAAAAAAACCTAATTTTCTTTGGGATTGAAGAAGGCGAAAGAAGCTATTTTCATCTACAGCAAAACATACTAAATATTATAAAGCAAAATATGGGTTTAAACTACAATGAAACTAACATAGATAAAGCAAGGCGTTTAGGGAAAAAAGACGACGGAAAAATAAGACCTATTGTTGTAACTTTTACCACACTGGGTATAAAAATCAACATACTAAAAAACAAGAAAAAACTCGATGATACACCATTCTACATTAAAGAAGACTTCCCCCGGGAAATACTAGAAGAACGCAAGAAATTAAGCGTCCAGCTAAAGGAAGAAAGGGACAAAGGTCGTAAAGCTTTCTTGAAATACAATAAACTTATTGTTATTCCTGAAGAACAAGGAAATGAACAATTCAAAGAATCTAAACGCAACCAAAACTCCAATAAAAGGAATCTATCCGAATCCCCAGACAACACCAACAGCTCTTTAAGAAAAAATTATACCCAAAACCCTCCGAAAAAACAAAATGCAAACATCCAACAATACATGCTTAAAAACCCTAACCAGAACAAGAACTTACCTTCAACTTCCATGCACATAGATAACTCTTTGACTGTGCTTCCTCAACCAAACCTGAATAAAAAGTATTGACATAAAGCGACCTCTCAACAACAGCCCCCAATACGGCCGGTCACCGAGGGGACTAATGACCACAACCCTCCACTCAACTCACTTTATATATGTACATACAATACACGATCTCTACTGTCTAATGAACGGCTTCTAGAGTTCAAAGACGCTATCTCAAGAATAAACTATGATGTTATTGGACTCGCCGAAGTTCGCAGAACAGGCTACAAAATATTGGAAGACAATGATCATATTTTCTGCCACTATGGTGAAACCAAAGGCCGTCACGGTGTGGGATTTCTACTGAAAAAACATCTTAAAGGAAACATAGAAAGCTTCATTGCAATCTCAGAAAGAACATGCATATTAAATTTAAAATTAGATAAAACAGATATATCTATCATACAAGCTTATGCGCCTACCAGCACTGCGAGCGATGACGAGTCGGACATCTTCTACGACCAGCTACAAGAAGCTCTAGCAAAAAGCTACAAAAATGTCATCTTAATGGGCGACTTCAACGCTTGCGTTGGCCAACGACTGCCAGAGGAAGAAAAAACTCTAGGAGCATACTGTTACGGCAACCGGAATACAAGAGGCGAAAAACTAGTACAATTTGCTATTCAGAATAATCTAACTATAATCAACAGCATATTCAAAAAGAATACTAAGAGTTTGTGGACATGGATATCACCTAAAGAAACTAAATATCAACTCGACTATATTATGTCTAATACAAAAGAAAAGTTTACGAACATTGATATTTTAAACCAACTCAATTTCCCAAGCGACCACCGCCTCATAAGAAGTGAGTTCCAAATATCAACAACCAAAAGATGTAGAGTAAAATATAACTTAACAAGCTGTATTTTGAAAACAAAAGATGATGAAAACCTATTCCTGGTAAACCTAAAACAGAAACTAGAAGAGACCGAATTATCAACATGCGCAAATATAGAAATATATTACTCAAATATAAAAAAAGCTATCACTGAATCCATAAATACTATAAAGAAAACAATAAACAAATCAAAACAAATTATATCCGAAGACACAAGACTACTATTGAACAGGAGGAAAGATCTACAAAATAACAAAGCAAGAACAAAAGAAGAAAAACAGGAACTTAGCTACCTATATAAAAGCATACATAAAAAGATTAAGAAAGAATACGAAACCCACAGACTGAAGATAATAGAAAAACATATATCTGACACCGGAAGTCTAAAAAAAGGATACAAAGAATTAAATTTGACAAAAACTTGGATCCCGACTGTGAAGGAAAAACCGTCTGATAGAGAAATATCCTCGAGGTCAAGGATAATAGAGACAGCCACCAACTTCTACAAGGATTTATATTCTAGTAAAGACAACTCATCAAATAACCATCTATATGAAATAACAAGAAACAGAACATCTTCCCATCCACCACTTCAAAGATTCACTGATAACGAAATCCTCATGAAAATTAAATCTCTAAAGAAGGGTAAAAGCAGTGGCCCTGACAATATACCCAACGAAATTATCATAGCAGGAAGATATTTACTGACACCCTATCTAACAGCACTTTTTAATAAAGTACTAGACTCTAAACAAATTCCAAAAGAATGGGCCAAATCTGACATAATTTTACTTTATAAAAAAGGAGATGCCGCAAATATTGCAAATTATCGACCAATAAGTCTACAACCATGCCTCTACAAGTTATTCGCATCATGTCTAGAACGACGCTTAACTGAGATCACTGAAAAGTTTCAACCAGTAGAACAAGCTGGGTTCAGAAAATCTTTCTCAACAATGGACCATATTCACGCTCTAGAACAGATAATAGAAAAATACGAAGAACAAAGACGTCCCTTATACTGTGCATTCATCGACTACGCTAAAGCTTTTGATTCTATCTCCCACGCTAGCATATGGAAAGCTCTACTTGAATGTAATATGCCACTAGAAATAATTGAATTGATACAAGACATCTACAAAAAAAGCACTAGCCGAGTGAAACTTGATAAACCTGGCTCCGAAATAGACATCTGCAGAGGTGTAAGACAAGGCGACCCCTTGTCCCCAACATTATTTATAACTGTTTTACAAGACATTATGAAACAACTTGACTGGAAAAAAAAAGGTATAAATATTAAAGGAAGCTACATTAGCAACCTACGTTTTGCAGATGACATTGTACTGTTCTCAGAAACCGCATCACAACTTGAAAAAATGATCAACGAACTTAACTACGTAAGTCGCGATATTGGTCTAGAATTAAACATCGAAAAAACCAAAATCATGTGTAATACAATTCAAAGACCCATATTTGTGGAGAGTCGACAGTTAGAATATGTTCATGACTACATATATCTAGGCAAACAAATATCTTTCTCAAAATCAAGACACCGTGATGAATTAAATAGACGTATTAAAATGACATGGAACAAGTTCTGGAGCCATAAAGAAGTTCTAAAATCTGACCTACCTTTGAGATTAAAAAAGAAAGTCCTAGACTCATGTCTTTTACCTTACCTCTCATATGCAAGCCAAACCTGGATCTATAACACGCACACAAAAGAAAAAATTCAAAAATGCCAAAAAGCCATGGAGAGAAGCATTCTTAACTTGAAACTCAGAGACAAAAAGCGACACAGCGTAATAAGAGAAAAGACAAAAGTTATTGATGCGTTAACCCACTGCAAGAAACTGAAATGGAAGTGGGCTGGTCACATTGCACGCCAGGATAAGGAGAGATGGTCTAGAAAAATTACTACATGGGCTGGCCCCCCCGGAAAAAGGAAAAGAGGTCGCCCCCTAGAAAGATGGGAAGACGAAATTATAAAATTCGCAAACAATGATTGGATGAGAACAGCTCAAGATAGGAAAAAATGGAGTGAGATGGAGGAGGCCTATACTCGTCGAGAGGTCCTTAGTTTAAATAAAGCACAAGAAAAAAAATAATAAAATAAAACAAAATAAAAACAAATGTATTACTAGGTACTACTAAGGAATTAAAAAGGCTTAAATAAAAAAAAATTATATACTTTAACTAAAACGAATTTAAATCTTCAAAATTTTTGATAAGAAATCGCTGTTGGTAATTAAGGGGTTGCTGTGTAAGAAAAAGTTCTCAAAGATCGTCGTTGGTTGCAGCAATGTTATCCTTCATCACGATAACATATTCCGCTAAGATAATTCATTAGTTATTACTGAACACATTCCATTGAAGGCCTGAAATGTAGAACAGGTGACGCATCCGCTATAATGCCCGGACCTCGAATATCGTGACTTCATTTTACCTACTTTCCAAAATTAAAGAAGTATTCAAGCCATTATAAAGGTCCTTACTTAATACTCGATCGATTGCTTCACATGACATAAGATTGGTTCCAATGAATACAAAAATGTGTAAAGAATGAACAACCCAATTTAAGATTTTCGAAGTATCTGTAAGCCATACCTACTTTAAATTCGATTTAGGATGATTCAATTTTCGACCTATATGTAGATATAATTCATTTTCATTTAACAAACATTTCAACTTTATATTTAATAAAAAAACTCATACTAACTTTTACTTGACCAAGTATAACTAGAGGGTCAAGCGTCAAGGCTATTTATTTTCTAAATATAAATTAAATTTTTGTGCAATTACAATCCAGCGATGACTATGAGTTACGATATCAGCCATTATATTTTATGAAGAGGAAACTGTTACTAAACTGTATGATTGGTTTTGACATATGGCCGGTACATACCTAAGTAATAAGTATAATGAAATTTCGAAAGGTGAAGAAGTACAACATTATTTAGTCGCTAATAGATCTAAGACGGCTATAATGACAAGATAAAACTTACAACGAATTATATGAACCAACAGAGGACGTACTCGTTATATCGGTCATATCCAAAGTGAGTAACAATAGTATATATATAGTATTTGTATATAGTATTTGTATCCTTATCAAAGTGTCCTCAAAGACACACACAACTGTACAATAATATTTTACTTACCTATCTACGAAATGTAAAGGGAGATGACATTATTATTAGACCTACATAAAAGGCAGAACTAACAAACTTAATTTAGTCGTCATTGGTTAATTTCGTTACATTCGTTATACTTAGTACGAGATCAGGCTGCAGAATCACTACGTTCATAGCGTACATAGTCAAAATCTAACCTTAGCTTAAAATATTTTTTAAGCTAAGGTGCCAATGCCAACATTTTCGGGCGAGTAAGTAAAAAAAATGTTAATTGTCTTTTCCAAAAAAAAACACTTGCTTTGAAAATAAACTACAATACATTACCTATGCAAATAACGTGAATAGTATGGTTGCAACAATTCTACTGTTATGATTAACGGTTAATAAATTATCCTTAAAAATAATCTAGGCTAGTGGGAAGCTGGTTAGTCAGATGGTTCACCACCTCTTAGGCTATTAGGTCACAAACAATAACATAAAATTAAAACCTGTTCCGTGCTTAAAACCATCTCGTCGATTTTGACTGGTGTAAGTATGATGAGTGTGCATAGAAAGAGGCATCTCAAAATCAATTTAAAAACTAAATTTTACCTATATTTAGTCAGAACCCTTGCCAAGGTTATTTTGGAAATAAAGTGTAGCGCAGTAAATATATTGAAATAATTAAGTATTCATTACTACTTCGTTTATATGTAGTGTTCCGTAACCAAAGGGTATCAACGGAACCCTATTTTTTATTTTATTTTTATTATTCTATTACTAAGACTTCGCTGTCTGTCCGTCGGTCCGTCTGTCTGTCACCAGGCTGTGTGTCTCAAGAGCTACGATAGCTAGACAATTGAAATTTTCACAAATTATGTAACTATTTCTGTTGCCGCTATAACAACAAATACTAAAAACAAAATAAAATAAATATTAAGACAGTGAAGTGGCTGATGATCCTGTAGTGTTCGAATGCTGGAAGCTTCGAACCCTTCGTGCGCGAGTGCGACTTGCACTTGCCGGTTTTTTATTTACTTCTGCCCCACACCTTAAATAATGCTGGGTACGCCCATGGGCCATAGCACTTTTTTAAGGGTCCGTATTTGAAAAGGAACGCAATTATAACCTCACATGTGATCAGTAGAAGCAATATATTACAGCACGAGACGAATAAATAATCCGGAAATTGAAAGTTTTACTTATATCTTATAAATAATTTTGTTAATTTTACAAGATTTATTAAATTTTATTAAAACAAGGCTGTCAAATAGTTATTATATGTGGGCAAGTTTTTGTATTGATTACCGAGCAAGCGATACGGCTACAAAAGCACGAGACATAAATCATTTTATAACGGTGCGTAAAACAAAGTATGTATAGGCACTAAGCAAGGGAAATGTCAAATAATAAAAACTCGCGTTGATTGTTAAAAAAGAAAATTAATTGTAATTGCCAATTTACATTATATTAAGTATGTATAATCGATGTAAACTCCGGTGTTTCGGTTTTCCCTCTCTTAAACACCTCTTACTCATCACTCAAACATACCACGATGGTTATTCAACATAAATCTACCCTACCTAACCCTACCCTAGTTATTATACCTGCTTTTTCTTCAAAAACATTTTTTTATCTTTGTTAACCACGGAACCCTAAAAGCTCTTTGCTAAAAATACTTACTAAACACTTTTGTAGGTTTACTAGGTACTCGTACCTACCTCTATATCAGCTAAGGATTAACTAATAATTATATTTAGTTAGGTAGTACTTATTGCTAAATCAATCCAATTATGTAGAGGTGCTTGACCTACTTAGCGGTGCATTTTCGTCGACCTTCGCCGGTGCAGCAGCTGTGCCGGACCTTAGCCACAATAAGTTACCCACCGCCCGCGCCGCGCCGCCGCCGCGACGCACCACTCTCCGACACGCCTGCCTGCTTTGCCATTTATGTATAATTAATAAGTAATTAGTAAAGCTGCCTCCCGCGGCTTTGCCCGCATGGTATATAGATAAAAGTAGTCTATGTGTTAATCCAGATAATAAACTATATGTATGCTAAATTTCATTCAAATCTGTTTAGCGGTTTTTGCGTGAAAGAGTAACAAACATCCATCCATACAAGCATACTTACAAACTTTTGCGTTTATAATTTATCACACACAAACTGACTCATACTACCTGACTTAAGATTTACCTCCTGGCTCCAAGTGTGCAATGTTACTGTCAGAAATCAAGCAATCCTAACCCAACTGTTGCTCGAGTTATAATTCATTTCCCAGAAGTAATATTAAAATGAAACTAGGATTTACCTTTAGTAAAATACTTAAATTCAATAACATAATCTGTAACACAGGAAAAAGAAATCATTCTTTAAACGTTAAGGTAGCTGTCAGTTACTATAACATAAAACTACCCAACAACACTGATGCGGATGTTATATAAAGGAACCTAATTGTCTGGATTAGATATTAATATATCACGATAAAACCCGAAATAATTGGTTTTTTATTTCAATGTCTAGTATTTGAAGGAGTAGTTACAATAAATCAGGAAATCCTTAGATTAATTATATTTTTTATGTTTTCAATTAATTTAAATTAAATTAAATACAAAAAATCAAATCGAAAACATGAAATTCAGAGTGCTATTGGTTACATTAATTATCTTGATCCTATTAAGTTTGTGTACTAACTACTGGAGGTGGGAGATATTTTTGTGAATTCAGTTGCGAGCTTGCGACCCACCCCAGGTTTGTTCACCACACTAACAACAAGTTGAAAATTGTATATTCAACTATTTTTTTTTTTCGTACGTTGTTCATGTAAGGCAAGAGAGTCCTTTAGCCCTGATCCTCTTGCAGGACAGATCTTGCCAAAGCCTTGGTACAGTAGGACAACTTTATTAGTTTAGAGAAACACATTGACTGCCTTTGTTATTGCGCATCAAAAACACTCGATGCTTTTGTCCACAATATTAATAATACATTTCAGTTAATGGCAATAGGCTCGCCCCCTATTACATGGTACCTAAAATACCGGCGAAACGTGGGTGTACATCAATACACCTCTGCCTAAGCATTCGGGGACGACAGGCGTGATGGTATGGTAATAACACATTCGGAAGGAATTAACTAGCGACATAATAACGGTAGGTATTCAAACCTTTTAAGTAGTCGGAGCTAATGTTAACCATAATTTCTACTACTAAACCTACAGTAAATAAAACAGTTTAATTACATTTAATCTTTAATATGCGAAAAATAATATCTATTAAGTATTAATATGTTGAAATAAAATTACTTCTTAAGGATTTTATCGCGGTATATTAGTCACGGTAACGGATGGTGTAAAGGTTCCGAAACTCCGGGATCAAAATGATAATTATCTTTTAATATAACGCGATGAAATAGTTTAATTTCAATGTCTAATATTCGCGTAAGTGTAAGAAATCAAAATAATATGGTTAATTTATATGAATTAAAGAGAATAAAATAATATATGAATACTAGCTGACCCAGCAAACGTTGTTTTGCCATATTTTAGGAGTTGGAGATAGAAGAGTGGAAATATAGGGTAATAAGTATTTTTCATGCCAAATCATAAAAATACAAAAAAGGTTTGTTAAAACATTTGAAAAAAAAAACAGTCTGGTGAGGGACATCTTTATCACCTAGGGGTATAAAAAGAGCCTACCACCGATTCTCAGACCTACCAAATATACATACAAAATGTCATAATAGGATTATTATGACATTTTGTATTCCTAGCCGTTTCGGAGGAGTTCACCGACAAACACCGTGACACGAGATTTATATATATATAAGATAATAATTTAAAAAATCAAGGCTCCTAATGTTACTCGTACAGCCAATACAAGCGGCTACGAAATCGTGGTGGTATGCGGGGTTTGCAGTCTGGCAGTGAAGGCGTCGCGTCTTCCACCTTCGGGTGACACGGGCAGGGAGGCGGCTCAGGCGGCTCAGAATTGCTACTGTGTACCCGTCCACGGCAGAAGTATCCAAACTCAGGTCGTAGTACACACAACCTATCTTTCATGCAATAGTCAAACACAGCCTGTGTACGTCGACAGTGTCTGAAATCGTAATGCCCGGAGCTTTTATCGACGCAATTAGCATATTGGCTGAACTCTTGCAGGCATTCTTTCTTAATTCTTCTAAGAACTTCCATAGTACAAGCTGTCACCTGCTTACCGAGATCAAGGCACGGTCGAGGATCGTCTTTTTCCTGGCGGCAGAGCATGAACTCATTATTAACGCTCTCACACATCTTACCGATATAGGGGGCGGCGGACATTAGAGTTCCTGCTGACAGGTTCACCTCTTCTGTCTTTAGTTCTGAACACTTCGGCAAGTTTATATCTTTTGTTATTACCATTTTGTTAGATCATTTACAACTAAAAATGGGTAATAATAATTAAAATAGTTATTTTCCTTCGATAATTATTATAATAACTACTTATTCGAAGTCATGAATTTAAAATTGACATAAATAAATTGATTAGAGATTGCAAGACGTTTATTTATGTGCAACCTTCTTTAAAAACTAAATACTCGGTGTTTAAACCTCCTTAAATATGAGCACCTTTTTGACGAGTCGATCGGCGCAGTGGCTGAGGAATAGCATTCTGCATCGTGGGTGGCAGCAGACTCGAACGATCTGTAACTACGGGGAGCATTTAAAATAGTTCGAATACAAAAGAAAAGCATTTTCTTTGAGAGGGGAAACGCGTTTTCAGTTCAGTGCCTAAAATAACGACTAAAACTCTCACAAGATGAGATGACGTCGATGTCAGTTTAAAATAACGACCCATTTAAATGTTTTTTAAATAGAAGACTTAATAACCATTCTAGTCATATATCACACTTACACATTTCCATAGAAAATGAAAATAATGAAAATATGACCATGTAAACTGGTGGAATTTTGTTCTGCATAATCGACATTATTTGGTGCGTCAACTTATAAAACAAGTTGTATTAGAAAAAACTGCGAAATAATCTATTTTAAATTCTATATAATATGCATTAGACATTCAGTTACAAATGTGCATTAAGAAATATTCAGTACATTCCCAAAACCTATTTTTGAGACGCTACGCGTCCCATTGTGCGTCGAGTCATTTTAAGCCCTCTATCTCAAGTTCATTGTATCTTTCAGTGGAGAGCCAATCAGTTGTTTGCCCCGCCGTGCGCACAAGTAGCGGATGGCTGGACCTGTTTCCACTGCCATGCAAGAAGAACTTAGAATGTCGCCAGGTAATGGGCAACAACCATCTTTGCTGCAAAGGTTTCTGTACAAAAGGTGTCAAGCCAACAGGTTCACTCCAACAGCAACGGTTCGTATTCAATTTTGTTTCAGTTAATTTAACTAACGCACAATTGATTGGTGTAGGAAGACATAATTTTCCATCAAGCTGAACTAACCACCTACCAAACCTTAATTTTAATTATTAATTTAATAACAGGTTGTCTAGACTAGTAATTAGAATATGGTAACGGACTTGTAAAAAAAATTGTGTTATTCACCCACGTGCTTACTAATGAACTGTTTTTTTTAAATCCCATAATGAAAGCTTACGTTAGGCAAATTTAACCCTTTAAAATTACTCACTTATTTATTTATTTATTTACTTAAGTACTACCACATGATTCCCCAATCTATTCTTGCCTTAAAATCACTCAGCACAGCTGCAAATATTTAATTGAGGTTGATACGATTCACGAAGTCACGTTCGCCTAGTTATTTTACATTGCTTTGTTTTGCAAGGCTTATCTCGATGATAACGCTCGAGTAGCTTTGTAGGACATAAGAAATTTGAAATATATATGTATATGTATATAAATAACAGGCAGTTTTGTAAAAACAAATATACATACTTTACCGGCGGCCAATAAGTACCTAAATATGGGACACCTACAAAATCTCCTTCCCAGGATGAAACCTATCTACTTTTCAAATTTGGTAAAAGTCTGTTGAGTTTGAGCCGTTTACCGTGAAGAAGTAACATTGCTACGATAGAGTTAGGTAGGTACTATCGTACCTGTATACATATTATACTTCCAATCAGATCATGATTGAATTAAATGTCTATAAAATATCATAATCGTCAGTCTACTCAATCAAAAAATTTTAGGTTTGTAAATATTTATTGACAATAATAACATAAGTAGTACCTATTAAAAATTAATTGAGGAGTTGACAACAATTTGTGAAATTTTAAGTAAAAATTTATTTCAGTACAATTATTATACTAAATATGAACTAAAACTTATACAACTAAAACAAAATGACTCAAAAATAAGATAATTATAAAATATAATAAAGTGGTTGATTAAATTACTTTTTTAAATGACTAAACTAAACTAGGAACTCGTTAACCCAGGTATTTCAGCCTTAGGTTCTGATTAAGTATGTACCTAATTTATGTTTAAGATCTACGTAAAAAAACTTCCAGGGGATTTTCGTTCGATTCCTGTAAACCTTCCAGAGGATTTTTGTTACATTCTTGTAAATCTTCCTGTAAACCTTCCTAGAGTATTTCGGTTGTTTCCTGTAAACCTGTCATAGAAAAATATTAAAGTGTAAAGTACCAATATAAAAGAAAATCTCATGAATAACACTTAGTAATATAAAAAAAACTGCGTTTAAAAAACCAACTTCAAAACTAAAAAGTTAAAAATAACTTAATACAGTTTTAACTTCTTTTTAGTTTTAAAGGCATGTATGTTGTACACTCTTGTACCTAGTTTAGGAGCCCGGAAAGCTGACAATCATTGTTATCTTGATAGTACAACCCACTGTTTACATAATGCGCTGTACTGTGTATTGTTTTATGTACTAATAAACTTATTATTAAACTTATTAAATTATTAAACTCAACGCGCGTGATCTTGAGCGGGGTGGCTTCAAACCAGGCACCGGCACCGACTTCATACCTTTAAAACTTAAGTTATTTTTAACTTATTAGTTTTGAAGTTGGTTTTTATAAACGCAGTTTTTTATTTTATTATTTACTTTTTAGTGTCTGTAATAGGTAATAGGTGAACAATAAACGCGTCATCTACGTTGAAAATTTTATGGTTCATCTCGATTTCCCAAGGATCCAGTCATCAGATCCTCACCATTTATGAGACCATACGGAAAGCACCAGCTTTCAAATAATAATAAAAAAGAATCGTCAAAATCGGTTCACCAAGTCGAAAGTTATGAGGTAACAAACATAAAAAAAAATACAGTCAATTGATAACCTCCTCCTTTTTGAAGTCGGTTAAAAACACACCTAAGTTTTGACTTATTACGTATTGTTAGTTATTTCATGTAGTATGTCCATCGATTCCACTTCAGGAATTTTCGGGATTCAACTACTTTTGATGTCAGATTAATGATAAAAAGTAGACAATTTTTAATAACTTTTCATATAAAATATGTACAATAATGTACAATTTAAAAAAATACGTAGTTTTAATGAAAAATATCAGTAAAATATGATTCATACCTACTTTATCACAAAAAAAATAAAAATTACATAATTATACA
The DNA here is from genome assembly GCA_905163465.1 of Craniophora ligustri. Lineage (NCBI taxonomy): Eukaryota > Metazoa > Arthropoda > Insecta > Lepidoptera > Noctuidae > Craniophora > Craniophora ligustri. The sequence continues at coordinate 8,534,998 of LR990972.1, forward strand.
ATTTTAAAGGGAAAATTGAATCAAACTTTGCTACACATTTATAGCAATAAGTGTTAAGTCTTGAGATTGTACACTACTAATGATATAGAATGCTTACCTTAGAGTAATTTTTTTCTTTTTGTATTCTTTTGAAGAGACACGACGTGTGCACTGCTCGGATTTTTTAACGTAACTTAAAGTTATATGTAGGTATAGTATTCGCGCGATACGAGTTCTCACTTCGGCCAATTTAAAACTAACCAATGCGTCATCTAACGAGTGTTTGTTGAATTATGCTCTTTTGTCAGTATTAAAGAGAAACATACTGGTGATACCAAATGTTTCTGCATACTAACTCAATTTCGTATATTTTTGGAAATTGTACAGTTTTAATGCGAAGAGGTGATATACGATAATGCCATACACCTAATAATAATCCTTGGTATTAACGTCACCGCTGTCAGACAGAGTCCGTTACTGACAAAAATTCTGAGTATTAGGTACTTATAGTACTGTGCAAATAGCTAGGTCCTATTTGCACAGTAATTCACCAAGTCAGCTTCACGACATTGCGTACTAATTTCTACATATTAAAATACTAATAACTATTACGTAGAATCGATCAATCCATGGTGGTATGGTTTTCATTGTAGAGTGACACAGAGCACGGCTAATGTAGTCCAGCCCAGTAGCAGTACTAGCACAACCCCTGCCACAACAAGCACAAGCACAACCAGTAGTACAACGAGTACCACCACTACTACTACTACAACCACTACTACATCTGCCCCGAGTACCACCAGCTCAACTACGACCACGACGACAACGACGACTCCCCGGCCAACTACGACTACGACAACTACTGAAGCCCCACGGCCGTTCTTGCAGTTATTGCCTATACTGACACCGCAGGCTACCAGCGCTCCTGTGAAGACAAGTACGTATTTTTTAAATTACTTGTATATTGTAAGTTGTAACTCGCACGAGCTATATTGAAACCTGCCTAATAACTTAGATAGAATGAGACAAGAACCTACGTCATACCAACCTATACCACGACTTTAAAATACATACATACTGTGGAATCCGTTTATAATTTGCCTTTATTTAAATAAGATACAATTAAAAACACATTATACAGATCTTAAATTAATTAAAAACTAATATTTACAAACTTAAAAAAAAAAAGAAGTTATAGGGCGTCAAAAAACTCGTCCCCGACGCTGTCAGGGGGTAGAGTGCCCAGAAGACTGGCAGCATTGCCACGTTGAATGGCAATGCTGATTCTTTGTCCGAAAAATACGCCAGCCTTTGGGTCACGTGAAAGGTCGACCAAGCGTTTCGAAATTTCTTTGAAAAGTGCTATGGCACTCGGACCCCATGACCCAAGCGTTTCAACCCCAAACGGCTCGAAAATATAACTATTAAATAAATTGATATATTTTCGCTGCTTGGTGGTCTCCGCAGCTGCAGCAGCAGCGCTAGCACGGCTCGCCGAACTGGGAAGATGGGATGGCGCTAGTGTCTACGCATGTTGCGTCCCACACCAGAGGCCTGCCCAACTTCCAAGGAAGTAACGACATGCCATCTGGTCTCTTGCCATCGTCACGTAACAGGCCGTTTGGTTCTAAAACGGCGGCTACGCCGGCGGAGACAAGAGCACGACGGATGATGTCGTTAATATTGGCGTGCCGCGCTATACGACCTGCACTTCTACTGCAAGATAAGCCATGGTGTCCAAGGCTGTCGACCATTTCGCCACAAAGACAGCGATGCGGGGCGCAGCAAGGGGGGGCCCCTTGCTGCGCCCCGCATCGCTGTAGCAGCGCCGCAAGCGTAAAGCAGCAGCGATCCGGAAGGTCGAGTCATCCAGCATGGTACCGATATTGAAGGATGGAAGGGCGTGTAGAAAGCCAAAGACCCGACTCCCATTTACCCACAGCCAAAAGGCGAGCACGCTCTGCAGTATTGATTGACGTATCAATAAGCTCATTCCGTATCAAACTGCAGAGCGGCTCATCCCAAAGTCTCTGGGAAAAAGGGTTAGCTGGAGAATTTGTGTTTGGGCAAATGATTTTCCAGGCATTCGTAGCCTCGGCCATGTAGGATATGTCAAAAAGAAGCAAAGATCGAGCTAGGATATTCCTAGTTAATTTTTCAGTACTATGGACCGAGGACAAAAAAGCTGGTAAACTAATACTGGAAATTTTGCGGATACCGAGACCTCCAAAGCGGATCGGTAGGGCAGCTTGTACCCAGGCCCGATTATTGAGAGCTACGTTCAAAATGGATGATATGGTAGAACGGATAATACAGTCAATTTTTCCCAGAAGATCCGTACGCTTCCATAAAGGTGAAGAACGAAGAAAATAAGTAAATTGAGGACCAAAGCAACAAAAACGAAGTATAGTGAAAGCCGAATGTGTGTTTATTTTAACAAGTCTATCCGAGACGTCATTAAAATTTTGAATTTTTTCTTCAATAAAATTTTGATGGGAGTCATCAAAAATTGGAGACCCTAGAAGACGAAGTGAATTTTTATTAATTAATTAATTTTTTTTTTTTTAATAATTACATCGAAGGGAAAGGCAAAGTGCCAGAACCGAATCAGTCCTCTTCATAATTATTGGTTTAGAGGTTAGAACTGTGACCACAACGCCAGAACCGAATCGGTCCAATTAAGCTTTAAAGATCTAACAGTATAGTATAATTGATTTATTTGATGAGCAAATTTAGTGTGCAATTCAGTATTTTTCGTTGTAATTCGAAATTACAACCAAAAATTCTGAATATATTTTGATTGAAAAAAGGGGATTTACAGTTAAAGTATTAAATACCACCCATAGACAAATACGTCATACTAAGCGGAGTAAGCGGACGTCATACAATACCTTACGGTTTGAGTAGTTGCCTGTTGATATAAGTGAACTTAATCAAAATAAATTTAAAAGACTATTGGACAACCATGTTGTCCATTGAATGTTTCCTCATCAAATTACCTACATCTAAAACGAGACTCAACTGTCTCCGCAGACAAACTGTTCAAAACAGTTTTGGGGACCAATGTTCCTAACTTTTAAGATTTTATATATGTTTAATAAATAAATAAATAATAATAAAGCATTCTTGTGAAAAAAGAGCAACCTTCTTTATAAACCATTTTCTAATCTGCGTATTATTGCACTTTTCTCCTCAATCGATCCGAATGCTTTACGACGTTGAGATGACATTTTTTTACTTAGGATATCACTAAACGTTCAACGTTATGCATTGTGCATAACGTTCAACTTTCAAATAGTCACTGAGATTCAAAACAAAAACAAGCCACGTGCCGTATGTCATAGACTAATATATAATGCCGTACGTCGCGCATCGTCGGGAATCACTGAACAACCAACATTGTCAATGTAAAGGTGTAAATTAATCATGTCTGTCATGTACTGACATGACTTGTCACTGTAAGCGAAGTCATTTTATTATCCGACTTTGATACAAGGAATTCTAAATGAAAACCAAACTTCGTTCATACTTCGGTCATAATTCGTCATAATAGGCGGTTGAACAATAGGTATAGGCGGAGTCATAATAAACGGATTCTACAGTACTTAGTTTATTTATAATGCGTAGGTATGATTTTCACCTTTTTATGCTGATAAAGTAAGTAAATAATCAACCGAGGTTCCGTAGGTCAACACCAATATTTTCTTGACCCTTGGTTAAGTCTAAGCTATATAGAAATATGTATTCTGCGTAGGGCTGCCATCACCTATATTGCCGAAGCCGGATAAACACGGCAAAAAACCCGGACTTTCGGGCGAAATATGCTTCCCGGACACCGCTGAAATTTTATTTTTTTTGCAACAAAAATATAGTATTGTTATAATTTTCGAACGTTGACTAATTTGCTGTGTCTTTTTGAAATACGGGTTTACTAATATTTATTTCAATTAATCTCTAATCTATAAATAAATGGATTTCGACTAACAACAAGTGTTGGGATACATCCGGACACTTTAGAAAACCGCTGCCGGACGGCCCCCGGACGCCCTTCAAACTAAGACAAATCCGGGGAAACCCGGACGGATGGCAGCCCTAATTCTGCGCCACTTCTTCAATTTGAGCAAATCAATCCAGGACTTTATAACATAGGTAATTAGGTACTATAATGATAGTTGAATAACCACAAAAAAAAAACAAAATTCATAATTCTGAAGTAATCGTGCCCTTTCATTGCTCAAAAGAGGCACTTGATTAGGCTCATATTTTTCGTAGGCAATTCTATTACTGCTGACGTAACTTATTCATCCTCACACAACACTGGTACGTACCACGAGTATAACGTGGATTACTCGAGTGCAGGCAAGACGCAGAAACTGGTGTGCCCGAAACCTGGACAAACCCCCGTGCTCCTGTTTCCAATACCGTGCGAGAAAAATTCGCAATGCCGCTCCACCAGCGGGCCCGACCAAGTGTGCTGTGAGGGACGCTGTGTGAAAGGTGTTCCGGCGCCACGGCCTACCTCGCCACCCAAAACACATCAACGTACGTTCTATATTATACTTACCTACTATTACAACTCGTAAGTAATAATCATGTTGCGAATTACGCAATTTTCAACCGGTTTTTAAATTACTGCAACTGCCGCAGCACTTACATACCTTAAGATATTTACGATTTTAAAACCGCTTATTGGCAAAAAGTATAATACAAATACACCTTAACACTGTGTATTATTTATTACTAATGAGATATGGGTTTTTTACGGGTTGGGAGCTGGTTGCACTGTTGGTATTTGGGTAAAATAGAAGGCGACCTGAACGTAGGAGGCAAAGCCTCGGATGACGATGATGAATGGTACATTCATGGGCGAACCAGCATTTCTTAAGACCTGAGCAAAAGAAAAATAAACTAAGTAGGTAGTAGGAAATTAAAAATGCTTTATATTTATTGATTTCGTATACTTACGCGAATATTAGACATTGAAATAAAACTACATTTTACGGATTTTATCGCAGTATATTTGATATTATTTTAACCCGATGTTTCAGATCCTTTACAGCATCCATGGTCACGTGCAGACTGAGGTGGCAGGTGGTAATACCCAGCCATCTTCTCTATTGACATTTGGGTGTTTTTTAATTTCAATAGCCTCACGAATCATCCTGGGTAGGAATCGGTTTTCTTTTGCGAGGACTTGTGGTTTATCAAATCCGATGTAATGACCATAGACCATAGAGGTATGTTCACAAACTGCTGACTTCTTGGCACGGCGGCGGTGTGTTCTTTTACGCGGGCCCCTAAATTTCAATAGAGAAGATGGCTGCCTGCTTGGAACCCTATCATAGATTCTATTAAATCTAAATCCAAGAACAAAACTGCACGACGGAAGGACACGGTGAGCTCGTTCTGTGTAAATCGGATTGTCAATAATAAATAAAAATGTAGGGTACTTGTTAGTAATTATAACTTCAAGACGACCAACACCGCAGTCTGCCCGTGACCATGGATGCTATAAAGGATCCGAAACGTCGGGTTAAAATAATATCAAATATACCGTGATAAAATCCGTAAAAAGTAGTTTTATTTCAATGCTTTATATTTACTGACTGATACGTTTTCCATTTAAAAATGTCTTATTCTTCGAAATGTTATATAAATATTTGTCATTAACTTATCATAAGTATTAAAACTAAGTAATTTTGCCAAAAAATCCGTATGTTCAGCTCAGAGAGCTAGATGGAGCAAATGCCCCATGCCCGTGGGTACGCCTATGGATTTATGACAATTGCCTTGCGGAGCTCCTACGCTACTATATTCACCAGCAAATCTCTCCAAACACAGCATTTATTTTGCAATTTATTAAAAACAATAGCTATCGCAACATTACAGCTTTATTGGGGGTGATCCCTCGAGAATGTCCATCGGCGCCGCTTGGTGAACTATTATTTGAAGTTCAAACTTGTAAGGCTGATTTGGACTGCTGGCCGCGGATTTGCTGCCCTGATGGCACACGCTCTTATTGCCGCACTGCGAGGGCTCGACTAGACCTGGTACCCGTAGCCAACCAAATTGACGCACGTAAGTATTTTTTTTAATGCTAAATAGTTCAGGTACCTACGTGTTTGAAGTTTTTCTTCTTCCCTATGTGGATCGTAAGATGCACTTTATGAATAAGTACCTAAGTCTTCTTCACTACTAGATGATACCCAAGTAACATCTTTATCAAAACGTTAACTAATCTTATGAAAAAAATCAAGTATCCTGCGACAACCTCAAAAAGAATAAGTCATATTAACAGACTTTTGATACCAGGGCGGTTTGAAAAGTTATCGGCCTAACCTAGATTTATGTAAATAATAAATAAGTTTGTCATTCGATAGCTTGATTTTTTATTTGATCATAGAGCTCTCTCAAGGGTCAATAATAAAGATTTTTCATTTCTCATACTCGGAAAGTAGTGTTTATTTGATCCGAGTAGCGTGCGGAAAATGCTTCTTCGCACCCTTGGGTGGGAAAATCGTATGGCAATTGATTCCTTTCGACACTTGTGTAACAATCTACTATACCTGCTCCGCCCCATGATGTAATGCAGTTTTGACTACTTAGTGGCGCAGTGGCTGAGCGATCGGCTTGTGCATCATGGGTTCCGGGTTCGATCCCGGCACGGAGCAAATATTTGTACGTTCTACAGGTATTATGCCAAATGGAATTGTAACAGGATGCGAAATTATTTTCTAACGATTTATTGTTCGAACGAATCTGATGTCCTTCCGGAAAAAGGAAAAAGCCGACACTAGACATTGACGCAAAACCAGATCAAAGAAAACGTGGATAATACAAAAGGTGAATCTGCGCCTTCTTATACCACAGTTAAAATGTGGGCAGCTTTGTTCAAACGTGGCAGAGAGAGCGTCGAAGATGACCCAAGGAGCGGAGTCCGTCGACGTCCACCACACCAAAAATCATCGATAAAATACACAAAATGGTGTTAGAATACCAAAGATTGAAAGTACGAAAAATAAGTGATACCTACTATAAGGATTTAACTGTGTGGGTGTTTCATATTTTGACTGGTGAACTGCCAGTGAAAAAGGTGTCAAGATGGGTGCCGCGTTCGTTGACCGCCAAACAAAAACGCAACCGAACTGATATCTCAAGTGAGAATCTGGCGCTGTTTCCAACAAATAATAATGACTTTATCAGAAAATTTGTCACAGATAAAACTTGGATTCACCACTATACTCCTGAATCAACGAAACAGTGGAAACATGGCGATTCTCCGCCAGCAAAGAAAGCCAAGTAGCGAAATTCGTTAGGAAAAGTGATGGATTCAGTGTTTTGGGATTTCAAGAGAATTATACCTATTTATTGACTACCTTCGCAAAGGACAGACTATAACAAGATCATACTACACTAACCTTGAACAAAACACCAACCTGGAAGAAAAATTTTTACAAACGAGGAGATGATAACTGAAACGGAGCGGTTTTTGAAGAGGTGGCGGAATTACCGTAAAAGAGCGGCATAGAAGTCCTGGAGCATGGATTAAATAAGTGTATCGTGACAATGGAATATTTATTTTATTTTATTTCCTTTGTTTTCTTGGTCTCGCCGATAACTTTTTAAACCGCCCTCGTTGATATCTAATTCAAGTGTTTTGAACGCTCTAAAAATATACTTTTAACATAGGTACGTACTTATTTAAAAGAAATATAACCATTTATAGCGTAATACTGCAATCATTTTTTTCTTTGCAGCCGTGCGGATGCTTGAGCAGTACTTGCAGTGTACGCCTCCTCCTCAATATGACCTGTTCCCTCAGAAGTGCAGCTCTACTGTGGACTGCTTTCCCAACTTATGCTGCGCAGAGGGCGGCAAGAAGCACTGTCGACCACCACAGCGTAGCCTACTAGCGTTGCTAGCTGGAGTAGGACAGGTATTAGAATCCCACTTAGTCTTTTATAAATCCAACATATGACGTAGGTAAATTTGTATGAAGACTTGGTGTGCGATGGTTGCATGCCAAATATCTATCAACAAACATGTGCCAATTTCCACGCAACACTGGTAAAAAACGACATTTACAATTGAGTTAAATCCATTATTATCTACCAAGTGTGCGTTACCCCAACAAAATAATGTCGAAAATCGTCATTCAAATGTTATGGATAACTAGTTGCCCAGCTTCTGTAGGTAATTGTTGCGATTTTTTTTAATTTGTTGCGTATACCAATAGTTTTTTAATGATTTCACAAAAAACATTTTCTGCTGAGGTAACGTTGGTAACGTTACTGCAGTCAGACATTTTCTTTTTTAATGGGAATATTGAAATAAATTTTAGCTAGGTATTTAAATAGTTGTCTATCTAAGGTATATGTTGTAACTTGTTTTGCATTTGTACTTTCTTCGGCTGCGAAGTTATTTGAGATTCTGCTGGAATAACGTTTGTAGCTTTGCTGGATCTCTAAAACGGTTGGGTGGGTTCTTATCATATTTTTTACACAACTTCTTGGGAGTTTTTTTTTTTAATGGGACGTGCCCACCACCATAAGTCCCTACTACTGCAACTCCTGTAAGCCAGGATCAACAATAGTAACCATCCAAAATATCGCCGAGACAATGAAGCTCGACGTGTCCCAGGGGAATGATATTAACTGTCTTGGAACCCGCAGCGAAATTAATCATGAAATTAAATCGGAGGAGTAAGAAAATAACAGTTTTCCACTTCCCTCCTTACCAAGCGAGAGACAGAATAGAGTTTACATGTCATTGACATAAGAATAGATGTTTACAACTGGGTTAAGCCCAGTTGCCAGGCACCACGGAAGACATTATTAAGTTATGGGTCCTAAAATATGAGCTATTATATCTGATTCCAATAATAGGTATGGCAAAAACGCCTAAACGCACGGAAATTCATCCTAGTTGCAACAAGGTCCGAGTAGTAAATCACCCCAGATATAATTTGCAAACTGTCAAACATAATATTGCGTTCACTTTGCCATAAACCACACTCCCACAGTATGTGATGAGCAGATTGCTCGTATTCACAATTAGATGTTGAACATGGACATAATGGTGAGGAAACAAGCTTAAAAGAAAATAACTTACATTTAAAGTTGCCATGTCCTGTAAGAAATTGGGCAACGCAGTGATCCACTTGCAACCAAGTCCTCTCCAACCGCTCACGGACGGATGGAAAGAACTGGTGAAGGTGGCGGCCCTTAGTAGAATTATCCCACCTTACTTGCCATTCATCTAAAAGTTCCTCCCATACATCAGCCTGTGGCTTAAATAGTCTAAGAATTTTAGCGCGGTCACGTTCTACAAGAAATTCATTTTTCAAGTGCACTCTCGATGAAAAATACATTCCTGCATTCTTAGGGGTTTGTCTAAATTTGTTGTGCAATAAAAAAATAGGGATACTGCCGGTGCATTATCCCTATTTTTTTATTGCTTAATTAAATAACTTTGATCGGTGATCAAAGTTATTTAATTAAATGTAAAAACACTCAATTAAGCCCCAACACTTTGAATAAGGGCTCTATCAACTATAACTATACTATATTTTATAGCTTGTAATTGTCTCCAAATGTGTGTGAAGTTTTATTAGTCAGGATACTAATAAAACTTCCAATTAAATAATTTAGTAATTAAACAGTTATAATAATAATCTTTATTTGCTAGAGACACGGTATTTTACAAGGTGTTAAGTAACATAAATTGTTCAACATATCTCACCGTTAAATCAGTATACAATTTTTTTACTTCCATATTAAAGTTAAAAATTTCTAAATTAATTCAATTACGCAAGTAAAATCTAATTATATTTGTTTCTACATTTTAGAATCTCGATCTCTCAAGATCTGAAACCTTATAAAAACATTTGTCCAGTAACAGTAGTAACCATCTCTTAAGCTGAGTTTGAAATTTTGAAAATGGAAGTTCTCTAATAGATTTAGGGATTGAGTTAAAATTCTTTATCGTCATACAGCTTAAAATTTTCTTATACAGCCACGGGCAAAAGTATTAGGCACCCTACAGTATTGCCAGTTTTAGGGTGATTTAGTATAGGAAATGTAAATAAATGACATATATTATTATTACGATTTATTTAAGTCAAATAACTAATATCTTGTCGGTCCACCTTTTGATTTAATCACCGCAGACACTCTTTTCGGCATTGACTCTACCAGCCTAAAACATTCCTCTGGAGTAATGTTTTTCCACTCATGCTCTAACGCAGCCAGGAGTGATTGTTTATTATTTATCGAGTGTCTGCGGATGTTTTTCTTTAAAATGGACCATATGTGTTCAATGGGATTAAGGTCCGGTGACTGTGGGGGCCAGTCCAAAAGATCGACTCTATTTTGAGCCATCCACGTCATGGTGTGTGCTGATTTGTGGCAAGTTGCGTTGTCTTGCTGGAATTTCACTCCGTCAGCATTTGTGTCACCGAAAATCTTCGTTATCGACGGAGCTTATGATGTTTCAAGGATTTCAGTGTACTTGACGCTATTCATTCGCCCTTCACATAACACCATTTCACCCACTCCTTCGGCAGCCATGCAACCCCAGAGCATTATTGAGCCCCACCGTGTTTAACAGTGGGAACTACACATTCTGGGTTGTACTCTTCGCCCACTCTCCGCCTGACGTAAGTCACACCGGGGGTTCCAAACACCTTTGCAATAAGAAAAAATATATTAAAATTTAGACTTCATTATTTTTCTTGCGGGAAGTGATTTTAAGAATTCTAAATTGTTTTAATGTAACACATAAAGTCAAAATTATTACCTCAAAGTTTGATTCGTCTGACCAAAGTATATTGGACCAATCTTCCACAGTCCAATTTCTATGCCTGAGGGCCCACTCCAACCGATTTTTTTTATTGTGTTCCGAGAGCCAGGGCTTCTTTCTTGCTTTACAACCTTTTAATCCAGCTGTAAGAAGTCTTCTTCTCACAGTATATGCACTTACTGGTCGGCCTTTTTCATCGGATAAATCTGCAGCGAGCTCTAAAGCAGTTTTTTTTCGGTTCTGTAGAGACTGCCTAGTTAATAATCGGTCTTCACGCTCTGTAGTTATTTTTCTTCTGCCTGTTCTTGGTCTGTTTTCATGGGTACCGGTCTCATTGAAACGATTTAGTGCATATTGCACTGCGCAACGCGAGCACTTCACTTCTCGGGCTATTTTCACTTGAGACATGCCTTGTTCACTTAAAATTTTAATTTTTAGCCGTTGTTCTGCATTAAGTTCTGATTTATTTTTTAGGCATAATTAACGCGATTCTTTAGGAAAAATATTGTAATAATTGCGTACGACACATGTATGTCCGCTGCAAGCACTGATAACACACTAAAATTCAAAAACTGCAAAATAGCAAATACCAAGAATGCCATCTTCAAGCACACCTGGATGTCATAAATGTTTGTCTTTGTTTTATTTCAATAAAAAAAAGCCGCCCATACAATACTAAAACCAAGAAATGCTTATCTAACCAATTTTTAGTGGAGACATTGACGAACAATAGGGGTGCCTAATACTTTTGCACGGGGCTGTATTACCTAAGTAGTCTTATATTAGAGAGGTCTCCACGAATCTGTTGGACTAACACCGCAGATTGCCCGGATAATTTTTTTCATATAAATGCCCTATTGACATCCGGTGAATTTCCCCACAATATCAGCCCTTATCTGAATATTGAACCTACATAACCGTGATATGCTAGTAAGGCCGTTTTTCACAAGTAAGCCTTCTAATTTTTCAGTGCAGACACTTTTTATTTGGGCTTTCCATTTAACGATGTTATCTAATAATACTCCTATGATGAAATTCAGTTCCACACCTTCACCTTCGAAATACGCGCGGAGTAATTTGGCCACCGGTAGACTGGTACGTGGATATATAGACTGAAAGATATATCAGTAGTTAGTTGTTTAGTTCAATTTTATACCTGTAAAATTTCAGCGTATTACATACAATAATTAACGAGATATTAACATTAAGTGATTTGGAAGTGCAAGACTTCGTGGTAATCCGACAGTGTTTAGGTGGTTACAAAAAGCGACCGCAGAGTACATTATGCTACCTTCTATATAATATTATGTGGGACAGTGTTACGGTGTTACCACTTTTAGTACAGATGTGTAAACAAGTATTCAAAAAACTCCTAATAAGATATTTTATGATTATCTTAAAACCCGAGAAGTTACTAATCTAAGGAGTTTGTGGAATATCAAATAGTTACCTGGTAATAGCTAGGTACGCAAGTTCAGGTGATATACTTATTAGCTTTTAAGTAATAAGTATATAAAGTCAAATATTTAGTACCTATTTAGTATTTAAAAAATAAAAATGTAGATATCTATGTGTAATATTAATACCATTTGTGAATTCATTAAACAACCCACACAATAATGTAAGTCCTTTATAGAAGCACTACGAGACGAATTATCTGACTAAGGGTCAAGTTAAGTGCGCCATGGAAACAATGGAGTACGCCTTTGCGTGTACGTTACCCCAGCAAGAAAGTAGCTCCTAGAGTGATATGAGTGGTACGTATAATTAGTGCGTAGTATGCTGTAAATGTGCGCCAATGAAAAATGTTCTGCGCCCTGTCGTTTTCGAAGAAAACGATTTCTGCTGGGGGAACACTGTTCCAGCAAGAAAATTCTAAACGAATGGTCGGATAAAGAAAATTTGTGCATGGGTAGAGAGATTATATTTGTGCATAATTGTGCGCACAATTTTTTTATTTGGCGCACAATCACGGCTTACTACGCACTAATTATACATACCAATCATATCACTCTAGGAGCCAATGTACCAATTTTGTTAAGGCTCACGTCTCACCACTGCGGGCCGGGGGACGAAGAAAAATGCGTTGTTGTGATTTGCTAATGCAGCAATGTAAGAACGATAGCCACTCCCATAGTGCGGGATTACTCAATTTTTCAAGAATAATCGATATCTATGAAATAAAGAACTTCTTATCCTGTACCTACATTTAAGAACCGATCGAATTAAGGTGAAAGCTCCACGCTAGCCCGCGAAATTCAAATTTTCGTACGTTTTTTGCAATTTGCCGGTCCTCCAGGTACTCCAGACGCTCTGCCAACTGAGCCACCGAGGTATCCGCCTGATGTGTTGAATTTTGCGTTCTTTATGTTACTTATGTCTTACGGCGACATAGCAACATCGATTGGACAATTCTGTCCAACCCAATTATTTCTAATGCAAGTTAAACTGGTTGATAAACGTAAACATGCAACATGCCTCTCTTTCTATCTTGAAATATTTGGCTATACTTTCGTCTCTTTCTTTACACATATGTAGTTCCGTTACTACTTTTTCTTGTAGATATCGATTATAATATCGATAAAATGTAAACCGCTTTTTTGTAGCCATCCGAACTTGGTCGGGTTATGAAGGTTTTCGATGCTTCGTCAATATTATAATTGTTTTTCTTTAATTACTGAATTTAATGACATGAAATTTTGCATGTGAATAGTTGAATGAATAAACTAATAATTGGCATACATTTTACCATGCAATTCCTTTAGAACGTCGTGATATTTGACTGCTTTGTAAAGTGATCTATTCATGGTAAATTGTCCTATAACTCTTTAATTACTAACGGAACATCATTGATACTTGGCAACATGTTGCAGACACTTACCAAGGTTTGTATAAACGTGAAAATCTAGACCCCAAAGTGCATACTTTAAGAACTAAGACCTAATAAGCGTATTTTACGTTTATATTTTTATCTTTTAAGCCCTACGATTTTTTCTAAATCTGTTTTTTAAACAAATATAAACAAATTCAAAACAATGTATGTAAAAATCTACAGCTCTCTATGTAAGCGCTTTATATGAAAACTAGCTAATGGCCAAACGTTCGCGTAGCGGAAAATTAAATTTCTCCGAAGTTTAACATGCACTCATTTTATTCATACATACACAATTACACACTAATTCTTGGACACATCTCTTTTCTTCTAAAGTCTACGGATTAAAAAAAGGTTCCGCCAGGACAACGTTCGCCCAGCGGAATCAGTTTTTGGTGAATTTCTCCACAATGGCTGCGTGCACAATTTTTTTACCATACACAATTATACGACGTCATACACTAAATATCTGCATAATTAAAATCTTTAAATTCAACAACATTCCGCTGCGCGAACGCACACTTTTGGTGGACCCAAGCCTAGTAACAATCTGTTGCTTAGCTCGGAACTATTATTACAGATCACTGTACTTTTCATAACAATAACTTTAGTTTTTTACTTTTCAGAGAGTTGGATCAACATTAGTCAACCTGCGTCAGGCGCAAGCAAATGCAAATAAATCATAGAGTACCTAATAATTTTATACATATTGTGATACTTAGTAATTAAGTTTTTTATACTTTTGTACAGTTTTATAGTATACATTTATGTTTATTTGATGGATTTATTTTTTCTTTAATTATAGCATAACACTAATATTAATAATAAATAAACCAATCCGACTCAGTGAAACAATTGTAAAATTATTCATTAAAAAGATGCTTGGATAAAAATTGCTGGGTTAACCTTATTTTAGAATAAAAAATGAAATTTGTTCAATAATAAAACAACCAAATACTTAATTAAAGTTTATTGACTTAATTTTTCAATCAAGCTGAAACAAAAGAAATAAATGTGTTAGCAACTTATTGTAAGATTCTGTCAAATTAATAGCAGGGTAAAGGTTAAGTAACAACAAACATAACATATTTGTGGTGCTTGCAACAATACACATGTATTGATGTATGAACATTTGTAATCAAACAACCACTCCATGCCTGATAAAACATACTGATCTATACATTCTGGTTATCAAACAAGCACCAATGAGAATGTTAATGCCCTGTAATTGGTATGCTATATGAGAGCTGCAAAGGAATCTATTTAAAGGTCAGCCAGACTATATTATTGTATTTTGCTGATAGCCACAAGGCCAATTAGAGGTTAAACATTTTTAAGTAGTCCTTTCATAACTACAGTAGGGTAAATTTTTCAGCAACAAGAATATCAATCAGTTCATGCTTTAAAAAATTCAAAATTGACATACTCAAATTTAAAGATAAGTCAGTCAGTTATTGACTTGCGGTGTTTAAGTATTTAATCAAACAGTAACAATGGCATAATAGGCCCCATTCAATATTGCAATACCTACTTAAATTTAAGTGTTTGTAAAATTAGGAGTGACGAAGTAAGCACTCACAATTCTTTAATAATTACAATTGCTGATTGCCTATTTTTAAATAAAAACTAAGTTATTGATTATTATGTCCTAAATTCATCAACTTCATTAAAAAATCCCAGTAGGGGCAAATGTTTGTGCGATGAGCATCAACATTTGTTTCCGAGTCATCAATGTATCTATGTATATAATATGTACGTATTTACAAAAAAATATATATATTGTGTAGTATGTCAACCAACTAGTATCCGTAACACGAGCCTCGTTTCTTAGCTCAGAACTAGATGGCGCTGTGTCAACGTCCAGGAATATTTATTTATTTATTCAATTGTTTATAAAAATAACTAAATAACTCTTATTTGAGAAAGATTATTTAAATACAAAGAATACATGATAAAATGTATAAATATGGACTAAGCATTGTAGCATGGTGGCATCATATTATATTTTAATATAGATTATTTTAGAACTGTGATTAACTAGTTTCAACAATTCAAAAGCACCTGTAATATTGTTCTACATCAAATAAATAATTGATTTTGACCAAAAATAAATAATTTTTAAATTAAATACCCCTATCACCTGACGAACTGTCAAATGTGTCTTAAATGTGTGCTTAATAGTTTAAATTGTTGCAAATTTAGGGCCAGAATGTCACCGCCTTATAGACATTGCCTTGAACTTGATGAGAATATGCAAAATTTGGCTTGGAAGCTAAGGGTGCAACTAGAATAAGTGGTCAAAAACCACCACCCAATTGCTCATCTTCCAAGTTATAGTGTATTATTACAAAGCCAGTACCCAACTATACTTCAAATAGCTTTAGAAGAAATGTTAAGAGGAAACTATGGGTTATCAAATCAGGTCATCCTCTCATCCTCATCAACCATTTTAAATGTCCCACGAACGGACGCGGGCCAATTAACAGATGAAAAAAGAAGTTAAGCTAAAAGTATGACTCAGGGCTAATGGGTGAGAAAACTTCCAGAAGTAATGATAATTGGCAGTGCATGTTTCATCACGTTAATCGATTCACATCATATCATTTTCTTCACTTTTTCATGAATAAAAATCATTTTCATGAATACGGTTGAGGGCTACGTTAAAATCAAAATCCATCAGAATATTTACCTTCTTGAAACCAATGTCATGAGCGTATTCTCTGAAGCACTGCCTGCATATATTCAGTCCGTACTTTCGGATCAGTCCATGTCTGTTGGAGCAGGCGCGGCTGTAACATAGGTACACAAGTTCTCTTCAAGCACGTGTTCTAACCACAAAACGTTTTAGATTTACTTAAAATAACACTCAAATAATTCATACCATGAGCGGGAGCCCTGGCCATATCTGCGAGGATGAGAATACCAAATGTTAGCGTGACCCATTGTGCAAAGTAATTAATTTTGCGCTGCTCCGCAGTCAGGAACACGTCCAAAATGGCGGCTATACAGATAAAAAGGCCAAATAGTGAGAATTGTGCCACAGACAACTTAAATTTGACGTTCTAACTAATCTAAGCCAAAGACTAAAGAGTGAAATGTAATAACACTATTGATGTGATGTGACTGCCATCAGCCATTTAGACTTTAATATCTGCAATTATACTACTGCGCCTGTATTAGGTATTTAGTTACAGAATTATAGTCATTTAAATCAATAAAACGGCCCTCAAAGTGCATATAACTGCATTGATTGACTTTTTCATGAAATAGACAGGCGCGAATCATATTTTGTTTAATGTTCAGTCTGACAATGACTGGCAAATTGCAAAAAACGTACGAAAATTTGAATGTCGCGGGCTACCGTGAAGCTTCCACCTTAAACCTTAAAAAATGATTTTGACTATGTACGCTATGAACATAGTGATTCTGCAGCTGGAACTTGTACTAAAATATGTGCGGTGCTTACAGAGGAACCAAAGAAGGATTGAAAAAGAGAAATAATTTCGATTTCGCTAATCGTACGCCCTCTCTGATTAGTTTTGGCGAATGCGATGTCTACCATTATCTTCAAGAAATAAGTTTCTTCTTTTCTTAGTCGGTGATTAAGCACTTCTCTAGGGGCGCTGGGCGGGTTTATGGACTTGGTTACAAATACATAAAAAATGGGCACAAAAATAATATTTTCTAAATTAAAAAGTTTATTTTTACACTTGAATAAAAATTAACCTTAGTAATTAATAAATCATGTAATAATAATACATAATTTATTTTGGACTCATAATTATTGGCTTCCGATGGGAAGTTAAAGTAACACTACATCATCATCTAAATTATCATTTACATAATTGTTTTGATCTTTAATGAAACTGAAAGGGTCGAGTCATTCTCTAACCTGTATGAAGATCCAGTTTTACTTATAGAAAAAAGAAACTGTATCTTTAGTATCATCATCATCGTCAGTCATCATCATCATTATCATCAGCCTATATTCGTCCACTGCTGGACGTAGGCCTCCCCTAGTGAACGCCACAGAGCTCGATCTTCGGCTCTTTTCTTCCATTCCAGTCACTACCGCCAACTGCCTTGCGCAAGTTCATATAATACCTACCTATTGACTTTTTTGTGTTAATGTGTGTCGTACTTTAAAAGTTAGGCTTTGGTTATTTAGTTGATGAATGGTGAAAGGTGAACTATTTTTTTTTTTAATAATCTGTGACTGAGTGGTTGGCAGAGACATGATAGGGGTGGTTGGCAATTAAATTGACACAATTTGGCTGTTGGCATACTTGGCATATTTGGAATTGGATGGAATATTTATTTGAACACTTGGCGTTGGCTTAACGGGATATCTTTCATATAATTTTATGGAGTATATTACTGACTGACACTAACTATAGTTGGTTTGAACGAGGTATTGTCTAATAATTATTTTACTGTTACATCTGTGTAGATGAATAAATATCATAACTATCGCTACCTATCTATGACCTGTGAACTTGAAACGTCTGTTTATTTAATTTTCGTAGACTTTCTAATACTTATAACCAATAATATAGAAAATATATCTCTGGTATTTTGATAAATATTCTAATAGTTTACCTTTGATCTTCATTAGACAAATTAATTTCATTCGCCAGTATGTGCTTTCCATCATAATTACAGTTTTATTGCCACATTAACTTTCGCTGCTCTAGACTTGCTGGCTTTTTTCTGTCTCTGACAGCATATAACTTATTAGGATAAAATGTTTTGACTTCACAAATTTTTCCCAGCCATCTAGTCAAATAATTAAAAACGCTTTATTGTAAAATTCTTCTATTTCCTCTTTTTTTAGTTCAATATAGTATATTCAAATTTTAGCCTGCAAAGGTGGAAACTCCACACTAGCCCGCAAAATTCAAATTTTCTTAAGTTTTTTGCAATTTGCCAGTCATTGTCAGGCTATACATTGAACAAAATATGATTCGCGCATGTACAGTAGTCTGTAGTTACAGAATTATAATAATTAATATCATCAATACAACCCTCACAGTGCATACAATTGGATTGAATGACTTTCAAGAAATAGACAATCAAAACAGTTATATATATGCACTTTGAGGGCTGTTTTATTGATTTAAATGATTATAATTCTGTAACTAAATACCTATTACAGGCGTGAATCATATTTTGTTTAATGTTCAGTCTGACAATGACTGGCAAATTGCAAAAAATGAATGAAAATTTGAATTTTGCAGTCTAGTGTGGAGCTTCCACCTTAAATAAAATGATGTTTATAAAGAAACAGCAACATATTTTCAATTAAGATTATTATTTTGTATTTTTCACACAAAAATAAATCTATATGGGATAGAAATGAACAAAAAAATTTCATTTTACTGCTAATAATTATTTGAGTTTGATCATATTATGTGGAACATTGCGCATTTTTATTAAATAAATGTTATGTTTATAACAAATATGTCATACTGTAATTTTAAAAATGATCCTGCCCATATCTGGCTAACAGCATTTTTTTAGATAAGGGTCCTAACCCCTTTGTTGTCCCGGATTAACTGTTTCTAATGGTTGCCAAGGAAACACCATAACTTGCTCAAAAATAGCTGCGAACTGTTTTTCCATTTTATGACCTGGTATAATGTGTGCTATTTAAAAGATTTTACTGGTGCTATATGCACCTATATGTAACTCAATTTCAATGTAGATATTTAAAGGACTTTTTTTATGACTGTATTTGCATTTTTGTGTTTTTAAATATTTAATGCAATGTAATTCAATAATATAATACATAAAACAGGACATTATACATATTAAAACATGAAATAATACTTCTACTGAGGAACAAAGGATGAAAGAGACTGAACCTCGCTACACAGGGTATCATAGTGAGGTTCAGATATATCCATTGTTATCATATTTTCTGAAGTCAATTAAGTATTACATTATACTTTAAAAGGCCAGGAGTGTCTAGATACTAGGCACTTGCTGAATATTGATAATTAATTTCAGGTGCACAATGGGGTTCATATTTAATGTGATAAGAAGATTAATAAAGACAATCATAAAATTGTCTTTATATATAGCTGTATTTGCTACCATAATTGTTCTTATTCCTAATTTGCCACCATACACTAAGTTTACTAAGATTGAGTAAGTGAAAGTTATTTCTTTTGTGTATACATTTACTAAGTGCTTATTATTTACAATATCTATAGATGAGTTTAATCCATCAAGAATCTTATAAGGCAATTATTCTAGGTTATCAACAACACTACCACGAGTTGGCCCACTGGCTCCAAATGAATTGTTAAACAATGCTGAGAAATTGTACAAAGGAAAATTATTAGGGCCTGAAGCATTCCAAATACATAAAGGCGAATTGTACACCAGTCTAGCTACTGGTGAAATTGTCAAACTCTCACCAGGTGGACATGTCACATTTGTGACCACACTGGGACAACCATGCTGTAAGTCAAATAGATTATTTTATGTAACAATACTTTGCTTGTAACTTTATGCAGTCAGAAAATTCTTCTCAGAATAGTTAAACTACAATTTGCTGTCCACTAGCTTTTAACAGCAACATTATCTGTATAGAATTAGTCATTATATCCAATCTGTTTATTTATTTCTACCCTATGCATACATACCTGCACCCTCGTTTTTGCCCGTTTAATGGATGATTTCCTTTAAGGTGGAAGCTCCATGCTAGCCCGCGAAATTCAAATTTTCGTACGTTTTTTGCAATTTGCCGGTTATTGTCAGACTGAACATTAAACAAAATAATATGATTGGCGCTTGTAATATGTATTTAGTTACAGAATTATAATAATTAATATCATCAATACAACCCTCACAGTGCATACAATTGGATTAAATGACTTTTTCATCAATACAGTTATATGCACTGTGAGGGCTGTTTTATTGATTTAAATCAGTAGTTCCCAAACTTATATTTCTCGTGGACCACTTACAAAATTTTACTGGTTTCAGTGGACCCTCTGCTGCTACATTTCTACCACATTCTTAGTCACCAAAAAATAAAAATTGTATCGCTTCTGAGTTCTGTCCCTTTATTCCGATAGGTAAAATAAAAACGAAAAATGGTACATTTTATAACACTTTATTTATTAAAAGAATATAATTACAAGAAAAAATATACTAAAAATATACAGGTCGTAATTTTAATTATTGGGAAGGATGTATTTGATGGAGTGTCAGCAAACGATGGCTTTATTTTTGTGAGCAATAACCGCAAATCCCCCCGCTCTGTGATATTTAATTTGCTCCTTTTTTTTGTTAAGAGGTTTGTAACGGCACCAAAACTCCTTTCGACAAAGTATGACGAGGGAAAAGCTATTAAAAAAATTCTTGCGATTTCCCACAGTCCAGGATATTTTTCGGGTATTTCTGCTTGCAGCCAAAATGTTTCAAAGTCAAAGTCAAAGCCAAAATATAATTTATTCAAAGTAGGCCAAATTTAAATGGCTCTTTTTGAACGTCGACAATAAAGACATCGCCCAAAAACGCTCGCCCTTCACTTGGTAGCTTTTTGGTTTCGTAGCCTTTTCTAAATTTCACCTTCAGCTCCTCATTGGTGCTTAGCTCGAGCAGCTCCTCTTTTAATACAACATTGGCCACTTCCGTTTCATCAAATGGATTTATGATCCATGGTGGTATATCCATCGTCAGCATATCTTCAAACCTGGTTTTTAAGTAATTGTACGTAATATCAAATATGCAAGTTTGAACAAGTAACAGTCGCTTGCCTTATTAAAATATTATCTGCTTAGTTAGGTACTTAAAACAATGTAGGTAGTAGGCCCTTATAAAAACTATGCTTACATTTTTGCTCTTTACTATCAAAAGCAGATAAATTTTCGTGGACCCCCATTAACATCTTATGGACCCCCATTTTTTGTTCACGTCTACGTAGACCCCCGGCAAGTCTCCCGTGGACCCCTGGGGGTCCACCTGGACCACTTTGGGAATCATTGATTTAAATGATTATAAATTCATTTTAAGGTGGAAGCTCCACTTCCACCTTAAAAAGAATTTATTAGCATCCATTATTTTAGCAGACTAACTTATTTTTAAACATTTTTTTTCTAACATAATGGAAGTTATACTATCATTTATGTAGTTTTAATAAGTGATTTCCTTTTAAGCTGGACTTACAAAGGAACATATTTGTGGTAGACCCCTTGGGTTCCAAATAGATGACAAAGACGATGCTCTGTATATAGCTGATGCCTACCATGGCATCTGGAAGGTAGATTTAAACACAGACAAACAGCAGTTGTTAGTCTCGCCCCGAGTGGAGATTGAAAAACGACAACCAAAAATATTCAATTCTATTGCACTGGGCAAGAATGGAGACTTTTACTGGACAGACTCTAGCAGCGAATTTCTTTTAAAAGATGGCGCAATTAGCATGCTCACTGATCCATCAGGAAGGTAATACACATAATACATTACACATTGTGTCAACAAAGTTCAATTATATTTGCATTATACATAAATTTGTATATAAATGTGTCTGAGGATTTTTTTATATCCAATTGTTCTAGATTGTTCCATTATGATGCTGCCAAAAACCAAAGCAAAGTACTTCTTGATGACTTATGGTTCCCAAATGGTGTGGTTCTGTCGCCTAACAACGAGTTTGTAGTGGTAGCAGAAAGTGCTCGATCGAAGCTCACGAAGTATTATGTTGCTGGACCTAAAAAAGGAAAATCCGAAGTCTTTCTTGATGGCCTGCCAGGTAATTAACATACTTTCTTGTTATCTGTGAGTATCAAAGCATTTGTTGTTTCAATATGTCATAAGACATTTATGGCATGTTAAAAAAACAAATATATTAGGATTCGGTTTTTTTAACTTTCCATTAAACTCGGCCCCGCCGATGTGACGCTTACCAAATGTTGGCCCTGGTGAAAAAATAAGCTGAACTTGAGAGTGAGTGAGATATCATTGCATTGCTCTATATACAAATTAAACTTATAGACAATTTGATGGCCAGTGATTATACACTGCAGTTACTCTAGTATAGGTGCCGTCACGAGTTTAGAGCGCTCGACGAAAATAGTGGGGAGACTTGCGCATGTCGTACACTCGTGCTCACATATATTACGAAGAGTTTTTAGAAAAGTAAGATTAACTTGAGTTGTTACTTTTAATGGAAAAGAAATAGAAGTTTTATATAGGTATTTTAAAAGAGAAACATAAAATATAACCACGGTTTATTTTATAAAAATAATAATTTATTATTTTTGTAGATACCTATAGAATCAATATTACATAATCAATAATAAAATTAATGTAATGTGTTTTTTAATTATTGGTGTACAATAAAGTATATTCTATCTATCTATCTATAATCAATTATATTAAAAAACAATTTTAATTTGTAAACATTTGGCAATAATCCTATTCCTTTCATTAAATCGTCGTTAATTAAGGAAGTTGAAGTTAGTAGATGAAAGACGATGAAAAAATACGAAAGCAATATGTGCGTGAATGTACTTTGGGCGATACACCAATACGGCGCCGGCACTGGCCGCTTACCCGCCGCACACCGCACACCCCGCCAAACGGACCCAAAAAATGATATCTGCGCATTCAAGGCCAGAGCTCTAAACTCGTGACGGGACCTATACAAGTATTTATATACGATAAAGTGCATTAAGGTCGGAAATGATTAGATTTTTGCGATAAAAATATAGAAATCTCGATAACGCAGAACCTTACTAGTGCTGACAGTCACCGGTCGCCGTAATATTACCGGCGGCCAAAGAGATTAAAGGTTAAATCGCGCCATATTGTCATTTGTCTCAGCGCCGTCACCCTGAAATCACGTAAAAGATTTATCGCTCTGCGTAACTGCGTGTTGTTACGCCGAGTTGTTGTTATCCTTTTTCGTGTTATTCTACACTAATTTTATTGCAAAACAAAAGAAAATGCTGGAAGACCAAGAGTTCGAACAGTTCACGTCAAGTTGTTGTCGTCGGTTCTGAAAGAGTGCACGTGTGTCTTGTGTAATGAAGAATCAGCCTACGTCGCCTTCAATTTTGTGTCCACGTAAAAGAAAAATGATTTCATGTAAAAGAAGATTATCTACTACTTCGAATAAATCGACGCAGACAAAGCAGATTGCGTTGGGTAATACCGGATAGATTTTCGAAGAGTTGTAAGCATGTTGCAAAATCTTAATTTTCTCAATTTTAGTATACACCACATTAATTAAAAATGGTGCGTATTATTAATGATTAAACTTAGTGTCATTTGAAATTTAACTTATATATAAATACCCGATACTTTTTGTTTTATGAAGCTGTAAAATCAGGACACATTTTTTTTGTTTAATCACAATTTAGCGATCAAGGGGTAAGTTCGGAAAATAATTTAAAATTACTTCTATTGCCAGGAGCATAAGGTGCAATACACGAATTTATCCGATCTTTCCTGTTCTTAAAAATGATATCAACTAAGTCATTTAATACATACTTTAAACATAGATAGTCCAAAGGATTTCTTTTTTTTTATCTGTTTTATCCAATCTTGCCCCACATTTGAAAAATAGAAGATATTATGATTCTCAAAGTTTGGTTTTATCGATTGAATGAATAGTGAGTAATTATTGTTACGAGCGAGTGACACTTAGTGATAGATATGATCTTACTTAGTAGCACACTTCATTTTCTACAAATAAAACAAGCGTTTGTTGATAGGCTATATTAAAATCGTAATACTGTACTGAGTCGGGTTGGTAGAGAATTGAAGGGAAGAGGTGACTGGAACAAATTGTGTTTATTTAGAAAACTTTAATCTACAAATAATGAAACAAATGTATAATCAATACCAAATATTATTTATTAATAGAAAAAAAATGTAACAATCAATAATTTTATACCACCACCATACACCCCGTATATTGACGATGTTTATAATAATACGGTGACATATAGGTACCTCATACATGTATCTTTCTTTCTATTGATGGGGCGGAAATATAATATATTTTACATACACCCCTGCGAAGAACTTGAAGCGACTACGAATATAATTAAGTATATAAAATTATGTAATAAAACTTTAACAATCACTACCAAATTCGAAACTGGTTAAGACCGGATATTTTTATCCGATCTTCACTCTAGAAGGGCAACGCCGGATTTCAGCCTACAAAGACAGTAGCCATTTTTAGGTTAGTTCTATCGGGTTGTCACTGCTTAAAGCTTATTATTTAGGCGAAACTATATTAAAATGAGTTTTATTTTTGCTAAAATATGCAAATAAAAATGAAGGTGAAAGACCGGATATACAAATATTTTATATAACTTAGCTTGTTTCCTTTAACAGCGTGTAGTAGTACACCGTATTTCACGTCCGACTTGCCAGAGTGCTTGGCGGTTACTGCGGGACGGGGCGGAACGTGATGACGTGGCGTTCAATGTGGCTATCATTAAAAAATATGGCCAAATTAGTTTTACGAGTTAGAAATTTGTTTCCTACGTTCTTACCCCAACGCACCTTCATTCTTGTATCGACATTAGGTGTTTCCAACGCTGTTCCAATTTATGCCCATAGTGACGCGGTGCTTGAGGTAAGTCAAAGGTAGCAAACCGTGGCGGTAAATGTTGGAAGAGGCCCTTACTTCAGTAGTCAACTGTGTCAAACTATTCTCAAGTGAATGTTCAATAACATGGTCGTAGTGAGGCACGTGCAGGGGGGGGGCAGCCCCCTAGAATAGCAGTCGGTCGCTGGTAAACTGCATAGTCCAGTGTATGTTGTTGTGTGACAAAATTCTCTATTGCACATTTTTTTCTTTGTCTTCAAGCAGGGTTGTTTTTCGAGTGTATGTATGTCTGTTTCTTTGGCACGCTCTACAGCCCGCACAGCATGGTGGGTTTTAACATATGAGGACTAAGGGTATTAGATTTGTTTTGATTGCGGGAGTGACCAAAAACTAAAAAAAACTAAATTGGTGATTTTGACGCCATATTATTATTATGTTGGAAGACAGTCGGGACCCATAAAAAATCCAGCTTACTAATTGTAAAGGGTACCGAACTACCGACGAAATTGATTACTTGTTTTAATTGTTTCAGTTTTTAATAAAGCTTATTTTATTATTAAGTTTGGTTTACGTTTTAGACAGTCGGGTTTTTTATATTTTTAAACTAATTAAGTACCTAATGTGTGTATCTGCAAGGAAACACTATGGTGACACGATGACACGATTGATTGATATTTAATAAATGCTTTTATATCCATGATCAGCAGTAGTGAACAATTTCTTAATCATATAAACTTGTAACATTCCAACAGCAAACATTAGGCTTATCTGAAAGCCCGACCATACATCCACGATAAGTGTGTCTTCAAACGCCATGTAACTGTCGCGAGACTTAGTCGCAGCATAAATGCCGAGCAGACGTCGCGATTTCACCACGTGATCTAATATCAGCGACAGGGAGTCTGCCAAACGGGCTACTTCTATGTAATATATTTGACCGTCGGCGTCGATTCCTTCCCATTTGAACAATTTTTCCTCTTCAGTTCCTTTGGGGTCCATGTTCGCCACTTGTCCTTCATTTTTATCTTCTATGAGTATATACATGAATACAAGCTTTGAATTTATTAAACTATATGTATTGTCCAAACAAAATGCGTAATCTCCAGTCATTTCTAAGTCCATGATAATCGAGTTTTCTGCACTTTTGAAATCTGTGGAAAGTGTCACGTTATTAGGATCGACTACTTTAAAAGAAATGTCTAGATCTCCGTGTTGACCATCCAAAACTTGGTAGTACACCTCCAGCATTTGTCCAGCTTTTCCTAATTCAAAGACACAAAACTGTTCTCCCGGGTCTATTCTAAAGTTGATATCACTCACATATATATTTTGTCCGTAACATTTTGTAAATAATACGGCAATAAAAAATACAATAGCGATAGACATGACTACACAGACTTGGCTCGGATTAGCACTAAAATTATAGCAATGTGCTGAATTTAATAACACGATTATTTACACAGGTGTTTGGTATTGTGTTTGTTCACAACGTCTTAGTACTTGTAGCTTGTAAGTGACGTGTAATGTTCATAATTATGTTGAAACAGGTATCCCTGACAACATGCGCGTTCTGCCCGACGGATCTGGCATCCTCGTGGGGCTGTACACGGTGTTCGACGATGATAACCCAGTCATAACACGGTCCTTGGCTCCCACGCCAGTGGTCAGGAAATTCCTCGCACGTTTACAGCTACTCATCGAAATACCGTTCGCATACCTCAACAACCTTTATCCACACATTGTATTTGAAGAGATAGTGTATCATGTAAGTTTCACAAAGTTCCATATAATTGAAAGTAGTTATTTTAAATATGTATTTATTCGTAGCACCGTCAGCCCGAATCCCAGATTTACAGTATGTCACTCAAAAAGTATCACCGGCAAACGTACCTTGAACAAAAGTCTGGCCTGGTCTTCCTTGCCTTCTGCCACTTCCTACATACTTAGTCACGACGAATATACGATGTAACATTGTTCAATTTACTTACAGATTGGACATTTCAAGAGTATATCTGGGCTTACCCCAGCCATTGCCGGACTCCTGTATGTGGATTGGAATGGAAATATTGTAGCGGCATATTACAATACAGATGAAACCTTAGGCCACATCAGTGACGCGATTGTGTACAATGGCAAACTTTACACAGGTAGACCACATATACAAGACTTTGTAGGTGCATTACCGGCTCCTACTCTTCTTAAAAAGGCATTCGAACCTTCTAAGAAACCTGAGGCTGCTAAAGTTGAAACAAAACCTCAAGTAGCTAAACCTGCCCAACAGGTACCTACACAAAAAACTGTGGAGCAACCTAAAGCGACTCCTAAGCCAATCGACGATAAACCAAAGGTTACAACACCTAAGGAGGCGCCGAAAGTAACCAAGCCAATTGCCACTGAACCAAAACAACAACCGAAACCAAAACAATCGAAACCACAACAACCGACACCACAACAACCAAAACAGGCTGAACCCGCAAAGCCGTCCCAGAAACCTACCGCCAAAAAACCTAGCGGGGAAGGCACCGCGGCGCCGCAAAAGCCACCTTCGCCAACGCCTGCGCCTTCTGCTGCAAAAGTGGAGTCCACAAAGAAGCCACAACAGACTGAACCTAAACAAACTACTCTTAAACCAGAAGTAAAACCAACAAATCCTCCGAAACCAACTGAGAAAGCTACCCCTCCAGCATCAAAACCGACCACACCTAAAC
This sequence comes from Craniophora ligustri, assembly GCA_905163465.1. Classification (NCBI taxonomy): domain Eukaryota; kingdom Metazoa; phylum Arthropoda; class Insecta; order Lepidoptera; family Noctuidae; genus Craniophora; species Craniophora ligustri. Next base: position 8,562,935 of record LR990972.1, read on the forward strand.
CAAAACAGACTACAACTGAAACCCCCAAGAAGGCTCAGCCACCAGTCAAACAAGAGCCTCAAAAAACTGCTGAACCCAAACCTAAACCGATACGCGAAGAAATCCCGTCAGATACCGTGAAGCCAACCAAGGAAACATTAAAAGTTATTAAAAGGGAGGGACCTGCTGAAATCCCGGTACCTAATCAGTAAAGGTGTCAATTGTCAATTGAAGTAATTTAAAGATCTCGTGGTAAGGGAACAAATTAAGAGAAACAAAAATATTGGTTGTAGGTTTTTATACTTTCAAAAATAATGTCATAAGATTTGCAAAATGATAATTTACCTGTGTTGTGGTATTTGTTTGTTTTGATAGGGTAATAATAATCTCATAATGCAACGATTCAGTCATTCCTTTAAATTAAGATTCCTTGTTGAACTAATCTATCTTTAAAAAGAAGTCACCTCACAGTAGCTATTTACTTTTAATCGTCTAGCTTTTTAGATATTAAATCTAAATGACCTTCAGTAGTGATTTTTTTGTAGCCTGTTTAAATACGTACACGTTCGTTGTCGGCGAATTTTGTATTTGCACTTTAAATATTCCAATTCTTGAATAAACTAAAATTTAGTTTTAGTAGTAGGACACAAAGTCTGATAATTATTATTCCTTCCAATTCTTTTTATATCTGTGATATGAGATGGTGAGTTGAAATTTAATTCATCAAATTAGACCAATTTATATATTTTTAGAAAGTATATTAGAACATCACCATAATCTCATACACTCCTAAATATATGATTTAATATTTTCTTAAAAGCTATGTAAGCTATATATAATATTTGTTTTTGTTATAAATGCTATACATTTAGACATATATCACCTCACCTGCATGTTGTTCTGTTAATAATGATTATTCGAATTGTTAGTTACCGGTCACCAATGAGTGCAATAATATTAATGTATATTCATTAGAAATTTATTTACAAAAAAGAATGTAGACTAGATATTATTATGTATGATATATACCGCATGCGCAATTGTTTGTATTGAGCAGAGAAAACAAATTAGTAAATAATACTTTAATAATATTTTAAAGTATATTAGTGTAAGCGTCAGGTCAGATGAAGGGTTCAGTATAAGTTGCAAACTAGAATGAATATCCTACCAACCTATAAGTTACGCATATTTTTCTTTTTTTTTTAATATGTGGCACTATTATTAGTTACTAAAAGGGAGCCCAATAATTCCATTCTGACTACAAATCTGTTTACTACTTTGTTTTGTCAACAAAACAAATAAGGCAATATCTAAAGCAACCTTCAGATGTGATTGCAATATTTTATTTTTCAAAATTATTACAGGTTGTTGATGAATTATGTGTGATACTTTAATTATTACTTAACTTTGACAGAAGTTAATTAACCTTTAATTAGGCGCGCCAATAAACTAACATTGTTAGTCGCGCGGGGTCTGCAGTTACCCCAAATTGATAGGTATGAAATACGAAACATTTAAATTAGTAATCAACTTTAATTGCTTTTATTCTACTTATTTCTTATTAAACTTTAAGAAAAATACAAAAATATCTTAACAATATGTTTAAAACAGTGTAGAAATATGTTTTTCGTAAGTACTATAATAATTCAACAACTATCACAAATTTTCTTTGTATGATCGCCACAGATAAATTGAATGCACTTATTGCACTTTGCGGTCGTTTTCCTGTCGCCTTTTCGTGGACAGATGTAGCACCTTCTTCTTTTTGTTGAGTGTAATCCAGTGTTAGACGTTATAGGAATCGCAACTTCAGGTTCTGACAATCGCTTTTTCAAAGCACTAGGCAGGGACGGAACTATTGCTCGCGCTAATTTCAGACTCAGCTTATTTTGGTTTATAATTAAATAATTCTGTGAAAAATAAATAGTTAACTGTTAACAAGTTGCCGTAGTTTGTAGGCATAGAAAAAAAGCAAAACGTAATAGCGTGTATTTACCAAGCCAACACATTAAAAACTCAATTTTGTATTTTATATAATTCTTTAATGTGTAAAGAAGGGTGATTAACTTTATGTATTTTTTAAATTGACAATATAAGGTGAAAATAATGCTTAAAATCCTAATATAAAAATATTTACTTACCTAAATTTGAACTACACTATAAGTCGCGCGGGGTCGCCGCGACCCCAAGCCCCTCCGTACAGCACCTACGATCAACTTTGCGGCGCGAGCGACACTGAATCGAGTAGGGACTAGAGATTTAGGAAGCTAGCAAGAAATTCGGGTTAATAGCGTTAATAGGAATAAAAATAACTTAACTTGAAGATCACTAGGGGTCGCGGCGACCCCGCGCGCCTAATTAAAGGTTAATAATTAAAGTATGCGGTGCGGGTGCGGGTGCTCTTGTCCGGCCAGGCAATTCGCTGATGCATGCACAATGTACTGTTCGATATGAACAAATGCGCGTACACCACAAAACTAGCTAAACTGGTAATCTAAATTACAGTGTAGAACAATACAAATAATTTGATACATTTAATGGTTTTGATAAAATAACAAATAGCAGAAATCAAGAACTTGTTTAGCAATAGCTCAAAGTACTAACTGTATCCCTCAGGTTGCATAACAGTTAAATAATTATTTATACTGAAAGTACACTGATAGAGTTTTTGCTTCTAATATTACAAATTGTAACTGAGCAATATTTGACATGTAAGTAATAAAGTATATTTTTATTACATGTGTGCATTTCTACATTAAAAATAGATTTTATATAATTTATATTCTTTCTCTGTCACTATCCTGATAAAAAAACCGACAACATTTTTGTTTTTCAAAGGGTTCCGTACAAATTTTGGCAAAAAAAATGGCGTTTCTTATTTTGGAGCCCCCCTTAAATATTTAATTTTAACATTAAAGTAAAACTGTATTTTGCGAATATGTCAAGTGCCTACCTGTTGCCATTATTGATATCGAGCATTTATTTTATTTTCAGTGTACGTTACTCCAGCAAGAAAGTAGCTCCTAGAGTGATATGAGTGGTATGTATAATTAGTGCGTAGTATGCCGTAAATGTGCGCCAAATAAAAAATTTGTGCGCCCTGTCGTTTTGGAAAAAAATCGGGAAAAACCGTTTCTGCTGGGGTAGCGCTGTTCCAGCAAGAAAATTCTAAACGAATGATCGGAGGGAGAAAATTTGTGCATGGGTAGAGAGCTTATAATTGTGCATAAATGTGCGCCGAAAATATAATTTGTGCGTCTTTAGGTTTTCGAGATATCGCGTTTCCTGCTGGGGGGATGTTTTGCAAACCCGTGTATCTCGGAAACCATTGTATGTGCGCCTATAGAATAAAGACACACGAATAGCTCTTAATTTGTGCGAATTTGTTACAGAGTTAGATTTAAGAAAATATTTATGGTTTCGAAGTTATCGCGCTTTTTCGAAATACCTAAAACCTGTCGCAGCGCCCAAACTAGAAGACGTATAAACTCGCTGACAATGGGTTACTGAATAATACTCATAAGAGTCAATTCGACGATGTCGTAACTTTGACGGCAAGATACGAGAAACCGGCTCAACCCAAGATGTGTAGGTGTAAACCAGTAATTAGTGCGTTTAGTAAAAAATATATAGTGAAAATATCCAGCTTGAAATGTTTCGCATTAAGTAGATATCAACAGAAAACAAAACAAATAAACAATGGCTGGTTATCTGACCAAATTCGAATGACTATGAAAAAGCGACGATTTCATACATATTGATGACCTTCTTAACTTTCCAGATTAACGTGTTGTGTCTAAGTACACAGAAGTACAAAAGTAACTAGTTTAACTAGATGAATATGCACAGCTAAAGTTTATATGGTGTAAAAGTGCATAAAACTATGCTTTTACATTAAATTATATATATAATAACGCGAAAGTTTGTAAGTATGGATGGATGTTTGTTACTCTTTCACGTAAAAACTACTGAATGGATTTTAAGGAAACTACAATAATATAGCTTATACATCAGAATATATAGGCTACTAACAATTTATCCATAGGTATACTATGCGGGCAAAGCCGCGGGAGGTAGCTAGTAATAATATATTAAAATGATCCTTCACTTATAAAGGTGTGAGGATTTATTTTGAAAGGAAAATAAAACAATTTTATAATAAATGTTAAATTCCATTTTATTTTTGTCAAGGGAAATATTATGAATACTAATATGTTTACGTAAGAGCTTAGTAAAATAGGCGACGGAGAAGACAGTAAGGTGTGTGTAAACTAACAAATATTATAAGACTTCCTTTTTAGGATCATTTATCTTAGTGCCAGTTCTACATAATATGCGTTTGATCTAAACATAGGTACAGTAAATCATTATATCATACCTATCTTTACTATTTGTTTTATTATTTATTTTGTATAAATAAAAATAAATATACTTTACATAAATTCCAAAGGCATAAACATATACCTACTCTACAGGGCGTCCCACGGATATGCCACGTGGAGGGCAAGAACCTTGAATATTGTAGATGGAACATTTTACTGAAAGAAGACATTATTGCATTCATAGATACTTAAATAATTACATGGTTGAACCGGAAATCGAACCCGTTACACGAGAAAAATAATCACCCTGTTGCTTTATCATACCGATCGAAAGGCTTCATAATTATTTGCTAAATAACAGTGTCACAAATAAAAGCCGCCCTGTCTAGTATATTCATAAAGGAGGATCCCACCAGAACCATGGTAATTTGTTACTACGTTGTTACCGCTAACATACGGAATGCGAGACAGCGCCCATATACCATCAACTCCGCGCGTAATATTTAATTTAGTTATTTTGATAATCATAATGGGAATATTATGAGGAAATGTTTTTCAAAGTTCTTTTTTCCTTCTGAAAATCTAGTATACAGTCAAGCCTATAACAAATATTTTGGTTAATTTATCTGAAATAATTATAATAGAAATTTCAGTTTTTAGACCATGTGTACATAAGAGAGCCTTTTGATCAGCTTCAATAATTGAAAAATGATTCATTACTTGGTTACAAGTGTGTTAAATTATTAAATTAATGGAATGTAATATTATTATGTCAACTACTTATATCTAAAAAGTTCGCAGTAGAAGCTTACATGATACGTTTATAAAAAAGGTTATTAGGTGTGTTTCCTCCTTAAAAGTTAGAATACCATACAATTCTGCCAAATATACTAAAGATCACAAAGGAGGAATTTAAGTAGCGTAACATATCCTATTCATAATATTTTATTTTCAATAAATATTACTATGTACTGTAACATTGAAAACATTAACTGCTGTCTAATTCAATTTATTGCATTATATAATCAATTCACTCTTCCGCGCTACCTCCTCATATCTACAATTATCCAACCAGATCGCCACAATTTAGATACATGTAACTTATAAGGCGTCAGCATATTTTACAATAGATGTTGGCACCCAAACCCCTACTGTAACTCAACAAAATCATAATGATAATATAATCTATGCAAGGTCAACCCTAATAATAGGTTTAGATTTTACCATACATTTGTTTTTAATATAAGAACTATTTATTCTAATCTTATACAAATGACTTGAGCAAGCAAGCCAGTTGCTAAATAAACACTTGTTCGGCTGCAAGCGCGTCTGCAAATGGTTTTACGACGCACCTCGTCGCGAAGTAGAATATCAAGCCAAAAGTGATTGAAATGGGCAGCGCAGGTAGCGCTTTCTTGAGTATAGCTAATAGAAGGAGCGTCAAGCACAAACCCTGATGACAATAAAAACACATATAATAATTATATGAATACGTACATAAAAAATAAGGTGTGCAAAAATCGGAAATCATTTTAGACGCTTTAGTGTGAGCTGATGTTGCATGTCTTCAAATGAATGTTACCAATATCCAACACCAGTAAATCGATAACAGTGTACAGATAGACAACTATGTAGAGTAGGCTTTCTTCGATAGTTCTATTGTGTTAACTGGCCTGGGGGCGCTGTAATGAACATTATTCAGTTGTCTGCAGGCACTTAGTAGACAGTATTTGGAAAATTTACTTTAGTTATTTATTTACACAAACTGATGAGTCTGATGATAAATCGGAAAAACATCATCAACAATTTTGTCGAGGCGTGTAGTTAGTAAACCAGATTTGAGCTAATTGAAAAAGGTTAATTTTGTATTAATCTGCATTGTATAATTATAATTATGTAATACCTAAAATAATATAAATACTTACAATTAATATAGCAACAAAACAAGCGAGAGTTGTGTTCCAGTCTCCGTACGAGCTGGCCTTGCCGACTAACACGCTGTAGAATATGAAGTCTCCCAATCCGAGCTTCACGCCCTCTGCAGTGTTAAAAGATAATACATGTGAAATATCAGGAACTACTATACCTTAACGTACATATTTACGCCTTATTTTATTTCAATGCCTACATTGAAATAAGGTATAGTATTTAAAATTTGTAACAATAATTATTAGAACAATGTTTTCTTACTTCGTTAAATACATAGATGATATTAAAGTGTGTTATTTTTAATAATCAAAAGGCACAATTTATTTTTATTTTTTTACGTGTTAGACATAGGTATTCCAAAATGCTTGCTTTAAAAATTAAAAAGCTACATATTATTTTTAGTATTAGATGGTGGTTGTCGTATGGGTAGTGCAGTGTGTTGATGTACTCACTCTCGTCGTCGTCAGCGGCGCTGGCGTGCGCGGCGGCGTGGTTCGTGTCGGGTGCGGGGTGCGGCCGCTCGAGGCGCGTGGTGTAGCGCGGCGGCGCGGCGCTGTCGACGCGCAGGCGGCGCGCGGCCGGCCCGGGCGCCGCCTGCGCGCGCGCCACCCACGCCGCGTCGAACCCGCCCGCGTCGCCCCCACCGCCCTCCGAGCCCGACTCTGCGGGACCTGCACCGTATGCACACAACCAAACATCGATATTTACACTTCACGCCATGCAGGCAAATGTATCAGTTTTTAAATTTATTTACGCGTTTTCGCCCCTCCACCCCAACTGCCGGCGCGCGGGCTATCCCTTACGGCCTGGTCACGATTTCGGTCTTGGCGGCGAGCGGCGCGGCGGGCTGAGCGGTGAAGCGTTGTGCACGCCACGTACCCTAGCGGTAAGCGGCAGCGGCCGAGATTACGTCCATCGCGACTTAGATAGTCAGTAGGTGCCCAAAATCATGGCGTTATCAAAATTATCCCGTCTCTATTTTGAAAGCAGTATATTTTTAAAACAAGACGTGCACGAACTGAATAAATATCGCTATTAAAATTATGAATTTCGTTATACATACGAAGCTCACAGGAACTATCCATGTTAGTCTAAGATCCCTTTAAGAACGACCTTCACCGAACTGGTTAATGGATGAAAAGTATTTTATATGACTCTCCTAGTGGTAGTGCATTGCTGCTCACCTTTGGGTAGCAGTCGAATGGGCCCGAACGTCCGGCAATTTTGCCCTATCATCTCCAATTCGGGGCAAACGCAACTTAAGGTTACCCCTTTCCACCTTAGCTGTGGTCTTTTACAACATAAGGGGCCTGAATTTCTACTTGCACTCCGTTCACTTTAACCTTGAGACGGCGAAGCCAGCCTTGCTCTTCTCACCGAGACGCAGATATGCACTCCGGCTGACACCTCTTTCTCCTCTCCTACTCGTGGTACAAACTGGAGCATTCCTTTGTACCGCGGGCAGGGGTATGCTTATACGTCAGAGAGGATATCTGCTCTCGTCGCCTCGGGAGCCTTGAAGGACGGGACCTATCCATCCTCTGGCTGCGCGTAGACTGCGGCGACCATCCGCGCATTTACGCGTGCCTGTATAGGTCCCATAGCGGGAATACTGAAACTAACTCGTTGAGCACATACAAATGGCTACAGATTCTGCGCTGCAGCAGATCCCATCCGCAAAGATCGTGATTCTAAGCAAGTTTAACGCCTACCACGCCGATTGGCTTAGTTCACGCACCATCGATCATGCGGGGAGATCTGTTTACGACTTCGCCCTAAGCATATGATCTAACACATGCGGTTACCTCGCCAACGCGAATCCCAGATGTGGGGGATCATATACCTTCCCTGTTGGACTTTCTGTTTGTTTGTTGCTATTACAAAATTAAGGACTATGTTGACGATAGAAATGTGTGGAGGTAAGTACAGAAGTGCTTGTGGCCTCCCTGATACCCTGAAGTTGTTTTCATTAATATTAGCTTCTTGTAAAATTTTACTGTAAATGCTAGGTCAATGTAATTAATGTCTGAAGAATTATGCATACGGTATTATTTTGTTCTTACTAATTTGACTATTGACGATTTAAGCCATTACATCATCATCATCAGCCCATATTCGTCCACTGCTGGACGTAGGCCTCCCCTAGTGAACGCCACAGAGCTCGACATTACATACATTACATTTTTTACATTGACCTCGCACACCATTGTTCCACCACACAATGTTCAGGACATTGTATTACAATAGCCATTATTTTAAAAGAGTGTTTATGGAGTTTCTTGCCGGTTCTTCTCCATAAGATCGACTTTTTTGAACCGTGCAACTAGAATTATAACGTTTTAAAAGTGCTTGAAAAAGTTTATTTGAAATAAAAACCTTTTTGGTTTTGGTTTTTGGGTTCGTAGGACCACTGCCTCGTCCGGAGTACGGTGCCAGTTGCGCGCTCAACAGCCTCGCTTTGCGGGCTGCCGGCCGCAGCATATGGCACTACAGGTTAGCGGATTGGAACGGGATGCGGTCATTCTTTGCGTCCTACCCATATGGGAGGATTTTCTTCTCGCCAGTTAATCCAGACGACGTTCCTGACTCCGTCACTAGAGTAAGTACCACATGAGGAGTAACGGCTGATTAGTGACGGAGGGCGGTTTTCGTCAGGGTCGCTCAGCGGTTGATCTTCTAATCAACTTGACGCATAGATGGGCGGAAGCAGTTGATAGTAAGGCAGAGGCCCTCGCAGCTAGTCTAGACATGGCGAAGGCCTTTGATCAGGTATGGCACAAAGCGCTTCTATTGAAGTTGCCTTCCTTTGGGCTTTCCGGGAAATTGCGCGTCTGTGTCACCAGCTCTTTGGCAGATCGGAGCATCAAAGTCGTCGTCGACTGCGATGCTCTGATCCTAAATTTGTCAATGCTGTTGTTCCACAAGGCTGTCTTGTCACCTACCCATTTTCTTCTGCATATCCATGACATGTTGCATATCAGTAACTTTCATTGCTATGCAGACGATAGCGCTGTGGATCCCTTGTACACTGGCCGTGCAAATATTTCTCGGGAATACGTCCATGAGTGTCGGAACAAACTTGTGTCTGAAGTCGAGTCTTTATTAACCAAAGTCTCGAACAGACTTAGCTTAGTCCAATTCAACCACAAAAAGACACAGTTTTGCGCGTAAACCGCTAAAAGTCACCATTTGCCGTAACTCCTCATTTTGAGAACATTCTCTTATCCACCACAGCCAGTATCGAAATACTTGGCGTCGACATGTCGAGCAACGTCCAGTTCCGCGGTCAACTGGAAAGTAAGGACAAATTGGTCTCAAAGAAACTTGGTGTGCTCAGCAAGGCGAGATGGTACTTCACGTCGGCGCAGCGCCTAAATCTCTACAAGGCTTATATCTGGCCCCACGTGGAGTACTGTTCTCATTTCTGGGCTGGAGCCCCCTAGTACCAGTTACTTCCATTTGACGGAATTCAACGAAGGGCGGCTCGAGTTGACGACGATCAGGCTCTTTCCGATCGACTTGATCCTTAGGCTTTGCGTAGAGATGTTGGATCACTCTACATCTTCTACCGCATTTACGCCTTACAGAACACCGCAGTGAATCAACAATAGTTGTCTTTCTGCGAGTGAGTAAGGTTACCAGAGCTCGTTGGGGAGTGACTATTCTGACACCATGCATTCCATTTGCTGTCAGTTTAGTAATTCCCTATTTTAAGAAACCAAAACAGTTTCTGCAGGGATGTGCAACGCATTTGCAAGCCTTCAGGTGTTGCAAATGTCCATGGGCGGCGGTGATCACTTACCATCGGGTGAGCCGTTTGTCCCCTTATCGCAATATAAAAAAAAAATCGGGGAGTAATCCGAGGAATTGTTTGGTTTGATCCCGGCCGCTGAATTTCGCTATCGGACATTGCGCCAGAACTATAAGTTCCATCCGTTTCACCTCGATGTCCAGTGCGGTTTCTAAGGCATTTTCTGCCTCGCACCACCACTCTGTGGAACCAGCTATCACCGGCAGTTTTTCCGAACCGTTACAACGTGGGGCCTTCAAGAGGTATTCTGTCCTGAAAGGCTAGCAACGCATTTGCACTACTCAGGCGGCAGTGATCACTTACCATCAGGTAAGCCACCTGCCCGTTTGCCCCCTTATTTCTATAAAAAAATATATTATTATTGCAAAATGATTCTGACTAGAGTATGATATTATTAACAATTAAAAAAAAAAGATTATTTCACAGCTTTGGTTAATGGATAAATTACATACCAATCGAAAGCATGAAGCCCATCATAACTCTTGGATTGGCATGTAAAAGCAGGCAGGCGTAAAACGAGTAATATGCACCGGTCTGGTTGATGCTTTCATGCTTTTCTGGCTTCATACTTTCGTTTGGTATGTTTTTAGAATTATATAATGTGTGCATTATATTTATTAATAGATTTAATTTGATATGATACATACTTTTCATCCAGTTCGGTGGAAGTCGTTTTAAAGGGATGTTGTACTAGGTGTTTTGACATCCATATAGATCACTTTAAAACTTCAATTTTGAACGCCTCGCTATTCTATATCGCTACAAAATCGTTTAAAATAGTCCCTTGTAAACCGCTGCGCCTGTCGCAAGGTGTCGTGGCGTCGCACTCATTCGGTTGTACTTTTGTTCCCACCCCTCGCCGCGCCGCTGCATCGTTCCGCTCAGAAAGAACCACGCGCTTTTTCGGTATGAGCGGCGTCTCGTGGCGTACTTCAAACATTTTCATATCTGATCTTACCGCTCGCCGCGCCGAGCTAAGCCACCGCTCACAGAGGCAAGGTCGTGAACGGGCCGTTACGGTAACTTATAGTATCAACTTAAAATTTTGATTGTTTGTAATAGTAGGGGATCCTACGATGCTAAATGTGGATTTACTCGAGCGTCACGGAAACCTATTAAAATTGGTAGATTAGATGATAGGAAGAAAAAAGGGTCCTATAATGTTCCCATTTTTAGTGGTGGGGGAAGCGTCTACCGATTTGCAACATTTTTAAACGAGGAACCGTGACATACGCGCGTCAGATATTGATATTTCTCATGGAGCAACATGTCGCTTAATTAAAATATATAATAATCTGTCGATTTTCGTGGTGGGGGAGGGGCGTATGCGGGAAGGGTCAAAAATGAAAAAAAAAATCCGCCGCGCCAGATTTTCAAAGGGAGAGTTCAGTGGGTGTGACAGATACTGCCATTTCTTATTCTGACGATTTGGAAGTGTAGCAAGCTAGCAGCATATTTTCGAAAATATAAAATCCTGATCTTGATCTTAATTAAAAAAAATGTATTACACCCAGCTTGCGGAAATCGTCGGATTATAACCTCTAAAATAATTACAACAACGACCGCGGTTGAGTAAGTCCAGTTTTTACAACTTTGTTAACCTCCCACTCTAACTTTGTTACCCTTCAGGTTACGCTTAAATCGTCAATTGGCGAATATGGTACTCCTTAGCAAGTAATTAACCTCCCCTATCTTAATCTGAGGCGCTTGAGTTTCAGGTAGTTTCTTTTTTTTTGGGTCCCCAGAGAGCACCCATCACTGTTGAGGGCTCATACTGGCTGGAGGTAGTTATCAATATGTAAGATATCCTCCCTTATATTAATCAGCCGCACTCGAGTAAATCCCAAAATCCCTTCTAGGGCTCCCCTACCGTAATTAGTCAGGAATATATGTGTTTCATGTTAATTGAAAGAAAGTGGAGGCAACATGTGTGTTATCCTATATTTTAGATATTTTTAGAAGATATACTCCATACAACCGCGCGCGGACAAGCTGTCTAGATACTTATCCGAGATATCGATTTACTAAGAGAGGGCGCAGACGTCAATAATATAATATAATACATCATAATCCTCATAACTTTGAATATCGGATTAGGTTATAAAAAAACTAAGCCTTGATAATAAATTGTTCCGTCTTAAAAACATTCTTAAACACGAAATTCACTGATAAATGGACCATAAATTTAAGAGGAATTAAAAGCTCAGTTACATTATGCGAAAGATTAGTTGTTTGTGATAGTTGTAGTGTGGTAGTGGATGGTAATGTGAGTGAGTAGGAGTGGGAGCCATAGGAACGGACCGTAGGGGTCCAGGGGGCGCAGCTCGCTAGCGGCCGCCTCACCTGGCGCCGCGCCGCCGCCCGCCGCCGCGCCGCCCGCGCCCGTCGCCTCCGCCGCCAGGCAGTACATCACCGTCGCTACAACGTTAACAAACCGATCTCGACTGTCATTACAAGGCATCCACCTCAACAGTATTCTCTGAAGGACAAGGCTGTATTTTATTCTTAATATACCATCATATCAACCCATTACTGTCCCACTGCTGGGCATGGGTCTCTACTCATTTGAGAGGGACAAATTACACAGTTGGCGAGTTGGTTACCTTTACACACCATTGAAACATTTTTGATAAATTGATAAACTTTCGGGTATGTAAATTTCCTCACGTTGTTTTCCTTTACCGTTTGAGCATATAAACTCACATAGCACGTGAAATCAGTACCCAGAGGAATTTAGGATTGGGGTCAGATTATTAACTACATAGTCCACTCGCAGAACTCAGCTGTCATAGCTCATTTGACGTCATGTGAACGGAGGCAATATGTAATTTATTTAAAAATCGACCCAAACATACATGGGCGTATCTAGACTTTTTCTGCAGGGGGGGCTTAGGCCCAGTCCTGGTGGGCACGGTCCACCCCAGGTGCCAGGTGCCAGGTGTCTTCCACGGTTTTTTTTTAAACTTCCTTACCAGATATGTTTAATCCACGATCCGAATTGAATAAAATTATGCTTCCGAAATGGAAACTAATTTAAAGTTAATACTCACATGAGTAAATTAGAGCTGGGAATATTGGTTCATTTCGTTCTTGTGCAGTCTCTACAAGTATTCTTAATGGTCCTTTTGGTGTTAGTACTGCTATCAAATCTAAAACAAACATATGAATTACATATTCTATTCTTTTAAATGTTGGGCCACTTAGAATTTTATCCTGAATTGTAGGTATAGATGTACAATCACTGATTGACTCATGCATATACCAGACCCAACCATTATTAAAATTTCTAATAGAAAGTGTAACTTCAATTAATACATAAAGAACAGAGACAACAGTTTAAGTTGACGCCATATTTTAGCACTGTCACCATAACTGCGACATACCTCAGTACTACAAAACTTTAAATGCTTCTCTTTACATTTATTTCCTTTTTTTATATTTTTAGCTTTGTAAGGGTAGTACATTGTTATGTTTATTATAATAGCCTGTATGCTTTTATATATTATCACATCAATACTTGATATAAACAAAAGAACCAGATGTCTACAGAATAATTATCATATACATAATTATAACCAAAATCTAAGTGAGATTTTATAGTTTAGGTTCTTCTTGTTCTCTTCTCTGTAGTTGGGTTCTCACAACATTAATCAAGCCCATTTATCCTGGCACAATTAACACACCCTAATTGATTATACATATATATTATGTTACCGGCAATCTGTATAATCCGGTATATCCGGTTATCTGGTATATCCGGTTCCATACCTAAGCAAGTAACTCAATTTTACGTATTTATAGAATACCTAAAACGTGTAGGTAATGTATGAAATATTATATATTTTTTACTTTGCCTAGGTATTCTATACAATACGGAATGTGCAGCCGATAATGTACTTATAGCCAGAAGAATTTTTAGTTTCACATTGATTTTATTGTGAATTCGGTTCCGGTCGCAGTTCTTTCACATTATATTTCATTTACACATTGCCGGCACAACAGCAGGTATTCTATACAATCCCTAGGAATAGTATACATTACCTAGGTAAAGTATTTCATAAATTGCCAGGTATTGTATAGAATACGAGGATTATACAGATTGCCGGTAACATATACATTTATACTTTCCCTTAATTATTATTTCAGTGATTTACATTTTCTAAGTCTTAATGCCAGTTGGCACTGGCATTAGGACTAAAAATAAAATGCCACTGTTCAATAAAAATGATTACAGTAATACTTTTTATTGAATGGTGTCTACGGAGTGTCTTGCTGGAGTCTTCTCCATATGACCAAGTCTTTGGTCAATATTTCATAAATAGTTATTACAGATTTGATTATAAACGAATAATAAACAAGATAGCATTGTTACCCCAAATAGATATAACAGCGAGTACGGCCCATGTGGTCCACTCAGGCAAATACTTGATGAAGACTAGAGCCATTAACGCAGCAATGAATATAAGGTAGGCTTGTTGAAGCCGCAATGGGCCTTTCCAGTGAATCACGATCATGCCGACAACGCCGAAATTCCACATCCCCAAAATTAGGGTTATATAGTCCATTGGTATATTGTATGCTCTTAATGCTTCTCTGTGAAGAAATAATTATATTAAAAGAAGTTACAATTGGGTTGTTTCTTTATTTGAAATCAAAAAGCTTACAAATCATCCAGAAAAAATATATTAAGTTTGAGTTCTAGCTCCACTAACTAGAACTCTGATGGTGGTAGTGGGGTAGCAAGTACAACTAGGTCAATCCGTAATTATCTTTAGAGCATGGTCTAGTGCATTTATATAAAATTTTCAGTACCAGCTCTGTCTGGATTTGTACCCAGGGAAAGGGCTACACAATAGGCTTACCTACACATGCATGGGTGCAAAAACATACCAACAAAATATGTCTATTATATATTTATACTAGTCTATGGATACAATTATGATGTTAAAAAATGCAATAAAGAATATGAATATTACTTAAAAGTTGCAATATTATCTGATTATATACTCACTCTATATACAAATATGAGAACAAAAACAATAGCATGAGTGATGATAGAATCAGCCACCCATGGATGATTTTGTAACATCTCTTCTTGTAGAGAACTATCAGCAATACTGTCATTAGGGCTATCACACTTAGCAGGATCAGTGAGTTGGCAAGTGCATTCCATACTTTTGTCACTGCATATGGACTTTCTTCATGAAATGGTGTGTAAGCTCTGAAATAAACATTTTTGTAAATGTCAATATAAATTTGTATAGTTGAATAATTTCTTTAACAATATTTAGTGAAATATAGAAGAAGACCTGAAGTGCATATTTTACTAAAATAATTTAAAATTGGCTCTAATCGACACCACACCTTTGGACTGTGTGTGGGAGTTGAGTTATATACTACTTACTTACTACTACTTATATACTAATAGGGATATACTTACAAATAAACATCTTTTACTGAGTAAAAATTAATTGATGACATAGTAGTGACGACAACGAGCATGCACAATGTGACAGGCACAAACAGTTTGATGACATGGCGGGCACCATATTTCAGTTCTAGTTCTTCTAACTGAGACTCAGCCGGTGGTGCTGGTGGTGGTGGTGCGTTTGGTGCATTACTGCTGCCTGCCCCACTGCTTGCAGTACCCTCCACACTCTTCACAAAAAACAAGAAATGTCAGATATTTCATTTATTTAGTCATGATGAATGACTGAGAATTAAGTATTATTTTATTAGTAATTGAATTTGTAGACCATAATTTATATTATTATATTCATCATTTATTTATTACTTTACATTTACAGAACTTTTGATACATCACGTTTTGAAATATTTATATATTATATATATATATATATGTGTGTGTACCTGAAAACTCTTTGTGAAACTTAAATTTCTTGTATTTACAACATTAAAATATACAATACAACTCTGTTTTCTCAAGAAATCATCAACGAAACAGTAATTATAGCAGGATGTGGATACAATGTGTCATAACAGGATAAATAAATAAAGCGTGTTGTGTCTATTATCCATACATAGGTACATAGCATGGCTTCGTTGCAAGATTTAACGTTTGTTTGTTCTATTATTAGACTTACGCCATAGGAACGCTGATTATCGGATTTATTCTTTCGTTTCTTCGCTATGCGCTCGGCAGTCACCCGATCAGGGTGGGCTTCAGCGATGTGGCCGTCCATGAGTGCCGTGTGCTCTGTCGCCTCCTCTATTTCGCTGCCGGAGTTGTTCATTCATCAATCCTCTGGATTACACACATTTTATTTATTACTTCTTGTGCCGACAGTGCACGGGCTATCTAATGGATTATTGTAAAATAATAACAACGTTATTTCGAGCAGACGAAACGTATTTGATTAATATTTTGATTTTGATCACATCACAGATAACATAAATATAGAGGCACAGCCAAAGAAAGAATTTAAATTACCACAGAATTTGAACCTTAAGAAGTACGTATCAGTACGAGAATGTGTCATTTCATATTTGACATATACATTACATTGATGTGCCTATCTAAATTTTGCGATCTATTGTCTATGGTGTATCTATGGTCGTAACGTCAAAGCTCAGAATAAGGATGAACATTCCGAATTAAATTGCGAGTGATTGCAAGGCTAATTAATTTACAAGTAATATTCCCGTCACCTGGGGAGGCGACGGGGTGTGTCGGACTCCGCTTGAGCGTTTATCGACTAAAAAACCGCACCCGTCAACGCCACCAACCCTATTACCGAGGCCATGGGATTCGCAAAAGCATGCACCACAACCCTGGCGGATGTAAAATACTCCTAATTAGCCGCACCTATGTAGATTGGAAGCTGATTGTGAAAAGGTTTTGAAGATGTGAGGGAGGGAACCAAAGTCGATGAAAAAATCACAAACACACAACTTCAACTTAAATAGGTTACTATTCACCGCAATAGGTTCAATTGAAAAGATTATTATAGTCGTAACTCGTACGGTCTAATTATACAGGTACTAATCCGATTAAGAAAGTATTTTACCCTAAAACATACTCACCCCACAATACAAACCTACTGTCGACGATATATATATATTAATAATATATTTTATATGTCGTAATTATATATATATATATATATAATGATTGTATTTTAATGTGGATCTAATATTCATTCTAGGATTACAATTTTAGTACGCCATATCCATTTTTACTTTTATATATTTCTTGCCCATCCAAAAGGTTGTCTGGTAGAGATCACTATTTAGCGATAAGACCGCCATTGTACCCATATTTCATAATTTAATGTAATGTGTACTTTAATTAGTAAAGTATATTCTATCAATCTATCTATCTACTAACTAGATATGGAAGGAAACTTGATTTCTTCGTACCTTGACCATAGAGGTCAAGGTACGAATTGGCCACGATGGCCAGAAGCAGCTTAGCGTCTTACAAATAAGATGTCTTTCACTGATGAAACCGCTGTAGACACTCGATGATATTCTATATCTAAACTTGGACCCTTCCTGGGGTGAGCACAGTCCACCGTATGAGAACCATTCTCGGATGGGCACGCATGGCCCAAAACTAGGTACCAAGCCCATGATGATATTTACAATGCTCCTAGTTGTACTTTCTTTACTGTTTCTGGCAGATAGTGTTGCAATATACATGAACCGATGGGATTCGGGAATTACCCCTGAGGTCCATAGTATATCTAGATCGTTGTAAACGTATCCATATCCCCAACCAAGATTTTTTTAAATTATTGGTATATCACACACAAGGAATAAATTATGCTTATGACGCAAGTTAATACACATTTATTTACGCAAAAAATATAAGAGGATAGACAGAAATAAAAATTAAACAACTATGGAAACTGTTTATAGGTAAAGCCCTTCAGGTGTGCCTTCTTTCTTGCGATAGAGCACACTTTCCTTTGATTTCTTGAAATCTTCATTAGTGACTTTCATGCGGCGTTCTCGTAATGCCATTAATCCTGCTTCCGTACAAATAGCCTGATAAAACAAGCAACATTAATATTAGATATTTTTTAAAACAGACAGACATTTTGACATCATATAATAACACTAGTTTGACGGTTTCTCTCAATATAACGATACATTAATATACATCATAGAATTAAATTATAAATTAAAAAAATAAGGAATATATTTACCTTGATGTCAGCACCAGAGAGGTCATCTTTTGACATGATGAGTTCAGACAGATTGACATCATCTGCTAGCGTCATTCTTGATGTGTGAATGGTGAAGATTCTTCTTTTGGTTTTTTCGTCGGGCAGAGGAAACTCGATTTTTCTATCGATACGGCCAGGGCGAATCAGAGCAGGATCTAATGTTTCTATACGATTTGTAGCCATAATAACCTGAAAAATTATTAACTGTTAGTTATAATTGGCATTGACAACCACAATTCAATTATTCCCAATTTAATGTTATCATTGTAAGTCAGACTTTAAATGATTAAATATTAGTCTTCAATTATATTATTTTGTTGGAAAATGTAAATTAACCAAAAAATTAACGAAACAAATAAATATGTTTGGATTTCACACCTTACTAACAAATATTCTTTTCATGGACATTCATTTTGGTAAACTTAATGCAAAATGTAGCACTTGAGCATCGTAAAACTTATCACTTTGTTAGAAGTTTATTTATAAAGAAAAATCTCACTTACTTTAACATCACCACGGGAATCAAATCCATCGAGTTGATTGAGTAGTTCTAACATAGTCCTTTGAATTTCTCTCTCACCGCCAGAATTTGAATCATAACTGTAAATTAGATTTGCACATTTAGTCTAGAAGCCTGACCAATGTGTCATTATTTCTACTTTAGATATATCTTTACCGTTTAGTGCCCACTGCATCAATTTCATCAATAAAAACAATTGAAGGTGCATGTTCTTCAGCAACCCGGAACAACTCACGAACAAGCTTGGGCCCATCTCCCTGAAATAAGCAGTAAAATTAGCAACCAATTAATATAACAATAAATCAGTAGGTGTAACTATACAAAAATACATACCAAGTACTTTTGAATAAGTTCGGAACCAACAACACGCAGAAAAGTAGCAGATGTTTGGTTGGCAACAGCTTTGGCCAACAGGGTCTTGCCAGTGCCTGGAGGGCCATATAAGATCACACCCTTTGGAGGCTTGATGCCCATCTCCTCATAATACTCAGGATGAGTGAGTGGCAATTCTACAGATTCCTAAAAAACAAGGCAGACAGTATTAATTATCAAATGATATAAAAGGGCCCAGTCGGTTATTATAGGACTGGCTGATTAGTGATTTTAATGGAAATCAAAAGGTTTTTATTTCAAATAAACTTTTTCAAGCACTTTTTAAACATTATGATTCTAGTTGCACAGTTCCTAGAAGTTGATCTTATGGAGAAGAACCGGCAAGAAACTCCATAGACACTCTTTTAAAATATTGTGTATTGTAATAAAATATTCAGGTAATAGGTTTGCAAGGTCAATGTAAAAAATTTAATGTCTTAAATCGTTAATAGTTAAATTAATAAAAACAAGATAATACTGTATGCATAATTCTTCACATTTACAATAAAATTTTACAAGAAGCTAATATATTCATGAAAACAACGACGTTAGGGTACCAGCCCCCCTGGTACCCTAATCTAACAAGCACTTCAGTATTTAACTCCACACATTTCTATCGTCAACACAGTCCTTAATTTTGTAATATGCTTTCTTGACAAGAACAGATTTCACATGATTTTTAAATTTCTTGCCAGTGCGATCGGTGAAGGATTTCGGTAGTTTATTATTTATTATTTTTTAACCGACTTCAAAAAGGAGGAGGTTCTCAATTCGTCGGAATCTTTTTAAGGTACAACTCCTCAGCGGTTAGGAGTTGAAGAGAAAATCTTTCATAATTATAAGTATATATGGATCGATAGTTGTATTCTTTCAGGCTATTAGATTGACCTGATATGAAAAGCTTAATATATACAACCCTAAAAAGAAAAAAATAAATTAACTTTAAAAAAAAAGAAAAACCAACTTCGGTCAAGGTCACTCGCGGTGAGTGTACTTACTATTACGTTTGGCTTGGCACCGACTTCATACCTTTAAAACTAAAAAAAAGGTAAAACTGTATTAAGTTATTTTTTGTTTTTTAGTTTTTGAAGTTGGTTTTTCTTTTTTTTAAAAGTTATTAGGTTAGCCATTAACCAGGCACGAATTCAAACTCAGAGCTGCTATTGGGAATTTTATAGAAGAACCCAATAACATAACCTGGGCATCGAACCCAGGACCTCTTGCTCGGCAGTCGCTCTGTACGACCACTCGACCAACGAGGCAGTTAATGTAATAATACCAACGAAAACAGTTTGATTAACTAACTCGAGTTTGATGTCATTAAGCATTCAATTAGTATTGCTTTGAGAAACGTTTGGTAGCGCGAATTTTAAACATTGTGTTTTATTAACATTTAGAACTAGGTTATTCGCATCAAACCATTTAGATAATGATTTGAGGCTCTTATAATTTTTTTTATTAATTAATCTCTTATTAATTTAGAAGAACGTGATACTTCCTATCGATTATATAAATAATAAATATGTTAATCAATTTGTATCATATACAATTTTCTATGGTTTAATTTTCTGGTTACAGTAACACTAGGGTACATAGTAGATGGACTTAAGGAAATACCTTAGAATATTAAAGGTCAATATTGATGATTAACAGTAGTCAGGTAAAATTTTTACAAAGCAATAATATCAACACTGACTTAAGACAAGTAGGACCAATTTTTTTTTGTAGGATGTTATAAATTTAAGATATTACCTTAATATCTTAGAGGAGAAATGGACACATATTACTTAAGGTAAAACAAATCTAATTTTGCAAGACTACACTATCTGTGTATGAATTCAAGTATTTTTATGACTTACCTTAATTTCCTGTATCTGAGTGTCCAGCCCTCCGATATCAGCATATGTCTCCTGTGGAGCCTTCTCTAGTTTCATGACAGAAACCATTGGATCTGTATCATCACCTAATACCCCTACTACAGCATGGACCTAAATTTAAGTACTATATTAATAAACAAAGCAAATAATGACAGACATAATAGAAAATATGTTATTTGATAGTCTGGAGAGCAAAATAAATACTCCCAAATTTCAGGTTTTTCCCTTTACTTAGTAACTTGAGACTTATTTAAAATTAAGCATTTGGTTATTTAGCTATTATATATCTACTTACAATAAAAACGTAATGCATAATTACATATAAAAAATATTAATTATTCATTTCAAAAAGATGAAGTACAAAAATAGATGTTCTTTGAAATATATGTTAAAAAAGTTGTATATTATTAAATTTTTGGGTGCTATTGAGTTGGTTGGTAAAACCATAAATCAGTCTTAAATATGATTTTTGGATTTTTTAACTCTTTCTTGATTTGCTTATCTCACACCATATATTTTTGCTGAACTATCTCAGGATTTATCAGCTCGATTCACTAATCAAAGTAGAACTGGATAATATGTACAGCTTACTAAATATGTGATCATAAAAGCTTAATAGATTTAAGTAAATTAAAATGAAGCAAGTTATATACCTTGTGATTCAACAGAACAGAGCAGCCAGGCTCCAGTTGATCCTTGTCCACAAAGGACAGGATGCTAACATAATGCTCACTGCCCACTGATGTGGAGACTATGGCATGATTGTCATCAATAATCTCCTCCAAATTACCAACAGACATAGGTGTTCCTCTTAAGTCATCCACCTGACACAAACATTGTGTTAATAAGCACAGCAGACATTTTTTACACGTATAAACACAAAAATAGTCAATGTTATGCAAATCTCATAAAGACAATAAAGTATAGTGGTCAGCAACAAATACTACAAGAAATAAAAATCACCTTAGATCTTTCTTCTTCGATCTTCTCTTCCTGCGGCTTTAATCTTTCTTGATTGCGAATGAATTCTTCCTCCATAAGCAGATAATCCTTGATTCTTTCTAATTTTAACAACTTCAGCCTACATCTTGTGTGTGGCGTTACTTGAGGCAATTTCAAGGCGGCATCAGGTCCCTTTGCCTTGCGTTTCTTCTTACCTACTCGTGTTGGGATTGGCGGTTCGTATTTCTTCTTCTTATCCTTGTCATCTTTCTTGTCTCCACCGCTTCCACCGCCAGATTGGTTCTGACCCTAAAATAAAGATTTTTTGATGAAACACACTTTTACGTTACTTAATCAACGAAAAAATTTAAATAAAAATGTAGTTACCATTTTAGGGTCTAATAGAGCCTATAATAATTTAAATTTAAAGCAAGTAATTCAAAACTATACAATGACTTCACATTTACAAATTACAGTTCACATTCACAGGCCACAAGTCAGAGCGGATGATTACAACACAGACTAATAAAAAAACTTCATGATTACAAAGCGGATTTTCAGATACCACAGATTAGCAAAAATTAGAGACGTTGAGTATTTAGAATACTCTCTCGATAATAAATGGTATAGCCGCGTCGTTGTTTATTAATTTCATTATAGTAATAATATTTCGTTTATTTCTCACAAAAAGGTACATTTGGAACATTTCAACGAGAGCTGAAGTTTGTACTAGGTACGGAACCTGTGTGACAGATCTCTAGGCTCTCCCTTTTAAAGCTATACATTGAACAAAATATGATTCGCGCCTGTAATAGGTATTTAGTTACAGAATTATAATCATTTAAATCAATAAAACAGCCCTCAAAGTGCATATAACTGCATTGATTGTCTCTTTCATGAAAAAGTCTTTTAGGGCTTTCTTTGAGGGCTGTTTTTGTAAGGAGGACTGTACCTTCAGTCTCCATAGCAACTGTTTTTCCGTTATTTTGCACTTGTCATTCTATTGTAAAATAAAACATTCGTCACAAGTTCCAACAGTATTTTATTTTACTTTAATAGTTTTATTGATTTAGATGATTGTAATTCTGTAACTAAATACCTATTACAGGCGCGAATCATATTTTGTTTAATGTTCAGTCTGACAATGACCGGCAAATTGCAAAAAAACGTACGAAAATTTGAATTTCGCGGGCTAGCGTGAAGCTTCCACCTTAATAAAAAAGGAATAATATTAAAAAAATACACCTATTAGCAACGTTGCTAACCTATGCTTCCTTCCATGTCCAACGTCATGATGAAAAATATTGCAGTACTTTATATATTTTACCATGGATTAAAAACATGAAAAAATAATTTAAACGTCTGTCGCGGGTCATCGATAATAAATATGTAATGGCACAAAGGCCAAGGAGCCATGCCATAAAAATTACCACTAAAATGAAATAAATGTATTAAAATAAACATCTGTGGCTTTTGACGTGTCTGCTCGTCGTGTACGCCTCATGTCATTTTATAGTTTTGTGGATGGATTAGAATTAAAAAACTCACGAGTGGTGTTGTGAATAGAAAATAAATTATTTGATACTTATGTAAACATAAATATTAGATATTTAAACAAATAGATGACGACTTTATAAAATGTATCGAAACTGTATAATTCTTGGTGTCCATTTTCGTTAAAAACGTACTATTTCCAAACAGCTGATGCTAAGTAAAATTTGGCAATAATTTAGAAATAAGAGCGATCATTATATATATATAGCTTCCAAGATGGTTTTAGCAGATTTGGGACGCAAAATTACTACTGCCTTACAATCCCTAAGCAGGGCAACTATTATTAACGAAGATGTAAGTTACATAGAAGAACTGATCAGTTGCAGAACTAAGATTCAGAACAATTATGCACAAGCAAGGTAACTCAATAAATGGTACTTACAGGTATTAAATTCTATGCTGAAACAAATATGTGCTGCTCTTTTGGAAGCTGATGTCAACATACGTTTGGTAAAGAATCTTCGAGAGAATGTTCGGGCAGTCATTGATTTTGATGAGATGGCTGGTGGCCTCAACAAGCGTCGGATGATACAGTCAGCTGTGTTCAAAGAACTTGTCAAAGTAAGTAATTGATAATTGTTTGTTATTCCAAATTTTGATTACAAATTTAATAATAATATGAGGAGAAGATTATAAATAAACCAGACTGATTCTTGTTAGGATGAACGCTGTTATTCTCTGTTTTCTCTCCCTTTCATAGTTAATTATACCAGGTAGTGAGGGATGTATCAAACCTAATAAATTATATGTGGAGAGAAAACATTGTACTGCTATTCTGCATTGTATAGAGAGATAGAGTGCAGAATGGAAAAAGAAGTGTTTAATTTTGACCACCCATTAATATAAATTAATCTATCAAGATTCTAGTTAGAATACAATAATTGTAATGCATTTCACATAATTTTGCATATCTGATTTTTCAGCTTGTGGATCCGGGTGTCAAACCGTATCAACCAATCAAAGGCAAGCCCAATGTCATCATGTTTGTTGGGCTGCAAGGTTCTGGTAAGACTACAACATGTACAAAGTTGGCATATCACTACCTCAGGAAGAACTGGAAATCTTCTTTAGTGTGTGCTGATACCTTCAGAGCTGGTGCCTATGACCAGGTCAAACAGAATTGTACTAAAGCCAGAATACCATTTTACGGCAGGTTAGTGTTGGTTGCTTAATTTAATTTTAATTTATTTAAATTAGTCTTGGGGATGGTAGGTGGGTATGGTTGCCCATTCAGCTGCAACCTATTCGCAGCCAGGTTCACACAGGTCATAAGCACTTTGTGGCAACCACTATTCATGTTATTTACATATATTGCTAGGAATAGATTATAGTTTATTTTCATAGGAAGTGATTGTTTTTTGTCAAATAATATTTTAAAAAAAATACTCGTCTGAAGTTTTAATTGGCAAAAATAGATTCCCCTATTCTTAATTACATATGCTATGATTATGCAGCCGGATCTCGTACTATCAAGACTTATAAAAACTAGAAAGTGGAAGAGTATATAAAATCTTTACTTGAAAATATATAAAAGACAAGCGTACCTCAACACTGCCTGTTTAAATTGATGGTGCCATTATTTCTTTTATGTGAATAGTATTCACTTACTTAATATTAGGTGTGTAATTTTATTTAAGTATGTTTAACAGTGTTACATGGTTGTTGTCTGCAGTTACACAGAAGTAGATCCAGTAGTAATAGCTACAACTGGTGTAGAAATGTTCAAGAAAGAAGGATTTGAAATGATTATAGTGGATACTAGTGGTCGTCACAAACAGGAAGAATCATTGTTTGAAGAGATGTTGGCTGTTGCTAATGCTATTGTAAGTTTCAAATATGCAACAGTATTTAAGTCAGTCTCCAAAAAATTAAATTATAAATCATAATAACTTTTCCCTCGACTTTGTCTGTGTAAAATTAGTATTTTTTCCAAACTTCGTATTTACATTTCTACCTTCTTTTAAGAAGTTATCGATTCCAGCAACAAACTTCCACTCCCCTTTTCGCACTTTTAAGGGATGATTTCCGGGACCAAAAACTATCCTATGTCCTTCCCGGGGATTCAAACTATCTCCATACCAAATTTCATCTAAATCAGTTCAGCAGTTTAAGTAAGAAGAGTAACAGACAGACACACTTTCACATTTATAATTTTAAGTATGGATATAACTTGGGATCTTATGTTTGTGTTTAGGCTTTGTTTGTACTCTTCACTAACTAAGGGTTCTAAAATTGATGATTATTCCTAAATTAATTAGACTTCAGACAAACCATTAATATTTCTTTACATATAGTAAGATAAATCATTTTCCTGTTTTTGTATTTTTCCAGAAACCAGACAATATTATATTTGTGATGGATGCAACTATTGGTCAAGCTTGTGAAGGACAAGCTAGAGCCTTCAAAGATAAAGTCGACATTGGTTCAGTTATAATAACTAAGTTAGATGGTCACGCTAAGGGTGGTGGTGCATTATCAGCGTGAGTATTAAAATATCTTGTAGCTTAATTGAAATTCCCCAAAACTGTCTGCTTGGCGATGCGGAATCGAGTGGCGTATTGATGAAGCCTTAGCATTCATTGGCAAGCTGGTTTGCTTCAAAAAGTATCATCATTGTTGATGTGCTTTGTGAGATGTTGGGGACTCAATCAATCCTCCAGTTTATATGTCTTATGATATGTGGAATGTTGATTCAGGAGTTTTTAAACCAATGGCTTAGTAGCCAAGAGACAACCAATATTTATAGAAGCTCCCGTTGGATGACTGGGATGAGGGGAACTGTGAACAACATATTTGTTAGAATCCATCATCTGATCTTATATATTATATAATAATAATATATAAATATATTATATATAAGATCAGATGATGTTCAATAGTTTCAATGGTTTATTGGAAAAACTTATACATACAATGGAATATGTATGTACACATATAATAGCAGTATTTTTTTGCATTATACTATTGTACTCAATTTTTTTTAGTGTGGCTGCAACACAAAGTCCAATCATCTTTATAGGTACAGGAGAACATATTGATGACTTAGAACCATTTAAAACTAAACCCTTTATCAACAAACTTTTGGGAATGGGCGATATAGAAGGTCTTTTAGATAAAGTAAATGAGCTCAAACTTGATGATAATGATGAGTTATTAGAAAAACTAAAACATGGACAATTTACATTAAGGGCTATGTATGAACAATTTCAAAATATCATGAAAATGGGACCATTTTCTCAGATCATGGTATGTATATTTACTGGTTGGATTGTTTAGTACTTTAATGTCTGTATAGCTCTAACAAAATCTATGTCTCCTCAGGGTATGATTCCAGGATTTTCCCAGGACCTAATGTCAAAAGGTAGTGAACAAGAATCAATGGCTAAACTTAAGCGTCTTATGACAATAATGGATTCGATGAATGAAGGCGAACTCGATCACCGCGATGGCGCTAAACTTTTTTCTAAACAACCTACTAGAATAACGCGAGTTGCACAAGGCGCTGGCGTCACGGAAAGGGATGTTAAGGATCTAATTGCCCAGTACACTAAGTTTGCCGCGGTAGTTAAAAAGATGGGAGGAATTAAAGGATTGTTCAAGGGAG
The DNA here is from genome assembly GCA_905163465.1 of Craniophora ligustri. Classification (NCBI taxonomy): domain Eukaryota; kingdom Metazoa; phylum Arthropoda; class Insecta; order Lepidoptera; family Noctuidae; genus Craniophora; species Craniophora ligustri. The sequence goes on from LR990972.1 coordinate 8,590,037, forward strand.
GTGACATGGCAAAGAATGTAAATCAAACTCAAATGGTTAAGCTCAATCAACAAATGGCAAAAATGATGGATCCTCGCATCTTACAGCAAATGGGTGGTATGACTGGACTACACAACATGATGAGACAGCTGCAGCAAGGTTCTAGCGGGATGAATAGCTTAATGGGTGGTAAATGACACTAGTTCTAGTTTTATTGCCATAAGCCAACTTTAATGTTTGTAATTATTGAACTGTATTTTAACCAATAAAGGTAAACACCAAAATTTTGTTCAATTTATTTAGTGGAACTGAAGTCGAAAATTTTAAATGCAAAGATGTGCCTTAAGAGAATTTAAAATATTGAATAAATAGTATTAAAGAATTGTGATAGCCTAGCTGAGTTTGATCCCAAGGCAAACACATTTTTTATTGGGTTATGGATAATAAATCGATCATCGCGCTTTTAATTTTGTTGCCGGGTAAGGCAACAAAGTGTCCATGTCAATAAAGTGTGTGTTAAATGTCTCAACGAGACGGTGACGGGCACGCAACTACACAATCATATTTATGGTTACAAATGTTATAGAGCATCATAACGACAAGAAGCAAACATCTAGACTCTAAGCTGAAAATATAATATTTTGCTAATAATTGATGATAGGACAATTTTGAATTTTTACATTTATAATTAAGGCTACGAATAGTTTTTTTTCTGAACCATCTCTGATCTCGTTATATTTATTATAGAAAGGATTCCATATTGGAACAGATCAATATGCATTTCGAAGTACAAGCAAGAATCGAGCGCAACACCTAGGTCGCGTACTAAGTCAGTCTTGTTTAAGGGCACATTATTTATACAGTAATTAAATAAGATCTTTTTTTATTTTTAGTGAAAGTTATGGAATGATATTTAGGTAGACTAAGAAAGAGTTTGTTGCGATTACAATAACCATACAGTCTATTGAGATCATCCTGAAAAATACAATCTTGTCATGACTTACAAGGTTTGTAAATTTTCATATCTGCATACAATAAAAAGTGTGTATTGATGAAGCATTGTTTTATATCATTGATGTATATAATAAAAAGAAGAGGACTCAAGATAGACCCCTGGGGAACGCCTAAATTTACGACTATGGAATCAGATTCAAAACTTTTTAAAACAACTGTTTGGGTTCTCTTTTTAAATGTATGAGACGAACCAGCGAAACAGATAACCGCGTATTCCATTATAGGCAAGTTATTCCAAAAGCAAGGTGTGATCCACCTTGTCGAATGCTTTTTGTAAGCCAGTGTATACGGCGTCAACTTGAATTCTACGATCCATATTCTCAAATAATTGATTAGTAAATATGATTAAGTTTGTAGTAGTGCAACGTCGTTTGACAACGCCATGTTGTTCGGGTAATATAAGCTGTTGAACATGAGGATACAGAACTCCGTGCACAAGCCCCTCAAAAAGCTTCGACAGAGTAGAGAAAATGGAAATAGAACGGTAATTTTCTACATTACCTCTATCCCCACTCTTATAAACTGGTACGACAAATGCTTGCTTCCAAACATCAGGAAAAACAGCAGACCCAGACACTTAATGTAAATAATATGTAAGGCTCTGTAGATGCTATTACGTGTTTCTATAAAAAAGCTAGGTGGTATGCCGTCGGAACCCGCTCTGTTGGATGGATTTTAAAGATTTTATTTCCTTTTTTATAGTGGTTTGGAGGATGAGGGTCGTTGGACAATAATATAGTCGCGACAAAGTTCAACCATAAAGTGTATATGTGTATATTTCTTCAACAAAAATGCTCTATATATATTTACAAATACAAGGGTACAAACACAAGTCATCCTAAACCTATTAACAAAATATTTACACCAATTAGAATCTATCTAGCGAGCGCGCGATAACGCGAGGGGCGCGAGGCGCGGGGTACGGGACGTAGGTCGCATGCAGGTGTTCGAATCTATAAATATTGGTAGCGCTCGCGCGGGCTCCTCCATTTCGCGCCGCGCGTCGCCGTCGAGTGTAGCTCCATGATCCTCTCTGCTCCTCTGCCTGCTGTCGTGAAGATCGCTGTCTGTGTGCATGGTATGCTTGCTCCTTGCTCCAAACCGCTCTTATCAGAGCGAACTGACGTGCAGCGGCGTAGCGTGTTACTATGCGCGCCGCGTCGCTGCCGCGAAAGCGTCTTTATCAAGACGGTGTCGTGTCTCCATGCAGCTGTCATAAAAACGTTATAGTCTTTTTCAAGACTGCTTCTTCGCTGTCTCTTGAGTAGCATGTCAGAACGTACGGTAATGGTAATGGTTTCTGGTAACGGTGGTAAGGTAATAATAGTGTCTGGTAACGGTGGTAATGGTTTTGAAGGAGGTACGGTAAGGTAAGTGATTTGTGTACTGTGTCACTACATCACTCCCCCCTAAGCGAAGCGTACGTTCGGTTTCACTGAGCGGCCAGAACGAGTAACGTAGGTATCGCGCGTCGTCACTGGGGTCGTTGACCGAGGTTCCGATGGCTCGTCGCTTGTAGTGCGCGCTGTCCTAGGTTGTTGCCGTGTTACTGTTCTGGTGTCAGATTCTTCGTCTAGTAGGTGGGCTGGCTTCACTCTGTCTATTGAGACTACTGCAGTTCGTAAGGGCATCTGTATGGTGAATTGCTTGCTACCACGTTGCAGAACTTTGAACGGGCCGTCATATGGTGGGGTCAACGGACTTCGCACTGTATCATTACGCACGAAAACATGAGTACACGTCGCTAGATCCTTGTATACGAACGTGCTCGTGCTGTTGTTGTGTGATTTGCTGCTTGGCGATAGATTCGACATAGTTTCGGTCAGCTGGCGGACGAAATCTGCGTCTTCAATGTTCGGCTGTGTAGGCACGAAAAAATCCGACGGTATTCGCAGAGTCGATCCGTAGGTCATCAGAGCCGGGCTGACTTGAGTGTCTTCGCGTAGAGCGGTGCGTAGTCCCAGTAGAACGGTATGTAGTTCCTCGTTCCAGCGCGTGGCGGCGCTTCTCGCCATGAGTGCAGCTTTCAAGGTTCGATGCCAGCGTTCGACTTGACCATTTGCTTGCGGGTGAAATGCAGTAGTTCGAATCCTTGTAATTCCAAATTTTTTCATCAATGCGTTGAACAATGACGATTCAAATTGTCTTCCTTGGTCAGTGGTCACGCGCAACGGGCAACCAAATCGCGATATCCAACCATCGTACATCGCCTTAGCAACAGTGTCGGCAGTGATGTCACGTGTAGGTTTTGCTTCGGGCCATTTGGTGCAGCGGTCGATCATGGTCACCAAGTATCTGAAGTCGTTTGACGGCGGCAGTGGTCCCACGATGTCTATGTGAACGTGTTCGAACCGCGCGGATTTTTGAAATTCCCCGAGCGGAGCGATTACGTGTCTTTGTACTTTCCCGCGCTGGCAACCGATGCATGATTTTGCCCATAGACCAACTTCTTTATTCATGCTCGGCCAGAAGAACTTGGTTGACATAATCCTCCTTGTTGTTCTTACACCTGGGTGACTCAGCTCGTGTTGCGCTTTGAACGCGGCAAAACGGTAAGTCGCTGGTAGGTACGGACGCATGTTGCCGGCCGATGTTTCGCATATGACAGGTCGCTGACCTCCGGGTAGTGTAATGCGTACGAACTTGAGACTCGGGTTGGACATGCAGGTCTTCAGCTCTTCGTCGGCTTCCTGGTCTTGAGCGAGTTGGTCGTAGTCTATTGTAGAATGAGATAGGTTGATTTCTTCGATTCGTGATAAGGCGTCAGCTGCTTCGTTCTTATCACCGGTAATATATTCAATCTTCGAACAAAATTGACTGACGTAATGAAGTTGGCGTTCTCTTCTTGGAGTGTCGGTGCTATTCGGTGATCTTGTTAATGCGTAGGTTAGAGGTTTATGGTCGGTGAATATAGTCAGGTCGTTGCCCTCTATCAGTCGTCGTAGATGTTTTACAGCGGTGTACATTGCTAATAATTCGCGATCGTACACGCTGTATCGTCGCTGCGTCTCACTCATAGTTTTCGAGTAGAATGCCAGAGGTCTCCACACGTCGTTGACTTTCTGTTGTAGCACAGCGCCGATACTTGTGTTGGATGCGTCGGTAAATAAACAAAGTGGAGCGTTAGGTATCGGGTGCGTAAGCGTCGTTGCCTCGAGAATCCTTTGGCGGCATTTCTCAAAGGATTGTTCGGCTTCTTGAGACCACTGAATCGGAGTTTTATCGTTTTTCTTGCTGTTATGTAGGTACTTATTCAATTCATGTTGATATTCTGCTTGATGAGGTAAGCAGCTGCGGTAAAAGTTTATCATTCCTAAAAATCTTCTAGGTTCTTGTACTGTCTGTGGCTTCGGATAGTTTACTATGGCTTGAATTCGTTCTTGAGTGGGATTGATTCCTTCTGATGAGACTTCGTATCCGAGAAACTCGATGATTTTCTTATCAAACTCGCACTTGTCGATGTTTAGACTGACGCCGTAGGTATTTAGGCGTTCGAGTACTAATTCTAAGTGCCGACGATGTTCTTCCTTGTTTCTCGAGTGAATCAGCAGATCGTCGACGAAACAGAATACGATGTCATCTAGTCCTCGAAGAACTTCGTGCATAAAGCGTTGAAAAGTTTGACCGGAGTTTCTTAGGCCAAATGTCATGCAGGTAAACTCGAAGAGACCGAAGGGCGTTATTATGGCTGTTTTCTGGGCATCTTCTTTCGCGATGGGCACCCAAAAATATGCCATCTTTAGGTCGAGCTTAGAGAAGATTTTCTTGCCATGCAGTTGGTACGTAAAATCTTGGATTCGAGGTATGGGGTATCGGTCGGGCACGGTGACGGCGTTGAGTCTTCTGTAGTCCCCACATACTCGCAGTGAACCATCCTTCTTCTTGACTACATGCAGAGGACTGGCCCAGGGACTGTTCGATGGTTTGCAAATCCCCATCTCGATCATACGCTCGAATTCAAGCTTCGCCGCTTTGTACTTGTCGGGCGGTAGAGGGCGCGGCCGAGAGTACAATGGCGGTCCGGTTGTTTCAATATGGTAAGTGACGTCATGTTTGACTGGAGTTTTCAATGACATTGGTCTCAGTACATCTGGGTATTTCTTCAGCAGGTCGTGGTATGCATGGTCTCGGTTGATAATGTAGATCGATTCTTCGTTGTTATGTATCTTGATGGCGTTCACGCTGAGTTCGGTTACGCGATCGACGAGTTTTCTTTGATGCAAGTCAACTAGTAATTTGTGATGTACTAAGAAGTCTGCACCCAGTAACGATGTCTTCACGTCCGCGACGACGAAAGTCCACTTGAAGCTTCTTCGTAAACCTAAGTTGAGCTCGAGTGTGCGCTCACCGTAGGTTCGAATTTCTGTGCCGTTAGCTGCGAACAGTTTGTAGGTACTCTCTGCCGGCTTCAAATGCTTCTTGTTTCGGACGGCTAATACGGATATGTCGGCACCCGTGTCCACAAGAAATCTCTCTCTGTTAATGATGTCGATCACACATAGGCGGTGAGACTTTTGGTTTACATCGACGCCCGCCATAGTCGATGTACTTTCTAGTTTTCCTGCTTGGTTCTTGAGCACGGCGATTCACATTTTCGCGCCTCGTTGCCGAAGCGGTAGTGATAACGACACAGCCAATCGGGATTGCCGGGCTTGCGCGCGTCATGCCTACGATGTCTTGAGTGCGAGCGAGAGCGGCTACGGTTTGCGTAGTGCGATCGAGAGCGGTGATTCGTGGAATTTTGTTGATTTCGAAGCTCGGCGATATCGAGAGATAGTTTTTCAATTTGTTTTGATAACACGCTGATTTGAAGATTTGTTACATTTTGGTGTCCCTCGTTGACCGATGTGCTGGTTGACCGGGGGTTTTCTGTGGAGACTGCGGCGACTGTAGCTGGTTCGAAATGCTCCATCATCTTGTCGGCCATCGCAGCTAAGATTTCGAGCGATGACTCGGTGTTGACGGAGATCACAGCGCGAACTTGTGCGGGGAGATGGTTGAGCCACATAACCTTCAGTGCTTCATCAGACAGTAATTTGCCGCTGAGGTCTCTCATCTTACGCAGCAGCTGGCTCGGTTTCTGGTCGCCGAGTTCGAGGCCGCTGAGTAGCTTCTGTAGCTGGCGATGGTCTGACTCCTGGTACGTCGAGATGAGTCGGTCTTTGAGCGTTTTGTATTTTCCGCTGGCCGGTGGCTCCAGGATGATGTCCGCGATCTGCTCCAGGTCACTGCAGCCGAGCTGCGGGACGACGAGGTTACACTTCTGCTCATCTCCAACTTTACTGGCAGCAACCGCGGCTTCGAACTGCGCGAACCACAGACGCGGGTTTTGGCGCCAAAATGGTGGTAGTCGGGCAGGTAGAGATATTGTAGCCACGTTGCTGTTGCTCTTCACGGTCGTGACGTCCTGCGCATCGGTGAATTCTTCATTAGTCGACATCTTGCAGGGAATTCTTCTTTTCAGGTTTCAGTTTTCTTCGGGGTCACCAATTTGGAGGATGAGGGTCGTTGGACAATAATATAGTCGCGACAAAGTTCAACCATAAAGTGTATATGTGTATATTTCTTCAACAAAAATGCTCTATATATATTTACAAATACAAGGGTACAAACACAAGTCATCCTAAACCTATTAACAAAATATTTACACCAATTAGAATCTATCTAGCGAGCGCGCGATAACGCGAGGGGCGCGAGGCGCGGGGTACGGGACGTAGGTCGCATGCAGGTGTTCGAATCTATAAATATTGGTAGCGCTCGCGCGGGCTCCTCCATTTCGCGCCGCGCGTCGCCGTCGAGTGTAGCTCCATGATCCTCTCTGCTCCTCTGCCTGCTGTCGTGAAGATCGCTGTCTGTGTGCATGGTGTGCTTGCTCCTTTCTCCAAACCGCTCTTATCAGAGCGAACTGACGCGTGCAGCGGCGTAGCGTGTTACTATGCGCGCCGCGTCGCTGCCGCGAAAGCGTCTTTATCAAGACGGTGTCGTGTCTCCATGCAGCTGTCATAAAAACGTTATAGTCTTTTTCAAGACTGCTTCTTCGCTGTCTCTTGAGTAGCATGTCAGAACGTACGGTAATGGTAATGGTTTCTGGTAACGGTGGTAAGGTAATAATAGTGTCTGGTAACGGTGGTAATGGTTTTGAAGGAGGTACGGTAAGGTAAGTGATTTGTGTACTGTGTCACTACAGTGGCTTCAGTAATGTTTATATAGGATAGGCAGGTTGAATTATTTCAGAAGCTGTTACAAGGTTGCCAATTCTCAGGATCGATTTTAGAGTCTTCATAAACTGACCCAAAATAATCCGAATATTAAATGCATTTTTCTGAAGGATTATCAGAAGAAGCATTTTCGAAAAACATTAGACCTTCCCTTTCTATTCGAAATGTATGACCAGAATTTTTTTACATTTTTGGAATGCTATCTTCGACCAAGTTAGTACAAGTACCAAAAGTCCAAAACACTTAGATGCCTCAACGTGAAATAGTTTTCGGTAGTTTGAGAACTATTCATAATCGTACATATTTTGGTACTTTTTCCATTTCAATCAAATACGCCCTTTGTTTTTAAAAAAAAAAAATTAGTTAGGAGAGAACCAGACGGGGTAGTGTGAGCTTATAGTTCGCGTCTGAGGTACAATCAACAAAATTGAATCATGACCCACCATAAGCTTATTTTCTTACAGACATTCAAATACGATTAGGTCGACATTCTTGGTTAAGAGCTTTTACACACGAGTGCAGTATAAAGATCACTGCACGCCATCCATACTTACTTCTTATTTTTTAATATTTTTTATTATTATTATAAATGCGAAAGTGGGTCTGTCTGTCTGTGTCTGTTACCTCTTCACGCTATAACCACTGACCCGATTAAGATGTTTTTTTATAGAGATAGTTTGAGCCCCGGGGAAGGACATAGGATAGTTTTCATCTCGGAAGTCATCCCTTAAAAGAGAGAAAAGGGGAGTGGAAGTTTGTATTAGGATAAAATTACTAATTTAACGCAGACGTAGTCGCGGGCAAAAGCTAGTATAATATAAATACGACGCGTACTAAAATCAATGTGTTTTGTATCTTACTTGATTTAATTTAACATGCGTTTGTGAATTTTTGTAAGGTGCGTTAAGGCAATCATAGGAAGGGGAAGTAAAACGCTTCAATAATATTGTTTTATTTGTAATATTTATTTATTAACCAACTTATACGGTAATGCAATAGGATATAATATAAATTATAAAGATATATAAATGAAAATAACAAACAATTATGATATTATTATACACATTATTATTTGACAATAGTTTAATATCGAGCGTAACCACCATTGCTTGTAATGACAGCCAATAGTCTCGAACGCACTGATGCAATAGGATGACTGCAAATATCACTTTCTCTTATAAAATCCCAAATTTCATTGCTTGCTTGGTCCTCTCATTCCTGTTACACCACATTTGGGCCATCAAACCTCATATTTTTCAATTGGATTTAAGACTTTAAATCCGGGGATTTAGACGGTCAGGGTATTTGTGTAACTATTGGATGCTGGCTAAACCACTCATTCGTTCGACACAACTCTGGGCGTATGCACTCCACAGTTACCGTGAACATAATAAACTTCTTGCTTGCTTGGAAGAAGCTTGGGACTTCTTCTCACGGGTAAACCATTTGCACCGTCGCGTCGTCGGTAACATAGTTTCTTCCAACAAATCCATACAACTCATTGCATTCGCATGAGAAGAAATCTGACGCAGCTCGCCTACACCTCCGGTTCTCATCATCGGTCGACTTTCTTAGCGTGATGCAGTCCAGTAGAGTGCAAATGATTCCTTATCTTTTATAGACAAACGAAGTAACGTGCCGCAATATACCGAGTGCGAGAAAACGGATGTTCTGCCATTATACGATATAAATATGAACGAATTATATTTTATTATCATCTAAATTATTGACACCAATTTCAGAGTGACTTTTTGACTCTGTCATTTTATAATCGAAAGAGTTCGGCACATGGTTTTGAAAAAATATTCACTAATAACGAGTTATAGTTAATTCCAAAGAGTTTGGATTCAAAATATGATTATTATTGCTTTATCTAAAATATGATCTATTGCAGTTATGACAAAGATTAAAATTGCATGGACCTAGATACATATTCACATGTCTTGCTTAATATTAAAAACGTCTTAAGTTCGACATGCTCTGTAAAGGAGGGAAATCTTTGTTATTTTGACGGTTGCAAACGGATTATAGTCAAAGTGGGTCATGATTCAATTTTGTTGACTGTACAGTCAACAGCAAAAGTAGATGATCAAAATCAGAAATTCAATACTAATGAACGGAGTTCGCACCAGATCTGTGTGACGTGGAAGTGATTCAAAAGTATGTGATTGTAAATTATACCACACATTTACTACTCGTACAGCTGCCAATATTCGTGATCAGTTTTGACTCCAAAAGTTATAAACTCAATTCGCGTCAGAAATAAGAAGTGTTTTTTTTTCAAAACTAGTGAACAGTTAAAATCCAAAATTAAATAATGAAACTGAGGCCACGCAACAAGTCAACAAGTCAATATGAATTGTACCGACGTCTATCTCGCTACATAGCAACGACGTACATAGCAACGGAGAACTGTCAAACTGACGTCACATCCGTGTAGAGGGGTCACACCGGGAAGAAGGTGTTAGTGCATCCATTTCAAAAGGAGGTTCCTCCGACCAGGCGAGGCATAACACCTCCTTTTCAAATGGAGGGATTAACACTTCCCTCCATATAAATAATGCCATAAAGATAAAAATGACAATCTACCTTTTTAATATATTGTACCCGACTGGGCAAAAGCCATCATTGACTTAAGATTTTGTATCGCATCAGCTACTTTTGAACATTGACATAAATTTACAAACATACAAAGATAATAATATTGATTGAATTTTCGTTTTGTATCGCATCAGCTACTTTTGAACATTTTACAGACTACAAAAAAAAAGTTTTTCAATTATAATCTAATTGAAAAACTTTTTTCATATTATGATTTTTAATGAACATATGCTTTTTTCCGGGTTCATTTGGATGAAATTCGGCATAATAATATTAAATATGCAATTTTTTTATCCCATTCGGCTGTTTTTCCGTGAGCATAACAAATTAAATGACTGGGATAGTTTAATAATAAGTATGGATGAAGAATTATCATGTTAAGTCATGATTACGTGGCCTCAGTTTCATCATTTAATTTTGGATTTAACTGTTCACTAGTTTTGAAAAAAAAAACACTTCTTATTTCTGACGCGAATTGAGTTTATAACTTTTGCAGTCAAAACTGATCACGAATATTGGCAGCTGTACTAATAGTAAATGTTTGGTATAATTTACAATCACATACTTTTGAATCAATTCTACGTCACACAGTTCTGGCGCGAACTCCGTTCATTAGTTTTGAATTTCTGATTTTGATCATCTACTTTTGCTGTTGACTGTACATACAATCTGATACTCCATATTATTATAACCTGTTGTAAAATGTGTTGACGGCTTGAGCAGAAGAAAGATTTGCTAGTACGGTATCCCAGTTAATGTTACTAATTAGGTACATTACATTTTGGCAGTTACCATCACCAGCAGATATCTAACAAGTCTTCACATCAACGCTGTCTTTCGACTAGGCATTTAATAGGACTGTTTGACATTAAAATAAAACAGTTATTATGTGCCGAAAGAAAGACAGCGTTAGAGCAAGGGCCTTGCTGGTGAGTGAAGACACTATGAACTAAGTCTACGGTCGCGCGGGAAGGACGCAGCGACCACTGCCGGAAATTCGTAGTAACTTCACAAAACCAGAGACAAACAGGTATGTTTTTAACTATTTAAGCTCCTTGATCATAGACAGCTTCTTCACATCAACGCTGTGTCTTTCGACTAGGCATCTAGTATGCTTAATAATGTAAATTGTTATCTTCTATTCTATTTTTTTAAGGTAGCCAGTCGCCAGTGAAAACATAGTGACACTTGACAGTGACACTGACATTTTAGGATCATGAATTTCTAATCTTAGACCACAGAGTACATTGTATAGACTGAGATCTTAGACTAATAAATTAATCTGTTATTGTTGTTATTCACTGTAATTAAATAACAGTCTACAAGAACTCCGCAAAATTAATCGGTATTAGGTGTTAACGTTATGTACATGAAATCTTTAGGATTCCTCAAGCTGTGTCGTTATTACCCCAAAAAGGTTATACATCTGTCATTATTTACATGTTTTTACTTACGACAGAAAATAAAAGTGAGGTTTTTAAGGTTATATTCAGTAAACTAAAACTCTATAAATATTAAATTTTAGGCATACGCAACACATATATGCGATACGACTGTCCGACGTAGGCTACGTTCGAAAATGGACATCGAATTAAAATGTCGCGAGGATCCTGTAGTGCTAAAGTTAGAATCAGCTGAGTTTAAGAACATATTCACCCCTGAAGTAATAAAGCTCAAGAAATTGTTCGACGAGTACAAATATGAAATAAGGATAGCTGGTGGTGCAGTCAGGTAGTTAAGTATGCTAGATATTCTTATTGTCTTTCTAATTCGTTATTTGTAGCTGTGTTGTGTGTTAAATGAAAGATGTAACAAACATTAATAATTATATTTACATAGTACACTGATCACTTTTACAGGGATCTGTTAATGGGTCAGAACCCTAAAGACCTAGATTTTGCTACAACAGCAACTCCTTGCCAGATGAAAGATATGTTTAATGCCGAAAATATTAGAATGATCAATGCAAATGGTGAGAAGCATGGTACTATTACAGCTAGGATTAATGATAAAGAAAGCTTTGAGGTAACAACACTTAGAATAGATATGGTTACTGATGGACGCCATGCAGAGGTTGAGTTTACTAAAGATTGGAAATTGGATGCTAACAGGAGGGATCTAACGATTAATTCTATGTTTTTGGGTGGGTATATATCACTTCAAAGTTCTTGTTACATACATGATTGTAATGGTAATTCTTTATTCTGAATTAATAACCTAATGTTTTTTATAGGTTTTGATGGTTCTGTTTATGACTATTTCTTTGGATATGAAGATTTAAAAAAACGTAGAGTCAACTTTGTTGGTGATCCTGATAGGAGGGTCAAAGAGGATTATCTCAGAATATTAAGATACTTTCGTTTTTATGGAAAAATAGCAGATAAACATGACCAACATGATGGAGAGACACTCAAAGTATTAAAAGAAAATGTAGAGGGCCTGCAAAATATATCTGGAGAGAGAATTTGGGTGGAACTTAAAAAAATACTTCAAGGAAATTTTGCAGGAAGTCTTTTGAAAGTTATGGTTGATGTGGGAGTTGGAAAATATATAGGTAATCTCATATCAATACAATAAAACTGCTGTCTGCAATTGTATCAGTCATTAATTGTTATTTTCAATTTTAATGCAGGTCTACCACCATCACCTAATCTTGAAGAACTAGATAGAGTATTAAATAGGGCCAAAACGTTTGTCTTGCATCCAATGAGTTACTTAGCAGCACTGCTAATAGATTTGGATGAAGTGACAGTGCTTCACCATAGACTCAAATTTTCTAGCTATGACCGCGACCTAGCCTATTTCCTGGTGGAGCATAGAGACAAAATGGCTACTAGACCATTATTGTAAGTTTATTACTATAAATAATAATAAATACTTCTGGACATTATGAAACAGCAGCATCTAGTTTCGAGCTAAGCAACGAGGCTTGTGTTATAGAGTAAGATCCCAGGGCCGCCAGACGTCATGTATTTTACGTATGCCTACCAACTAGCTTGCTTAGTGGGCCAATTTTCAGGTATCAGGTAATCAAGGTACATACAAATATTACTTACCTCACGTAAATTCTCCAAGCTGATTTTTACGTATATTTTAGGCATTATCCTTAAAAATAAGTCGCCAATACTACCAGACACTTTCCGTCGGCCGTATTGCTTTGCAGACGGTTTAAAGCTCCCAAAGGAATTACTTAACGTCACGTAAATCATGATGCTCAGTGGTTGGTTTTTTATTTTATTTTTTACTTTTTAGTGTCTGTAATAGGTTGAGCAATTAATGAACCATCTACGTAGAAAATTTGAAGGTTTCTCACGATTTCCCAAGGATCCACTGATCAGATCCTCACCACCACCAAATTAAAAAAAAAAACAAAAATCGGTTCACCAAGTCGAAAGTTATGAGTATGAGGTAACAAACAAAGAAAAATACAATTGAATTGACAACCTCCTCCTTTTTGAAGTCAGTTAAAAATACGTGACGTCTGGCGGCCCTGGGTTCTTGGGCCATAGGCATGTCATACATATTATTACGACCTGACTGGCGCATTGGCTGAGCGATCGGCTTTTGCGTCACGGGTTGTGGGTTCGATCCCCGCACGGAGCAAATATTTGTATGATCTACAGGTAGTTTGTGTATGTGAAAATTTGTGTCGTGTAGACACACCCACGAGACAGGAGTAATTCCTAGTGAGAGGCCAAGTGTAAAAAAAACAAAAAAAAATAACTATACTTGGTACCCAGCATCCTCACACTTCAGGCCAAGTCACACCTTCACCGAATTCTCCCCTTCAAATTAAATCTCAAAAAATAATCTTAGAGTTATTAAAGAGACTTGGAGACATTAAAATATTGTGATGCAATTTTTTTAACATCAGCAATCTCTAGAATGAATACATCTGTTCATGCATTGATAGATCAGTGACTGACTGCAGCAGGTCAAACTATGTTGTAACTTATAAGTTTAGATTTAAGTTCTATCTTTAAATTTCAATTTAATGTTGCAGACCCTATGAGAAAATAGTTTTAAATGCAAAGATAAAACAAAAGGATGCTATTGAGTATGTAAAAGAAGTCTTAAGGTATAGAGGAGAAGAGAAAATTTTAAAAGAATTTGAAAGTTGGGAAGTACCCAGGTTCCCCATTAGTGGTAAAATGTTGAAAGATGCTGGAGTACCACCAGGCAGAATGTATGGTCCTATAATCAGCAAATTAAAAGATATATGGATTGAAAATGAATACAAACAACCACAAGAAGAGCTAGTACAGCACATTCCAAATATTATAGAGGAATTTGACAATAACAAAATTAAAAAGAGCTAATATCATACATAGCAATTTTATTTATAATTATAATATATAGATTACTTCTAGCTGTAACCCGCCACGCTTTGTTGTGGGAAATTTTGGTTAAAGTTATAAACAATTTGTGAAGGAGGTTGTAAATTGTTTAAGCACCACTGAAGAAAAAAAATTTAATCTTAGAGCTTACACAAACATACTTAACATATATATTTAAATGACATATTTTAATCATGTTACTCATCTTCTTCTTATACCCCGTGAAATTATATATATTTCGGGATCGAAAATTTTGGACTCTATATCAATAATGGAAACCATTTATGTGAAATTTAAATAAAATAATGTTTTTTTTTTATAAAACATGTGACAGACGAACAAAAAACTAGAACGAAACGAGGATACATGGTAACGCCTCTAAATTTAACGTACTACGATCGATATCATTCAATGTTACTCACACATAGGTACACAACTAAGCAGTAAACCATGCCGACAAAGACATAAAAGCCGCCCGCGCTCGCTGCCGCTAACTTACCTACACGTGTGCCTACAATCCACTCGGACGCACTATTATTTAATTATTACCTACAACGCTGCGCGGCGGCGCACAGTGGACCGAAAATCGACTTTCATAGACATATAATTCATTTCTTCCAAAGTGTCTACTTTCATAGTTGGATATGCTTCAGAATACTACCAGTATGTCTATAAATATCAACATTATGATATTGCACACCAAATGGCGCACACAGAATTTTTTCTTTAAAAATTTATATGGAGCTGATATGAAAAAGGGTTATATCTCCGCAATCGCACAATTGGCCGTAATTCCCTTTTAGGGGATTATTGCTGGAATTATTTAAAAAAAATTGACATACTTCACAAGCCGGCCGCACGTGCGCTTTTTTTAAAAAAAATCATAATTATTTTCTAATATTTTTTTGTAGTGTTGTCTAAATTTGACATAACATCTGCAATTACTGCCTAAATTATAAGCCCAACTTTCCAATAAACCATGAAATCTAGAATAACTGCCTCCTAATTAGCGTCTTTAATTTCCAAGAGTCTATTAACTCAAAACCCCATATGTATTCAGTTAACTTTATTAGATAAAGAAAACGGCTATCAATATATCTCAGTAATTAAATAATCATGGTAATTGACAATTAGTTTTAATAATGACCCCTTAGGTCATTATTAAAACAAATTGTCAATTGTTATGAAGTCTTAGGTTTACATTTGATTTAAAATTAGTGTTATTTCTAATATTTTTTTCTCAACTTAGTAACAGCATTATTCTCCATCACTATCACCTGAGACCAACTCTGAATCCGAATCTAACTGAACATCTCTAAATTCGAATTCAGGTTCTTGAAGTTTTAATAATGTTAAAGTTTCTTCATAGAACTGTTTCCCTTTCTTTGCATTCAAAACGGGTCTTTCTGAAGAAACGGGTGGATCTGACGAAATAAGAAGGAAATTTAAGATAATATCCTCATTAGAACTTATTCTACTTGTATTACGAGAGTGGTGTTCTCTGAATCTTCTAAATACCTTGTTTCGAGCTTCCGAAGCCTCTTCAGAAAGACTCCCAATTGGTACAATTGAGTTGGAAGCGATGATATCAGTGTAAAAGTACTTTGTGCACTGTTGCGGGTATATGAAACCAGTTATATAAGGCCACATATCTTTCAGCAGTCTTGTACGTGTAGTCTTTGAATCTCTCAATATTTACACATTCATCCGATGCTATCGTTTGCAAAATGACAGCAAACCTGCGGATCAGCTCTCCATCAAGTCCAGTAATGGCTGCAGTTTTAACTGGAAATCCATAAAACCTTCTCGCAGTATTGCCATCGTTGGTCGTTCCATGACCCTGTTTTACCACATCTATGAGTAGACCTAGTTCTGATTTAAAACAGTCTTGAATTATTTGCTTTCTAGCATCCCTTGTATCTTGGTCAGATTTTCCTTTGACAGCCCATTTCTTTATATCTAATCGGTATGCTATGTGCAATAGACATTCCATCATATTTATACGTGCGTGCAAAGAAAAATTGCCTAGTTTCAACAGAAGATGCCAGCTTTTTTTCATGGTTTATTGGAAAGTTGGGCTTATAATTTAGGCAGTAATTGCAGATGTTATGTCAAATTTAGACAACACTACAAAAAAATATTAGAAAATAATTATGATTTAAAAAAAAAAAGTGCACGTGCGGCCGGCTTGTGAAGTATGTCATTTTTTTTTAAATAATTCCAGCAATAATCCCCTAAAAGGGAATTACGGCCAATTGTGCGATTGCGGAGATATAACCCTTTTTCATATCAGCTCCATACAAATTTTTAAAGAAAAAATTCTGTGTGCGCCATTTGGTGTGTAATATCATAATGTTGATATTTATAGACATACTGGTAGTATTCTGAAGCATATCCAACTATGAAAGTAGACACTTTGGAAGAAATGAATTATATGTCTATGAAAGTCGATTTTCAGCCCACTGTGCGGCGCCGCCGCCGTAGCGAGTTGGCGACTGCGGCCGATTTTGAATGAAATATTGGTGCACTACTACTAGCAAACTCGATCAAGTGAATATATTCTTTTCACTTGCCAACTTTTTTATTATAAACAGTAGAGTTAATCTAAGACTTTTTTTGTTCTACTAATTATCATAAGTTTCCCACCTTTCGGTTCCAAAACGACTACAATTTCACGGTGTATATAAAAATCTCGTGTCACGGTGTTTATCGCCGAACTCCTCTTAAACGGCTGGACGGATTATTATGAAATTTTGTATGTATATTTGGTAGGTCTGAGAATCGGTCGTAGGCTATTTTATATATCCTTAGGTAATAAGGATGTCCCTCACCAGACTATTTTTTTTTAACAAAACATTTTTAGTATTTTAAACATTTTTTACATAAAAAAATACTTATTACCCTAAATTTTCACTCTTCTGCCTACAACCTCCATTTTTCAATAAGGATATTTTTACTTTATTTAGTATTTTTACCTTCGTCTCGCATTAAAGTTTGAGTACCTACCTGTTATTACATATTAAAAATACATTCACAATATTTCAAAGGAAAATTGGATATTTAAAGTGACACATACTTAACTAATAATCCACGAAGGTAATGTCAATTTGAATAGAACATTTTCTGGAAATCTGGATATGATTAGCTTAATGAATACAATTGAAAAAAACCGGCCAAGAGCGAGTCGGACTCGCGCACGAAGGGTTCCGTACTAAATTAGGCGAAAAATGGTGTATTTTGTATGGGACCCCCCTTAGATATTTTACACAAGGGATGGACGATATATATTGATGTATTTTAAACACTCGATGTATAGTAACGATGCATCGTATTGAACCGATGTATCGTTAATACTTTAGTATCGAATATATATCGATGTTTTTCATTCGATGCATCGAACACGCAATGACTAACACTGACTGACGACTTCTGTGACTTCACGATGTTTTGTGAAACGAAACGTTAGAATCAGTGCTGCCAATATAACACATCTATCATTTAGGCGATCCACACACTACCCCACATCATGTACGCTGCAGCGTAGTGCGGGGCAGTGTTTGGATTGCCTTATCGGTTTATTTATTTTATTTATTTATTTATATTTATTTCAGGACAAACATCCCATACACTTTGTTAGTATTTACTTAAACTATGTTAGTATACTACATTGAAATACATAATTGCATAGACAATAAGACATAACACGGACGTAATACAAATAATTATACATAAATACAGACATAGTACGGACATATACAGGCTACCAACTAAATGATCTAGTAGGCAACAACACATGTATAGCGCACAGGTGCCCCATCATATGGCCCTCAGTCTTGCTAGCAATAATACTTAGGAGACTATTGTCACTGTCGCGCACTCGTCGTAGCAGCGATGCAGATCTTTTACGCATTATTGCAAAAAAGTCATCCGTACGCGCTGTTGCGAACATCTCTGACGCGCTACAGAAACGCGACAGCGACAACAGCATCCTGAAAGCATCATTGTACTGTACGCGCAGGGCATTGTACGATTTTTGCGTATATCTGGTCCAAAGACTGCAGGTGTATAATGATTGGCAGTACGCCCTAAATAAGGATATTTTGACTTTACTGTCACATTTTGCAAATCTTCGAACCAGCATATTGCATCTCACGGCCAACGCCCTGCGCTCTCTCTCCATATCACAGTTATCAGTGCCATCCTCCGTAACCCAGTGACCAAGGTACTTGAACTGTTTTACCCTATTTAGAGTTATACCACATAAAGATACTGGTGGAACTACTTCATAGGTCTTGTTATGTGCCATAAAAACTAACAGTTCACTTTTCTTGGCATTATAACTTAGTCCATGGGCCCCGGCATAGCTGTCGCATATATTCAATAACTTCCTGAGAGCACTGATCGACGGACTCAGCAGCACCATGTCGTCAGCATAACTTATATTATTAAACGACACGCCGTCTATCATACATCCGACTCCTGTGCTGCTGAGTTCCTCGATCAGTTTGTTCATGTATATATTGAACAACTTAGGTGAGGTCAACCCCCCCTGCCTCACCCCACATTCCAATCTGTATACATCAGAGTAAGTGTCAGTCCACCTGACTGTGTTACATTGGTTCTCATACCAGAACTTAAACACATTAGTTATCTCAGGCGGCAGGTTGGTTTCACTCGATAACTTGTTCCATAAGATATCGTATGGAACAAGGTCGAAAGCCCTGGACAAGTCTAGAAAGCATGCATACACAGGGGTCCCTCTCCCAGTGTAATACTGCACCGTGCTCTTAAGCGTCATAATCGCAGTCTCGGTTGATAATCCATTCCTAAATCCAAATTGTCTATCATTGATATTCAAATGTTTACCAAGTTGACGGTCCAGTAAACTATCTAAAATTTTTGCTATAATGGTAGCTAGGGATATCGGTCTATAGTTACTACAATGCGACATATCACCTGTCTTGTTTTTAGGGATGGGCACCACCACAGTTTTAACCAGGTCCGCCGGCAGATATGAATGACTCAGACACAAATTAAACAGTAAAGCAAGTACCCTGGGGAGATGGACCCCTGCGTTCTGCAAATGCTCTATACTTAGGCTGTCGTGACCGGGTGACTTGCCCCTAGACATGTTTTTAATAACAGAAGATACGTCACGGGCAGTGAAACGTACACTTAAGTCGTTAGAACTTACATGAGACAATCTGTGTGCAGAACCTCGGGGTGGTTTTATTATAAATTGCTTCCGAAATAGGTTAGCAATGTCTTTCGGCTCCGTTATACCCTCCACGCTCGGGGGAAGGCTCGATTTAGGGTTCAACTTTTTAATCTCTCGCCAGAAGCTTCCAAAACTTTTCGCTGTGTGGTGCGAAGCAATAATGTCCATTTGAATTTGTTGCTGGTTGGTTTGACACCACTTCAACTTAGCCTTGAAAGCTTTCCTAGACTCGTGCATTTGGCTATAAATGGGCCCCGTGTTGGGTTTACCATATTGCACCCAAAGCTGAAACCTAAACCGAGCCTTTTCATGAGCCTCTTTCACATGCTTGTTCCATCCCGTGACATGCCTTCGCTTCCGTTCAGACTGACACAAACATGTCACTGCTGCTGCCTCACTTAAAATGCTAGTAACATTACTATACAATCTATCTATATGTAGTCTGTGCTCGAGCTTGTGGCATATATTATCACAGCATTCGCGGAAAACAAAAGGAAAGTCAACGTCTCTCAACTTATTATGACAGATCTCTTTATACTTTTTAGTTTGACTATTATCTCTAATCCCCCACTTAATATTGATAATGGTACATTACTGTTAAAAATTTTCGGTGGTAATACTTTCATGTTGCAAGACACTTCAAGTGGCAGGTGGTCAGACCAGAAAACATCATATATAATTTTAACATCAACAATAGATTGAAATACGGCCTCTGTGACCACACAGTGATCAAGCCACCTACGACAATCATCATGAGCTTCACTAACATAAGTGTACGTATCAGAGTTCAGTCCGAGCCTATTTATATCGGCACAGAACCACTGTTGCTCATTACAGAAACTAAGTAATTCAGTACAAAATCACTCACCTGGGTGCGCGTTAAAGTCTCCCAGCACAAGGATACTTACGACGTTCTCGTTCTCAATAATTGCACTTATTTCGCTAAGACATTCCGTAAACTCACTGAGGTTGTCCGCCGAGTCCGTAGGCATGTACACAGAAAAAACTATAAACGCACGCTCTTCCACTGTTACCTTAATAGCGACTAGACGTACACTTTTACATTCGATAACGGACACTGAATTAAACAAACTTCTTCTCCATAACAACGCCACCCCTCCATATGGCCGCCCTCGTACTATCTCTGCTGATGTGTCCACGGCTGACTTTCCCGTAAAAGCAAACTCATTGTGGATAGTTCCCAAGAACGCAATGTCGTGTGGGAGGAGCCATGTCTCCTGAAGTGCAACAATATCCGCTGACTGGCAAAGTGTTCTGACACCGTCAATCGATCTATGAATAGACTTACAGTTGAAACTTACGAATTTAATTATATTTTGTTCCATTAGAGCTATTAGGTGAAGTTACACGTAATATTTCAGTGGGTTTATCTCTGAAATTCACAAATTTTCTGAAATTTACGCCTTCCGGCCACAGGTTGTCGTCCATGAAAATGTGCAACTTCTGTCTAGGAACAAAAACCTTGTAGGCGTCGTAGTCCCTGTCCTGTTTCATAACAACCTTTTCTAGCTGGACAGACACCTGAGTTTTACTTAGAATATAGTTCGCTATGTCACTCACCGACGCACCTTTGTCTACGTTATTAATAAACAATGGGACTTTAATATCAGCCGCTTTGAATTTACTATGCAACTCGTTTGTCGCTGTACCTTTTTGACCAATAAAACGATTTTTGTATCGTTTATGTTGAACCTCAATCCATTCACCATCCTGCTTATTCTCTTTCCAAAATCCCGGTTGTTGTACTACGTCCGCCAAAGTCTTTTGTTTTCGTTTAACATTCTCATTGTGCATAACTTTTTCACGAACTACCTCCGTTTGCGCGGGCTCAGAAATTATAACATGCGCATGACTCAGCTTAGAAGATACTTGCTCCGAACACGCCCGCGGGGTCGGCTTTGCAAGCGGGACGCGACTAACGCTAGCGGGCTTGGGTGAGAGAGACAGCTGATCTGCCGCACACATTACCACCTGTTCGCCAGCAGTTGACCCGGCCGGCTCGCTGTGTGTCACTATGCCCATTGGCCCACTGTCATAGGTATCACATAAAAACGCACCTCTTTTCATATTAACGTTCATTTGATGTACGTTAACTAATGAAGCCCTCTTGAGATTATCTAGGTCACACTTTAGCTCGTTGAATTGCTCACGCGTGACATATTTCTCCTGAATATTAGATATCTCACTTCGCATTACTAAAAGATCCTTAAGTAATCTAGTAACATCTATATGGTCAAAGGATACTGGTGGCAACTTCTGCAGATCGCGTGCAACGAAAACTGGTATTATCTCCGGGTCTGTCTGTTTGAAAAGACTTACTATGTCTTCCAAATTTCTGTTCTTCTTGCCTTTGTTTTTGCGCGTTATGTTACGTATTGAAGTTTGAACAGATCCAAATAACAGAACTTTAGCATTCTCGACTTCTTCCTCAGAAAAAGCCGTTGCACAAATTTGCACTAAATTCTCTTCATTCATGACTTCTATTTTATTTTGCACAAATGCAAGCACCTCGTTGATAACAATATTACAGTTGGAACATTTTAAAACTTTAGAGGTCATCGTTGACCCTATAGGTCAATGACCGCACACGAGACAAACGCACACACGCCCGTATACAGTGACGCTCTTATATGAATTGGTTCGGTTGCCTTTGGTACAGAGCCAGCATAGCAAAATTAAAACCAAAACAATTATATGGTCTACCAAGTCTCTGCTGTGTAAATGTCTATAGCGTTTTTGTATATTATTTAGTATATTATACATTTTTCCTTGTACTTACCAAATTACCTTTAAGGCAACATGTAATTGCTAAAACAATCGATGTTTAGAAACATCGATGTATTTCTAAATACATCGTATTAACATCGATGCAACCGATCGATGCATTACATCGGAAAAAACATCGATGTATATTATAAATGTCCATCTCTATTTTACACAAAAATTTTTTTCTTTTCTTCACCCTCGGGCAAGGCAAAGGAATCTAGTCCATACAGCCTAGTCTTCAGTACTTTTTCATTTTATTTATGATGGATGGCAGAATAATACATGATAAATGATATTTATTTCTGTAAATAGATCTTTTCAAGACACTTTTACAAGTCATGTGTATAAGATATATTTTAGGAACCAATGCCATTTAGGCATCGGCATTTCCTTATTGACGACCTCTGAGAAGAAATGCCGAAACAAACTCAGAGAATCATGGTCTCTTTTGAAGTCAAAACATCTTTGTTTACAATATGTGAGCCTGACGATGTAGGTCAGTCTGAGATGGCCTTTTGAAGAAAGCACCAGTGCAGCTTTGAGTTGACCTGTCCATACTGACAGCACGCATACATCAGCCATCGTGTAGCTCAACCATTATCGAGGGAGCTCCACGACCCGACGCACGACAGTGCAAGATCAGTGGGACATTTGCGTAGGCCAATTCAAAATCTCAAAGCCGCCAGACATTAAAATCTAGTAAGCGTATGTGTGTCTACCTACATAGTGCTCACATTCACATTGTTTTTTTTTAGCATAATGAAGTGTTGTGGGTATTTGCATATCTTTTTATAATATCAACTTTATGTACAAGTACCTTCAATGGAGTAATAAAGTAGTTGTTAACCAGACTGCGGTGTTTCATTACGTTACATGGTGGCAGCGGTGAGATTAATAGTAAAATTCGCGAAAATCGATAGTTATTGTGATTATTGTGTCAAATAGTATCGAAGAAATTGTTGATAAGTATGGAACACGCGCGACCACCACCGGAATTAAGTTTGGAAGGCAGCTCCGTCAGCCGGGCTGACGCGTGGAAGATATGGAAAAACAATTCACGTTATTTTTGAAAGCATCTGGGGTGCATAAAGAAGAGAGTAATGTACAAGCCAGCTTGCTGGTTAACCTGATCGGACCCGAGGGGTTTGATGTTTACGAGACTTTTACATTTGATCAGGATAGTCAAAAGGATGACGTCGCTTTGTTAATCAAGAAGTTTGATGAATATTTTGGCCTGAGACAAAACATAACTTTGGCCAGGTACAATTTTTTCACGAAGAATCAGGAAACTGGCGAGTCGATTGATCAATATGTTACTGCGTTGAAATTATTGAGCAGAAATTGTTGTTTTAAAACTTTGGAGGACGAGCTGATTCGTGACCGAATTGTATGCGGTACGAAAAGCACGGTTGTACGAGATCGCTTATTAAGAACAGAAGATTTAACTTTAGAAAAAGCGATTAAAATCTGCCAAGTTCACGAAATTTCTAACGACAGCAATCGAATATTGGAGACGCGAGGTGCAACAAGTTTTCCGGAAGCAGGGTCGGTGCAGGTCGACGCGGTTGGAGTGCGCGGTGGCGGCGGCCGCGGTCGCAGCGGTGGCTGGCGAGGCCGGGCGCGTCCACGCCCTCGAGGTCGTGGCGCAGCCGGGTCCGGTTCCAACACGGTTCGGCCGTTAGGTGCATCAGGGCACTGTCTTCGGTGCGGAGGTGACTGTACTGAGCCTACCTCGTGTCCGGCTATTGTTGTGCAGTGTTATGTGTGTGAAAATTATGGGCACTTTGCTAAAATGTGCAAGTTAAAAAAAGGTAATATTAAAAAATGTACGAGATAGGTATAAGTGAAGAAAAATATGACGAAGAAGATGATTGTGAGTCATTTTTTATATCTGTTTTGTATAATGTTTCTGAGATAAACTGTTTGTCTGAGGACTGGTTTGAAACACTTCGAGGGGAGTGGGGTTCCGAAAAATTTAAATTAGACACCGGTGCAGACATAAGTGTTTTATCTTTTAAACGATTTTTATCATTAGGCTATAACAGTAAGTTGATTAGTACGGGTCAACATGTAAAACTACAATCTTATAGCGGTGATTTTATTCCAATAAAAGGTGTTTGTAATTTAAAATGGTGGTTTAAGAATGTTCTTTACGAATTAAAATTTGCCATAGCTGTTATGGACTGTCAAAGTGTTCTGGGATTGCAAGCCTGTTTAACTTTAGGATTAGTAAAAAGGGTTCATAACTTAAATGTCACTGAATTCCATGATTTATTTGATGGATTAGGTTGTTTACCGGGCGAATATCGTATTGTTGTTGATAGCACTGTAATGCCGGTGATTTGTGCGCCCCGTAAAATACCGTTAGGATTACGTGATAAGTTACAAGATGAGTTGAATCGCATGATCGAGTTGGGGGTTATTAGGAAGGTGACTCATCCAACTCCTTGGGTGAACTCATTAGTGATCGCGGCTTAGAAAAATGGTCAATTGCGCATATGTTTAGACCCGAGGCCACTCAATAAGGCTATAAGACGTGCACATTTTCAATTACCAACAATTGATGAATTAGCTACTAAGCTACACGGTGCAAAGTATTTTTCGGTATTAGACGCAAATTCAGGCTTTTGGTCTGTAAAATTAGATAATGCTAGTGCAGACCTATGTACATTTAGTACACCCTTTGGAAGATATCAGTATTTACGATTGCCATTTGGGTTGAATTGTGCACCTGAAGTATTTCACGCCAAAATTAAACAGTTATTTGAAGGATTAGAAGGAGTAGATTCATTTATAGATGATATAATTTGTTGGGGCAGAAATAAAAATGAGCACGATATGCGTTTAAAAGCGTTATTGAATAGGGCCCGGGAAATTAATTTAAAATTCAATAAAGATAAATGTCGAATATGTGAAGAGGAAGTTACGTATTTGGGTCACATTTTTAATAAAGACGGAATGAAAATGGATCCCGAGAAAGTTAGGGCAATAAGTAACATGTCTGAACCAACGGATCGTAAAAGCTTAGAACGGTTTTTGGGGACAGTAAATTATCTTTCAAAGTATATACCTAATTACTCAGAACATATTTTCCCACTAACAAGATTACTAAAACGGGATGTTTTATGGAGTTGGGAAATCGGGCATAAAAAAGCATTTGACAAATTAAAAGAATTAATTTGTAATGCACCGGTTTTATCATTGTATAATGTTGGTAGTCCGGTATTATTATCAGTAGACGCGAGCAGTGTCGCACTGGGGGCCGTGCTCATGCAGGACGGTCGGCCAGTCGAGTACGCGTCACGCACGTTAACCGAAACAACAAAGGTATGCACAAATAGAAAAGGAAATGTTGGCTATCGTATTTGCCTGTGAAAAGTTTCATCAATACATATACGGTAAAAATAGAGTAGTCGTAGAATCAGATCATAAACCACTAGAAAGTATTTTTTAAAAATCTCTAGATATGATCCCAGCACGCTTACAGCGTATGATGTTGAAAATTCAAGGTTATGACCTAATAGTTACTTACAAGCCAGGGAAGTACATGTACATACCCGATACATTGTCGCGAGCACCTCTTCCGGACTTATATGACGATAGGATTAGTAGGGATATTCTATGTCAAATTAAAATGGTTGTTAGTAATGTGCCGATGTCACAAAGCAAGTTTACACGCGTTAAGCAAGAAACGATTAAAGACAAAACTTTACAGTTGTTACTAAAATATATCAACCAGGGCTGGCCTGACAAGTTTAAGGTGTGTGATGAATTAAAATACTACTGGTCTATGAGAGAAGAGTTGTATTCTGTAGATGGGGTTATATTTAAAAACAAACAGGTGTTAATTCCACAGTCTATGCAAAGTGATATGTTGAAGCTGATTCACGAAGGGCATTTGGGAATCGATCGTTGTAAAAGACGTGCTCGCGAGGTGTTATTTTGGCCGGGTATAGCCAAAGATATAGAAAATTATATAAAAAAAATGTAAAGTGTGTCAGGAGAATTCGAACAAACCGAGTAAAGAACCTATGATACCTGTGCCCATACCAGAGTTACCATGGAATAAAATTGGGACAGATATATTTGAATATGCGAGAAAAAACTATTTGATTTTAATTGATTATTTTTCTGGTTTTGTTGAAGTAGCACATTTGAGAGATATCTCATCTAACTCGGTAATAAATGTTATGAAAGAAAATTTTGCCCGATACGGAATACCATGTACAGTTATCAGTGACAATGGTCCACAATTTTCTGGCCGCAATTTTCATAATTTTGCTTTAGAGTGGGGATTTAATCACATCACGTCTTCTCCATATTATGCACAATCGAATGGGAAAAGTGAAAGAGCAGTGCAAACTATAAAGAGAATGTTAAAAAAGTCTATAGAAAGTAATTCCGATTTTTATTTAAGTTTGCTGAGCTATAGGAATACACCGCGGGAAAATTTGAATTCTCCTGCATGTCTAATGATGGGACGACGACTAAACTGTAGACTTCCAGTGCATCCCGATTTGTTAAAACGAAATAATAGTGAGGATCAATTGCAGCATAAAATAATAATAAATAAGCAAATGAAAAGTAAATTATATTATGACCAACATTGTAAATCGTTACCAGAATTAAATGTGGGCGATGACGTAATAATGCTGGAACAAGATAATAAACGGATACGTGGTAAAGTAGTAGCAAAAGCTCCAACCCCACGTTCTTATATAGTAAAAAATAAAAAGGGTATTTACCGCCGTAATCGCCGACATTTAATTAAAGAGTACGTCTCTGAGTAATGAGAAGGAAAAGGAGACTAATAGTAGTTATATTGATGATGTATCGGATGATGATAATGATATCTATCTTTCGGGTAATGAGGATGATGATGACTATGTACCAAGTGTGGATATAAATAAGAGCATTGATAGTTATTACTCACCTCCTGTAACACGTAGTAAAGCTGTAAACAATAAACCTTAACCATAGTATACTTACGTACCTACCTATTACCTATCCAGTTATTCATGTATTTATAAACGATAGTGAATAAGGCCGCTTTTATTTTGTTAGTTAAGATTCACTATGTTTGCATTTTATTTTTGTAAGGGAAAGATGTTGTGGGTATTTGCATATCTTTTAATAATATCAACTTTATGTACAAGTACCTTCAATGGAGTAATAAAGTAGTTGTTAACCAGACTGCGGTGTTTCATTACGTTACATGAAGTAAATATAATACAAAAAATTATGTCAGAACATAATGTCAAAAATAATAATAATAATGTCAGGATACAAAAAATAATAATGTCGAAATACAAAAAATTATGTCAAAAATAATAATATCATGATAATGGTTGATGATTTGAGGAATCAATGGGTTATGAAGAATGATCAATGATATTTTTTTTCCTAGTTTCAGTAAATATGTGGTTCTTTACTGAAACCTAACGCGGACTTGGGAGAATTTGAAAGTCACGTTTCACTGTTTTGCTTCATTTGCCAACACTCATGCACGTTCACGAACACTTAAAAATTAATAATCCACCATTATTATACATTAAAATTCATCAAAACACAATTTTAGAAATAAATCTAAGCTGCTAAACATGACGCTTCACTATCCCGCCAAAAAGTCATTTAGTTGTTGTTAGTATTTGTTTTTTTTTAAATTCACCATACCTTATTTTTAGTATATGAATGTTGATTATTAAAATGCTTATTTATGCATGATTGTGTGATAAAAATAATTTTTCGACTTTCCGATTGTAATTGTTGATTTAATTTGAATGAAATTGGAATTAATTAATTAACATAAAATACCATCACGCCTGTCGTCCCCGAAAAGGTTAGGCAGAGGTGTACTAATGTTGACCCACGTTTCGCCGGTATATTTTAGGTCCCATGTCATAGCAAGCGGGCACGAATCCAAACTCCGAGTTGCTACTCAGAATTTCATAGGATAACCCAATAATACTTTTCTCGGCCTGGGAATCGAACCCAAGACCTCTTGCTCAGCAGTTACACTGTACGACCACTAGACCAAACAGGCAGTTATTTAAAGGCAATTAATTTATCTATTATTATACCATTTCTGTGATTTTAATTTAGATATCTAATAATAATAATTTTTATACCTTTTGGTTGATTTGAAACTAGCTTTTGCCGCGGCTTCGCTCGCGTTAAGAAGTATTATTATTGATTAGGTATAGTTTATATATTTATGATTAGTCATACAAACTTTCATCCCCTATTTTATCCCCTTGGGGGTAGAATTAATCAAAATCCTTTCTTAGCGGATGCCTACGTCATAACATCCGTCCAGTGGTTTGGGCTGTGCGTTGATAGATCACTGACATAGTGTCAGTCAGTCAGTCACCTTTGAGTTATATATGTATATATGGATAACTACATTATTATTTTGTTGACCGTACCTTGATAGTACTTGTTACTTGGGCCGAAACACAACTTCAATGGTGATATGGGACAAACTAAGTATTTTTTGGAATGTGGGCCAAAACATTAGGGCGAACGGAGAACAAATCCGTACAAAATTAGGCAAAAAATGGCGTTTTTAGGGCTCCGTAGACGTATGGCAAAAAAATCGTTCCTTATAGATTCGTCATGTCTGTCTGTCTGTCCGTCTGTATGTCACAGCCACTTTTTCCGAAACTATAAGAACTATACTGTTTAAACTTGGTAAATAGATGTATTATGTGAATCTGAACACCTGTGTTATTGGGGTCCCCCGTACTTAGAATTGAAACTCGACTCACTTTTTTCCTAAAGTGGATAGTTGGCGCGAGAGACACTTCCAAAGTGGTAAAATGTGTGTCTTCCCTCCCTGAAAACTTCTAATATCAGAGAATATTAAAACTAAAAAAAAATGAACGTAGTCGCCAGCAGGTCAACCTATCCGAAACTGTCAAAATTTCCCAACTGAACATGAACCTTATTAGTTTGTCAAAAAGTTGAAAATCTGTCAAATTTTCAAATAAATTTGACAGATTGTGGTAGCTTGATGTGCTGGCTACCGTACATTACTATGCAAATTTCCACCGAACATTGGTTGGAACGACATCTAGTAACTAGTTGTTTTAATACGTTATAAATCGTAAAAAGCAATTTACCTTTCATTCAATAGTGTACCTACTGTTCTTTACCTAGTCAATGGTACCTACGGAACCCTTTGTGCGCGCGTGCGAGTTCGACTCGCACTTGGCCGGTTTTTTGTATGGGACTCCCATTCAATTTTTAAATATTTCTCCCCTTAAATATTTTTTTTACAATTGTCGGGTCAGCTAGTATTAATATATGCTTTAGTCTATGTGATTTTAAATCAAAATGATAAAACAATATTAAAATGAAACTATAAGGATTGCACAGTATTGATATAATATTATCTTAGTTTTTAGTGTTGATGTTACAGTTCCTAACAGCAGCCTTACATTTATTAAATATAAATAGCAAGACCGAAGGATATGGTGAGTTTGTTCAGCGTATATCGGATGCATGTTGACGAGGCAAAAGTGGTATGCAGGGTATTTAGCGCGTGGCATTTTGTAGTTTCTGCCTACCCCCATGGGAAAAGGCGTGAGTGTATGTATGTATGTATATGTAACAATAAAATTAGGGTATGGTAGGTAATAAAACATCAACCCACCTAAGATCTGTCTACCTGTGACCACAGATGGACGTAAGACATTCTAAATATCGAGGTTAAACTATTGCAATACACCACTATAGGATCAATTTAAAATTGTTATGTTTAAAATCATCATACAAAGCATTTTATAATGTTGTGGTCTTATATATATGTAATTTTCATTGAAGCTAAATTTTCAAATTATTAAATCTTTGGAGCTTTGTAATCTTCATATCTATCGCAGCCATCATCGTCATCTTTATGTTCCGCAAAGCATCTTTTACAGAACAGGTAGCGGCACCCAAGACACCTCATTCTTGCATCTTCATTGCATATTTCACAAAAAGGCAGCTCATCAGAAACTGGAACATCGATATCTTGAAACGATGCCTCAACTTTAATCTATAATAAATAAATTTACCAATATGATTAAGTGCTCAAGGTGGTCAAGTTCTGTTTAAGAAATTTAGATCACAGATATTGCGCTATCTGCAAAATTAAACCAGCTCCCCGTCCCACTCTTGCGGCAATATGCGCGTAGGAATTTGACTGATTGTGAATTGAATAAATTATTGTTGGATGTTCATAAAAAATGTCAACCTATACGATTAAAAATCAGCGGATGCATATTGACCATGAATGGCAACAATTATCAGTTTCACTGCAGTAAACAAAATAATCATTGGCATAACTATGGTCATTTTAGGGTTCCGTAGCCAAATGGCAAAAAACAGAACCCTTTTAGATTCGTCATGTCTGTCGTCTGTCCGTCCGTGTGACACAGCCACTTTTTTCCGAAACCTTAAGATCTATACTGTTGATACTTGGTAAGTAGATGTATTCTGTGAACAGCATTAAGATTTTCACACAAAAATAGAAAGAAAAAAAAACCAATATATTTTGGGGGCTTCCCATACTTAGAACAGAAACTATCTATGGATAGGTCTCCAAAAATGATATTGAGGTTTCTAATATAACTTTTTTCTAAACTCAATAGTTTGCGTAAGAGACACTTCCAAACTTCACACATTTTACGAAAATGTGTGAAGTAACTTGTAACTTCTAAAATAAGAGAATGATAAAACGAAAAACAATATATGATGTACATTACCATGCAAACTTCCACCGAAAATTGGTTGGAACGAGATCTAGCAAGTAGTTTTTTTTAATACGTCCTAAATCGTAAATCCCAATTTACCTTTCATTCAATTGTGTACACTGTACCTACTGTTGTTTACTTATCGTTTTATTTATTTTATTTTATTTTCAAGTTCAGAAAACTAATAATATATCTAATATCACTAACTTAAAACATATTTACTTTTTCGACAATCTTCTGGACAGCATCCTCTTCATCCTCAGATTGGTTGTGGTCCTGTTTATCATCAGGGGATGAAGAAGTTTGAGGAATTGGTTTATTTTCCTTTAGTTTTAAAACACGCGACTCCATATAGCTGATGGTGCTATCAAAGTCATCTTTATACTTTGTATCAATTACTGTTTGCTCCATGTATTGCTTTATCAAGTCATTTGCTTGTTCTTGTTCTGTCCTTGTGTCTGGTGGAGGTAGTACTGCCTATATGTAGTGTTACAAGTAATAAATGAGAATGAAATTTTTATACAGGTTTATAGGGCTTTTTTTAATATTTACAATATACAAAAAGCTATCTTGCTGCTGTGTCTTTAGTGTCTAATATTGCAGAAGAAAAGATGGGATAACATGAAAGCCAGATTGATACAAATGACACAAAAAAATAAATAAAATTGGAAAACAATCTTTTACCTTTTGGGTAACAACATCAACGGGAAGCCCTTTTAATTTCGCCAGTCTCGTGTATAACTCTGCATCTGAAGTTAAGGGAGTTTCACCTTTTATGTTCTCGAGCCGTTTTTTAATATCATCTTCTGTTGTTGATGTGGGAGTTGTATTTCTTCCTTCTCTTAATTTTTTTAATCTTTCACTTATTTGCTGGTCAATAGAATCTATACTACTATTATTTGTTTGTGCACTTGTTCTCCTTAAATGAAGTAAATATCGTTATGTAAATGACTAAATAATTCTATTGAATAATTGACTTATGGCCACTATATCAAAGAGGCAGTTTACGGAAATTATTTCCTGTTTTAGTAAGTTTTCATTGATTACAGAATAAGTACCATATAAAACGAATTGTAAAATGCTTAAAATAGAATCTTCATGTCAAGATGTCTTAAACTTTGTTGTAAAGGTGCATACAGATTTAGTAACATGTTTTTTTAACACATTCACATTACATAACATTGTCATTCAACATATAACAATACTGTACAAATTAGAATAACAATACTATATGACATTGTTATATATCAATTACAGAGTCGTTTTCATACCTATTCATTACATAACATTGTTGTAAAAATTTATAACATTTTATTATAGCATGTTTTATAGCATTCAATCTCCACATTACTAAAAAATGTTATGTAATCTGTATGCACCTTTGGGAATATTGGGGCGCAGTTGTCCTTTTACCCCTTTTCTAAATTGTCTGTCATGATAAGAGGCACTTATTTACTGATATTATAAAAGCAATATACCCGTAATATGCATCAGGTGCTTCAAATGTTTTAGTTTCAACTGGCTTTCCCTCTTTATTTTTACATTTTGCACAAACCTGAAACAATTAATAGCATTAAATAATATATTAGTGAAGCTTAATTAGCTAATCTAGCCAACTGTCTGTACATCATAGTAAGAACAATTTTTAGACAATGTCTGCAAAACTCAATTTATCTGTATGACTAATTCTGTACTTACTTAACAATTAATGCTAGCAAGGTCTATCTGTCTTCTGTCTTCATATTATCTTACCTTAGTTTCTGTGTTTAATTTTGCCAAAAATATTTTGTTATTTAAACACTTGGAACAATAACTAAATCCACAACTAGGGCATCCTTTCTGAAAACATTTTAACATGGGTTAGTACTTGTACCAAGTGGCTTATTGCAAAACTAATGAAAGTATATTGGTCTATACTACTCCCTGGTAATAAACTTGTACTTCTTTAATTAGTATAATAAAATTTGTTAAAATAAAATTTATGTGAAGATCTATACTTGATTCTTGAACTAGCTAGTGTCCAATGTTCATTTCTGAAGATTTATTTTATTGTCTCGATAGATCTTTATTATATTAGTTTATAGACTATCAAGACAAACATTTTGCCTAGTGCAAAATGTTTGTTCGTTTTGAAAATTAAAAATGCGCCAGCTGTAAAACCATTTACAATATAGGGACTGATATCAATGATTACTCATTGCTAAATACTATTTGTCTCTCTCATACCAAATTTGGTTAATTTTCTAAAGGTTTAAAGGACTAAAGATATTTTGTAAGAATTAATTAATGTAGAAAATCGCAACTACTAAACTCCTGATTCTCGTTCAATACATGTACCGTATAAATGGAACCTAGACCCAAATCTACTTACCTCTTTACGAAGCAAAGAGAATGGTTTAGTACAGGAATTACAAGACATTGTTGAGGTAATAACAAGACTATAATATTTACTGGCCAAATCAAAGAGTAAACATTTATTACTTTTTTACTATTATTATATTTCTCCTATTTTTTTAATGCTGTGGTATATTCCGTTTATGTTTAGTCAACGTAGTCACAGGCAATACAGGGATTACACATAATTATTTTTGAAAAACTAACCAACTTACAATCACAGTGACAAGTTGACAACTGTCAAACGTCAAACACGAAAATCACAGAATAAAGCTTGGAAAATTCGTACGTTTTGGCGGGAAATAGAAGCGTCATGTTTAGCAGTAGCCAGTTTTGTTTTATTATATGCCTAGTCGAAAGACACAGCGTTTATGTGAAGAAGCTGTCTATGATCTTGCCATCAAGGAGCATATTTAGTTAAAAACATACCTGTTTGTCTCTGTTTACTGAAGTTACCATGAATTCCATCCGGCAGGGGCGCTGCGTCCTTCCCGCGCGTCCGTTGATTCACTTCATAGCGTTTGTGATTTTCGTCGCGTAAGGAGCGAAAATTTTCCAAAGTTGTAAAAGTGAGAACTAAGTGTTCCTACTTTGATTTTTTATTTATTTAGCTGAAATAAGTGCTTTATCGCATAAGTTTAATGTAGTGTGTGTGGGTGTCGTCGTAAGCGGCAGTTAGGTGAGTACCTACTTATACTTATGAATCAGTCGGAGGCTTCCGATGCGCAAGTCGTCGCTCCCGAGGGAGGGCGAATTGCTAGGAGCTCTAGCTCAATAGAAAGCAGCAGCTCTTCCTCATCTTCAGAAGATGAGGAGGGTTTTGCGGACCCACCACCAAACAATAGATCCAGGCGGATGTCGAAGCAGGTCGAATCCTGTTAAGACTCGCCAATAAATCAAGTCGATTTCCTTTCAGAGTGCGTAGCTCAGATTCCATCATACCTAAATGCATTAAATAGTAACAAAACTCATAATAGTTCAGATAATGCCGGCCATTCCAAGATGTCCGAAACAATTTTTTCTTTTATACCTACTACTAATATGTCATTAGGAAAGTTAATAATAACTTTATACCTAGTGCTGACCCAAGTAAATTAGCGGAAATCAGTAATTTACAACAGTCTAACTCGCAAGCTTGGAAAGGCATAAGATATAAAAAAGCATTACAGGCTCACTTCGCTACCCGGAGTAGCGATGTGATTGTGAGATTTACAGGTCTGAAATTAGATGAGGAGCTCTGTCATTTAAATAAGGGAACAGATTATTAACTAATACTGAACATTTACTAGCGGGATTATCGAATGCAGTCTTACATAGTCGACAACTATTTAAGTAAATGGTTTACAGGACGTCATAGATTAGGCTTCTAATGCAGGTACGGAACTTAATGCAAACTCGGGTAAATTTACAGAAATATTTGGTCTGTTATCTCCATCATATAAAAATATGGAGTCATGTATGCAGGTTAATTGCGCAAAATAGGCAGAATGTATTGAGGTTATATGTGACCGTATTCTAAAAGAAATAAACAATGTCAATTTAAAAATTGCGTTTCAAAACATTCCACCCAGTTTGAAACACCTAATTAATAGGGATGCTCGTATTCCGCTGGTATACTCTTTGGGGAGATCCCAGGTGTGGCTAAACATGCCAAGTTATTTAAAGAATAAAAATAAATTTAGTGACAGTAATAATACTAACTTAAATAAAAAAAAATAAAAAAAAATTAAATGGTCCTCTAAATCAAGAAAATTTGATAAGGAAAATAAATCAAAAGTTGAGAGAAATTACTATAATAACTATCATATAAAATATTCCCCTGTCTCACAGACTCCCATGACAACTCCAACATTAATAAAGACAAGTGACTATCAAAGCAGGATATTCAAGGGGGGTACCATGTTCAGATATGAGCACAGCTGAGGGTGAGCAAATATGTTCAAAATTTTATAGCCAGGGGCTGTATACCCTTTTTTAACAAAACCTCCCGTGCAATATCCTTGCAAGAAAATAATAACCAGATTTGCTACAAAGCAATCAGCAAAAATGACACAAGTCATAAGCGAACTCAAGGAAGTGGGCATTTTAGAGAAACTAAAATTAACCGCACCGGGTTTTCATTCAAAGATGATTTTGATAAAAACCCAGACGAGGAGTACAACTCATATTCAATTTAAGAAAACTAAATATGCATGTCTCAACTCGTCATTTCCAACTCATTTCTCGAGTGGATATTATTCTGTTCCTTCAAGATCAGGACTGGATGATAAAAATCGACCTCTACCAAGCCTACTTCCATTTATGCATAAAGGAAACCCACAGGTGTTTTCTACGTATAATATATGGAGGCGAGATATTGCAGTAAACAGCCCTAACCTTCGGTCTTTCATCAGCCCCTCACTCTTTCGCTTCTGTTACCAATTGGATTGCGGAAATCCTTCAGAGACAGGGCTTAAGGATAAAAATTAATTTTCATTTATTAATTATTAATAGTTTATTTAACCAATCAAAACCAAGCAAAGCTTGTAGAACCCTGATAAAGTTGGGTTGGCAAGTGAATTATCAATAATCACTTTTCACCCCAACTCAGTAACTAGAATACTTAGGCATGACATGGAACACAAAATCCAATTTAATATCTCTTCCTGTCAAAAAAGTACTGAATATAACAGAAATGTCAACCAATTTATTGTAAAAGAAAATGGCCTGTCTCCGGAAGGTACAGAAATGGCTGGGTATAATAAACTTTACCAATTTAGCGACACTGAATGGTCACCTGCACTATCGCAGAACACCGATTTTACTAAAATCATTCAGAGGAGGCAGACCAAGGCAAGAGAGGATGTTACCTCCTCTAGTAGACTCTTGAGTAGAGTTACTAAAGTGGCTAAAAAATGCAAGGTTAAAAGTGCAACCACAGACGCGGCGGACGCGGGCTGGGGAGCACACCTGAACAACACAATGTTGTCGGGCAATTGGAGTCCTCGCCAGCTAAAGTAGCACTCCAATGTGAAGGAGATGTATGCCGTGTATGCAGCCTTATCACAACAAGGTGCAGACATGAGGGGTGCACACGTACTGGTACACTCAGACAATCGCACCCTGATAGCCTACATAAGGAACGAAGGGAGTACCCGTTCCTTACCCCTGTTGGGCCTAACAGACAAACTCCTTCACTTGACCGAGCAGCTCAACATAACGCTGTCGGCTTCTTACCTCTTAGGGAGGTTAAACAGGATTGCAGACCACCTCTCAAGAGGAAAGCCTGTGCCCAAGTGGCATCTGCAAATCCAAGCCAGGGTGGCAATATTCAAAAAATAGGGCGTGCCAGACATATACTTGTTTGCATCAAAAGAAACCGCAGTCGTCCCGCGGTACGTAACCTGGGACTCGACAGATGGGTCAGCAGTTTTCTGCGACGCCTCCAGTCAAAATTGGAACTGTCAGTTGGGCTGGGTTTTCCCCCACCCAATCTAGTCCCTTGGGTACTGGCACATTTGAACAAAGCCAAGGGAATGTTCACCTTAATAGTCCCACATTGGGACCAGTACTTTGGGTTAACCGACCTCAAAGCCAGAGCCCTAGCAGATCCATTGCCAACATTGGATCTGCAGCAGAATCTAATCGATCAAACAACAGGTCTAGGTCCCCCACAGGTGGACAAATTGTCCTTCCAAACCTGAATCAAACCTCCCAAAATTGGGGGGGGGGGGATCAGCTCTCAAACTGGAATAGAGAGGAAATACAATTATTGAGTAGCAGTTGGCGAACTAGCACTCTAAACACATACAAAACCCCTATAAACAGGTGGTTAGCATTTTCCACCACAAATAATGTTAATAATAAAAATCCAGATGGCAGAGATGTTGCAAGGTTTTGTAACAAATCTTTATTTAGAACTATTTTATAGTGTATATGTATATATAATATACACTATATACAATAATATTGTGTTATATATACTATAACACAATATTATTACATAAATCTGCTATTTCTACTCATTGTGTTTCAACAGTAGAAAACCTTTCCAAAAAATTTCCTTTGTTAACAAGTAATAAAAGCCATTGCATTGATTAAACTCAAACCTACAAAATCGCCTTTATGGCATATCCCTTTATTATTTAATTGGTTAGAAACCACTGTTTATAGCACCAATTCGCTTTTTGATATATACATATAGAAGAACTGCATTAATTTTGCTCTTAGCATCAGGTCCAAGAATACATGACCTTACCTTACTAGACATATCTCAAAACAACTGCATAGAAGAAGAGGACATCATTGTGCTGTGGTCCAGGTTTGGATAATAACAGATTCAAGCCATTACAGGCAGTCAGGATGGTCATTGGTGAAACACCCAAATGCCCTGTACATATATGTCCTGTAAGACATATCAAACAATTAATTTAGACTTCGCAGCATAGTCGGGTAAATAGTAATATATCCAGTTTATTTATTTATTCCTCTTAAAGGGTAAGTTAAGCCAACTACTAGAACCCTAATTGCAGGATGGGTTAAAATTGTTTTTAAAGCAGTAGGCATAAGTGCACCACCAGGGAGTATTAGAGCTGCAGTAGCATTCAAAGGCTGGTGGAAAAATGTACATTGTAATTGAAGAAAGACTAAAAACAGGCAATTGGAAAAGTGATAAAACTTTAAGAAGATTTTATTTCATTGCAGGGAAATCATTCAGAAAGATAAAAATGAGGATTTACTTAGATCAAATTTCTCATGTGTCTAGAGTTTATATTTTAATTGATAATTACAAATATAGAATTGATCTTAATTAGCATCTACTGTAGATGCACCTTTTTTATAATATTGATTGTTAATGATCATGAGACTGAGTGCCAAATTATTATAATATCTTAATTAATAACATTTTGTTTATTGTAGTAGTAGATAACCATACTACATAATAATATATAACTATATAAATGAGTCGTTTATAATTCTTACTTATATTTTGTTATATAATGTTAGAAAAAATAATAATTGATTATTAATAAGAATAAATGTTTAAAGTATGAGAAACAATTCTTGGTATTTTACACATTTATATCCAATTCACATAGCGTTTGCAGTTACCATCACCAGCAGATATCAAACAAGTCTTCACATAAACGCTGTGTCTTTCGACTAGGCATATAATAGGACTGTTTTACATTAAAATAAAACAGTTATTATGTGCCGAAAGAAAGACACAGCGTTAGAGCAAGGGCCTGGCTGGTGAGTGAAGACACTATGAAGTGAATCAACGGACGCGCGGGAAGGACGCAGCGCCCCTGCCGGATGGAATTCATGGTAACTTCAGTAAACAGAGACAAACAGGTATGTTTTTAACTAAATATGCTCCTTGATGGCAAGATCATAGACAGCTTCTTCACATAAACGCTGTGTCTTTCTTTCGGCACATAATAACTGTTTTATTTTAATGTAAAACAGTCCTATTTTCTAACATTGTGTTTTCATGAATTTTAATGTATAATAATGGTGGATTGTTAACCGTTTAGTGTTCGTGAAGAGGTCCGCGTTAGGTTTCAGTAAAGAACCACATCTTTACTGAAACTAGAAAAAAAATCATTTATCATCCTTCATTAACCATTTATTCATCAAATAATCAACCACCTGTCATCCATCATAAATAAAATGAAAAAATACTGAAGACTAGGCTGTATGATTTAGATTCCTTTGCCTTATCCCAAAAGAGAAAAAAAAAATGTTTATCTGTGACCTGTGAGTATTTTTTTTAGTCACAGGCTGTGACTAATTTATATAACAAAACAATACAATAATTGTATTAAATGATTTTTATGTTAAAACACGGTATTGACGACATAGGAGTGTTAGTATATAATTCAATAAAAAATAAATTAAATAAATACTCAAGGAGAAAATAGAATTAAATAATATGAAAGAGTTAAAAGATTTGTTACCACCAAATATTTATGAGGTTATAGGCCAAGCCGGTACATTAACAGTGAGACAAATAATTATTCTTTCTGTTTGGGACATCAAAAAGTCAACAAACTTATGCTTTGATGATATCTTGCTGCTAAAAAATATTGTCACAAACTATTTATGTCCTACTAGCAGCACAGGAAATAATTTAAAAAATAATTATAACAATATACCTACATTATCGACAGGATGTGATGACTTAGATAATTTACTGAATGGTGGTCTTCGAAGAGGTACAATAACAGAAGTTTTTGGCGAAAGTGGATGTGGAAAAACTCAATTAGCTCTTCAAACAACATTGAAAAACTGGGCCAGTGGGTCTGTTTATATTTGTACAGAAGATTTATTTCCCACAAAAAGATTTGAGGAAATGAAACAATATGTTTTTAAATGTTGCCCAAAAAATGATTATGGGAACAATGTATTTGTGGAGCATATAACTGAAGTAAATGATTTATTGTCTTGTTTAAGGGTGCGATTACCCAATTTATTGGCACACAATAAATTATCTCTTATTGTAATTGATTCTGTTGCAGCACCTTTTAGATGTGAAAGTACTAATTATATAAAGAGAGCAGAAGATTTGAGAGAAATGGCTATTTCATTGACTAAAGTGGCTCAAGAATATAATTTAGCCATTCTTTGTATAAACCAAGTTACCACATCCTTTGAGGAATCACTTAATGTATTGCCGTCACTGGGATTGGCATGGTCTAACATGGTTACTACAAGGCTAATGATAAAGAAGACAGTAAGAATAGCTGATGCCAAACACTTAGAAAAAAATGATTCTAAGCTACTTACTTGTAAACATAATACTTTTATCAGAGAACTTCATATTGTTTTTGCTCCTCATTTGCCACAAAGAATTATTAATTTTGTTATTACTTCAAGTGGTGTTTGGTGTATTCCAGATTAAAACTGTTATTATTACAGATATATAAGATTTCTTATTCATTCTTGACTACAAATTTACATATTATTTATAGAGACACTATTATAAGAATAAATTATTCTATTGTTATGGCAAATATTTTTATATTGTTTTATGGTTTTACACATACATATATATATTATGTACCTGCAAAGCAATATAAAGCAAAATGAAATAAAATTTATATCCTGTATCAATGACATATTATTATAGTTTATATATCATTGTCCTGTATACATTTTATTTTATATGAAATGGTGTTAAAATTTAAATTTGCTTTAAGTAAATAATATATATAAAGAAATAATAATAATATAGTCATGCTGTCAACATTATTCCCGTGACCCTGGCATGATGCAAGTCGGCCGAAACGTTGGGTTAAAAAAAGGTATTAATACCTCAAATAATTACACGATTTAGACCCGTTGTCTATAATAATTCAAATAATAATATACATAATTATTATATGAATTTATGACAGCGCCGTCTGGGCATCCCGGTATTGCAATACCTGCGGTATTGTCACGTTTGTTGTTATTTGTATTAGAGATTGATTATATTCTATTTTTAGTATTTGTTGTTATAGCGGCAACTGAAATACATGGATTGTGAATACATCATCATCGCGGGGCAGAGTGGCGTTTCCCCGACCCGAATACCAGGCACTCAGTCCATCCGACCTACGCTGCGCGGCGGTACTGTGTTTAGTTGCTGTCAATAATATTTTTTTAATAATGCGTTCTACATGTGCAGTTTTCGGTTGTTTGTCGGCATCGTACAGCAGCAATAATGGAAACTTGAGATTTCATCGATTTCCAAAGGATGAGAATCGGTAAGTACCTACCTCCTAAAACAACAAGTGCGCTATCCGCGACGCTGTGAATTTTCTGTTTTGATACGGTTTTCACTATCGTTAATCAATTTCTAATAATGTATGTATTAGTAGGTACTTTCGTAGGTGATTTCAACCTGTGTTTTATTTATTCACTTCGGCCTGTCGATGTTGCGACGAATCAACATTAAACCGTGAACGTATGTATTAGGTATCTTGCTAGAAATTAATAAGTACTACTACTAATATATGGATTAGAAGTTAAATTTTATTATCCTGTAAGAACGTAAGTCACTCCCGACAAACAGGTAAGCAGTTTAACGGGAGAAACATGACGTTAACAATATTGTAATACTTTTCGGATTAATAAATAAAAAACTTGTAAAATGTTTTTATGACAACCCTGAGCTATGCTATACCCTGTGCTCGTGCTCATACAAAGGAGTGCGCGCACTATTAGAATTATTACATTAGGCTATTACTAAGTCTTCGCTGTCCCGTCGGTCCGGAAGTCCGAACAGCGGAGGCTTAGCAACCCATTGGCACCTTTTTGTTTATATCAAGAAAATTATATATAAAAAATATCATTAGTAGGTACATTGTGGTAGTACCATAGGACTTAAAAAAAGAAAAATTGGTTTTGCGTAATCTTCTACGAGCGGCGAGAAAGTGAAACGTCATGTGAGCAATTTTGTTGTAATTTCTAAAATTAGTGTCGATAATTTTAATGTAATCATAAATAATGGTGGATTATTAACCGATAACTTAGTATTCATCAACGTGCATGGGTGTTGGCACATGAAACAAAACTGTGCAACGTGACTCAAATTCGTCCAAGATGTCCGCGTTAGGTTTCAGTAAAGATCTTTATTGAAATTAGGAAACATAAAACATTTATCATCTTTCTTAAAACCATTAATTCACCAAATCATCAATCATTATCAGTTTATCACTTAGCATACTGAAGGCCTGGCTGTATGGACTACATACCTTTGTCTTATCTCTAAAAAAAAGTTATCTTGTACGAAGCTGTCAGTGATGTCGTCAGACACGATGTTGTGTCACTGTCATCAAATTTGATGTTGCTAAGCTAGGTACCTATTGGGTACTGCAATGGTACCTACATACTATAATATGGAAGTCATAGCATGCTACTTCTATTAGGCTGTTATTAGGAAGTCTATATCATTTACTTACGTGCCTATCTTCTTGTTCCTCTAGTTCAGGTAGCAATTAGTGTCCATTTTGCTAGCTGATTTCATCTTACCCGAAATAGGTACCTATCTAGGTTAGGATTTGTCTATTTAATAATCTGAGGCTCGAAATTTACAAGTTTATGTTAGGTACCTATTACATAAAATTATTTATTAATCATACATCGAACTTATGTTTTATATTACTTCACACAGATAACACCAATGCTTACAGACCGAATTATAAGCGGTATTCGCTCTATAGCGATACACTTTCACCCTACAGGGTCGAAGCCTGCGCTCAATGCGAGTCGATCCGCGATTCGACACGCTAGTGTTTCTACGACCTCGCCCAGTAAGAGGAAAATGGTGTGTTATTTTACTTACATGACGTGATTTTATTTGAAGTATTTTTTTTATAATTAAAAGGGATTCTTGTTTTGTAGGCGGACAAATTAACTCAAGAAGACCGCGATACACAACTGCAGCCTCTGTTGCAGTCTGGTTGGAAAGTACAGGCCAATCGGGATGCTATTGAGAAGGAGTTTCAGTTCAAGAATTTTAACCAGGCCTTTGGCTTTATGACTAGAGTAGCACTGCAAGCTGAGAAAATGGATCATCATCCTGAGTGGTTTAATGTCTATAATAAACTCCAAGTAAGTAAATATGCCTCTTTAATCATTCGTTTTGTAGCTGGCGTGGATATGTTGATTCTTCAGATTTTTTAGTTAACTGCAACTTGGGGTGTGATAAGATTTTGTTTTTAAATTTAGTTTATTTGTTCACCAAACAAGGACCTGTTGCATGCCCGTGTGCAAAATATTTATTCTTTAATGTAGCTTCACTGTAACTAATTCGCTTTTTTTGTATTGGACTCAGGACTCGAAACATACAATATACAATGGACTAAGTTCCTAATTAAGTTAAAGTTAAGTCTTGGAGGGAATAAAATTATGTGC
Source organism: Craniophora ligustri (assembly GCA_905163465.1). Classification (NCBI taxonomy): domain Eukaryota; kingdom Metazoa; phylum Arthropoda; class Insecta; order Lepidoptera; family Noctuidae; genus Craniophora; species Craniophora ligustri. Next base: position 8,633,202 of record LR990972.1, read on the forward strand.
CAGATTATATTTCAAATATAGTATTAAGTCATAAATAATTTAAGTTCCGAAAAGCAAGAATTAGCTATTATTTAATTTATATTAAAGATTGCGTAGTTAGTTACATTTTGTAGATTTAACTTATTATTAATGACTATGTATATTCAGGACATGAAAGAATAATATGAGTACCACTATAAAAATTATACACATAAATACCTACCTATCAAGAAACTAATTAGACTGTAAAAAAACCATTGTTATTTTATAGGTACCTACTCACGACATGCCACAGCGACGTTAAAATATAATGAATGACCTTATATTATTATCAACCGAATTATTCACCATTTGTTTTATAATTGCAAACAAATAATAAATTCATTTAATCAAGATCATTAATGTTTCATTATTTGTTTTAAAAATTAACAAGTTAGTGAAAGTATACTTTCTTTAGCAATTAATGACACACTTTCAGAGAATATAACCTAACGGACGCGAAATTCGAAAAAATATATACCTTTCGTTTTTCAAGGTTTTGAAACACTTTCTAAATTGCCAATCTGTAAAAACTAAAAACCAGTGAGTGCATTAAATCACGACTAAAAAGTTTAATTTGTTACAGGTAACTTTATCTTCTCATGACGTTAATGGATTAAGTAAGAGGGATATTACAATGGCTACATTTATGGATAAGAATTACAACTAAACTGCTTTTAATAACTATGATACAAAACTGTTATATTGTGCGAAATTAAAGACAAATAAGGACCTACCTAAATAAATACATGTTGTATTGAGTAATCATTTAGTTTCATTTGCGGTCTTTTAAAACTAAGTAGGTAGGTATGTTGTTTTTGTCTTTAAATGAACAACAGTTTAATTCAAGTTGTCAGATTGAACTATGAATGATTTATTCATCACTATTACATACTACACTCCTGGTTAAGCAATCCCTTTCAGCAATCAAGTGCTTCCGCAGTAAAATGAACATCCTGCAAACAACCAAGAACCTACTACTATAACGAAAGATCGATTGATCATGCAATGAATCGCTTATCCTAGTCACGATAATGAGGCACATCGGTCATAGGTACTTGATAAGTGTGTAAAGTTTAATAAACCAATGTTTTGAAGTAGGTGCAAAAGTTGAACAAACAGGAGAAACTGAATAAAGTGTGTTGAAAAAGCTATATTACACAATTAAAGGCAATATTTTATATTTGATTATATCCTATCCTAGTCATTAACTAAAGTATTTCTAAAACGAAATGTTAATTTAAACGCACACAGTTTTCAATATGTTGTTCTACAGGGAAATGTCTTAGTACCATTTCTTTTTTATTATCTAGTAAAAGTCGTTGTAAACCTTTGCATGCGGGTGGCGCAAGACCGGTCGTTCTGGAAATCCTTGGGTCTAAAGGATGTCATTCTTTACTATAAATAAATTGAACACCCTTCAATTTATTTATTGGATAATATTACTGTGTTGTTTGTAAATAACCTCAGGAGATCTGAGATTACTATTTCTGGAAAGTGTTCGATTCATCGGCGAAGGTAATCTTTTGACAGAAAATAATAAACCATTAATTAATTAGCCAACTATTTATATTTATAAATTGTGTGCTACTTTGGCAAATTAAATTTATTTTAAACATGGCCGATTCAAATAAATAAATAAAAGTGCTTTATTAAATTACCAAAAGTAACTTTCAGTGAAAGAAAAACTGTATAGGTTGGTATGTATTTTTAGAGTAATTGTAACAAAATTGGTACGATGGCATACAGGCAGGGACTGCCTTATTCGGATTTCTATTTCTTGACATAGCAAGGACAAGTCCGTTTATCATTCAATGGTGCTGTTTCGAACACGGAAGTACACGGGTAGGTTTTTTCTATAATCCTCTTTAATTCCAGCGCATGTGCCAGGCCTTTTGTTTCCACCACTATCGTCATCTGAAAACAACAACTGATCAAAATATGACTCAATCAGAATAATTGTGATAGAAGGATGAGAATAAACTGTGATAGCCCAGTGAGCCCCAGCGGTAGGACCAGTTGACTGTGAAAGTCAAAGGTCTCGAGTTCGAACTCGCTGACTTTATCACATACTGAAAAGTGTGGTGAAAGAAAACATCGTGAGTAAATCTGCCAAACAACACTAGGTTAGCGTGGTGGATATAGTATAGGTGATCCTTCTCACGTGAGGGGAGACCCGTGCACACGACAGCAGTGGGATAGTAATTGAATGATAAATGATACCCTAAACACTATAAAAATAAAATAGCTACGTTTTCCTTGGTTAGATACTTCGACACTTATACGTAGAAAACTAGCACCTATTAATTTATGATAATAATTACTTATCTGCCTACTATTTGTCATCTTCTATGTGCTAACAAAACGAGCGACATCATTTTGTGATCCGAATTCCGATCCGATCAGTTTGGGACATTTAAATTTGCCAATACCTATGTCACTCTTTGAGTTCAAGTTCATGTTTGGGTGGTGCTACAAGCGGGTACTATATTATTTTAATATATTTACCTCTATATAATATTCCTCAGATTCCGTCCACGAATTATCTTGGAAGTGGCGGTGCAAATTGTATTCCCCCTTTGCGAGTAGATTCATTAAGTTAGCCTTTGCTGCAGGGTTGTTTCTTATACCAACCTGAAGATAAAATTATTAAGATAGCCGGAATGTATACATGCATGATATTTGGCTCTGTTTTAATGACGATAATATGCTAAACCTACCTATACATATACATATTTTTTTTTAACAAATTATATATACCTACCTGATTGATCTATGACCCGTGGTGCAGAATCCATCACATTTTTATAGCACTGGAATCTGCTCCACTGCCACTGCCCACCTTTATATATTAGAGCTGTCAGGAAGGCCCATCCTGTTAGGCTTTTATAAAAAAGCTACAATTACCCTACACCATGTTTATTTACTCAAAAATTACAATATTGAATTTTGGCTACTATCTTTCCTAAAACTGCACTGCACTAATTTATGCTTGGAAAATGCGTTGTCGCAGCGGCGTCCAGATCCAAACTGAATGTTAAACTTTATCAAAAAAATAAAGACGACGACGACTTGGTGGCGCAGTGGCTGAGCGATCGGCTCGGCGTCACAGGTTGCGGGTTCGATCCCCACACGGAGCAAATATTTGTACGTTCTGCAAGTAGTTGTTTCGGGTCTGGGCGTTTATGTATGTGAAAATATGTGTTTGTAAACGCACCCATGACACAGGAGAAAATCCTTGTGTGGGGCAACGTTTATTAAAACAAAAAAAACGCACTAGAACTAAAAATGCAATTCTGCACTTTATATGTAACAAACAATGGAAATATTCCTTAATTGCTGAATTCACCTTTATTACATAGAAATAAGGGTTATAACAGTAAGTCTAAATAAATAATTATCGTGTGTGTATTACACTCTCACCTTAAACTTGACTAAACGTCCTTCAGCAGCTAATCCTCTTTCCAAACAACGGTAATACATCATATTATCTATATTTCCTCCGGTAAGAATACACACCACACTATAACAGATTGTAAATAGGCTGTAAGTATATATTTTTCTTATACTGCAGTAGTTCTAATGGTTTTGGAAAAAAGTGGCTGTGAAATACGGACGGACGGACGGACAGACAGACAGACAGACATGACGAATCCATAAGGGTACCGTTTTTTGCCATTTGGCTACGGAACCCTAAAAAGAGAATAGATACCAAATTAAGCCTGGCCCCCAGTGGCGTACCTAACCCTATAATTATGTCGGTGGGGTGCTGACATGGTCCAAGTGCGAACCTTTTCCCACAAGATCAAATATATGCAGTCACCGAAGAGCGCATCAAAAGGTAGAATAACTACATCCAGAAGCTCAAAATCGAATCGAATATAAGACATCAGTCGTCCTAAATATAGGGCTTATTTAAATGCAATATATTTTACCTAGTATAACTAGTCAATATTTACATACGTTTTTAGTTTAAGTTCAGGAACGAGGTTTCCGAGAATAACAGCCAATGTACAAGCTCCAGCGCCTTCAACTACGAACTTTTCCCGTTCCGTTAAATGTAATATTGAGCGATTTATCCAATCATCTTTTACTAAAAGCTTCAAGAAATTTGTTAGTAATGTCTATTAGTATTAATTACATTCAAAACAATACAGTAACCGTATGATGAAATTGGATTAAATCAAAGCATGGGCGTTCCAGGGTTCCAGAGATATAATATTACTCTGATGTAGCTACCTACTATATTATGAGTTTGTAAATACAACAAACATCATAGTAGTTGGATAGACTCGCTCTACAAAATTGCGTGGGGAGTGGATGTGGATGGTAGGTGACTAAGTTTTCTGGCCGCATTTGGTTCGCTTCCTTTTTGTAGCAAGTACCCATTCAGGATGTGCTTACAGTCTATTTCTAGGTTTGAAATAGACAATAGAGTTGTGCACGGAAAATATTAAAATATATTGTATTATGTAGCTTTTGCAATAACTAACCAAAACAATATTAAAAATAATTTTACATACTACGTACTTATACCTACGTGCTACGTATGTATATGTAAGTACTTATACTTGGTATGCCTATGCATGCGCGTCGGTAAATAATTTAAAATATTATTTAACTTAAAAAAATGAATTCTAAAATCTTTAAAATGCAATTACACTGTTTTGTAAATTTTTATACGTTCGTTTGTAACTTTTTCTTTGTAGCTAATAATGAGATATTTACATTGAATCATTAATCTACCAGTACCATTTTATCCAAAAGTGGTTTCGCAGTGGCAAATGCGTTACAGCCAACATTATTCACAGTAAGCGCGTCTGCAGGGTTCGTTTGTACCGGTAATGTAACAGGACTTGGGCTTGTCAGAGACTTGTAAAATGTTGGCATAGCCTCTGCTTGAACACCCTAAATAAATATAGAAAGATAATAAATCAGAATTATTGACAAGTTTCAGTTCTACATAACCTAATTGGTTTAATTTACAAATATTGATAATTGTAAATTGTTTCTATTAAAATATGAACCAGGTATGTAATGTATAATAGTTTAAAGCATTCCCAGTTCCCACAGTATAAACATTATTTGTTTGCTCTGATATTTTTATACCATAATGCAAAGGTGGCAAACAAGTTATTACGAACCGCCTGATATTAAGCGATTATCGTTGCCTACGGACACAGCCTCTGGTGGTATTTAAAACACCAAAGTTGTCGCTCGTGCGCCTTTAAAAACCGTTTTAGGTTTCCTAAAAAAGGGGAGTTACTTAATTAACAGAAAAGGGCATTCCCATGCTGTCAGAATAGTTAGTTAACGAGCTCTAGCAATCTTACTGATTTGTAGAAACACAACTATTGTTATTTCACTTCGGTTTTCTGTAAGGTGAAGGTACTTCTCCAGTCGGGCAGCACAATATGTGCGATAAATCTCGCTATGCCCTACCTCTCAAAAATTGCGCGTTCATAACGATACTATTTATTCGAGCGAATAATTATTACAGAATCCGAAATAAATCAGGAATAATCATTTTCAAGTGATTTTACACAGCTATAGGTGTCAATTATTGTAAGATAAGAGTACCCCGAACTACAAGCACCTATTAACAGAAGAAGAGGCAGAAGTGTAAACTTACATAAACTAAAACAGAAGGTTTTTGGTGCTTGACGACTGTGGCAACGGCGGCGGCAAGTCCTCCGGTACCCACCGGCACTATCAATGCATCCAAGAACGGTGTGCTCTCCATGATTTCTAACGCCAGTGTGCCGTAACCGGCGAGTATGTGCGGATGATCACGCCTGTGTTAATTAAATACGGTTGTACGTAAGTAGATCACATAATTCAGTTACACCACGAAAGGTCTGGTAGTGTAATCAGCGAGCAACTGCCGAGGTTTGTGAAGGCGGTCTAAAACATTGTACTTTTGTGAAGTGACCACATAAAGTTATCATAGAAGAAAGCACCACCACGCCTCTGGTCCCTGAAAGTTTAGGCACAGGTGTACTAATGTACACCCACATCACGCCGGTACATTTTACGTCCCATGTAATAGAGGGTGAGCCTAATACCATCAACGACGGGCTCAAAATCAAACTCCGAGTTGCTAGCCACTAGACGAAAGAAGCAGTATCGGGTTCATTTAAAAAAATATATATTTTATTTTGAGTCTAAAGGTATCAAGACGTCCAGATAATCCTCCAGATTAGTCCATGCATGGACTGCTAATTTTACTAGAGGTTAACTAAATGTAAAAAATAATAATTGATGTATACCCGTTAATATATGTAAGTCCCTTATCTCTTGCTAAAGCGCGTGCATATTTTTGTGCTTCCATCAGGTTAGAACCTTGCACTATAACTTTTGCGCCGTACGTGTGGCATTTCTGCAATTTATCAATAGGCAGCGTCATAGGCATTACTACGATGATAGGGATGTTCATTTTTGCTGCGTGATAGCTGAAAGCAATGGCTTCGTTGCCTATCGATGCTACGACCACGCCAAGTTTTTTCTTGTCGAGTGGCAAAAGGTGCAAGGCATTTAAACAACCTCTCTCCTTAAAACTGTAATTGAAAAAAAAAATGTGTAAATACAGTCGAGTTCATTAATATATGGGCATGAGCATTCTAGGGTTCAAAAATAAGGATAATATAATTATTTAGTTGCAGATTCTTCTTCTACATAGTGTTTTTAGGAGAGAGTAATACTACTTACCTACCCGACCTTTGCATGAATTCTAATTTATATTGAACGTTTATACCGAAATCTTTTTGGGCGTGCGCCACCTGAAATTAATTAAAATAATACAGAAAACAATATAGTTAAATAGAACTGTCTAATATTGTGATCAATATAATGTTTTTAACTATAAAAGTTTTTCTAAAATGTCCCGAACTAACTTTTCAGACTTGTGTATGCTGCTTATGACGTTCTGGGTATCTAGTGTATCATTAGGTCCGACTTAATAATTGTCAAGATTTTGATTGGCTTAGCCAGATAGTTTTGAAAACCCTTTAATATAATTTATTTTTCATAGGACTTAAATAATATGATTGTGATGAAGACAATAATTAAACAGGTAGTGGGAAATTTATTCTTATAGTCTTGAATCAAGTTACTATTATTTATTAAATAAGTGTGTAATATACTATATGAGATCATATATATAATATACAGGGTGTCCGGTAATGAATGGATAACCTGTAACCTGGAAAAGCTGTGTAATAGCAGTCGTACTATTTATTGCTTATCTATCAGCTTATTTATCGTAATTTACTATAACAATAAAAAACCGATGTAATTCATTCATTTGTGATCGTGGTGTACAATAATGTAAAATAAGGTAACAAAAAACATCGATATTTTTTAAAGTGGCTTATCTTTGGTAGCATTTGTTTTATATTTTTTTGTATTTTTTTTTAATGGCCATTAGTTCTACTATGACCCATTTCAAGGTTATCCATTCATTACCGGACACCCTGTATATGAGACCGAAACGGCTTGATGGATTATTATGAAATTCTGTATGTATATTTGGTATGACAATCGGTCGTAGGCTATTTTTTACACTCCTGCATAATAAGGATGTCCCTAATCAGATGTTTTTTTCTCTTTTTTTGACAAAATATTTTTTTGTATTTTTTTAACAATTTTGCATAAAAAATACTTATAACCCAAAATGTCAATTATGAGTTGCCCTCTGGTGTAAAACAAAGGTATCCGAGTACCTACTCACTACTACTTACCATACATGGCGTACTGAGGACGTATGGTCGTATTCTTTGTGCTGCATCAACGATATCGTCATATTTAATTATTTTAGGACTATCTGGGTCACAATTTTCATCGAAATCTTCCTATAATTTAAATTATACGAGTCAGTAATTCAATGGTACATTTTGCTAATTATTTATAGGCAGTGAATTAGTGATATATACACAAGAGTCTTTGGACCACCACTATGCAGCTTACTTTCTTTTCTTTCTTTAAAAAACGTTGCCCCACACTAGGATTTTCTCATGTGCCGTGGGTGCGTTTAAAAACACATATTTTCACGTACACAAGCGCCCAGACCCGGAACAACTACCTGTAGAACGTACAAATGTTTGCTCCGTGCGGGGATCAAACCCGCAACCCGTGACGCACAAGCCGATCGCTCAGCCACTGCGCCACCGAGTCGTCAAGTGCTAATGTTTGATCGTTTCGTTCCGAGATCATATAGATGGTTAAGTAAGTACAGTATGTAGGTAACTACTTTTGCATATTGTATAACATTTTGAATAGATAACTTACATTTCTTCGAGACATTTTTACTGTGTATATTATATAGGGATGGTTTCGGGTATGTTTATTTTTTATTAGGTGCAAGTTATCCGTTTTTTATTTCATTATTTTGAATTTTATGGATTATTTACCAACTGTAAAACGTCAGATTTATGAAGGTACTTAGACTGTTTTTAACATATTTGTTGTTATTTGTCAATCGTGAAATTGAGTAAGAGCAACGCGGCCTCCTTTCTAACTACGGTCATGTCGTTTTTTATGAAAATAAATAAAGAAATAATATTAACCTTATTAATATAGTTGAATTAAACTTAATCTAGTTGATTTTTTGGTCAATAAGGCTCTGATTAACAATGTAGAAATACATGAGTTTTAGCACCATCAAAGTACGGATACTTTGATGGTGCTGAAACCATGGCTGAAACTAAACGAAATGTGTATTCTTAAAGTTGATGTTGGAAATGGCGGAGGTCATATACGGAGGACTTAAAGGTTATATCTATATTTATTATTATTTATGTTATAGAAAATTTCAATGCCGAATTGGGATCATAAGAACACAGCAACTTCAAACTTTGAGGCCAAGAAAATAAAGAGGCCGCATGTGAGGAAACTTCTTGGGATCGCAACTGGGGCTTCTTGATTCTTTCTTTCGTCAATGGGCCCGATGGGCGAATCTTATCTCGTAGCTTGGCGTACCAAGCTACGAAATAAGATGTTGTCATAACGGCTACGAAGCATAAAATATATCGGTGATCACTATGGTGATCACCGATATATTTTATGCTTCGAAAAAGTAAGTCGGTGATCACTATGGTGATCACCGACTTACTTTTTACACGAGCATTTTAAACAATAGGGGTTAAAGTATTAAATTGCCGTTTTATTGTATTATGTAGGTACTTCGAATTGACATGGAACCTTTTGTACACTGGTTTTTTAATGGTACCTATGAAGTTCTTCTCTTAAAAAATGTACAACATTCGATTATCGACTTTCAGTTGTTTTTTTTATTCACCTTAAACAAGAAAGATGGATACTTCGAAAAGTCGAGTGATTTTTGAATACAAGTTCCAACACGGAACTAACGCGGTAGAAACAACTCGCAATATAAACGTTGCGTTTAGAGATGACAACATTTTCGACTGCTAATTAACGCACCGTGCGATTTTGGTTAAAACGCTTTCGCGATGGAAACTTTGATTGGAAGAACAAAGCACTTGGAAGACCACACAGGTGAATAATAATGAATTGAAAGAAATGGTGGAAACTGATTCGAGCCAAACTACTCAGGAATTAGTACAACAAATTTAAAAAATATGAAAAATAGGTGCAACATGATTTGAGTGATTTGCAGCAAAAAACGCGTTTTGAATTTTTTGTTGCCTTGTTGAATCGATACAGAAATGAAGGCATATTGGATCGAATTGTGACATGCCGAACTCCGAACAATGGTAGTAAAACTACCATTATTGCTCCATGATGCCTGACACAATTTATGTTTATTCCGCGTATTGGGTTTAAAGAATCTTTATTCTCAAAAGAACGTTACAGTTCACTTATATGAGAAGTTAACAATAAACAAAAAAAAAATATGACAGGGTGACAATGCATGCAGACTTAATACAAAAACAATATGCAAAATTACAGAAACAAAACGAAACAATATTCAAATCAACGAGATTTATATAATTGTGCACTAACTGTGCACAATCCTACAAATAACAATATAACAAGTGGGTACATTACGTTTTAGAACTGGCCAACATATTAATACTATGAACGTCACTGTTTATACAAAAGGAATGTATATTTTGTCTTATATGTATTATGTTGGCATGAATATACTGTGATGTAATAGTCAAAATGCCAATGCCTTTAAAATGTTCCCTAAGAGATACACGAGCCCATAGCTGATATATATGGAATGAACAGCTCGCTTTTGTAAAATAAATAAACTTTTTATATCAGCAGCTCTGTCCCACAAAAGAATTCCTTAGGACATAATGCTATGAAAGTAACTAAAATAAACAAGTCGAGCAGTAAATTGATTAACGGTTTCTGTGTTTTTTATATTAATAGGTAACTTATTATAAATTTTGTGGGCTATTTCTAAACATTTCTATTCTAGGTACTGGTAGTATTAAATTATTTTTACGACGTTTATTTCCAACAAAAGTAAATTCATTATTGTTTTTCTTTACAAATTGCTATTTAGTAATAAATATTAATGTCAGTGACAACAAAATTCACACAATAGGTACAATGATTTGATTATGGTAGTAAAGCAAAAAGTTAAGCTTATATATGTTAACGGATATGTATGTAATCCGTCATTGTATACAATTCTTAGGAAATGTATGTAATTCCTAAAATCGCACGGAAATGTGTGAAATAAATTATATTATACTTACACATTACACATTTCCTAGGAAATCTATACATTTCCTAAATAGCAATCGGAAATGTAAAAGGGAATTTTTTAACTGCACCTCTAGAAACTCCACTGCATTTAGAAATTTAAGCAAACAAAATTTCTCCACTAATAACCTCCTGCATATCAAATAAATGTTAACGACAAAAGGAATAGGTAAAATCGGGAGGTGCCAACTCGCGCGCGCGAGTTTTACGCGCGCGAGTTGACGAATAAGTCCCGCAAAGTTACCATTTCGTGCTTTTAAATCTCTGGCTTCACGAAGTTCAATCTTAGAACCATTCGTAGGTTCCTATTCACTACAAGCATTCGTGTCAAATAACCACTTTACAGCCTTGCAAAACAAATAGTATTTTTGAAGAATATAAATAAAGGTTTTGGCTTCCATTTGGCTAATTTCATGGAATTAAGGTGAATGTGAAGCTGCTTGAGGTTTGAATTCTATAAATTCGAAAACGAATAAAAGTATTAAGTACTTAATACTTTTGTTCGTTTTCGAATTTATAGAATTTTATATTATCTTATACTTAAAGATATTTTTTAAACCAGGCAGATTTCGCAATGAGGTATTCAAGTCGTTTGAATTAATGTTAGGTGACAGAGAAGTGAAACGAGTGAACAAAAAAAAAGACGTGTGGCACTCGGAGACTGCCGCGGTAGAGCTAAAAAATGCTATGCAATACATAGCATTTTTTATCAAAAATAACAAAAAAAAACGGTGTTAAGAGTTTGATCATCGAATTTCGCGCGATGTACATTTATATAGATATAATATCGTATTTATATACTTTCTCTGCGCGGCATTAATGTGTATTACTTATACATAAAAAACAAAGGTACTAAATAACCAATGCCACCTAGAGGCGATTTGCAGACTAAAGAGACAAGCGTGATATTTCAAAAAGTCATTAAATGTCCTGCTATTCATCGATAGATGGCAAAACTAAAAAGTATCACCGCTGTGCCGGTCGGAGTGGGGGGTGTTAGGTTATTTTCGTTACGGAATTTCTGGATTCGGTCTCCACGCTCAAGGCCCGCGATAGAAGCTATGCAATAGCTTAACAATTTAAAGTTAGTAGTCAAGCACACATTATACCTCGTGTATGTGCTTTTGATTGTTTTATTGAACATTCAAATTATCTAACAATCATAATAAAACGACGTGAAAAATAAATGAGACAAAGTTTAATAGATAGTAGGCACTTATAAATAAAATTTTTCTGTCATTATTCTTATTAGCACAGTTATTTTTTTATTTTTTTTGGGAAACACGAACATGTTACTGTAGGTTCAAAGATCTCTTCTGAAAACTCGCAGGTGTTAGGGAACAGCTTCTCTAAGACATGTTTCAGTGTTCGCGCGTGATTCATGTCTCTTGTTTCACACTGAAGAGTCATCTGTTGAATATTAAAATACTATACTCGTGATAATGGATGCTGCAAAGGATAAGAAAGATCTGGATTATAATAATATACATATACCTAACGTCCGTGAAATTTAAAAAATGAGACCTCAGATTTTCAAGCCACACTCATTAATGTCAATTAAATTGAAGGGAGGAAGTAACTTACAGTAATAGTATTTAGAATATCAATATTTTTGTTAATGGCTATAATAATAACCTTAATTACTCGAAAGTTGCTGAATCATCAATGTAATATGGAATCTTAGGTTTTTCGAGTAATTAAAGTGTAAAATTTAATAAATAGCTTTTTTTCCATAGGACTTGTAGTTTTTCCTGCGGTGATCTCTCGCTTCCGGCTATGATTATATCCATGGTCGGGAGCGAGAGTCTACTGCGGATCGGAAGAGATGTTGTGATTTCTCTCTCCCTTTCCACCGCCTCATTCGTGCGCATGACTTGCTCGCTGTAAGAGGCAGCGGCATAAAAAAAAGGATCGGTTACAAAAATCTTATCTCAGAAATTGACAATTTCAGATAATTAAAAAGTGTTGGCATAAAATAGGTATTTATAAATAAACTAGCTGACCCAGCAAACGTTGTTTTGCCACATTATAGGGGTTGGTGGACTACCCCTAACTTTTAGGGGGATGAAAAATAGATGTTGGCCGATTCTCATAGATACCGGATAAGTACAAAAAATTTCATCAAAATCGGTCAAGCCGTTTCGGAGGAGTATGGCAACGAAAACTGTGACACGAGAATTTTATATATTAGATTAAATAAAACAAGATATATATAATCTATCTATATTATACTATATAGGTATCTATTTACATTAATTACTTGTCCAGACTGATTCATCAACGCATAGTAATTGCTGGTGCATTTTATGACATAACCTTCCATTAAGAACGGAATTTTGCTAATTCGATCCCTAAAGGGGATGAATATGAGCTGATGATGATGATGACGATCCCTAGGGGTAGAATAAGGGATGAATGGTTGTATAGAAATCCGTCGATTTCGAAATTTGACTCAAGATTTTGGTTAGAAATAAAAAATATATGTTTTTCAGGGCTTTTAAAAATCAAAGTTCTAAGAGGGCGAAATATGGGTTGAAAGTTTATATGGAAGTCCGTCATATTTAAGGTATAAAGAATAAAAGTTAACATTCAAGCTCCTCAGCAAAAATAAATGCATACGTGTTTCGTCTTTTTGGAAATTCAACCCCTAACGGGTGAAATGGGGAGGAGAAATAAGTACAACATTGCGTGGGTGAAGCTGTGAGCAACAGCTAGTATTACTACGCCCGTTTTTGTACAGTCTTTATGTATCTAATTAACCTTGCGTTGCTATTTCCGGATATGTAAATATCATGTATATAATTAATTGTTAGATGTTAAAAATTAAAATAAGGTTTTAATTCGTTTTAAGTGTTAGTGAAAGTGACGAGTTTATTCAGTTGTTTTTAAAAACCTCAATCAAAATTTATTTATCCTATCAATAAAGTTATTACGTGTCGCTCAATAATGGATTTTTATCTTACGTAGTTATCTAGTAACTTATCCTCCGTAAGCCACTCGCGTTCTACTTCACAGTAATTTATATTGCATCCTATGTTTTCAATAACTCTCAAAATTTTATTTCGTTCCTTGTAATTATTTGCTCCCACACGCACCTAGAACATGGTATATTGTATAAAAAAAACAAAAACATATTAAATAATTGACACATAAAATGTTATAAATAAATTGATCTGCAGTCCTTACAGTTAATGTTACAATTCGCCCCTCAACTGTTTTCGCCCGTGCATAAATTTCTATCAAAGGTAGGATACTTATATTGCCGCCAGAAACGATGCAAACCACTCTGAGGAGCCATATAATTTTTTATTAATAAATCGTTCCTATGACTAAAAATATGAATTAAACTTTACACAAAAACCTACTTTTTGCCTTGTAATTCTGGGACCAGGTTAGGCAAACACATGAGAGCTCCTAAACTGATTGCGCCTGCACCCTCTGCTATTAACGTCTCTTCTTCTGTCAGGTGCAAAACGGCTCGCGCGATCCAGTCATCGTGGACTAGAACCTAAATGTTATTTGAATAATTACTGTTTTGATCACTCTGTAAATAACAAATAATAACTTGAATGATAGAGAACCATTCATGGTAGCCCGAACATACCATTTTGTCAATTAAAGACTGAGCTGTGTGAAAAGCATTATCTCCCGGTTTGGCCACTGTAAGTGAGGATGCTAAACCTCTTTCAGGTTCTGTCTGGTATGGACGCTCGTTATCCATAGCCTTGAAAAAACTGCAGCTTTGGCCCGGTTGTATACCCTAGATAGATAAGGAAATACATGGGTAGTTATATTCAATTATAAAATTACATTGAATTAGGTATTTCGTACAAAAAACTCGTCAATGGCTATGACTAAGAATGTCAAACATACTTGTTCGTACCTACTTATCTATATTATCAAAAAGAAGAAATAAAATGTGAATAAGGAATGCCTTGAAAATATTTATAGGTACATGTAATCTTTAAATTTGCCGGGAAAAAAATACCAAAAAAAAAATAGTATTTGTGCAAGTCTCGTAGTATAAAATAAATTTTACAAAATTTCCTTCTATGTGGGTTGAAACGGGTGTTAGAGTTGGTATTCCCAAATTTAGGGATAAGTATATGAATTTCCTTATGGTCCCACTAGTTAAAAAAAAAAAATTACGTATATCTGAACTTCTGGTTTAATGTGTTTGATATATGCGGCGATGCCTGCTATCAGCCCTCCCCCGCCAACTGGCACGAGGATCGCGTCCGTGTTAGGCAACTGTCGTAATATTTCAATTCCGACGGTACCTGCTCCGGCTATCACGTTGGGATTATCGTATCTGAAATAATATTTGTAAAATAATATTCATTACAACTCACCGATGGCATAATGTAATCCACAGGTCAAGCGTAGGAGTTAAATAAATCCTACTTTTCAAGGAGAATTAAAAAATATAGGTGAACAACAAATTATGCGGAACATTATATTGGACGACGGGCTTTATCAAATCACAAAGATTCATTTAAAGGAATCAGAGTTCACAAAGAACAGTCAATAAAACAAAAACAAAACTGAAGATATCATCCATTACCCATTGAGGTAGGTACCAATATAGCCTTGCTCAGCTATTAATATAAATGCACGCTTCTTGGCCTCCGAGAGGGACGATCCATGGAGAACGACGGTTGCACCATAAGTCTGACATTGATACACAACATTTATACTAGTGTAAATAGGCAGGACAACTGTTACGGGGACTTCCGATAACGAACCTTGATATGCTAAGGCCTGTAAGAAGTAAAAGAACTTAAAGGTAAGCGTTATTAACGCTTTGATTAGAATTATTTATACAGCGATCAGTCTGTTTGAGAACAAATACAATAAAATATTAGTAGTGAATAATTGATCCCCCGACCCGAAATCAAACCTAATAAATCACAATTATAATTAAATACGCGCTCTTCTCGTTTGGCCCCTTGATACGATTGGTTTTCCTACTTTCTCTTCTACCATACCTACTTACTTACGGCATGTACTATTTGCGGCGCAAAAGGAAGTAAGCTCTTTGCTCTTAGGCTAACGTAAAACGTACGTCATAATCTAATTATGGTTATACACCTGGTTAAGTGAGACATCATGGGACCTGCAAATTTGTTTAATTTGTAGAGGTATTCCACTTAACCAGTGTTTCAGATATCCAGGTATAAATAAATATCTGTCTCATTTACAGAGGGTTTCATTTACTTACGAAGTTGCTAGACCCATGTTAGCAAACACTGTTCGAGTTCAGGATATCCTGATAAACCTACACGTTTTAGTTTTCCTTGTACTTCAGAACAATGTGATTGAATTTTATCTTTATTCGGAATTACAATAATTCAGAAGTACATACATAGACTAGATTTTGGCACATTAAATTTGAAACAGACTTCATCGAGTGTCCTCCCACTTTCATAAACGGGTACTAACTTCAGTTTATTCAAAATTGCTTACGTACTTAAGTGTAAAATTTGCGTAAAAATAAGTAAGTAAACTAACAAAACGATATTATCTCAGTTACAGAGGTTAATGCACATAAAATTCACTCGCCGTCTCAGTTATAGAAGTAATTATGACGATGAATCGAAAGAACGAATCCCAGTTATAGAGGTTTGCTTCGTCCAACTAGCAAAGGTAATTCAGTGCCAAAGTGTTGGGACCTCAGCATGAGTTCCAGTAATGTAGGTTTCTCACTTATCCTGGTCTCACTTAACCAAGTTTCACTGTGTTATAAGTAATTGGGAACTACTGGTAGAAACAGTGATGTAGAAGCAGAATTATAAATTGATTGTTGTTACATTACCAACGCCCAATTTCCCAGAGAGGCCGTATAAACACCTCCACTACGTTCCTTTTCGGATAACATTAGTAAGGCATAAATTGCTGATCTCTCATGGAAGCTGTGATGAAAAAGAGGTGTCAACAAAATATTGAAAATTTACTTACGATTGTTTAGCTATCTTGTATACAATTAGTTTATAATACCTCCCAGTTTTGTGACTTGTCTCCAGTTTGAAGTAAAGTTCAATATTAAATTGTTTGCAACACTTTGATTTCTAAAAACAAAAAGTTTAAGTTTAATTTACATAAAATTAATAACATGGCACCCATGGTCACTGGCAAATTGTACCTGATCTGACTGTGGAGGCTGTAAATGGATCTAAAATGTCGAGATTAATAATAAAAAATAAATATCCAAGTAATAGAATATATTTATGCTTCATCATCATCATCATCATATCAACCGTTAGACGTCCACTGCTGGACATAGGTCTCCCCCAAGGATCGCCACGACGACCGGTCCTGCGCCACCCGCATCCAGCGGATTCCAGCGAACTTAACCAGGTCGTCGGTCCACCTTGCCGGGGGCCTACCCACGCTGCGTCTTCCAGTACGTGGTCGCCACTCGAGAACCTTCAAGCCCCATCGGCCATCCGTTCTTCGAGCGATGTGCCCTGCCCACTCCCACTTGAGTTTGTCGATTCTTTGGGCTATGTCAGTGACCCGGGTTCTGCTACGGATCTCCTTATTTCTGATTCGATCAAGCTCTCTGAGTGACAGTGAGCTTCCTAATAAGGCCCATTGTTAGCGATCAGGCGAGCCCAGGCCCGCTGGGGCCACTGGGGCCAAGCCACCCTCCCCTCCATGGATGAAAACAAGTCTATTTCCTTCCCCTGGACTCAAACTATCTCTAGGTACCTATACCAAATTGCATCTAAATCTATTCAGCGGTTATTGCTGGTTCTCAATTAATTTCAGTGTTGCCACTTACTCCACATCTGACAAGTACATTACTGCACAAGTTTGCACATTTCTGCGCTATCCACCTTGCACTTACCGCCCTTTCGGGTAGAAGTACATCTGAATGGTATTATCATCATCTGGTTATAGCGTGAAGAGGTAGTAGACAGACAAAAAGACGGACAGACAGGCAGACACTTTCCCATTTATAATATTATTAAGGAAGTAAGGATACATTTTTTCATTTGCATTTTATTTGAGTTAAAAATACTATTTGATAGATTATAATTACCAGGAGCGGAGTAGGATTGACAATATCTTTGAGAATTTCATCTGCATCTTTGACATGCCGGAAATGTAAAGTTTTTGGATGATTTGGATTACACCATCGGTCATATTCAGTGTCTGATTGATTCTATAAAAGATTTTTGTATTTAATGTAAAGAATACATATAGAAAATACTTTATTCTTTTATGTCCTTGATAATATGATCGCTATAAGAAAACGATGGTTGGTGATCTAGTAGGTAAGAATAAATTTTGGGCTCATTAAAAACTTGTTGAGAGACCTGGAATCATTCATATTTTTACAGAAAATTATGAATGATTCCAGATCATAGTAAAAAATATAACTGCAGCTTACTGGACACCATTGATTTATCTTGTGGCCATCACGCTTAGCAAGTAGTGCAGGAGATTGGCCTAGAGATTCTCTGCAATCTGGCGGAGTGGGCAGAGGGAGCGGCTGTTTTGGCATTATAACGTTTACATCTTACTAAATAACATAAGTGAATACTTGATGCAAGGACATTTTAATAACCTTTAGTGTATTCCTGTAATATAAGCAGTATTTATTTAGTAGCATTAAGCAACAAAATTAATTCTGACATTACACTAGTAATTTAAATATCTAACAGAGAAAATCTTTAGAAAATCTATATTGTCAATTTATCACCGTTGACTTGTGTTGTGACAACAGTCAACAGCCACTGTCGTGAGAGTCATCAATTGATGCATTGAACCGCTGCTGTACTAAATCGACTAACAACATAATATATGTACTCCTATCATATCACACCCTCAACATATTTTTTTTTAATAAACTACAAGTACATATTTTTTACGGATTTCTTTGCTATAAGTTTTATATTCACGTAAGTTTTGATTTGTTTTGCATTTATATATACTCACGCCTTTTTCCCATGGGGGTAGGCAGAAACTACAGAATGCCACGCGCTACGGTCCCTGCATACCACTTTTGCCTCGTCCACATTCATACATCTCGTCATGCACGCACGCCGGTTTCGAGTACTGCGTACCTGACCTTATATATACATAGTTATATATATATATATATATATATATATATATATATATATATATATATATATATACATATATATATATACTTTTGCCTCGTCCACATTCATACATCTCGTCATGCACGCACGCCGGTTTCGAGTACTGCGTACCTGACCTTATATATACATAGTTATATATATATATATATATTTGCCTCGAAGTTGATATCAATGCTTTTGATTACTAAACTAGTTTTTATATTGACAAATGTTTGAAAACTCACATAGCTTGGTGCAATGCAAATCATACAAATAAATAAAATTTAAGAATCTGTTTGTAATTTTGAAATTAACAGCTTTTCATTAAATGAATAATGAAAGTATATTTTGTACTTACATAAAAAACCAATTTTATTTCTCTTGTCCGTCTGTTTGTTCCAGCTAATCTCTGAAACGGCTCGATCGATTTTGAGTTTGACGGGATTTCCACTAGTACATTCTTATGTTATAAGTATAACTTGATTTAATATAAGAAACGAATAAGCGTTTCGCGGGACTAAAACTGCGTGACGAATTGACAATTTAAAAACATTTTTTTTATTCTTAGTACATTATTATAACTTCACAGGTTTGGCTAATGGATAAATTACATCATTGAAAGTATAATTTGAAACCTATAAGAACATGCGTCATTACGTTTGTAAGGTTGTCTTTTTGGAACGAAGTTCCTTATCGCGCGTTGCGAAAGGGGTCTAGACGGAGTTGTAACGACAGTTTTTGCTATAACTAGTAAGCTATTGTAAAAAAAAATACAATTTTATTACAATGCCTTCACTAATTAATCGAAAGGAACTTCGTTCCATCCGGGTGTCCCTTGACACCTCTCAAGTTTTTATTCCCGTCATAACTCTTGGGTTGGCAGGGTGAAACAGGCAGGTGTAAAACGTGTAATATGCACCGGTCTGGTTAATACTTTCATACTTTTCTGGCTTAATAATATCGATTGGTGTGTAATAATTTATCTATTAACCAAATTGGCGATATTACAAAAAAAATTTTTTTTTTAATCATGACTGCTTTTTCTTAGACAACCCACTTACAATATATTTAATTTGATATAAAATATATTGTAAGTTCCGAACTGGTTATTATTCATTAACCAGTTCGGTGACGGTCGTTCTTAAAGGGATCTCGTACTAATCGTATTTCAGCTGGACGTAAACTACGCGACGAAATTTTAGCGAAAGTATGTTTTTAGGCATCAATCATCTGATGATGATTGATGTTGCTGATGCAACGCGGTTACTTATAGGCCGACCCGTCTCTAGCGTCGATTCCGTTAGGATTTATACAAATTGAAAATGTTCTTTGAATGCTTTTATTCTTAATTCCTTAACCATGGCAAAGCAGTATATAGGTTAATACTGATCTCACCTTATAGATAACGAATGACGAAGACTTGAATTTGCTCTGATTTAGATAGGTATGAAAAAATATTTCATTTCATGCGGTTTTTAGTTTGTACGATCACGATTATAATCATATCATAATTATAATCTTCAATGCAATCCTAGAGGCCAAACAAAGCAGTAGGTTTTATAAACTAAATAAATTAGTTATTAATATAAATGTTTCATATTTATTAACATAATGGGTCAAGATAAACAAGTGTTTGATTATTACTAAACAGTAGGTTCTTTTGATTAGTGTGAATGATTAATTGATATTTTTGAATAATGTTTAGGTTTATTTCTGCATGCACACGGGATTTGGCGCGAGACATGGGCCGCGTCTTGCTCCCGCCATCTTGTCAGCCTGGTCGTCCATATCCAGGAAGTAATACTCTTTGTAGTGTTTTTTTATTTTCTCTATTAACTCCTTAGTATGATCCCATCCCCTGGTTTCGACAATCACTTTTAACTGAAAAATAAATGCTTGTTTACATATAAAGGTTGGAAGTCAGTAAATGCAATTGCATTATAATTACAATTAGCAAATTGTAATTGTAATGCAATTGCATTTACTGCATTTACATTACAATTACAATTAGCAAATTGTAATTGTAAAACACAGCAGCAGCATTGCAATGCTGCTACTGTAGCCGCATTGCATATTGTAATTGAGATATAATGACGTCGAAAAAATGTTGGCAAGACCTATATTATATTTGACGACCCGTTTAGCTCAGCAGTAGTTAACGCTGCCTGCCGTGCTATGGGTTCCGGGTTCGATAATGTCCGGAAATATTATTATTATTATATCTATTTATTATAGTGTATAAGTTACTTTATACATTGTGTTCAACATTTCCCAATAACAATAGCAAAAAACACTTGTCAAATGAGTAAATAAAAAATCTCACCTGAACCGTGAAAACATTGCCTTTAACACATGCTCGCTCCGGCACGCAGTCTCGCATGGTGAGACCGAGGCTCGCGACAAGAGAGCAGAGGCCTGCCATGCCGCCAGGCCTGTCCGACACAATCACTTTGAACTGCACCAACCGACCTTCCACCGCCATGCCTCGCTCCAGGGCTCGCCCTAATGTCGTGCTGTCGATATTGCCCCCAGACAAGACGACAACAACTCTGATAAAAAAAAATGCGGCATGTAACTAGGTTCTATACAGGCTGATTTTTTTAGGTGGGCATTCATGACCAAATCTGAAACCTGAAAACTGCGCGAAATACTGATAAGTCGGGCGCTGATTTCTATGAAAACTGAAAATGCATTCTTGGAGATAAAAAAAAAATGAGTTTTCTTGGCTGGGAATTAAGCCCAATTATTTGTGCATAGAAATTCACCTTGTAAAAATGGTTACAGGTGGCAAATGTGAACGTAAACCGTTATCATATTGATAGTTAGTTATACAGTTATTAACTTGATTCTACCTATGTCGGAACAGTTTTACTCAACGTTCATCATTCCGCGTTCATCAACGTGTTGCAAATACTAGATGATCGATGCATCATTTTTCTATACACCTGTACATAGTAAGTAGATATCATGACTCTAGTTTCTAGCACAAACGCCCATACTCATCACGCACTCATTACGCGTATGTTTGGGTTCGAATCCCGATGAAGTTTGCTCCATCGGGATTCGAACCCAGACCTTTTACCTCGTTAATATTCAGTCTAGTAAGTATTTTTCAGGAGTTTTCATCGAAACCGAAATAAAACTTTTGTTTCGGTTTCGATGTTAATTTATTAAGATACAACAGAAATGATATTCAAACTTGCAATCTGTATTATTCAGTTCAAAATCATATAGATATTTTTTTATATTACATACTTTTTCCCTTTCAAGTTTGGGAACAAGCCAGCCATAAGCGCTGCGGCACCAACAGCACCAGATCCTTCTATAGCAAACTTTTCCTCTTCAACGATATGCATGATTGCACGAGCCACCCAGTCTTCTTTTACCACGACCTAATAACCAAAAATTATTTCTTTTTTACGAAGTAACATAGTTGAGTCTAGATTTAGATTAATTGAATTACAGTTAATAATTACCATTTTGTCAACTAGCCCTTTGACGTTATAAAAAGTGTTAACTCCAACTCTATTAACCGCTAATCCATCAGCAATTGTCGAGCCTATTTCAATAAACACACGGTCGTTTTTCTTGAGTGCCTCTACCATACTACATGTTTTATCAGTTTCGACTCCCTGGAAGAAAGACCATTGAAAGTTTTTCAATTAATATCATTATGTTAAACTAGATTATTTTTTAATGAGTTTTAAAAATCGCTAGATAATTACATAAACCTCCGTGTCAGGTTTGAGATGTTTTATAGCTATAGCAGCTCCAGCTAACAGACTGCCGCCACCGCATGGAAGCAAAACTGCTTCCACATTAGGTACTTGCTCTAGTATCTCAATGCCTACGGTACCTTGACCCTCAATTATGTTAGGATGGTCGAAACTGCAAAGCAGAACAATAAATAAGACTTACTTAGCCATTTCTCTACAGTGTCTAAAACTATTCTGAACAGACAGTAGCTAACTTTAAAACATTTTTTTTTCAATCTTATAATGAACTAATTTATTTATTTCAATAGGCTTAAGTGGTTAGATAATAGCAATTATATTTATTTATATGGCCTACTTAAAAATGTTGAGATTACCGTACCCGTTAATGTAAAGCATTTTCTTCTCTTTGGCTATGGTCATAGCAAATCTCTTTGTTTGTGCCATGTTTGAACCATGCGATATTACCTTTCCGCATAATTTTTCTGAATTATTTTTCTTTAAAATGGGAGCATAAGTAGGCACGACAATTACGTTGGGTATGCCCATTTGAGTAGCGTGGAAGCCAAGAGCTGCGCCGTGGTTGCCTGCACTAGCGCTTATCACACCATATTTCTTTTGTTCATCGTTTAGCAATAATAAGGTATTGCGTACTCCACGCTCCTTGAAACTATTAAGTTGGTTAAATAGTTACAGCTACTGAGTAGGAAGTGTTATTTGTTTTCTTTTAAATATTAATTAAAGATAAGAATTATGAGATTTAAATAGATCTACAATTACAAAGCAATAGTACACAGTCAACATTAGCATTTGCAATTCAATACATGCTAAAAGTATTCACCGCTGAAATATCTAATGTACCTACACTCACTTCCGCCGGTATGTTTGTATGTGTGTATGCGCCATAAAAGCGAGCTTATTTCCATCAACGGGATACGAATCAAAACTTCGAGCTGTTACTAAGAATTACATAGAAAAACCCAATAACACTGGTCGACCTAGAAATCGACCCCAAGCCATTTTCCTCGGCAGTCGCACTTTACGTCTACAAGACCAACGGGGCAGTTAACTTATACAATATTATTTATATATTACCTTCCTGTAAACTGTGCAAATTCATGTTTAAAGTATATTTCCATTCCCAGTTTCTCTGACATGTGAGCCCGCTATAATTGGAAAGAAAATAAATTACGTGCTTCAAAATATAACTACTTTATACGGATTTTATCGAAAGCCTGCCTCAGCAAAGTTGTACTTAGGAACACTAGACCAATGATACAGCAATGATGATATTTTGAATTTGGTTGGTTTATGAAATAATAGGGTTAAAATATGAAATTGCCGTTTTATTGTAATAGGTACCTCGAATTGACATATTACCTTCATGGTTTGAGATTTTTGAGTGAAACTTTTTTCACAGGGTAACTGAAGTCCTTCTTTTAAAAAATGTGTAATATTCGATTACCGACTTTTAGTTGATTTTTTTATTCAGCTTAGATAAGAAAGATACGAGTTCCGACGGCAGAAACAGCTCGCAATATCAATGTTACGTTTGGAGAGGGGACTGCTAATGAACGCAGCGTGCGATTTTGGTTTAAACGCTTTCGTGATGGAAACTTTGACTTGAAGAACGAACCACGTGGAAGACCACCCACACAGGTGTATAAAAATTTATTGAGAGAGATGGTGAAACCCGATCTGAGCCAACTACCCAGGAATTAGCGGCATGGTTTAACGAACCAACAATATTGACTCATTTGCGTCAAATCAATAAAATATGAAAAATGACTGTGTCTCATGATTTGACTGCATGGTCTGCAGAAAGAAACGCGGGTTGAATCTTGTTGTTGCCTTGTTTAGTCGATACAAAAACGAAGGATTCTCTGCCTAACCTTCGGAGACGACAGGCGTGATCGTATGTAATAAATAGTTTGAACAATAAACGAGTCATCTACGTAGAAAATTTGAGGGTTTCTCTCGATTTCCCAAGGATCCACTCATCAGATCCTCAGCATTTTTTTATGGGACCACACGGGAAGCACCACCTTTCATATAAAAATAATCATCAAAATCGGTTCACCAAGCCCACAGTTATGAGGTAACAAACATAAAAACAGTCGAATTGATAACCTCCTCCTTTTGGAAGTCGGTTAAAAACTAAAAAAACTGCGTTTAAAAAACTGTCTATACACTCCCAACATTTTTTTCTTAATCATGTAAGATTTTTTACAGCCGACTGCATAACTAAATTTAGTTCTAATTTTAAAATTTATTTCCACCCTAGGGAGGAAAGCAATTACTATGAGTCTTTCCCGCCCAAGGGTGGGAAGAAGCATTTTCAACCCGTTACTTGGATCAAATAAACACTAGTTTCCGAGTATGAGAAATGAAAATATAATATATTCGTTAAGTGTTCAAAGCAGTCAGACGGGTGTATTAACTGTGATGTAGTTTCTCAACACACCCATATTTACGTAAATATGTACCGAGAATTCTATAAGTAAGTAGTTCATAATTTGCCGCATTTTTGAACTATTTCTGTTGCAAACTTCAGGAACAGGTTTGAATCTGGATCCGTACCGATAAATAAATCGTTCAATGGTTCAGATAGTAGGTTCAATTTTTGATACTTGCACTTTTTCTGACGCGCAACATATCCTAGATGACATTTTTTTATTAAAACACATGAAAATGGGGACATTCCTTATCCGTAGCACCAATCGTCGCTTTTAAATGAACGTAAATATATGGCTAAAACTTGAATGTTAGACGAAGATAAAATACTAATATGACCGTTAAAAAATGAGGGTTGATGATAGAAAATTTTGGGTTATAAGTATTTTTTGATGCCAAATCACAAAAACATTTTTTTTAAAAGGTCTGGTGAGGAACATCCTTACCACCTAGGGGTGTAAAAAATAGCCTACGACTGATTCTCAGACCTACCAAATACCTATACATACAAAATTTCATAATAATCCGTCAAGCCGTTTCGGAGAAGTTCAGCGACAAACACTGTGACTCATGATTTTTATATATAATATATATTATACATGCAGTACAGTATTTTCTTTTTTGGTCAGTATTTATTACTTGCCGTGCATGGCGTCCGGATGATTTGGCCCACTATACGACGTGCTGCAGCTAATATATCTTCATATACTACCTTACGTGGGTTGTCTGGGTCGCAGTACACGTCGTATTCTGGGTCCTATAAATACAAGACTATTAAAGAAAAATCCATATGAATGTAACATTGGTATATAAATTAATTGCGGACCTTACATCTTTAGGATTCGTCATCTCGAAGAAACTGAAACTTTTCTAATTTTGGTAAGAATATTAACGTTCTTTAAATTGGTATTTACTCATATTGGAAAGGTAATAAACCTTTCCAATATGTTGATTATATGAGAATAGGAAAATGGGTAAATATGAAAAAATATAAATATAGACATTTAACTTGTCAATTTTAATTTAACCAAAGAGAATAAACCCACTGCTTTATATTTGCGTGTTATCGTTGTAAAGGTTGAATTACATAAAAAAGTCGCATCAGTTTATGCAAAAAGGTTATATCTATGAATAAAACAAGTTACGAATACCTACTTCTTACGTTGTCTGTACGACTGTGTCTACAAGATACCTACTGATGATGACGAGTATTGATTGAGATTTTTATGCAGTAGGATGAGTGGGGGAATTGGAGCCATGTAAGGCAAAGAGAGGTAGGTCATAACGAGATTCCTCGCTCAAATTGAGCTGCCCGACTGGGGAAGTACCTATTTCCGCCTTACAGAAGACCGCAGTGAAACATAGCCAATTTATTTAGAAAAAGGTCATAGAAAAATAAAAGAATTACTTCAAAAAAGTAATTTTCACCTACTTAGACTATGATCACGTAAATGCAAACGGCAGACTGGTGCCAGACATATTAATATAACATGTAGGGGTGTAAATCTTATTTTCAATGTGTGTTACTAAGGATATAAATTATACCATAAGACCCAGTTAAAATTTTTATTGACATTGAAATGGGTATAATAATTACAAGTGTTACTTTGTTACCAAGTTATCACACCACAAGTATCAGCCGCTGAGCTTTCGCAAGCTTACGCCGTTTACTGTTTTCAATTGACGGGACAGTACGGCATGGCCAGCACAGTCACATTATTGTCATAATGTGAGTTAACAGCGTGCCTGTGCACAGACAGCAAACGCTCATAGTCCAGTCAAGTTAGGGTTTCATCTCACAATGAGAGGTAATAAGCTGAATATTTGTATATACCTTCGTTTTGGCATTCCAGATGATGTGTCAAAAGTCTCATACAATTCCGTGGTGGAATCTTAAGACAGTAAAATATTTTTTTTCGTAAATATCTCGCCTCTTATGCGTTAATTCGTATTTGGTTTCATATAAAAGTTGCAGAGCGTAAAATTTTCTAAAATTTTTGTTTTGAACTTTTTTTTATACGATGAACCGTTTTTGAAATAGAACGCGAAGAGCGCGCAGTGCTCAGCCATATATCAACCGCGAATTTCATGCTATTATAGTACGTAGTATAAAGTGCGGAGATTGAACCCGCAACCCGTGACGAAGCAACCATGCCAAAACGAAGGTATATACAAATATTCAGCTTATTACCTCTCATTATGAGATTGACCCCTTTTTTCGGATTATTTGACTGTACTATCAGTGTGTGAACATATTGCGGTTGGTTGTGGCTCTACTTCTGCATGCACACTGGGTTCGGTGCGAGGCAAGGGCCGCGTTTTGTGCCTGCTGATTTACTTGAATTTTCGTTCATGTCTGGGAAGAAGTACTCCTTATATTGCTTCTTGATTACCTCTACTAATTCTTTAGTGTGATCCCATCCTCTAGATTCGCAAATCACTTTTAACTGCAAGATAAAAAGGTTTATTAACTACTTAATTAGTTCTTTAATATTTGTAATTAAACTTCAAGAAGACCCATACTCGTACATTCACTGGGGTATATCCGAAGAGTGTGACTTAACAGGCAAAGTTCTACAAGTGTTCTACAAGTTTCTAATGGAAAAACGTTATTTTAAACTTATTTTATTACAAAGTTAATTTACAACGTAATTCATAGCCGTTTTGCCGGCCACGTCTGGTTTTCGGCCAGTACGAACTAATTATCATAGGAACAAGAAAACACTAGTAATGGTACGCGAGATATTTTTGTAAGGTCAGTTGCAAAGTTGTTTGGTAGATACAAATTATGCTGTTACTGTGTACTGATTATCACTTTAATGTTTAATAATTTGATTGAAATAGATAAAATATTTGACATTACATATTTAAATTTGGTCGTCGGGCAACTAGATGCTATAATGGCGGGCTGCCGACAGGCTGAAAACTAAAAGATAAACGATTCGATTTAATCGATTATTGTACTTTAAATAAAGATTTATTTGAAAAAAAAAACAAATTAGTCACAAAATATGTTGTCTTTTCATTTGTGTTGTCAGCCGAATATTGAAGCGATAAAAAACAATTAAATGTTTAGTATTTGACGGCCGAACTTGGGGTTATAATTACTTTTCGGTCTAGGCAAAAAGTAAATGAGGTGGCCGATATATAGTAATATATCGGGTGTTTCCTATGTATTATAAGTATGTATTTACAAAAAAAAAGTGTATAAGTATTATATCCATTGTCTAGGCCATAGTACAAGCTCTGCTTAGTTTGGGACTAGATGGTGATGTGTAAAAATGTCGCAGAATATTATTATTATTATTATTATATACCTCCTTACTAATGCGGCGGTACTTAATAATATTAAATCAACTAATTTAATCAAAATCTCGACAGACAACACAGTTAACTTTGTTGCTATTTAATTTTTAAATAATAATTAAAACCTTCGATTCGAAAAAAATATATTTTATTCAATAATAGAACCTACTACAGAGAACAGAGAAAATAGGGGTTATTTCTAAAAGTTTAGTGGTCGAGAACTAACTAAATTTATGGCCTGGAACAGCCTAAATAGTTACTTTTTCTATTTGCATTTTTTTATGTATACATGTATGAAATTATTAAGAAAAGGAATTTCAAATATCAAAACTATAGTATTTCTCAACTTCAAATAAAATGAGATAATCATTTGCGACTAAAATACCCTTAAATAAATCATTTCGCAGTCATACATTTGTTAAATACATAAATGGCCGAAATCAGGCGAAATGACCCTACATATCCATCTTTTTTCCATCTATCCATCTGATATACATACCATTGTAGTGTTTTCTTAAGGAATTTGGTAGTGGTAAACAATTTCTGACTTGTGATCACGTGGACGTGGACTTAGACACACATTAAATATAATATGGCTACGCTTACTTGTACACTGAAAACATCTCCTTTGACCCACGCTCGTTCCGGCACGCAATCGCGCAAGCTGATGCCCATACCAGCGAGCGTGGTGCACAGATCGGCAAGGCCGCCGGGCCGGTCCGACACCGTCACTTTGAACTTCACCAGGCGACCTTCCGCCGACATGCCTCGTTCTAGCGCTCGCGATAGAGTCGATGTATCAATATTACCCCCAGAGGCCACAACAACGACTCTAAAATAAAAAATGAAAATTTCGTAAAAAACATACGGTTATCTTTTTCACGGTTTTGCGTTTATTAGCAATAATATAGTGGTTAATCTCAATCTCAACAACTGCGACTTTGGCATTTTTGTATATTTAGGCTTTCCAGTGTTAATTTATTTTTGTTAGGGTCAAAACGGCGCGGGCGCCTTAACTTTTTTAAATATCATAAATTATGAAGATACTGATGTTTGGATATATCATTCAGTTCTAGTTTTAAATAAAAGGTTAGTTATACATACTTTTTTCCTTTCAAGTTTGGGAACAGGCCTGCCATTATGGATGCGATACCAACAGCCCCAGCGCCCTCTATAACGACTCTTTCTTCTTCAATTATATGCATAATCGCACGGGCCACCCAGTCCTCCCGCACCACAACCTAGAACCAAAAGAATTGAAGCTCACTCGTAAGAATATTAACATTTTATGGTGCAATGCTCACCCCAGAATGGTTTGGTTCCCACCTTAGGATGTTGGGCTATCCATTAGAAATTCTAATACGATGGACTGTTTCCACCCCAGGATCTTGGATTAGAATTATTATAGAAAAACTAGCTGACCCAGCAAACGTTGTTTTGCCACATTATAGGGGTTGGTGGCAGAAGGGTGAAAATTTAGGGTTGTATGTATTTTTTAATGCCAAATCTAAAAAAAAAATACAAAAAAATATTTTGTCTAAAAAATAAAAAATAAAATTTAGGGGTGGACTACCCCTAACATTTAGGGGGATGAAAAATAGATGTTGGCCGATTCTCATAGATACCGGATAAGCACAAAAAATTTCATCAAAATCGGTCAAGCCGTTTTGGAGGAGTATGGCAACGAAAACTGTGACACGAGAATTTTATATATTAGACTAGCTGACCCAGCAAACGTTGTTTTGCCACATTTTAGGGGTTGGTGGTAGAAGGGTGAAAATTTAGGGTTGTATGTATTTTTTAATGCCAAATCTAAAAAAAAATACAAAAAAATATTTTGTCTAAAAAATAAAAAATAAAATTTAGGGGTGGACTACCCCTAACATTTAGGGGGATGAAAAATAGATGTTGGCCGATTCTCATAGATACCGGATAAGCACAAAAAATTTCATCAAAATCGGTCCAGCCGTTTCGGAGGAGTTCGATTACGCACCCCGTGACAGAAGAATTTTATATATTAGAAGATTATCCCACATCTATTGGAATTCAGTAGCGTAGCAAGGAGATCGAGGGCTAAAAAAAAAGGTCAGATATAAATCAAAATTAATGCAGCACAACTTCGTCTCGCTAAAGTCCATACTTCTTTTGTGGGATATAGTGTTAATTTTTATAATAAAATTCGGGAAATAATTTTAAACCTCCCGGAAAATTAATTTAAAACCTTCGTCAAGTCTACTCTTTGCAAGAACGCATATTACAAATTAGAAGATTATTTTCTGGATAAAAAAGTTCGAGAAAATGCTGGCCAGCACCACAGGTTCGCCTCGTGATGTTTTCTTTTCTATTTATTGGTTTGACTTCTTTTTGTTTTTTTTTAGTAGCCTGTAGCTTCCCCATGCAGAGATGCAAAGGCCTCCCCACTCTTCTTCCACACCTCTCTGTCTTCAGCTCTCAGGGACTAGTCTTTCTAGAAGGAGTCTAGCTCATCTCGCCATCTCCGACTGGGCCTGCCGCGTCGCCTTTTGCGTGGGATCCATTGGGTCGTGATTTTGGCCCATTGGTCGTCTGGCTTACGGCAAATGCTGGACACATTTGCCCAGTTCCGCTTCTGCATAGCAGCTCTACGAGTGACATCAAATATTTTTGTTTTGGGACGTATGATGGTATTCCTAAATAGAGTGGAAGCTGAAATTCTAGGTGTTTTTCTATAATTTGGTTAATAGATTGAAGATGGTCGGTGATCAAAAGGGCGCTGCGGAATCCAGCCTGTTCGGCTGGCTGGTATTTATCAAGCGACCAGGATATGCGGTTTTCAATCACTTTAATGTAGCTTTTTATGAAGAAAAATAATGTGCGAGTGACAAAATGAGGGAGTTCCAGATTTTAAAATAGAATTGAAAAAACTTGTGATATATGGTAGAAGGACTGGTTCTCCTACTTTTAAGACTTCTGTTGTATTTCATGCTTAATAGCGCTTTATGGACTTCCCACCCTGTAAAAGACAAGATATTGTCGAGGCGAGCATTAACTGCATATGGTTGAAAGGTTGATTTTACACCGTAAATATTTTTTTTAAACTCAGTACAAATTTTAAATATTTTGCCTGCATCATTCTGCTTCACATCTGTACTATCTCTCAAGCAAGCAATAGTTAGTTGGTCTACCTTTGCTTGATATTCCCTGCTTGGCCGATTTTAGTGAAGAATTTTGTTCCAGAGCTGTACGGATGAGGTAGGTGTTATGGTTTCTTAAATCTTTACGAATAATACGCTTGACGAGTCTGTCTGCAGTTTTGTATTCTGTTGAATACATAGTTAATTTTTGCCTTTCTTATTTGTTCTTATGATGCTTTCTTTTATTTTTCTTATATTGAGTTTCTACACTATTATTGTCAACATTGTCGAGAAAGGAAAATCTATTTTTTAATGTAAAATGTTTTTTTCTTGGTTTGCTATGAGTGGAACTTTTAAATCTTTTGATAGAGTTTTGGATTACTTGGGCACGATGTATTTTTAAATTGAATTTTAATGTTGTGCGTACGGGTCTATGGTCGGAACTAAACTTGAAATTACTTAGGAATTCTACATTATTAATTAATTGTTTATGTGAAGAAAGACAAAAGTCTGTTTCGTATTTCATGCTTATGTCTGAGGATAGCCCTGGCCAACGCCAGAAATAGCTGTAATTTTTGTTTTACATAAAGATAAATACACTTTTACAGATTGACATGCTAATTTTATTTATTAAATTTATTTATTTAAGGTGGACTGACGACCTGGTGAAGGTCGATGGAATCCGCTGGATGCAGGTGGCGCAGGACCGGTCGTCGTGAGACAGACCTATGTCCAGCAGTGGATGTCTAACGGTTGATATGATGATGATGATTTACTATTAACGCAATAGTTACTGAGTTAGTAAAGTAGCGCTAGTGGCTTTTTATGTTTGATGGTGGCGTTCTGTGTCGGGTCTTTTTATTCCCTCCAACATGGTTGAGTAGAGAGACGCCAATACACACGTCATGCTCGTAAACGGGTGCTATCAGTTGGGGCAGGTTGGCTCATGTCAACTCAACGGTCAGCAAGCTGCAGGCGGACAATACCCGCCTGCAAGCCGACAACAACCGGCTCCAGGCCGAGATGGAAGCGCTGAAGCTGGAGGTTGCGCGCATTGGGCGCCAGGGCCATTCGGCCTCAGAAGTTGCAGCGCCTGCAGAGTCGGAGTTACTCCGCCTCTTTCGAACGGAGATGGCTGGCCTGACGGCCAGATTTTCTGCACTGGAGGGCAAAGTCTTGCGCCCTCCTCTGGCTGGCGACCGCAAGGCCGCCGAGAAGGCACCGTCGGCGAGTTATGCCGCCAAGGCGGCAACGTCACGCACCTCGGCTCCAACCCAGGGGCCGAAGTCAACCATGCCGCCGAAGACAGCACCACCCAAAGGTGCGTCCGTCAAGGCTGCGCCGCCCCCGGTGGTACCAGCCAAGGCCACGCAACAGAAGGTGGCCTCTGCAGAGAGCCAGCTTGGCTCAACCCCGACGGCTGCGACGTCAAAATCGCAGCCGAAGGGAAAAGGTAAGGGGAAGGGGAAGAAAACACCCCAGAACCAGGATGCTGCGGCCTCTACACAGGGCGTCCGGTCTGTCGACGAACCCAGGGAGGGAGAGTGGCAGACCGTGACCAACAAGCGGAAGGCGACGAAGAAGGCGGCGAAAAAGCGGAGCCAGCAGCGCAAGAAAGCCGCGAGGCTTCAAGCGCCCCGCTCCACAGCGGTCGTGATTGCCCTTCAGCCTAGTGCTGAGGCGAAGGGCATCACATACGCCTCGGTCCTCCTGGAAGCGAAGAGGAGGATCAAACTCGAGGAGTTGGGGATCTCCTCGCTGGGATTCAAGCTCTCTATCACAGGGGCTCGAATCCTGGAGGTCCCTGGGGCTGAGTCCGGAGACAAAGCAGACTCCCTCGCCTCCAAAATGAGGGAGCTGTTCAGCGCGGACGACGTGCGGATCTCCAGGCCGACCAAATGCGCAGAGCTGCGCGTGTCGGACCTGGATGATTCCGTCACGTCCGAGGAGGTGGCCGCTGTGGCCGCACGCGTCGGCGGATGCTCCGCCGACGACATCAAAACCGGAGATGTACGACGGGGACCGTCAGGAAAGGGATCGGTCTGGCTCCGCTGCCCAGTGGCAGCGGCCCAAGCCATAGTTGGCGCCGGTCGCCTCTTAGTGGGGTGGTCGTCAGCAAAGGTGGCACTGTTGGAGCCTCGGCCCCTGCAGTGCTTCCGATGCCTATACGGCGGGCACGTACAGCACACGTGCTCGTCAGAAGTGGACCGCAGCGGGCAGTGCTACCGCTGTAGCCAGCCAGGTCAGCAGAGCAAACCAATGCTCTGCTGACCTGCACTGCTCGCTCTGCGCAGCAAGGGAGAAGCCGGCCGATCACCGGATTGGCACCAAAGCCTGCGTGGCCTGGGAGAAGAAAAAGAAGGGTAAGGCTGCGGGGAATGGCCCGCAGCGACCGACACAGTCCTCGGCCACTCAGGCCATGGACACATCGGTGCCCACATCTGCCCCAAAATCCTAAGAGGCAGATGAACGACCACGGGTGGCAGACTGGGGAAGTCTGACCGCCCCACATTTGGTCGGGAGTAGGAGGCGCGGTTGATGTTGCCGCGCCCCACTCGGTAGGAGTGGAGGGTCACTGAGGACCCTCCCACAAGGGCCTGGGGACCGCAAGGGCGGTCCGCCACCGCCGGGGTCGCGGAAGAATGCCAACGCGTACCCGTAACCCCGGCACTATGGTGGTGAGGTGGAACATCCCGAAAAAAGGGTTCAGTGTAAAAAAAAAAAAAAAAAGGTTGGCTCACACATGTTATGGCAACCTAAATTGGTTTTGTTATTTCCTTCCTGCATAATTCATACGTTTCAACTTTCACATCAAACTGTATTATTCTCATATTGATATTACATCTATATATATAAAAGGAGAAGCTGACTGACTGACTGAATGACTGACTGACTGACTGACATATGAACGCAGGGCCTAAACTATAAGGGTTAGAAACTTGAAATTTTGCACAGGAATTCCTTTTATAACGTAGGGGAGCACTAAGAAAGGAATTTTGAAAATTCACATGGGGGTTCAAAACGGGGGTGTAAGGTTAGTATGTAACTTTGCTGTTTTTGAAGATATTCAATTGAAATTCGGTCTGAAGGTTTTTCATTGAAAGTTATGAAACACGTGTAAAGTATTTTTTCAAAAATCATCCTTTAAAGGGGTAAAATGGGGGTGCAAAGATAATATGAAATTTCTTTGATTTTCAATGAAACTTGGCGAGTGTAGTTAGTACGTTAAGTTAAGTTTGTACGAGACAACGTGATTCCTTGGTCCAATCTACTTCAAATTTTGCATAAACATTCTTTAACAGAATTGATGGAAGACGTATTTCGTATTTTATCGAAATTCAATCCCTGACGGGATTAAAAAGAGATAGAGAATTATGTTGGAGGTGATATCAATACTCCTTAGTGCTTTTGATTTAAATTACTTTTTATTTTGACACATGCTTGAAAACTCAATCCGATTTTATTCAAAAGAGGTTGAACTCACATAAAAGCTTGATGCAATGTAAATATTTTATACTCCTTAAAATTGTAATTTCTGTTTGTAATTTCACATATAAAAGTATATATACGTTAATTACACAAAAAAAATATTTCTAAAATGATCGTCTGTCTCTCTCTTCGTTTCTTCTAATTGCTGCAACAGCTGGACCGATTTTGTGGGGATTTTCACCATCGTTATAAGAAGTAACTTAGGCTACTTTAATTTAAGAACAAGAAACGAATTAGAGTTCCGCATGACTTAAAAACGCGGGAGCTGACCAATGCATGAATATGAACATCAAATTTTTCGTTAAATTTCACGCGAACGAAGTCGCGGGTAACAGCTAGTACATACATAAAACATTGTAAATAAAACTTTATAATATTTATTTAATTTAAAAAGAGCATCTATGGATTTTCTTGCCGGTTCTTCTCCATAAGACCTACCTTTTGGAACCGTGCAACTAGTTTTTGACAGTTCCAAAGTACCTGTAATATTGGTCTAATTAAAATAAATCATCTGAGTTTGAGCGTGTCTCGGAAATGTCACTGTAATGTTTGTGGTAATTTAGGAGCGCCGGAGCCAAGCTCCCCCTGAAGGAAAAGTCTAGATGCGCCAATGGTTAGGAGGCTCATCCTATTTTTGTGCACAAAATCAAAATGATAAATTTACCTAAATACAATCTTATTAAGTTACCCTATCAGATACACTCTTCGAAAATTCTAATTGAAAAGAAAAGAGGAAATTGAAAGAATACCATTTTATCGACTATTCCTTTGGTTAGATTATAAAAAGTGTTGACTCCAACTTTGTTAACGGCTAACCCATCAGCAATTGACGCATCTATCGGAAGGAAGATACGTTCATTTTTCTTGAGTGCTTCTACCATACTGTATGTTTTGTCTGTTACTATGCCCTGGAAAGAAAAAAAACTATAGTGTCGTGGGAATGCCAGCTAGGAACGAAGTTCCTTATTATAAAAAGATAAAAGAAATGGTGTCGTGGGGCATTTTCAAGTTCTATTCGAGATATAAAGAAATTAATTATTAGGTTAATTATTATACATATATGTCGGCGCAGGAAGACCTGCACCAGAATTCATCGTGTATACAGTTGCATTGGGCGTATTTTTGATCGTGAGGCCTCATCTTCTGGCTTCTCATTATAATCAGGTACTAGGACACACTATTTGGGCAGATTAGAAGCGATTTGTCGCAGACACGGCGCGCTTGCGGTACCCGTTCAGCTCGTCTCCAAAACAAGATATCCGCACCGCTTCCCTTTACACGACGCGTGACGCTTTACTAGGGCGACTTTTTGACAACGGTCTCTCTCAAATTTGACATTATCGACGACGCACGCATGCGCTGTCATATATACAAAAGTCTCACGCGTTACGGACGTTCTTTGCCGACTGGGGTACCCCTCCGCAACGCCCCCATAAGGAACTTCGTTCCAAAATGTGGTATCAATTAATATTAAACAAAAAATAATAGATATATATGTGACATGGTGTTGATGGACCACATATGAAATAAATAAATAATAATAAATAAATATCTCTGGACATTATGACATAGCACCCTCTAGTTCCGTGGTAAGCAACGAGGCTTGTGTTACGGATACTAGTTGGTTGATATACTACATATATACTTTTTTTTGTAAATACATACATATTATACATAAATACATCCATGACTCGGATACAAATGTTTATGCTCATCACACAAATCCCTACCGGGATTCGAACCCGGGACCCCTAGCACAGAAAGCAGCGTTAACTACCGCTAGGCTAATCGGGTCATCAAATGATTTATATAACCTGACAACAGATTCATATTTTCGATAGGTACATACATAAACTTCAGTATCAGGTTTAAGATGTTTTATAGCAGTCGCAACACCAACTAGCAGACTACCACCTCCGCATGGGACCAGTACTGCGTCAACAGAAGGTACTTGCTCTATGATCTCAATACCAATAGTGCCTTGGCCTTCAATAACGTTCGGATGATCAAAACTGAAAACAAAACAATAAAAACGAGACTTTCGTGAAAATAACGCTAACTATGGAATTATGGATGGAATGTTTCGGGGAAGCCGTATGATAGTTTTTGTCCCGAAAATCATCGCTTAAAAGGTTGAAGCTTGTATATGAAATCTACAATTTCTTAAAAGAGTCGGATAGGAAATAAATATGCAGATTGAAGCCAATGAAGATTGGATAAAATTAATAATTTTACGCGGGGGAAATCGCGGCAAATAGCTAGTTTATAATATTAGCTATGACTTATAATTGGACACTGGTATCTTACCCATTGACGTACATCATCTTCTTCTCTTTTGCCACAGTCATAGCATAAGTTTTGGTCTCTGCTACATTATCTCCGTGCATCAATAAATTCCCGCCATGTTTTTGACATTTGTTCACTTTTGTGATCGGGGCAAGCTTAGGCATGACAACAATGCTTGGTATTTTTAGTTGTGTAGTATGGTACGACAAAGCGATGGCGTGGTTTCCAGTACTAGCAGATACTACGCCATACTTCTTTTGTTCATCGCTTAACAATAGTAAGGTGTTACGAACTCCACGCTCCTTAAAACTATTGTCAAATAAATAAGCATAAACAAATATTTTGAATTAATTAAGAAATTTAAGGCTATGTATATCTAAATATAGACTTAAATTTCTTTCTTAAAGATTTTGATGATATAGAGATTTAGTTATGCAGTGCTATAAGGTTACTCCAAACAGAAAGTATTAACTGATTGGGGGCATACTATCGTAAAGGTAGCCGGTAACCCCCTTTTTACAAAACTTTTAGTTGTTGGGTAACTACTGCCGACTACTTACGTTGTCATTTCTATCGCTTATAGCTTTTACCACCTAATAGCGAGTATTTTTATTATAGGTTGGGAAATTCGTACGTGACACCCTCATGATCCGCGGGCGACGGGGGACGTAAGGCAACGGGGGTGGCATGGCGGCACGTAACGTAATGGTATCGTGTGTAGTGGTGTACAATACGTCATCGGGTAGTAACGTCCCCCGGCATGCGCGTGGATCATGAGAATGTCACGTACGAATTTGCCAAGCTATAGTTAATATTTTTCTTACCATCCCGTGACTTGTTGAAATTCTTGTTTTATATATATTTCCATCCCTAATTTATTTCCCATGTGAGCTTTCTGCAAACAAACAAAGAAAATGATATAGCACAGTACTCAAACACTTACAAAATATTTTAGCGGGCACCCATGACCGCTCATGAACATCCCGATTTGATTTGTTTATAATTTTCACCAGGCCCAGTCAGTCAAAGAGCAGTAGATATGCTGGCCATGCTGGGTATTTAATACGTATAAAATAAAATGAATACCTAAATAGTTAGGTATTATACATCAACTAAAATATATTAGAAGAACCAATGTAACGAGATTTTTTACCTATCGGTCGTAGGCAATTTTTTACACCCTTTTATTCTTTTGGATGTGTCGGAAAATTAATTGTACCTACCTATGTTACCAAACAACTTTTGTACCATATCCTTGGCGAATAAATATCTTTATCTTATGATTTGGCATTGAAAAATACTTGTTACCCTAAATTTTTATTTTTCTGTTCAACCACCACCAAACCTTATAATGTGGCAAAACAACGTTTGTTGAGTCAGCTAGTCGAACAATAAAAATAATGAATAATGTCGCAGACATCTGTAAGGTTAAGGTGTGCCCGCTTAAGTCAGTGAGTGACCATTCGTAACACATAGAGACTTGTCCGTGATTCAGAGAAAGAGTGTATAAAGCGTAATGGTCGCCGGAGACCACAAAGCCCGACAATTGGTTTATCATTAGAATATCATTAGGATACACCGGTATTGCCCACTTATTGGTTAGCCGGAAGTCTAATGCCAGTCGTTTTGTGTCAAATACTGAAACCAATCGCATCTGGGTAAACTGGTAGCCGATCCCAATATAATGGGATAAGATTCGAAGAAAGCGAATAAAGATATAAACAACCAGGCGGGTACCGTGCATGATGTCCGAATAATTTGACCAACTATACGACGTGATGCAGCCAATATATCTTCATACTTTATTAAACGTGGATTGTCCGGGTCACACCACGGGTCGTATTCTGGATCCTACAAGTATTAAATAAATATTATACATGTGTGTTCGATGTTTTCAATTTCTGCGCAGTGACTATATGTACTCCTTTATTTATCCTACTAATATTATAAATGTGAAAGTTTGTATGGATGTTTGTTACTCCTTCACGCAAAAACTGCTTAACAGATTGAGATAAAATTTAGCATAAATATAGTTTTTTACCTAGATTAACAGATAGGCTACTTTTTATCTATAAACTATGCGGGCAAAGCCGCGGGCGGCACCTAGTATATGTATATACAGGGTTATTGGTAATTCGATGTATACCCATTAGCAGGCGATAGGGTCACCCCTATTGCAATAATTTTAACCCCAATATGCATTATGGAAAAGTGAACCATTTTTGAGGTCTTGTGTATTTTAGTTTTTTTTGCTTATTCTTTTTGATTTTAGTGGAAAAGAATCTTAAACTTATATCGTTTTTCGTCTCGCGTTTTTAAATATGTAATTATAATTGCTGTTTTAAAATTGATAAATAACCAGTGATTAATAGTTTTCATAATCAGAAGAAAACATAAGATTTAAATTTATACGTTTTTTAAAATACATTTTTGATGTTGCATATCCCACTTGTTTTGAAAAAAGCTAAAAACTCGATAACTCCAAAATGGTTCACTTTTGCATAATGCCTATCAGTGTTAAAATGATCGAAAATAGTCACCCCTGTCGCCTCCTAACGGGTATACGTCGAATTACCAATAACCCTGTATGTCATCGCTTGTACTCGCATAAAAATAGTGTTTTCAATACGTATACATATTATTACAATAACACGTGCTTAAGTCACACGTACATATTTTTATGCTTCTTTTATTTCATGAGAACGTATAATAGTAGTCCAAGATCCCAGGGCCGCCAGACGTCATGTATTTTCTGACGAACCAAATGTGGATGATTGAGTAGTGCTAGTATGTACTAAGAACCCATCCATGCCTACCAGCTAGCCTGCTTAGTGGGCCATTTTCAGGTATCAGGTAATCAAGGTACATACAAATATTACTTACCTCACGTAAATTCTTCAAGCTCATTTTAGCATCATAACTTACGTGAAGTTAAGTAATTTTTTTGGGAGCTTTAAAGCGTCTGCAAAGCAATACGGCCGACGGAAAGTGTCTGGGAGTATTGGCGACTTATTTTTAAGGATATTGCCTAAAATATACGTAAAAATCAGCTTGGAGAATTTACGTGAGGTAAGTAATATTTGTATGTACCTTGATTACCTCATACCTGAAAATTGGCCCACTAAGCAAGCTAGCTGGTAGGCATGCGTTCTTAGTACATACTAGCACTACTCCGTCATCCACATTTGGTTCGTCAGAAAATACATGCAGTCTGGCGGCCCTGGGATCTTACTCTATAGCTTAACATATTGAATTGGTATTTATTTATAATTTAATGACTTATAACACTAGCTCACCTAATTTAGTACAACTTGGCCCTAGTACAACTTGGTAGCCTAGAATAGCGTAGGTAGCAACGTAAGTTTTGTGAGGACTATTTAAAAAAAGTTAAAATGGCGGATAAAGGGCAGTTGGCTAAAACATGCATGAGAATTACTACACTTAGCCCAGAAGCCATTGTTTGCTTTAATCAAACTGCTAATATTAAAGGATTCTTGGTAAATCAAACAAACACTTACGTCTTTTGGGTTTGACATTTTAAAGATATA
Source organism: Craniophora ligustri (assembly GCA_905163465.1). Lineage (NCBI taxonomy): Eukaryota > Metazoa > Arthropoda > Insecta > Lepidoptera > Noctuidae > Craniophora > Craniophora ligustri. Next base: position 8,673,920 of record LR990972.1, read on the forward strand.
GTAGAGAGTATTTTTTGCGGTTTCCTATTTGTAATTATGTTTGCCGTTTATTTACATTATCTCACAAAAATTTTGACGGATTTTATAAAACGGGTTATTTTATATATTAGAATTGCATATTGGCGGTATTGCGAAATAAAAGGAAAAAGGGATTATTGAAACACCATGTTGCGACATTGTGCTTGACAGTTTTATACTTTGTTTTTTATATTCGTCTCTCGGGGTTCACCATAAGTTTATAGATATAAATAAGTTTTAATAAAGGAGGTTGACAGTATACAAAAATCATCATCCTATCAACTGTTAGACGTCCACTGCTGGATATAGGTCTCCCCTATCGCCATGACGGCCGGTCCAGCCGACATCCAGCTGATTCCAGCGATCTTTACCAAGCCGTCGGTTCACGTTGCCGGGGGCTTACCCACACTGAGTGTTCTAGTATGCGGTCGCCACTAGAGAACCTGACCACTACATAGTAGCAGACAGACTTCATATTATAGACATAAGGTGGGTTTTACCTTGTTTTCTATTCTATTAAATATTTTGCAAATTTTAATTAACCAATATTTTAGGAATATTAATAAAATATTACCTAAGGATGGTACAAAACACCCCCATTGTTAGCGACTCCGCATAATAACTGTTAATACAATATAAATAATAACACATAGATCTTAGGCCTAGCGATAATTTGTATTATGATAATGTTTGTAAAGTCGTAAGTTAATTCCCATCATAAACCATACTTCGATCGCGTCCCCCACCACCCGAACCCCCTGTTAGTCCAGCACCGACTATAGGCCCTCCACGATCAGTTCGGTGCGCCGCCCCAGACACGGCCTCTCTTATCCAGATGACGAATCCACTTCTCCAAGAGGCAAATCCCGAGACCAGCACTCTCACACACCACACACGACTACCGAAATATCGTCCTCGCCGGCGAGGCCCGTCGCGACGTCCAGTAAATGCCTCCAGTAAATGCCCTCCCGTCCTTTGCTCGAGCCGGCCCGCGCCGAGCCTGTAGTTTTAAATTCGTCCATACATAATCCAAATCATGACCCAGCCGTCCCTAGCTGTCCTCTTAGCAACGCCCTAAGCCGAGGTCCGAGCCCCAATCGGGGGCGCCCTTAGCGACTGTTGCTTAATATTTTAAGTTAAGCCTTTGCTGGAGGCACAGTCTGGTGCTTCGCCGCAAAAGTCCGGTTACATTGTAAAAGCTCCCTCGAGCTAACAATGAATGTCATTTAAAAAAAAAACAAAGTGTTGTAGTCGACTCACTCGATCCCGCAAGCTGACCAGAAGAAATAAGTGAAGAATATATCTACTTGAAGAGCATTGGTGGTTTCGGCGCGCCGGCACCCTGAAAATAGTGTTACGGAGATATTTGATTAGTGCCTTGTGGCACGTCCGTAACACCCATTTATAAGATTCTTTCTCGTACTATAATTTTTGCATTCCAAAATCGAACAATATACGAACGGCATAGCTGAGGTAAAGTTACCATTTCATGAACGATCTACACACCGCGATGTCAGTACATGACTAGGATATATGATTTGAACGAAGTAAGCATAACAGCGCTTATTGGTGACACGCGCGCCACGCCTACTTTGCACTTCCACTTTTTTTTCTGTTCCGTGCTTAGGACGGACCGGTAAAAAAGACTTAATTATTCCTGTACAATACCTGTAGTAAAAATGACGAAAATAAAAAAAACCAACACACTGACTTAATTAAAATAAACCATTTTATTATTATTATTGTTTTCATAAATGGAAGCTATATTTTCCGTCAACCACGGATTTCATAAATCGATAGGACAGGTTTGTTTAGGTAGTTTTTATAAGTACAACATTAATGATAGTAATCAAAATGTATCTACCTACAATTTAAATTGGAATTCATGTAATGAGATGAGATACATAAATAAAAATATCTTGCCATGTATAATCTATTACTATCACAGAGTAATAAAATACCTTAGTGCTAATCGTTAACTCGGAAACTGCTTACAAGACCGCGGTTTAGCGGATCCATTGATGACGTGGACAAATCCGTTGATAAGTGCAGCCGAAAATAGATCCGCTGAAAACAGTACTGCAAACAATTTTTGCGTGTTCTAAAATCACTAAGGCTAATTTTAAGAAAATGTTATAAAACTACACATGTTAAGAGATATTATACAATTTTAAAAGTACGCTTCTACTTATTTCATTATTAAACGATACATTTGGAACATTACAGCTCTAATGCGAGACGTCGTCTAGTGACTCGGTGCTGTTCCGCCGGGGGTACGCATCGTATTCGCCCGCGAAGTCCCACTCGCGGTACGTGGTCGCGATCACTCCTCGCAACTCTTCCAAATGCTCGGGGCCGCGGGTTTCACACACCACTTTTACCTGCAACAAAATACACCATGAAAATCAAATCCACCAGGATAGACTCCCGAGAGCATTATTTTTAAAATATGTTGTCAAAAATACTGATTTGCTCACTATTTTGAAAAGTAGCCATTTAAAAAGATACTCTGACTTTAGGTAATAATATCTGTTGTTATATTGATACTACAAATTAAATAAAAACTATTTACCCGGACACTGAAAATATCCCCATGAACCCAAGCGCGTTCTTGTATGATATCCTTGATGGATACGCCGGTAGATGAGATGAGTTTGCAGAGTTCCGCGATGCCACCGGGCCGATCACTGACCGTCACTTTGAACTTCACTAGACGTTGCTCAGCGGCTAAGCCTCGCTCGAGGCACCGGCCCAGGATAGTTGTATCAATGTTGCCACCCGACAAAATACACACGACCCTGAAATATAAACTAACTTAGAAAACATGACATCAAAATATTATTTTTTAAAGCCGCGGGTAGGAATTGAATACGACTTTAATTTAAAGTTAATTTATTAACAGCTGACAATTATGAAATACTCGATCAATTTGGAAATCAATTGGTGAACCCTTCAGCAGTCGACGTCCTTTGTCTTATATTACTTGACTTGACTGTTATTACTGCTGCACTAGTTTTGACTTAGCAGGTACAAAAAAAAATTTTCAAACAGATCTTGCATATGAAATACACTAACGAAACCATGATCGTTACTGCGAAGTCAGTCTGCTTTAGTGAGACTGCTTTAGTGCTAGAGTGAGACTTTTAGTGAATTTTCCTTTAGTAAAGTAAACTCTAAAGGAGTCGCATTTCGATACGCTTACATGGTTATTAAATACTAGATACTATATATATATTATGTTCGCAAAAACAATACTATTTAAACTCACAATTTGTTAAACCCTAATTAAACCTCGCATTTGATAAAATGAATGTTAAATGGGCGCTCTAGCAGGTCTAATCTTATTTCTTATGGTACTAACTTTTTGCCGACGAGCTCAGGCACAAGGCCGGCCATGATGGCGGCGACGCCGACTGCGCCGCCTCCTTCTACGACGTACTTCTCCTGTTCAATCAGTCGCAGGATTGCCCGAGCAATCCAATCCTCGTTCACTGTTATCTGTAAATAACCGTCTTTAATATAAATATATACTTTACAAAAAAGGGAAATCTCAGATTCGTCTAACCCTGTCTTACCAAGACGATGGATCGGCCTCAAAAAAGTACTCACCAATCTGTCGACATTTGGCTTAACGGTGGCGAAAGCATTGTACCCAACAGTAGGCACAGCAAGACCGTCTGCCAGTGTGGATCTGATTTCCACACTCACAGGCTCATCATGCTTCATTGCGTACTGCATACTGGGACATTTCTCGGTCTCCACGCCCTGAAACAATGTTTATAGAACAATAGATCACCAAAAACTACATTTATTATTGTGACCGTTCTAAAAAAATGTAAATTTAAAATAATTTTGATAAGACATTATCTAATAAGCTGGTACTACTACCAACGAGGTTGGCGAGGGCCTCACCATAATAAAATTATGGTGAGACATATGTAAAATCATTCATTCATACAGCGATCTGCGCAGCTGACGAAAATTTGGTTAAGTTTTAAATTGTTATCATTTACATAAATGTGGTGTAAGTGTCGTAGGGAGATCGTGTAATCCGCCGTACTATATTACGGCTAGCAGTTTTCAAAAACAGCGTCGTTTTGTAATGCGGCGGCGCGGCGGTTCAACGATTAGCCGGATTTAATGCGGCTGAACGTGGGCCGCCTCATTGACAATCCGGCTGGTTGTTGAACCGCCGCTTAAATACGGTGGCTTATAGGTAGTATTCGGCTGCGACATAGATATTCTTATCCCAACAAAAACATTTTCATGTAAAATGACGCCAAGACTTGCACTGTCAAAAAGTTATCAGATCTCATGACCGATTTCATTACTACAAGAACAATTGTATTGTATTGAAAACTACTAAGTATTACTAATAATACTGAATATAATAGTAATAAATATTTCACTTTACACCCATGTCAATGTGGTTTAATGGCCAAGCCACATGTTTTGTCTAAGGTGTAGAGTTTGTGAAGTTAGGCCATGTAGAGATAGGACGTGTAAAGTGCAACAGTTTGGCTCTACATGAGACAAATCCGCTATTGACAATATATCCGGAGAATTTTGTTTATCTGGTATAATTCAAACCCATGCTATGCGTGAAAGTTCAAACAACAACGAAGCTCTTCGAGAAAAGGTAGGTGCCCTTGTGCTTCTCTTGGCTCGTCTTGGCGCGCCCCGGGACAAGTAGGAAAGGACTTGGAGAAGGTGGCAAATCACTCTTTGTGTCCAACTTAACCAGTTCAGGCCGGCAACACATTTGCATGTCCTCTGGTGTTGCCGATATCCATGGCGACGATGATCACATACCATCAGGTGAGCCTCCTGCTCGTTTCCACTAATTTCCATACAAAAAAAAACAAGTTTACTGTTAAAAAATTTAGTTAACCGAATTTGGATTTGAATTAATTTACCTGGTGACACTAGGCATTCGAGGATAAAAATCCGACCAAATGCGAGTAGGACTCGCGCATGAAGGGTTCCGTACAAAATTAGGCAGTTTTTTTATGGTGTGACTGTGTGTGAAAATTCCAACTGTCTAGCTATCACGGTTCTTGAGGTACAGCGTGTTGACGGACAAACGGACGGACGGACTGACAGCGAAGTCTTAGTAATAAGGTCCCGTTTTTACCTTTTGTGTACGGAACCCTAAAAACAGAGCTATAGTAAGGAGTCAACTACGTGACTGGGATGGAGCGGGTTAGTATTTAACAAACATCGAAATCAATGACAACATACGTGAGTATTGTATAGCGTAATATTTTAAAGACCTTGATATTCGAGTAAGTACGTAGTATAGGTGATGCAATTATTCATTAGGATTGCTCGCGTTTATTATAATGAGAGCGTTTCAGAACCATGGAACGTTAGGATGACAGTGGCGCGTATATAAAATGATTACATTATTCTACGATCTAGTAGATCGATCGTGTATAATTTAGGTATAAGCAGTAGCTTATTTGCACTACCGAGTTAATGAATGAAATACAAAACAGATAATATGTGATGTGATGTGACGCTTCATCTCGCAATACGCATATTGTGTACAATAAATATCTAGTGCTTTTCCGAGGTTTTCCTTGATTCCTATTTGTGAACTAGGCTAGTCGTCCCCAGCCCGTTTCATTATTACCTATTGTCACCAACTGGCTAAAAGCCTGTTCCCATTATGAGATAACCCATTCCCGAATTATAGTACTTGTTTCAGTAGGCACTGTGCTTAAAAACTATACAGTAAAAATAACAATAAATTATAACGGACCATTATTTTAACGCTGTTGCTTACGAATAGTTTTACGTTTGTTTTTTGGATACAGCAACTACGTAATTAACAGAATCCAAGAGATAAGTACGTTTCGTCACGTTTAAAAATTTATATCACATGTTCGCCTAGTCTTATACTTAGATAAAAAAGGTCGAACGTAAGTTAAATTTTAAAATAAGTTTTCTGTGCCTGATTAATTAAATTACCATTTTATGATTGGCCGAGAATTTATTATTGTTTTGATTTAACATTCAACACGAGACATAATAGCAATTTTAATATTATTTGATTACTTACTTTGAATTTTGCTTGGGCAATTGCCAGACCAGTCTGGACTTGTCTGGCAATTACCTCTAATTACTGCTTCATGATAACAAACAACTAACCAATACCTACGCAATATTACAAAAAAAAAAAGAAATTTGTCTTGTGATCTGATTTCCCAATATCATCAGCAACACTGGCCGCGTTCAACTGGAAGATACAAAACCAGTTATCATTTTGGCGTTTGTACGTCCAATACCCACACATAACATTCATGGGCGTATCTATAGGGCCGTTGAATTCAGTGCATCTATTGGAGTTCAGTGACGCAGTAGCAAGGAGATCGAGGTTACCGAGGCTAAAAAACCATATTATTATACATAGTTGAAACTTGTCGGGGAAATGAAGGTTTAGGTGGCATGACCTTTTATTTAGCTCCATTACCTCGACCACTTAGCGCTGGGGCCACCGACCTCCTCAAGGAAAAGTCTAGATACGCCCATGATAACATTACACACCCTGCATGGAACATAAATTTGGATGGCCTACAGTTATATTTTTTGAGGTCTGGGCGTTTGTGCGAATTTGTGTCCTAGTCGTCAATTCGTCTAAACAGGTTCTGTGAGCTGTGTGTACTTCATACACCCAATTATTCTCCTTCTCTTCAACTCCTCTTATTTGGGAGGCAAAATTCACACAACATCTAGAAAATCTCTCCGTTTTGAGCATGTGATAAGTATGTATAGGTATATGTAGCTTCCGAAAAGTCTGTGGTGCCTGGGGTTCGAACTGGAGACTTTTACTTCACAGTTCACAGTCCAATCGTCACACCACTAGGATCTCACTATGTATATACTTAATCAACAGAAAATAAAAGACACGACAAGCGGCATGATTATGGAATCATCAGACAAAGTTCACGATAAGGAAAAGTGAGATGTGTCAATGTTTGTTTATCTTCGCGACCTTTCGTATCGTCATTGGTTAAAACAACGGAATGGGAATTTGAGTGAAGATAATGGTTAATTAAGGTGTATCAAGAGACACGTTATTAGATTTCTCTACTCCCTAGTGTAAAAATTGTGTTATAGGTTAGGTAGGTATAATAAATCAATGCCGTTGTGGTATAGCAAAGTTGATGAGAAAAGCGCAATAAAAGTTTATGCTGTCATAGTATTAAAGGTGCTTTTTAACACTGTAGTTTTACAAACCGTGGCGCCACAACGAAACTGATCAGCTAGATAGATTGAACAAATCCTCGGAGAAGTGACCCATACCTACTAACATCATCATGTAGTCCAATCAATGCGTTACACAACGCATCTTAGATAACCTGTTGGGACCACTGTCCTATCTTCCTAAATGTATATATAATGTAATGTTTTTGTTTCCATATGATAAACATTTCAGCATTTTTTTAAAATGCGGTTCTAAATTAAAACCAGCAAATAATATAAACATAACATACATAATATTAACGCTGAGGATGATGTTTTTCTAATACCTACAGAATTTTATTAAAATATGATACAATTAAAAACACATTATACAGATCTTAAATTAATTAAAAACTAATATTTACAAACTTAAAAAATAAAATTAAAAAAAAAAGAAGTTATAGGGCGTCAAAAAACTCGTCCCCGACGCTGTCAGGGGGTAGAGTGCCCAGAAGACTGGCATATTTTAATAAAATTCTTATTTCTATACCTACATATAAAAAGACTAATAAATATTATTATGTTTGCTGTGGACAACCGTAGCCTTAACATTGTATCCGGGTTCTGTCGATATTTAGTCCACGATTATAATGAGACCATAGACGTTGTGCAATTATACCTATCTCCTACTTAGGTATGCATATAAGTAGGAGATAGGACAATATTGATACCATCAATCAATCAACTCAGCCTATCTCAGTCCATTGCTGGACATAGGCCTCTACCAAAGTGCGCCATAACACAGGAAGGAAAGAAATATTGACATTAAATCATATCAATTGACTGGAGAAGGCAAAGCTCAAGGCAAACGTATCTATTCCCCAATTCCGCTTTAGTTTTAGTTTTGTTTACCAAACCATGCCCGGAAATAAACAAGAGACGTCCTAAAAAAACATTGAAGATTATTTCAAACCCGGTAATGCAACCTTGAATAAACTATAATATGGTCTACAAATACTCGCACAACCAGAGAGGGTACTTAATATTGTAGACTTGTAGCAGAGGTTCAAAATCAGGTGAGCTGTGCCTATTGCGCCATCTAATAAATATAAAACAGAGTTGTCTGGAATTGAGTGAGTGTAAAAACTATTAAAAACATTGTTTACTCTGTGTTATTATCGTCATCCTAGAATTATTTATTATTCAAGTCGAGATAAACGATCTAAATGTTAATCTTTATACGTTTCACCTCGGACGGTCAACTGTGCGACTCGCGTCGGCATATATATTATTGCGGACAACATATACTATTGTTGTACTGTTATCAGGAACTGCGCGTCAAATTATAGATGAATTCATCAGAAATTCAAAGCGATGACCTTATTTATGACACTGTTAAACTTCGCGCCACCATAACATAACTCTGCCAATTAACAAATAGTTACCTACACTGATGATGCATTTAGCGATCTAGGATCTATAGGTATCTGAAATAAGAACATGGCGTGAGGGTTGACAACCTTCGACTTTGACTTTTGGTTGAAGTGTTCCGTAATCATAAAAATTGCCAGGATGTTACTGGATACCCAATCCTTACTTTTTTATCTGTTCAGCTGGTTACTCAACCAAAGTTGTTAAGTTTTAGAAATAGGGAGCGTAACTTGTGGAAACATTTTTTATTTCAGCGCAATCGATTCACCCAGTTTTAAAAAAGAGCTTGGGAAGATCTTATCGTTTTAGGTCGTATCGTTCGGATATCGTTCGGAAAACGAGGTGTTCTGAACGATACGACTTAACTATTGCGATTACGTCATTACGACTAAAAATCGATTTAAAATATCTAAATAAACAGTATATTTATTGCTTCACTTATTTTTCTTTTTATTGACCCTTCCCAGTTTAATGGTTATATTTAATAAAGTGAACGTTAAAGACAAAGAATACTTATATACATTTTCTATATAATTCTACTATAATAAATACATAGGCAGTTAACCTATGTTCTTAATACACAGCGAGTTTATACCTAAAGGAACGTTAGATTATTTCTTTGACATTGCATCTGACATTAGTTTTACCAAGAGAACGTACCAGTTACATAATTAAAAAAATAAAGTTTGCTTTTGATTACGATTTTTTTTATAATATTTTTTCGATTGCAGGACATTAACCTTTTGTTATTCTTACTTTTATTTATTATGAAGTGTTGTATTTTTTTATTAACATTTTATTATCATCCCTCCACAAATAATACCTAACTCAGTTTTTGTTTTGCTGAGACACGTAACGAATAGATGCCATGTTGGCTAGTAGGCTACTCGCTAGCTTGAACAGGTATGATAATGAACCGATCGCTTTTTAAATCTGAGGGGCCAAGTGAGGACGCCCCGTGTACACATTCTAATTATTATGATATAATTATATGAAATTTATACAGATGACATTCTAATATTTTACTTTTTTTAGACTTTTGGCGAAACTAGTGCCTACTTAGACTAACTCCATACTTTGCATTCTGAAGGTCGTGGCGTATCTTCTAGATTTTGGTTGGATGACAAGAAGTGAAGAACTTACATAAATGAGGACATGCGGCTTGAGGTGTTTGAAAGCGGTGGCGACTCCCGCTAATAGACCGCCGCCTCCTACAGGAACCAGCACAGCATCCACGTCGGGCACCTGTTCCATGATCTCCAGTCCCACTGTACCCTGGCCTGCCATTATATGCGGATGGTCGTAACTGCAAAAAAAATACACAATAATCGTATTTGTTTTATACAAAGATCTTATTGTAGTTCTAATTTTATTTTCATGCGTAGGTATTGGAAAATAACTTGACTTACCCATTAATGTAAGTAAGCTCGCGTTCTTTAGCCAGGCTCATGGCGTGATATTTGGCCTCCTTCATATCATGTCCATGTATGATAACGTTGGCGCCGAATGAGCGGCACTTCTCTAACTTCATGATCGGAGCCACGTTGGGCATCACGACTGTTGCAGGGATGTTAAGGGATTTGGCATGGTAACTCAGAGCCTGGGAGTGGTTGCCTAGAGATGCCGAAATTACACCACGCGACTTGTTATCCTTTGATAGCAAGAGTAGGGCATTTCGCGCGCCGCGTTCTTTGAAACTGTGGGTTGAATGTTTTTGAAATTTTGATAAATATCACTAAATTAAGTCCGTACCTATCAGCTCGCTACCATTGTACCTCACATCTTTTTGTCAAATATAAATATAGAAAACAACATATTTTCTATAGTTTTTTTTTACGAAACAAACTTTTTCCCATAATTTTTTTTTACAAAGGTATATATTATTTAGGTATATACCTAATGAAATACTTGACTAGTTACTTACAATAAGTTATAATTTTGTAGTCAACGTAGCTAATTCATCGTTTTGCATACGCGGATGTACTTGAAAACCGTATAATTTATCTCCTCTCACAGAGAGGTGATCCATGTCAAGTAGTAGGTCAGTAAATACATAGGTTAATGATGATGACGATGTTTAGATTTCCATCAAATTTTATATTATAATTATTCTATACCTGTAGGTTTGTCCCTACGTAGCATTTTATATTGATCTCGTTACGTACCTCCCAGTGTGTTGAAGGAAATCATTTTTGAGATAAATATCCATTCCGAAAGTTGATGACATGTGAGATTTCTGAAATAAAATGAATACACCCTGTAAACTTTACAAATTAACTATATTTTATATTTACTATTATAACATCCTTTACAGAAATAATGTCATTATAATTTGGAAAATATGAAAGAATCGTGACTTACCACGCATGGCGTTTTTATAATCTCATTTTGGATCCTGTAAGCAGCCGCCGAAACATCTTCAAACGAGATTTTCTGTGGCTTCTCTTTATCGCACATGGGGTCATATTCGACCGTCTGGAAAACCATGTTTATTTTATTTCAGATATTAACATTAAAACATAATTAGATCTAATCCCTCGCCAGGCCTCGGTTCCCCGGCTTCCGATAGAGGAATGAGTGTGCGGAGCTCTTATCGCCTTAAATAAAAGCACTAATTATAAGATACGGGTTAAAGGTGAAACTATGCTCGTAGTGAAATATGCCTTGTCCATCAACGTAACTAGTAAGGTCCGGCCAGTAGGTGGGCACCTATCAGTAATAATTTAGTAGGTAAAGACTCACAGCGGGTTCAATCTTATAGCGCTCCATTAAATATTTTTATTTGTAATTTGATTTAAACACAACTGTACCAACCAACTGCGAAGCGACACACTTGAAAATGAATAAGTTATCGTATGTATTGATTACCAGCCTAAGTCAAGCAAGTCATTGATAAGATTTTTGCGCATGTTTTTTATATTGCAATTTATCTTAAAAGTATATACCTACATCTAATATTTAGATATCATCAACAACATGATTATGTTTTGCCACAGCAAAATAAACCTCATATAATTATCTCACAGCAGATCGAAAGCTTGTGTATATTTTACAGAGTAACAGGTAGCAATATTTCGTAAAATAAACTGCTTTGCAAATTTAATTATGCAAATCTGCTTAGAATAATAAGTCCGTGTGCAGAGGCAAATCCTTGGTTCAGATATTATCCGCGTCCGGCTCCGAGACTTTGAAAATAAATTTATAAGCAAACATAATCAATAACTATTTAACTAAGTTAAATATTTAATTTTTCTTGCAACGTTACTTTCATAGTGAATTTTGTATTTTTTACAATGTTTCATGCTGTCTGTACGCCCGTGTGTTCTTCCTCTCTCTCAAACCATAATAATATCATTGTTTTGCTAGTTTCAAGCATACACTTGCGCTTCAAGTAGTCGTTGTATTCTGTATCAATTCAATATTAAGTTGCAAGAGCGGGGTGAAGTATTTGATCTGTCTTGACCTGTTAAGACTGCTTAAACCCAATGTGGAATGGCCCTACTATAAAAAACGGAACGGAATGCACAAAATTATTAAGACCGTTCCGACCGTCCAACACTCTGAATAAGGATTTTACATCCTTTTCTGAACCGTCTGGCTCGCGTCACAGTCAATATTGTCATTGTCATTGAATTGACATTGCAATTTTTTGTTTGTGTCTTGTGTATTTGTGTGATTTGTGTCACTCACTTGAGGTTATTTTGAGAGAATCTTTTGAATTTGTTTTATTTGTAACAAGTACCGTTTTTATTACAAGATGCCTTACGCCAATCAACCTTCAGTGCATATCACAGAATTAACAGACGACAATGTCAAATTTGTCGTTGAAGACACCGAGCTCAGCGTCGCTAATAGTATGAGGCGCGTCTTTATAGCTGAAACACCGACTATGGCTATTGATTGGGTGCAGTTAGAGGCAAATTCGACTGTTCTTAGTGACGAGTTCCTAGCTCATCGCATCGGCCTTATACCGCTTATATCTGATGATGTCGTTGACAAAATTCGCTACTCGCGAGATTGTATGTGCGCTGATTTTTGTTCGGAATGCAGCGTAGAGTTTACACTGGACGTGAAATGTACGGGAGATCAAACAAGACATGTAACTACAGCGGACCTTAAGTCAAGCGATCCAAGAGTGGTGCCGGTGACGTCGAGACACAGGGACGAGGACCAAGCTGACTACGGTGAAACTGATGAAATTTTAATAATAAAACTACGTAAAGGGCAGGAGTTAAAATTGAGGGCATATGCAAAGAAAGGATTTGGTAAGGAACATGCAAAATGGAACCCAACAGCTGGTGTTTCATTCGAATATGATCCTGATAATATTATGCGCCATACATTGTATCCCAAGCCTGATGAATGGCCTAAAAGTGAGCATACAGAATTAGATGAAGATCAGTATGAAGCAGAATTTAACTGGGAGGCAAAACCTAATAAATTCTTCTATAATGTTGAGTCATCAGGAGCACTCAAACCAGAAAACATTGTCCTCATGGGTATAGTTGTGTTGAAAAATAAACTTCTTAATTTACAAGTACAGTTAGCACAGGAAGCTCAGCATGATGCCCTAGCTATCAATTAGTTTTAGTAATTGTATATTAAATTAGTATTAAGCATTAAAAGATTTAAGAATAATTCATGTTTTTTTAATAAATACCGATGGGTTACGGAGGTAGGTCTCCATTGTTTTAATGGCCTTATTAAACAGAACACACAGCACCCACAACACTAGTTAACTGATATTACCCAAACTGCTTGAACTAGACTAACTAGAGACTTGCAACATGTAGAATGTGGCAATCATGGTTAATGTTCAAATGAGTTTAAACTTAATTATTGCCCACTTAAACTCGTTTAGTAAAGTTATTTCTGTAATTATAATCTGTTTCCTTGAACATAAAGTGCAATTGGCAAGTCCAAACTAAATTGAAAGTACAGGTACCTACTGTAAGTATGATTACTAAATGTATTAGTGTTGTAGTATTTGTGATAGATTAAGAGCGATAGAGCTCTATAAATAGCATTCATAACATTGTTGGTACTATCTAGATATGAAAGAGTATTTGCTACATGCACTGTGATTCATTACTCAACCCATTTACTGTTCCTGTCCAGTTGGGCACAGGTTGTCTCCACTCATTTGAGGGGGATTAGGCTATAGTTCACCGAGTTAGGCTAGTGTGCATATTGGCAGACTTAACGCAACATCAAGAAATTCTATTGGGCAAACTGATGTAGCTAGTTTGATAAATATGCTCATAATTTCGCAAATCAGTGGTCTGTCTAGGGATTGATTTCGAGACCTTGGAAGTCACAGTTATTGCTACCACAGCTGTGAGTGTAAGAAATCACTAGTATATTATCAATAAAGTGGATCTCTTATCTAGAGGGAGCACTGGGCGGCATGGCCGTACCTGAGGAGGGGGGGGGCGTGCCCCCCTATGGTCCAGTGCCCACCCTAGGATTTTGGGGCACCGATACGAAATTTTCATACGATTGACTATGCCATCTCAGGAAGCAGTAAGGAGACGCGCCGAAGCTAACGAAATTTTTTTAGTTCTAGCGCCACGGTCACTTAGCGCCAAGGCCCTCCTGAAAGAAAAGTCTAGTTACGCCCGTGGGCGGGGTTTCACCTCAGTAAAAAAGTCTATAGTAAGTATTATATTATAACAGCTATAGTTATATAGTACAGTGTACCTACTGCTTATTAAATTCAGCGTACGTTCTTCAAACTTGTATTTAAAAAAAAAGACTATAAAAATATAAATAATATAAAAAGTCTTGTTTTCTACTTAGTATTATAATTTTTTTTCAATATCAGGCAAGTAATCGATGTCATAAAATATTTAAAAGTTACCTTAGCTTGTCTTGTCATTGTAGACATATTTAGGCCCAAGAATAGGTGAATTTCATCCAACAACAACAAAAAAATTGATAAATTTTCTGTGAACTGTAAACTAAATGAAGGTAGAAAATATAAAGCAACAGTTAATTTTTATTTTGTTTTTTACAATAGTTTTAGATAAGGTCCTCGTTAGAACATGTCTCAAGTAATAGAAGGAGAGCTAATATTACCAACGTGGAATATTCTTGGCGATAGTTTTCCGAAACAGTATGAGACGAATGAAGTAAGTATTTAACTAAGAAATAGAAAATGGTCTAGTGGTCGTACAGTGCGACAGCCGAGCAAGAGGTCTTGGGTTCAATTCCCAGGTCGAACAAAGTTTTATTGGGTTAATTCTATGAAATTCTCAGTAGCAGCTCGAAGTTTGGATTCGTGCCCGGTGGATGGCAATAGGCTCGCCCTCTATTTCATGGGACCTAAAAACATACCGGCGGAACGGCATGTGCTTTAGTACACCTGTGCCTAACCCTTCGGGAACGACAGCCGTGATGGTATGTATGTATGTTTATGTATTTTAGTAACACTAGTCGTATTCACTGAGATTATATTTCTAGAAATTTAAATTTATATATTACTAGCTGACCCAGCAAACGTTCTTTTGCGATGTTATAGGGGTTGGTGATAGAAGTGTGAAAATTTACTTTAAATGCCAAATCATAAAAAAATACAAAAAATATTTTATCAAAAAAAAGAAATCTGGTGAGGGACATCCTTATCACTTAGGGGTATAAAAAAATGCCTACGACCCGTTCTCAGACCTACTAAATATACATACAAAATTTCATAATAATCCGTTCAGCCGTTTCGGAGGAGTTTAGCGACAAACACCGTGCCACGAGATTTTTATTTATAAGATTACAATTAACATAATTATAATGATCTAAATATCATAATCAACCCATTATTGTCTCACTGCAGGGCACGGGTCCCCTTTCGCTCCACGCTAGCCTATACTTCGGTTGGCAGATTTCACATGCAGTCGAGAAAATCTCTTAAGCATGCAGGTTTCCTCACTATGTGTTCCTTCACCGTTTTACTTGAGCATATGATAAATATGCACATAACTTTGGAAAAATCAGTGGTTTGGATTTGCACCTTGGATTCGAACTTGAGACCTACATACTTCCATTTTATATAAATAAAATATCTTGAAAGTTTCAAATATTTCCCTTTCAACCTGGAATATTTTACATAAAATGAATGAAATATACTTATTAGTAAATAACACGGAAGGCAAAAAAAATAGATACATATAATTTTTTTTCCCTTATATTTATTCTAATATCATATTAAAACTTTAATCTAATATTAAAACTTATATTTAACATACATAATTATAGGAAGTGGATATTAAACCTAAAGCAGAAAATATAAGCAAAATAAAATTGAAACTACAAGACATACAAGATGCACATAGTCGGATTAAGAATGATGTCGTTTTCACGCCAGTAATCGTAAGTTTATATTTTTAATTATATTCTAGCTTTCAGCAGTGGGGTCCGGACTGAGTAGTCTACCTACGCTTTAGCTGAAAGGAAAAAAAGTGACGGTAGTAGTAACAGTTCACCTAGTGATTACTTATATATTTTTTTCTGGACATTATGACACAGCGCCATCTTGTTCCGTGGTATAAAGCAACAACGAGGCTTGTGTTACGGATACTAGATGGTTGATATACTACATATATACTTTTTTTTGTAAATACATTCATATTATACATAGATACATCCATAACTCGGATTCAAATGTTTATGCTCATCACACAAACATTTGTCCCTACCGAGATTCGAACCCGGGACCTAACACAAAAGGCAGTGTTAACTACCCCTAGACTAGGTGGGTCGTCAAAATATTAAATCAAAGTCAACCGCGTATTAAGTTTATTTAGTCCATGATCCAGGGCCCTAGACGTTACGCAAGAACCCCAGACCCAAATGCTTTTGAACTCTCTAAAAATAATTTAATCTTGTCAGTCTTGATTTATACTTATACTAGGTACTTAGGAAACTCTTTGGATATAATTTATAAGTATCCTTCTACATCTATTGTAGAGGCCAAACTCAGACACATAATATCAAGTGTTAACATTTATTATATTCCGGTATTATACCTATTATTAGTATTTTACAATGTCTCGTCTCATCGTGTCACGGTCTCACGGACAGACATATTCGTATAGGTGCCGTCACGAGTTTAGAGCGCTCGACGATAGTAGTGGGGAGACTTGCGCATGTCGTACACTCGTGCTCACATATATTACGAAGTGTTTTTAGAAAAGTTAAATTAACTTGAGTTGTCACTTGTAATGGAAAAGAAAAATAAGTTTTATATAGGTATTTTAAAAGAGAAAAATAAAATATAACCACGGTTTATTTTATAAAAATAATAATTTATATTTTTTTGTAGATACGTATAGAATCAATATTACATAATCAATAATAAAATTAATGTAATGTGTATTTTAATTATTGGTGTACAATAAAGTATATTCTATCTATCTATCTACATATAATCAAATAATCAATTATATTTAAAAAAACTTAAATTCTAATCGTTTGGCAATAATCCTATTCCTTCCATCAAATCGTCGTTAATTAAGGAAGTCGAAGTTTATAGATGGATGCGACTGGAACTACTTATTGAAAGTTAAAAGGTCAAGACGATGAAAAAATACGAAAGCAATATGTGCGTGAATGTATTTTGGGCGATACACCAATACGGCGCCGGCACTGGCCGCTTCACCCTCCGCACACCGCCCACCCCGCCAAACGGACCCAAAAACTGATATCTGCGCATTCAAGGCCAGCGCTCTAAACTCGTGACGGCACCTATACTTACATAAATTGGTATATTTCCTTGTATGTCTTTGTCCGTGTGTGTCAGGAAGAGTAAATATGGCAGTAACTATTTAAGTAATGGTAGATGGTGTTATACCTAATTCTATAGGCAACCCGCAACTCCGACTTCTGCACCGTATATAATGTATTTACCTATTAGTCAGTAGATTGATAATAAAAGTCATAATCGGGCTAGCCTTCATGCACCGTCAGCGGTGTCGGTCAAACTACACGCAACTCTTTATTTTTTCACAATTACTTATATTACTCTGTTATACATATTGTACATACATCAAAATCTTGTCGATATGTGTAAAGTGGATATTTAGAGTAGGTTTTATCTTAGTCCTCTTATTAATTATAATATTATATGATAGCCTGATAAATAACTATTGTGGAGGTAAACTAAATATTACTGCCAGCGTAGTTATTATAAAAATAATCAATTTTAAGAGAATAACTATTTCTTTGCTTCTAAGAGCATTCATCTGATTAGGTAAAATAAATAAACGTTAATCAAAGTTATTATACTATTTTTGCTTGCAAGTCATTACCTATACGTTTTTAGTTTAGAAAGTATGAACGAAAAATATAAAAGATTACCTTGATTGATAAATATTTATAATCTATTCTTCTTTCATTATTATAATTAGTATTATACTATATGAGTATAGGTAAATACTAGTTACATAAGGATTGCCTAGTTTACACTTGTTTGAAAGCCTGATTACCTACTAATAGAAATTTACTTATACATTATTTTTAGGAAGCAAAATACATAGGAAGAAACTTTTGCAATGTTTTCTTGAAATGCGAAAATTTACAGAACACAGGAAGGTACGTGCTTAGATGATAAGTGATATTCAAATTATGGTGAATGTGGCGCTAGATTTATGAGCGGTGAACTGGAGAGTGTGTGCTTACTGCAGAACTATAGTTAATTTGGTTCAGTTGTTAATATATAGACCATCAAACATATGACATGTGTTGCCGCAGTTAGGTAGTCCATACGATATCACACTTATTTGATATAATTATGCAATTACTTGTTTATTTGCAGTTTTAAAGCGCGCGGAGCTTGCAACATTCTCTCGAACATGTCGCCTTCAGACAAAAGCAAAGGTTGCACTGTGTCAGGGGGGCGAAACTATCTCTGCGCTATGTCATACTATGGATTTAGGCAGTCCGTGCCTATCAACGTGATTGTTCCAAAGGATTGTTCTCTCGTTGATAAACATCGATACAAAGAGAACTTTGCAATTGTGAAGGTCCACGGCAATGATCTTAACGATGCCAGCTTACATGCCCTTACCTACTGTGATGAAATCGGATCTAACTATGTACATGGGTAATACAAAAATATTCTCTAAATAAATCAATGAAGTATTATCGTATTCATTTAATGAAATTTAAATTATAACTAATTAATTGGTTCAAAAATAAATAACTGCAGAGCACTTTCTCTTTTTAGTCGATTTATAAACACAATAATAGAATTTTTGAAATGTTTTTATGTGTGATAGGATAAATAAATTAAACTATAACACTAGTTTACAGTTCATCTGTTGCCGAAGAAATTTTAGATGTTGTTGACTACATATGTTATGCTATTTTCAAAAATATAATTAGAATATTTTTATCAGCTCTAGTTTCTAAGTTTCAGTATAAAACAGAAAAAAACTGAGAAAAACTTTATTATTTACTTTATTAAAAAAAAACATCATTGAGACTTTGGAAAATGACGTATCAGAGACCAACAGACACACAGACATCATATTCGCATTCCAGAAACCCTGATAGCGCTCTTCCATGACGCGTACCTAAATCCTGATGCATTCGCTCTCTCTGCTCTTCGCTCATATCTCCAAAATTTTCCGGAATCCTGTCCAGGTGACTATGGAGAAAGTGGAGATTTATGCTCATATGCACCCTCAATTCTCATATTTCAATTCTTTCAATCTTGAAGCTAACAATTGTGAAGCTTGTTTTGAAAGATTTAAATCAAAAACAAAGTAACTCGAGCTGCGCAACAAGCTTTAAGGGTAGATTTGACAAAAACAAGTCTTAAGTGAACATTATCAACCACAGAATTCGGGGCAATAGACAAAAAGTTAAATTTTGTAGACTAGTGGAATAAGATAAGATATTTATGTAAATTTTATCTTAATAATATTTATATTCAGATCAGACCGATTGGATTTAATTGCGGGTTACGGTACATTGGGATTAGAATTGCTGACACAACTGGACAGGATGGACGCCATCTTATGTCCTGTTGGTAGCGGCGGCCTCGTGGCGAGTCTCGTGCTAGCTGTAAAGAGTCTGAAGCCCAGTTGCTTGATTTATGTATGAAAGTTACCTATAACTTTTTCCCTTGCTAGAAACTGAGTTTTTTTCCAATACATTATCTAGTGGGTTCCCAAATCCTCTATTTAAAATATATACATAGTGCTCCTGTTTGTTTTTTTTACTTAAATTCATTGCGTACTGATACATTACTTGTTTGTTAGGGTGTAGAATGTTCTGCAGCTCCGACAATGACTAGAGCACTACAAGAAAAGAAACCAGTAATGATACAGCTGAACCCGACCATCGCAGACAGTCTTTGCAGCGTAATCGCTAGCAATAACGCTTTCAATATTTTAAGGGGATATTTGGATAGAATGGTTTGAAGATTTTTCACTTTATTATTTTATAAGCATTCTTGTACTTAGACAAATAGGAACATTATAAATATTGGTGTCTGATGTTTGACTGCAAAATGATATCTCACCAATAACAGTAAGTAAATACTTATTTATAACAATAGTTTTTAAATAAACTAAATGGAAGGAATATAAATTTGAAGTTTGCAACTGTGTTATGAAGTCATCAATAAAATAATACTTATTATTTTTATAATTTAGATTACGGTTGACGAAGTGTGGATATCCCGTGCGATGATTAACATTCTGGAGCGAGAGAAGATGGTCGTTGAGGGGGCAGCGGCGTGTCCAGTCGCTGCGGTGATGGCGGGTAAAGTCCCGGAGCTTCGCGGCAAAAAGTAGGCATTTTCGCCAATCACTGTGTCATAATTGTATGTGGGCTTATCTTCCAAAGTACCCATCGGTTTGGATGATATATTCAATAATATTTAGCGTCTATATGAGACGAGTCTCATCTCTGGTATTCTTTTAAAATTGCTGCCACTTAGGATTCTTTATAGGACCTTAGAACTATTAAACTCTTAGTACCTAGAGCTTTGGGCAGTTATTAATTTCAAATTATAAAATTATGTTACTAAATTATGTATTAGGAATAAGGGGACTGACACATGCATATGAAGTCATTTCATCAGATTGCTGATGAGAAATTCTTATCAGGGAGATTTTTGTCGTCATTTAGTGAAGTTTTATATAATTTGACGCACTTAGATACCTACGTCTTTTCCAGCATCGTATGCATCTTATCGGGTGGTAACATAAACAGCAGTCGAATGTCACGTGTGATTGACCGCGGCATGGCAGCCGAGGGTCGGCTCGTCAAGTTCAGCGTGGCGCTGCCCGACGTGCCTGGCGCCATGGCCAAGCTGCTAGCCAAGGTCACAGACTACGGCGCTGACGTCAAAAGCTTTGTACCCGAACGCGCTTGGATGAGACGGGACATCTTTACTGTTTCTGTATGTTTTCTACGACGGCCTTTTAATCCTAATTTATTTTTCTATAGCAAGTAGAAAAAGCTAATTGAAACTTTAAACCATAAAGCGGATCTGCAATTTTATAAATAAAAGGGAGATATAACAACCATATTTGATCTTGTGAAGCAATTATTTCAATAGATATTTAGGTCTAATATTTATTAACGACTAAAAAAATTACGATCTATTCAAATAATTACAGTCAGGGACCTATCAGGGATTACTCATCTTTTAAAAAAGTTAACTGTTATTAGTTATTTATTACAGGTAAAATATCCTACTTTTACCATACCTTACCCTTTTTTCCCAACGTTCATAATATTTTCTTAGATATACTGATAGGCTAGTGTCATTAGGTACCTATGTTTATTTCTTTTCACGGAAATTCATGGGTTGATCAATGTCCTCAGTCGCACTGGAAATTTAACTTTTTCCTCACATCTTTCTTTATCCACCGATACCAGTGCTGGATTAGCCCATAAGCTATTTAACCAATTTAGCTTAAGCTTAGGGCATCCAGTTACCTCAATCCGGCACTAACCGATACGCTATAAATTTTAGACGATGACAGTTATTGAACACAATTCAGTGGATAACAATAGAAGTGTAAGTACAATAATATACGTAACTATCTTATGTATTGATGCAGGTTAACATGCTGATCGAAACTAGCGACTTGCACCACGCCAAAGAGTTAGAGAAGAAGTTAGTGAAGGATTATCCACATTCACACTTCATTATGTTATAATTTGTTCCTTAAATTTAGTACATGTCTGTAATTGTTTCATATTTCAATCACTCTTACAATTTTATTCCATAGTTACCGATATTGATAACAATAAATATTTTATTCCAATAACTGATTTATTTTATTTATTAGACAGGTACCTGCTATTATTGTACATTCAGAAGCAATTAATATTCTTCAATTACATACCCTTCTAATTCATACTGATTCCTGCTTAAATACAGCTCGTGGACCCGTGGCTTTAGACATTAACATGATTGTGATAAGGCCTTATTTTCAGATTGTTCACTCTGAGCAACCGCCCGTGGGGCTAAGTCAATTCAAATGACCTACAAGGCGATTCCTATTTCTGTTTATTTTGTTGCTAAACGCTTTCATTCCAAAAGTTGCTGAGCATCATAATATTTGGAGGTAGATTAACAAATTATAGTTTCAATGCTACTGCAAGTTAATCTTATTTCGGCGTTCTTAGTGTTATTATATTTTTGAATAATTTAAAATATTTGAATTAAACGAACATTATTTTTGCGAAACAAGGTAAACTGGAACCAAATGCCTGTACTATAAATCTTTCGGCCTGAAATGCATTACTAAACCAAATATTGGACTCAGCCATCAGTGGAGGCCTATCATTGCAGTACCTAGGGCTTTTATGAGCTGATATGATGAATAAAAATAATGCAACTTATAATTATATTCTTCTTTTAATATTTACCTTTTACAAATTTCACAATTAAGTAGTAATTAAATTAAAAAAAGAATAAACTAAACAAATAAAAACGATCCTTACAATCATCAATCTAAAATAAAAATCGAGTGTGCCCGCTTTAATCATCAATAACTCCTTGTAGCCGCTCGTGCATAATTATAAGTAGTTACTTACCGTTATTAAACGGTACTTCTTAGTACATAAATCTGTCTTATTAGCTGAAACTAAAAATTGTACGTAATTATTACTATTCTCTATGAAAAGTGTCAGAATGAAATCATGACATGACACTCAAATAAACAATTCTAAATTATAGTTTTATTTAATAATATAAAATGGTAAGAATGTCCTATAGATACATTACCTATAAACCAATGACGATGCCAATATTATTATTTCTGTATGTTTTCAGCAGAATTCACTACTACAGGACGATAGACCACACATATTATCATTTAATGAAATCAAACAAGCTGCAGAAAGGATTGAAGGAGGCATCATACACACACCCCTTTGTGTAAGTAGTCTTATCGGATGAATGATGAATTATATCGGAAGAAATATTTAATTCACATTTTTATAGTCGTCTTAAATTCGTCGTCTCATTATTAAATCCAATCTCCTAAAACATAATTATATAACGCATGTTTTCAGGAGGCAAAAATCAGTAAATTTATGGACTACAATATTTATTTGAAATGTGAAAATTTACAATACACTGGCAGGTAACACAAGCTCTGAATTGTTTATAGCGATACTTTACACACCCCTGCGAGTTCCTAGTCCTAAGAGTGTAAAAATCCAATGATGTTTTGTTGATAGCAAGAAACCAGTTTGAGTTTAATTAGGTAGACACAACAGTACCTACTAATATTTTTCTATGGCCTATCCCACTTCTCAAGCTGTTGTACTTAGATAGAATATTTATTTTACAAAACCTGCAACTACATATAATAAGCAAGCGTAAATAACAAAAACAAATTGTTTTTGTTTTGAAATGTCTCAAATAAAACTAATTAAATTGTAATTAAATTGTAGCCATTGACTTTATATATCTATTAAATCAATGGGTGTAGCGCCCGACAGTGTAGTGTAGGTAGCGAACGTTACGCTAGTAGGCGACTGCGCTCTGTTAGCAGTTAACATCTGCTTCCTATATAAAAAGAGAACGACCTAGACAACTTGTGCGTTTATTTCTCATAGTTAATACGTCATGAAAATTATGCAATCGTCAATATTCCATATATTTTTGAAAAGGCAACCTCAAAATAACCGTATTTTCAAGTTGTGCCGAGCGTGGTGTCCGCAACGCATTATTGGCATACGCTGGAGAGGGGACGGAGCGCGGCGTGATAGTGCCGTCTCACGCCAACATGGCGCTGGGCACGGCATACCACGGCAGCACACTCGGCGTGCCGGTACGTGCAGTTGCTTGTTGAAAGTTTTAAAGACCTGATTTAATGTAATGTACTCCTATAATTGGCATATCTATAAGAAAATGTACCTTACTGTTTAGTCTATAAGTGTTGGGTTTATTTGCCGTTGGTGTACTTATTATAAATAAATAAATAAGACCTAGATCAGGTCTATGTAGGAACTTTTGCGAATGTTATCGATGATACAATACATATTGTATCGAAAAACCTCGCCGTATAACAAGTAAGGTCTTTAATTAATTAAGTAAATAGTTACGTAGGTAGGTACCTATTTCAAATGTGAATAGATTTTAGAGTCTTCAACCATATTACATTCCAGCCATTACCTTTAATTATTAAAAAACATTGATTAAAAACGTTTGTAGTTGTTACTTTATCAACTGTTACTAGGCTCTCAAGATCTCGGTCAGTCCAATGTTCTTGACGACAAACAGAGCCGACATATTTTTTCGTAGAATCTTTTTTCTTTACTTTTACACTTTCTTGCTTCTTGGTTAACGTAATTAATTAGCAACCATAATATTTTCTGTGAAATTAGTATCTATTAGTTTCTTATTCGCGTTCAGGTGACAGTGGTGCTGCCGGAGCGCACGCCGCCCGCTCACGCGCATCGCTGCTCGGAGCTCGGCGCTGACGTCGTGC
The DNA here is from genome assembly GCA_905163465.1 of Craniophora ligustri. Taxonomy (NCBI): domain Eukaryota; kingdom Metazoa; phylum Arthropoda; class Insecta; order Lepidoptera; family Noctuidae; genus Craniophora; species Craniophora ligustri. The sequence goes on from LR990972.1 coordinate 8,698,513, forward strand.
TGTGCGGAGACACGCTCGACGACGCCGTTGCTTACGCTAAGAAAGTACATCGTGACAGCCGTCAGATCTTACTTGAGTAAATAATAGCTTTGAAGTATCTATTAGATTAGTCTTGAAGATTATAGCTATTGGGTAAAATGTGGTATAATTATCGTGATAGCTTAGTGGCGTGACCACTGGAGTGTGAAAGTCAAAGGTCTTGTGTTCAAACCCAAGGCAAGCACCACCGACTTTTTGGAATAATATGCGTATTTATCACATGCTCAAACGGTTAAGGAAAACATCGAGAGGAAATCTGCATGCTTGAGGGATTTCTCGATGGCGCGGAAGTCTACAAACCCGCAGTAGGAGAGCGTGATGGACTACAGCCTAATCCCTCTTCGATAACAGGAGGCTCGTGCCCAGTGGGACAATAATGGGTTGATGAGGATAATTATCGTAAGTATTATAATATTCTTGACTTACATAATATTATGATTGTAGCTCGGATGATCCGCTAGTGATGGCAGGCCTGGGGACGGTGGGCGTCGAGATCATCACGCAGCTACCGGAGACGGATGCGGTAATCGTGCCGGTGGGGCTGGGCGGACTGCTGGCCAGCGTGCTCGTCGCCTGCAAAAAGCTCAAGTGCTCGTGCCTCGTTTACGTAAGTTAAGTAGACTAAATGCAGTATATTTTAATATTCGCTGTGCCACCGCGGATCCCCCATCCACCCCATCTACCCATTTATTTAACTATGACCAAGTTTACAGGGCGCCGAGTGTGCGAAAGTGCCGAAAATGATGAAAGCTCTGCAGGCGGGCCGGCCGGTGCCGGTAACTGTGGTACCTAACCTGGCTGAAGGACTTAATGCTTCGACTGTTGGCATCAACGCCTTTGCGACGCTTAAAGGCAGGCTTGATAGAATGGTAAGATAAGGAGATAAACATATCATTATCAAACCATTTAATGAATGCTGGTCATTAAATGGGTAAAGATGCCCAGCAGTCATTAAATGGGTTATTAATGACACAGGTCTCCTGTGACGAATAATAATTGAGTAAATTAAAATAAAATAATATCAAATATACCGCGATAAAATCCGTAAAAATTAGTTTTATTTCAATGTCTAATATTCGCGTAAGTGTACGAAATCAATAAATAAATTAGATTATATTTTTGGTCGTGTAAATTTATGTCATTTATAATCAGTGTATAGGTAGATACTTAGAAAGATAAAGAAAATACATGGCACGACAGATACTACCAGGCAAGGAATAATTAACTTACTCATTATTACAAACAACTTGTCTTTGTTTTTCAGTTGGTGGTAGATGAAATGTACATCGCACGAGCGATGATATCGATGTTGGAACGCGAGCGCCTGGTGGCGGACGGTGCCGGAGTGTGTGCTGTAGCTGCAGTAATGCAAGGACTTGTGCCAGAGCTACGGGGAAAACGGTACCACATCTGTACATAAATTATAAAGCCTGAAATATACCTAATAGTATATTACCAACATGGGCGTACTTCTTCATAGACGAACCGCCCCGGCTGCGACCCGGCCCCCCTCTAGGTACGCCCATGATGACGAATATCGACAACACAGCAACTGGACGAAAAGCCAAAGATCAAGCTGTGGCAGTTTAGGGAAGGCCTACGTCCAGCAGTAGACTAATATTATATAGCGATGATACTGATACATTAAGACTGTCCACAAAACTTATTACTTTTCCATAATGGTGGATAGGCAGATTTAGCGGGCGGACGAATTAACAACAGATACAAATATTGTCGCGCGCAACACATTGTGCGTTGTGCGCGGGGACTTGATAAGTTTGCCTGAAATGGTACCGCGCTGCGGTTATACATTTAGAATTTTAGATAAATTATCCAGTTTAAAGTGTGAGATTTTTCCTACCTAATAACTGCGGATGACGTTGTCGACTATGAATAATTTTACAATTATGGATTTTAAGCCGTTCTATTGTTACAAGGGCTGTGTGCATCGTAAGCGGTGGAAACATAGACTCGGGACGGCTAGCGCGCACGATACAACGCGGGCTTGGTGCCACCGGGCGGCTCATGCGGTTCGCGATACCCGTGCCCGACCACCGCAGCGGTCTGGAACAGCTCGCCAAGACCATTTCTGACGAAAGTGCAGTGCTCAAGAGCTTGGTCACAGAACAAATGTGGGTGCACAGCGACGTCGGAACTACTTGGGTAACTACCTTCCGTATTTCTTCGCCAGTGGTAGAATGACGTGTAGGTACTTATGCACAAAGATACAAGTTTTGGGTTCGATTCCCAGGTCGAACATGTAATATAATTATCCATTAACCAAACCTGTGAGGTTAACAAATAAAAATATGATTTTTAAATTGTTCATTTATTATACTACGGACAGTGAGCTGAACTGTGGTAGCCTAGTGGTGTGCCCAGTGGACTGAGATGTCAAAGGTCTCGAGTTCGAACCCAAGGCACGCACGCACCACTGACTTTTCGAAAGTTATGGTGCGTATTTATCACAAGCTCAAACGGTGAAGGTAATCATCGTGAGGAAACCTGCATGCTTGAGAGTGTAGTCCCGCAGTAGGCTTGCGTGGTGGACTATAGCCTAATCCCTCTCGAATGTGAGGAGACCCGTGCCCAGCAGTGAGACGTTAATGGGTTGATGATGATGATGACTGGATAGATCTGTTTTAGAAACCCAAAGGGTTAAAGTATATTTATTAATATATTCAATTTGATATAAAACACTTTTCGTCTAGTAACCAATTTGGTGAACATCGTTCATCAAGCGATTTTAGACTATAAAAGAATATAGCGAAAAGAAAAAATATGGGTCTCTTTATTTTACATCTAGTTTCAATTATGTTATGTTAATAAATTAAAATTTTAATTGTAGAAATATGTTAATTAAAGCAATGGCCACTGCTTTCTGTTTATTCTTGACTCCAAAAAAATTTGCTACTAATAGGTAAATTATGTTTTAATACCCCCATGGATGAATAGTATAATTTTGTTTACAGGCTAATGTAGTAATAGAGACAGCTAACGAGGAACACGCGACCAATTTCAAGGATCGGTTACGCGACCTGTACCCCTCTGCCAGGTTTGCAGTGACTGATCTAGATGAAAAGCATAAGGTAACGGTACGATAATGTATAATAGGTTAGATATAATAATTGTTTGCTTTGTATATGTAGTATCTGTCTGTGTAAATTACATGGTGAAGGCAAATAAATTGAAACCAAATATTTGTTCTTTTTTTTATTTTTTACTTATACATAATCTTATGCGACAGGGTCATCACCCTTGGTGGCCCTTGTGTAGATCACCTGACCGTGATGCTGGACTACCTGTTTGATTAAACCTGAAACAATACCATTAATAATATAAAAATATGAACTGCGACTATATAAAAAAGATTTTTGTGGTAAATTGTTCAGACTCAATATATCAGCTTTTAACCGTCATGGTTTATCAAGTAAAAATTATACATCATTACAGTAAAGACATGTTAGAAATATTGTTTTTTACATGTCCCAAAATAAAATCATTGATTCATTTGTATTTTTTTTGTACATACTTTAATTTACTTTAGATGGGTAGGTAGTTTGGAAGAAGCCTATGTCCAGCAGTGGACTGCAATAAGCTGAATTGATTGGTTGGTTGGAATGGTTTCATAAATTGCACTTAGTGATTTGTAGTCTTATATTCTAATTAAATAAAATCTTAAGTAATAAAAAACTAATAAAGTATTAATCTTATTATAGTTACATTACATGTTGTTTCCGAAAACAATAATACTTAATAATCTAACATGTTTTATTTATTTACAGAGTAAATTTTAATTTTTTTTATGAATAAAATCTATGCAAGGTAAAATAGAAATGACCAAATAATAAACCAGATAAATAAAGTATTACCCCATGTGAGAGCCATAGCTTAGGGTATACTATGACTATTATCATCAACCAAGGGACAGTATCTGATGATGTGCACATGTGTAAAACATTCCAACAATAAATATTGTGCTAAAATGCACTTATCAATAACATATTAACTTATTAGTAGCCAATGTTAGATATCTTTTAGAAAATGGTTTATGAACACAACAATAATATTAAGAAATAGAGATAAATTATTAAATTAACACATGTCTGGTCAGGCACTTTAGGGGCAATACAATATGTCTACTATTAAGTATAACATCTCATTTTGATAATATACCTTTTTCTCTAAGCTCGATGAGTGCCCTTCTCGCAAGCGAGCCACGGACCTTCAACCTTTCAGAGACAACGGCGGGTGTGATCAGTTTGTACTGGGGCACTTCCTTGTACAGTTTCTCATATGTGGGCTTGTCAAACAACACCTGGTTGTTAAGCTTGTCACGGACTTTTCCTTTGGACCACTTCTGCAAGGTGAATATGTTAAATTTACAGTTAGTAACACAATATTTATTACAATTGTTACGAATACTTAATGTAGTGAAAGGTGTGCCCATCAGCCTCAATATATCAGTTTTTACTCTCACAGAGTTCAAGCATAGAAATATAATCATCTGTCGCTACACCTTCAGTCGAAGAAATAAGTACCTACTAGTCGCAGAATTAAACTGACACATGACAACTTATTTTCTTATTACTGGATTAAAACCAGTGATTTCTGAGTTACATCAAGATCTATCAACACTTTAAAGACATCAAAATTCACTTCAGGTTTTATCAGACGCACGCACACATAACCTCAATATTATTTAGTAAATTGTTTACCTTCTTCTTGGCTTTGCCGCCACCGGATCCTTCCTTCTTCTTCTGTGTTTTCTGGGGCTGCTTGGCCGAAGACTTAGTGTCCTTTTTGGGCGGCTGTAATTATAAAAACATCGTTGACAACAAGCTTCGCCACGAGGTTCCATGACTCGTTTCGAAAATGATTTAGACCTAACACAAAACTTATTAAAATGAATATTTCTGATATTCTTGAGCAATTTTAATTAGAATATCGTATAATAAGACGAAAGAACAACGAAATTATCTATAAAAATTAAAACTCTTAGAACTACAACTTATTCACTCACCATCTTGAAACCGGAAAGAAGGTTGAACAATTGTCTATGATTTCACTAGTTTGACGTTCACGTTCCAAAACTTAAAAAAAATATATTGTCTTTGGGTATTGTACTAAACCAAAATTTTAATATTATTTTTTGTGTTAGTTTGATTAAAGATGTAATACAGTACCATATGAACAATGTGAAACCAAATGATATATCATTAAAATATATAAATAAAATAGATATTATTTTAGACAACTCATACGTTATCAAATTTAATTTTGATGTAGTATTTGAACGTTTTACTGCGTTCATAAAAATATTGTGTACGCGACCCATCACCATAAATATTATCAGAATAGCAAGTTCGATGAATATTCTTAGTATCTCTTACTACTTATCAGCTTGTGTATGCTAAACGTATTGATGAACTATTTTGCATAATAAAAGTGTACAACTTTTATATTATGCAAAGGATGAAACGAGGTCCTCCTCATTTCGTTAGGGGTTGAATTTCCAAAAACGACGAAACACGTATGCTTTTATTTTTACTGAGGAGCTTGAATAATAAATTGCATATATCTTACTTAAAAAATGACGCACTTCCCATATAAGCTTTCAACCCCTATATCACCCTCTTGGAGGGTTAATTTTTAGAAATCCTGAAATATGTGTTATGTATTTGTTCAAAAACGTGTATATGAAATTTCATATCTATAACTTCGGGTTGAATTTCTGAAATTCCTTTCGCGGATTTTTTTGTAATATTTTATTACAATATCATCTGTCAAAATTTCAAGTTTGTTTAGGCACCGTCACGAGTTTTGAGCGCTCGACGAAAGTAGTGGGGAGACTTGCGCATGTTGTACACTCGTGCTCACATATATTACGAAGTGTTTTTAGAAAAGTTAAATTAACTTGAGTTGTCACTTTTAATGGAAAAGAAATATAAGTTTTATATAGGTATTTTAAAAGAGAAAAATAAAATATAACCATGGTTTAGTTTATAATTAGAATTTTTTGTAGATAGGCTATAGAATCAATATTACATAATCAATAATAAAATTAATGTAATGTGTACATTAATTATTGGTGTACAATAAAGTGTATTCTATCTATCTATCTATAATCAATTATATTTTAAAAGACTTCAATTCTAATCGTTTGGCAATAATCCTATTCCTTCCATCAAATCGTCGTTAATTAAGGAAGTCGAAGTTTGTACATGGATGCGACTGGAACTATTTGTTGAAAGGTCGATGAAAGGGACGATGAAAAAATACTTTGGGCGACGTGCGACTGATACACCAATACGGCGCCGGCACTGGCCGCTTCACCCTCCGCACACCGCCCACCCCGCCAAACGGACTCAAAAAATTATATCTGCGCATTCAAGGCCAGCGCTCTAAACTCGTGACGGGACCTGTAACTGTAACCCGAGTGGTTTAGGCTCGTCGTTGATGAATCAGTCAGGATGAACGATTATATATTACAACATAGATAAGCTAAATAAGCGTGAGTAGTCCAAGTAATCTATGGTACTGCGTGATACTCATTCCCTACTAGCTTCCTCAATACTACAATTAACTTATGTTTTGGTACTTATCTAGTAACTGACACTATTAGTCCAAGATCCCAGGGCCGCCAGACGTCACGTATTTTCTGACGAACCAAATGTGGATTATTGAGTAGTGCTAGTATGTACTAAGAACGCATGCCTACCAGCTATCTTGCCTAGTGGGCCAATTTTCAGATATCTGGTAATCAAGGTACATACAAATATTACTTACCTCACGTAAATTCTCCAAGCTGATTTTTACGTATATTTTAGGCAATATCCTTAAAAATAAGTTGCCAATACTCCCAGACATTTTCCGTCGGCCGTATTGCTTTGCAGACGCTTTAAAGCTCCCGAAGGAATTAATTAACTTCACGTAAATTATGATGCTCCATTCTTTATATCTCTACCAGACAACTATTTCGAAACCTTTTACGAGAAGACAGAGCGATCCAAGGGGCCAATCATCCCCTAGACTTCCGCATATTCACAATCTGCCTCACTCTCATGCGCGTTGATAATACCCTCACGCTCCTACCCACAGAGGCATTAAAATTTAATTAAGGGGTATGATTAGCCCTTTGGATCGGTCTGCCTCCTGTCACAACTATTTTGAAACCTTTTACAAGAATGGAGCATCAGAATTTACGTGAAGTTAATTAATTCCTTTGGGAGCTTTAAAGCGTCTGCAAAGCAATACGGCCGACGGAAACTGTCTGGGAGTATTGGCGACTTATTTTTAAGGATATTGCCTAAAATATACGTAAAAACCAGCTTGGAGAATTTACGTGAGGTAAGTAATATTTGTATGTACCTTGATTACCTGATACCTGAAAATTGGCCCACTAGGCAAGATAGCTGGTAGGCATGCGTTCTTAGTACATACCAGCACTACTCAATAATCCACATTTGGTTCGTCAGAAAATACGTGACGTCTGGCGGCCCTGGGATCTTACTCTATATGAAAAATAAAATAAAAAAAACAATAAAAAAGTTGCTTTTATTTAATTAAAAAGCTTCTATTCGTTATACCGCAGTCCATTGTGTAAAACTTATTTGGATAATAATAACATGTATGTACCTACTGTTTATATAATACTAGTAACCCGTTCAATCTTCGAGTAGCGGACCAATATACTCAAATATTCCTCATGTATCATCTCAGTATTATTTCATTTTATCGCAACAGACGCAGCGGGGATTTTATAATAAATAATACATATTTAGTAGTGATTGTGAAACTACAGAGTAGGTACATCGCTTTCCCTTGTTAACCATATATTTTTAAAAGACTAGATTTAAATATTAGTACATCACTACATTTGCGACTTCAATGATTCGTAATAAGTTAATTCCTCTTCGGTCACAGACGGCCGGAATAATTCCACTCCATGCAACAGCTCCGAAACTCCCAAGATAACTGAGTCAGGACTTAATTCACTTTCTTTTACCGATCCTGAAACATAAGGGTAGGAGTTAATTGATATGCATGGCTAAAGGCTTAAGTTTTGTGTTAAATTCAGAGCAAACGAAGATTTGTAAAATTAGATAAGATAGAATTCTGAGCTTATACGCCACGACAATTAATTTTGACACCAATTTTCATAACATCTTTTTGTATTTTTTAGCTTATTCCAAGCTAAGATTATTAAATTTTATTAAGAAAGAAAAATTCCAGAATTCCAAAAAGGCAGAATTTTCCAATCGATATTGCTATGTCGCGGTAAGACATAAGTAACATAAAGAAGGAAAAATTCAACACATCAAGCGGATACCTCGGTGGCTCAGTTGGCAGAGCGTCTGGAGTACCAATCCAGAAGACGCGGGTTCGAGTCCCGCCTGAGGTTGAATTTTTCTTTCTTAATAAAACCAATTTTCATCTCATTACAGCGAGTTGCGTGGTCAATGCGGTGATATGGCATTCTCATTCCACGCAGTTGAATTCAGTAATTCGCACACTTTTACATACTGTTCAATTTATATGTTAATTATTTATAATTTTAACATTTTGGGTAGGTATAAACTATTAACGCTTTAAAATTTTATACACCTACTTGGCATTATACATTCTAATTAAATTTGGCGTGATTGGCGTGCGTAATCAAATCACCAATGTTGATTTTGAAATATAGGTATTTATGAAACTGTATTCAATTTAAGTCATTTAAGTACGCTTGTAGTTAATCTTTGTTATCGTTAAATTATATTATAGTTTCGTTACAAAGTTGACACGACCGTATTTTATATATTTACCAGCGTGTAATTTAGCGACCAGCGCGCGAACCGCGGCGTTTCTCGCAGTGGACACGACTTGCAGTAGGTCCGCTCCGGTGCAGCTGTCAGGGAGGGCCGCTGCCACCGCTTCCAAGTCCACTTCGTCCCGCAACTTGTAACTGCACATACGAAAGGATCATAACAGTTTTTAGTCTGTCCCTAGTATAAGTATTTTGTATGTATCTTCAATTGTAATTGGTATGTTTTAATTGAATTAAATAAATAAATAAAATGTCTTTTTTTGTCGTTAAATTTCGGAAGTAATAAAATTAGCATCACTAAGAATATTCTTTAAAAAGTCGAATTCAAAACAAACTGGTACTGTGATTGCAAATGCGACCGGGCACTATAAAATTATAGATGTATCTATGCATGAATATAATATATTATACTTACATATGTATAAAAGTAGAAACGATAGGTCTGACTGATTGACTAAACAGAAAAATTCGAAAGCTGTTTTACTTACGAAGCCGAAAATTAACCCAGTTCTAGTAACAAATCGGATTTTTGGAAATTTGAACTTTATTAATAATTGTACTTAGACTTCAGTTTACTCACTTTCTGCAAAGGGCTTTGAGCACACAAGTTTTCTCCTGCAGCCCGCAGTACGGACCCACGTATATTAGTTTATCGAGGCGACCGGGACGCAGTAGTGATTGTTCCAGCAAGTCAGGGCGATTCGTCGCACCCATTATGAATACGAAACTCGAAGTATCTGCATCTGAAAATTAATATCACTTTTAATTTTATGCCTATAATCTGATTTCGATAGCATAACCTAACGGAGAGATTGACCAAATGGGCTTAATTGCGTATCGAGAAATATTAGATTGGTTCAAAGTGAATACTGACCTTCTTCGCTGCTGACGCCGTCGACCTCGGCCAGCAACTGGCTGACGACGCGGTCACTGGCCCCGCCGGAGTCCCCGGCGGCGCCTCGGCGGGGGGCCAGCGCGTCCAGCTCGTCCAAGAACACTATACACGGAGACGACGCACGCGCAGCCTCGAATACTTCGAACACCAGAGATTTCCATATAAATAATAATTTTAACACAATACCAGATTCCAATTTACAATAGGTTCTTATTCTATCATATATTGGAAAAATAAGTGCAACAAAAGCAACAACGAAATTCGACTTAGGTGTTTATTTTAATTACGATGACGTTTTACATTTTTCGTCATTATCTACGATTTTCAAGAGAAAACTTGAGAAGTTTTAAATATATGTATAAAGTAAAAGATATAAATAAAGCTTTTTTACTCTTTTGCAAATGGACCATACGCAACATTAAGGATAAATAAATTTTATTATAATACAAACACATTGATTGAGGCCAACACTCAAGACAAAATTACAATACACGTTAAAATTAAACTGTCATAGAAAAGATTGTCATACATACCTTTTCTAACATTTTCTTCAGACTGTCCAATATACATGTTGAGAAGCTCTGGGCCCTTGACACTCAGGAAGCTAACATTAAGTTCTGTGCTGACTGCTTTGGCTACCAGTGTTTTGCCGCAACCCGGAGGACCATAAAGAAGTATACCTGCAAATTCACGTCAACGATCAAAAACATAGACGACATTTTATATACACATTTAATTTCGATTCAAAAATAGGTTTTGTAAAAGTCTTTTTTACTATTAATAATGCACTACATCTTTTGCACCGTACACCCACAGATCGCTAGTATATTTTAAAGCCCATGCAACATGCCTATATTATTATCTAGGCACAAATCCTAACACGACGAAGTCTGAAAAATAAACTTTTTATGAACTTCTTTGGTCATATTTTTGATCACATTTAAATGTTTAGAATTTGTCGTTTTAAATATTATTTGGAAATATTGACGTTATTTACCTGATCTTTTTAAACTAGAATTTTTAAATAAATGGGGATATTTGATAGGGAATTCTATAGTTTTCAAAAGTTCTTTCTTCAGTTTTTCTAAACCACCAATATCTTCCCAGTACACTTTCGGGATTTTAGGAGCATCCAAGTGTTGACTTTGCAGGTTTCGGATAGACTCTGTGAAATATAGGCACTGTCAAAGAAACAAAGTTATTTAACATATTTATTATAAAAACTATCAAGCCTGTAAGTGTGACCCTATTGCCATCAACTAGCCTCGAATCTAAAGCCCGAGTTGCTACTCAGAATTATAAAAACCTAATAACATTTTGCTCGACCTGAGAATCGTACCTAAAACCTTTTAGTGGTCGCACTTACGATCACTAGACCAACGAGGCAGTTTTTCCAAATGCAATTTAAAATTTAGCTATCAAGCGCAGTAGTTGAATGCTCCTTCCAGATTTTTAAAATAAAATAATTACTAAGATAACCCACCGAGAGCTGAGTTGAAGTCTTCTTCTTGAACTAAATGCAAGTCGGGATCTGGCGGTAACTGGTTATAACTATTATGCTGCTTTAAATAAGATGTCCTTATTGCAAAATGAAGAAGAGTATCTAAGTCTCCATACAAAAACGTTTCAGTTTTCGCTGCTACCCTCTGCAAGACTTCCCTTGTTGATTTCGTTAATTGTGGTAACTCTTTGTCAGTGCCCAGTTGCTGTGACGTCACTTGTTCGTGCCCGTCAATATTAAGCTGCATCACTGTCGCAAACCACTCCAGCATTTCATATCTTTGATGAACATTAAGTCTAGGTATGTGGAACTTTTCTAGGAACATTCTCAACATGTTTGGCTTTAAGTCCTGTCTCTCAGTTATAGCAATGAATATAATAGGGTGTTTAGTATAGTTTTGGTACAAATCTGTAATAGTGTTAATAAAGTATTCTACAATTCTACAGTCTTCATTATTTTCAGGATCAACTGCAAATACCTGGAATTTGAAGGGGAATGTTTAGTCAATTAGTCATACACATACATTATGACGAATTGCCAAACTCAAGTAGCAGTGGGCACGGCTCATCGCTCGAAGAACGGACGGTCAATGGGGCTTAAAGGTTCTAGAGTGGCGACCACGTACTGGAAGTCGCAGCGTGGGCAAGCCCCCAGAAAGTTGGACTGACGACTTGGTGAAGATCACTGGAATCCGCTGGATGCGGGCGGCGCATGACCGATCGTCGTGGCGATATTTGGGGCGACCTATGTCCAGCAGTGGACGTCTAACGGTTGATGTGATGATGATGATACATTATGAGTTTATGAGATTAGTCATTTTCAGTATAAAATCAAGTATCATCAATGAAAACATATTTCAATTTACAAATATCTAATGATTGTGATGAATATTGTTTTATTTTACAATACTAACTTACTTTTACATATTTAAGTATGTAAGAGATATGATCCAAGTTCAGTTGTTTTAAAATTTCAATTTGAATTTTATTTCAGAGCTGTTATAAATATATATAATTTAAAAACTGATAAGTATATGTACCTCAAAGTTGTCCAGCACTACAATAACAGGGGCCGCTGCTTTCGCCTTCTGTATAGTGGAGTTGATTTTAGCCTCTGTTTGTTTAGCAGTCGAACTCTGCAAAGCATTGCAGTCTATCGGTAGGCAGTTCATTCCTGTCAACAAGTCATAGGGCTTTTTTTAGTGCAAAACTGAAGTAAGATAATATCATTTAAAGTACTAAAGATTTCAAATAAAAGTATTGGTTGTATAAAATGTAGTGGTGAAGTAATTACATTTTTTTTTCAGTAGTTTGTGCAATAATGTGCCACTTTTATGTTTACTAACGAACAATATCACAAAAAATATAGCATTGCTACTTACCATTGTATTTAGCTAATAATTTGATAAGCAGATGTCGGCCAGATCCTGTTGACCCAGTGAGAAGCAACATAGGAATAATGGGGCTTGACATTGATGATAACAGGTCATCTGAAACATATTATATGTCTATAAATTAAGTACTTTTTAGAATTTCGAACAAATAAATCTTCATTTTTAATCTGACTCATTTTAAAATCTAACTATTTAGTCATGTAGATAGGACAAAATTTATTTAACTACTTAACAGAAACAAATCAAACAAAAAAAATACTTTACTCATTTCACCAGTAATAAATGGGTGTATTGTTTCTTGAATTTGGATAAATCTGTGTTTCAATCCAGTGGGACATAGATGCAATACATTCAAGTTTTTACTTGGCTGCAGTTTAAAGAATTCATCCTTTGGCTTTATACTGTGTATATTTTCTCCAAGAGTCAGCTGAGTGACACCTTTTATTATAAAAAATGCTTGCACAACCTTTTCTTTGGATTCATTACTTATGTCAGTTATATCACTGCACAACTTTTTACATTTGAAATAAAGTTTGCCAACAGATTCTACTAAATCTAAGTACTTATAGTGAAACCTTGCAGTAACATCTGGAGTTAAGTCTATGCTAAATATGTCATTTGTGCTAACCAACTTAGGTGTTTCAAAGTGGTTACTTAAAACTTCTTTAAGAAAGTCATTTGCTAGGTCATAATCATTTACTATGAGGCTCACTTCAGCTACAGCTGCTATTTTTGGTGAGCTATCTATGCTGGGCACTGGGTGGAATGACACATGAATTTCTTTGCCAACATAGAAGCCAAAACATGACAATATATTATAAAATTCATTTTCATTGGTGTATGCCACATTTTCAGGCACATATTTAGACCCAACTAATGGCACTATTTTTATATTATCAACAGTACTCTGTGCTGTATCAGACCACAGCTTTTTGTGTAATTCTGACGTCATAAACTGAAGATTAAATTTAATTTCTTTGTTACTATTATGCCTTTCTTGGTGCTTCCTTCTCTCAGCAAGGGTTAACTTTAAGGCAACCCAAAGGATTCCATTGTCTAAGTAGAATAAATTCTCACTGCCCAACTGGATGAACTGTTCTTTTGATATTATTATGCATTTGTTAGCAAGAATTGGTAGGTTGTCGTCTAATCTTTCCTTTAATAATGAATTAACAATATATGAAGGGATAGTTTTCACTTCAAATGTATCCATATCCTTCCGAGCAGAGCTCCTTTTCTGATACCAAATTCTATACTTTATCGAGAGAAAAACGAGGAAGCAGTAGTAGTTGTACTTTGGATAGACAACTTTTAAACAGAATTTTATCACCCATAATTTTCTTGAAATTTGTTCATTCATATTAACTTATAATAATTAGGTAAAAATGTATCATGTACATAAAAATAAAATAAATTAAAGCAAGTTATCTGAAATTACACTTTTCTCACATATTTTTTGTAGAATATCAATGCAATATTTGCAATTTTGCAATCCCAATGATAACAAATTCATTTTGACATTGACATTATGGAGTATGGAAATATTGACAGTTGACACCGACAGAAATACGAACGTATCACCTGCGTTCATATGTACTGGGTAATGGTTCATATTGTGTTCATACGCGTTTGAGGGGGTTGTATTTTATTAGACACTAGTTTTGTAATTGTTACTACATACTACTGATCTCATATTTGATCAATGATGGGCGTTTTGGTCTATCAGCGGCTAACAACGAAATAGGTTTTAAATAAAAATACTATTACTAACACGGAACAGAAAAAAAGAGTGGAAGTGCAAAGTGGGCGTGGCGGCTGTTCAAATGTTAACCGATGTTCAGCGTAAATCATTCGGACATCGCGTTGAGTAGGTAGTTTGATAGAAAACAAGGTAAAACCCACCTTATATCTTTAATATAAAGTCCATTTGTCCTGACTCAGACTGTCTTGACAAGTACTTCTCTAAAGTTCTTTGCTTTCCTAGACTCATTTAGTGGCATGACCGGATGATATGATAATAACATGATAAATAAATAATAAATGTAGGGTTCCCAAAGATCCTGGTTTTAAAGAAAAATGTATAGATGCAACTGGTAGAGTTAATTGGATGCCAATGAACTGGATCTGATTTGGCACTTCTTGGGAGATATTTTTTGATATCTAAAAAAGGATGTAGATACATCAAAGTTATTCAAAGCGATTCCAAAAAACATTATAAGTATTAATATTTTCAAGATTTTCCCTTCAAAATGATCATAAGTTTGAGAAAACCTTTTTCAATTAAATATTTCCCCTTTTTCGATTTCAATAGCAATTTAAACTGCTTTTTTAAGAAATTCAATATATAAATTAAAAGATCAAGTCTCCAAGAACACGATCCTTAATTCAAGTGTATTTCATTTTTATGTTATATACATAACTGAAATAATATAATTTATTCAAATGATTAAATCCCGGTATTTCTATGCTAAAATGCTCTAGCTACTGGACTCTGCTAAGACTACAATGGGTTAGTCTTAGCAGAGTGCAAATCATTGTAGCCTTAATGGGTTAAATACGATTTTAATCTATAAACACCACATCTCCTACCTCACTCTAAAAATATAATGAACATACCATAAATATTATACAAAATAATAATAATCATATTTATTTCCAAATAAAACGATTTATTACATATTATTAATTTAGTAAAATGTCAATCGCCCTTCAAAAATTAGCTGCATTGATTGTTACGTAACCTCAGTTTTCTTAGATCTCTATTAACTCTAATTTATAATATACCTAGCAGCTACGAATTAATAAAATAAAAATCTATTTTTTTATAATGAAGGTATATTGTCATTCAGCATTAGGGAGATAATCTATTTTCGACGGAAATAAAAATGACCAATTGAACGCATTGTTTACATGCAGTGCAATAATTTGATTATTGGCTTATTTCTGTGAGTTTGGCAACAGCGCAGCGGTTCCATTCTAATTTTGTCACATACCACTTCCACTCTTTTTTTTCTGTTCCGTGATTACTAAGGACCAAATTTTATTATGAAAGTGACATTGTAGCTCAATTAAAAAAAAATGTCGTAGGTATAGAAAAGATCAAGTAGATAATAAATACAAATAAATGGCTTTGTACCTACTGAGTAATATTAGGTATTTAGTATAAATGTATTTCAAAACGTTATATTGCCACTCACCGGTTACAAGACGAGACTAGCCAAGACTTCTAAATAGCAACAGGCGCAACAGCACTCATCAATGCTTTCGAGGCTCCAATCCAATCCAATAAAAGATCCAGAACATATTATTCATTATTTGTAATTGACCGGTAAAAGAACGGACGGGAAGCAATTGCTCACCAAACCATAATAGTTTTGGTCTTGGCCGCTGATAGACCAAATGCCATATCTCATTCTATATGTTGACGTCTGACATATCATTCTATATGTTGAGGTCTGACAATCACATAATTTTTCGTTGAATTTGACCTCCAGATTTCGATCACTTTGTGACCAACAATTTTTTTATGTGATTAGATAATTTATTTTCTTTTCTTACTACTTACGTCATCGCTTTCCTAGAACGTTTTGACTGACATCTAATTAAAATGAAATATGTTTATAATTCTTAATTAGTCAAAAATGTTTTTAACATGGGCTTCCTTCAACAACATAAGGATGCTTATGATGGCATGCATGCCTGTGGTAATATTTTATCTGATATGGTTGGTCAACACGTCAGAAGGAATACGTAGTGAAGAGGGAACTTTATTGGATCTCGTGTGTTGGCCAGATGGCAATGCTATACCTGTTATTATTGCTTGTGGAGCAGTGATTGCAGTGGTGATAGAGGTACCCATTTATGACGGCAGTTACATTGAGCACGAGCAAACAACTTGCGATTGGTTGTTAGCTCAGTGACTACGAACTATATAAATATTATAATGCTTAATCAAGTAAAATCTATGTCAACGCCTAATGTGTCTGCGCTGCGTACTTGTCTTTAGCATGTATAAATACAATAGCAAAAAAAAAACCAAGTTAAACCTACTTATAAACTGCTATGTTACAGGACACACAAGTAGTAATGTCACGCCTTAGTAATGTGTGTACATTTTGTGCATCGTACACTTATATACGAATGTACATTTAAAATGGAGGTGCTTACAATAACTTACTACTTTTGCTCCTCAGGTTTATGGATTGTATCAATTATTCAAAGCGGGTCTACCAAAAAGAGAGTACGATGTTACTAATGGCCTGTTCTACTACGTTTGGGCGCTCATTATAATGATAATTATTTTTCTCGCAATTATGTTTTACTCTGGACTTCAGTCGACCATAATACGAGGTTCCATTAATTATTATCTTTAAACACATACAATATTCCGCAGTGCGTGTGTTGTAATTTTTCTAAAAAAAATACCTGTGCTAAGCGGGAAACGAGCGATTTGTTACCTATTATGTACCTACCTACTAATTACGTCATTTAAAAAATTGGTAAATGTAAACTTTCTACCTACCATTTAAAAATTCACTGTGTCTAAGTTTGTTATTATGTATGTGTCTTATCCATACATTTCGCCATCAGATGGACCTTTTTTGGACAGAAGAAAAGATAAAAAAAAAAAAAAAACTGGACATTATGACTAAGCGCCATATAGTTACGAGCTACGAGGCTTGTGCTTGTGTTACGGATATTAGTTGGTTGATATACTACATATAGGTACCTATATACTTTTTTTGTAAATACATACATATTATACTTAAGTAGATAAAGATAAAGTGAGATAAAAAACCACCAAACTTGTACAGGTGCCTGTATAGGTAGAACGTACTTATACATATACATATATGTACAAGTAAATGACGATCAAAAGTCCATACACAATTAATCATGTGAATGACCCACCTCTTTGCATAAGTACCTACATAGGTTTTTAATCAGAAACAACTTTGTTTGTATTCATTAGCAATTCTAACGAGACTATTTTGTTGTAGCCAAAATAAAAGGTGGAATAACAAAGGCTATGCTCAGATATTCTAGTCACCTACCGTCAAAGGTAGCCATAGATAGACTACAAACCAGGTTCCACTGCTGCGGCCGCGTGAACTTCCAGGAATGGTTTTACATTCCTTGGTATATGAATGGGGAGAACATGGACTCGAAAACCTTGTTAGTACAATTCTATGTTATTCGTAAATATTGTATTTTTCCGTACCTACCACTTGAGTAGCGTTGGAACAAAATGCAGTGGCGTAGCGTGGGTTTCCGCCTCTCGGGGCCGACTGGAAATTTCACGCCCCGAATTTTAAAATCGCCCCTTTTCATATGCCGCCCGGGGCCATGACAAAATGCACAATATTCGGCATTCTTTAGGACGGAGCATAAAAACATCGTAAGTAAGATTATACAGGAACATGTAAAATTGTAAATAAGAGGACATTAGGGAAACTTAAAATATTAAATACCTGTAAACCTGTGTGTTCCTTCACACCAAGGAGAAGTCGTATAGCAAAGCGTTAGCTTAAATCATTAGGTATTATTATATTCCAGTTCAAACCACAAATTCGTATCAGACAACGTCCCGTATAGCTGCTGCTCTACTGAAGAGTTGTACCCCTGTATACACCATGGCGTAACACAGATTGGTACTATATACAAATATAATCCAGTGGTTAGTGTTTCTTATTAGTTAATGGTAACATGGTAATGTTAAATGTAATGATTTGCCCATGTGTGGGGTTGTGACCTTACTATAAGTTTGTTATGAATTCAAGAAAATTACGGTTAGCAACTACCTATATATTACATTAGGTACATACGTAGGTAGCTTTTCTATAATAATATATTTATTATTATGTGCTTGGATTTCTATTAATTGCCGGATAAAACTTTTATTTACCATTCACTGGGGACTGATATTTACTCCGGTAGTTCCAGTAGCGTTACTACAAAAATATTCACACCCTGTCCGCTACTGCAAATATGTCTACATCGCGTCAATTGACGATTGTCGCTGTTTAGTAGGTATCTACATCAAGGGCGGATTCAGGGGGGAGGTCAGGAATCTGATCTACATACACCTTGGATTGGTCTAAGTAGAGTTCCTGCACTTATTTCATAAATAAAATAAGATTAATTATTTCTAGAAACAATTGACAATATGGAACGCAGGCTGTGAAGAAAAATTAATTAACGAAATGATGTTAGTCTCCTGGCGGTTCAATGCTGTGATGGCTCTTATTATAATAGCTATGGTATTGTTATTTGAATACTTATGCACGTAACGAATGCCTGCGTATATAAATACAGTCTAGGATAACACATATTTACAAGCGTGGGCGTATCTAGGTAGCCTCACCCTCGAATGTCCAGTGCCCACCCCAGGATTAGAAATGGACTGGCAATTTATTATCTGGCAATAGGCAAATTAATTATCATCTATTGGGAAAGGAAATCCAAGGTTTTGAGGCTAAAAAAAAGTCAATACACATGATAAGAGCTGCTATCCGTCCGGGTTTCCCCGGATTTGTCCTAGTTTGAAGGGCGTCCGGGGGCCGTCCGGCAGGTGTTTTCAAAAGAAGACACTTTTGTTGTCAGGGAAAAAAAAATATTTTTGTTGCAATAAAATATTTATCAAAGGTGTCCGGGGAAAAAACATATTTCGCCCAAAAGTCCGGGTTTTTAGCTGTGTTTATCCGGCTTCGGCAATTTAGATGATGGCAGCCCTACACATGATCTAACTGGGAATTCTGTGTAAGGGGCCGTTCAAGAATTATGTAAACACTAAAGGGGGGTGGGGGGCTTTGCTTATAATTGAGATCGGGTAAAATAAGTAGGTAAGAAATTTGCTTACTTTTGCTGACATAAGGGAGGGGGGAGGTAAATCATTGTAAAAAAATTGCTTACGTATTATTTGAACGGCCCCTAAGGTATTCAGCAGCCGCAGGAGCTAAAAATAAAGGTTAAAAAACATTTACTTGTTCAAACTTGTCGGAGGAACCACTTTTTTTTCACTTGACTTTTCATTTGACTTTTCCTTCCCCTGAAGGAAAAGTCTAGATACGCCGCCTATTTTTACAACATGCCGTGCCATGCCATGTCGTGTATTAATCAAAATTCCTTTTACTCAGATGTTACAAGTTATAGCTGTGCGGTATCTCCACACAGCTTACAGGAGCGGTTTGCATGTAGGCAACCAGATCACTTGTAAAGCTTATCTTCTCCGTTCTCTTACCGACACCGAACCGCCAAATAACTCGAGCTCAGTAAGGAAGAAAGTGTTCAAGAAGAGGAAGTTTCGTCAAGCGCGCACTTTGCATTGGGTCTCTGTGTCGTATAGACGCGGGAAGAAACGATATGTTACGTCATCAGCTTCGGATGGGAATAGCTCTGATGAATTGTTGAAGCCTATTTATGAATGAAATAATAAAAGATGATGTAAAAGACCTGAAGGCACACTATTGGGTCAGGTGTAGCCTTCAACCGCTCGAAGTCAGGCGACATTTGCAGAAATCTTATAAGTATTTTAAAGAACTTGAGCGTTGACTGAACCTGAGTCCAAAATGTTTACATTTGCAACGTAATTATCCTCAAATTAAATAACGGTTTTTTTCTTTTCGTTAAATTATGTATTGATGTAAATATAAGGATGGTACTACCTACATTAACTATTAATAGTTATATATTATTCTTAAGACAATATTGTTAAATAAAATTATGCATTATTTATATACGATTGTATTTTCTGTGGTTCTGAGATTTCATTCAGACGGTGTAGGTTGTCCCACCAATACAGCAGCATGTGTTTGTGCATCAGCTTGAACCATGGCGTCACCGGAACCTTAAGGTTTGCCATGAAACTGTTGAGATGAAATAATACAGTCGTTAGTAGTAATGAGCAAACCACACAGTCATCTGGATTTTCCAATTATATAATTATCTTCTTATAAGCAAGAATATAAGTAACTTTTAAGCGGCTTATAAAACATATTACTAAACATCCTACCTATCAATTTTATGTCTCGGTATGTACTTGAGGTCATCTATTTCATCTGGGTTGGGTTGGACTTCTACGTCGCTTTTCAAGATGAGCACATAGTCTAATTCATATTCTCCCCACACGCCATCACCAGGGTCCATGTATATGAAACGGGATATTAACGTAAAGTCTTCCCGTTTTAGCTGTAAATATGTAAACAGGAAGGACTTTTTAATAGACGTTGTGATGGGGATATGCTGGTGATATAATGAGTCAAACAGTTGCGGACTAAGTACTTGGTGTATGTACGTATCAAGGGGTTTAAACGTCAGAACGGTCTAGCGCCCACCCTAGGATGTTGGGTTGGAGTTACCATAGGTGGAGCGTGCCCACCCGCACTGGGGCCAAGCCCCTGCAAAAAAGTCTAGATGCGACTCCGTACAGTCCGAAGGAAGGGGATTGCAGGTCCCGAATGATCGTAGCGTAAATTTGATATTGCTCTGTACTTGAGCTACATTTGACATTTCCAAATGTTGCCTTTGATGGTTTCCATATAGAAGCAACAGACTGTTACCTACCTGATGTTTTGGTATACCGAGCTCATCGTGGAGTCTTCGTATAGCGGCACTGTGAACATCTTCCGGTTCACCGTTGATAAGCAAGGGATGGCTGCAGCAAGTGTTTGTAAAAGCATTCGGATACGTTACCTGAAATTTTAATAGTTCAGTCGATTCTGAAGTTACAGATGTATGGGTAAGTAATATGCTTTAATTTATTGATGCAGGCATATAGCGTTTACAAAATGAGAACTGCAAAGCATTTAGTTCCTTAGTCTCTCTCATCAAACTTATAGATTTGTGCCCCTACTGAGATTCGCAATTGCGCATTATTACCGCTGTGCTAATAAAGACGAAACTTTAATTGATTAGAAATAAGGAATAGGAAAACAGTTACTTTTTGACTCGCCCTTTTCTGAACGAGTAGTTCTCCCGCCGAGTTAAAGATGAGAACACTGAAAGCTCTGTGAAGTAGAAGCTTGCCATCAGCTCCAACTTTGTGGCAATCTCTCTTAGTGGCTGACCCGAGAAAATTATCTTTCTCGTCAACTAGTAAGCACATGTCACTGTCTAAAGCGGCTATCTGAAAAATTAAGTGTAGTATACAACACACACATACTGTATCTAGTAATTAAAAAAAATAATCATTGTGTCATCGAGGATTTCTCTTAACAAAATTTATGACTTTCAGAATTGAGTAAATACTGGGAATTGACTTTTCTAGTTGATGAAGGGATTTGGGAAACTTCTATTCTTAGATTTTTTGTGTCGAGGAATTGCGAATATAAGTAGGTACTTATAATGTAACTAAGTTATACTTTGTTAACCGACTTCCAAAAGGAGGTGGTTATTTTAAGAGCAATTTAATCAGAATTATACCTGTATATCATTTTTGTCTTGGGTCTTTGTAGACATGTAATTCTTTATGGTGCTAACACCGAGGAACCTGCCGTTCCCGCTCGGAGTATTCCACAACACTCGACTACACTTGTAAATTCTTTGACACAACATACTTATTCCAAAAGACAACCGAGTAAAATGCCGAAAATATGTCCGACAAATAAATTTATAACTTTATTTTGTAATAAAAAACTCCGATGTAATACATTAAACTTACTAAGCATATTCCAATGTGTAGATTTTATAATAGTTAACCTTCAGAATTTGTAATGTGTTTGGCAATGTCATTATCAAGCAAGATTCATGAAAAGACATCTAATTATGCAATTATAATGCTTTCGAATTGTATAATTACGTAGGTCAATGTTTATTCTGAGTGTCTGTTTGCGTGAAGGTGTACCTATTGTTTTCATAGAAACGGATACAGAGAAGGCGGCGGAGTAAAAGGTGCAATGGCCTGTATAATGATGTAAAGGTGATTCACATCATGTGTATTCTGTTATCCCGTACGGCGCACGCGCAAACGCATGTTGACGTATTGATAGGTCAAACGAGATGACAGTTTTTTAGCTTCTTACTGTCACAATATTTCCTCTATGCCCCGAGTACCTGCTTTCATACCATTCATTTTTTATAGTGTAAATACCGTCTGTAGGCGTAGGTAATAATTTATATATACTACATATTAATTTTGTAACGGGATCAACACTAGATCGTTATCGTGTTGTTTTATTTAAAGGAAAAATTCACGCTAATCTTCAATATTAAATATATATTTATTGTTACAATTATAGAAATTGTACAGAGCATAATGTGAATTCAATCTTTAGAGGGTCTTTACCTTAAAATAATTTTCATTTTACGTTCAAAGCACCCGTCATTACTGTATGTACAGTTATGGAATAAACAACAAAGTAAAGAAAGAAAGAACGAATGATTATTACATAAAACAATTATTTTGTTATTATTTAAGTGCACAAAAAACTAAACTAATAAGTAAACAAACACTGAAAACGCGCCAGTGTTGCCAATAAATCAATTTAATCAGTAGCCTAAGATCAGTTCAAAGGTACCATAATATATCTTTCTCCTTAGTATAAATTATGATGGATTGTCTACGCTAAAGCGAAAGTAAGGCTTATTTATTTTCATTCATGAACTTCTGTATCTTGTCCGGTTCCGCTAGTTCCTTCAAACGGTGGAGGTTGTCCCACCAGAGTTTCAGCCGGTGTCGACGGATCATATTGAACCAGGGCGTGATTGGACCCTCCAGAGTTGGTAAATACCTGATAAAGCATAATCAGCAGTTAATATAAATATAATATAATAGTTCACTAGTGTTTGATATGGATGTCAAGAGCGATAGTTATATTTTTATGTAGTCGCTGGTACATAAAAACATAACTTTCGCTCTTGACACCATTGGTTACTTCACTGGTTAGTTTGAAAATAATACCAATAAATTTTTTTGCTATGTGTCTGTAGGTATGGGCAGAACGAACAGGACGCTTGCTTATATTCAAAATTACCTGTTCCTCGCAACTTTGTTTATTCCAGTTACTTTACACCAACTGTATTTTTTTTTATTTGTATTTTCGTCCGCGCCCAACGTAACATTCAATAAGAATAGAAAAAGGCATTTGAACTGTTTTGTATTCATCTAAATCAAATAGTGTATTCAAATAGTAATATTTTTTTAATGATAACACTCCTTAATCGTTAACTGATACAGTTAAAAAAAAACGGTTGACACTATGACAACACTTACGCGTTAAACTCGGCTTTAGGGACGAAGCAATACTCGGATATTTCGTTGGAATTGGGCTTGACCTTGACGTCACTCTGGAAGAAGAGGATGTGGTCGATCTCATGCTCTCCCCACACGCCGTCACCGGGGTCGTGGTAGTGCACGCGCGTCATAAACGTAAATAACTCCGGATCCATCTTTATAAAAAGTACACAAATATTAACTTTATTTGTATTAAAACTAAGTTCATTCCAGAATGACAAGATACATTGAAAAGGTCCTAAAACTTAGTCGCAATGAAAACTTAAATTAAAATAACATAAAATATAACACTACACAGTGTATAAAATATAACACGTTTTTTTTTTCAAGTATTTGGTTTTAATATTTACTTGGTCTAAAGGAATTCCTAGTTCATGATTGAGCCTGCGTCTTGCAGCTGTGATGACATCTTCAGCCTTCTCGTCAATGAGCAACGGGTGACTGCAACACGCATTAGTGTAATAGTCTGGGTATGTTACCTGAAACATGAAATGTAAAAATTTTTACTACTGAAATCAAGTTCAACGAAAAATATCTATTCCCGTCTATTAATATATATATCTATTATACATACATAATATGTATAATACATATTATGTAAATATTAGTAGAATGGACTATATTTTTTTACATACATACATTTACATACATAATATGTATACATTTTTCGTATCGTATGAAATTCTCAGTAGCAGCTCGGAGTTTGGATTTGTGCCCGGTTAATGGCAATAGGCCCATGAGGTCATTTAGGTCCCATGTAATAACATGGGATCTAAATACATACCGGCGTAACGTGGGTGTACATTAGTACACCTCTATAAGGCAGTAGCTAAGCTAACCTAACCCTTCAGGGACAGGCGTGATGGTATGAAATGAATATGTATAATATAGTACACACTGTTTAACATCAACACAACCCCTGCGCAAATAATTTTTTTTTATAACCTTTTTTCTATCAGGGTGAAAGCATTGTATAAAAACCATTATTCTTATTTTATTAAATAAGGCTTATAACTTAATTATTTTGTTGAAAGATATCCAACAAATTTAACATAATTACTTTTTGGCTGGATCTTCTCTGCAGGAACATGTCTCCTCTTTTGTTGAACAGAAACACGCTGAAAGCTCGATGCAGTGGGACTTTTCCATCCTCTCCTACTTTGTGGCATTCCCTCTTAGTGGCTGTTCCAATGAAGTTGTCCTTTTCATCAACCAACAAGCATATATCCTTGTCTAAAGCTTCCAGCTAAAATTTAAAAGAGCACATGTTATTCTTGTTGTTCATATTACCCTGTTTAAAAAACTTTATTTGATGACGTTAGCCTGCATGTATATCTTTGAAGTATCTATTTTTGTAAGAAAGCATAGAGATTTTTTTAATTTCAAAGGTGACAGTTACACAAAGTACAAACCAAGAGATCCGTCAAAAATAGAAATTCCATTTTGTAGGACAATGTTAAATAAATCTAATGTCATCACATGTGTATAACACTTTTTAACAAATTACCAAAGTCTATAAGGGTCTATAACTCCCATTCAAATATTTTAAAAGAAATTTACATAAATGGTTACTAAATAAATGTTCTCTTTTGAATGTGATACTGTTTTTAATGAAAAACAGTATATTAATTATATATATTAATTATTATTTCTAAACACAATGGTGTTTAGAAATAATAATTAATATATTTAATAATAATAATAATTAATATATAATTTGGTTATAATTAACATAAATGTCAAATTAATTTTTATGCTTATATGTGGGCAGAATATGGTATTGTTCTAAAACCACCAATTTTTTTGTATCTGGTACCACCTGCATTTTAAGCAAATAAATCTTTACTTTACTTTCATTATATTAGTTTCTGCTCTTGGATTGACTTTGACTTACAAACTAAATTATGTAAATAAATGTATCTGATTAAATAATTCGGTCAATGGCACTTTGTGGAAATTAACTATGGTATTTAAAAGCTTTCTGTGATTTAAATAACACAAAAAGTATGTTATTTTCAACCATAGTCGAATTTTACCATCTCAAATCTTATATGTGTCGAAAGTTATGAACTAGAAACATAAAAGTACATAAAATTTATGGAAACATGAAGGCATAATACATACAAAAAGCATTTCTTCATAAAACTTTTAATTTTTTAGTAAAAAAGGTCAAATAAATGTCATATTTAGTAAGAGTTAGTGTAACAAATGTTTTTAAAATGTAGAACAGATAAAGATAATGATTAAAAGTGAATTATGTAATCCATCTTCTACTTTTAGAATTGAAGCTAATAATTATTGATTATCACGAAAGATACTCAATACAACAGTTTTTTGCATGGTGTGTAATAGATATTATTATTATATATAAACTATAACGATTAGAAACTTGTAATTTTGTCATACCTAGACATTATCTTGCATACCTAGTGAAAACAGAAGCATTTTGTGTTACAAACTATAGTAAGAGTATTAAAAGTCCTTTAAAATGAGTCCATAAAATGAGTATTGTATTAAAAGTCTCATGTATGGATCAAAGTTATCTGAATAAATAAATTTTATTATTATTATTATTAGTAAAGTTATGATTTTTATATGAGTGTACCCAGTGAGTGTGTCCAGCACCAAATAAAGTATTTATATTACTTGCTGAAAGTATAATATTACTAACCTGTACTGTATCAACACTTTCTTTTTCTTCAGTCTTTGGCTTCAAAGGTTCGGAGGCCAGAAATCTTTTCTCCAAATGTACTGTGCTCCATAAGGACCGGGTTAGTCTTCGTACTAGCATCTTGATGGCCCAACAAAGAATGAAATGAAATAAACATTAGCCATCTTAAACATGTAACTAACTATAACAATAGGTATTTTAATGCTAATGTCATAGATGATAATCTATATTGTACATTGTAAACACCAACCACCTCCTTAGTTCATATGTAAAAACCTAGACTATAAATATGTACTCTTAGATTCTCATATCCATATGAGAATCTAAGAAAGAGTACATATTTATAGTCTAGGTTTTTACATATGAACTAAGGAGGAAATATAAACATATTGGATCTAAGTTAGCACCCATGGTTATTGTGATTTATTTGTACACATGGAAATGATAAATTTAAATCAAGTAGGTACTTTATGAATTCTGCTAGAAGATTTGGTGAAGATAAAGTCAACTTAAGTCTGTTTGAGATATTGCTATTACTGTAAATGATATGAATTGCATGTAGTGAAATTGTGTTAATTTAGTGTTATTATTTTACATTGTAGTATATAATAGCTTGCCTATTGTTTCGATAATTACGTTTCGGATGTTATATTCGATCACCGCTTCTAGATCATGCAAAATAAGTTGCTAGAAATACAGTAAAAGATGTGAAATTTCGGGATATCTATAACACATAATTTGAACACGTCTACAACCTCACATTACAAAGAATAATACCTTATTGCGTTCAAACACTATGTTACATTTACTACGCTAATGAAGCTCTAAATTATGAAGTTGTATTGTACGCTATAGAGTGAAATACTTTCTTGTTACAAAGTTACAAACTTGGAAAAATAAAATTAGAAAATGCAAAGCGATCACCTCCGTGTTTTGACAATGACATTTCAGTGACAGTAGGCAGACCACAGGCCTTTGACATGAACAGGTAAAGGCCTATTCTGTGCAGCTGCACTAATAATTACCTGTTTGTCATTATTTTTGCTGCTCAATCGATTACGAAGATTTATTTTATTTGATGTAGATCACGGCCTTTATGATTTCGTTATTGTATTTTTCTTTAAAATGTCCTCTTAAAATGCATCACAGCTTGGACAGGAGTCATTTTTTTAAGTCTTTATCGAGTAAAAGTATTAAAGCTGCGAAGTCTGATCGTGGATTTAATTCCCGTATTGATTTTTGAAATACTTATCGTTAATGTCTAAAATTAATATTACTCGAGCTGTGATAGCCTAGGGGCATGGCGTAATTTCTCAAAGGCCATCAGTTTAAACCCACGGTACGCACTATGCACACACATTCACAACTGACTGATCGGAAGTTGTGCTGCAGCAGGCTAGCGTGGTGGGCTGTAGTCTCTAAAATGAGAAGAGACCCGTGCACAGACGTGCAACAATAATTATTAGGTTGATGATCAACGAGTAGGTTTTATAGTCTTTGACGATGATGATGATTTTCAAATTTATTCATAGATAATACACTAAATTTATTTATGGCGGACGATTGAGTCGATAACCTATGCTTGCTTTGCTTTTGTCATATCATATAAAAAATCATCAATCCGATATTTATGGATCTACTTTTGATTTTTTCACAGATTTTTTCTATTTAAATCTTACCACTATTCTATTTATAGAATTTATTATCTAGATAACATGCAATTTTATTGATAAACAAAAATGATTTATGTAATATCTGTAATATGATAAATACATGAATGACTATTTATTTAAATCTTACCAGTATCCTTTTGATAGAGTTTATAAATTGCATGTTATCTAGATATGATAACATGCAATTTTATTGATGACCTTTGCAGTCACTTATCAGCTAGAAAATAAAACGATGAACGGCTACGCGCACGAACAATACTTATCACGTTCCGCCTAAGCCGCGTGCAAGCGAGAGCGCGGAACAAGCAATAGAGAGGCACGATTGGCCTAAGCGTTCGACTTGTGACTAGAGATGAGCAGCGGGTAAAAACCCGATGGGAATAAACCCAGGTTTATTCCCATTTGGGTAAATACCGGGTATTTATACGGGAAAAACCCAATAGACGGGTATTTTCATTATTTATTATAATCATCATGGTTCTTATTGTTTATTCATCTTTGACAACAAATGCAGTGAAAAAAGGGTACTTTGCACTGCTCTTCAACGTGTGCCCTATGTGTTATGTGTGCCGGCACTAATTATGGATTTCAATTGCGATGTTATGTGTTTCTTTGCGAGGAGCAAATATTCGTTCATAGTTTTAGGTATTCTAAACATCGAAATGTGTTTTTATGATTAGATTCTATCTGTGCATCGTGATATCGTGACAATTAATTGCAGAAATAAAACTGATCTGTGCTCTCTGCAACTTTATTTTTGCTGCACATCAACAATCTGCTGAAGCCCAATGTGTATGATGGATACCCAGATGACAGCACAGTTGTAGAGAGTTACTTAGCCAGTGCACGGACTAAAGTAGCTCAAACCCAGTGTCTTAGGGAGGCGATGGTCAAGCGCACGAACTTGGCCTTGAAGGTAGTCTCCGATTGGGGGTGATGCCAATCTGGCCATGTTTAATGCGGCTAAGACCCAGGCGTGTCTGTTCTCCACTAAGAGGAGTCCGTTCAACCTGACTACCACTTTCCGAAATGTGTCAGTGCCCATAGCCAGCTCGGGAATTTTCCCGGGTATTTACCCTATTTTTACCCAAACTTGGGTATTTACCGGGTAAAATCCCATCTCTACTTGTGACGCATCTATCTCTCTTTCACTCCATCGACCGAACGTTATCACATAAAATTATTGTCCGAATCCGACTTTACAGATAACCAATGTTTTATATTTAATTTACTTCCTATGAAATCAGAGGAACTTTGATAAAGTTGTTTTTATTATATTAACTATATATGAATTATTTTTTTACCTTTCATGATATTCATCATCAGTAATCATCACCATATCAACCGTTAGACGTCCACTGCTGGACATAGGTTTCCCCCAAGGATCGCCACGACGACCGGTCCTGCGCCACCCGCATCCAGCGGATTCCAGAGACCTTAACCAGGTCGTCGGTCCACCTTGCCGGGGTTGCGTCTTCCCACGCTGCGTCTTCCAGTACGTGGTCGCCACTCGAGAACCTTCAAGGCCCATCGGCCATCCGTTCTTCGAGCGATGTGCCCTGCCCCTTGAGTTTGGCGATTCTTCGGGCTATGTCAGTGACCCGGGTTCTTCTACGGATCTCCTCATTTCTGATTCGATCACGTAGTGAAACTCCTAACATAGCCCTCTCCATCGCTCTCTGAGTGACAGTGGGCTTCCTAATAAGGCCCATTGTTAGCGGCCACGTTTCGGTGCCGTAAGTCATCACTGGCAACACACACTGGTCAAAGACTTTCGTCTTGAGACACTGCACTATTTGGGACGAAAACATTTGGCGTAGTTTCATGATATTATTATAGAAGTATTCGTCCTTTTAGATAGAATAAGTTAAGTTTATTATGTAAGACCATTCCGTGAACTCTGGGAAGCTGATAAATCAACAAAGTATACGTTTTTACCTTAAATCAAGATAATAACGTATCCAAGCCAAAATTTAAAAATATGAAAACTTGCTGCTCGTAGAACACGTATAAGTAGTAAGATCTATTTTTAAATTAATTATGCTTTCCTTGTGTTTAGTTACAGGAAGGGCGCATCGATCTCAAAATAACTTTGTTCAACAACATGGGACTTCCGAAGACAGTTCATTATACTTCTAGTTTTTACTTAATAGTGTTGTTTCGTGATATTCTTAACTATATTCTCGTATGGTTGTAAAATTCAAATAAAACATAATACCTATAACATGTCGAACGTTAAACTTGCTATACGTGTTAGACCATTCACAGAAAAGTATGTTTACATTTGTTTTAAGTATTTGTGTCGATACATTTATGTGGGTTCTGACGTGTTGGTAACTATTTGATTTACAGAGAATTGAGATCTGAAAAAGATCGCGTGCCGGTAGTGAATGTTGTTGATAATAATACAGTGACGATTACCAATATCAAAGTAAGTAGCTAATCAACTACAGTAAGTAAATACTCCGTATTTTAATTAATAACTTAATATTTTATTTAAATATGTAAGCACATATTTTTATATGATACGACTGTAACAAAATAAACTCGTTCAAAAAAGAATTTTAACGTTACGGAAGATAATCTCTAGTTATTCTGCTGACCATGACACAAGCAATGGTCATCTTATTTTTGAACTAAGTATTGCGCTTACCGACATCTGTATTTTACATTCCTTCGCACCAATTAGCGTTATTAATGGCTGGTTTCTGTGGTAAGGGTCCCGCGTTCGAATCCCGGTAAGAACAATATTTGTGTAATGAACATGGATATAGGAAGTACCCCAGTCATAAATGTTTCTATGTATGTATGTTCATTGTTCTTACAAAAAAATATAGGTACCTAATTATCAAGCAAGAGGTCTTGGGTTCGATTCCCAGTTCGAGCAAAGTGTTATAGGGTTCTTCTATGAACATCTCAGTAGCAGCTCGGAGTTTGGATTTGTGCCCGGTTAATAGCAATAGGCTCGCCCCCTTTTACATGGGACCTAAAACATACCGGC
Organism: Craniophora ligustri; assembly: GCA_905163465.1. NCBI lineage: Eukaryota > Metazoa > Arthropoda > Insecta > Lepidoptera > Noctuidae > Craniophora > Craniophora ligustri. The sequence continues at coordinate 8,729,728 of LR990972.1, forward strand.
GAAACGTGGGTGTACATTAGTGCACCTCTGCCTGACCCTTCGGGGACTGAATTGCTTTTTCTGTTTAGGTGAGCCTGTCAGGCGCGGGCGACAGCAGAGAGCGCATTAGACGATATTATGCTGATTATACTTTTGACAGCTTCTGCCCAATATCGCTACCCTCCTATGCATCACAGGAAAAAGTAAGTTTATTTATTTAAATTAGATATACGTATACAATTTACCCAACACTAATTTATACATGCTCTACATCGCCTGCGTTTAAAATCGTTTTAATATTTTGTCCGTACTAGGTGTTTGAAACCGTCGGCCAGGAGGTGGTAGCCAGCGTCTCACGAGGTATTTCAGCATGTGTGGTGGCGTACGGGCAGAGTGCTACTGGCAAAACGCACACCATGATGGGCACCGAAATGCAGCCCGGCCTGATTCCTCGTATTTGTCAAGCGCTATATGAACAGCAACCGTCTGATTTTACTATCAGGTATATACTATAATTATGTAGTATATAGTATATACTATAATTTATATTGAGTTTATTTTTATGTAAACAGACACGGCTGTTACAATTGGATTTGAAATTCCCTCAATTAAATCTTAAATTAAAAGTTTTTATATTGGTAACAAATTGACTAATTTAAATAAGAAAGATTTTAGAACCGAAAGATTGGTAGTTTTAAGTAGCGTTTACGTCTACATATTTCCGAAAGCATTTTGTTTTCAGCAAGTAAATTGTTTCTATCATTTATGCATTCCGTGTGAAGGAACCATAGGTGGCCGACACGCGATGCTATTGTCAAAATGAAATGGTTGTCGCGTCATTATTTCAAAGGCACCAATTTTTTCTCAGTAAATTATTGCCAGCGTTAATGCGTAGACGATTTAATACAGTTTACTGTATCCTATATCGCTTCAACTTGCACGTTTACTTTAAGATAAACATGATATGGAATGGTGCTGGATCTAAAAGTTACGAAATATGCTTTAGTTCGAAAGGTTTATTACTTCTAAAAGTCGTAAGTGCGGTCGTCATATTTTCTCCGCATCTGCACAATGATTAGCTTACTTCATTCTCATTCTCTAATCGGAGCGCTGAACGTGCTTGTTTTAATTGGTAGGAATAGGTAGGTAACTGTCCGACTGCTTTATTCGAGTCTCCTTTCATCTGATAAGTATTATTCTATAGTCCACCAAGTGCCCGCACTTGGTGGATTATAGAATAATACTTATGGTTTGGTTGCTACAGGTTTCCTCGCGCCTTTCCTTTGCCGTCTGAGCATGTGATAAATGCACACATAAATTCGAAAATTCAGTGGCGTGCCTTGGCTTGGGGTCTAACTCGAGATCCTTGATTTCACAGTGCGTTGGTCATACGAATATGCCATCAACACAGCTCGTTTATAACGCGATTTTATCATGAATGGGTCCTAGACCTTTGTCCTAACTCTAACGACATCCATACCTCTCTGATTCTAACGACAGCTGAATTTTAACAGGGCTAATACTTTATAGTTTAGATGTCGCCAACAAGGAAGCTACCCAGAAAAACGGAATTAATAATAGTGAGAGAGGTATACTTACCTATCATCCAAGACGTTAGCGAAATAACTTATTTTAAATTAGTTTCCGGTGATTTTGTTTGAAACTTTTTTACTATTGTGTTTCCAACACTCATGTAATATATTGTCAGTTGTATTCGATTAAGTTTGAATGGTAATAAAGAGAGGCACAGACCTCAAGGCTAAACCGACACGCGAGCCTTTAACACCCTGCGATCATGGCTTTATCTGCGCTAATATCTCCCTACACGATAAACATGTAGTGTTCGTGTTATACCAGTATGATTGGAAAGGCATCTATGGTCTGTTTTTGCTGAAGATTGTGGCGGGGGAAGTATAAACACATAATATGTGTTTATACTATCATTATGTTACGTTTCGGATGCTACCCTGCGGCTGCTAGAATCAGTCTTACGTAGATTAGGTACATATTAACTACTAGCGGTTTCCCGCGACGTCGCGTCGGTCGAAAAATTTTTAAAAATCTATTACTTCGCCCGCTCCCTTGTTCTTAAGTCACGTGGTTTTCGTCCCGCGCAATACTAAAACGTTACTTTTTCTTAAATTAAAGCTTAGATAGCTAATATTATTAGGAGTAGCCTAGCCTAAGTTACTCATTATATTATTAGTTATAAGCCAGTGAAAGTCCCGTTAAAATCGGTCCAGCCGTTTCAGAGATTAGGCGGACGAACAGACAAACGAAAAAAAAATTAAGTACCTACCGTACAATATACTTTCATATGATACTTAAATCTTATTCATTTGTATAGTATTTGTAACTTTTATTTTTTAACAAAACCGTTATGAACATATGAAATACGTATAATAAAATTAATCACCAATTTAAATTGGAGTTAGAACAAAAAGTATTGAGCATACATGTCCAATACTTTTATTCCAACTCCAATTAAAATTTAAATTAGTGATTAATTTTATTACAATGCGGGTTCGCCGTTCGCAGATTAAATCAGTCCCTCGAGACATGTCGGGCTTTATTATTACGACGATTTTCTTAATGGTAAGTAGCTATGTAGTTGATGATCCTAGCTTACAGCAGTTGCTGTACCAGAGGATTTAAAGAAACAGGCAGTCCTAAAAAAAAACTACACAATAGTAATTTAAATAAACATAATTAATTAGTCTGCTTACCAATATTCAATAGGATTTATTTAATTTCTTCGTCAGCAAAACTTTTATATTCTACCATTCTTAAAACGTTAGCTGATAAGTAGGACTCTCAGATCCTGGGGCGGTGGATACGACTACACGCAGTCAAATAGACATTCCTCTGGATCTGCGTGCCTCTCGCAGGATAGAATAAAATAATGTTACTAACACTAGTTTATAAGTTTATTTTGTTACTAACAAATATGGAAGTGATTCTGAGAATAAATGTTTTATTATTTATTATTGATTTACAGCAACAATAACGTTATAGAATAATGAAAATAAGCTTCTACTCTGAAGGTTCTACGATACTTCTTTGTACGATAGATAAGCCGAAGCGGGTGGGCTATAGCTACCTACATTTATCTTTGCTACTAAGGAAGCGTAAGTAAAAGTAAGTAAGTAAGTTAGTAAGGCTTCACGCTTCAGTCAGTCTTCAGTTCCCCCCGGTTGAATGAAGTCGCAGCCCGCCGGATACGTCGCGCCTTTAACCGCCCTGTCTAATTTACTAAACATATTTGTGTGGTTAAAGTGCTGTAGGAATTTGAAAGAGGTTGGTTAATAAATAAGGTTATAATAGATATTTTTTATTAAAATAGTTCCATGATTTAGTGGTTTTTCCCGCGCACACAAATTTATTCTCTATGCTCTAGCCTGTCTTTATATCATCTAAATTCACAACCATCATATCCTGAGCACCACTCAAAACCCTGATATGTAGTAAACTCTAGCATCTATGTATACCATAGATACCTTCATTATTGTATTCTTAAGCTAAGTTTTTTATTGATGTAAAATCTTCAAAGTCGTCAAACGCTACATACCGACTTATGTAGGTACTAATTTGCGTACCTACTAGGTATTTAAATAATATAATTTTACTTTATCATGAGTCTAATGTACTGTAATCTACCCATTAATTAAGCATAAAAGCCTTGCGTTGATCGCCTTTTAATTTGCAGAAATTAGAAAGGGAATATGGTAAAGGCAATGTCAAATTTGTTTATGAAGTTATTTTGCGAGGTCAACCTTATATAACGAAACTGATTGATTAAACATACACTAAACAGTAATACGTGACTACACTGTATTTTAATGTATATATTCTTTTAAAAATATATACATAGATGGACTTTATTTTCTAAATAATATATTAGAAAACAAATTCCATAAATACAAAATATATTAGACGGAATTACTAGAAACGCAAAAAAACAATGGCTTAATTTTTAAGTAAGAGGAATAACATCCGTTATCCATTACATAATACATAATTTACACATTTTTAGGCAACAGCAGATATCCTAGTACAAAATGACTAGCCACGGTTATCAATTCCCGCTCTGTCTAAAGCCTCTGAACCATTATGTTTGTGACCGCATCAGTTCCGAAAAGCTCCAAGAGTAAACCTTTTAAAACCATATTTGGAAAATTGTATAATATATATGTACCTAATTGTTTATTAGTATTCTAAGTATATTTTTCGATTATATACGCAGGTAGTATTTTCAGCTCTTGATGTAAAAACAGGGGTACGTTATGAGTAATGTATATAATATGTGCAAAACTTTGACATCATTAAATTTAGTTTTTTTAAAGGTGAATTAATCGAATGACCTACGATTCAAGAAAATTCGTTCAGTATTTTGAAGTAGTCAGCTCTGTCAGACTTTTTTATACGTTTAAAGTTTAATGTCATGAAAACGAAATTTCATTTGACTATAATTACCTATTATATTAGCGATATAATAGGTACATAGCTGTTCTGTAGGTTTTGTAAATATTTTGTGTATTCCTAACGTTAGTTTTGTGGTGGCAAGTTGTTTTATTATGTCTGTATCACACCGTGCGAGGTGTGATCGTCCCGCCTTCGCGTAATATCTAGGTATTATGCCAATACAAACTGTTTCATTCCCACCATGTAATAACAGGTTATTACAAACCTGTACTCTTGGCAAATGAAAACACTGAACGTAATTACACACCGAAAAAGTTAAAATTATTTTTGGAAATACGATTTATCGAATGAATGTGAAAGAGGATTACAGACAGAAAAAATTACAAGCCAATAAGCCTCGTAATTGGAATTCATTATTTGAGAAAGTTGATGGTATAGCTACTATGTATATTTTTTAAATATAATTATGTTGAGCCACCCGTGGCTCGATACGTTTATAAGTCTATAAACCATAAAAATATTTTAAACAAAACAGTAAAGTTTTTTTTTTAAAAGAGTGCATTGGTTCCTGTGGTGTTTCTTTCTGGCTGTTCTTCATAAAATCTACTTAAACTGTTTATTTATGAGCCGTGCGGACGTACCTATAGAGTTAATTCGGTTGATATTATTTTCACATAGTTAAAAGTTTGAAAAATAGTTTCTACTCGGTGAAAATTTGAGGATGATTTATTAGCAAGTAATTACTATGATCGTGACTAACTGACGTTAAACTTTGACTATTTCAACACAAGTTTTCCGGAGTCGTTAACTTGTGAAGTCGTATCAGGTGGACATTTTGCCGAAAATAAGTAGTTATTGTTATCTTCGTTTATTTTACTGCCCAATTACCCAATTGGATTGGCGATAAAAGTTTGTTTAAATACGTTCATCAAACTATACACATAAAGATTAATTGTGTATCCAAAATATTACATTAAAAAGCGTTTATTATTTACTTATATTTAAAACTTACTAGTGCTCTATAATATCTACAAGTCTAACACACTTGTAGATATTATAGAGCAGTAGTGAAAAATTTTTATTAACTAAATGAATGTTCAGATTAATAAAAATTATACCTGCTATATCTATAGCTATGTATTTTATCTATATTGACAAAAAAATATCAATTGTCTTCTGTAAGTAGGTACTTAATACTTCCTTACAGGTTGGTACAATCGGCGGATAAGTAGCTTGATGAATTTACGTGTTTGTTGTTTGGTATCAGTTTCCTGGAGATATACAACGAGCGGGTGCACGACTTATTGTCTGGCGACGTGCCACTGCCGCCGTGCCACTCGCTGCCGCGGCGCAGGGGCAACGCGCGCAAAGATCTGCGCGTGCGGGAACATCCTAATAAAGGACCGTACGTACAAAGTAAGTTTGAGATAATCTCATGAAATGTATCCATTCGCAACTGGAGAGGTCAGACATACACACATACTCGTACTTAATCTAATGTTTCACCAAATGTACACATGGATTTTCTTCAATGTCTTCATTAACAAGCACAAATGTTCACATATGTACACAAAAGTAAATAACCCGAAACAAAGTATTAGTAATCCATACCAATATTTATTACGTGAGGTGAATAAACTCTCAACCCGTGATGCAGAAGCCAAACGCTCAGTGTCAGTGCAAATCGTGTCATCTCATTCTCATTAAATAATTTCATCTCATTCTGCTTGAGTAGATCTTCGCCGCGTATCGGTACAGAACGCTGAAGCTCTCCTCACGCTAGTGGGGGAAGGAGCTAGACGTCGCCGCACCGCCGCCACTCGCCGCAACTCCACCTCATCCAGATCTCATGCACTGCTTGAAATCGCTACGCCTCACGCCACACTGCACCTTGCCGACCTAGCTGGGAGGTATCACAAATCATCATCTTTTATCAATTGTGTTTACAAACTTGCAATATACACAATTGATACACTACATTTTGTGTGCGAATGTGCGATAGACACAATCTCTTAAGGTTGATACATATTAATATTTCGACGTTTGAATGAGTTGTATAGTTTTCTTAAAAGATTATTAATATCAATAATACCTACTTATTTAGAAAAAACTAAATGAAGTGTGTTTATTAGGTTTTCACGTTTTATCCAGTAGGATAAGGCGTGTATAACTGTATATACATTAGTATACCTACATTTTCTCGGTGGCATGTGAAGTCTGCCAACCTACCAACTTACCAACCAAAGGCTAGCGTGGTGGCCTAATCCCTCTCAAATGAGCGGAGACCTGCACCCAGCAGTGGGACAATAATGGGTTGAGAAGAGATAACTATTAGGACTTTCAATACACTTATTTCCCCCAAGTAGCGACTTCGTAAATCTAGATATAAGTTAAATTTGTTAGTGATGTATATTTTACAACAAATCCCACGTTGCAATATCTCAACTATTTGCTCATGGTTATTGTTCACGCAACGTTGATATAGAATGGCCATTGGTATTGGTATAATTATGTAATGGCAATAAATTTCATAATAGTTACTACATAACTGTTGTTTAAACTTTATGGAGTAAGCATTAGGGTTTTTGATAGTTTTTTATAAATTAGAATAATTATCGGACCTAATGTAGGCTGGCTTATCACAACGTCGAAAATCAATCTCTTCACGTCAATTACGTCATTAAATAGGTTTAAGCGTAACGAATACCTATTTCAAAAACTATAATAGAATTGCAGACTTGGTTAAGCTTCACCGGTTTTATTTGTAGATTAAAGAAGCCCCACATATACCTACATATATCTAGTTCACTGATTTTGATTAAATATGTACTTATAATTGTTTGACTTAGTAGTTATTGCAATATAGATCGTATGTTGTGATGTTTGTAAAGGATGTCTATTAGTTCGAGTAATTTTTGAGTCGGTACTCTTATTTATCTATCTGCTATGGCAGCTGACAATTACCGTTTGGCTGATGCCCCAACTTGCAGGCGGATCATGATAATTATTATGCTCACAATGACGATATGTACCTACGCATAAAACATTTTAACAAAAAAATATTTAAAAGGCAAAAATAATAAACCTTTTTTATTTAACCTTAATAACTATATTCTACTAAGTACTATTTATTGCACCAACATTTTGATGAACCCCGGACCCATTTTTGATGTAGATAAATTATTATTTATGATATCGTGTTTAATACGCAAACCGTTAATAAAATTAATGTGTGAATTTCGAAAACGTTTCGACGAATTCTAAAAGTTCATTGAACTGCAATAAATATTGTTGAAAGATTTGTTATATTTACTTGAAGTGATATAAAGATTATATCAAAATAAACTATGATACAAAATGTTTTCATATTTTTCGTATCTTCTGTGTAGTGAAAAAGCAAGTTGGGAGGGTTGTGGCGGCGGCAGGCAGAAGGAAGGTGCTAATATAAATAAGTCATTGGTAGCGCTTAGCAACGTTATCTCCGCTTTGGGTAAGTGCGTTAAGAAATGTTAAGAAATACATGATGATGTGGCGATTGCAAAAAATATTCAAGGTTTATATTCAAACAAGTATCTTAAATAAGTTCTGGGAAAGATATATGAAGGTGAACCACATAAACTCTTAAGTATTTGAGTAATAGAAGCTGTATTTATTAGTGGATGAAGATGCATAACTTTATTTCACAAAATGTTATTATCACAAGTGCACCCAAAAGATTTGGGTGCACTTGTGTGTATTTAAGAACCCCATAGGCGAGGATGATAGTAATTTGTTTGTTTATGTCATATTCACATATTTTTAGGGTTCCGGACTTAAAACCGTAGGTTATCTTCGTAAGATCACATCGCTTTCTGTCCGTATTCTTAAAATAAATTGTTTATTTAGTTACCTATAAGCATCATACTTCCTCATTTATTATACATGCTGTTGGACAGTATAGAAAAACTACAACGTAGTTAAATAATCTGATTTCTATAATAAATCAATTACGCAAATATTAGACACTGAATAGAAGCTATAAAGGATACGAAATGTCGGTATTAAAACCATATAAATATACCGAGATAAAATCTGTAAAAAGTAACGCAAGTGCAACTCGCATATGACCGGATTTTATAATACACTGAAACACGTAAATTAAAATGACACTATTTATTAGCCGCAAGCGTAATTACGTACTCAGGGACTGGGTTCAATTTCTGAGTCAAGGAAAGTGCTACTGTAGTGAAAGTGGTAATGTTATGCAAACTGTGAGTTAACTCTTTTTTATTAGCACCCGGCTCGGCTTCCCACTGGTAGCACTGTCTACGGTGTGTACCGTACCCACCACGCCTACCCTAACTGTCTCACCTATTTTTTATTGGACCAGGATCTCTGGCATACACTCAACAACCTACAAAATCATTTGACAAAATCTTGTCAAAATGGTATCAATGGTTTAGAGCCGCAAAGACGACAAACATTTAAAACATTCATTTTTATTTACCTTCCTGTACCTTTTTAGAATATAAGCGCAATAGATTAGTTTACTTTACTTAATAAAATGATTTTCTAGTGAGTGGTGGTGCTACCCGCGGCAGGTTTGTCCCGTACCGCGACTCTGCTCTAACCTGGCTACTCAAGGACTGTTTCACAGGCGGCGCCAGTACTTTTATTATAGCTAGTAAGTACTGCAATATTATAAAACAAATTACAACACGGTTTTTGTTTAATAAAATGTTGGGTAAGAGTAAGATCCATGAATTTCTTATAAATGAACCCTGACATACATTGTATGTAGGTAAACTGCGGTTTGTACCGTGGTGCAAAATGAGTGTTACATGTGGCACTACTGGCAGTCACGTAGCTACCTAATAACCGATTTAGATAAAAGCCTATAGACTAATATGCATAATTTTGTAAGATTAATAAGATATAGATAAGGTTTGACCTAAAATTAGATGGGAACTCATCTCATTACCTGTTTAATAAAATATAGTTATATAGTCTAAGTTTATATTCCAAGATGTCAATGTTGTTGCATGTATTTTTAGCTATTTCGCCAAGTGTTGCATGCTACGGTGAGTCAGCGTCGACGCTACGTTGGGCTGCCCGAGCGCGCCAGCTGCCAACACCTCGCACCATCAGCTGTGGCCCTCATGTCAGCTCGCGGGCTGTGTTACAAGCACAACTCACTCAACTGATTGCGGAACTTACTAAGAACCATATCCGATATGTACGACCTATAAAAAAAATTAACACTGTCAGTTATCAAACGCAAGCCATCATAATAATATATTGATGCACTTACAGGTACCAGAAACTGGGAAAATAACATTTGATGATGAGCATTGGACATTGCGAAATGAACAAACTTCACATTCTGACGATTTAGATAAAGCCGTGAATATAGGCAACATCATGAACATAATGCGTCCGAAATCTGACGCTAACAATTCGGAGTCCACCGCATCATCAGTTGCTAGCGGCAGTTCGGATGTCATCAATACAATGGACAAGAACTCAAAGATTGCAAACGAGATTAACAAAGAAATGGATAAATTATTTGGACCCACTCTGGAAAGAGCTAGCAGTGGGGATGATCTTAAAGTAGTCGCCCCACTAAGGCATAAGAAAAGACAGTATAGATCTCAAGAAGTTTTACCCATTGATGAGACAACAGGCGCAAGCCACAATAACAGTTTGGTTAGTACTTTGCCAAGTCAAAGTGAATTGCAGATAAATGACGAATCCAAGACTATGGGAAAACTTAAAGTTCCACAAATAACAATTCTCCATGATAACCAGAGAGCAGAAATCGTCGCTTCAGTTACTGAAAGGCTTTATTCAAAACTGAAAAAGAAAGAAGAGGCAGCAATTTCAAAAGTGGAATCAATGGTTGATAAAAAAATAATGGAACCACTCAGTGAACTGAAAATCTGTACAAATGCACGACAAAGATTAATGGAGTTGAGTCAAAAAGCAATCAGGAACAAAAGAAGGATAGGCATACCGGCTCACACTCAGACAAGACTTACGGTAACCCGCATAAGAGATCAAGCTATCGATGTGCAAACCGACTTATGCTCGTACATTTCGAGCAATCGACACCAGCATACATTCTACCGTGATGTAGCTACTGAGACAGTTCCAATGACACCTCGCTGCAAAGAAATAGGTATCGGACCCACAGGGTCTCTCGTTTATAGTGACAGGTCAACCGAAACTAAAAAAGTACTATGTAAGAATTCATATATGATGACTGACACAGTGACTAAAAATGAAAGATGTACTCAAACCTTAGTTGTGCCACCTCCTAGAAGAAAGAAACATACATCTAATTTACCAAAACAACTTTACAATAAGGGAAATCGTAACATTTTTGAAGAATGTTCTGCTGCTCCAGTTATAAGTATCAATATATCGCAATCGTGCCCTATAGACTCCGATTCTCAAAGTTCTGATGATAACTCAGGCACTTTAAACGTTACAAATAGTAAGTCAAGTGTTGTGACAACTACTCCGGATTTATTAACAAACCATAGTACAAGTGAACCGCAAAATACTTTAGGTATGGGACAAGATGAAATAAGTATTTTAGTCGACGTGTCAAAGGATACAATCGATCCTATATTGATTCAAGGTAACACAAAAGCATCTTGTGATCTTAAACATACCGAAGAATTCCCAGATAATGAAGAGTTTGTATTACCAAGAGTAAGCCCTAATTCTGTTAGAAAAGTTTCTAATTCTTCAGAGTTAAAGAATTTGATATTGGGACGTAGTGAAAATATTTATCCTTATAATATAATACTATCACCACCACGAGAAAGAGACACCAAACGTATTGTTACATTTAAAGACGAAGATCAAGAAAATGATTTTGCGTCAAAACTAAGTACCCAGAATAAAAAAGCCGCTACTGCAAATAAAACTGAAACTGGTTCTGATGTAACAACATCAGAAAAAGATTTTTCTCTAGATAAAGAGTATGAGAGTATTTTTTCTGATTCAACAAACTCCAGTAAAGTTGATACAGATTCTTTTATTTGGAAGAAAGGTAGTAGCAGAACAATGGGAAGCTTAAGGAAGAATTATGTCCCTGTGTACAAAAGCCCCAAATATAAAACAGCGAAAACAAGAGTTTTCAAAGATTTTATAAGATTCGATTGTGAAAGGAATGAGAAAAGTTATCCAAACTGTAATTTTCGTGAAAATGGAAGGGATGAAAGTTCGAGTGACAGTCGAGAGACGGATAATTCAGAATATAAAAATAGACAACGTAAGCCATATTTTGAGAATAATTTATATTATGATCATGATTATGAATACAACAATGACGATATAATTCAGAGTATTGAAAGCACTTGTAGTAATCTAGAAGATGCAGTGAATAGATACGAAAAATATGTTATGAATAGCAGTAAAGGAAGTGAAAAAAATAATAGCGGTGGAGCTACAGCGAGAAGACCAAAGGAGTATCTTCAGCATTTAGTACGATTACGAAGAGAAGTAGTTAAAGCAGAGAGCGAAAATACCGACAGTTCTTTAGATGTATCTCATAAGTAATTTCATGTGTACAATGAATAATAATAAGTATAATTCATATCCGTACTTAATGTATTTTTGGAAATCTATTTAATATTAAAAGTGTTCTTAAAAAAATTGCCTTATATTTTACGTAATCGTGACTGAATATATTAAGTAATACTTACTACAGAAGTAAGCGTTTTGTCAGATCCAAGTTCATTATAAGTCCAATACTAACCGATTTGGAGTAGAGTTGCTTATGAAATACTTAAACCTTCTGTTTTGCGCATAGCCTTTGCTGTAGAGCCATACCGGTCATTGATAATGCGCGAACGCACGCGAATAATGTAAATTTATATATATTTTTTTATTTTAAGAAATAAAATACTAAAATTACAAATATATGTTGTCTAAATAGGATTTTCGTGTTAAAGTTGTGATGTGTGAGTGACTGATTTGTTTGAAGACACGTTTAAGTAAAAATTTACAAAAATGTCTTTTTTAATAGTACAAGTGTTCAATCCCCAAGCATTAATATTTGTGGTAGTCACTGTTATTTACACAATACTGTGGTTTCGATACAAATTTACGTATTGGGCGAAAAGAGATGTTGTTGGTCCGAATCCCGAATTTCTATTTGGAAATATTAAAAATGTGATCACAAGGAAAGAACAGTTTTTTCAGCCCTACTATGATAATTACTTTAAGTATAAACATTTACCATACATTGGCATGTACTCTTTCCACCAACCAGTGCTCTCGATACATGATCCAGATATAGCCAAGCTTATGCTGATAAAAGACTTCGATTGCTTCCAATCGCGGGGTACATATGCTGGTGGTGTTGGTGATCCTTTAGCGGCGAATCTTTTCAATATTTTTGGTAAACGATGGAAAAGCTTACGATTAAAAATGACGCCGACATTCACTCCAGGAAAACTAAAGACTATTTTTCCAATTGTTGAAACCATTGCAAAACAAGCTTTAAATTATGTAGATGTATTACACTCTAATGATGAGATAATTAACTTTTCTGACTTTTATTCAAAATATGCAATGGAGATCATCGGAAATGTGGGTTTCGGTGTCGAATGTAATGGTTTTAATAATCCCAAATCGGAATTTTATATAAGAGGACACGAATACTTCGATCATCAATCACATTACTGGTAAGATTTTGTAATTTTGAAATTTTTGTTAAGCAGTATTTTGTTTAAACTATTACAAAGTATCGTATATAAGTAGTATAGTAGTAAGTAAATTTTGTGTCAGGCAGTAAATTTCCTACTAGGTAAACCGCAACGAATTGCACAACGTCTTTATCAAGTTATAGACTGCACATATTCACCAAGAGACGTCCAATCTCTTTGTCATTTATGTAAGTTTACTAAGAAAATAGATACTGTTATAGCCTTACGAAGCATTATTGTTTGCGAATTGATTACTCAAATAAACTACCGGCAATAAAATTTTCTTTTGTGGGCAGTGGGTACAAAACACAAATACTCACACACACAAACGTCTATCTACACCAACTATCTGTAGGCCTTACTACTTATTCATCTTGTGTGGCAATTAAACTCACGATAAATATTTTTTAAAGGACTGTATATTTTTAGGAGAATTATCAGAGCATTTGCATTCTTTGCCCCAGATACATTTGATAATTTAAAGATAAGACGAATCAGTAAAAAAATCGAGGACTTTTTCTGTGGCATAGTGAAAAGGACAGTTGAATATCGCCAGAAACATTGTGTGACACGGAACGATTTCTTACAGACGTTGATTGAACTAAAGAATGGTCATGTTGTCGACGAAAAAGGTTAGTGAGGAAATAGTATTTGTTATAAATAAATATGTTATAACCTACTAATATTATAAGTGCAAAAGCATCTCTGACTGCCTGTGACCTCTTCAAGCTTAACCCGCTCAACCGATTTAGATAAAATTTGACATTTCCATCCCCGGAAGACAAAATATCTATTTTATCTTCCGGTGATGGAAATAGGATAGATTTTATTCCGGAAATCATCCCTTAAGTGGGCTAAATGGTGGAAGTTCGTATGGAGAACCGTTTCTAAAAAAAGACTATAAACATTTAATCTAATTTATTGTATGAAATAAATACCTAAGTAGTTTTATCTATGTACTTACGTATTTTACTTGTAAAACCTAATAAACCAAACTATTGACTTTTCAGTAACTATGTTTTATCCACGAGGTACCTAATTCTCTGGGTAAGGTACTTCAGTTGCCAGAAGTTGTCCTAAAGGCGTATAGCTTTGTTTATTTTGGGTACCTTGGGTTATACCTACAGGTCCAGTTACAAAACTTAACGCCTTTTATAGAGATTTAAAAATAACAAATTAAACATTTTGACCGACTCGGTTGGCGCAGTGGTAAAGTTGGCAAAGGCTTCTGTGGTCCCTGGTTCAAATCCCGGGAAAGGCAAATGTTTGTGCAATGAGCATGGGCATTTGACCAGAGATCATGGATATTTCTATGTATAATATAATGATACGTATATATAAAAATAAACTATGCTGTGTATTAACCATCTAGTCACGTTGCTTAGCTCGGAATTAGATGGCGCTGTGTATGTGTGGATAAATTAGTATTATTATTATATTTATTAATAATATTTTAGGTGAAGTGAAATACACAAAAGATTTTCCATTCACAATGACGGATGTAGCGGCGAATACTATGTTGTACATGATTGCGGGCTATGAGACGTCTGCCACCACCGGCCAGTTTGCCGCCTACCAGTTGGCCCTAAACCCCCTCATCCAGGCCAGAGCGAGGGAGGAGGTGGACACTGTGCTAGCTAGGCACGGAGGAGAGTGCACCTACGAGGCACAAAACGAGATGGTGTACTTGAATATGGTGTTGGACGGTGAGTATTTTTAATTAGAGTAACAATATGATGAATATCTGATGTAAACAATAGAACTTATTGAACTAGAGGAGAAACTAATCTTGCAGCACAACTTGCGATTTCGGTAATTGTGCTAGTGTGTGGCCTGCCTTTGGGATCGTGATGACTGTCACAGATGTTTTTCATGACCCATTGGCGTCCATTCATCCACCCTAACAGTGATCTCAGGCGTTGATATATGACATGTAAGAGAATTAGGATGTTGTATTTCACTAGCATAAGGACCAGTTACAGTCACAAAGTCACAATAGAGAATCCATTGTTATAGGGCACCAAATCATACGCCCATGAAGATCTTAATTCACGGGTCTTTTTTTCTGAATACAGAAACGATGCGAATGCATCCATCAATGCGTGCTCTATTCAGAAGATGCAACAGGGATTACAAATTGCCCAACAGTGACCTGGTTATAGAGAATGGCACGATGGTGTTCATACCCATACACGCGATACATATGGATCCCGATATATTTCCCGACCCAGAGAAGTTCGATCCCGAAAGATTTTCGCCACAGAATAAGACAAAGTTACATCCGTGTCACTGGATGCCGTTTGGAGAAGGACCAAAGAAATGCTTAGGTAATGTTAATATTCAGATAATTGTTCCACTAAACGCTCATTCAATTCCGTCTAACTTCTTTAAACAAATAAGGTGTGTAAAATAAACGAGATATGGCTTTATGGTACTTGCAGGATATAACATAAAACAGAAAGTGAAATGGCTGTATAATATGCCTATTATTATTAATTAAATCTATTAATACATATAAATATAAATATTTCCATATATTTATGCATATTTTTGTGACTGGAGGAAAAGAGCCGATGATCGAGCTCTGTGGCGTTCACTAGGGGAGGCCTACGTCCAGCAGTGGACGAATATAGGCTGATGATGATGATGATGATGCATATTTTAAATCATCTCGTGTCTCTAATAATATGCTATGCTCGTGCTAATAATAATAAGTATTTTTTCTTTGGTTCCGTATAATCTTTTTTGCTAACTAAAAGAAGGTAAGACTGTTTTAAGTATATTGGTTCCCTGTTAAGTATCACTTCGTAACTTTGCTCAGATTTTTTAAACATGTAGATATATCTCGTTGAACTAGTTAAAAAACCTACATTCTGAGGTGTACTAGAATTACGATGAAGTCATGATCAACGATTAAGAAATAAAATTAGGTGCCACGAATAACGTTAAGAGGTTTTGCATATTGTGTAATAAACTTATAGTAAACCAATAGTGTCGTGCACCTATCGGCGTTGTTCTTGACCTGTTAGCAACGGACTGCATAACTGGCATGTCATCGACACACTTTGCGTTATCCAACATTACATTGCTTGCTATACATCAGTCGTGATATTAATATTTGCGTCTAATGTCAAATTACCATACCTCGATTAAAAATTATATTCCAAAGAAGTACACTTAGATTTATATCATTAATATTTAGTATCTATTTATAGTTATATGATACGGAATCGGAACTTTTGTACACAGACGAAACTACGAAAAAAAGCACGACATATTTTAGACAGTTCAAATAAAACTTTAGATACTAATACTTTGCTTCGCGCGAAGAAAATAAATATCTTACCATCTGCGGTCTTAGTTTAGGTTTGGGTATGTGGAGTTCGCACTAACACATAATTTGGTGTGATATATTTGCTTTGACTGCGATAGAGGTGCCATGAGAACTTTTACATATTACCACAGATATTACTTACGCGACACTACCTGACTAAATAGAGAGAGCAATCATACCTACTCCAATTTTTGAACATTATACATTCAAAGAAGGTACTTGTATCACACATAGCTTAAATTAATTAGATAACCTACCTACACAAAAGGTTCCTAATGTAATACCAAAAGATAACTTACAACAATAGGAAATGACAAAATTAATTAATATAATTTTAATTTCCACAGGCGTAAGGCAAGGATACATACAGTCAAAGATGGCGCTGATTAAAGTTTTACACAAGTATGAATTGATATTGGATGAAAGAACTGATGTGCCGATGAGAATAAAAAACTCTTCACTCGTGTACGCCGCTCAGGGCGGAGTGTGGCTCAAATTGAGAAGACTGGACTGACTGCGATAGATAAATAAATACCTACTTAATACATCGTGTATTCATTATTCATAAGGTATTATGATTTTTAACTTTTGTACATTAAATCATTATCTAAATTTGTGTTATATTTTTTTCTAAAAATGTTAAGCCTTGGTTTTAGTCCTATGAGTGATTGATTGACTAGCAGACTATTGATTGAGTCAAGTACATTGTTTGTTAAGCACAATGAATACGCTAAAAACTTATGATTGTTATTGTCTTCAATGATCACTGACTGAACACTTGCCAAAGGTTTATGTACATTTGAAAAATCATCATTTTGGACCAAAATACAGTTAAGTGTAATTTCAATATGCAATCGAGATCACATGTACGGAACTAAAAATATAAAATATGATATTTGGTCAGAGTACTTGGAGAGAAGGATTATAGGACACGAAACAATCAATTTAGCAGACGTGCGGAACATACTACGATTGATCTGACTAAAGTGAGTAAAACGCTAGTTAAAATCAGCATTTCAATGTGTTTTCTTGCATCAGCGGTCAATTACTAATTCATAGCGTTAAGCATTCCTAGTAAATGGGATATTATGTAAACAAACGCACTAATATAAAATTACTAAGTATATTTGAAATCTTACTACTCATAAATATTTAGATTTTACTGCTGTTATTAATATGAAATTAACTGCCTGTTGAAATGTGTGTGTATCTACATTAGTGAACCTCTGCACAACCCATCGGGGACGATAGTCGTGATGGTATCTTATGTTAAGTATTAAGCTATGAGAATATGAAGCTGTTTGTTACTCTTATTTGAAGAAACTATGGACGGGTTTTGCTGAAACTGTACAGTAATATAGCAAATAGTTTATAATAGCAATATATTCCTAGATCTAGTCTAGAAGCCAGAAATGAAACACAATTCATGCAGACTAAGAATATTCAGACTGGGTAACAACACAAACATATTTACATCATAATCCAAAAATGTAATATATATATATATATATATGTATAATGTACCTATACATTGCTACTTTTGTACCAATGTAATCAACAACCACTTTATTGAGATGGTTAGTATACATATAATTACATAGGTATTTGTAGTGGTTATTCAAATATGTGGCTTGAACTGCAACTATTATTTTTCAATCTTGCTTTTCTTTATCGCGGGTTTGTGTCTCCTTGTCAACGTCTTTTTTATAATTTGCGTCTTGTTCATCAGCTTCGTCTCCACTGAAAGAGCGGCTCGCTACTATTGAGACACGTTTATTTCTTTTCCTTTTATCCGTTTGAATACCAATTGTTTTTAAATTGGATTTCCTTCCCTCCTTTGAACTACCTGAAATACTTGTGACCTTTGATGAAGCAACTTTATCTAAAACGCGTTTCATATCGGGGGTTAAGTTCAATACAGATTCCTCTAGCATTGCAGGTTGTTTAGATGTAGATGGTAGTGGACTAGACTGACTTCCCCTTTTCAATTCATGATACTCTTTTAATTGTTTAGTTTTATTATATACAAGGCTATCGATCTTCGGGACAGATTTATTCATTTCAGATTCATCAGATGCATCAGAAACATCTTGAGATTTTGTCAAGTCAATGGATTCAATATTTGCTTGTCCAAGTTGCCTGATAATTAATAACGAAGAGCTTTGAGCAGATATTGAAGAAATTGATTCTAACTCGGCTCTAAGTTCAGGAAATTGGATAGTATCAACTAAATCGTATAACCATTTCACAATGAATACGTGTTCTTTGGAAACCGCTTTATATGCTTGGACTCTAGCAATTCTATTTCTTTCTTCCGGAACTAGCGATTGTTCAGAAATATCATCACGTTGTTCCGACAAATAAATTAAGTCACTTTTGACATCCTTTAAGTTAGCAATATCATTATCTTCCTCAGGATTTACCATAGAACTTTGGCGTTGAGAGGGTAATTTTGAGTCACTTGTACATTCCAATTCATCGTTAACCCACACTTCAGGCAGTACGGTGCGTATTTGAACCTCGTTGTTCTCCTGCATCACGAAACATAAAGCATAATTATCTTAATAAATAGGTACAGCAGAAGTTTCTTATAAACCTTAAACTTATTTTAATATAAACAGTACAATTACGGTATATACATATTATATAATCCGTTAGTCTGTTGCCACTCTTAGCTTAAAAAGCTGCATTATTCGTCAATAATATATATGTTATATGAGTATCTGTAAGATGTAACACCAACCATAATTTTGTCTATATCTCCATGCAATTCAACATTGATGCGCACCAGTTGAAAGTCGACGGCCATGAGCATGCGCACCAGCGCTAGTAAGGCGGAGAGAAGCCAACAGCCCGTGTGGAGCCAGGCCGACAGGATCGTTAGACGCGTAGCCTGATATACGCCGCGTATTCGCCGCTCATAAGTTAGAGTTACCACGTTAACTTTGTATGTGCAGCTGTCAACCAAAGACTAGTAACGAATGATATGTTCTAGAGTAGTTATGGCTGAATTCATTAATATTAATGAAATTAATAATATTTTTTAAATAAATAAATATTTTGCGACATTTCACATAGCACCATCTAGTCCCAAAGTAAGCAGAGCTTGCACTATGGGTACTAGACAATGGATATAATACTTATATAACCCATGACCTCGTGATCAGCAGTCCGGTAGTCGAACCAATAGACCACAGAGGTCATCTCATTTAAGAACAAAAGGTCCACTTGTATCTACAGGAATATTCAAGCCACATACGTACGTGGAACTACCGGTGATTTCTCCAAGTTTAAGGCAGAGCTCCTGCAGACCATAGTGTGTAACTGCGGAGGTGTAGATGCACAGGCCCCCCATCGCTAATGAGAACACGAACACAGGGGGCAGCACTCGCCAGGGACGTTGCAAACTGAACAATCAAATTATAGTTTTAGTATTGAGGTTCTACTGGGGTTATAAATTAGGGTAAAATTCTAGACTAAATACTTTCATTAAAGGCTTATAAGCGTGGTGATTAATTGTAATAATTTATTACCATCACGGAAGTGGTTTTATCGGAACCGAAGTATGGCTTTTTGGAACCGGAATTGAACCTCCGTTACATCCCTAATTGTAATCGCCGTAGGAATCGTGTCATGTACACACATACAGAGGTCCTTAGTCAAAATATTATGACGGGGGTTGAAGATGCTGTAATAAGGGGAACTGAATAAACATAGGTATATAATTTAGGTACCAATAGCCCTGGATAGCAAGGCATAGGTATAATGATGTATATCTACAGTTCATCGGTATACTTTCAGTTCCCATGTGCTTAATAGGAGGCATATTAACGCCCGGTATCCACTAAAGCAGAGGGGACAGGAGACGTGAGAAGATGTGTTTTGAATATACATAGGTATAATCAGATACCGTTGCAGAGAGGCGACTTGAAAACAACGAATTGGTTATTAAAAATATGTACATCTCCGCACGTCTCCTCTCCTTTCCGCTTCGGTCGAAACAGGGCCTAAGTAAGGTAGTAAGTAAACTGAGAATTTCATAAAAAAACAAATAACACTTTTTTCGACCTCGAACTAACGTAAGATTTTGGATCTATTAAAGATCCAAAAAAAAGTTAAAAAAATTTATAACAAAATTGAATTAATCAGATAACCCAGAGAGAGTCCTGCTTCCAGTGGAGCACATGAGGAACATAGTGGTCCACACGAGGCCGAAGATACCAGAGACTAGCGGCACGTAGGTCGGTAGAGAACAGGTGCTCTTTTCAACCCACTGGGTGCTCAGGAAATCCACTGGCACTGTTTGATAGTTTAAGCATAGTGGTATATGTTAGTAGAGCTATAGCTAGTTAGGTACTTAAAATATTTTCACGTAAAATAATTAAGGATTATTTTATTTTAAGAATTATAAGGAAAAACAATGATCATATTACTTAAGCTTTAAATAAAGTCCAGAAGTTTGCCACCTAGAAGCAGACAAGACACACTAATGAGAATCACACGGCTGTAAAATGAAATGAAAAACTACAAATATAAAGTAAAATATGCCTGATGTCGGATATTATATCAGTGTCCAAATCTCGAGTTCGAGTCATTGGATTGACTCGTGTGAGTATTATTATGAATTTATAATGATAAGAATAATATCGCAAAAAGCATACGTATTTTATGCTGCTAACCCGTAGTTGTTGGTGTAGTCAGATAGACCCGAACCCTTCTCATTCAGAGAAGGACCCGTGCTCAGGAGCTCAAGACAATAAATATATTGATAAAAATATAATTTGCTTACTATCAGTGAGCTCCTTGTTGGAAGGTATGAACTCATATATGACGTTGTGTCTCAGTGACGTGAGAGACAGTAGTTTGGGGAACAGCACGCACTTCTCATCGAACAGGTACATCAGCATGTGGAAGCAGAACGTACAGAAAGAACCGAACACGAACGCCAAGAAGAATAAAAGAAGATGGGCACCTGAAAAGTATTATAGGGATCTTTGAGTCTCTCTAAAGGACGGAGAAATATTAATCAATACATAGTATTATTGCACGAAGTACTTATCAGACTATAATTAAATTTGTTTTAGTCGCCCAAAATATAAAGAAACACACGCTACACCTGTCATCTTCAATAACTGTACGATCAACAATGAATACGTTTAAATAGATTCCTACAAAGTTTTATAAACGTTAGCTAATAGATACCTTTCCAGGCTCCATTGATTTCGTTTTTACTTCTCTCAATCAATCTGTACTCATAAAATAACAGGTGTTTATCCATAATAATTCTTTAGCTTGATTGATTAAATAATTCTGTGACAATGACGCCTAGTTTGCTTAGATCTAGTTTTTAGCATATAGAAAAAGTACATAACTATATTCAAAAAGTATAAATAACTATTTGCTGATCATATCGTTACTTCTTTATCTTTACTTTAATATTATCAAAAAGGTTTACTAAATAACAATAAATAATTTATTTTCTATTTGGTCTTTATTAGCATTTTCCAAGATCTGTTTTTAGTTGAATATTGGGGAAATAGTTTAATAAAATATCTCATTGGTCTATTGATCTCAAGAGGGTTATTGAGTGCTCCTATCATTTTCTCAGTAGCAGAAGTGCAAAGTTTGGATTACAGCCCGGTTAAAGGAATTCGGATCAACGGTAAGACTGTAATTTTTCAGCAATAGGTACATCTTCGTTAATTAACCCTTTATGAATACCTGCATGATATACATATTTACTTTTTTATATCAGTACAGTAGGTACAATTTAACCAACCGACACTAAATCTTTAAAGTGTGCGCTCTAACATACATCTGCATACATACATACGGCAAATAAATCTGCGGAATGCGGGAGCACCAATTTACGATTTATTTAACTTTCATATATTTATTTTATCACATCTACAGACGGTGAAGGATAACATCGTGAAGAAAACTGCATGCTTGAAAGAAATTCTCGATGGCGTGTGAAGTCTGCCAACCCGCAGCAGACAAGCGTGGTGAACTATAGCCTAATCCCTCTCAAATAAGAGGAGACCCGTGCCCAGTAGTGGGACAATAATGGGGTTGATGATGATATTTATTACAGCTTATCTTTATAAACCAGAGTTTAAAACATACTTTTAAACTGAGGCCGGGTATTTAGTTGCCCAATTCTATTATGAAGGCGCTGTAGCACTAAGCAGCTTTATAACGACTATTGCTGATTAAATATATACATATAATTACATTGTAATTATCTTACTAATAAACTATGATTTAATCGAAATTTCGATACAAGGTTATTTTTTTTAGATATCTGTTTTTATCATAAATCCATTTACGTGTTTTGGTTGCCTTCTTAATTTCCTTCTACCCATACCCTATTTCATACAAACAGAGCAATATTTCAGTCATGTACCTACAAAACCCATTATTAAATAATTTAATAAATTTGAGTCTACTTCATTTTATTGACATTTAAAATGTAAAATGTATTTGTGGCTTCAGACTTTTTCAATAATAAACTTTGTCCTATGTGTAAAAGTTTCCAGCTTGCCTTACGATGTCTTCCTTCACCGTCGAAGCAAGTGATAATCCTCTTTTACTCTGCACATGAAAAAATTACTATATCCAATCAAATCTAAATGGCAACAGTATTTTCCTTGCATTCGAATTCCAATTTCCAAGCACCTCCACGGCATGTTCACTGTTGTACCTATACTTATGTATCAGTTTTTGATCAGGTGAAAAGCATGGGAGGTATCAGACATCCTTTTGCAATAAAGCGTTTTCTAAATATTAAAAATAAAAACGGTGCTGCTTATTATGATTAAGATTTTCAGTCGTTTTGGAGCTAAATATATTTGTAAGCAACGTAATAATACGCTCACTGGTTTTTATTATTATTTAAATTTTCTCACGCGTGTTGGAGTTATGATTAGCTTTAGATTGTATTTACTATTTTTGGTTACATAGGTACTACGTGGTTTTAGGTATTACCTATTTAGATATTGTATGTCGATTCCTATACTCCTACGTGCAATTTCAATTATCGTGTGTAACTATAACCCATATATTGTCTATCGTATTGAGTTGACTGAAGGGCAGATTATGTAGGGACCTATTTTATTAAAAATAGATACTCAATGTTATTTATTATAATATATTTATATGCACGATAGGAGCACAGTAGGTTATGGTACTATCTACCAGTCAACCTTTATCATATAAAGAAATGAGAAATGTATCAGGGCCGAATCAAACTGCACTTGAACTGTGATGTGAAAACAGTTAAAAATATAGTGTTATTAATTCTTAGTATTTCGAAAAGATGAAGAAAAAAATGTTTCATTATCTTCAGACGTAACTTAGTGAGTGCGTGAAACAGTCGTCGATGATGACGAGGGCCCAAAAAGACTGACGCGACGAGTTTTCGGGCAGACTGACATAAGATAGTACTTAAGAGAGATCAGTGGGAGGAATAAGGAGATAAATAAAAATAAATATATATGATGTGAGATGTGCAGATCTCCTGCCTCCTGCGTTTGTTCTATTACTGCGCAGTAATGGAACAAATGCATAACCCTGACCTTGTATCGTATGTTAACAAATGACCCCTGATAATGTGATGAAAGATAATGATATCCTTATTTGATAAAAAAACTCACCAACATAACACAGCACAAGCCAACCAACTGACTTGTGAATTATTTAGCGGAATCCCAACTGCATGACATGAAACTCAAGATGATCAATGCTATGCGATATTGACGTGTAACCAAGAGGGTTAGCCATACGACCGTAATCATTGATTGATGATAATGGTAGCATTGTTAGTGATGTACCTACATTGCAGGAGCATCGATTATGCTTAAATATTTCTTATTTATACGGTTTAAGTTTGAGAGAAGGCTATGTCTAGCATAATGGGGAAATGTAAAATTTACCGTCGTTAGGTCGAATGGGTCTTTAACAAATAATATTAATAAAGATTCCGTTTATATACAGACGAGTGTGTCTGTAGTAAAATATGGTTGATTTTATGTGTTTTGTTGCATGTGCGCTTTCGTGTGTATCATAATACGGTATGTTCGCCAGCAGACCATTACTTTTAAAGACATTGAGAACTACATTGATCCGCATATCTCCCCTGTGGACACATAAGTTTCTTCTAATATTTATTGTAATTCATATTAATAGGTAAATCACAGATCAGCTAATAATAACAGATATACTTACCTACATATAGTAACAATAATACATTTCTTGTAAATTCAGTGATCCGATGAATGAATTGTAGGAAGAAAGAAAAAGAGTAGACGAGGCTATTACTGTTACATACATATCACATAACTGAAAAAATATTTATAGCCTAGTTAAACAGAAAATTGATTTAAAATTAAACCGTAGGTACCTAATTAAATGTGTTTGGAGAATAAAACTATTCATGCGTCTAAAGTAATCTTATTAAATGAATATAATAAGTTTCGTTCCGCGCCACACATGGCAGTTTGTAGGGAAACTCATACAAAGGCATATGTAACGATCTCGTATACAGCGGCTCTCGACTGTTTCACATGCCTACCTATTTCCTTATCGACAGTATACATTTACCAAACATCATTGTAGTTAGTGACGAGAAATTGATAGTACCTACCTAATTAACCGTTACTTAATATTTATTTTGCACTGGTATCACATCACATACAGTACAAGTGTTTATTTTAACTATGAAGACGTTTGTTTTGTTGTGCTCCGTGTTATCTATAATAAAAGCTAAACACATTGATTTATCGTCAAGTGAAACCATCTCATGGACTTTTATGAGCAGTAACAAATGTAAGTTTCAATAATATCAACTATTACATTATTATTCACTACTTAATACTGTACACATATGTATGTTATTACGTTGATGTCATTATACTTATTTCATTAAAACAACAGGACAATTAAATGATAATCTTACATTAAATGACAACTAAATATACTTACCTACTGGAACCATAGTTCCAGTGAGTATATTTAGTGGCTCGTGAAAAATTAAATTAATGTAGAAATAATACATAGGAACAGTATTTACACCAATAATATATACAGTATTATATAAATGAACACGTCGTGTTCTCATAAGCACATTTAGACAGATACTGGACTAGTTTTGGTCGCAACCGGCTGGGTCGTAAATATTACCTAAGGTGCGGTCAACGTAGACAAGATGTGTAAGTAGGTACATCGAAATAAAATAGCTTATGATTTTACTGTGCTTACAGTGTACATATACAGGTTGGTAATATGTATAGGTATGACATAAAAAATGTGAGTAGCTAGTTGTTGTATATCAGTACTTCCCGATTCAAATTTGACTGTGATTAATATACACTAGCTTCTGCCCGCGTCTTCGTTCGCGGATCCTGTTGCTCATGCCAGCGAAAACGGGATCGTCAAAATTGTAGATCTGAAACGTCTGATGCCGAATTCTAAGAGCCCGGGGACGGGCAAACAACGGGATGCGCGAGACGATTTGAGACGCTCTAGAACTTTATTTTTTTAAGTCAACAGGAAATGCCCATTAGACGAAACAACTTTTGCTAAGACGTCATTCCTATATATGTTATAGTGTCGCTGGGCTTTGGAGTTCCACAACAGGTGTTCCAGATGTTCAAATTTATTCTCACAACAGAAAATGCTCTTCACGTGGAATAATTTTTGCTATGGCACCATTTTTGTATCTCTTATAGTTTAATTGGTCTGTTGTGGTTCTGCGTCAGGTGTTCAAGTTTCCAAGATAAATTATAGCCTATATGTTGCCCAGACTTAATACCTATATAACGAAAAAAAAACATTCAAATCCGCCCAGTAGTTCCGAAGATGAGCGTGTACAAACAAACAGACACAGACAAACAGACAGAATATTTTTTTTGGATTCGTGCTCTATTACTGCTTCTAAACCCCCTTTATATATTTTTTTAATAAATTCAATGTACAGACAGTTCTTTACTGTTTTATTATATGTGTATACATATACAAATGAAAACATGGATATTTCTTATATAAATTTCATATGTTTTATAACAGCTGTAACGGGTAAGGCGACGGTGCCAGGCGGTGTGTACACAGACTTGCAAGCCGCTGGTATTATTGGAGATATCCTGTCTGGAGATAATGACGTGCTCACGCGTTGGGTGGCATACGATTCTTGGACTTATACCACTAAATTCAATGGTTAGTACTTTATTTTTTTATGAAGGTACCTTATCTACGTACCTTATATACTTATCATTAGTATAACATCTGTATATATAACATCGCGTAAGGTAAAAGGCTTCTACTACTGGACGAAGTTCTCTCCCATAGATTGCTGCAAAGATCGGTTATACCAGGCCACTCAGAAAGTTTTGCGACAAAAAGTTTTTATGTATAAGACGACACTGGACACTTGTAACTATTTTGAAAACTTCGATTATTTCAAAGTAAAAATACCAATGTCCGATTTTAAAATTTCCCTCTGCATTTTTTTGAGAGCCAATTCAAACTTTCTTGTCTCATAAAAAATGGATCTGCATCGAGAACATTTTCGTGCAATGATTTTTTATGATTTCAAATGGGGCTTAAAATCTGATGAGTCATTTGATCGACTTCGAATCAGTCTGATCCTTACAGTCCTGATTTGGCTCCGTGTGACTTATTTTTATTCCCTAAAATTAAAAATCAGGTCAAAGGGATACAGTTTTCATCGCCGGGAGACGCGCTAGCAGCGTTTGAGAAGGCCGTGGAAGAGGTGTCTGCGGAGGACTGGAAAAAATGTTTTGAAAATTGGTTCAGACGCATGAAACTTTGTATAGAGGCTGGTGGAGAGTTCTTTGGAAAGATTTAATAAAAAAAAATTTTTCGTAGAAGTTAGTTTTTTAGTTTCTCAAAACTTTCTGAGCACGCCACCTCCAACTACTTATATCGATCTTAACCAGGTAAACCAGGCCATATGTCCACTATGTTGGATACTGTCGCACGTAGCCCACATTTTTACAGGCCCCTTGTTTGCTCGAATTACTACGCATCATCAAACCAACTTCTGTCCCAATACTGGGCATGAGTCTCCTCTCATTTTAAAAAGCTTAGTCCGCGGCGCTAGCCTAGCGCGGATTGGCAGACTCTCGAGAGAGAGAATCTCTTGGGCATGCAGGTATCTTCAGGCCTTCTTTCACCGTTTGAGCATGTTATAAATACGTGAATTACTAATTTTGATTAAAATATTTACCACCACATAATATTTTTTTTCAGTGTCAAGTACTGACTTGGAAGCCAGAGTTATACATTTAGTGTTCGAAGGTGTGGACACATCGGCATTTATATTGCTGAATGAGCACAATGCTATAGGCACTACCAATAGCATGTTCGTGCGTTACGTTTACGATATCAAAGATAAACTACTGGTAAGTTACTATTTCAATGGGCATAATGATATATAAGTGAAATACGTGTTTATTCCTAGTGCAAAGGACAGGTACGGGTAATACTACCTGTACCTGTCCTTTGCACTAGTAGCCGTATATGAATATTATGTGGTAGTGGAGCAAAACTAGTCAATGCAGAATATTTAACGTATCTGCATCGAACATAATGGGAATTGACTGACGCAATGGTCGTATGTACTTTGCAAATCATAATGTGTCATCATCATCATGTTTTAGGTAGGTGAGAATGAATTGAAGGTGATATTTCTATCACCAGTGACAACAGCACGCCTTCGTTCTAAAAAACTATTTACAGCGCCTGAATGCGTGCCCGCGGAATACAACGGCGAATGTCATGTCAACCAAATCAGGAAGATGCAGGCCTCCTTCGCCTGGGACTGGGGACCAGCGTTCCCATCAGTCGGAATCTGGTAAATTAATCTTAACTCAATTATAGTCCCACTGCTGGGCTCGGGTCCCTTCTCTCTTGAGAGAGATTAGGCTATAGTCCACAACGCTAGTGCAGGTTGGCAGACTTTACATGTTATCGACAGAATTTCACGATATTTTCCATAATGGTTTGAGCATGTATTCAATTCGCACTAAACTAGTCTCGACACAACTTTAACGTAGCAGTCAGACCACTAGGCTATCATCTGCTTTAATTAATGGGAATTGAGTACCTAAAAGTTTTAGTTAGTAACTATAAATGATTTATTTTTTGGCTACATCAAGTATATTCTATATATTACAGGAGGCCAGTTTACATTGAACTATACGATGGAGCCATTATCAGATCAGTAACCACACATACTGCAAAAGTAGGAACTGACTGGATCTTAAAAATTAAAGTTTACTTAGAAACGAGTATGAAGAAAACGGAAATACTCGGTGAATTAAGCGCTACATTGCAAGTAGAAGGGAAGCAAAAGTTGAAGAAATGGAAGTATGTCAATGAAACGAGTACAGGAGACGGCACGCTTGTCGTAGATCTCAACATTACTGTTAGTGAGGTAAGGGGAAAAACATAACCTTTATTTACCTACATATATTTTTTAGATTAGGTGCAGGAGCGCTCGATCTACAAAATTAGGGCCATTATATTAGTATAATTGTAAAATGACTTTGTGTAACAACTAACATTAAATTTATATTACCCTTCAATGGAAGTACAACAGCACGGTAATATTGATCTGCCGAACATCTGGTAAAATACTTTCTTAAACAAAAAACTATCATAAATACAATCCGCACGACTTTGTATTGATGATAGTAGGAAAACTACTGTCTCATTTAATTGTTTAAGTTCTAGTATAGTTTTGACAGAGAGACGCCAGTTTCCAATTTCTCATCATGATTATATTTCTCAGAACATGGTAAGGCTTTGGTGGCCGAATGGCTATGGAGAGCAACCGTTATATGAGCTAAATATACACCTAAGTTCAGATAGTTTGGATGAATCGTCGCACAAAACCATTATGGTAGGATTTCGAACCATAGAACTGGTTGAATCTGACGCCTCTGAACTATTCGGTAAGTTAATATATTTAGAGATAAAATGGACCTATTAGGTATTTTAGCTATACTTATAAATAAATAGGCTATAATACATAGTAATAATAATAATGTATTAAAATAATAATTATGTGTGGCGAAATATAAGTAAATGACTTAATTTCTTTCCAGTTTGCTATGGTTTTATTGATATGCAATCTACAACAAAAATCGAGATACAGCGAACAACCATTAAATAATTGATAAAATTAAATAAAGTTCTTTACAGGCAACAACACGGCGGCTGGAAAAGGACTTACGTTTTATTTTAAGGTGAACGATTATCCACTGTTCATGAAAGGCTCCAATTGGATACCATCGAATATTCTTCCAGAATTAGGGGAGCGACAGAGAGAAACTGGTATGTAATAAGAAAAAATACTTTGTGTTCTTGAAAGACAAAACTTACACTCTAATAATAGAATGGTGATTGCGGAAATCTACTAATCTAATATTATATTTATATTAATTTACATTACACTAATCTAATATTTCAGGACAGTCTAATCTAATATGACACAGCACCATCTAGCTCCGAGCTAATATTTCACTATTTGACGACCCAATTAGTCCAGCGGTAGTTAACACTGACTTCTGTGCTATGGGTCCCGGGTTCGAATCCCGTTAGGGACGAATGTATGTGTGAGGAGTATCAAAATTTGTATCCGAGTCATGGATGTATCTATGTATATTACGTGTTTTTACAAAAAAAAAAAAATATGTAGTATATCCCAACTAGTATCCGTAACACAAGATACATCCTTGCCTTCTGCGCAGTGTTAACTGCACAGAAGGCACAGGGGTAGTGTTAACTACCGCTGGACTAATTGGGCCGTCAAAACTAATAGTCTCTAGGCTATCTAGATCTTGGTTTAGTATTGGACGTCCTTAGCAGTGGCGTAGCTAGGTGACCAAGGGCACTGGGGCCGAAAAACAAAACAGGGAATCCTAACCTTTTATAGGTTTGTATCATACCTACACTAGCTGTAGCTGCACCCCACAAGTGATTTGAAAAAACTTTTGGATTTTCTCCAGAATATTTTAATTTCAGTTGACAAGCGAGTGTCAATTTGATGGTTGGTTTAATATTACGGGATGTGGCTGAAAAACCTTTTAATTAAATGCCTACTATTGCTTTGTTTATAGTTGACAATCTATTAACGGCGGCTCGCAGGGTGAATATGGGGATGCTTCGCGTATGGGGCGGCGGAATCTACGAGTCTGACTACTTCTATGAGAAGTGTGACCAACTCGGAATTCTTATTTGGCAAGATTTTCTCTTCGCCTGCTCTATGTATCCTACTGATAGCGAATTTATTAAGTAAGGAGTAACACCTTTCATCGCGTTCCTTAAAAAAAAGTAAAATATTACCTACCCAACCTGTGCGGGTTAATAATATTCACTTCACCGCTTTGTACTATTAATTTTGGTTGGTACACTTGGTACCTACCTATTAATCATGGTAATTTTCGCTAAGACAAAAATTGTGAGCTTTGTAATAGAACTTGAAGCCACTGTTTACAATAAAAAATATTTTTTCAGCTCAGTCCAGCAAGAAATAGAGCAAAATGTATTGCGGCTGCAACATCACCCTTCTATAGCTGTGTGGGCAGGTAACAATGAAAATGAAGTCGCGCTAAGAGGTAATTGGTACGGCACAAGAACGTTCTTTGACAAATACAAAGCAGACTATATCAAGCTCTATGTCAACACTATAAAACCGATTGTCGAAGACTTGGACCCAGGGAGACGTTACTTAGTTTCCAGTCCATCGAATGGTCGGGAGTCAGAAAAAGAAAACTACATAGCAGCCAATCCATATGACCCCCATTATGGAGACACACACTACTATAATTACTTCGCCGATAACTGGAACGTTGCCACGTATCCCAAAACTAGGTTCGCATCTGAGTACGGCTTCCAATCTTTACCATCGCTCGAAACTATGAGGACTGCAACAACGAAACCGGAAGATTTTAGCCTGGCAAGTAATTACTCAAAACACAGGCAGCATAGTCCTAACGGCTACAACTATATTGCATTGCAAATGAATAGTCGCATGAAATTGGACAAAAATGACCCTAAGTATTTTGAGAAATTCGTCTTCTATAGTCAGGTAAATGTAAAGTTTCTATCATTATACTATTTATGTTTACATAAAAAATTGCGAGCAGCCGTCGAAAACATCCAAAAATCAACATTCATTTTCTTTCTTTATGTATCGTGTTGTAGATATCACAAGCGATGGCTATAAAGACTGAGACGGAATTATATCGACAAGATCAAGCTAATTGGTACACAATGGGTGCTTTGTACTGGCAACTGAATGATGTGTGGCAGGCGCCCTCGTGGTCGGGAATCGGTGAGTGATGATTAGAACTATAAACTCAAGATTCCTATTGTTTATAAAGAAGAATACAATATTTCATAATAAGTAACGAACGTCGTTGAATATTAAAAAAAATACATACTCTCACACTTACCCTTATAAAAATTCCGTCCCTTACAAAAACTAAATATCGGAGGTATTAATAACGGGTAGTGTCCTAATAATCTTAATTGATCTATATTTTCAGAATACGGTGGAAAATGGAAAATGCTGCATTACTTCGCAAAATCATTTTTCGCGCCAGTTCTCGTGTCACCTCGATTACACTCCCCCGAAGATATAGAAGTTTATCTTTTAAATGACAGATTTGTTCCGATAGCGGATGCCCAGATAACTGTAGACATATACAATTGGAGCAGCACAGCTCCAATCGGTACCAAACAATTTCCAGCAAGTGTAGGAGCATTGAGTTCAAAGTTGCAAAAGATAGATGTAAACTTTATGAACTATAAGAAAGATGAAATATTTTTCAAGTTCTCCTTGCAAATATTTGGCGTTAAGACACCGCCATCTAATTACATTTTTCCTGTGCCTTTAAAGTCAGCGGTGGGCTTAAGAAAACCAAACATTCAGGTAAGTTGAAATATTATTACTCAAGACATTAAACAAGTGTTTTTAGTGCTATCTATTAGCAGTTGCAACAGTTCAAGTGATACGGGTACAGGGTCTCAT
Organism: Craniophora ligustri; assembly: GCA_905163465.1. Taxonomy (NCBI): domain Eukaryota; kingdom Metazoa; phylum Arthropoda; class Insecta; order Lepidoptera; family Noctuidae; genus Craniophora; species Craniophora ligustri. Next base: position 8,762,219 of record LR990972.1, read on the forward strand.
GAATCTGGTGATAGGTTAAAGAAAAAGTCGTGTTTTATAATTTGTATTGTACACTTACATTATTACCTAACATTCGTTTTAAGTTTGTAAAACTCCGTCCTTTCTTCAACTTATCATCACTTGTTTGTAAGTCACACAAATTAAGTAAAAGTTATTGCGCAACATGAATTGCAATCTTTGACCACTAACATGCAAATTTCAACCTAGTTACTGCATAGATAACGCAACGGAGAGGCAACCTTAAACAAAGTAGCCATAATAAATGAATTACTTAAACGATTTGTAACAATTTATTTACTCTTGCAGATATTAGTGGCAAATTATGTTATGAGGCGACGCCATGAAAATCTAGAGTACACCGTAAACATAAAAGTTGATACAATAGTCTTATTCTTATGGATGGAAACTGATATTGAGGGGCAATTTGAAGAAAACGGAATTATTGTGACAGATCCACAGATTATCGTGAAATTCCGCTGTGACAAGCATGTGCCGCCGCGAGTTTTACAACATTCTATCAAATTCCAATATTACAGCAACTGATTGATTGATGGTCACCGCCTGTTTCTTTTATAAGACACATTTGTTTATTAGAAAATAAATACATAAATAAGTATATTATGGCGTTGCTATCGTTTTAATTCTTCAATAACAACAAAGGGGAGGAAGCCTCCCCTTTCCCCCTAAAGAACTCATGAATGTTAGAGCTTTACTTTTTTGTGAATGAGGTGTCACAGGAAAGTGGAAGCGATTTAAAACGTACGATTGCATACTGTACCTATCTATCGCATGGTGGTTTAGGTACGCTTCAATCAACGTAGGCTAGTGTCCCAGACATTTTATTTCGAATAAATAGTAATCAATATTTCTGGACATTATGACACAGCGCTATCTAGTTCCGAGCTACGCAACGAGGCTTGTGTTAGGAATACTAGATGGTAATCCATCTAGTATTCCTAACACAACACAACACAAATATTATTATTATTAAACTATTAAGTTTAATAATATTAATATTTTTTAATAATAGATTTCGATTTTTAATTTAGAACCGCAACTTGACTTGGGTGGAAATTCCCAAAGTAATATTTTACACAAGTACCTATGTAGGTACTCAGTGTTTTTACCTTTAATGAGGTATAAGGAAATTAAACACAAGTTTAAAAAGGCAAATTAAAATATATTATATATTAAAGTTAACAATGCGAATATGCGTGGTGTAATTACGAACTAATTATAAATACCTGCAATACAATATAGTACAATGATGCTTCTAAATTAATCTTTGGACGATTCTTCACGAACTGGTAAGGGCTTTGCTGTTATTCTTTTAGTACCAATTACTTTACAACTATAATCCTTTATATTAATTATATAGTTGTACTCTTTACTAATAACATTTGTAGATTGTATAACAATTTCGTTATTATTATAATTACTATAATGTTTATTAGTAAAAAGCCTCCTATGTTTTAATGATTAGGTCTGTTGTATAGTTTATAGAATTTAATAAAAGGTTGAAATGGGTAGCTTACATTTTAAAGGAGTTCTTATATTTGATTATAACATTTTGATACTTATGTATAAGCTAGAATTATAGTGGTGCCGATTTAAAAGGCCACAACTTTATATCAACGTGAAAGGTAGCAGTTTTTATATGAAATTACCAAAAAGGTTTTGCTTTTAGATATTATAACACTGATTACAAATAAAACAGATTCACAGCACAATCACAAGTGACCTATTAAAACGGCATAACTAAATGTAGTGTAGTAAGTTAAGCTTGCTTCATTGCTAAAAGAGTCACTAGCAGTGATTGTGTCAGAATATTCATAGCTACCCTCGTCTTGTTACAAACACATTATAGTGATCGTCCACGGCGTACAAGTAGCATTAGCAATACCGTACAACAAATATACTTTTGCAAACATTAAGTACAATATATACAAACAAATGGGAGACCTGATAAATCTCGCTTACAAACGGCTAAATATGAAATAAAGGCCTTAGCTAAGCCATAACAAAATTTACAGGAAGAGCGTTTTAAGGTAACAACTAGTATACTAAAAAGCACCATTTTTTTAAATCATTATCACTCTTGCGGCATGTTTCATCACTTGTTTTTGTCGATTATGCACTATAGTTTGAGCCATTTTTTGTTTAAGGTAAGTGATTCCTTACTGTTATGGTAGGTAACTATAAAAACACACAAAACACTTATGTTGTCAAACAAATCTCAGTCAGATTACTCATATAGTGATGAAACACTCCCTTATTACGTGTTCACATTTTTACATTGAGAAATTGTATCAATGCAAATAGAATTAGAAACTCTTTAATTCAATTATAGTCTTTAATAATATGGCATTAAGGATGTGAATAAGCTTGATGATAAAAAAACTACTGCAGCCAGGCACTCACAATATCAAGATCAGAGGTAGCCCGTTGCCAAAAAGATAAGTGTACACATTTTATAAAGCAAAATTACATTCCTGCTGTACGATTCCTTTACATTGTTACATTATTTTGCTAATTATTATTTGTGGATATTATGTTGTGCAAAATGCATTAACATTAATTTGAATAGATTATTTAAATACAATGTGGTTTATAAATGGAGTTCATACATTTTAAAACACTCTATTATTCATGGTTTCCAATTTCCATAAACTCAGGGCGTTCCACTTTCAAGTTTATAAAGATACACTATATAAATATATTATGTACGATTACAATTTCACAATGTATAAATTGCACGTTTCTTTTTAAATATAATAATTAAGGAAGAGGTAATTTCATTTCAGTCCCTAAGTTCAAAAGCAGCTTTTAACTATTTGATAACAATATTAGCTACAAGACAAGAATAATAAATAAGTTACGTAAAATGAGAGCAATGCAAATAATACAATAGTATATATTTTATAAACATATATTGCTAGGTATATGATAATTAACAAACTGATTTTTTACAGGTACGGGAATAAAAGTCATTGAAATAAAACTGTTTTTTTTTTTTCGAATTCTTAGGCTTGTTGCGTCGGAATTAAAGCACATTACATTAATACGACGCGATAAAACCCCTAAAAAAGAGTAATTTTATTTCAATAGTTACACAAATTCATTTGATAGCTATTGCCAATATTTTGTTAGTATAGACTATAGATACATAATGTTCGTAAAGAGTAATTTCATGAATATCATCGTTGTCGTAGTCAATATAAATTACGGTAGTCTGTCCCTATGGCAGTATATGCCTATTAGCTTTAAAACACACACAAAATGTGTTAAATGTTACTATTAAATTAAAATCTCGATAAATACCTACACTATTCAAAACTGTACAATTGTCATAAATTAGCAATACCAGTTAAATATGTCTGTACTGAAATGTGGTTTGACAATTGTTTAATTATATGCAAAAAAAGATATACCTAGCTCTGACAATGTTCAGTGTAGACTGGCTTTCAGCGGGCGTCAAATAATTTCTGCTATACCTATATGAATACTTAATTCATTTGAGTATAATTTGCGTAATTTCCGACGACCTGGTAAAGGTCGCAAAATGCGAAAAGTGCACTTGCTTTTACCCCAGATAGCTGATAAGTGTTTGGGTATCGCATGCTTGCAATGCAACTTCGATATAACGGATAAAAAATACATAAATATACTATAACAGCACATTTAACGACACTTAGCATCATGCGGTAATTATATAGAGAGATTCGTATTAGCTTCTTTTTGGCATTAGTGTTGAGACAACAACATTGGCTAACAAAGGTCCACTAGCGCGCATAGCGTGACGTCACTATATTAGGTATATTTAAAAAATATAAGAACAGTCATTCTCACGAAAAAAAAGCAACATTTTTTCTCATCTTTAAATTATTGGAGTGAATTGAAAATTTTAAAACGAACGTTATTGCTTAGCAATTAAAGTTCGTCATTTGTTAACAAATATCTACTATCAAATAAGTATTTCTTCGTGTTCTTATAATTTGTTCCACAATATAATGAGCGTTCGCAAATTATTCTTGATATTTCACAGTCCAGCTGTTACATAGATTGCTTAAATCAATTGACAAATGAGATGACCTCGTTACGAGTTAGTCCATGCAAGCCCGTCAGAGATAAGCACCGAGCCTGTAAACAAACATCCAAGTATTATATATATTATATAGCAGGTATATTTAAATTATAAAAATAATAGAGAAGGAAGTGAATTTTATAGATTAGTAGATATTTGACGTGTATATTTCGGTGGGTTATAAACTAAATATATAAAAATGGTATAAACCATAGGTATAATAGAGAGAGATAGAGAGAAAACCAAGTAAAATCGACATAGACACCAAGGTAGATAATATAATAAGTATAATAATAATAATTTAAAGGTGAAACTATAACAAGGCTAAAAAGGCCTTAATTATAATACTATATAATTTAATTATAAATTCACCCCTATTAAAAGCCACCCGTTTTCCATATTTTGATGTTTATTATTGTTCCTATGTCACTAAACAGTGACTGTATTATGTAAAGTGATATATTGTATGATATATATTGAGCGATGTAATCCGCTTTAAATTTATATAACTTGTACCAATATCGATTTTGGTAAACAGATGGCTGAATAAACAATGTCGATATATTATAATTTCGTATCTGTTTCACTAGCGCTAGTTAAGTCTCTTTAGAGGAATTAATGTCGATGATCGTAAAGTGATTATTATAAGATTGATCGACTGTCATGTACAAAAAGCATTTTGGGATATTTATTAACCTATTATAGCCACGGACAGACTTAATGATTTTGAAACAGATACTATAAGTGTTAGATTAAACAAACAACAAAAAAGGGTTTATATCTATTGCGAAGTATGATCAATGTATCCATTGCCAATTATATAAGTGCATGCGTGCATGCTACAGACATTCAACATGCATAATTTCTTGTAAATACTTACCAATGCAAACATTCGAGCGAGCACGATATGGCATGTCATCGACTAGGCACTCTTTTATTCAAACGATTTACAACTTGTATCACTTTTAAAATATTTTATCTAGATGATGCATCTTATACTAATGCAGTGCACTAAGAAAAAAATACCAAGCAATTATTTAAGACAGAATACACACCTTTTCTTAAAAACATCCCAATAACGATCTAAATTAACAAAACATCAGAGAAAGTCATAAGTAGATAGAACAATTTTAGGTCGACTAGTTATACCAAACGATAATCACAAGTTGAGATATTTTAGCAAGTATTTTGTGTGAATATGTTATGTACAAGAGACAGACTTGGAAGTTTATATACGAATTTAATTAGCACACTTTTATACGGATAATTATAATCTTATTTTTTTTACATACAGTAATTTAAATGCAGGATACAGCTTAGCTCCAAATATACTGTTGAACTGTTTTTTTATAAATATTGGAATATAGATTTTAAATGCGTAGATATACGGACTAATATTATTACAATAACCGGCTGTACTCAAATAATATAAATTAATTATATAATATGTAATCAGTAATTACTTAATACACAAATTCAACAGTATATTGTTAATTTTTTAAAACCACTACTCAATTTATAATTGCATACAAATTCATAGAATCGGAAAAAATCCAAAATCGGGTACTCAAACCAAATGCAAAAAAAACAATGCGAGAAATCAGTCCTTACTTTGTATATACACATTAACTGGAAATATATTTCTGGGAAGTACTTAATTCAAGACAGACCAACATTAAATGTTGCTTTGCATAATAATATTTCCTTAATGGAAACGAATCAACGACAGTAAGTAATCGATTCATGTTGTGTTATCAAATCACGATTACTGAATCCATAATCAGATATCCTTTCTTGATCAAAAAAAGTTGTCTATCTCAAAATGTATAATACTCCAGAACGTATCAATTGCCATTCCATAATCATTTATCACATAATCCGATTATAAAATATTGATCTATCATTGACAAGCCCAGACTGATTTCTCGTAGGAACCGCAGATTTACCTGACGCGCGAATGCAGGGCCGCCCTCTCTTCGGAGGGCGTGTCCCTCAGAAACGTGGACGACAGGTTCAGGACAACCATGAGGCAGCAGAGTAGCAGTGGACCAAGGATCGCACCTTCAGGACCGAGGTAGAATATACCTCCGGCTATGGCCAGCCCGGTGACATACGGATGTCCGCCACTGGAATTAAACAGAAAGGTTTTGATGTCGGTATTCTAGCAGAACAGATTGGATAGAGGATCAATATGGATTCGGATGAGATGACTCGCGACAGATGGCACAATCGGTCCGTTGTTTTTATTGACAGTCATACTAGCTGCGCTACGATGCGGACGTATTGCTGACGCGTATTATAACTTAGTTTTAATTGAATACGCGGTGGCACAAGCCATCGCTCGTAAGTTTTTATCGCCATGAGTCAACAACTTGTGGCGAATGAACTGCTGGCGTTCCTGCAGCAGAAGCTGGACGTGATGGACGAGGTGTCCGCAGTCCAGATCTGCGCCACGAACTTCAGCGAGGAGGACATTGCCGCTTCCAAGTTGCTTCTGTTCCGGTTGCTCAACAAGAGCGACCAGATGGTGACTCGCCGGCGTGACGGGACCAAGAAGAGCATTCAAGACATCATCACGCTGCTAAAGGAGACCGACCCTGACGACGTGCCGACGTTTGTGGCGAAGGACCTACACAAGCTCCCTCCCGTCACTTTTGACCACGTCGACGTAACAAGCCTGCTGAAGGACATTGTTTTTCTAAAGGCAAGTTTAGCGGATATGCAGAAGAAGTTTGATGCATCCCAAAATGCCGTCGCCGATTTGCGCAATGAGCTCACTGAGTTGCGTAAATCGGCAGCGGTAACTGGGTCACCATCGGGTGCATCGAACGTCAACACGCGTCGCGGAGCGGGCTTCGCGTCAGCAGTGTTGCTATCGCCGCCGACACTACAAAATGCAGAGCATGCAGAGTGCGCGCCATGCTCGCCCCTCTGCCCCGCTCCCGTCCCCGCGGGTTCCGCACTCGCCGCCGCAAGACGAACCGACTCGCTGCCTGTGTCTACAGCGTCAGAATCTCGACTTGCTCGAAGAGATTTTGCTAGCGTCGTCGCGAGCACTCTCAGTGCTCCTACAAAGCAGCCCATGCCTGTAAAGGCACCGATGCGGACTGAGGAGGGTTTCGAGACGGTGGTAAAGAAGAAGCGCCGACAACGAACCAACAAGAACCGCTGTGGCGCGGCTCCTGCAGAGCCCAGTGTGACTGTTCGCGCCGCGAAGCCGAACGCTCCGGTGTACATCTCCCGCCTACATTACACCACTAAGGCGGAGGACATCGTGGAGTACGTGCGCCAAAAACTTAAGTACGCGCCGAGAGTGCAGTTGTTGGAGTCGCGCCGGAATGTCAACTTTAAGGCGTTTGTGGTGCGAATACCCACGTGTTTGCTGCACCTCGTCTTGGAAGAGGAGTTTTGGCCGCAAGACGTGGTGTTCCGTCGCTTCCGCGGACAAGTGCCACAAGAACGCACGAATACGTAGTGCAGTGTTTTTACTAACATAGGCCTAAGCTTTTATTACTAACACGATTTGTATTTTTGATATATATATGTTAGTCTGTAAGGTATATATCTATGGGCCACAGTAGCCTGAAAATAAACGTTTTATTATTATTATTATTATTATTGAATTGAATTGAGGCTGAGCTAAGATTAGGCCACGAGCAACTATTTGGGAGAGCAATAATAAATACGTTGTAATATTTGGTCCACTGCTGGACATGGATTTTACGTACACACCATCTTGCTGGTACCTCCTAAACTTTAGATAGAGATGTGATGGTTTATGCCTATAGCGAAGCTATTGCTATTGATCAACACTACGAGCTACTAGTACGAAATTCAAAGAGAAGCCTACAATACTCCTTGATCTAGAACCCCACGTTAATTAGCAGCACTTGGGACCACTAGACCAAAGAGCAAAGTGGGTGTATGTAGTATTAATATACGTTATTCATATACTTGGTAAACGTACTCTTTAATCTCAGCGTAAACGGCCGCATCGAGGAATGCAATAGGTGCAGCTTGAGCTATGGGCAGGAGCAGGGCCGCCATGGGGCGTCCTTGCAGCCACACGTCCAAGGCGGCCGGTATGCCCGCCAGGTAGGGGCCCAGGAATGGGGCAGCGCCTAGCACCGCCGCTAATACTGTAACAATGCTTATGTATTCAAATATAAGGGATAAAATACAATATAAGTATTAACGTATGCACACTTTAAAGTAAACCATATGACGGAAGGCTACTACTAGACTGACAGAGTTGGATCAGATCTAGCGTCATTGCCAAGTGTGCTTGGCAGTGACAGGAGTCTTTAAACCATTGACTTTTTTTAGGAACTTTTTCATATTACCTATAGATAACGAGTCTTTAATCATTATCTAGCTGGTAGAAATGTAATGGATGCTGCTAGTATGAATTTTGAAAGATTTTTTTCTGTTTTGTAGAATGAATTCCGACGATATAAGATGTATACTTACATTTACGCCTTTTTTTTCTGTGGGAGTATGCAGAAACTACAGAATGTGATGTGTCACGTAGCGATCAATGGTACATATAGGTATTATGCGGGTACAATATTTAAGAAGTTAATAATATCTTGATATATTATAGGTAGGTACTTTCGTCTGACGCTTAATACTAATAACTAGATTTTTTAAACAGTTCATTGAAACGATAAATAGTGAGATAACATTTATTACTAGGTAACAATAGCTAAGTTTTCTTTTTCTTATTATCATTTTGTCGCGGCGGCCGCAACTGCGCGTATACATATTTGTAGAAGTCTAATGCTTTTTGTTTATCGTACGCAACATTATTTCTGCACTGCGCACCAACACAACGATTTACGTATTCTTCTCTTACAGGTGTCTTAGGTTCTTCTGCAGCCTTTTTACGCGAAGAGCTCGTACTACGAAGCGTCTCGACAAAATCTTTGGAGGAATCAAACACAACCTTGATGGCCGTTCTATTCGTCATGTTCAAATGTGTGTCTCGCAGGAGATCGTCTTTATCCACAGCCGTCATGGCGGCACTCGCGTCACCATTAGGCGAGTTGGCTTGCCGTATCAAGTAGAACGTAGGAGCTGGTTCCGTGACGTCCTCGTCTGTCGTCACGTCAATGCTGCTATGTTTATCACTGTATAACAAACACATGACTTGGGGGTCGAGCGTCAGCTGGCACATATCGCTTTCCTGTAAAATCTTAACCACATCGAGAGGCAACGTACACGGCGCAGATAAACACGTATTATTATTCGAAGTGTCTAAAATTATATTGTTCAATTCAGTGTTCGTATTTAGAAACACAATGTTACGACATTTGCAGTCCATCTTGTTATTGGAGATTGTAACTGTAGTGCCGGCAGATTTGCAACTGGCGAAGTCAATAGTTACAGAGTGCGGCTCAACATTGTCAATTCTGTTCTGCGCGAAGTTGAACTTTTTGTTGCTCCATTTTTTTGCACACTTGACACTATTAAGGGCATTCGTTTTAAGTTTATTAATCTGGTTTTGCGTTATATCTGTACTGACAGACTTTATGACTAGGCCGTTCGCCTGTATTTCTTTAAATGTATTACTAGCAATGCGTAAATTGTCTGCGGTTATGTTTATGGCGGCACCAGTTATATCACCAAACGTGCTTTCTGATATAGTAACATAAGTGCTTCGTACTGTAATACCTTTAAATTCTAAGTTTTCAATTCTGGTGTTTGTGATTGTAAATATTGTGTCAGTGCCCATTATAGCCTCTATGGCTTGATTACGTACGTCTGTTATTGTAACGTTATCAAATTCAATATTTTTTATACCAGTCACATTATATATTGCTCTAGTGTTTATAGAATTTAGTTTGCTGTTAGTCACTCGTATTTTTTTCAATGTTGCTCCTCCAAGGCATTTTAGTTCTGTTGGAGTACTTGGAGATTTAAAAATATTTGTTGGTAAAGAGACTATTTCTTTGACATTGTTAATGGTTACTTCAGGAGGTGTTTGAAGTAGTGAGCTGGTCGACAAAGATACGAATTCGAGTCTATCACAGTTTTTTACTTTGAATCGCTGGAGTTGTGAAGTTCTCTGTAGTATTGGACAGTCGAGCACCACTCGTAAATCTCGACAGTTCTGCACGGTTAAGCTGGTTATATGGTCAGTGTAGTAGTCTTTCAAGTGTATTATGAAGTCCTAGAACAACAGAAAGAGATGTATTTAATTGCAGCTAACTCAATAGCTTCTAAATGACTTGAGGAAAGTTTTTTTACATTATGTAATGATATCTCTTTTGTACTTCATATTCTAAATTCGAGGATGACATATTATCAGCAGACAAGTAAAAAATATAAACATGTTTAATAAAATGTTATAGTAGATAACGCAAATACTACAGATAAACAAATTATACTCACATTGCTTCTTACGCCACAACTGTAAACCAATTCATTGGGCACGTTGTTGATACAGGTCCACTCTGGATCTTGGCAGCTGGTAAAATTGATCCTCACACTCAAAGCTGACTGCACTAACACAGCGAATAGCACAATATTCCCGTGTGCCATCACAATCACGTGTCTCCCGACGGCGCGCGCGCAGATTCACCGGTTAGCACAATAACGCGCGCGCAGTAAAAATATCACGACCACGAGTGAACATCATCCCGAGATAATTCTCCTCTAACGTGACGTAAACGCATTCATGAATTTTATCGCCAAGTTTATTGACATGCCATTTTTTTTGTTAATTAGTATGTTATATATAGCAATTGTTATATCCGCATTTTGAAGAGAATGTTTTCATAACAAGATGATTTTACAACCGTCGAATTAAATATACTATTAATCTTGAAATATAATACTTTTTAAAGGGTTGTCGAAAGTGATTGTGGCACGATCGTCCGGGCTGACACTATCAATATGTTAGTTTTGCAATAAGAGAAACGGTAATCGAGTGTCTGTAATTATATCAATACTGGTAATTCTATACTAAGGTCAGGTTTGTTGATACGCACCTAATTTTATATTGTGCGCTGTCCCTGGCCTTCAGATAACAGGGAAATTATAGGGATAATGTTACATTACAACACTCCAGTATACATATATTAACTATTTATATACTTTATAAAAACTGCAAATATACATACAGCAACTTCTTTCCTTTTATTTGTTTGGTTTATTGTGTAAGTTTACCTATTATTGTTTGCAACAACTCAGTCACCTAACCTAAACCTAATTTAAGTTATCCATCATGTAACGAAGATCTAAAACATTTTGATTAATTTTAATTTCTCTGCAGTTACATTTATAACAATCTATATTTTTAATTGCCGGTAAAACCTACTAGAATATAGTTACCTCCGAACAAGATAGCTGACTTAAACAATACAGTTAATTCCTAAATCATGTAATTGCCTAATAAAAAACGAATGAATAAAATATAAGAGTTAACCAATTTTTACCTGAAGGTAAGTACACGACTTTGGCTCCAAAGAGGTTGTGTACCAGCCAAGTCCATAGTCCGTAGAACAAAGCCATCTTGAAAGAGGCCCTGAATACCTGAAAATAAAATTCAGTTTTTGTGAAGTAATATCCAATGTATATACAATGTTCGTTGGAGACGTATAGTTCGTAAGTTCAGTCTTTACTAAGATCATGAGGTCAAAAACGTATATACATTTAGTTAGTAATATAACTAGTATATTCTGTATTTTACTCGTCATCGAAGTCAACTTTTTACTTTATATGTAGAGTAAACCGTTTTTGCTTTTTTATATGTGTTACTTTTAGTTTTTCGGTATCTTTTCATTTTATCTTACTTAGGTCCATGAAAAGTATATTAACAATTTTTTAGGTAACGTCATTGGTTGGCTGATATCAATCTCAATATGAATGCCGAACCACATCAATTGCCATGACTTTTAACGCCAGACTACGCAAGTTTTACCTCGAAAGACTGTGGTGTGTCACTGCTATTTGTGTGCTCACTTTTATATTGTTGAATTAAGAGCTCTGCCTTACTCAGACGCCATGGCGACGTCACTAGCAACGTATTCAAGCAGTTGTACCTAACTCACTTGGTAACGTCATCAATTTGAAAATGTGGCCACGAGCTACGACTGCCTACCTTTTGTCTGGATACTTGGGCGGCAACGTTGCCTCTATAATGTACATGTGAAAGCTGCACTACTTTGACGACCCAATTAGTCCAGCGGTAGTGAACATTGCCTTCTGTACTATGGGTCCCGGGTTCGAATCCCGATAGGGACAAATGTTTGTCTGATGAGCAAGCATTTGTATCCGAGTCATGGATGTATCTATGTATAATTTATGTATGATATGTATGTATTTACAAAAAAAAGTATATAATGTAGTATAACAACCAACTAGTATCCGTAACACAAGCCTCGTTGCTTACCACGGAACTAGATGGCGCTGTGTCATAAAACCAGAAATAAAATTAAAAAGAAATACAATTGGATTTTGAAAATTTTAGCAATGACACATTCATCATCATCATGTCAGCTAGAGGACGTCCATTGCAGGACATAAGCCTCACCTAAAGATTACAAATACTTATTTACCTATACTAATTAGTGGCTTGATATATTAGAATGCGCTCATAATTTAGTTAATAAGAGCTTTACTAATTAGAAATAAACATAACTATTGTCATACATGTCATACACATTCCCAGTCTATTGATAACCTCTAATATTGGCTATCTGAATATTTAGCACAATATTTATCAAATATTGTATAATTAGAGCGCAAATCGCTGCGACGTAAAAATACAGATCACTGTGATCACGTATAATTGATCCATAAAGTGATTCACGTACACATAAACCAAATAGTTGCAACAATATATTAATAATTAATAAATAGTGAGCCCAATAATATATAATCTGACTTTTCTTTGTCAGCCAGCCTTTCATAATCATAGATTATAAGAACGGCTTATATCTATGTCCTTCTCTATTAGTTGATATCGCCATGCATCTGTTATGTTTATTCAACGGGCGGATAACTCGTTAATAAAAAAAAATTGTAGTGATAAAACTGTAATCAGTTTTTTTGTTAATCAATTATACTTTAAAGGTGATATAGAGGTACTTTGGGAAGTCTTTAATTTCTAATCATTGCAGGTTATGCAATTGGTAAAGAAAGGCGGTTGATTTTTGACATATAAATTAGTGTTTCTATCTTATATATAAAATTCTCGTGTCACAATGTTCGTTCCCGTACTCCTCCGAAACGGCTTGACCGATGCTCAAGAAAATTTGTGAGCATATTGAGTAGGTCTGAGAATTGGCCAACATCTATTTTTCATACCCCTTAGTGATAAGAGTTGTCCACCAACCCCAATAATGTGGCAAAACAACGTTTGCTGGGTCAGCTAGTATATTATATATTTTTTATTTATTAAAAAAAACTGAATTTAATTACGTAGGACACCTTCGTAGTATGTTTAGTTACATAATTCTAAGTTAAAAGTTATTTAATTTTGATGGATAAATAAAATGAATATACATTTCAATTTTAATATTATTACGAGCCTTCTGACCATTTTAGAGCTTTTTTATGAGTTGTAATTTATATTATGTAAACTAGATTGAGATAAGCAAACCGAAATGTGGGAATACAGAACACGCGGGCATCAAGTTACTTCTGAAGGTTGTTGATGATTAAGTTTATATACCTGGTTGATGGCAACGGAGAGTGCGATGCCAAGTCTGGGCCCGAAGTTAGGCTGCACCTGAGTGATCACTTCCACTGGTTTGTACAGTGCGTTGCTTGAAGCCAACAGGTAGAACAATGTTGTGAAAAACACCACCTGATGCAGAAATTATATCACCATCAACATTATTGAAGTATATTCTCATATGTTGTAAAATTATTTGGACTCAAAAACAATTATTTATGTAAGTTAATATGCCTTAACAAGAATTAACTATTGTCAGAAATAGATTAGTTTAATTTTAGTTAACTCAGAATGAACCGATAAATACGATTTGAATCCAAATAATATCGCAGAAACACAACTATTGTAGTTTCACTACGGTTTTCTGTAAGGCATAGGTACTTCCCCAGTCGGGTAACTCGATTTGAGCAAGACATCTCGTTATACCCTACTTCTCAAATGATTCCGTCTGACTTCTAATAAGCTACCAAGTACTTACCAAGTTGATGAACATGTTGATAAGGGCACTGCCGCCACATAGTAGCAGAGAGGTGAATGCTCCGAGTGAGCCAGCCAGAAGAGACACGTTGCTGGCTAGAGGCGCCCAGATACTAGTCGCTATAGCGCTCAGAGTACCGACGTTGGCTTGGACCCAGTTAACTATTCCGGAATAGTCGAACATACCTGTGATAAAAAGCATATTATGTAAATTATGTTAAGATAGCACACGCTTCTTATAGGATCAAGTTACTACTGCATAAGCACCGGTATAGTAAATTATAATAACTGTTACCCGCGACATCGTTCAGAAACTTCTTTTCACTCTCTTAAACAATGATTTACGGGATAAAACTATCATATATTTTTCCCTGGGACTCAAAATATCACTACTCAAAATTAGTCTGAATCGATTCAGCGGCTTAAGTGTGAAGAGGTGTCAGGCAGACAGACATACTTTCACATTTATAATATTTGTAAGGATTAATGCTAGGCTACAGGCTGCCGCTGACGGCACATCATCACCATTACAATAGTGAGAGTACATTTGGGGCAGTGTTTGAGCCTTATATTTCTGCGGATCGAAACGTAAAGCCACTCAGTATATCTCAGCACGCTATCAAAACTAACGTAATTATGGCGTAATATGAAATATGAAGTTACATTTAAGTTTATTGATCTTCGAAACTACCCGTGAAAATAAGCGAGTGAAACATTGTCCAATACAAATATAGCAGTGTAAGGATGAGTAATTTTTATAAGTCGCCTAATTTACTATGAAATCTGATAACACTTATAAATGCATCATCTATTTCTTTTGTCGTGTGTGAAAAATCAGTCCCGCGTAAATGACGCGATACAATAAACTAATTAATAATAAAGTTCGTTTGACTTCAGTCATACCGGGAGCATTAGACACATCGTTAACAAAGTTGTCCCACGAGTCTTGTATAGCCGTGCCGTCGACTTGTGGCCCCACAGTGGACGTGAAGTGTCCCGACACCCAGCTCTGGTACACCCGGTCCCAAAGCTCCAAGATCTGCTGTTCCACGCGCAATATCTTCTCCGGATCACCTTCTTTTAGGATACTCTTCACCTATTCAACATAAATGGATATTTGAAAGACAATAGTACAAATATAAGATAAATGATTCGCCGTGAATTTCACATGTTCTCTACATGATATTGAAGAAGTATTGCATAGGTATACATCTGCATTATTTTAATGATATCGTGCATTTCTCTCATTCTTTTAAATCGCGTACTAAATGAACACTTACAACTTTTTGAATCTTTATATATCCAAATGGAAGCAAAAAAGGAAATAATATCAATTAAACACAATAATATACTTATATACTACAACCATTTCAAATGTGTTTATTACAAAAACAAACCTTAATTCCATGATATATAGTTGAATAATATTACATTACATACATAAATCTTTGTAAAAGAAAACCAACAATTTTGTATTTAATTTAAAAAGAGTATCTATGGAGTTTCTTGCCGGGTCTTCTCCATAAGACCTACCTTTTGGAACCGTGCAACTAAATTCAATTAAATATGACAATTCAAAAGCACCTGTATTGGTCTAATTGAAATAAATGATTTGATTTGATTTGATTTGAATTTTCACTGGAACTACATAAAATAATTTTAGGACATTTTCAATAAAATATGAACCTTATTCTTAAAGTTGATTTTTTGTGACGGCCTGGTTTTGTAGTAGTAATGATAGTAGCAGTTATACTGTAAAAGGTTCCCTTATAATTTCACATTATTTACTAGTTTGTCTTACTGTCTATACCTATTTTGTGAAGTGTCTACTGGAAATTATGATAACTTTTATCATTTATGTTGACCATGATATCAAAGCCGGCTTCCATTGCCCCGGGTTCGAAGCTCGGTAAGCAAGTATTACGCACTTTTGCACCTGAGTCATGTATAGTTTTATGTATAGTATGAATATATATTTTTGATTTTTGATAAATCATCAAAAATCAACCATTCATATCTATAACACCAGCCTTTTTGTTTAGCTGGTAACTGGATGGAGCTGTCTAATAATATTTAGATACATTTAATTTGTAAGTAATGTAAATATTTACAAAAGTTTTAGATTTTCTGCTCATCATCATCATCATCATCAACCCATTAATGTCCCACTGCTGGGCACGGGTCTCCTCTCAATTGAGAGGGATTAGGCTATAGTCTACCACGCTAGCCTACTGCGGGTTGGCAGACTTCACATGCCATCGAGAATTCTCTCAAGCATGCAGGTTTCCTCACGATGTTTTCCTTCACCGTTCAAGCATGTGATAAATACGCACATAACTTCCGAAAAGTCAGTGGTGCGTGCCCTGGGTTCGAACTCGAGACCTCTGACATCTCAGTCCACTGGTCACACCGCTCGGCTACCACAGCTCAATATCTCAATCTCTCAATATCAGCTCAGATTTTCTGCTCGTTGAGCAGAAAATCGAGCTCATGCCGTTCACTAGGGGAGGCCTAAGTCCAGCGGTGGAAGAAAATAGGCTGATGATAATACTAACCGTTGTAGAGATTCCTTCCCTCCCATACGTGTAGGCATTATCAATGAGTGAGTCAAGTTTTTCCTCCCACCCTTCAGGGAGGTACGCGTGCAGTTCACTATTCTGAACATAAGTACTGTTCAGGAGACTGCCACTTAGCTGCACTACCACTATGGCTTCAGAGTATATCTGAAATAAAATATGATAAATTATTTGTGTGTTTACGTGACTCGTTATGTTCTAGTAATTAATTTCAATTGATGGTCAAAGCACATGTATCTATAATGTGGGTTTTATTTATTTAATTTTATTTAATTTTCCACATTCCAAACAAAGAGTTGAAACAAGGCAATTATAATGTCATTTTATGGTGTTTAGAGCCTAAACATAAGATAATAAAAATGTTACATACATTAACCGTTGAACAAGTTTAATAATAGAGTATTTACGTGTACACACATACATATTTACTGTACAACAACAGGAAAAATGCAAATTTAATTCTGTAAATAAGGCTTAATTATTCTGTTTGAAAAAAATAATTAAATCGATTCAATATAATCGTTTATTATATTGAATCGATTTAATTTTTTTTTCACCTATTGATGTAATTTTACATTCATAATTGTGATTATGGTATTAAATTTGATATGTATTTCATGAATACCTATTAGATTATTCACGGAATCAGATAAAATGTACGTAAAAGTCAAATACCTGAATTATATTTTTTTACAAAAACCATGTAATAGAAAAACAGGGCAAACTAAATAAAACCGTTTAAAAATAGTAACCAATTACTTGTATAAATATGAAGACGATGGCGACGGTTAGAAAGAGGATGAGTCCCACGATGACGATGCACGTGGACACCGTGTCCACGGAGCTGTACGCCACGTCTCTCATACTGCCGTTACACACCGATGCCATCTTGCCCAACCCGCGGACGTATGGCGGGAGTAACGCTGACTGTCTGGTAAATAATAGGAAGACAGGATTATTGATAGTATACTCTAAATCTATCCCTATATAGCTGTGATAGCCTAGTGTCGTGCCTGTGAAAAGTTAAACGTCTCGAGTTCGAATTCAAGGCACGTACGATTGATTATTCAACGCACGGTGGAAGAAAACATCGTGAGGAAAACTGCCTGCTTGAGAGATTTATCGATGGTGTGTAAAGTCTGCCAATCGCAGCGTAATCGACTAAAGCCCTCTCGATTCAGTATACAAAGATTGATAGTAGAATCTCTATTTACGAGACAAAGACGAATAAAGATAATGAATTAAGAATAACTCTAACCTCATCTTCCACCAACCCTTGACTTTTCCCATGACATTGTTATAATGGTTTTCAAAAAACAGCCAAACACCAAAGTAGTCCAACAACCTCTTCAGAACATGGATAGCCAAGAAGAACAGAGTCACTGGGAGAAGCCAAATGTGCTTCCAAACAAGCATACAGAGACATCCAAAGAACAGAAGCTTGAAGTACAGGGCAGTCTCCTCATCATTGTCGAAATTATTTTTCATGTAGTTCTCGTCAAGCGATCTTTGTTTGAATGCAGCTAAGAATCGAGTGTCACATTTTATTTTCGTATTCGATAACGGTAATGCAGATAGTGTTCTCGTTTTGTACAACATTTTCGGGTGTCGTGGGGAGCTTTGAATGGGGTCATTGGCAGTCCAGCTTCCCCTCTTGACTATTGATTCGGGAGTGACCGGTGAAGGAGTATCTTTTTCTGGAGTACTTTCTTGCTCACTGGATTCGACTCGGGTGTCCTCTTCAGGTTTATCTTCATCCTTTTTATCGGTTACATCTTCATTTGATATGGTTTTATGTAATGCTAATATCATGGAAGCTTCTGGATCTGTAATTTATATTTGAAATTGATCTGACCACTTGATCTTAAATTTTGTCAACTTCCCTCTATTTAAAAATAAATAATGTAACTCACAGATACAAATTGAATTATCTGCTTCAAAAGATCATCTTTTGATCTATCTATAAGATACTTACCTTTTTCCAATAACTTCTTATGAATATCAACCACTTCTAAAGCAAACCCAGTGATGCAGATTGCTTGTAGCAGTACAAATGTGTACACTTGCAGGGAGCCGGTCAGGCTTGCTATAAAGCTTGAGATAACTAGCCATAGCAGCTGTGACGTCATGCGAAAGATTGTCGCCCTCTGTGGTGTCCATAGGATGTAAACGCTAATAATATAGGCCAGGACTATTGTTAAGGTCTGGAAAAGAGAAGAATTTCATCTAATAGGATAAAACTGACTATTGAAAACTGGAGACCCTAGCAAAATTCGAGGGTTAAACAAGACAAGTTATTAGCATTCTGTATCAGGAATAGGTATTTTGAATTTCGGTGCTTGCTTTAATTTACATACTGAAACCAGTGACTAAATCATTTAGGAATAACTAATTAGGATAATGTGTGTCGGGTCTTTTTATTCCCTACAACATGGTTGAGTAGACAGACGCCGATACACACGTCATGCTCGTGAACGGGTGCTATCAGTTGGGACTGGTCGGCTCATACATGTTATGGCAACCTAAATTGGTTTTAGTTATTTCTTTTATTTTCATAAATTATATGTTTCTAATATCGAACTGCACCAGTCTCATATTGATATTACATACACAAAGCATTGTAAAAGAAAACCAACAATTTTGTATTTAATTTAAAAAGAGTATCTATGGAGTTTCTTGCCGGTTCTTCTCCATAAGACCTACCTTTTGGAACCGTGCAACTAAATTCAATTTAATTCGACTATTCAATAGTACCTGTATTGGTCTAATTGAAATAAATGATTTAATTTGATTTGAGGACAAACAATAATTATAATGTCTAAAAACAGCTCTGTGGTGTTCACTAGTTATTGCTTCAAAGTCACACTTATTATTTGGGTGTAATATAAGATAAATAATAATTATTATAAATCTAATTTAACTTACAATGTAAGAACTGCACACACTAATTAGCAGTGTGGTAGAAAAGCTGATGAAGCTGCTTAGCTGCCAGAACAGGCACACAAAACTTCTTGGTACTGAGTTGTACAGCCATGGCAACACAAATATTGCTGACAGCAACCCTATTACAGTCTGGAAAAAACAAAAATAATTTGAGAGGAAATTCTTAAAAGGAAAAGAATGATCCGTGATTTATTTCTCATTTGAGGTAGGGATATATTTCTATTTTATAATTTCATCAAAGTGTGTTTTTTAAATCTTGCCTGATTATAGGTATAAAATACAGAATACATGATACGCGTTATATTGAAACTATTGCAATTCCATCAATTGCAATGTACAGTATCATTTAATATTTAATATTTGTTATGGTCTCCAACATTCATGTTGTGTACGGGCCCTGATGTGGCTCCCATACACTGTGAGAAGGATGATATAATGATATGATAGAGGGGTCGATCAGGAATGATAAAGAAAACCGCCCGGTTTGAGTGCTAATAATAGACTGACTTTATTGAGTGCATAAAAATGATATGACACCGCTGCAACGGTGACGCGCATGTAAATGTCGAGTCAGCAAATGTGCAGTGAACTGTACATCCTGCCCACTCGAATAAGATGACTCTATTGATAAATGATAATAAGATTATTTATAAAACAAACTAAATTAATGATTTCTTAAACTAAATGTTATAATAAAAGTATGGTTAGATGATACAAGGGTGATAAACAATTTGTATGTTAGTAGCAAAGTTAAAGATACGTGAAAGGTTTAAAGTTCATTAAGCCGAGATCGAAGAGGCATAGGGGAGGTTCCCTGGTCTACACTGATCACGGATTTTTTTAATTCACTTGGTACACATTGTATTGGTTTTACTATTTCCACTGACTCACTACTGGCACAATAATTAGCACCTATCTTCATAAGCTGAGGCTGAGGCGCTTCTGCCTCACGGTCCAACCTCCGGGAACAGCCCCTTCTTCTAAGCTTGATGTAAGCAACGATAGTTGCGACTAATAGGATTGCTATCACAATAATATATAAGAGCGAATAGTGATGGACATCATGAATGTTTAGTTGATTCTCCGAATTCTGCCTGATACCATTTATCTCTGTCTTAATTTTGTTCCACTGTTGATCATGATACTCCAGCTGTGGAGGCAAATTTACTTCTGAAGCTGACGTATTTATAATTCTGTTAAGAATTGACATCTTTGGGGCTTCAATATTTTGTTGAACATTAATCTTATTAAAAAAATTGTTATGTACGTAAAGGCTAAACAGTTCACCCTTTAATGTGCATCCTTTCTCTAGAGTGATAAGGCCTGTTCCTTTGATATCTTTAATTGACATGCCAGATGTGCAATAAATGCGAACGTGGCATTCTTTGCAGCACGCGAACAGCCAGATATCATTGTTATGTAACTTGATCCACTGATCCCGACACGATGTTATTGTTGTAGCGCACGCCGGTGCACCTGTGTCGGCGTTTATTAACTTGATACTACAGAGCGACTGTTTAATTTTAAGGTCATAAATGGGTATATCTAATGTGCAAAGTATTTTTTTATAAGAGCTGTAGATACAGGACTGGAGATCGGTTTCTGTCAGTAAAAACGCTATGTCCTTGTTCAGGTTGTATGCAATATATGGCATCCGAGGTATCAGATACTGTGTCTGATTATCATCAATTTTCTTAGGAATGCTAATGATACGATTCAATTCGAATATATCACTACTCAGGAGTGGTATTTTAATTTCAATGATAAGGTAGTCAGAGTGCACCCGAGCAGACACCTTCAAAAGTTTATACAGATCCTTGATATTGTCTCTGTCTACTGGCAACATTAAGTCTCCATTTAATTGGCTTGAAATAATACTGATCTCGTATTGTAATTGCTCAGGCTGTAACAAGTGTGCATCAATCCGACCATGCGAAATATCTATGACAGTGTCAATGAGTGTTTGTTGCATATGCCGCAAATTGTTTAGTATTATACTCGCTGCTAAGGCTGATGAGGTGATATAAATCTCAGTGTCGTAATTAGCTTGAATACGGTTAACTTGTAATGATATATTTTGAAGACGTTCGTGGATAAAGGTGAATTGTTTATTCATTACTTCTTCGTTTCTCCGTAGTATGTTGAATTCTGATTCGATAACAGATGTTTGGTTTCGCAATAAACCTTGAAGGTGATTTTCATTCTTCGCAATTTTTTCCAGGTCTACCTTGTATTGTTCAGCAAACCGTACATCCAATACGCCAAACAGTTCGCTTGCTAAATAACCTACACCGTTTATTAAACCTCTTCTCTTTCTTCTTACATTATGAGTTGTTAATACAGTATTATAATGTTCAATTTCTTTTAATTCTTGATCTAACTGCAGCATAATGCTTTGATACTGTGAGTTTTGTTTTACACACAACTCTTGTAAATGCTGTATATAAATTTCTATGTTTGATAAACTCTGCCAAAATGTTGACATGTTGTAAAAAACTATAAGTTTCCAGTCGTCCTTGATGTACTGCATATCTTTTATTTTGTCGAAAAATAAACCTTGGTTATCTTCAAATAATGATATATTATAAAAAGTTTGATCATTCTTATGCTGCAAACTGGGTGGAACCATTATCGTAAACATCAATAATATGGTGATAATAAAATTCTTAAGGCTGAGACCTCTACGTTTGTTTTGTCTAACATTATTATGATCTTGTGGTTGTCCCTGATTTGCTGATAATGAAGATGTACTTTCAGACTGTGGCGGATCTACATTTTGCTCTCTAACCGGCAGAGGAACTAACTTGCTGGTAGGTCGCCTTATGATATTATTACTAGTTTTTAGGGTCACAACACGCACGAAGCCGTCCTTTCCTGGATGAAGAGCCTGAACACGACCGAGTGCCCACTTACCCGGTGGCAAGTTTTCTTCCTTAATGAGTACAACATCATTGATTTTTATGTTCTCTTTACAGCTTCTCCATCTTGTTCGAACCTGAAGATGTTGCAGATATTCACCAGACCACCTCTTCCAAAAGTGGCTATTCATTGATTGCACGAGTTGCCAACGTCTTTCTAAGCTGATTGATTGTGGTTCAGTCTGAGGTCTTGATATTATAGGACCACCGACTAAAAAGTGTCCCGGAGTAAGAAAGTCATCGTCAGGACTCTCGGTGAGTTGACAAAGTGGCCGTGAGTTTAGACACGCCTCAATTTGATAAAGTAACGTAGAAAATTCTTCATACGTAAGTTTTTGATCACCAAGCACCCGTTTCATGTGGTACTTCATGCTTTTGACCGCTGCCTCCCATAGGCCACCAGCACTGGGCCATACTGGGGCATTAAAGTGCCACACAATATCTAAATCACTTATGTTGTTAAAAAAATCTGAATTGATATTCTGCACGATTTCTTTGTATTCTTTTTTAAGGAGCCGATCTGCACCAATGAAATTTGTCCCGTTATCACTATACATGTGTTGGGGGGCTCCTCTTCGGGCACAGAATCGACGAAATGATGCTAAGAATGTTGGCGTGCTCAAGTCCGACACTAATTCTAAGTGTGCAGCCTTCGTAGCAAGGCACACAAAAACTGCTATATATCCTTTACAGGTTTTAACTCCGCGGCCTTTGTTTATTCGCAATTCGACAAAGCCTGTAAAATCAACACCCGTATGTGTAAACGGGCGTGAGGGAGTGACCCTAGGCTGCGGTAAGTCACCCATAATATGCTGATAACGTTCACTACTGTATCGACGACAACAGACACACTGCCTCAACTGCCTTTTTACTGTGCGAATCCCGCTGATAATCCAAAATTGATTTCTGATATAGGATAAAGTTAGCCGAGGCCCACCGTGAAGTGTCGTCATATGTGCCTTATGTATAACTAATTCTGTAAGGCGACTGTGTGATGACAGTATGATGGGATATTTAGCGGAATCACTAATTTGCGCGTTTCTTAATCGTCCTCCGACTCTTAGTAGTCCCTGATCATCAATAAATGGGTCCAAGGAAAGAATTTTACTGCTTGAGTTGACATTTCCTGTTTTCTTGATATAATTCAAATCATTTTCAAACTCCTGTCCTTGTATTTTCTTGATAATAATGTGATAAGATTTATTCATTTCCGATGACAACAAAAAATTACAACGTGGGTTATTTTGTTTGTCACGGACACAACTAATGAAACGCAATACCCATCCGAGAACTTTAGCGATTCGAGTGAATGAGTTGTGTTGATAAAGCAATTCATTTATAATTGAAATATTATTCCGTTCTAAAGTAGAATACACACCAGCGCTCTTTAGCTCTATGTCTGGGCTGTGATAAGAAATTATACTGTCATTTTCGATTTTAGATGTAATGAGCCATTCGGGGCCATACCACCATAATTTGTGTTCTGATAATTGCTGTTTTGACATCCCTCGTGTTGCGCAGTCAGCAGGGTTATCTTGAGAAAGTACATGTCGCCAACTCGACGCAGGGACAATGCTGGTGATTTGCTGCACGCGATTTGCGACGAATTGCTTCCAGCGCGATACATCTCCATGGAGCCAACCTAACACAATCATGGAGTCTGACCAAGCATGTACTTTGATATCAATCCCTGTAAATGATTCTAAGACCTTTGATAAAAGCAGGGATAATAGGAGGGCTCCACATAATTCTAAGCGCGGCAATGATACTTTCTTAGCTAGTGGTGTTAACTTGGTTTTTGCTGCTACAAGTTGCGGTGTGTTCTTGCCTTTATCATTTATTGTCACCAAGTAAATAACACATGCGTATGCTTTCTCAGAAGCGTCGCAAAATGCATGTAACTGACATGGTTGCACAGTATTGCCTAAATGACGCGGTATTGTGATATCGGATATGTCTCCAAAATCTTTACTTATTTGCATCCATTGTTTTTGTATATCTGCTGGTACTTCATCATCCCAATTTAATTTCATGTTCCAGGTATTTTGAAAAAGTATTTTAGCCCGAATTGTCAAAGGAGATAGCCATCCCATTGGGTCGAAGATTTTTGAAAATTCTGATAATAATTGACGTTTAGTTAACTGACCATTCGTATTAATCAAAAGATTCTGATATGAAAAACAGTCTGATAAGGGGTCCCACTTAAGCCCAAGTGTCTTCCTGGACTCAAGACCTTTGAATTCATAAGACAAATTCTGCTGTGTTGGTGATAAACCGTCAAGTAGACTAGGTTCATTACTACCCCATTTTCGCAAATTCATATTTGCTGATTTAAAAATCTGGATGAGTTCTTTCTGTAACTGTTTGACCTTGTCTAGGTAATTATGACCCGCTAAAAGGTCATCCATATAAAATGATGTTTCAATAGCAGCTGCTGCTAAAGGATAATTGTTTGATTCATCCTTGGCAAGCTGTTTTAACGTACGCATTGCCAAAAATGGCGCTGCTTTCATCCCATATGTAACCGTTGTGAGCTGATAATTTTGTAGGAGTTGGTTCGGTGATTCCCTCCAAATGATAGTCTGAAGATGCTGGTCACTGTCTCTGATGATGAATTGACGAAACATTTTTTCAATGTCTGCGACAATAACGAACTTATATGTTCGCCAAGTTAAAATCAAAGTTTGCAGGTCGCGCTGGAGATTGGGTCCGCTGTGCATTAAATCATTAAGGCTGTTGCCAGATGATGTCTTCATTGACGCGTTAAAGACGACACGAAGTTTTGTAGTATCGGACTCCAATTTCAGTACTCCATGATGTGGTAAATAATTCGCTTGATGATTTAGAGAGCTGACGCGCATATGATTCATGTCAAGGTATTCCCTCATGAACTGATTGTAACCTTCAGACAGTGTTTGATTATTTGCTAATTTTCGTTCTAATTGTTTAAATTGGGCCAAAGCTTTGTTCCTTGATGATCCCAATTGCTGTTCATAACCTTGTTTCATAGGTAATGCGACTACATATGTACCATTTTCGAGGCGTTTTGTAGTACTTTGATAAAAATCTTCGCAGTATTGTTCAGCTTCTGTCAGCGTAGGTGATGAGCTATTAATGTCCTCGATTTCCCAAAATTGAGACAGATCCGTTATATTTTTTGTAACAACAAAACAGTTATGGCTTTTAACGTTACCTGACACTATCCACCCTAACTTCGTTTGCTGTGCTATAGGCGTCCTGTATGGACCTTTGATGAGACCCTCCATGATAACTTGGGAGTAAATATCGCAATGTAAGAGCAGATCAATGCGCTGAGACCTATTGAAAGACGGGTCTGCCAGTTCTAAATTTTGTAGATGTGATAAGTTTTCACACTGAAAGGACGTGCTAGGTAAGTCGAAGGTGACCCTTGATACGATGTAAGCTTCAGTTTCGAATTGATAATTATCATAAATTGACTGGAACCGAATTGATACTTCGCCCTTGTGCTTCTTCGGGCATAGATCGATTCCGGTAACGCATGCTGACGTTGCAGGGTGATAACGTTTTAGTCCTAACAACTGAACAAGATTTTCAGAAATGAGAGATACTTGAGCGGCTTGATCTAAAAGAGCGCGTGCTCTGATGAAGGTACCGTCTGCCTTTTGTACCTTGATTAAAACTGTAGGTAAAATGGTTTCAGTCGGTTGTGACGCCGTATGATAGATGTTCTTTTGATTATTCGATTGAGCCGTCGATGATGAAGTCTGCTTACTCTGTTGAGGCGCAGTGCTTGATGGTTTGATATTCGAGCTCGATGGCAACAAGCGTTCACACGCTTCATGTAAGATGGTGTTGTGTTCGCTATTACATTCTTTACACCGCTTCGTTGAAGTGCACTCTTTGTCATAATGCTTGTACAAGCAGGTTTTGCAAATACTGTGTTTTGATATCGTCTTCAACTTAAGCTCCGGTGTCATGTTATGAAATTTATTACATTTAAATAAAGCATGCTGCAAATTGCACACAGGGCAACAATTCACGTGTGTTGCAAAAACCTGGTGATTCTTTCGATCTTGATAATAAGGTTTAAAGTGTGGCTTTGGTGATAATTCACTCTTGATGTTTTGAGATGTTGAAGTTGCTGCAATTCCCTTGTCTTTCCTATAGAGGGGCTCTAAAGCTATAAATTTGCCTTCCAGGAAGGTCATGAACTCATCCAAGGTTGGTAAGTCTCTTGGTGATTTACGGTGCTCCTTGTAGTCTGTATAAGTTTGTGGGTCTAACTTTTTACACAAAAGATGTACTAGCAGCGGATCCCACGTAGTTGTATCCACGCCAAGGTTATGTATAGCGTGAATACATTCGGTAGATGTATCATATAGTTTTTTTAGCTCGAATGCAGACGGCTTATTGATGATATGCTGATTCAAGAACAGTTCCATATGTTTGGAAAATAGAACTTGGGGGTTATTATATCTATGTACTAAAATTTCCCAAGCCGTATCATAGTTGTCCGCGGATATGTTCAAGTGTTGTATAAGACGCTCAGCTTCACCTCTGAGCTTACTCTTTAAGTGTTGTAATTTTTGTGCTTTAGTGATTGTCTTGTTATTATGTATAGCTTCCGAAAATAAATCGAAAAACGTAGGCCAATATATATAGTTACCTGTGAATACAGGTATGTCTAATTTAGGGGTATATTTATGGATATGAAGGCTGGAAGATAGTTTTTGATTAAGTGTTTTTTTTATGTTCTTATAAGATTTTTCATAATGCATAAACTCTTCCTCATATGACAAATCACCACCGCTTAAGAGATTATCGATTTTTATATGCAATTCGTCAATAGTTTTCCATTTATTTTGGACGTTTTGTAGCTCATCTTCTATCTCCCACTTCTCCGATATAGTATCCAAATCAATACTTTGCAACAATCGATTCAATGCTCTGAAATGAGTTCTTTGTAATGATAACAGTGAATCGATTTCGCCGCTAGGCTGCACTGCCTTTTCTTCTTTACCAAAGGTTAAAATGCTATTTCGCGTGCTATTGTAAACCTCTTTAGCCTGATCATAAATACGTTCAACAAAATAACGATTTCCTTCTTTCTGACAGTCGGAAAGAATAGTATGATTCTTAATGAATTCTCCCCAAAGATTTTCCAAAGCTTCGAGTCTAGTTTTAAGGTACTCTGAAGTCTTCCTAGATGCCGAGTCTTTACCGAAGTTAGTTTGTATCTTCTTAATGTTATTGATAATTTCAATTTGACGATCAATTAAAGCCTCCATGGTGATAAATGGAACGGACTTACTTGATCAACTGGATTTCGCTGGTGTCAAACCTGCCCACTGGTCTGTTGTGCTGCTCGAGTTGTAAGCCCAAGCTAGGATGTTGACCGGCAGGGTTAATTCTGATGATAACACTTCACACTGTAGTCCACGTATCGCGATAGGATATTTTCGTATCACAAGGCGCTACGAGGCTGCCATAAGAAAGTTTTTAACCGAAGGATCCGGCTCGAAGGACCAAAATATGTACGGGCCCTGATGTGGCTCCCATACACTGTGAGAAGGATGATATAATGATATGATAGAGGGGTCGATCAGGAATGATAAAGAAAACCGCCCGGTTTGAGTGCTAATAATAGACTGACTTTATTGAGTGCATAAAAATGATATGACACCGCTGCAACGGTGACGCGCATGTAAATGTCGAGTCAGCAAATGTGCAGTGAACTGTACATGTTGCTTATCATGTAATAAATAAAGTTACTTTATATTGTAGCCTTACCGTTTCAGAACTGAGAGATGTGTATGTGCTCATTGTTAATAGCACTCACAAACCTCTCTGCTCATGCTATATATTTATGGAAACCAGTGCTTTAGATTCTCCCAATTATATCTGCCTTTATTCATTTCATGTGTAGCAAACTATACATAATTAACTCAGTTAAAATACATATTTTCCATTCAAATCAAGTCTTCATACATCTTTATACATCACAAAATAAATCTGTAATAATGACTACTACTCAAAGTCTGCCCACAACTGTCCACTGAACATCTACACTCACCAAGTATCAAGGATACTTCACTATAATATGACTTATCAACATGTACGGGTTGGTGTAATGACTGTTTTATGTAGGAAAATAATAAATGTAGGTAATATTATTTTCCTACATAAAACATTCATTAATGAGGTGATATTCTGCTTAACAAGAACAAGTACTGAGGCCGGAGATTAAAAAAAAACACCTTCCCTAATGCCTGAAGGGTAAAAAATATTTTTTAAACTCATTAATGTATCAACAAATACTTGATGTAGACTAGATGGTCTTCAACCATTTATAAATGGTTTAAGACTAGATGGGAAGAAGATTTTATTCCTACCAAATATTGCCTATTTGATGGGTATATAATCTCTGCTTACCAAACCATAACATTTAACCTTAACTGTTTAACTTTAACCATTTATATAGTAGGGTAGCATAAAGGTTACACATAAAAATATGATGTAGATAATATTTGTCTTTGCAAACGAGAAACTGGCAATATGCATATAACATGCATATTGCCAGTTTCTGATTGATAAGATTAGTATAATGTATGCATAGAAACAATGAAAATATAAATTATTCAATTTAGTTTATCAGATTTCTAACATGATAACCACTTTAACAATTGTGTGTAGTGTGACAAAATGAGAATATTTGATTTCTGTGGATTGCTTTACCTACTACCTACCTATTTTATTTAAGAATGTTACATAGATAATTTTTTTTCAGACCCACTACAAGAATTAACTTTTAGCCTATTGTATGACCCACTGAGCAAATCATCATCATTTCAACCAGTAGACGTCCACTGCTGGAGCAAATCATACTGACATAATATTATATGTATTGTTTGTAGCATATCATATTTGTCATTCACCAAGGCCAATGTCCAGTAAAAGACGAATATAGGCTGATGATGATGATGATATCATATTTCAGTATTAAAAGAAACCATTTAGATACTGACCTTATAATGATCTATGAACTGCTGTCCAACTGTGTCAGATGCAAAGTTAACCAGGTTCACTGGTATCACCATCAAACCAACTATCACAGATGTATTCGATTTCTCGAGGTCTTCAAACCATGATTTTAATTTTTTAGAGAGTTTATACTTAAATGGATGGAGTAAAGAGCCCACTAGAAGAGCCCAAAATAGCGGTTTAAAAAATGGCTCTAAAATAAGAAATAGCACATAAACTGCGACACAACAAATTGCTAATATAAATAGCGCAAAGGCGTTGTAAAACCCATGTTTCATGGGTTTCTCGTTGCCTTCCGTTATTCCTCCAATTATATTAAATATATTTTCGAAAGGCGACTGCTGCATAGCTGCTTTGGTGTTATATTTTAGCACTAGTAAATCTTCAAGTAGGTGACATTTAAATTATTATAAATAGAATATATTAGTAATAGTAACTAATAAGCACATTTAAATAATTATGAGATCATAGTTTTTATTTGATTTTCGGCAATATTTCATTCTCTTTCGCGTTTCAGTACGTATTCTACAATTAAAAATACCATTATATAATAACATAAGATTTTGTGACAACAGGATAGTAGAATATGTTTAAACCCGAGACAAAAAGAGATATCCGATAGACCATTTGCAATTTTAGTCTAAACATATTATTATCTGTCATCAAAATATTCTTATGGTTAGTCAACGTCAAAATAAGTGACATTGACGGATATTTTTACAAAGTAAGCTTTAATTAAATGTTTTATATAGGACCTACAAACAGTCAATAAAACTATTCACTTTCGCCAAAGAGTATTAAGTCTGACTTTCGCTCTTCGATCAACAATATTGTTGTGTTGATCGAAACTTTCGCTCTAAAACGTATTGTGTAAGAAAAGTATCGTGGGCAGGTACCTACGTATTGCTTAATGTTAGATTATGTGTTTATAAACTAATTAAATTCGATAAATAAAAAATATAAATAATAATAAAATGTCTACATATTATTTCAAAAAGCTCAAAAAGAGCTTGTACCATGTAATCTTTGTGCCGTGTTTTCCTGACCAGTTCAGTAAAACTTACTAAGTGTAAGTAGGTATAAGTTTCAACCAACGCCAAAAGCATCATTGGAATGATTGGAATAATTGGAATAATTGTTGATCTGGCATAACTGAGAAAAGATTTCGAGATAATTTACCTGGTCCAGATTTTGTGAAAAGTTTTTTACAAAGAAACAAAAACAAAATTTCATTACGAATTAGCCAAAACATAAAAAGATGCCGAGCGTCCGTTTCACCGCAAATTATAGAAGAATATTTTATTGAATTGGAGAAATCCTTAGAAGGAGTGCCAATGTGTAACGTTGTAAACTATGACGAAACAAATTTATCGGACGATCCCGGAAGAAGAAAAGTTATAACAAAAAGAGGCGCAAAATACCCGGAGAGAGTCTTAAACCATAGTAAAGCGTCTACTTCAATTATGATGGCAGCTGCTGGTGATGGAACTTTACTACCTTGTTATGTCGTCTACAAAGCTAAAAATTTATACGAATCTTGGGTTCAAAATGGGCCGAAAGGTTGCAGGTATAACTGTACTACTTCTGGGTGGTTCGACAGTATCACGTTTGAGGACTGGGTCCGTACTGTCGCGTTGCCATATTTCAATAACAAAGATGGAAAAAAAATACTCATCGGAGATAATCTTTCATCCCATTTGTCTCTAGACTTGATTAATGAATGCAAAGAACAAAACGTGCATTTTATTTTTCTTCCTCCAAATTCGACACATCTAACGCAACCGCTGGATGTAGCTTTCTTTAGAGCAATAAAAGGTGCCTGGAGAGACATTTTATTTCAGTGGAAAAAGACCGATGGCCGTACTTTACCTACTATTCCT
The DNA here is from genome assembly GCA_905163465.1 of Craniophora ligustri. Lineage (NCBI taxonomy): Eukaryota > Metazoa > Arthropoda > Insecta > Lepidoptera > Noctuidae > Craniophora > Craniophora ligustri. The sequence goes on from LR990972.1 coordinate 8,793,802, forward strand.
AAAAGTGTCTTCCCTAGTCTTTTGAAAAAAATATTAAATCGCATGGCAAACCAAACAAAATCAAATATACTCTCAGCATTCATGAAATCTGGCATAAGCCCTTTAAATAAAATTAAAGTTTTGGAAAGATTACCAGGAAACACCTGTGGTGAACAATCCTTTGATAGAGATGCTCTTGATGAGACAGTAGTAACCATGTTAAAAGAAATGCGATATGGCACTGGAAATAACAAACCATGCAACAAGAGAAAGAAAATTGAAATAAAACCAGGTCAAAATGTGTGCACTGATACAGAAGTAATCCTAAGTACTGCTAACAATAGCGACCAGGAAGAAAGTAGCTTTTTGAGCAATGAATCTGATTTGGAAGAAAACCTACAATTATCAGAGAGAATATCTGCATCCAGTACTAATAATGAATCTGAATGTCACGAAAACAGTGAAATTCAACCAAAGTCTACACTTAAGCAAAATTATAAACCTCAACACAAAATTGCAAAACTGATTCCAGAAGATAGAAAGAGGAAATTCGAAGAAAAAGCTTCAATACCAATGACTAACATGACTAAACCTAAATTGGAACCTACCATCGTTTCAAACACTTCAAATCAACCTAACCAAAAACTAGAAAAACAAAAGAACTATGTCAAAAGGGAACAAAACAAAAGAACTTTATCAAAACCAGGGTGTACGGATAAATTTGAAACGGAACCTATAAATAAAAAAGTGAAATCAAATTTAAAAAAGATTGTGACACAAGAAACACATAAAGAAGTTAAACAAGGACAACTTTGTAACGAAGCGATTAAACTAAAACAAGAGTCATGTCATATGGTTGAAGATCAGGAAAATCGCAATGACGAGTACATTTTTAAAAAGCCAACGACTCTAAGAGAGTATAAAAAAAATAAAAACGAAGGAATAAAAAAGCCAAATCAGGAAACAAAGGGAAGAGTAGTAAGAATGGACACCGATAATAATATAGAAGACGTGACTATTTTTAACGATGTAAGCAACTATGAGCTACTAAATGATCTCGACAAATTCGATATTGAAAATATGCCTTTAATTTTCGACAGTGATTTTGATGTCGTAAAAGAAATAGAAGTAGTGACTCCTCAAATAGAAAAAGAATATACAAAAAGAGAAATTATTAACACAAAGGAGAAACTAGATGTTGTAGACTTGTCTTAAAAATACCACAAGCAATATAAAAGTCACTTCAATTGAAAACTTTAATAACAAAAATGTTAAAATAGATTTAAGTCAATACAGGAAGATATCTTTGAGTGATCCACTTAAACCCAAGACAAAAGGGTATAATAAAAAATATTATACCAAAGATGAAGACATATTACACGATCTCATGGACAGTACCTAAACTTGGATAGGTTCGTAAGAATAATATAAATAGAAATACTCTTTGTTTAAAACTTTGAAGATTAAGAAAGTGTTAATTTTTGAGATAATTATTTTTATAATACTGATTGTTCCTAATTTTTATTTTTATACGACTGATGGTTCCTAATTTTGTTATTTTTATATGTCTAGATAAAAAATATGTTAAATTGGTTATAGGGATAGGTTTTACTTAGGTACCCAAATTCTACAGGTATAATATAAGGTACTATAATAAAAATACGTGATTTCTGTCATAAATACCTAGATAACAGACAAAATATTTTTTATATAGATACCTAAACCTAGTCTGCTTAAAATGATGAGTAGATTTTAAAAGTGTTAATTTTTGAGATGTTTATTTTATAAGGTGGTTCATAATTTGCTATTTTTCTATACAGGTAGTACAGAGTATTACTAAAAGTTATCCATAAGAGATCAATCAAGTGTAATTCGAACCTTTGAGTGTAACAACCTGTTAAGTAAAATATTTATGTTCTTTTATTTCAATAAAAGATTTTGGATTTATTGTATTATTTTTATTTTCAAAAATTTTAAATTGAATGAAGAAAATTAATCTTTTAGCAGAAGGTAATTAGTTCTTTTTTTAAATAGGAAAGAGACAACCCTACTAGTTTTTCCCAAGTTACCCATGTCTCGTTCCGGGTCACCCCACTTCAAGCATGAATAGGGACAGCCTATATTTTTGTTAAAATATCTAAATTTTAACTAATTCTGGGGATATTTTTAACATTTACGAAAAGTATTAACTGCCGGAAACCCTTGGAAAGAGTTATCAATATTGCATTCGTCCTACAACATCGATAAATTTCAGTGATAAGTTCGATTTTGTCCCTATTCACCCCATTTTACGGTACTCAAACAACCTGATACCGATGACACGGACTAGCGGGGTACACCATTCTACTAGTCCGTTATCACACTTATTGTACGACGTGATTGATCACACTAGGTACTGTACTTGTAGGTAGTACCTATCTTTTTATCTGTGAGGCAAATGCAGTAAATAATTAAATTTGAATGGTAGAGTAACCTTATTTATTTCAGTTGTCCGTCCTCATCGGTATGGAGAATGGGTTGTGAAACAGGTACCTACGTGCAATGTGGTGGAAATGAGGGAAAAAGTTATGTACCTAAGTAGGTACTTTTTCTAAATTAACTATATCGATTTAGTCTTTGTAATTTTTTTAGCTATTTATAACTAGTTGGTTTGTGTAACGAATTATTCAACCTCGTCATCATCAACTGAGTGGCTTTGCTCAGCAAAAGAGTGCATTCATTCGCCTATTTCATTTATTTGTACGACATTTCAGCCACTATTTACTATTAGTATTTGTTGGCTAGTTGAAAATTAGATAAGTATCAAAGTCTGCCGCACAAAAGCCATACAGCGACGACGCTTTCGGCGATCATTAATATTTCGAAAAGAATCCATTAAGCTGAAGGTGCTTAGAACTTGTATTTTTTTCAATCAATGTAATGAATTAAGTGCATTGTAAGTTTACAATGTCGACGACATATTAGATTGCTGATAAGAACCATTAGTGATTGATGTTTGAGCTACCTAATTCGTTACTTATCAATAGATATAAAACTAATTTTCCGTTAATTTTAGTTAAGGTGTTGTACTGTACCGTCTCTGTGGCTGAATCGTGGTTAAAATGGATATAAGATTTTATTCAATATTTTTAACTTTTCTCTATGTCAATGCCTTTATAACGAAAAACCACGATCATGTTCAAGATTTAACCAGCTGTGTCGTGAAATTGGTTGAGGAAATTGATTACAAGAAAACTAGTAACTATTTGGACGCTACAATCATGAATATGAATAACGACTTACAATTATCTAAGCTTCATGAACTAAAAGGGTTGAGGTTTGTTACAAGGAGGTTTTTTTGGAATACCGAAAATATTAGCAATATCTTTTACATCATAATGAGTGAAGATTACGAAGAGTTAGAACGTGGATTACGAAAAGTCACGTCAGATACATTTTGGAACCCTTCAGCGAGGTTTATTATAGTAATACAACGTTTTGGGAACTATAATTTACACGATATCGCCGATTTACTTCACTCATATAATATTTTTTATAATGTTTCAATAATTTCTCGTGATGGTGACGACTACAAGATATATAAATTCAATTTTACAATACGAGGCTCTTGTATTAAATCTAGTCATCTCATGTTTTGGTCCCGGTGCTCTGAGTATCATGATGTGAAAAAAATGCACAAGATTTTAAATTACGAAATGGTTCGTAACTGCCGATTTAAATTTGTAGCGTATAACATATGGCCATTCATGAATTTTGACTCAAAAGAGCAAGGGATAGAACAATACATCTTATCAATATTTCAGGAATATTACGGAGTAAAAATTGACCTAATTGAATATGGAAAAATAGATAAATACGGTAATACCATGGAGAATATTCCAAAGCTGATGCTTAGTAAGGTCATAAGGAATGAAGTGGAAGGTGCTGTAGGAGGCTATTCGATTCAGGCGCAGTATTCTGGCAACAACTCTCATACTTATCCAATGACGATAGATCACATGATGTATATTCTTGCTCATGCTAACTACATGCGACAATGGGCTGCAGTAACATCTCAGTGTTTCGCTACTTATCTTGCAATAGGTATTCTGTTAATCATATTTTCCATTGCTGCTTATGTTTTATCAATATTTCCTACACCCAACAAAGATGTTTCTCACAGTGTTCTAATCGTATATGGATATTTACTGAATAAAAATGTTGTGAAGAAAATTCACCGCGGTTTGCCACAAACCCTTGTTTTCACGAGTTTACTGTTCTTTGCATTCATAATACCGTACACGATTCAGGCAATCTTATTAAGTGTGACAACACAACCGATTCGTGGTTACGAGCCTAAAGAATCTGATGAGCTAAAGCATTTACAGCCAATTCTATTTACATCATCGTCAGATCACGACGAGTTGAAAGGATACCAGTCCTGTCCGAGCAGAATAAATTGTTTACTGCAGGTAAAAAACTGTCAGACGAAGTCTCTGTATACTGTGATTTCAAATTCACTTTACGAGGTTTACAAATGGCAACTAACCGATGATCAGTGCTTCATGGCTGTGTACAATCTGAAAGAATCTTACATAACTGTATTTAGAACAGTATATTTAAGCCGCGGCTCAGCTTTGTTGCAACCTTTAAACGAATTTAATCTTCGGATTGTAGCTACAGGCCTCCCACAAAAGTTTGCTTCACGATTATATTTCCGTGAGTGGGTGAAATGTAAATCACATTACCGATCTCAACACACACCGCTGACTTTAGCGAATTTTCATTATATATTTCTTATACTGATTGTCGGGCACTGTGCCTCTACTATAATATTTATTTACGAAATTAAATTAGGATCAAGAAATAATGTTCTTATCTAATCACTACTATTGAGCGTACACCAAAGTTTTACACAATTCCAAATATTTACCAGGTTTGATCAGTTAATACAAAATAATTGTACATACACAATGTGTACATACTACCACCGACACTGCATGTGTATTACACATGCAGTGTCGGTGGTAGTTAGTTAAAACCGAAATTGTAATTTACTTTTAAGGTGTTTAAAAAAATAATGCACGAATATAGTTTTCAAAAAGTAATGTATAGTTTTCTTTATTTGAATTTATCGATGAACATGTCTATGATCTGTTTGGCAGCGCGCGGTTGGTCTGTAGGCACCATGTGCCCCGCCCCGCGCACCATTACGTCCATGAAGTTACCACTCGCTTTCACCAAACTGAAACAGTTGGGCACAAGGTACAGAAATCTACCGGTTGTATACTACATGCAAATGGGTACTTCGATCTTCGGGTTTATATTTACGTGGGTGAAAACTGTTATTTCAATTATGCCAAAATTAACGTATTTTTAATCGGGACAATTCTGTAGATAAATGAATAATTTCCATATGATGGATCGTGCGTGTTGATACGCACACAGTTTGTTGACATACTTACGAATTTATGCGTGTTTGATCGTCATTGTACAAACGTACTCTGTCAGCTTTCAGATAAGCCTCTGCTCCTGACCATTTGAGGCTCCTATACGTGTGAGACGACAAAGCGTACGCTACTATCACGTCCAACTGGCCACTGAATATAAAAATAAATAAGAAATATATTAAGAAACAAAATAGCTTCAAAACTAGAACGTCCTCTATATTTTTTGTTCAATTGTTATGTAATCTTTTGGGCTATGGAAGTCACATTTATAGCAATTGATACTTAAATAATTGTATAGTCTTACGTATAAGTATTTACTTAGTAAGACATTTATAAGAGATACAGTGTGTGTATGAACACTGTAGGTTTTCTGTCTGAATTTGGAGCTTTTGTGATTTAGAGCTGCAATTGAATTTGGTGCCGAAGCTTAGGATCAATACCTAGGACTACACAATTATACATTTCTATTAATATGGAAAAAGGGTTACATATCGGTTGCTGTCTAGGTGCTGTCTAGTGAAGCAGCTGCGAAGAGGAAAGTATACTGAATTATTAGAACTACGTTTGTCTTCGTCAATGCAGTCAAGAATCATAAGCGACTGTGTAATCATAGGGGTAAAAATTGACTATGCATACCTAGGTTTAATCACTTTTAACTCTCAGCATGGGGTATAGAAACGGCATCAATAATGTTTTGACTACTCGGTTCACACAATTCGGACACATAATTAATGCCTTTATAATCTTTTTAAGCATAGCTATGTATGTGGTAAGTATGCTCTTTCATTTATGACCGTAAATATTTTAATGCAAGGGTGCTGTTGGATTAGAAAAGAAAATAAGACAAATAAAATCAATGAAAGAAATGAACGGCTTATTCCAATGCGCTCCAATTAAAATAATATACAAAGCCACACTTATCAATTGTATTCCCAGCAGCTCCAAGAAATAAGTAAATACTTTAATATAAAAACCGTTACGACAAGCTCCAAAAAAAATAAATTAACGTATCTATGCAAAGCAATCCCAAACAGAATTAATTATTAATAAAGGAAAGAAATCTATCACTGCGTTCACTCATACGTACAGTCGAACAACCTAATTGGTATACGTGCAACTATAGACCGATCTATGTGTGGATGTAAACCAATTAGCTTGTTCGACGATACACTCCTTATAATCTGACACTGTCTAATGACGTGCAAAACATATAAGCTGGTGGGAATAAATAAATGTATGGTAATCAGAAGTATACAATTTTTTTTTTAAACTTTCAAAGCCAATATTTTCCTACTGGTATTATAACAGTAGGAAAATATATAATTATAATTATTATTTTGTAAAAACGTTCCCAAGGGTTTCAAAAGTAAAAAAAAAAAATATAAATAATATATTTTTTGTAAACTTCTTATTTCCATTTTATTTTAAGAATTGAAAAAAATGAGCCCGTGTTTTGGGGTTATTAAAACTTACTTGTAACACATAACTCCATAATACTCCAACAATTCTTCTAGCCAAGGTTTGACTGTATGATATATGTCGCCTACTAAGAAATGAAATACATTATAATTCAGTTCTTTAAACGTAGTTTTTTTAACGTGAAGTGCGCTTTGGACTTCAGGTCTATTTAAAAATTGTTTTTCTGCCTCGAATTTTACTTTAGATTCTTCAAGATAATTATAAATCATATTGCCCGGTAAATATGGCCGTAATTCCTTAGAAGCGGTTATTGCATTCTGAAATATTTGAAACAATAAAATTTTATAAGTAGGTACCTAACCTCTAAAAATTTTTCGACTTAATCTAAATATATGTATACTTACTTATACATAATAATAGTTTTATAAACTTAAAATAGTTTTCCCGAATGGCTGATTTATCAACGTACAACTATAACTTCTAAGTTTAGTAAGATGAAATTTAGGTCCGCTACGAAAAGAATATGAGAAAATACAACTTTAACATTTACTTTGCGTAGCCCTACAAGTGCAAAGCCGAGGGCGACAATTGTTTTAACATGTACCTACAGTCATTCTTTTCCTTTCGGAAAATAATTCGTACCTTTTGATATGCTGGAAAATTTCCTTGTTCCCAGTATTTACGAGCATTTTTTTCTGCTTTGTGAATAATTGCAGCTTGTTCTGGTTCTATAAGCCCTACCTGTAGCGCAAACTCCGAGTAGTGCTGCAGTGTTGGTGGATCTGTCCATCCATCGCCAATCGCTAGACCCTGTGTCATCAATTTATGCAATTTATGCATTGTGTCGGAGTGAAAACAGTGAAAACAGACTCTTAAGGATAATAGACTAAATATTAGTTATTAGCGTGAATGTCCATCATCATGATCAACCCATTATCGTCCCACTGATGAGCACGGGTCTCCTCTCATTTGATAAGGATTAGGCCATAGTCTACCACGCTAGCCTTCTGCTGCTGCGGGTTGGCAGACTTGATATGCCATCGAGAAAATCTCTCAAGCATGCAGGTTTCCTCACGATATTTTTCTTCACTGTTTGAGATAAGATAAGATAAGATTTATTTATTTGCAATGATATTTATGAGCATGTGATAATACGCACCTAACTTCCGAAAAGTCAGTGGTGCGTGCCTTGGGTTTGAACTCGAAACCTCTGACATCTCAGTCCACTGGTCACACAATTATATGTTGTTTTGCCACATTTCAGTTAGTGATAGAAGAGTGAAAATTTAGGGTTATAAATATTTTTTTTACGCCAAATCATAAAAAAAATGTGAAAAAATAAAAATAAAATTGTCTGGTGATGGACATCCTTATGTGTAAAAAATAGTCTATTTTTTTTATGCGGAAAAATCTTTCACGCACCGTCCCGCCGCCTGGGCAGGCGACGGGGTGTGTCGGACTCCGCCCAATGTGAGCGTTTACCGACTAAAAAAATACACATACAAAATTTCATAATAATCCGTGTAGCCGTTTCGGAAGGATTTCAGCGACAAACACTGTGACAAGATATTTTTATATATATTTGATATATATACATATATATCACTCTCAATAATTGATATTCTCGTCGATAGAATCAGTTATCGTTATACATAGTTGGTCTGATCAAACCCCTTAAACCAGCAGTGATTATATGTATTATACTATTAAAGCTAAAAAATATTCTATGAAGGTAAGAACAAAAGTACCTTTAGATTAATGGGCATTGACTCATTTTGGTAATGATGTATGTAATGCCCGAATGCGGGAATGTATTTTCCAGCGTATGATTCACCAGTTATAAATAAAGGTGCCGCTCTCAGCTCCGGAAATATTTGAAGGAACTGTTGAATGAAACTTAGAAGACAAGCACCTACCTGTAAAAGAAAAAAAAAACATAACACATGTTTGCATCGATAAGGTTGCGTATAGAAAATTATGATAGTTGCAATGATATTGACTCATAAGGAGGATACGGGATACGGGACGGGATATATACCTAATATCCCGTCCCGTATCCTCATTTTCACAATTAGTTTTCATAGGTGTTTAGTTCGGTGGACAATGTAACCGATTGAAGGTTTTTATTATTATTATATATAGATAAAAATAAACCTATGTGTTAATCCAGGCAATAATCTATATGTATAGAAAATTTTATCTAAATCTGTAGAACGGTTTTTGCGTGAAGAAGTAACAAACATCCATACCAAATTTAACATTATTATTAGCATTAATATCAATATTAGTAGCATTACGGTGTAGGACTAGGTTAAAGTATCCAATATGTAATAGCTACATATGTTAAATATGTAACAATTTTTTAATAAAAATATTTAAATATATTGTTGGGGTATACATTTGAACAATGCAATCAATTACAAATATTAAGGACTAGCTTATGCCCACTACTTCGACTGCATAGAATTAGTAATTTAATTGTATCCAATTACTTATTTATTTCTACCCTCTGATAAGAATTTATCAATTCCGCATACTTCCGTGACCAAAACTATCTTATGTCCTTCCCCGGGACTCTATCTAACTATCTCTCCATACCAAATTTTATCCACATCGGTTCACCGGTTAAAGCGTGAAGAGTAACAGACAGACAGACAGACACACTTTCGCATTTGTAATATTAGTATGGATGGATTATATTAAGTTTGGATACCCTATTACTTACTTCATCCTCATTAGTAACGTATGCACCAACCTCGCTGTAGCTAAAACCAACGTTGACGGGGTTGTCAATGAAAATAAGTGAATAGTTGGATCCCCACGTTATTGGCATTTTTTGGACTGGAAATACATAATAACAGAATAAAATTTAAAAATTTACGCAAATATTATACATTGAAATATTTTTTATTAAATATTTATCACTTTTTTGGCTTTTGAGGCATTTATGGTCACGGGCAGACTAAGGCATTGATGTTACAATTACTAACAGCTACGCTACATTTTAGTAATTATTGACAACCCGATTTACACGGAACGAGTTTACTGTGTACTTTGGTCATGCAGTTTTATTCTTGGATTCAGATTTATGTGAATCAATGATGGGGGATTCCAAGCAGTGCGTATTTAGCCAGCCATCTTGTCTATTGAATTTTGGATGTTTTGTAATTCAAATGGACTCAAATTCATCCTGGGTAGGTTTTTTCTTACAAGGACTTGTGATTGATTTGTGGTAATATGTGATTATCAAATCTGATGGGGTTTGTTGTGGAGCTGATGTTTGTCTATGTTTACAAACGTCCGACTTCTCGGCATCATCATCATCATCATCATCAACCCATTAATGTCCCACTGCTGGGCACGGGTCTCCTCTCAATTGAGAGGGATTAGGCTATAGTCCACCACGCTAGCCTACTGCGGGTTGGCAGACTTCACACGCCATCGAGAATTCTCTCAAGCATGCAGGTTTCCTCACGATGTTTTCCTTCACCGTTTGAGCATGTGATAAATACGCACATAACTTCCCAAAAGTCAGTGGTGCGTGCCTTGGGTTTGAACTCGAGACCTCTGACATCTCAGTCCACTGGTCATACCGCTAGGCTACCACAGCTCTCTCGGCATGGCGCAGTTTAATATCACCACTATGTTCTTCTACCTGGATCTGCTTTTAGCTTGCTCTAAGTAAGAGAGCCTGCATTCATAATCAAGCTTATAGAGATATACGTACCACGTACGTACCTCTGACTAACGCATTAGCTTTCTTAGATGTTTTGGTTATTTACAACCTTGATAACAGTTACTTACATAGCGTATCGAAAGAGACACGGACATTGTAGACAGTATTGGCTACTGGCCGCCCTACTGTCGATAGTGGCTTCAATCAAAACTAACTAAGGCCACGACCAGTCTACCTGTACCTATCTGAATAACCTGTACCTGTGATAATGGACGCTGCAGAGGATCCGAAACGTCGGAACTAAAATATGTAATACCAATTTACCTCAATAAAAACAAAAAAAAAATAGTATTGTTCTTTGTCTAATAGTCAAGAAAGAAATGAAATGGTAATGGAAACATTTTAGTATAAATGTCAATTGTAGCTTCTAAGGATTAATGGACATGGAGGACCTACATAAGGCGGACAATTAATTGACTTCTTTATTATATTACTTGGAATTTATGTCTACACTTTCTCTTCCACGATTTCAGAAAATATTAACAAAGATATACGGACCTGTTCCATTTACGATTTGTAAAGGTCCGATTTCTTTAAACAAGCCGAATAAAGAAGAGCCACCAGGACCACCTTGGAGCCAGATGACCAACGGTGCATTTTCTACTGGAGCGTCTTGCGCAGGGAAGAACCAAAAGAATAGGTTCATTTTGCCGGTTTCGTTAACAGTGAAGTACGCAGCATGACTGTTGACGCCAGCAAACAGACTGGAATCTACAGCCGATAGATTCTTTGCTCTTTTTATTTCTCCGCTTTCAATAAAAGGCGTTAAAATAAGAGGGCCATCTTCGTCATCAACTTGATTATATGGTAGAGCGAATCCGCCAAGAACATTTGCACTGAAGCTGAATACGACAATACTTAAGTTACGAAAAAGTTAAATATTAATTTACCTCAAATAAATTGTGTGGCACATCTCTTTATGGTTGGTGTCTACCACGCATGTGTGTGTTGGCAGACTTCGAATTCTGCCGTGCCATCAAGAATATCTTTCACATTTTTTTCACTTTAAAACGCCCAATTTGAGTTGCCCACGTATGATATTCTTGATGGCGGGCAAAAAAAAAATTCAACAATGTTAAAGATCTTACCAAAGTAATGATAGTACAGAAACCTCTGTGAACATTTTTAGAAAAATGTATTATGTAAGGCGTAGTAGCTTTATTTATAATATTGTAAAGTAAGTTAAATATGTGTTAAATGTTCTTATCTGTTGCAAGGAATGTTTGGAACATTATTTTAGTAGATTTAAAAACTGTTTATTAACAATATTTAGAATTGTATTGTTAATAAAGACGTGTACATAATGATATATTACTATGTGAAACAATACTAACCTATATGAAACATAACGTTGAAAGTCCCTACTACTGAGGGGATGTGATGTCCTCTAGCTCGCTGTATGCGTGCTAATACTAGGTATGTATGTATATTATCCTTTGGGAGTAGTAATTGAAATAGGTATGAATAAAACGTTGTTAACAATATTGTATTATAGCATCACGACTGTCGTACCTGAACACTTGGACAGAGATATCCCACGTTTCACTAGTATGTTTTAGGTTATATGTAATAAAGGGCGAGTCTATTACCATCAACCGCTCACGAATACAAACTATACAGATACAGACAATTTCATAAAAAAACCCACTCACAGCTCAGAAGCTCGTATGATCACTACATCAACTGTGCTGCCATATTGATGACCAAAATGTCGATTTAACTCAATATTGACAATATTGACTCAAGACTGGGCTCAAATTAACATTAAATTCAAAAGAATATTCTTTCAATTGGCAAAAAAACTAAATAGTTAATGTTATATTAAGTTAGTATTAAGATAAGTATTTAGATAGAATTTTGCTCATTGTGAGCGCACCTTTAGAAATAAATATGGCGCGTAACAGAAAAACGTTAACATTGCTATAAAATTTCTCCCATACACCGATAAAAAAGGTTCACTTCAATAAATAAATACTGCTATTATGTCTTATATATGTATAAGACATAATAGCAGTATTTCTATAGAAGCATTAGCATTACACAGACTTATTATGTGTAATGAAACCAATAGCGTTTGTCGATTCTTATTCTCTTCGATTGATTTTATCTTTTATGGGATAGTTAGATTTAATAACGGGACAGATAGACCTGTATCCCATATTCAGCTATAAAATTTGAATGCATCTTCTCTACTAAACTCACTACACATTCTTTAAGTCCTGGGTTCATCAATTGGCGTCCTAAGCTGAATTTGTCTATTCGCAACAAATTATTTGATGTAGGTATATCATTATGTACGCCGATTTACCGCACAGACCGACATAAAATAAATATAATAATTTAATTGTCGTCTGACGTCATAGAAAATGCAATTGCTTCTTAATTTAAATTCTGCATCTTTTGGCGTCATTCATGCAAAAATGACACGATAAGGAAAATTTTATGACCACATATAACATACCCAATTATGGGCAAAAACAAGTAGCAATGTCCGACGAATATCCTTGTGTAGCCATACTGAACAATTCTTGCTATTCAGTGCATTTAGTGAACTAGGAACGAACTAAACACATCAGTATGTCTATGAAATAGGAATATAGGTTAGAAATGCGTAAAACTATGAATACTATAATAATGTTTATTTTTTATTTTGATGTAAAACATTGTAATTTGTGCCTAGTGTACAAGTTACTGTTGATCTATAGACTTGACGACTCGATTAGCCCATTGGTAGTTAACGCTGCTTTCTACCAGCCCCGGTTCGAATACCGGTAGGGACTAGTGTTGGTGTGATGAGCAACATTTGTATCAGAGTCATGGATGTATCTATGTATAATATGTATGTATTTACAAAAAAAAAGTATATACGTAGTATATCAACCAACTAGTATCCGCAACACAAGCCTCATAGCTTAGCTCGGAATATAAATGGCGCTGTGTAAAAAAAAAACAAAAAAGAATCCTAAGCTGATGTTTAATAAGGTCATAAGGAATGAAGAGGAAGGTGCTATAGGAGGCTATTCGATTCAGGCGCAGTATTCTGGCAACAACTCTCATACTTATCCAATGACGATAGATCACATGATGTATATTCTTGCTCATGCTAACTACATGCGACAATGGGCTGCAGTAACATCTCAGTGTTTCGCTACCTATCTTGCAATAGGTATTCTGTTAATCATATTTTCCATTGCTGCTTATGTTTTATCAATATTTCCTACACCCAACAAAGATGTTTCTCACAGTGTTCTAATCGTATATGGATATTTACTGAATAAAAATGTTGTGAAGAAAATTCACCGCGGTTTGCCACTGACTCTTCTTTGCATTCATAATACCGTATACGATTCAGGCAATCTTATTAAGTGTGACAACACAACCAATTCGTGGTTACGAGCCTAAAGAATCTGATGAGCTAAAGCATTTACAGCCAATTCTATTAACATCGTCGTCAGATCGTGACGACTTGAAAGGATACCAGTTCTGTCAGAGCAGAATAAATTGTTTACTGCAGGTAAAAAACTGTCAGACGAAGTCTCTGTATACTGTGATTTCAAATTCACTTTACGAGGTTTACAAATGGCAACTAACCGATGATCAGTGCTTCATGGCTGTGTACAAGCTGTAAGAACCTTATATAACTGTATTTAGAACAGTATATTTATTTACGAAATTAAATAAGGATCAGGAAATAATGTTCTTATCTAATCACTACTGTTGAGGGTATACTAAAGTTTAACACAATTCCAAATATTTACTAGGTTTGATCAGTTAATACAAAATAATTATACATACACATGTAGTGTCGTTGGTAGTTAATTAAAACCGAAATTGTAATTTACTTTTAATGTGTTTAATAAAATAATGCACGAATAAAGCTTTCAAAAAGTAATGTATAGTTTTCTTTATTTGAATTTATCGATGAACATGTCTATGATCTGTTTGGCAGCGCGCGGTTGGTCTGTAGGCACCATGTGCCCCGCCCCGCGCACCATTACGTCCATGAAGTTACCACTCGCTTTCACCAAACTGAAACAGTTGGGCACAAGGTACAGAAATCTACCGGTTGTATACTACATGCAAATGAGTACTTCGATCTTCGGGTTTATATTTACGTGAGTGAAAACTGTTATATCAATTAACCCTAAATTAACGTATTTTTATTTGTGAAAATTCTGTAGATAAAGGAATACTTTCCATATCATAGATCGTGCGTGTTGCTACGTGCTAACACAGTTTGTTGACATACTTACGAATTTATGCGAGTTTGATCGTCATTGTACAATGGTAGTCTGTCAGCTTTCAGATAAGCCTCTGCTCCTGACCATTTGAGGCTCCTATACGTGTGAGACGACAAAGCGTACGCTACTATCACGTCCAACTGGCCACTGAATATAAAAGTAAATAAGAAATACATTAAGAAATAAAATAGCTTCCAAATGCAATGGGGGTTAATAATATATAATAATTGCTATTAATATGAAAAAGGGTTACAAATCGGTTGCTGTCTAGTAAAGCAGCTGCAAACAGGAAAGAATACTGAATTATCTAAACTACGATTGTGTTCGTCAATGCAGTCAAGAATTATACGCAACTGTGTAATCATTGGGGTGAAAGGTGACTATACATACCTATGTTTAGTCACTTTTACCATATAAGCATGTGCAATGAAAAACTCATGTAGTTTAAGGGCATCAATTATGTTTTGACTGCTAGGTTCGACACATAATTAATGCCTTTATAATCTTTATATTATAGTCATGTATGTAGTATGCTCTTTCATTTATGACCGTAAATATTTTAATGTAAGGGTGCTGTTGGATTAGAAGAGAAAAGAAGACAAAGAAAATCAATGAAAGAAATGAACGGCTTATTCCAATGCGCTCCAATTAAAATAATATATAAAGCCACACTTAACAATTGTATTCCCAGCAGCTCCAAGAAATAAGTAAATACTTTAATATAAAAAACGTTACGAAAAGTAATTACGAAATTAAATTAACGTATGCAAGGCAAGGTGGACCGACGACCTGGTAAAAGTCGCTGGAACCAGCTGGATGCGGGTGGCCCAAGACCGGTCGTTGTGGAAATCTTGGGGGGAGGCTTATGTCCAGCAGTGGACGTCCTCCAGCTGACATGATGATGATGCAAAGCAATCCCAAACAGAATTTTTAATTAAGGAAAGAAATATATCACTGCGTATACTCATACGTACACTGCTTAATCTGACACTGTCTAATGACGTTCAAAACATACAGGGGAATAAATAAATGTATGGAAATTAGAAGTTTAAAAAAAATATTTATTTAACTTTTGGAGCCCTTGGGAACGTGGAGCGGGCTGAAGTAAGCCTCATCTACGACCCATATTTTCCTACTGTTATTTTAAGAATTGAAAAAAAATGAGCCATACTTGTAACACATAACGCCATAATACTCCAACAATTCTTCTAGCCAAGGTTTGACTGTATGATATTTGTCATCAAATAAGAAATAATATACAGTATCATTCAGTTTCTTAAACGTAGTTTTTTTAACGTGGAGTGCGGTTTGGACTGCCGGTCTATTTAAAAATTGTTCTTCTGCCTCGAATGGTACGTCAGAATCTTCAAGATAATTATACATATTGACCGGTACATATTGCAATACTTTAAAAAAAGCGGTATTTGCACTCTGAAATATTTGAAAACATAAAATGTTATAGTTAGGTACCTAACATCTAAAAGTTTTCTGACTTAATCTAAATATTAACTTATGCATATAATAGTTTTCCCGATTAGCTGATTTATCAACGCACAAACACAATTAACTTCAACGTTTAGTAGTTATACCCCTTTACTGATTGACATACAAATTATTTAATTTATTATATTTATTAACGCAATAGTTACTGAGTAGTCAAATAACTTGTAAAATATGAGACTGATGTTGGCTTTGATGTTGTTTTTTTTTTAATGTGAAAATGCCTACCGGTTGCCGGACATTCTGGGCTTGTCATGCTCACTCAAATGTCCTGCTGATGGTGGCGTTGTGTATCGGGTCTTTTTATTCCCTACAACATGGTTGAGTAGATCGACGCCGATACACACGTCATGCTCGTGAACGGGTGCTATCAGTTGGGACTGGTCGGCACATACATATGGCAACCTAAATTGGTTTTAGTTATTTCTTTTACTTTCATAAATCATACGTTTCACATCGAACTACACCAGACTCATATTGATATTACATACATAAAGCATTGTAAAACAAAACCAACAATTTTGTATTTAACTTAAAAAGAGCATCTATGGAGTTTCTTGCCGATTTCTCCATAAGACGTACCTTTTGGACCGTGCAACTAAATTCAATTTAATTCGACAATTCAAAAGTACCTGTATTGGTCTAATTGAAATAAATGATTTGATTTGATTTGATTTGAAGTAAGATGAAATTTAGGTCCGCTAAGAAAAGATTATGAAAAAATACAACTTTAACATTTACTTTGCGTAGCCCTACAAGTGCAAAGCCGAGCGCGACAGTTGTTTTAACATGTAAAACGGACTTTCATCAAATTTGAAAATAGTTTGTACCTGTTCATATGCTGGAAAATTTCCTTGTTTCCAGTATTTACGAGCATTTTCTTCTGCTTTGTGAATAATTGCAGCTTGTTCTGGTTCTATAAGCCCTACCTGCAGCGCAAACTCCGAGTAGTGCTGCAGTGTTGGTGGATCTATCCATCCATCGCCAATCGCCAGACCCTGTGTCATCAATTTATACATTATTGTATCGGGGTCATCGTTATCATCAGGGTGAAAACAGTGAACAGACTCTTAAGAATAATAGCCTAAATATTAGTAATTAGTATTAATGTTAATTTTAATGTATATACCTTTACTTAACTTATACTTTTTTGTGAGCTTAATATGACTCTGGCAAAATTAGCGATTGAATTTTGAAAAACGACAATAGTGAACAAAGTTGGAATTGCATTGCCCAACAATTGTTCTTATTTAGAACAATTAGGCCTCCCAAGAGTGCCAAGTCCCGTCCCAAAGAGTGCCAACCATAACAAGTATAAATATGTATAATATTTATTTATTTATTTATTTATTTATTTCTTCACAAAATAATGGTACAGTCTGTTACAAATTAAAAATATGAACAAGTAAGGAATAAAATTTTAAATGAGTAACAATGGATAATCAGATCTGATGCCCTTACTAGGTTACAGAGTAGCCTGTATTAAGGACAATCAGCCCTCTTTTCCCAAATGTAGAATTAATAACAAAGGTAAAGGTAGACTGCAAGATAAAAGTGAGAAAACAAACATTGAACAAAGAAAACCGATTGACAATTAGGTGTTTGGTAATGTGAGTGGTAATGGGACAGTAGTTTGAGCGGTGTTGGTGTGTGTGTATGTGTGTGTTAGTGTTTGTGAGGGTGAGTGTGTTTGTGCGTTCATGTGCGTTAGATCATTGATGTGAGTAAAGATTCAGTATCTTCATAACTTTTTGTAGATAAATATTGGGTAATATGTTTTTTGCATATGTGTTTAGAGCATTCGTGTAATGGGATTATTGCGTTGATCCTATTAAATAGAAATGGTCCTAGGTAGAAAAAGAATCTTTTTGTAAAAGTAAAGAAGGGGTGAGGTGCAGTGAATATTTTGTTTCTTCTTCTAGAGGACGATCCCTGACGTGTATTTGGAGATTCAGTGAGCTGCTGTAATAACGTACAGAGTATAAATGTTTGCCTTACAGTAAGGACCTTACATTTCTGGTAAAGGTCGTAGGTAGGGTAAAGTATTGGATGAAACGTGGCCACCTTCAGGACAGCTCTCTGCGCCACTTCGAGTGGTTTAAGAATGGTTTTTGCAGCGCCACCCCAACTTGTGATGCAGTAAGAGATAACAGAGTGGCACATAGCAAAATACACGGTTCTTATAACATGCGCATTAGCAACGTGTCTTAAAGTTTTAAATATATATATTAGTTTACGCACACGGCCAGTTAGATGAGTAATATGTGCTTTGAAGTTGAGTTGCTTATCCAATGTGATACCAAGGTATTTAATAGTGTCGGTAGGTGTAATGACTGGACAATTACAATTAGCTATGTTAGCTTGGCATGTGTGTGCATGCAAGATTATGGGTGTCGTAGGTTGAGATGTGCTTTTAAGAGAAAATGTAATGAATTTTGTTTTTGATGTATTTAAGGTGAGTGAGTGAGACACTAGCCAGTTACATATTATATCGAACCCATTCTGAGAGGTAATTTGAAGCTTAGTCCATGAGTCATCAAAGAAGGTAATGGCAGTGTCATCAGCGAATGAAGTAATAAATCCAGAATTAAGTTTGATATTACAGAGGTCATTGATGAAGACCAGAAAGAGAGTAGGACCTAAGACACTGCCTTGCGGTACTCCGTAGGAAATAGGTAATTCGTCACTTAAATGTTTGTCAATTTTGACCCTCTGAGTGCGTCCTGTGAGATAGGAGTGAAAGAGCTGAAGTTGTATATCTCTGACTCCAAGTCGCTCGAGTTTATTAAGTAGACAAGGTAGAGGTACGACATCAAATGCCTTAGCAAGATCAATAAATATGGTCAGACATTTTTTGTGTTGATTAAGTTTATCAACAATGCCGGTTATCATTTTTAAGACAGCCTCAGACGTAGATTTATTTTTCCTGAAACCGAACTGGTTCGCTGATAGCATATTATTAGACTCAAGGTAGCCGATAAGTCTGTTATTTATAAGACGTTCCATTACCTTAGATAGCGCAGGCAGGATGGCAATAGGACGATAATTGTTTATAGCAGCACGATCACCTGCCTTGAATATGGGATGAATGATTGCCAATTTGAAGGAAGAAGGGAAAGTACCGGTGTCAAAACAAAGATTAAAAATGTGACATAATATCGGTGCCAGAATAATACTATATCTCTTTAAAAATATAGAGGAAATGCCATCATGTCCTAGCGTGGAGCTTGGCTTCAGAGAATGTATGATGGAGATAATCTCATCAGGGCTTGTTCCTAAGATGACAAAAGAATTTGGAGAGATTGCGGACATGGGCTTGACCTGGGGATCACGACAATTTGAGGGTTGAGTGTTTTTAATATTATCAGCAAGATATTTACCAATATTAACGAAATGTGAATTAACATCATTAACAGATTGAACAGGGGATGTTGAAGAGGAAAATAATTCTGTTGGAATATGTGTAGTGTTGTTAGAGTTTATGACACGCTTTATTGTATGCCATAAGACTTTAGTGTTCCGTCCAGCTTTATTTAATTCTTCAGTGTCGAACTGTCTCTTGACTTTTTTTAGGATTTTATTGCAAAAATTTCTGTATCTTACATAGGTTACCTTAAGCACTTCATTTTCTGGAGCTTGCTTTTGCTTTTTATGTAATGCATCTCTGTTTCTCATGCATCTCAGTAATCCTGGAGTAATCCAGGGCTTAAGTATCCTATTTCGCTTTGGTACTAGTTTAGTTTTTGAGGCTTTGGTTATTTCATGAGACAGAATGCTTATAAGGGAATTTGTTGCTGCATTAGGATCAGTCATTGTTAGTATATGTGAGAGTTCGATATTTTCCATGGCCTGATCAAGCGCTTTGTAGTCGACCTTTGTAATTGTAGTCGTATGATAGTTGTAGTGCAGCTTTGAATTGAGACAAAGAAATGTTGAGAAGTGATCATTTATAGTGGAGTCAAAAATGAAGGTAGTTGAGGGCAATCTAGTTCTAAGAAAAATGTGGTCGAGACAATTGCTTTCTCTTGTTGGTAGGGAGTGGGTGGGTAAAAAACCATGAAAAGCGAGACAATTAAGGTAGTCGTGTGAGTGGTTTTCCAGAGATGAATTTGTGGTATCTATATTTATATTTATATCACCTGTAATGACAACTGTCTTGAAGTGAGATAAGGAAGGTAATATTTTATTGAGTGAACTAAGGAATATATCAATACCCATATTTGAGGGCGGTCTGTAGATACAAATGATTGCTATCTCAGACTTAAGTTCCATGATTAACCATGAGGCAGAATAATTAAATTCTGGTTCGTAGACTTTATGTTCCAATTTAGAATTTATATAGACAACTACCCCATCACTTTGGTTTCGGTGCTTAGAGGTGCGGCTAGCAGAAAAGTTTAATAAGTGAGGTAGGTTAGAGTTACTTAAACATGGAAGCCAACATTCAGAAAGAGCGATTACATCACACTCAATAGAGAGACGAGTAAGTAATGTTTCAAAACTGAGAAAGTTGCGATTAATAGATCTTATATTTTGCGATAGAATTTTAAGGTACTTATTCGGGTTTTTTATAGTTACAGAACAATCCTCTGGAGTGCATTGGTAAATTTTAGATACAGAAAAATTATCCAAATTATCGTTTAGTGATCTTATGTTATCGAATGTTCAAATTTATAAGTAATACAACAAAAATAGTGACAAAGTTCGAGGAGTGTTGGGCGAGCGATGAGTTCTGTTCGATTAAAGAAAATTGCATTATTATAGGCTGACTGGAGGTTATATTGTGTGTATTGAAATAATATGATGTATAATGAGATACTGTATTGGTTTATATGTTTAAAGTGTGAAAATGGAGATGTGTGTTGAGTGAGTAGAGAGTGTGAACTTAATTTAATAACAATTATTAATTGAGTTATAAATTCAACAAGCATTAAAATTAAAAACAAGAAATTATTACATTTTATGAAAAATATTCTATGTTGATTAAATCCTAGGTGAATGCACAAATATATAACGGATTTGAGCCCTTTTAAATATAGTCATATATCTGGTGATTTAAATAAATCTCGCACTTGAGCTTCATTTTTAATAACTAAGTATGGAGATTCCTTATCCTTTTTCATCAGTATACGGCCATTTGATATCCAGCAATATTCATACTTTAGCGACTTAGCGAGACTTCTGGCCATGTAGAACAGTTTTCTGGCCTGTGGAGTTAATTGTTCTGCAATGAATATAGGTAATGTTTTCTTTAACTGGAATCCGAGGCTGGCAGTATCAAGTTTGTGTGTTGAGTTGTTTTTATTGTACTTCTTTACAGAATCCAGGAATTTGCATTTGACAAGAGTGTTAGTGAATTCAATACTTATTGCCGATGAGTTGCTTTTCTTATCAATCCGATATCTGGAAATATCACGTATTTCCGATGTTACATTGACACCTAAGGTATTGGAGAGGTGAGAAATCGAAGAATACAAGTCTTGCTTAGATTCTCTTGGAACCAGTGGTACATTTCTAATTTCGACGCATGTTTTAATAAGGTTTCGTTCCAAGCTATCTATTTTTAGATCTAGATTCGATAGCTGGGTAGACAACACAGTACGCTCATTTTCAAGTCCTGAGATTTTAGACTCCAGCGAAACTAGTTGGTCTGACACGTTATTCATCGAGCTTATCAAATCACTGTTCGAGCTCTCGATTTTACATGTTTGTTTCTTGAGGTCCATGATATGAGTTTCAAGAGTAAGAAGACGTTCATTCTGGGCTGAGATAAACTCAGTCATCATTACTTTAAGCTCGTTTCTAAGGTCCATGTCATATTTATTCGGGCTTACATCATTAGAAGATCTTGGGCGTTTTGCTCTTTGAGTTACATGTGACGAAGAAAACTCATGAATTGGCTCTTCTTCGCATGATTTAAGTATGTCGGTTTCAGAATGTGACTGAGTGATGTTGGTTTTTGATGCTGGAGGTGAGTGCATCATTCTTATAAAGATTTAGAGTACCAACTCTCGTAGATTGTCTATTTGCGGTTTGGACTAGTAATTAGTAGTAGACGGATCACAATTTATAATAATAATTTAAAAAATAATTTAAAAAATGCTGGTATATTGGTCGAAAAGAAGCCAAGTTCAATGATGTACGTATCAGCAGTTGAAATAAAAACACAAAAAGAATACTTCAAAGTAAGTAGCGAACTCGAACCAGATGAAATGCAAAGTGGTGGAAGCTACTGTTGTGCTACCACTCTTGTAACTGTGTTTGCGAAATGTTGATTCGTATATTCCACGTATGAAGAAACGGGCTAGCACTTCGAGCTCAGAATAATGCTTTTGTGACCATATAAGGTCACGAATTGCGGTGCAATGCGTTGCGTGACTCACCACTGATCGACCAATAGGAGAGCTGTTGTCAGTGAGTCACTCACAGTTTACTTGATTTGCGTGTGTTTTGTTGACTATTCTTCAATTGCAAAGGCGTTTACACTTTTATAACATTAAACTAACTAGAGTATTGTTGTTGCTTAGATAAATTTACAACTAGTTTATATATGTTCTTAATATCTCTAAGTACAAAGTAAAGACAAACAATTTATATATTACGAAGTAGCTTGGTGCACGTCTAACTGAGGGCGAGCGCGGGAAGCGAGTGTATAATATAAAGACTCAATTGTGACGTCTCGTCGATGGTATGAGTTATTGGTGTAGTTGGTCTGATCAGACCCCTTAATAATATTCTATGAAAGTAAGAACAAAAGTACATACCTTTAGATTAATGGGCATTGACTCATTTTGGTAATGATGTATGTAATGCCCGAATGTGGGAATGTATTTTCCAGCGTATGATTCACCAGTTATAAATAAAGGTGCCGCTCTCAACTCCGGAAATATTTGAAGGAACTGTTGAATGAAACTTAGAAGACAAGCACCTACCTGTTAAAAGGAAAAAAATAAACATAACACACGTTTGAATTGATAAGGTTGCGTATAGAAAATTATGATAGTTGCAATGATATTGACTCATTGACTCTCATAAGGAGGTAGGTATATCCCGTCCCGTATCCTCATTTTCACAATTAGTTTTCATAGGTGTTTAGTTCGGGGTACAATGTAACCGATTGAAGGTTTTTATTATTATTAAATATTAGCTGCCCCCCGCGAGTTTGCCAGCATAGTATATAGATAAAAATAAACCTATGTGTTAATCCAGGCAATAAACTATATGTATAGAAAATTTTATCTAAATCTGTAGAACGGTTTTGCGTGAAGAAGTAACAAACATCCATACAAACTTTCGCATTAATTATATTAGTAGGATTACGGTGTAGTGTAGACTATGTTAAGTTATCCAATATGTGATAGCTACATATGTTAAATATGTAACAAATTATTTATAAAAATATTTAAATATATTCTCGGGGCATACATTTGAAGAATGCAATCAATTACAAATATTAAGGACTAGCTTATGCCCACTACTTCGACTGCATAGAATTAGTAATGTAATTGAATCCAATTACTTATTTATTTGATCCGACAAGAATTAATCAATTCCGCATACTTCCGTGACAAAAACAATCTTATGTTCTTCCCCGGGACTCTATCTAACTATCTCCATACCAAATTTTATCCACATCGGTTCACCGGTTAAAGCGTGAAGAGTAACAGACAGACAGACAGACACACTTACGCATTTGTAACATTAGTATGGAAGGATTATATTAAGTTTGGATACCCTATTACTTACTTCATCCTCATTAGTAACGTATGCACCAACCTCGCTGTAGCTAAAACCAACGTTGACGGGATTGTCAATGAAAATAAGTGAATAGCTGGATCCCCACGTTATTGGCATTTTTTGGACTGGAAATACATATAACAGAATAAAATTTGAATGTGGATAATATTTGATTGTATATGAGTGAAATTTAATAAGTTTACAAGTCAATTTCTTACTTGTTTCAATTTCTTATCCACGTAAATATTATACATTGAAATAATTTTCATTAATTATTTTTTATCACTTTTTTGGCTTTTGAGGCATTTATGGTCACGGGCAGACTAAGGCCTTGATGTTACAATTACTAACAGCTACACTACATTTTAGTAATGATTACCCGATTTACACGGAACTAGTTTACTGGATACTTTGGTCATGCAGTTTTATTCTTGGATTCAGATTTATTCGAATCAATGATGGGGGATTCCAAGCAGGTCGTATCTAGCCAGCCATCTTCTCTATTGAATTTTGGATGTTTTGTAATTCAAATGGACTCAAATTCATCCTGGGTAGGTTTTTTCTTACAAGGACTTGTGGTTGATTTGTGGTTATTTGTGATTATCAAATCTGATGGGGTTTGTTGTGGAGCTGATGTTTGTCTATGTTTACAAACGTCCGACTTCTCGGCATGGCGCAGTTTAATATCACCACTATGTTCTTCTACCTGGGCTCTACTGCTTTTAGCTTGGTCTAAGTAAGAGAGCCTGCATTCATAATCAAGCTTGTACACACCTGCATCTTGTAGAGATATACGTACCACGTACGTACCTCTGACTAACGCATTAGCTTTCTTAGATGTTTTGGTTATTCACAACCTTGATAATAGTTACTTACACAGTGTATCGAAAGAGACACGGACGTTATAGACAGTATTGGCAACTTGCCGCCCTACTGTCGATAGTGGCTTTTAGTGGGCTTCAATCAAAACTAACTAAGGTCACGACCAGTCTACCCGTGATAATGGACGCTGCAGAGGATCCGAAACGTCGGGATTAAAATATGTAATACAAATTCACCTCGATAAAAACAAAAAAAAAATAGTATTGTTCTATATCTAATAGTCAAGAAAGAAATGAAATGGTAATGGAAACATTTTAGTATAAATGTCAATTGTAGCTTCTAAGGATTAATGGACGTGGATGACCTACATAAGGCGGACAATTAATTGACTTCTTTATTATATTACTTGGAAATTCTGTCTACACTCTTCTGTATACACTTTCTCTTCCACGTTGCCAGAAAATATTAACAAAGATATACGGACCTGTTCCATTTACGATTTGTAAAGGTCCGATTTCTTTAAACAAGCCGAATAAAGAAGAGCCACCAGGACCGCCTTGGAGCCAGATGACCAACGGTGCATTTTCTACTGGAGCGTCTTGCGCAGGGAAGTACCAAAAGAATAGGTTCATTTTGCCGGTTTCGTTAACAGTGAAGTACGCAGCATGACTGTTGACGCCAGCAAACAGACTGGAATCTACAGCCGATAGATTCTTTGCCCTTTCTATTTCTCCACTTTCAATAAAAGTTGTTAAAATAAGAGGGCCATCTTCGTCATCAACTTGATTATATGGTAGAGCGAATCCGCCAAGAACATTTGCACTGAAGCTGAATACATCAATACTTAAGTTACAAAAAAAGTTAAATATTAATTTACCTCATTTTCCTGCGGCACATCTCTTTTTGGTTGGTGTCTACCACGCATGTGCGTCTTGGCAGACTTCGAATTCTGCTGCCGTGCCATCAAGAATATCTTTCACATTTTTTTCACTTAAAAACGCCCAATTTGATGTCAAAAGCAGAGTTGCCCACGTGTGATATTCTTGATGGCGGGCAAAACAAAATTCAACAATGTTAAAGATCTTACCAAAGTAATGATAGTACAGAAACCTCTGTGAACATGTTTAGAAAAATGTATTATGTAAGGCGTAGTAGCTTTATTTATAATATTGTAAAGTAAGTTAAATATGTGGTAAATGTTCTTATCTATTGCAAGGAATGTTTAGAACATTATTTTAGTACATTTAAAAACTGTTTATTAACAATATTTTGAATTGTATTGTTAATAAAGACGTGTACATAATGATATATATATTATGTACCTATATGAAACATAACGTTGAAAGTCCCTACTACTGAGGGGATGTGATGTCCTCTAGCTCGCTGTATGCGTGCTAATACTAGGTATGTATGTATATTATCCTTTGAGAGTAGTAATTTAAATAGGTATTAATAAAATTGTATTATAGCATCACGACTGTCGTACCTGAAGGCTCCGACAGAGATTTACCACGTTTCACTAGTATGTTTTAGGTTTTATGTAATAAAGGGCGAGTCTATTACCATCAACCGGTCACGAATACAAACTATACAGATACAGAGAATTTCATAAAAAAATCCACTCACAACTCAACAGTCGCATATATGAACACTACATCAACTGTGCTGCCATATTGATGACAAAATCGATTCAACTCTATAGAGACTGGGCTCAAATTAATATTAAATTCAAAAAAAGAATGTTCTTTAAATTGGCAAAAAGATCTTAATAGTTAATAATGTTATATTAAGTTTTTTCGCCAATGTTTCGTCTTTTTGTAAAAAAATGCACAAGAGTTAGTTAATTATTAGTGATCTGTCCGTGTTGCGAGTTCGAAATTCAGATTGGAATATGTTCGCAACATCCACTGTTGCGAACATATTCCAATGTAGTTGTTGTTTCGGTACCAAGACTTTCGTTTTAGCATACCTACCATTCAAAAAGTATTTCTAATCAGCATGTTCGCGACAACGTCATTAGAAATAACGGTTTTTGATTTAATGTGTTTTCGAACTGACTTACCACTCATCAATGTTTTTGAAATAGCATGCTTCGCAATAACATAATTCGAATCTTCATATCACTCCCGTTTACAGATTATTATGCCTACTGTGTACAGATAAATCAACATTTTCAACCAAAAAGTAGTCGATATTTATGGCGATGATAATATGGTGACCAATTACGGCTATCCTTGAATTTGGTTAAATAATATTTTAGTGGAACGTACGTAAAGAAAAATTTACGGCAATTGTTTTTGTGTTTTACATAATTTACATTGCATTTACATACAAATATTTTAGAGCGCATATATAAGACATAATAGCAGTATTTCTATAGAAGCATTAGCTTAGACTTACACAGACTTATTACGTGTAATGAAACCAATAGAGTTTGTCGACTTTTATTCTCTTCGAAATTTTAACTTTTACGGGACAGTCAGATCTAATAATATAGGAGGTGTTTTTTTTTATTTCTCATCCAGGACTGTAAATAGACTTCTATCCCATATTCAGCTATAAAATGTGAATGCATCTTCTCTACTATAGTCCCTACACATTCTTTAAGTCCTGGGTTCATCAAAAGGCGTCCTACGTTGTCTATTCGCAACAAATTATTTGATGTAGGTATATCATTATGTACGCCGATTGACCGCACAGACCGAAATAAAATAAATATAATCATTTATTTGTCTTCTGACGTCATAGAAAATGCAATAATTGCTTCTAAATTTAAATTCAGCATCTTTTGGCGTCATTCATGCAAAAATGAGTCAGTAAGGAAAATTTTATGAACACACATAACATACCCAATTATGGGCAAATACAAGTTAGCAATGTCCGACGAATATCCTTGTGTAGCCAATTAGCCATACTGAACGATTCTTGCCATTCAGTGCATTTAGTGAACTAGGAACGAACTAAACACATATCAGTAGGTATATTGAAAAAGGAATTTAGGTTAGTTATGCATAATACTATAAATAGTATACCTAATAATTTTACGTTTTTTTTTATGTATAACATTGTAATTTGTGCCTAGTGTACAAGTTACTGTCGATCTATACATTTGACGACTCGTTTAGCCCAGTGGGTCCCGGGTTTGAATCCCGGTAGGGGCAAATGTTGGTGTCATCAAATCAAATCAAATATTTATTTTGTTAAACATAGGTGTATACAGGTAGAACATTGTTAGAACAATTATAAATGGCTCACTATATTTTGCCAACATGGCGTACATTTAGGTAGACATCAAATCAAGACAATCACAAGGGTTAGAGTTAAAACATGTCAATATAATGTATTAGGTATTATTATGATAAGATTAACGTCAATAAGAGACTATAAGTAAATAAGTCGGATCTTCATACTATAAAAATATAATATATTTATTTATACTTTTGGATACACCTAAATCATCCAATATGGTTTGAGCTCAAACGAAATATATAAGCAGGCATTGTACATCTTGCGTGTTCAAAGTATTTTACTTTACTTATAATTTCAACCGTATCCCTATAACTACTTAGATTATCCTGTTGTCCTCGTCTGACTTATTTGAGGCCAGTGCATAATGTCTTTGTTTTTAATAAAGTTAGTTGTCACTGAATTCTTCACACAATGCATTCATCTATTCGCTCCAATAGAACATTCTCATCCTTATTGTCTGCGGTACAGTCCCATTGGTACTGAAAAAACCGGTACTTTACTCTATAGAAATATACTTACATGTACCTACGTAAGTAACTTACGAGTAATTCCCCGAAAAACAATATCTGATTCACAAAGAGCGTACATAAAATATGAGAGCGTCCCTGTACCTACTTGTCTCACTCTATATTACACGTAATAGTTTTACAACATGATTCGAGTATATTATATATAAAAGCAATCTCCGGGGATCATAGGTCGAGTGGCTATTATGATACGCGGCATATTTTCAACAATATATATTGCTGTAATCTGAGTACCCCGCCCGTATTTCATGTTTATCGAAAGTTTTGGCGACCCGATTGGGCCCACGTGGAGCCAAACGATGGGTTACATCAAACCTTCTGTTTCAGTATTTGTTATTATCAAACTGCATAGACCAGTTATGTATGTCTCGAAATACCTGGATGTTTGACTTGGACCTAAAGAGCTGCAATTAAAAACAAATGCGAATGATTTTTATGTGAATTGACGTGAAGCAAAAATCAAACCATATACACATTTTATTTATTGTATTAGTTACCAGAGTAGGTATTTCAGATAGTTTTTAGATACCATTACGAGTTATGTCAGTTTTTTTTTCAATATTGCAAGAATTATTAAGCAGAATGTTTTATTTTTCCTTGAAATATAATATGGTACATTAGCCTTGTGGCGAGCTACAAATTGGCAGTTGACACATGGGAATTTAAGGTCAAGCGCATTAGCATAGAATTAGGTTGCACCTACTAATAGAAATACTAGACAAATACATTAATGACTTTATTGTTTTTTCAACATAAATTTTATTGGTAACGTCATAATATGTGTTGCCATAATTCTAAGTAGTAAATGTATGGCACTCGGGGATGTCCTTCGGGGAATTCAACTTGATAATACGGGTATTACATCATTCTTATGTTCATTCTTTGAAATATTTTGAGATCTTTACTCATAAATACAAATGAAACGTTTCATGACATACTTAAGAGGTATCACTTTTGTTGAAAGTTGCT
Organism: Craniophora ligustri; assembly: GCA_905163465.1. Classification (NCBI taxonomy): domain Eukaryota; kingdom Metazoa; phylum Arthropoda; class Insecta; order Lepidoptera; family Noctuidae; genus Craniophora; species Craniophora ligustri. The sequence continues at coordinate 8,823,410 of LR990972.1, forward strand.
TAAAATGATGTACGCACATCATTTAAAGTGTAGTTTTAGTTATCATTTCAACGAATGAACGACAATCTGAAAAAAATCTGGTCACGGGCCGATTCGTCTCGTCAGTCGGCCCGTGACCATGGATGCCGTAAAGGATCCGAAACGTCGGGTTAAAATAATATCAATATACCGCGATAAAATCCTTAAAATGTAGTTTTATTTCAATACATTATAAATGGTTTTGTTTATACTGATTTAGGATTATCCAGTCTGATATGTCCTTTTTTTTCAGATTGTAGTTCATTCGTTGAAATAATAACTAAAACTACACTTTAAACATGTATAGGACGATTTCCATGGTATATAACGGAAAGATAATTTATAAATACTATTTATGGCTAAATACTCACGATGCCTACATCATTTTAAGCAACTTTCAACGAAAATGCTACCGCGATAAAACCATTAAAAAGTAGTTTTATTTCAATGTCTAATATTCGCGTAAGTTAAAGAAATTAATACATTTATAATCTAGTTAATATCATAATTAAATAAATAATCAAATTTAAATAGCCATAACTTAACAATTCAATTAGTTGTAATGTAATAGGTAGGTACAGTCGTATATACTTATAAAGGTAATTTATTTATTATAATATTACATGCCATAGTTATATCAGCGACAATTAGGTCGCGTGGCAAAGAGGTACCTACATAATTATTGTAGGTAATTATCTGTTCTTACAGTATTTATTTATATAAAGCCGGAATTTTCTTATACATTGTTAAAGAGGACTTCACTGAATAAAACGTTGAGTGGCGGTGTTGTCCTAAATCTCTTTGTCAGTAGCGCAATACACTTGCATCACAAACATTGACGTTCTGCAGTGCCGTCACGTTCTTTTTGATTTACAGTTCAATTTGTTCCAGTATTTTTGCCTTTAAAATGTTGGAGCAGTTTTTTTAGGATTTTTAGCCGATCAATATACAAAAAGTATACATATACACGGTAGTTTTGTAGTAATATGTAAAAGCTGTAAATAGGCGTGAGCTGTGACAGTCTAGTGGACTCTAGTGGTGTGGCCAGTGGACAGTGAAATCAAAGATCCTCAATTGGAACCCAAGGCTTTCAAAGTTACATGCGTATTTATCACATGCTCAAACGGTGAAGAAAAACGAAATCGATTGTCTCGATTGTACCTATGTATATGAAGGCTGCCAACCGCACTATAACTTAATCTCTCTCACTAATAAGCCAGCCAGCCCAGAAGTGGGACAATAGTTTGGTTGATGATGATGAATACGTAAAAACATAGTTATCATTATATCAAAATGAGAAGAATCGGGGGAATTATACATAAAACAAAACCGTGCATTCGCTACGCTAAGTCATTTTCTATATCACTGCCATTTGGTAACGTGTCCCGCAGTAGATTACCACGTTGAATATAAATAACAATTACATATTTTATGTCGCTAGAACATTTTAAGTGACTTTTTATAAATCTCGTCAGATTATTTAATCGACGAAAAAAAACGGAGAAGGTTCTCAAGTCAACGTGTATATTTTTTATGCATAACCACGAATAACTTTTTACATAGTAGTTCGATTATGATAATTATTTTTTTATTGAAAACAGTACACTCCGAAGTTGGTCCCATATAAATAAAAAAAATATCTACTGTAAGGGAGGGAAAATAGAGGATTTTTTTGTTCATTTACAGATTTTAATGCTGAATTGTATATTGTAAGGTAGATAGAAATTTTAAAAGTAACCAAACATTAAGCATGTAGTATTTATTTAGTACATTATAGACACAAAAAACTTAAAAAAAAATAATTAAACCTCTGATGAACTGAAAAGTCAAAAATAAAGGCAACTAGTACATATATAACTATTTTTTTTGGCTTTACATTTCTTTCGGTGGTTTACTATTTGTTAAAAAGTTTGATATAATATGGTGATAACATAATATGGTAAATCTATTCGATGAATACCCGTGGGCAATGAACCCATGTTGGTCACGTGTGAACAGTATAACACCGTAGTAACTCTATATAATAAGGATTATATTGTATTATAACTGGTTCGTTGGTCTAGTGGTCGTACAGTGCGACTGCCAAGCAAGAGGTCTTGGGTTTGATTCCCAAGCCCAAGCAAGCCCTCGAGCAAAGTGTTATTGGATTTTTCTATGAAATTCTCAGTAGCAGCTCGCAGTTTGCATTCGTGCTCGGTTAATGGCAATAGGCTCGCCCCCTATTACATGGGACCTAAAACATTCCAGCGAAGCGTGGGTGTACATTAGTACACCTCTGTCTAACCCTTCGGGGAAGACAGGTGTAATAGTATGTATGTATTATTGATGATTCATAAGGTAAAACACATGTTTTATTACTTATGGTCTATGTCTGGTAGTCGAAGTCTATCTATTATGGGTTTCAGTAGATATTATGATGATGATTATAAAGTATATGCATAAACTAGATAAATTATTGTAACGCAATTATAAGTATAAACAACAAACAATCTCACTAAAAAACCTCATTTGGTAATTCCCATTTGCTCCATGCATAGGAAACTATTATAATTGTTATATATTTACTGACAAATGAATAGATATTTCCTGAATTAATTTAACTTAAACTAAGGAAAACTATGCAGTAAATAATACCTATGTTTATCAAAGTAAATGCACATTTGCCGTTATGTTGTTTATTTTCGCACATTATAAGTTTAATAATGTACCTATTATAAATATGTGTGTCTTTACTAATAGTGATGCATTTCCATACTTTATAATTCATACATTCGCAGTTTTTTAGGAACCAATTGTGAAATCTGGAACCCTCATGAAAAAGTATATACACTGCTAATTGAAATGATTCAAAAGTCGTTTGTGATACTATCCGTATATGTACACCATTTGTACTCGGTAGGGTAACATATCAAAGTTTAAAAGTTAAAAGGAATCTGCCACTGGTTAAATACTTTATTCGTTTAATTCGTGGTGCCCTATTCAATTTATCATTATTAGAGCATATCCCTTTTAATGTTCCGCTACCTGCAAGACAAATGTTACGTCCCCGCCTGCGTCCGCTATTCTTGATCCCTCAATCCAGTACCGTCACATATAAAACCAGTCCGTTGTGCCTAGCCCTCACACATATCAATAATATATTACAATACGACGAATCTCTTGATGTCTTTGCCAGCACCGAACTGAGATTCCTGAATACCGCAAACCGCTATCTGGAGTCCATTGTCACTCCTAGCACTATACTGATTACCTAAGATTATGTTACATTATATAATTTCAATATTCAATATTTTTTTTGTACATTGGTATTTTCATTACTGTCTGTCATACCCAATACTACTACAAATGTTATGTGACCTATACCTTATATGTTTAGTTTACTGTTAATATAAGTTGGTTAATAAATAAATAAATAAATGCATTTACTGTCTATAGATAACGATGTTTTTTTGACAGTTTGAGCATGTGATAAATTCAGCGGTGATCATTCAGAAAAGTCAATGATAACTATAACGACATTAACGAAGTAAGTAGCTTAGTAGATGAGAGACTGACTGATGGCAGACTGTTTACCAAAAGGAGGTGAGGTAGGCGGTGTACTTTCGAACACAAATTTAATCAGTCACAGTTTAATCATTGCATGTTAAAAAAAATAGTATTTTTGTTGTTATCTCTCTCGCATTTATTTGAAAACATCTAGGCAGATAAACGATTTAAATTAAAATCATTAGGTACCTGCCAATGCGCAGCAAGTACAATAATTTCTCTATATGAAGTTATGGTTAAGCTGCTTTTGGTATCTAACCATATTATGATATTTTATTGTTGGCTAATTAATGACTACCTACTTACAATATCACAAACGGTGGTTATTTTACCATTTTAACATAAATGTAAAGTTTATTTGCATGCTTTATGTGAGCAGAATATGTTATTGTTTCATTACCACTAATTTTATATCTGGTACCACCTGTATTCTGCACAAATAAATGATTTCATTTCATTTCATCACATACTCTAACAATATTCAATTTTATGTAGCCATCAAAAATAATGCTGCCACCTACTTAAAATTAAGGATTTGGCTATCACACATCTTTTGGTAATCATTGTTTTCGTGTACCTAATAATTATAATATATCGACATATAAGGATGCATAAAATAATTACAATGTGTTTGTTATTAAGGAGCGTATTTATCTTGAATGATTCATATAACCTCTATTCCTGGAAATAATATTTATGCATAATATAGGGAAACTGTCTCATCAAGTAACAGTAAGTATATAAAGTCCCGCATGAACGGGATCGGCCTCACTCCACATTGGGCAAGCAATTGTTCAACACATTAATAAATACAGTCATGTATTCAAATATGTGTTTGAAGGTTGCTCTATGCCTAGTGCTGATCGTCAGCATCGACGGTTTCGTGTTGAAACATCATCCTCATCGTCAAGTGACTCAATTACTGGAAGTCATGCCTTTGGAAGTACCAGTCGGGAGCCAGGAAGAGAAGCATCCAATTTCTACCATGAAGATTGATATCGAGGAAAAGGACAAGAAAGTGATGACTGAGGCCGAAGCTCCATTAGGGGTGCCTGGACATCCTCGTGTGTTAACAGTAGTGCCACTCTTAGAGACGCAACATCTTCACAGCGAACATCCAGTGCCGTCTTTGGAGAACCGAAACGGTATTCGTGTAGGAGCGTGTCCATTAGACACAGTGAGTCGAGGTGGATACTGTATCCGTACCGACGATGCGTAAGCGGCTAAACACTCATCAATACTCTTTTCAAATGATGTGATAATTATATCTGCTTCCACTGTGATTTATTTTTGAATATTATACTTTTAGACCAAATAACTATTTTTATTTTGTGTTAACCCATGAACAGGCGATAATGTATGCGGTAATTTATATTGTGTGTGTTCAAGTTATACGTTTTCTTTTGTTAGGTTATATCTTTTGTTAAAGGACTTACAGAAAATATTAACTAAAATAAGGCTATCACCTAGATACCTTGATGGTATTGTCGAAGTTTTAACGTAGCTTCAAAAGGCTGAACAAAGTCAGCTATGACTTCTGTGCCACTTGCAGCTTCCCTTTAGTCTTCTCTAGGTCACTTAGTGAGCAGCAACAAACCCCCAGTTCTGTTGCTTCACATTGTTATTTCAGTGTTGTTAACCAGGCGAGAAACTTCGAGCTACTTATAAGAATTTCATGAAAATGCATACGCACTAGTGACTACTAAGACCATTAGGGTGGCCAATATTATCGTTGTTGTGAAAGACAAAATGTAGTGATCTCTCATCAGAAACGCTATCTGGAAACAAACACTGACTACCTAGATAAAAGTTTTGCTTGCAAAATGCAAACAAATGACCTTCATATATATGTATATACATAATATGTATAACTGTCATTTGTAATTTGCAAAGACTAAACAGTTCAGTGACTTTCTCTACTTGGTTTGTGAACATTATTCTTTTTGTTTAGTCACCATTTAGCGAGCTACAGTTAATATAATTACTAATATTTATTGACAAGAGCATGATTAATATTTATTGAAAAGATGATTCAGATTTAATGTACAGAAATAATAAGGTAGGTATTTCCATGCACTTATTAATTGGTTCAATACTGTTTGCCGATTAAACAACATTCTTGGTAGGAACATTATTGCTTGCGAAACTATGAGGTAATTTGTATTACGTTCTTTAAAGGAAAATCCCGTCTTGTATATTTTGATGTAATGGTAACAATAAAAATGAAGAAGACATATTAAATATGAATCGCAAATACACTTCTAAGGCGAGTAAGTAGTATGTAGATGGCGCAAATACTCTTCTTCGTTTTTAGATAGCTGTGAAAGTGATTAAGTAAATAAGTATAGTTAGTTTTTCCTTAAATATTATATTCATTCCCCGTATTTATGTATCTGCCTACTGCAAGACTCCGCAAGTCATCATTCTACTCGTCCGCTAACAAGCGTAATAAACTGCACTTGTCTAACCGCGGAAAAAGATAAGATTCGTCTGGACTTTTTGGGACTTTACAGATGACGCATACATTATTTCCCGGTCAGGGGAAGTATTCTTGAGGCACCAGTTCTGTGATGAGTAGTACTACATTATTCTACTACTCCAATTGTGGCCAGATTTTGATAGGTACGCTCAAACAAGCCACATTGCGCGCCACGGCAGAACATAATGACGTGGCGCGCAATGTTAGTATTCAAAAATATATCTGAATAAGCTGGAAATTATAAATTATATACCAATTAGGTTATTAGATTTGTTTTACTTAAATTATATTACAAAGTCTTCCTCTTTTAGTGTCCGTAAATGCGACGGCTGAACAAGAGGTACCTATTGGGTTCGACTCCCAGGTGGAGCAAAGTGTTATTGGGTTTTTCTATGAAATTCTCAGTAGTCGAAGTTTTGATTCGTGCTTGTTTGATGGCAATAGGCTTGTACCCCATAACATGGGACCTAAAACATACCAGCAAAACGTGGAAGTACATTAATACACCTCTGCCTATTCTATTAGGAAAGACAGGCGTGGTAGTATAGTATGTTATATATTGTAAATATTTTAAATTGTTCTTGCGATTTATTTACTTTTTTTATATTGTATGAAAGGCTATAAAATTACAATCATGGTCTCCAACCTACGTCTATATAATTGCATGGCCATCCAAAGGTTAGCAGAATTACTATGTAAATAATATACCTAATTTACATATAATTCAATAAGATCTATTGTAATGGTTTTGTTTAGTTTAGAGGTATAGAAACGCAGTTTTGCTAATTAAATTAAATTATAAGATTGATATTGTTGCGCATACTGACTCAACTCTTAGTTGATATTGATATACAATATCCGGATTTAAAGTGCAAACCCCTAGGCATTCACACTTCTTCTGGTTGGTATATTTTAAAGACGCTAATCCTAGAGGTTAATTTAACAAGACTGAAAAGTATTATAAGATAGCCATGCAATCTAAATGGGTAATGAAATGATGATCGTCAACGGGGCGTCGAAAGTTCTAGAACAACCTAAGTTGTTCATGCGAATCAATTGTAGTAATAATAATAAGAGATTTTAGAGAGATGTTTTAAAAGAGGAGAAAAAGAGTCTGACTGGGGTAGTTCCACCGCCTTACAGGAGACCGCTGTGAAAAAACCGTAGTTTTTTTCTGCGAGTGAGGTTACCAGAGTTCGTTAGGGGAGTGAGTGAGTATTTTGACAGCATGGGAATTTCATTTGCTGTCATTTTAGTAACGTATTTTATGAAACCTAATCGATTTTTTTCGTTTAACGGTAGCGATGCTTGGGGGAGACCTATGTTCGGAAGTGGACGTCTAACTGAAATGATGAAATGGTTTCTATAGGGTCGGCAAAGCGCAAGGGACACTTGGTGTTACAAACGTTTATGAACTGCTGTAACTGCTTACCATCGGGCGGGACGTTATTTATTTGTTTTCCACCTACCTATGCAGTATAAAAAATGCCGAAGTAAGTATGTTAAATGAATTTTGTACGTGAAACATGCGAAAGAAAGTTAAGTATAGCTTTGCAGTCCTACCGATATCCTAAAGATAAATTTACTGTCATGCATATGACTGCTCCTAATATTGTCATAGCTAGCACGCTAACTGGCCCTGATCGATTTCTTTGTAATAAGAGTAGTTTTAGTTTTCAAGATAACCAGATCAAAGCTTTTAAAAATCCACCAAATGACTGATTTCTTACACTTACAAGACTAGACGTTGAAATAAAATTACTTTTTACGAATTTAACAGTTTTCATGATCACGGGCATATGAGAGGCTACACGTGGCGGAAAATGATAAAAGGATGCCAAACGATGGAATATCAATATACCGCGATAAAATCCGTAACAAGTAGTTTTATTTCGACACAAAAGAAGTTCCAATATAATGACAAATCTGCTCGTTGTGTGACGTATGTAAGTGATGCTCTATGCGTAATAGAGGGAAACCTAAATGTAAGTAGGTACTTATCCTATAGGACTTACATTTACGTTTTCCTATATTCTTAGGTCATAGAACAATATATAAAGTCCCCTTTGTCGAAGTCAGTTACACTCCACATCGGGCCAGCGGTCATTAAACACATTAATAAATACAGTTATGTATTCGAATATGTGTGTGAAGATTGCTCTGTGCCTGGCACTGATCATCAGCATCGAGGCTTCTGTATTAAGGCATTTTGAAGTGCCTCTGTCACCAGAAGGCATGACCGTGGAAATTAGAGTGAGAAACAAGGGAGACAAGCATCCAGTATCTACTATGAAGATGGACATCGACGAGAAGCACAAACAAGTGGTTATGTCTTTGGCTGAAGCCCCATCAGGGGTGTCGAAGCATAATAGTGAGTCAGTGGTAGTGCCAACAATGGAAAACCGAGCCGGGATCGTGGTCGGTAGCTGTGCGGTGGGATTTACTCCTCGCGGTGGTTTTTGCTTCCCCGACGATGACTACTGAAGAAAGCGACCATTTTACATAATGCGAAATTAATTTCGTGCTCGTTGGAAAAATAAAATTGATTGTTTTTTTAATTGTGGTTTTCTTTGATATTATTAGATTGGAACAAAGGCACCAACGGTAGGTTGGACGGAGGCCATGTTCCTTTAAAGTTATTCCATTGCTTTAACCGGCCTATGTTTAATTAATTAATTTAATAGCATTTACAGTCGTTAAGGTTCACGCCCTTGGTTCGATCCCCAGGACTAGTCAACTTAGATATCGATTTTAAAAACAATTACAAATATAATTCAAATTTGTCATCTACAAGCTATTCGTTCTATTTTACATACTCATATGTATAAATACATAATAAATATGCCCGGTTATATTGCTTAAAAAACTGTTACCTAAGTCATGACTGTTATCAAATTAATAGTATCCCTAATTGTTAAAATCAATGCGCAGTAAAGTTTGATTTGTATTTGAAATTCTATAGCTTACAGATAAAAAAAGTTTCACTGAATAAGTTTCTGCGCTCGCGTGTCTTTGTAGAGATATCAAATCTAGTCAAATAATATTTTCCACTATTCGATACACTATGACAGATGACTACTTCGTTGGTCTAGTGGTCGTACAGTGCGACTGCTGAGCAAGAAGTCTTGGGTTCGATTCCCAGGTCGAGCAAAGTGTTATTGGGGTTTTCTATAAAATTTTCAGTAGCAGCTCGGAATTTGGATTCGTGCCCGGTTAATGGGACTTAAAACAATATTTCAGGGACGACAGGCGTGATACACATATGTCGTCACGCTATGTAAGCGTTTTATGGCTTAGGAAGCAAATACCTACATAAGGTTTAATTTATGTATAAATTTGGAAAGAAGTGACGATTACACTGAACAAACTAAAACATTTGTATGAATTAAAAAACAAAACATACATAGATAGATTATCCCATTGGGGTACTTTTACTTCTTCTACATCTCTGTCATACATGCGCGCCAGTTGAGACTACTATGCACCGCACTACTAGATATAATATGTAGATGCTGCAAAACAATAATATTCCCAAATACATAAAATATTAAAAAAGAAACAACAAATAAATCATCTAGGAAAGACGAACTCCAGAATTCTATTGGCATAGTTAATGCAAAATATGATATAACTAAATAAATATAAGGCTGTGGTAACCTGGTGACCAGTGGACTGAGATGTCAAAGGTCTCGAGTTCGAACTCAAGGCACGCACCACTGACTTTTCGGAAGTTATATGCGTATTTATTACAAGCTCAAACAGTGAAGGAAAACATCGTGAGGAAACCTGCATGCTTGAGTGATTTGTCTCGATGGCATGTGAAGTCTGCCAACCCGCAGCAGGCTAGCGTGGTGGGCTATATAGCCTAATACCTCTCAAATAAGAGGAGACCCGTACCCAGCAGTGAGACGTTAATGGGTTGATGATGATGAAATTAATATAATATACAGGTAACTTCGAAAAGTCAGTGGTGCGTTTCTTGGAATTCACCCCAAACTTTTATGTCGGTCAAACACTTTTAGGCATTCACAGTACCAATAATAATGTATAACACCGCAATTAAAAAGTACGTGTATACTTTATTTTACATAATTTTCAGTCGGTAGGCAAAAACTTAATATCTTAAACTGTGTGAGAAGGCAGTTTAGCATGACGGCAACAAAAGGGCAAATTCCCATATTTATTATATACAGGTCAAACGTCATAGTTCGCTGAGTCAAGTAACGAGTAGTTAGAATAGGCCTATGGACCATTACACAAGTGCATTGCCATACATATCGCGAATGTTTAGCATCGGTTTTCCCCATTTGTCCGTACGTTGTTTCATCGTCTGTATAGGAAACACGGGACCGTTCACACATTTTCCTATTAGGTACTTAAGAGGTACCTACTTAATTTATACATTAATATATCACGTACATCTAATTAATTATTATTCAATGCACGAATTATTTACGACACGTGTTGTGTTTTTGAAGTTACCTGCGTATTTATCGTATGACCAAACGGTGAAGGAAAACTTTGTGAGAAAGCCTGCATGCCTGAAAGATTTTCTCAATGCCAGGTCCGGGTGTGAAGTCTAGCCGCACTTGGTGAACCGTCCTTATCAAATGAGAGGAGACCCATGCCCGGTAGTGGGACAGTAAGTGGGTTGATGATGAAACGGCTATAGCTCCTAACCTTGGATCATGGATCGGTTTGATCTCCGCTTGAAACTATTATTCGTATGGCCAACATGTCGTTGTTTCGGATGAATGCAAGTGAATCTGAAAATGGAGCTCCATTATTTGTAATTGTAAGGCTTATTTTTGGGCTTATTTTGATACCTCAAAGTCTTACAAGAAACCTTTAGGTCCCGTGTTATATTGTGTGTAGTATGTACCATTTACTAGATAAATTCGAAATAAGGTATTGGCGTTTCACAAATTTACGTTCTTATTCCCTTAAAAAGATAAATTAAAGCTATAATAAAAATAGTTTATTGCATAAACTTGTACAACTTATACAGTAAATCTTACATGGAGTAGGTATACCACGTAGGTAGTACGTTTACGTAAAGCTATGCCAAGTTATAAAAAAATTAAGACTCAAGAATTTAATTGCTTAGGAGGGGGTATCCCGTAAAAATGTAATTATACTAACAGATATCGGAGTTAGTATGACGTTGTAAGCCTATGACATCACGTAACAATAGCGTTGTTCCAGTTTAGGGAATGAATTAGTAATGCCAACTTATAGCTTAGCAATTTATTGAAATATTGTATTCTTATTTTTACTGATGCTTTACTCTACTCTACAAAAATCCTATTAAGGTTTTTTTAAGTTCTTTTTTGATCCTGATATAAGGAGAACTTGTTAGATATTATACATATTATAGTGTTGATAAAACTTTTTTTTATTGCACCCATAAAAGCGCAAAAAGCTACAAGAATATTTTATTACATTTAAATATTTTCCTGTGATGTTACGTAATGGCTTATTAGATCTATGCTTATGAGTTTGCGTTCTCTAACGGTGGGTTTACATTCCATTTTTAGTCGTATACCTTATAGCCCAGTCGCTTCGTGATCGGCTCCATCGGATAACGAGTCTCGGATGTGAATCCCATTCTGAATCATATTTGCATTAAATTTGCTTGTAACGCTTTAATGTAATAAAGATATAAAATTATTCAGCTAATGTATTATTTTACGAGAGATGGAAGGACAAATGCGTGTGTATATATGTATACATATAAATTAGATAGTTCTGATGCATGTGCAACGTTATCGTCGCACATGCACATGAATAAAACTGAGTCACAAACTGACTCGATTGCAATATTTGCTGTGCATTTAAAGGTGAATGTTGCATTAGTAACCAATCGATAAGATATACTTATATCTTATTTATATACCCATCTATTATAGAGGTATTTTTATTTTAGGCTGTTTTACGCTACTGTCCTAATTATATACTAGTTATTAAATAATAGTAACCGTATATAGACAATACCAATATAATGTTGTGGTTTTCGAGTAGGTAGCACTGCGATACCGAGTTTATATGGGGGAGTACATATAGGAATATGGTATTTCTATGAATAATATGTATAGTTATACTTAGAACAAAAGCTATGGAGTAATGCAGTGTATCGTAGCCATCTAGTATCCGTAACACAAGTCTTGTTACTTTGATCGGAACTAGGTGGAGCTGTGTACGGATATATTTTTATTAGCAAATAACGTTAATCTGCCGGTAACCTGTTACGGAGTGTGACGTGTGAGAGTAACGTATCCCGTTACGTTACATCACGTGAGACTTAACATCTGACGTTTCAGGGTGGGATTGCGTGATTTCCCAAACCCCGTAAACAGACAGCAATATTCTTGATTCACGCCATTGTTTAATGAAAAAAATTTTACCTGTGAATAAATGGTACATTAACAATATTAACATACCTGGAACTCGATCATACAATATTGCATTCGCAATAGTGACGTTTGTAAATAATATTTAATATTGTATCGAAATTTTGGTGTGTTTGAATGGCTATTGTTCGAAATTCACAGTGTTCAATATTACTCTCAAATATTACTCTTACTATTGTTTTTACATTTCAATAACTACGCAATGCAATTATTTTTTGTAGTGTTCCGTTACACAATTCATAAAACCATGATATTGCTCTTAAAATATGGTTGTTTCGGTTGTTTTTTATTGAGATGGATAAGAAGAGTAAGAAGTAAAAAATCTTGTAAAATTTAATTACATATTTTAGAATCTAGTTTACAACATGTATCAAAATTATCCAAGTGAGGCGTAGGTTTCCTCTTAGGTAGAGACTTTGGATTCGCAGATTTCAGATGCAATGTCATCAAAAAACCCCTCAGGGTTCTGTAGTAACATCGTGTAGTAACCTCAGCTGTAGGTTATCACACGTTTCCTTCACAGTGTCACCGAGGGGTAAATTATTGGTTGCCATGTCACATTACATAGAACGTTACTGCTTTCATGCTCTTACAAATAAATACAGATTATTGCATTTCATTATTTTGATTTTCTTTCGCTTGAATAAGGAATTCTGAGAAAGATTTAAAGGCAATTTAATTCCTCAGCAGACGTCTGCTGTGTTCGATGTTCATAACGGGCAGTGTTATTTTTCCAATCTTAGCAGTCGCTAGGCAATGGCAAAATGTCACCCCTTACTCATATCACGAATTGTAAGGAGTGCATTCATCAGAGCAGTTCCACCTAAACCTTCGTGAAAACAGACATGATGCTATGTATTTCCAAAATAATTATGTAAGTAGGTACTTTGGCATGTTTCAGTCATCACCTGTAGCTTTTAAGTACAGTGACGTGTTTTACAGTGATACCAAAGGATATATAATATGATAAACAAATTTAGTTAGTTAACATGTGTGTATTACTGATACAAAATTGTATCAGTATTCGGGGAAATATTTTAAATTCACATGAAGTTTACATTAGAAACGTTTTCTTAAAATCCATTGCGATCAATTAATTCATTTCAATAATAAAAGCAGTATGAAAGGGGTTTTCCCTATTCTAAGAAGGTCTACTTAGATACTACTACTGAGTGTGTGTCACTCTTGAGGGTTCCGTGTTGAAAAGCATGAAACTTTGCCGTCTGAGTGCCCAAAATGTTATTGCAATAATTTATAAATGTGAAAGTTTGTATGTTTTGGATGGTTATTACAGCTTAAAGAATTAGGTTTAAATTTGAGACGCAAATTTGTTACTTTATTAACTGAACGATAACATAGGTTACTCTACTTTTCGTGTTTATTTAATCTATCTATTCATTGCTTTACCAGCCGCGAGACTAAGCGGACGCGTTCTAGTATTCGCTATAATGATATATCTCTAAACAAGTACAATAAATATTTTTTGCGACGTCAGTCGAAAAAGTGTGTCGCGTGTGACTTGTAGGTTGCAACTAACTAAGTTACCTACTTACTAATATTGTGCAAAATGTATTAACCATTGTATAGACAATAAATAAAGTGTTTCGGCTATGTCTAACCCAGATTTCAGCCCGTTTGGACGTAGCCAGTTAGTACGGCGAAGCCCTCCGCCGACGCCTACCAGACCATTACCCCCGAGTGCCCGAAATGTACCTGAATCCACGGTCAGCGATTTACCATCTGAAGTTATTCCTACGCCGGAGATCCAGAAATGGATGGGATCGATAGATGGCATTCTGAACGATATCTGCACTATTGTCGCTGAAGGGAAAATGAACTCAGAACAGAAGCTCCGCGTGTCCAATCTTTGCCGGAAAGTTTCAAATGGCACATCACAGATGGCAGTTCTATACCAGGCGCTAAAACAAAAAACTATCCAGGCCCACAGCACGATTCAGCACCTACAGAGTCAGCAGAACGTTGCTACTTCAATACAGCAGTTCAAAGAAGTTGTTGAAACACAACTAGCTCCCACAGAAAAAACTTCTTACGCTACCATGGTGAAGAAAGGAGCAGACAATTTTGTGCGTCCTGCAAATTTAAGTTCTGTCGCCATATATCCCAGCGATAAGACCAAAACCAGCGACGACACTAAGTCTCTCGTCCAAAAGATCATCTCACCAGGAGAACTTAGGCTGCATGTCCGTGGCATGAGAAGAGTGAGAAATGGGGGCGTTCTAATCAGCACTGATTGTAAAGGCGACATAGACAAACTTAAAAATTCAGAGAAACTAGTTTCGTCGGGCCTCACAATAGAAGAACCTCCTAAACGCCGCCCTAGAGTAGCTATAATTGGTGTCCCTGTAGCCCTTACTGAAAAAGAGGTTTTTAATTGTATTTATGAACAAAACCTCTCTGACAAGTTGCCGAATACAAATCGAGAGTCATTTATGGAGAACATCAAGTTGAGCCATAAATCAGGCAAGAAAGACCTCTCTACCTGCAACTATATTGTACAAGTAACTGCTAGTATACGAAAGATGCTGATTCATCAAAGCCGAATTTTCATAAACTGGACATCATGCCCTGTGAGAGATTTCACTATAGTCACCAGGTGCTTCAATTGCCAACAGTTCGGTCATGCGGCCAAATTTTGCCGAGAATCAAGTCCTACATGCAACCACTGTGGGGAGTCTGGACACTCCTTCAAAGAATGCACTGCAGCATCTACTTCTCCGCAATGTGCGACATGCAAACGCTTTAAGAGGAAATGTGACCATCCAACAGGTGATGTAAGCTGTCCCGCGCGCATATATGCAGAGGCGAACTATATTAACTCCATAGATTATGAAGGGTCCTAAAGCTGACATTGAATACTTTAAGTAAATTAATCAACTTTGTGAAAATTCATCGCTTATTGATCATTAATTAACCTGTTTTACTAACTACAAATATAATATAAATAAATAAAATAAACCTAGAAAAAAAAAAAAAAAAATGTTTACGTAGCTTTATTAAAACTAACATGACTAATGTTGTAATTTGTAGTACACATGTACTTGTCCCACTTTATTATAAGCTGACCATTGAAATATCTGTGCATCACTGAATTTCCGTAAACACATCGATGGCAATTATTATGTATTGTTTATTTTATTTTATATTTTATTAATCATCGCATCGCATCGCATAGTTTAGTCTTATTTCATCTATAATAATAAAGAAGAAAATTGTTAATTTAAATTATAAGGAATAGTATTATATTGCTCATAATTAATTATCATGTAAAGTGATAGCCTGAGACACAGGTTTCTACTAACCTAGTTCAGGCAGGTCGCGACATATATCTAGAGTTACGAATATTGTTATCTTGTATGCACCTTTAAAATAAATAATTTAGTTTTTGTGATTATTAAGACACTAATATACGCTACCTTACTATTAAACATTATTGCTAAAGAAATGTACACCTTTTTTTTTTTTGTAAAAGAATTTAAATAAAGATTATTATTATTATTATTATTATTTATAATGTTTATACATATCAAGTTTTTTTGTCAATACAACATCTACCAAGGTGTCGTCACAACCAGATTAAAGATAGAACATTGGTATAGACTTAACAAATAATAAATATTATTTTTTATAGATAATGATAATTTACTTATCTAAGAATCTAAAAAGATCTCGCAAATAACTTTAGTACAATAAATATTTAGTGTTTAAAAAATTAAGAAATAAAATTAAATTCAAATATGTAGGAACTTTTTTATTATCTATTATAGGTCAACGTTTGACCACTATCTCACCTGATGGTACGTGACGATGTGGCCTAAGATGAAGCTCGCTTACCTAGAAGATACCTATTCACTCGTGAACTATTTATTGGTACGGAATTCTCGAATTAATTATTCTTCTCGCTCTCGGCCGGTTTTTTACAATACGTAGTCGACACTCGTCACCAAATGATTCACACAGCGTTTGTAGTATGCGTAATATAGGAAGCTCGTCTGCTTCAAAGTTACCACTATATAATCCGATGTAGACGCAGACACAATCATTCCTTACGTGGACGGCAGTCATTGAGCATCAAAAAGTCGAAACAAAAACAAATATGTACGTGAAGATCGCTCTATGCCTGGCCCTAGTCGCCTGTATCAACGGAAATGTGATCAAACAATACGAAGTGCCATTATCAGCAGATGGTCTAATTATGGAAATCAGTGTGAAAAATAAGGCGGCCCAACAATATCCAGTGTCTTCAATGAAGATTGACATCAATGAAAAGGATAAGAAGGTTGTGTTTTCTATGGAACGACCACAGTTTAATGTGCCTACAGAGATCACGCCGACTATCGAAAATCGTCACAGTATCCGCGTGGGAACCTGTCCCACAGGATACACGCGGCGAGGTGGATTCTGCTTCCCCGACGATGACTATTAAAAATTAATGATACCTTTATTATACTGTAGTAATGTGTTAACCTCTTTACAAGACTGTGAACAAATACATATGTGATTTTATTAATTTATTAAAAACTTTTTTTAAGTTATCAAGTTTTGTTTTTCTTGTCATGTCACGTGATTTTGTATTTTTTTTCAAGGAGGACAGTGCCCAGCAGTGTACAATGCACATGCACACCTCTTATTTTTTGGCATTTGTGGTAACATTTATACGACATCAAAAAAAAATCTAAGTTGCTTCAAAGATTTGTATAATGACGTGGCGTTTTCTTCGATAGAAATCGAGAAGTCTATGATACGTGGCTTTGGATCGCACTCAAGAACATATATTATGTTTATTTACATCGTAAAAGTTTTTTAATTTCAAATTTTAATAATCGTGTAAGTGTAAAATAACAAAATATCCAGTTTTAGTGAAATGACTGCAACTAAATACTTGAAGTAAATACTTTACGAGGTTAATCTCTTATTTATATCCAACGGCTTACCTTTATAGGCAAGTGTTGATTTTATGCAGATACATTATAAATTCATAGAATCATATTATGTAACAGTTAAACCGGATTGAGCTCGTTCATCAATTACAAACATATTGTTCTAAAGACTAACATTTATTAGTTTCTTAAATACTACTTACTATAAATGTCTAAATTCAATTGCAGTCTGCAGATATAATGCAGATAATCTCACTCGCATGTAATTTCCTTTAAACGGAGTACAAAGATTTTCTTATTTGTGTAAATGGTAGATAGAATGATAAATAATAAAATATCGCAACTGGAAAAGGTGACTGAAATATTTAACTTTTACTTACTTTTAAGAGTAATTTCAATACTCTTAAACCCATGTAGTTCCAACACCATCTAAATATTTACCTAAAATCCAGTGAGTTGTATTTCTGGCAAAAGTTTTAGTGGCCGTAAAGTGCAACTGCTGAGGAAGAGGTCTTGGGTTAGATTCCCAGGTCGAGCAAAGAGAAGGATCGAGGAAATTAATTGGATTTGGGCCCGGTTGATGCCAATAATACCGACCTAATAACCGACCGAATACCTATTAAATGGGACCTAAGACATACCGACGAAACGTGGGTCTACATTTAAGTAGGTACATCTTTGCTTTAGGGGACGACATGTTAAAATATAAATGTCAAGTAGGAGGCCCTTGACGTTTTGATAACCTTTGAAATTAGGTATTTGTACAAAACTGACACTAGCACAAACTGAAGACTCTGCTACCAAACATGCGATAATTTTTGACATACACTCGTCTCTTCCTAGCCTGCTAAAAGGAAGTTCGTCGAAAAATTCCAAACGAGTCACACCAAAAGGTTATTGAATTCTAATTACAATATTTCCGGGAATAAAATATACGCAGGGAAATACCAATATCTTGGACACAAAAAAAATATTAAATTATAATTCCAAAACAACAAAAACAACGACCTTGTGACTGACAGAACAAGTTTGAATTTTTCGGACATATCGATGGCGTACATAATTATGTCGATGTTATTTCGATAATTATGATAAGATAATTGAGGAGCAGTGGTAGCTTAGGGGTGTGAGCAGTGGACTGTGAAAGTTAAAGGGCCTGAGTACGAACGCTAGGCACACTTATACCATATTGTAATAAAATTTATTACACTATGCTTATACCATAGTCTTTTCGGAAGTTATATACGTTATCACATGCTCGAACGATGGTAGAAAACTTGAATAAATTTGCGGGGTTTTTTACGATGTTTTCCATCACAATGATTGAGAGACTTGAGAAAAAATCTCTGGCGTGTGGCGTCGACCAATGCGCACTAGACTATTGTAATCCCACTCAAATGAGAGGAGACCCGTGCCCAGCAGCAGGAAGATATACATTATTTAGGGTTGATGATGATAAGATAATTTGCTTCATTATACCTAAGTTAGTCTGATATGTACCTACGTTCATAATTTGCATGTGGCGGTATTTTTTCTAGTCTCCCTTTAAATTTAGGAGTTCCGTTTGTCTCGGTGGACCATTCGCCACTATTTCCTGTCTTTTGTTTTAAGTTCTGTTTTAGTCTAGCGTAATTAAAATATATCGAATACATATATGTGATAGTTTGTGTGTATAAGGTATTAATAATAATAAATAAGTACTTATTTCTGCAAATATTTGACACTGAACTGAAGCTACTGATTGATGGATTCTATTATATTATTCAGAATCGTAGAATACTTTAAGTTGTTAGGTGAATAGGTACATAGTTTCGAATTGTCACTTCGCTATTTTTTTTTCGAAATAATATGAACTTATGATGATTTTTATTGCACACACTTTTTCTTCCCGTTTAATATAATAAGTAGTAAAGTGCAATTTAAATGATACAGAATATTCTGTTTTATCTAAATTCATAATGAATCATTATACTTATTAATTATTTGAGACTCATTTACGTACCTACCACACTGTGACGTGTATGAACTACAAAGTGCTAAAGTTCGTAACGATTTTGTAGTACCTACATATTTACGTCAACGCAAAATTTTGCTGATTCGAACACCTACATTATAGGTTTTATACAAGCGTCACGTCACGTCGGTTGTACGCACGTTAAAAAGATGGACTCCTACGTAAGCTCGTCGTGCGACGACATTATGACACACATGGAGTAACCGTTTTTCCTAACCAGTAGTCACCGAACGATAACCCCTAGCGTCTCTCGTTTCTAAATTGTGTATGAATTAAATATTATATGTTTGTAAAATAAGTGAAGGAATTTATTACGTAATGCCTCAAAATATTTCACATATTTTTTTTATGTGATATAATATTATAAGCAGAGCTTTATTTGGAATACATACCCTAGGTATGTCGTGTTTTTTTTAAATACAACAAAAATGAAACAATTATAGTTTGTTATACCTAAAATACAGATATTATATTATGGAGGTTTATTAAACTATCAAGTAGCCAATAGACTGAATTATTTACGAGTCATGGTTTATGAAATATCGATTTTTTTATTCTAGAGACTGTGGTAGCCTAGCGGTGTGACCAGTGGACTGAGATGTCAGAGATCGCGAGTTCAAACCCAAGGCCACTGAGTTTTCGGAAGTTATGTGCGTATTTATCACATGCTCAAACGGTGAAGGAAAACATCGTGAGGAAACCTGCATGCTTGAGAGAATTCTCGATGGCATGTGAAGTCTGCCAACCCGCAGTAGGTTAGCGTGGTGGACTATAGCCTAATCCCTCTAAATTGAGAGGAGACCCGTGCCCAGCAGTGGAACGTTAATGGGTTGATGATGATGAGAGACTTTTTATTTCATTAATTGGTATGTTATTCATACCTATTTCAGATACTTTGTGGTAATGTATTGATGTCCAACTTATATTAAGTACAATCTCCCTACAGTTCCTGAATTTTTCATTTAAGAATTCTAAATAAACGGAGTTCAGAAACCGTTTTCCTGAAATTCTACCTACACGTGTACGTGTATTGGCACGTGACTGAATATAATAAATAATATTTTATTAGTTCAAGAAAGTAATTAACTTTATTTAATGACTTAATACACTAAATGCGTAGGTTATTATAAACGTAGTATATTAATTTGGACCAATGTTAATAAATTTATTAAGAATATTTGTTTTTAGGTATTCTGAACGTCAGCTAATCGTTGTCAAATTGTGTGTCAAATTAGATCTTAGTTTTTGAATCTTCGGGTAACAGTTGTAACTTTGAAAATATTCTGGAGGGCAGGAAAATATGTTACCAACGATTACCTACATAATTAATACATTCTTCTCGAGTTCTTTTAATGAATATCTTATATACCTATATACTTTAATTTAGTCTTTTTAAAACTCATTCAATTTAGTGTATGTCCCAATGTTTTATATTTTTACACATACGAACACACGGACATGTTATTAATACCACAGAATTCTAGCTACCAAAATTAATTACAAAACTTGCATTGAATAGCAAGCTTTGTGATCTAAAATTGAGTCACTATAAGCCTATACATGGGAGAATAATACAACACTGAATTTGATCGAACACGTTTTTTATTGTGGAACAATGTTGCGTTTTAATTGTGATGTGTATTTTGAAGGAACGAGTTTTGTAGTGTTATTTTAACATTGAATGTATGATTTTTCAACTAGTCAAACAAGCACGGGGAAAGCTTATTAATTATTATACATAATACAGGCTCCGAACTTTATAGTAAAAATACAAAAAAAGGTATTTATTATATAATGTTATTGTATGAATACACTTTTTTCAGATTTGATATACCACAAGTCCTTGCAAAAGAAAATCGAGTCGCTGAGTCCTACTACACGCTAGTAGTTCTATCACAGATTCTATTCGATTTTAAACCAAGCATTAAATTGGAAGACTAACATAGGGTGAGTTAATTCTGCATAAATCAATTGTAGAGTATCTTAATTATAACATCAAGGGAACAAAGAATCCAGTCTAAACATGACTACGGATGAGATGAAGGATAAGTATGGCTTAAACATAATAATATTAATATACACACTACTGTTACGGCTTTGATCTTTAATTAGTCATTTTAATTTAGTGTTATTGTTATTATATTGTTACTTAGTGTGTGTCTTTATGGTTTTTCCAGATTTATATTTTTCGGTAGGAAATACCGTAAAAGGTATTATTGTACCATTTTAGCATAGGAAAAGCAATTTATTGCGAACGCATAAGAATATTATATGCATAGTTTTCCCGTATGTACCTATGTATAAATAATTGGGGGATAACAAGTTTAGCAAATATTAGAGAGGATTCACGACCCGATTAGCCCAGCGGTAGTTAACGCTGCTTTCTGTGCTACGGGTCCCGGGTTCGAATCCCGGTAGGGACAAATGTTTGTGTGATGAGCATGGACATTTGTATCCGAGTCATGGATGTATCTATGTATAATATGTATGTATTTACAAAAAATATATATATATTATGTAGTATATCAACCAACTAGTATCCGTAACACAAGATTTGTTGCTTAGCTCGGAACTAGATGACGCTGTGTCACTATTCCAGGAATATTTATTTATTTATTATTTATTTATTTATTTATTCAAGTATTCGGTTTGGCACCGACATATTAAAACAGTTGACTACGCTACCGAGGTGTCTGCTTATGATGACTCATTTGTCTTTGACATTATACGTCCAAGTGATGTCAACATATTGAGGATATATTACTGTGACAAGGTTTCACCCATGGAATATATAAATATCATATTTATTTATGTATCGCATCATAATTAAAGTGGTATTAATTAATTTGTTACTTATGGTTGGTCGTGATCTTTGGTTCGATTGTCAGCAGGCAAGGTCAAGTGTTTTTTTCCCATTACATTATAAACTTTTAATTTTTTATTTCATATTTGTGAAGGTACCTATATACTTATATATGTATATGCTACGTCTGTGGTCCATCCACAGATATTTCGGTATGCTTTAGGTCCCATGAAATAGGGATCAACCAATACTATTGTTAAATTGGTATTTGCTGCGTGTATTTGAATTGAACACCAAGAAAATATTGAATAGCACGAGATGCCAAATTGAATTTACAGCTATGCGTACCACACAATAAATGGATCATACTACGATGGAGATACACAATTCATATAAAATACGATTTATACTATTAACTTATACATACAATATAGAACCTTAGGTATAAGAACAATTACATTATAATTAAAAACGTTAGATTTAGCAATACTAAGCAGTATTGCTAAATTTAACTACTCGAGTTTCTGATTTGCATAGGTATCTAATAACCTTTGGTATAGGCGAGGAAACAATACTACAATGTGTTCTTAATTTCTTTATGATGCATTTTTCAATAAAATATGGTATTATAAGAGTCTTCCTTTATAATACATTTATGTAGTAAAGTAAACGTACCATGTTGAACAGTTTTCACATATTTTTTAGGAACAAAAAGTTTTTTTTTATAACCGATGTCTTGCCATTGTACTGTTAGCAAATAAATAAATTATATGTAAGTTTTAAACATGAGATTGACAGCGCCATCTACTGCGCTGTGTGCGAACTGTAACTGTTTAGTTAACAATTGGACTCATTTAGACAAGTAAGGATATGGTTTTGTTAACACCGCCAATATCTGCCAGATTGAAAACCGACACTAGGTAGACTGTAATACTGCAATCTCTGCATAAAAGCTTCAAACTAATATTATCGAATATAGATAGATAATTATAAATTTTTTAGCGGTTTGGTTTTATTACGGTGGCAGTGCAGGTTCACCATGGTTTGCCGGGTCATTATCATCAACCCATTAACGGAGGTATTCTAGTGATGATTTTGCTGGTATATTGTAGGTATCATGTGGTAGAAAGCAATACTCTTGTTATTAACAGGGCGAAAATCCATACAGCGAACTGATACCGAGAATTTCGAACTTAATAGCACCACTGGATGAAGACGATATTGATTAACCTGCAACCAAACCTATTAAGTTTGCTCAACTTACTAATTTACTAGAGAGCTGTGGTAGCCTAGTGGTGAGACCAGTGGACTGACTTGTCAAAGGTTTCGAGTTCAAACCCGGGCACGCACCACTGTCTTTTCGCAAGTTATGTGCGTATTACCACATTCTCAAACGGTGAAGAAAAACATCGTGAGGTAACCTGCATGCTTGAGAGATTTTCTCGATAGCATGTGAAGTCTGCCAACCCGCAGTAGGCTAGCGTGGTGGACTATAGCCTAATCCCTCTCAAATGAGAGGAGACCCGTGTCCAGCAGTGGGACGTTAATGAGTTGATGATGAAGTTTGCTCAACACCGCACAGATTAATGTTAAATATGTATATACATCATTACTTTATTGTAGTACTAATATATTAGTAAACTTATTCCATCTCAGCTTGATAATAAGTTATCTTTATACACCTCCGAAAGTCTTTATTTTAAACATCTTCAATCAAAATCGCAATCATTTATATAAGTAGGTAATTTTAATTTCATTATAGCGACCACAATTGTTTTCTTTTTTTAAGTCATTTACAGGACTGTAGGCTGCCTGAAGGCAGTACTACAATGTGTTTAAGCAGTCGTAATTCGTTTGTAAGAGAAGGACGGCGCTTTATAAGTAGAATAGCGCCATCCCTCTCTTAAAATCTAAAACTGCTTAAATACGTTGTGGTATGGCCCCTAATCTAATTGGTATGTCACATCTATAGCTATTTATAAATTGTAATTGATATGTCATCAGGTACCGAGACACGAGTTGCCCAAAATCAAAATTGGAGCACCTGGCACGCTGTATCGTCTGTGAATCGCAGTCATAACAAGTGATTTGTCATCATATTTATAGCTTCTAGTCGTCTAGTTCTAGCTAAAGTTGTCAGGATGATTCAAAAGGGCGCGGCAATAAATTAATCTAGTGAATGCAAGCGCCTATTTTAGGTTTAATAGTTTGCCATTTTAAATCGCCATAAAAATTTCATATCTAAGTAATAATACTTTATTCGACCTAGGAATCGAACTTTAACTACTAGGTATATCAATGAGGCAACTAATCTTAAAAATATGAATAGTTATATATACCTTTGTATACCTTTTGAAAACTACATAAGTACATTTAAAATATGAGTTTGTAAAAAAAAATATTTCGGTCCTCGGTGTCTACGTTGACAGAAAAAAAACACGTGGATATGTACTGCAGGCCTAAAAAGGCCACTTTGTCAGAATCATATTAGGATAATAATATGAATCCTTTTGCAGATCGTAAAATGGTCACAAATTGGCAATTCATAATATGACCAGCGTACAACTCATATCCCGCAATTCGTCTATTTGACAGTTTTGTATGGAGATTCGTAAAATGGTACACTAATGCTGAATTGCTTTATTGTCAGTTATCAGAATCATACGGAGTTACTGAAGAGCAACATCTTACAATTCATTTCGTAGATATTTTTAATAAAAATAATATAATGGCATATTTAGGACTATATGAAAATTTCCTTGAACACGCACGTGTTACGGAGAGAATTTTATATCGTCGCCGAAACGTAGCTTTACGAAAACTGGAACTGGCTTTTGAAATACCAGACTCCGAATTTATTGGACTCTATCGGTTAAATAAAAGTGTGTGTCGTGACCTCATACATGAGTTGGAACCGTACATATGCAGCCGAGGTGGTGGAATAAGTGCTATATCTAAGGTAGGTGAAGGAATCATAAAGTAGGTAGCAGTTATTATTTTATTTACTACGTACCTTTACATTTATATTAGTTATCAGCGTTAAAGATCTTCCCTGGTGAAAAGAGGTAGACAACATATAGCCACTGATTTACCCCCTATGCAAATTACTATCTTATGAACCTATTTGTATTTTAGGTGCTGAGCGCACTAAGCTTTTATGCCTCTGGTTCTTATCAAAGGTTCATAGGGGCTAGTGCACACCATAAGATGCACCAAGTGAGTGTATCTAATTGTGTGAGGACTGTAACGTTAGCTCTTAATAATAATCACTTCCGGCGAAAATATATCCACTTTCCACAAACTCGGGAAGAAAGGAGCGTCATCAAAAATGGGTAAATAAATTATTTGATACATTTAAAATATGAGGTGGTAGCCCAGTAAATAAGGATTGCACTTGCGATCAAGAGGTCGTGGGTTTGAACCCCAGTGAGTGAATGGCGAGGCAAATACTGTAATTAATTGGTTACACTCCACACACATACAATATAGTACACATATAAACTGTGACCATTAACAGTTAAAAAATTTCAGATTTTACCATAAATTTGGAATGCCTGGGGTATTGGGTTGTATTGATGGCACCCACATTGCGATCGTAAGGCCTGCTGAATATGAAGAGAGGTTTTTTAATCGAAAACGATATCACTCCTTAAACACTCAAATAGTAAGTACTTGCCCCAGACATAACTGCTTTTGACCTCATAATTGAGGCTGTGAGTGCCAAAGTAGCCTATCTTTTTTATAAACAATTGAAAATCAATTGTGTCTGCCGTTCTGGTACTCATGTCCTCAATTATTAAGTTGAGGAAGGTTTAGGTGTTTTTATGACCATATAAAATATTATACATACTATAATAACAGGAATGCTAAGTACTTCAATTAAACACTAGGTATTTTAGATGAAACTATTTAATTTATCAATTTATATAAAATAAAATATATTTTAACATAAAACTAACATATTTACTTCTTCAAGGTTTGTGACTCTGATTTAAATATATTAAGTGTGGACGCTAGCCATGGAGGGGCTGACCATGACTCTTTTATATGGAACCACCATATACTCAAGTCCCACTTAGAAGAACTTCACCAGGCTGAAAATGAAATAGTGTGGTTTTTAGGTCAGTATCATTAATACACAACATTTTGAATAGTAATAAAATTGAAAACATGTAGGTATGGATTGAAGTGTTTTGACAGCGAACTTGTTCCAGGTGACTCAGGTTATCCATTAAGAACGACACTAATGACCCCAATAGTGGACACAGAGCCCGAGACACCTCAGCGGTACTATACTGAACTGCATTGTCGAGTTCGAAATTCAGTGGAGCGGACCATCGGAGTGCTAAAATCACGTTGGCGGTGTTTGTTAGTAGACCGCAAGTTACATTACCATCCCACAATGGCTGGTCTTATAACTAATGCTTGTGTGGTATTACATAACATTGCCAACAGTGCTAGGCTACCAGTAACAGCATTATCACCTCAGGATGAACAACATGAGACAAATATGCAAGTCAGTAATTTAAAAAGAAATAAATTCAAAACAGACTCACTGATTCTGATAATAATAACACTAAATGCCTATAAAAATTAACCATTAAAATGTATGTTTCAGATAACAAATACACAAAATGAAACTGCATCACGACGAAACCACAACCTTGCTGCTGGTGAAGCAATGAGAGAAGCTCTTGTACAACGGCTTTGGTCAGCAAGATGATTGATTAGGATACCTTTTTTTTACTTTATTATTGATTTTTATGTTACTAGTTAATTTTTTTAATAATTATATTATATTATCTGCATTAATGTGTTTTAAGTGAAATGATCACATAATCTACAAACCTAGTTATATAAATATTTTTCGGCTGCATCTGCTAGCCGCCCTATATTCTGGCCTATCAGATGGAGAGCACGGGCATTATCAGCATCAGCTGCAGCACGCTGCATCTCCACTTGAGATAGTATTCTCCTTGCCTCATCTAGTGGAGCCAGTGGGCGACCTAGTATAACAATTAAATTAATATCAATGCTGTTTGTTATGACATAATCCTATAAATTCTCAAAGATAGTAAGTCTGTGATACTTTTCAAAGGTAATATTATAGGAATTAATGGCAATATGAATAGTCATAGGGTTAAGTAATTTCACTTACTGCGGTATCTTGTTTGCCGAGGTCGACGGCTGGGAACTGAGGTACCAGTCAGACTAATACTAGGTACTGCGGTACCAGGTAGATTGGTACTGGGTACTGAGGTATCAGCTTGACTGGTACCTGGTGCTTCAGTATACCCACTTGTGGGCTCAACATTTGAAGGGCTCCTCTCCATGTTGTCTTCATCCATTGTCACAATCACCACTACCTCTCTATAATACACAATAATTTGAATTAGTGTAATGTCAGTATTTAAGAAAGATTAAAAAGGGTATATGTGTGTGCCTTAATAATGCTATTTGATTTAATTTGATAATAGGACTTATTTAGGCATGCTAAAACATACTTTTAAAGTAGGCAAGTACACTACATAATGAACTATTAACTTACTGTTCTTCTTCCATACCAGCATGAAATGTTTGAGGCATGGCAGGAGGGGTTGGCTGCGGCAGGTTCTAAAAATAAAATGCTTAAATGTTTATAATACTCTCATGATGATTAGAGTACTGAGAGAAGAAAAAAAAGAAAGTAAGAAAAAAGTAAATTCAATAACTATTACCATTTCCATAAAAGGATGGACGCTAACCAGGGGACTTGCACTCTGTCCAAATCGGTGCCCCATAAGAGAGAAACCTCTGCTCTATATCTGATAGAGTACTCGATTGAGGAGGCCCTCCACCAGTTGCATTAGAATCAGCATTTATGTCAGCAACTATTTTCTTCAGTTTACTTTTATAGTTACTGACATACTGAAATCAAAATTTGAAACAATAAAAGGTTAAGTTTGGATGACATTAAGAGAACACTGTAGGTAATTATTTAAATACTTACAATGGACCACTCCTTCGGAGTTTTGGTTGTGCCGCTTCCCTCAGCATTGAGCATTTCTGCCACCTCCATCCACATGCGCAAAGATTCTGCTCTTCCTTGGGCGCTATTGTTATAACCCCGAGTTCTGGCTAGGACAGGGTGGCGCTCCATAAAATCGAGCAAGATATTAAACTGCGCCTCGGAAACTCGAGCAACACGTTTTGCCATTCCTACAAAAATTGTCAATACAAATTAATTTCTTTTCATAATTAATATTAAGTATTCATCAAGAGTAAACATAGTTAACACTTACTTTAATAAAAACGGTCCAACTCTCACGAAACACACTGGGAAAATAATGGTACGCATTGTACAGACGTAGTCACGAAATTTACAAGTGGTGTAGTTATAATCACTGTTTATAAAAAGCACAGTCTTGGGGTGTTGAATACGCAGAAATGCACTTGAAACCATGATTTATAGTCTCCGACTCGGCCTTATATTTTGAAATAACTCTCTTCAACTTGAAGTGGTTGACAATTTGACAAAAAACATTAAGAATGTATGATAACAGAATCAGAAAGTACCTACCAAAACTACATTATAAGTGTTGCCAGTCTGCTAATGTCAATATTATCTCAGACTTCTTTTTTAAGAGCTTGTTTGCCATATTTTGTTGATTATAAGCGTCTATTATCTGAATTATGTTTTGATCACACAAATTCTGCAAAAATAACCTACTTAGTGTATAAAATCTGCAAAGAAAAAATAACCGGCAAAAATACGGTCTTTACTTTTTTCGTGCGGCAACATTTACACCAAATATGATTCTGCTTTCAAATGAATTGTGTATGATTCTGCTAATTTGGGTAACCATTTTACGAATATTAGAGGAATTGATACAGATCTGCCGGGAATTCGGAAAGTGATTCACTTTTAGATGAAATGCTCAATGTGGCCTTTTTAGCCCCCCTGAGCACACCAATTGGTTCCCATTTCTAAAGAATCTCAGGCTGTC
The DNA here is from genome assembly GCA_905163465.1 of Craniophora ligustri. Classification (NCBI taxonomy): domain Eukaryota; kingdom Metazoa; phylum Arthropoda; class Insecta; order Lepidoptera; family Noctuidae; genus Craniophora; species Craniophora ligustri. Next base: position 8,852,564 of record LR990972.1, read on the forward strand.
AGTAGTTCTTAGCTACGCTAACAGATGGCGTTATGTGCTCATTATCATAACATTTTCTTTCTAAGGTGGATAAAATATATAACTGTACTTGTAGGTTTTTTAAATAATCATTTAGTAATAAATTGCCCACGTTATTGGATTATTTATAACATTTTCAGTGGCAGATCTGATGAATGATGGATATCTGCCCGAATAATGGCAATAGGCTATATTATATTATACGAGTACTATAGATAAAATGTAGTTCCAACATTTATATATTTTCACATTTAGTACTCTTCTGGCCCCGTGGATGAAAATGAAGTGGTATGTAATTGTAGCAGAAATAAATGATTATAATTTATCCGTAAAGTGAAGACCAGCGATGATTCAGCGATATATATAATGACCCATTCACAGGAGTTGTCGTATTTGGAATAGGGCATAATGCTAGTGCAATTTCGAATAACCCCCCGAGGAGAATTATTATGTTAATGTCTATTTGTGTTTGTGTTCTTACGTGCAATTTAATATTCCCCTGTGCCGATCCTCAGAAAAGGAAATAGGTAATAGTTAATCCTGTATCTCGAGGGAGCCACGTATTTAGGGGAGTACCTGCATAAGGACTTTTTGTCCTTCTCGAGATGTGCCTATAATAGTATATTATGAACTGGTATACTCATTGGATCCAAGAGAAATCCCAGAGGAATCAGAAAAATATAGGTATTCATGTAGTATGCATTTTTTCGATATCATGTAGAAGATATAATAGGATTTCTTTTGATGGACTTCGCGATTATGTTTAAAGACAAATACAAACATACATACATAACCTCACGCCTTTTTCCCATGGGGGTAGACAGAAACTACAGAATGCCACGCGCTACGGTCCTTGCATACCACGCCTCGTCCACATCGATATGTCAGGTCAGGTACGCAGTACATAAGTACTGCGTACCTCACCTTTTTGAAGGAGTTCGCCAATTAGATCGGTGTATGTCCTTCTAGGGCGCCCCCTCCCGGCGTTTCTACTAACATCCGTCTTATAAATGTAAGACAAATATCATTGAATAAATTGTTTCATCATAATATATGTAGTTATATGCTATAGAACATCACGTTGGGACCAATAGGTTAAAAAATAAATGTCAACCCGTGCGAAGCCGGTGTCGGGCCACTAGTAACTTATAAATGGCATATGTAAGCAACAAACAGTGAAAGCATTAAGACATTAAAACCAGCAGCCTTTTATTATAACCCTAAATAAATGGGTGGTACTGCTTACAGAACAGTTTTCATTTAAAAAAAATATTATTTTACTCTTGAGCAATTGCCACGACATTAAGATATTATCCTGTTTCTTGACTGCATATAAAAAACAGTAAAGTAAAAACGTAAAGTCTGACATATAATTATGTACAGACTCCTATGTCGGGAACTTTAACCCGTCGAACCCGCGACTTGTGACACCAAAACAGATCACTCAGCGACTGCGTTTAACGCTAGTCGCTGACTGATCTATTTCTGTTTAAATTATATGTTATAATTGATATAATGACAATTAAAATTTTAAATAAAGGTCATCTTCAATCTGCCATCTAGATAGCTCACCTAAAATCCACACTGCCGGATATTAATTTAAATTATTTTCAACTTAAACCACATAAAAAAAATCTATTAAATCATTCGAAAACATTTATTTTTATAAGTGCATATCTACTTACCTACTTGATGAATTTCAAAGATACGCTAAACTTAAGTGTATAAAAAAAAAGATAATCTCGCTTCTGTTTCCAACTTTTTAATAAGCATTGATATTTTTATTAAGCATTGATATTTTACAAACCCCCTAGAATTACGTAGAGATGGGAACTTATCGATAAAATGTTATATCAATATAAGTTTCCGTATCGACACAAGCGGTTCGCCTGTCCAGTTGTGTGACATCTTACTTCTACGCTAGTGGAGATGAAAAGGGTAACGTTCAATATAGACACAAGTGTATATTTTTATTTCTTTCTCGACAATGACCCATTTATATATCGCTTGGACTGGCCACGCGAGGACGGATCTAAGACTATTGTTTTTAAACGTTTCGAGTATTTCATTTTATACTGTGGCGTTTTATTATTTATTGTAGCTTTTATTGTATTATTTTAAGCGGTTAATTAAAAGGTTTCTAAATATAAAATGTATTTTAATGAGCTTGGTGAATTTTCATTGTTTTTGGAAAATGTTATATGAGAATGAAATACACTATTACTTAATATAAGGTATTATTAAAACCCGACTAAATTTTTAAGAACATTTTAAATATTTTTTGCCAATTGTTTTCTATGACGATGATGATTAATATAAGGAGGGTATTTTCATTGCCTCACACTCAGGTACTTTTTTCATTTATTTTTCTCTTCTGGCTTCCGGGCCATCTTGTAAATGGTACATATACCCCATGTGGTGTCAAACCCACAATAACTAAGAGATATTTTACAAGTTATCTCAATTAGGAACTTAATTTGTATTTGTAAATGAATATACCTGCAATATGGTGCGCAGAGCCGTCTGTCTGTAACGAGTTGTATGAGTACAATAAAACTTTTAAACTAACGCGTAGAAATAAAAAAAAAAACTTAATATTTATGAACCATAACAGGTCTTCCCTCCCTATCTTACATAGATACTGATCTCCTTATTCTCTTGTGTATATATTAATCTCGATACCTACGATGTAGAATATACGATATAAAATATTCCTTTGTGATTCGGGGACCTAAATATCATTTTGTCTAAATATCTATTTTGTGGCTTTAGTACAAAAGTTGCGGCTCGAACGGGCCCTAGGGAAATATTAGACTAGCAGCAACGTCAAATTTGGCGCACAGCTATCGGCCAACCTTTAAGGTGGTAACAGACCTTTAACATGCGATGCCAAGCGATGCGCGTGAAGCGTGTTCATTGGTCAGATTTCATGTTGTGTTCTTAGATCTCAATTGTCAACCAATAAGCAGGCCAGTAGGCAGAAGGCAGCTGACAGCAACTGGATGAGAAGAGCTGATGATCGAGCTCTGTGGCGGTCACTACGGGAGGCCTACGACCAGCAGTGGACGAATAAAGGCTGATGATAATGATGAAGCATGGCCGGTAGTGTCGTGTGTAAAACCGTGTTTAGACCTTTATACAGTTACGTGTTTTGAACTGAAAGCCTTGGAATTTTTTGTTGCTCATTGTATCGCTTGAAAGTAAAATGGTTATTGCAAATTGCTGCGGTCCATGAACGGCCGGCTAAGGATACAGAACTTCTTCACAAAAAACTGGAATATTACTTTGGCGGTTAAGCTCAATGATCCCTTGGCTACGTTTACATGTACCTTTCTAAATAATAAATGAACCTATTTATTTCGGGTTTCTCTCTCTTAGGTCGTGCGGGAAACTGCATGTCTGAAGGATTTTCTACTTCACTGTGAAATCTGTCAACGTGCAATAGGACAGTAAGAAAATCTGTGTCAGTCAGCTATCGACTTCAAGTCTGGCCAGATAGGGTTGAACAGTATTTTATTCGAATAGACTGGTTGAGCTGTGGTAGCCTAGCGGTATGACCAGAGCTGTGGTAGCCTAGCGGTATGACCAGTGGACTGAGATGTCAGAGGTCTCGAGTTCAAACCCAAGGCACGGACCACTGACTTTTGGGAAGTTATGTGCGTATTTATCACATGCTCAAACGGTGAAGGAAAACATCGTGAGGAAACCTGCATGCTTGAGAGAATTCTCGATGGCGTGTGAAGTCTGCCAACCCGCAGTAGGCTAGCGTGGTGGACTATAGCCTAATCCCTCTCAATTGAGAGGAGACCCGTGCCCAGCAGTGGGACATTAATGGGTTGATGATGAGACTGGTTGACATGGTTTCGGGTTTGTGAGTACCTTAACAATTGCGGCAAGTACTACTACTGGGACCAACTCCTTAATGTGCTGTCTGAGACTCGAAGGCGTCTCAATGTGTTCTGAATGGTCTCCCATCTAGAGACTGACTTTTAATATATTATATAATAGCTCTATCACTAGGTGCTGTAAATAATTAAATATTAAATTATATATAGTCTCGCTCTTCTTTCTTATGTATTTTATTGGGTATACGTATAGTTTTAGCCAGCTGTCAATTTCAGTAAAAGTGAGAACTTGACTTAGATCTTCTAAAAATGGGCGTTCAACAGACATCATCATCATCATTTCAACCGTTAAACGTCCACTGCTGGACATAGGTCTCCCCCAAGGACATGAACATGACATGATGTCAACAGACATCCTAAAATAAAAATACAATGACCTAGTTCCATAACGATTCCATACATCTACTAAAGATACAATACACTTAAACGGGGTAATGCAGTCCACAAATAGCCACACGTTATGAGTAGGTACAGCGACGTCAGAGCTGCTCCATTCACTGCAATATTTCACACATCTCCGGAAACACGTGATGAATGTATCGAGATGAAACACAGTGCAGAACACGGACGGAATGCGCTCAATAAACTATCTCACCGGACTATACTCGGCGGTCGCTATGTTTAGGCGCCTTTGAGTTAAAACTGGACTTGCACACGATGTGTATTTGATAGACCTATCTTTGTAAACGCACTGTTTAGTACGGACATCGTTTCGTTTAGACAACAGTGAAAAGGCAGTTTGCTAATACAGCTGTGTGAATTTTGTTTTGTAGTTTTAGTAGTACTTTTGCTGGCTTCTTATCTATGCTAGTGTTATTAACAAAGTTATTTTAGTATAGGGGTCAATTGGTTGTATAAGGAGACCACGCAGATAGAATCGTAGGCGAAAGCTATAAAATATAATAAAATCTGATCTTCGAACATAGTGTCAACGTCAAGAACAGTTAGATCACTTGGTGGTAGAAGCTTACGATTCGCCTGGCTACCTCAACCTTTCACCCACCCTGACGTGTAAATCCTTAGCCTTATTTTTTTTCTGTTCAATTGTGTCAGCAGAATGAACGAAGGAGCCGGAAAGTGTATATATATACTTGAATACGAACTTCCATCTTAAACCATATCTATAAACACATTCGAATTAACGTTAAAATAAATATTACATGGTACATTAATTCATAAACATTAAGGTAACTCGCTATGGTCGAAATTCAAACAATAGCAACTGAACAAAAAAAAAAGGATTTCGGTTGAGAATTAGAGGAGAAAAAGATACTAAACTAATGTCTTTTCCTATTTATATTTTCATATTTTCGTATAATCGTTATACTATTTAATTATGTTATAATTATATGGCGATCAAAATTCATAACTGAATGTATAAACGAATCATCACCTACGAACAAACTCAGGTTCAACGCGTACAAATGTTACAACAGTATCAGGCAGTGTTAATGATTTCCTAATTAGAACCACTAGGTGCTCCAAACCAGCGTATAATCCCGACTGTAGTCGACTAATTGGAGGATTACTAGATATAACAATTTAGAAATAATGTATTTCTAACAATAGAAACGGAATGCGACATACTAATTATTTTCGTAGTTCCCAACCGGCGGAGTTAGTGTCGTCGCTGGCAGGTTGACAAGTTTTTAAGAGGTTATTTTATTTGCATTAATCGGATTCATTAGCTATTTTTTATGGGCGCAGTCTGCGTTCCCTCAGATATTGAGATATTTAGGGTGTAACATCATTTCCTTTGCGTTTTGGTTCTGTACACACGATTAGTTTCCGCGTTGATTTTGTACAGTTAACCCCAAAAAAATATATACTAATATCTCGGGTTCATATCTCGGTAGGTATGTATGTTTCAATGATGAACGTGGACACAGTGTTTGTGTATGTACACTAAATTTTAACATGAACATAAGCAGACCACTGTTTGTTTAAAATCAAAACCCGTATTATTCTAAGTAAAAATATGGCTACTAGTTATCTTAAAAGAAAGAAGTTTTTTTTTAATCCCGTATTTAAATTGCCTACGCTGAGATCTTGTAGTTTTTTAAGTGATTTATTACTTACAAAAGACGGCAGTCTTGGTGGTTGTATTTATTACAGAACGATTTTTACAATAAACAGAGTTGCCAACATAGCTCTACTTGGATTTTATTGTTAGTATTTATTTTGTGTATAATACAAAGTAGCTATGGCAATGTAGTCATGGGAAATATGTAGTCAAAAATATTTTTACACAAATAGTTACTATAACGAAGTACTTTTCTTAAACAAGTATTTACTTAACTTACCTTAAATGCAACCTTAAAATTGTATGATATATAGTACATAATAGTAGTAGTTAAGCGCTTTTTATATGATGTTCAAAACGAAATTTTAAAGACATGCCAAGGGACACAGATCCTTTAAATGTTAATTTTATCCTGCCTCCCCTGATATTTCAAAACAAGCAATCAGAGCGCCTCGCGGAGGTCAAATTTAATAATTCTGAAATGCTTTTTTCATTCGCGTGTCGAACGCCTCGCACGGCGCCCTTGAAGCTGCGCCCCCGTCTCGTAACATGACCTGTACGTACGTACTGCTTTGATTCGCATAATTGCTCATAATTGAGCATCGCTGTGAGGTTTCCAGTACAATAGAAGGAGGTAAAAAAGCTCGAGTGATGAAAAACTCGTATTTGTTTTTGAATGCGATTAGTTATAGTTATAGTTTACTTGATAAATAAACATTTTGTGAAATGAGGGTTGATTCATATTACAATAAAATATTGAATTAATTTTGTTTGAGTGACAAATTTGTGATTTGTTATTCAATTATTACCGCGCCCCGTCAAGACAAAAAATAAAAGTGAGGCACTAAGTAATTTGACATTACGTAAAGTAAATAATTTCAACTTTTATTATTAGTAATATTACGAGTTGAATTTTATTGTACCCATATCTTCAAAGTTACAATTTGACAAGATTCTTTGTTAAATACTCTCACATTAAAACAACATAGATAAAACCCTTTTACAAAATACGCGAAAATAAAACTTGTTTTGTTTGAGTTACGCTGTAACGTCAAGGAGACACAAAAGGTAAAGATATTCAATTAATTTTTAGGTACAGTTGTCAAAGCGACCGCCCTTTAGGATTTTGGGCACGACGTCTCTCCATTAGTGGGCTTTTAAAAAAGATAAACAATGGGCCGTCGTGGTTGTGGTCATGCAGACGGGTGCAGGGCGCGTGTGGTGGTGTGCGATCAGCGACCACAAACGTACGGTACCCATTTGTCAATTGATTCCCGATATAATGAAGGGTACATCGCTACATTGGAGCGAGCTGTCAGAGGTGGTCGCCCATTTCGGTATAGATTTGGCAGGGGTGTGAGTGTGGAGGTCATGGGGTGTATCGAGCGCTGCGTGCGCATCCACGGTGCGTGTTGTCATCTCGCCCGCTCTCCGGCCGCCGCCGCTCTAGTATCTCGCCTCCCGACCTACACAGCCTACCAAAGTTGCGTGCTATTTGATTACGCCACGCGTCTGTGTGGCCTCTTGTTTATATTGGACTTGATGCCACTTTAAATTGATTAATTCTTACAGGGACACCTTTGATTCTTAGAAATTATTTGAAATATTTTTGTATTTTTTTTAATTTTCATGATTAAAATTATCATTATTGGATTCACAATAAATTACCCTTAATTATAGGTACATAGTACAAAAATTAGGTCAATTTAGTTGTAATAAAAAGTATTTTTATTTATTTATTTTATTTATTTTTTCCTTGACCCACTTATCATCGTCAGCACATAAACCGCTAGACGTCCACTGCTGGACATAGGTCTCCCTCAAAGATCGCCACGACGACCAGTCATGCGCCGCCCGCATCCAGCGGATTCCAGCGACCGTCACCAATCCGTTAGACCCACTTATATTAACAGTTAACTAAACATATAAGCTATAGGTCACATAACATTATTATTAGTGATATGTATTTCCATTTATTATTTTTCTAAATCGGTTTTAAGTTCCAATTTTATTCAGCACATTAGGTATCATGATTATCATAATGATTGGAGTATTTAATGTACACATATAATGCATGAATTCAAAAACTAGGTCACTGGGTTTTACAAAATACAGTTCAGATAATAGCAAATCTACTACGCTTACTAAATACCTATTTAAATTAATTTAAATATTAGGTAGTATTTACTTTATCAAAAACATTAACGTCATTGTAAGGTATGCGATGTTGGATAGAATTTATCGAGAGCTCTGTTTGGAATCGTGAAAATCCTTGCGCTTGTGAAAGCGTCCTAAAGAGAGTTTTCCACAACTCACTAACACCGATTCCTCGGTCGTAAGCACGCAACTTTTCACGCACACATGCCAACATAGCAAAATAAGCGCCTGAAACGCGGCGCGGAGCTGCGAGCCGCAGTGTCGTCTCGCTCGCACGCAGTCCCCTGTCCTATTTCAACAGGTTTCGCCTTTCAGCAGTTGCAGTAGAACGCGTGCCTCTAGTAACGGAGCACAAACAGTACGAGGAACACAAGTCGCGTTGGAAAACCGAAAACACAGTTTCACTGACAGCTCCGACATCACCTGACATTCACCGCTGTCCTCCGAACTACGGCGGCTTCGCGCGTTAGTGAAACACTTCGACGTGGATACATATAACTATTTATAAATGCATATTTCGTAGCGACGTGTGATCAGTGGCCGGTCGGCAGTTAGTGGAAAACGCGCGCGTCTCTGCGTAACGGTGGCAAACTTCACGTGCTCACTATGAACGCCGTCAAACTTAACTGTGCCAAAAACTATCAAATAAATCACTTGTAAATATGAAAGTACTCCGTAAACGCGTTCCACTTTGTGGTGTAGCCGTGAATTGATATGGAATATATTACAAAGGACACGAGAAGTTAACACAATGTAAATCTTTGCGCGTTTCAATGTTTACCTCTTCAGTGTTGTGAATATATATTAAATTAGTGTAAACAACTTGAATAAAATGTAGCCAAACATCAGTGTGGACTCTTAGACTATAGACGGATGGGTGAAATGGTTGTGATAAATTAAACGACGAGAAAATCTGAGTGCGTTCGTTTCGATCTTGAAAAGACTTACAAAAATATCTGGTTGTTAATACTCCCGTAAGTTGTGATTAAACGCTAGGAAAGCAAATATATTTATGTATGTACAAATAAAATAGTGAAAATTAAGTATTTTACGTACATATGTGGTACCTGATGTAGTGTTTGCGTTTCTATTTCCATTACAAACGTTGAGAGATTGTCGGTATTCGGAGTTGAACGTGGATAATTTCCCATGAGGTTGTGACTACTACAATAAACAAAACTGGGGTAAAAACTTGGAGGTTCTAGCGTGCAGGTGTTTGGACTTCTTTTGTGTGGCGATTTGAAGATAGCTACTTTAATGAAGGTAAGATTTTTAGTTTAAATATTTTTTTAATAGTTTAAATATTTCTTAGTGTGATACGGTAATAATGATAATGTATCAATATTTATCCTATTTAAGTATTGTAAGATTAAAGTGAAAGAATAAGTTTCACTCTTCATAAATATGGTTCAAATTGTTGTTATGGGAATATACCTAAATATAGGTATACTATATTGGCCACCAAGTATTAGTACGCATATTAATTAACTTTATAATAAGTGCTTAGGATATAAATCGGTGAACATATGCATAGATCTGTATGAAATATAATATTACAATCTCATAAATGATATATTATGTTGGCGTAACGTTGTTACATTACAGTAAATGTAATGTATTATTATATGAAACATGTATACTGTTAATATTGTTTTCCGTTCCTCTGCAGGTTTTCTACTTAATTTTCCCGCGCTAGGTCTGCATGTTAGAAATTGCCGCAGGCCTCTCATTCGGAGAGGGCTGCGGCAATAGTTAGATTGAAATAATAGACACGGAAAATCAGTTACAAAAATCAAAGATAAATTCTGGCATCTTTTTTAGTGCTTACGGTAAAATAATGTTGACTCTAGACGAAAAGACAATCTTAATTTAGAGTTTTATTTTATCTAATAATAAGCGGTGCATAATTGTAAATTCTTTATTGTTTAATTCCTTCTGATGCAATAAATATTTTTATTAGGGCTCTAATTTCTAGCACGATAATAAAGGTAAAGTAAGTATAAATAAGTCGCGTATGCACGAGCATGAGCGCGACTGTCAGCGGCCTCAGGCGATCTATATACTAAACCAATATCTTCAGAATTTATTTAAAAAATAAATATAGACAAATAAATTATTCCAATTTCTAATTCAATAATGGAGTAATCGAAGAGGGAGCAAAGCGGGGAGTTTTCTTTGTTCTTATAAATTGTAACGCCGAGACGAAAAATTTTAAGTAAGTAATTAGTTTCCTTTGTCTTACTTTTCTGTTTCTTTTTGAGCATTTTCCATTAAGTTTACTTATTCATCATTACTTGTTTTTTTTGTTATTGTTTATTAATAATCAAGATGATTGGCGTAATGGAGTTTGAGGAAAAGTAGGAAGAAAATACAGTATCTGTCATGATTGCTTTACTTAGTGACATTTGATTAGTCCAATGCTGTGATATGACCCGCCTAGTCTACGCAAAACTTTAAAATATAATTTTAAAAGAAAAGATAGTTTTATAATATATATTTTTTCAAAATTATCCTTCGTCAGGCCTATTTTCCTTATATCTAATATGTGTTTTCTTAATTCATGGTTAGTTATTTCTACTAGAGGAGGTTTTCAAAAACACTTTTAGTTCAAAAACAACAAGGCTATTTGAAGTTACATACATACCCACCTATTAAAAGCTCAATGTTGAAATTATGTTTAAAAGCAATATATTAGTCTATATTCTTCTTCTATTTATATAGTCGTCTCACAATGAAGAATAAACTTCATGAGCTGTTAATGCTGTAATAAAGTTAAAATTGTCTGTTAATTTGCTGTTCCTATAATAACGCCAAGTGGGCAATAATGTCAGTAGCAAATATTAAATGAGAACTTCGCGGAAAATGACACTTAAGCTTAAAAACTTAAAGGGCTCTTATACAAAATTACATTGTTTAATATTGTTAAAATAAAGCATTAACAAATGAATACACAAATTTAGTTAAGTTAGGTTTTTGATATTATTTTGACATAAAGACTCTTTAATGTCAAACAGTTAGTTAAAACTTCAAACTGGACTTCAATATCTATAGATCAATACTCAATCAAAGAGTTGTCAAGACCCCTAGAAACCAAACTCTTGACACCACAAAATTTATCGAATTACACTTATTAAAATTGATGTCTTACTTTTGTATACATACGATTCGTAAATCATTACTTATAGTATTTGAGACAAAGTGACAGAAATTAGACCTATGCATCTTATCTGCAATCATAAAAATAAGCTGACAAAAACAGGCTTCAGACTTGTATTACGTCTAAGACTGACGAATGGTTGGCTTGTCTTGTGACAACAAGAGAATATCGATAGATATGATAATGGATGAATCAAAATATCTATTTTGATAGTTTGATCCATCCATCAACAGACTGCGGCAAGTAAAGCTGACTTTACTGATTGGTCAACACAAGCCGCTTGTAAATACATTTTATTTCAGCCTATTTATTTTTTGATGTTACAAATAAACATAAGCTCGTTTGAAATATTAGGATTTGTGTGAAATGAAGGATGAATGAGCAATGTTCATTTGCCTTGTAAATACGAGGTTGAGTGCGAGTAAGTACATTGAAATTAGTTATTATTTATGAATCTTCGTTTCATGTCCCGCGGGAAATTATTTAAACTTCCGTGTATCGTCTCTTGTGTTCTGTATAGATATGTAAATGGAACTAAATATATAGATACGACGGATGTAAGTATCGTTTGAATAAATTCGTTTGATCATGTCTTGATTCTGTTTCTGCTGATTTTGTATCAGAAACAGAGTATGTTAATTTTAGTTTTCTCTTGTCGTATTTGTTTGATAACTTTATTGGGACATCTTAAAGAGGCGTTACGAAATAGTTAAATACAAGCTCAGTAATTTTCGTTAAATATTAATACATCTCTACATGTGGAATAACATGCAAATTGTAAATTTTGCCTCTACAATCTACACTAGCTGTAAATGCCGCAATGAAAAGCAAACGAAACGATATAAGTATGTTTTTTTTTCTGTACTAAAAAACAAAAATTGGTAGGTACCTAGTAAACTGACTTGAGTTATGAGCACAATGCTACGGTACATATTCGTGTAAAATTTTATGAATGTCCTGTTGCAAAATCTAGTTCTACAAATGAATACAAAAATAATTCGCGTGAAAATCCAACCGCACACATTCGCTAAATAATTTGTCAACCCCTAGGGACGGGTCACAAAATGATGTAGGAACATGATGTTCTGCTCGAATCGTGGTGTTGATTGCTCCCGTGTATTTCAACTCCCAGCGCGATTATATTATTGTGTAGGAAAAAAGTTACACACAATTTAATGATAGTAGTATTTCAATCGATAAAAAGTTTTAGGTATTCAGATACCTACGCACATTTTGCATTGTAAAAAATAAAACGAGAGGCCGAAAACAACATACATATATTCGAATATTTAAATTTAAAATGAATGATAGAAACCAAGCTGAGTATAGAGTGATCTAACCCTTGTTTTTACATTCATTGTATGTATTTTTGCGTGCTATATCTGAGTTATATTCATGTTTCGAAGTAATTAATGCTCATATTTTATGTTTGTTATACAATGTCTTGTTTAATCCCTCAACCCCTCATTATCTCAAAGAACGATTTAAGTTCCTTCATGACACACATACTAGACACTTGAGATCATCGGAAAACTTAAGGCTTGAAATGCCAATGCATTCCACTAGATCTTACGACATGTCCTTTACTGTCCAGGCTGTCCGTCTTTGGAATGCTTTACCTATCTCGATAAGGCAAGCTCAGTCGCTTACTTCCTTCAAACTTCTAGTAAACGAACATTTTCACTCGTTTTAACTTTTTTATTCAATTCTTTTCTTATCTTTTTTCATTATTTATTATGCTGCATTATTTGCATTTACATTTTATGTAAGGTTAAGGTGTATGTAGACATTGCATTTGTTGTATGTATGTGTATTTATATATATTTATAGATATATATATATATTTATTTATGTATTTACTTGTTTATGTGTACATATTTATGGTTTATGTATCATATATTATAAAAATTGTATTTTTAACGTGGATTTATCTATAATTCTACGATAGTAATTTAGTACGCCAAACCCGTTTAATTCACATACATTTTCTTGTCCATCCAAAGGTTGTCTGGTAGATATCGCTATTTAGTGATAAGACCGCCATTGTACCCTTATTTCATTGATGTAATGTATATTTTAAATTCCTGGTGTACAATAAAGAATATTCTATCTATCTATCTATCTAATTACGTCTATATTCACGTACATTTTATGGAGATTGAGTTCAAAACTAGTTCGGCAACCCCGATAAAATGCACGTGGTTACAGTCTCAGCCTTAGTGGGTAGAGGTGGGATGAATATTAATCTTACCGATAATTTTTTTAATTGTATGCAAATTTATGCAAATGACATTTAAAATATTTTTTTGGCTGACGTCACGCGTTATTGAGATATGGAAGATAAATTAATGTGACTCTGTCGTTTAGCTCGCTTAAGGGTTATCGGATTAAGAGTCCAGATCTATTAATCAGATAAACATAGGTTCTAATCATGAGCCTATTAAGGCTCATATACACTTTCCGTTAACGACACTACTACAACTACATATTCTTGAGTACGCTTACGTTGGTCTCGTGCTTATGTGTGTGTAAGTAGGTAGGGTTGTCATTTTATGCTAATTGATATCCCTTCTAAGAGACAGCGAAGACTATGATGAGGTGCTCCGTATCATGGGATATTCAAAGATATGGAGCGGCGGACAGTGACTATTTTGCACGTAGTTTATACGATTCTACTTTACTTATTCAGACCAGAGGAAATTCAGTTTATTGAATTCATTGAGTAAAATAAAAATGTTTTAGTTTTTCTGGAACCGTATTTAAAAAACTATGTATCTGAATTACCATTATTTCCACTTGGGCGTTCGGTGCCAAGTAAAGTATTTGCAAATTCACTATTATATACCCACCTATTATTTATGTGACACTGACTTTAAAATTCCATATATGCGTAATAAATGTGTTTTAAAATTTATAATTTTTGCTCTTTAGTCATGTCTTTTAAATTCGTTTTCCTTCTTTTTATGTTAATTATAATAACAATTTCACAAGTTCCAAATGACATGACATATGTAACTTCACACATTATTTTGAAAGGTGTCACTTTGTATACGTGACACCGCGCGGGAACGTTCTTGCAAACAGGTGATTGAAACTGAACATGCTGTGAAGTGAACGATTCTTAATTTATTTCAAGAAGCAGAAGTTCTTATATACATCACGTTCAATTGAAATCCGATATAAAATACTGGTAGGTTTTACATACTATATGTATTATGCATATATATTCAGGGATTTTAATTAGTTAGTTTCGTGCCACAGAGTGTATTGCAACCGTGACTCGGGAACTCTGTTGAACTGTGTTGCTGACAGTGAGTACTGGGGTTATTCTAAAAAAACCAATAACATTGTCTTTCCTGTCGGACCAATCTCTCGTTATTTTAGATTAAAGATATACCATCACTTTTTTATTAAAACTTCGTCGTCATGTATGTATACATTTTCAATTTTATTAATACGGGTTTAGCGACCAAGCAGAAAATTTAAACCGCAGTGGAAAAGGGAGTTGACTATTTTTTATTATAAACAATATTTTTGTGGACATATAAATATGGTTTCTAATATTAGGACAGTGAATGACCCCATTAATAATATTGTTTTCATTATCATCCCACCTATACAACCACTCATAATTCTATTAGATTTGTCCGCTCGCACTGTAATAAATATCGCTAAACCCTAAATTAGTCCACACTATTTCAGCCAGTAACCTATTTGACATAAAGATAATAATACCACGCACATATTTACGACAGTAAACAAAACTAGGCAGTAGGTTTTACAAATTATTACGTATGATTATACCGGTGACAGATTTATGCAAAGCATTACCATTTTTCGTCGGAGTTCGGCATAAAAATATGTTTATTAGCGTAGCAACGTGTTGTGAAAATAATTTTGAAACGAGGTGTGAAATTACCATCCCATTCACGAACATTCATATTTAACAATAATATGTGCATATTTTATTACGTTTTTGCCTCTAAAATGTGTTGTTATGTACGCATATAAAAGTTACGAGTGTTTACTATGCCTACTATATTATAAGATTGTCATTATTTAAATTATTACGCATAGTAAATCACAATAGTGTTCAGCACTAAAATCAAGTAGGTTCATGTGATTAAATAAAACATCATCAGAATAGGACATTCAACTTTAAAATATGGTTTGCATATGAGAGCGCATTATTTTAATATTTCGCTACATACATTCAATGATTAATAATAAATAATTAGTGACTTCATAATAATTATTCGGAATTTAAGAGATGGGTGCATTAGTTTCACCCGATTTCGAAACCCACGCGTCCTCTTTAACCGATTTTAGCACAACATGTGGTCCTTATTCGTCAAACATGTTAAACTATTGATGTTAAAACATGTTGTACTTTCAGATTTTTATCGTGCGACTTTTTAACGTGTTACGTTGCGTAGCATGGTGCACCTCTATTTTGTATAAATCAGTTTCGGAATTTAATTGGTAGTTCAATGATTTCAAAACATTTATAGATTAGGTGAGTTTACAAATTAAAGTCAAACTTTAAGACAAACCTACAGACCTCTTCATGTATGATAATTACAACTGCAATGATTAGTAGTGCCTTTCAAATTTATAGTTCAGCTGCAAGTAATTACGTGTCATAGAAAACTGTTTTATTTGAGTTATGGTACATTTGAATTATTATAGACAACGGGTCTAGATGGTGTAATTTTATTGAGGTATAAATACCTTTTTTAACCCGACGGTTCTGTCCACCGATCGTCACTATTACTCCAGGATAGTACGTGAAGCGGTAGAAATAAAAAAGTATAAGAATTTCAACCGGGAAGATGGATACCGATTGCCTTCAGCTTGGAATCCTGTCATCAGTAAATGCAGGCGTCGTCGCGTTGACGCGGTCAGTCAGTGTAGGGATACCGTTAGTGTAGTGTGTAGAAGTACCGACAATACGACTAATGTTGATAAAAATCAAGTGAGGGTAGTGGAATCAAATAAAATTACACGATCTAGACCCGTTGTCTATAATAATTCAAATGTATAAAAATCGTGAAACCTTAAAAACATTATGGTACATTAAAGTGTCGAGGGATCACAGCACGGCGCGTGAACTTTTGTTATTGTAATGTTACGTCAACAGACATTTTGCACATGTCTTGTAGATCTGTGAAATGAATAGACCACCTTTTTCACTGGGCGTTGCTAAAAGGAACTAATTTTTATTGGTGTAGGTATGAACAGATAAAATTACAAAACTTCCTCGCCACAAGTTGTCAAAAAAACTATCTAATCTAAAATCTAATGATCCGCCTAATAACTACAGGTGTTAAATAACTTTAGAGTGTTTTATTGTGTCCACCATTTTAGAAATTCTCAAAAATGTTACCACACGCTTCTGATTTGTCAGTATTGTTAAGGTTCAGCCTGCAACCGGTGCAGCAAACAAAGTGGCAACAATTTCTTATTAGGCTAATCTTAGTGTGACTAAAGTATACGGTGGTACAGCCAACGAGTAGATGCTGTCTATACCCTATTATTTCGTTATTTTAATAAGGCAACAAGTAATAACTTTATATTGCATTCTAAGAAGTGCCAGATAGCGCTTTTAAAAAGTCCGTTCTAATTATTATTTATCCTTATTTGATCCTGTAATAATGTAATATTTATGACACGTTAATGTCATAAATATTACATCACCTTTTAGAATACATTAAATCCAAAAAGTACAATCATCGACAACCCTTAGAGTTCACGGCTGTTTACGTGTGTGTACGATAAATAAATGCCCAAAACACGAATAATGTTTCGAAGTACGCTCGCGTCGAGCGGTTGTTATTGCTCGCTGCCGGTCGTTCCCTGTTTTAACAGTTGTGTGCGAGCCAAATCGCGGCCGAGTAATGTACTACTCCTGCCAAGGCAAATTCTATTGCTATGATACACCAGTGACCTTCTATTGTCTCCAACACTGGGACATTTCTTCAGTATAGTTGAGTAATAAAGTGTTTATGATTGTTCAATGGCTTTTAGAGTTTGCTGATTGATTTTCTGAACTTTTTAGGTACTTGTGACTGTAATGTTGAACAAAACAAACTTTACAGGCATTATACTCTGTGGCACTAGAGTATCCTGTAAGTTGGTATTTTAATACAACAATACACACGATGGTTTCTCCATTGCATTCTTTGAGCCTTTGTTTGAATCAAATTTATATTTTATGTAGTTATCCCAAGCATTATGCTAGAATGCGGTCGTAATAATTAATTAAACAAATAAATAACTCATAGGCATAAAAATATTATGAACTCACATAGACACTGCGTCAATCCTATAATATTTCATACTAAAAGGGGCTGGAAGATGTCAGGAATTTTGACAGATACATGAGTTAGAATTGCGATCAAAAACATATGCTACAAGAAAAACGCGGTTTTAAAATAATTACCACGATGATTTCATGACACTCCTTTCTATGTAGGAATATATAATTTTTAATGTGTTATTTTTGTAAAACCGCTTCCTGGCTGATGATGATGAAACAACAATTTCGAAATGGCTGATGACTAGTATTAAAGTAGTTAATACAAATAAAGTTATTGCGGAGAGGCGAGAAAAGGACTGCCTAGACCCACTTCGCGGCGTCTACTGAAAGATAATCGAACGGACAGATGTAGCGGTTCTTGTTTGCCCGACTCGGAACCTTAATGATAAATCAAATTAAGTATTGTTCCAAACGTGAGAAACTGTTCAAGAGAGGAGAGCAGAATTTAGACCGAAGTAATCAGACCAATAATCACACCGCATAATTTAAAAATGTTCCCGAGCTCAGTAAAAAAAGGCTTATTATAAAAAAGTAATATTATAAATAACTAATACAAAGCATTCAACTCGATAAAACATAATGGTACGATACTCGATTTAAAAAAATGTTTTTTTTTAAATTATAATATATGTTTTAATGTTGACCTGAATATGTGTTACCTAATGGAAAGTGTAAAGATCTATATAAAATACACTCAAGTAACACCCTTTCAGTTTCTAATTCTCACATACAACTAAGACAGTGAAATTATTTACTTTGCATCCTCTTAAAATATTTCACCCAAATTTTCCGTCACACGGAAACTCCACCAAGGTAAGAACATAAGACCTATTTTTCTACTCAGTGTTCATTCAGTATATACGAGTCAAGGCTAGTGTAGTGGAAAAAATGCCAAATAAAAATAGACTTAAGTCCATTCGTCACCGTTCCTCGTGCTGTCAAATAGTTTTGTAAAACCGTCACGTGGACCTAAGAAATGAAACAGTTTTGTAGATTGTAATTGTTATAATTTTTACGTTTGCCAATTCAATTATTTTGTCAGTCAACATTATTTACCTGCTGTTAATACATGTAATCGTTTAGAAAAAAGTATGCGTTGTGTAATTATATTTATTTATTAGACGGATCTATAGATTCCTTTTATAAGAAAACAATATTATTATGAATAATTTCTATTGAATCCTGAAAAGTCAATTTATTTATCACCTTGTTGATTTACCTTTTTTATACGATAATAGTATTTTTGTTCTACTTACATTTCTATTATTTTCTAGATGTGTGTGCAAATAAAAATGCATCATCTTTTAATTTATTTATGTATCAACAATGCAAAGTCCAACAAAATAATTAGTAATTGATCAAAGTTGAAGTGTGGCCAACATCGACTATTGTGTCATTATTTATTTTCTGCAACAATAATCATACTCATTAATCAACTGGTAAACTGGTAAATACAATGGTATTATGAATTACGCATTTTCAGTTCTTTTTTGTATCTGCTATTGTTAGAAGCTGAAAAAATAATATAATATTTGCTATATTCCGCTAAAGAACTAGTTATAAAGATCATTAATAATTGCCGCACTGCAACTGGTCAGGCCTGAGTTTACTCTGAAAGAGATTAGGTTAGGTTATCTTATCAGGTATGCAGATATCCTCAGTGTTATTCATTTATTAACATTGATACGAAATGATTGACTATACGACCAAAGGTCCCCTTAATTCGATATTTTAGCCTAGCAGTATGTTGTAATATAATCATGTTATGTACGTACGTTTCTCGTAGTCAACATTGACTAAGAAAATACTATTGAAAAAATATAAGAATTTTAGTATATCAGTAATTTTTGCAAATATTTGTCATACTAAATTACTCCATTAAAGTCTCTTGTCATATACTTTTTTAGATAGATTCATATATACATAAGTTGAATATTGCGATATGACTTGCAACTTTACATTAAAGACGCAAAAAAATTATAAGCTTAGTATTCGACTGTACGTCGTCCATGTAAATAACAAACTACTTTTTTCTGAGACACCCACTATCGAGAGTGTATAAAAAACTCGTTAAAATGTTTCTCTATAAACTAGTCGTAGCACTAGTCGTTGCTCGTTAAATAACATTTTTTTTCTTAATGGATCTATTTACTGTATCTATATTAAACTTGACAAAACACTGAATACTCAATGAATGTTTCAACCTATGTCTACACCATTATATATTTTCTGAAAAAATATTATAGGCGTACTTCGTTAGTTATAGTTTTTGTTCAACAATAAAAAACTTTACTCACATTGGCACGAAATCAAAAGTTATTATAATAGTGTAATATTGTGTACCAGATTATCTTTCTGAGTTTGAGTGCTATCAGTTCCCGACAATCACTCTTGGACAGTCCAACATTTTTTGAGATCAGTCACCGTAACCAGACAGACACGCTCCGCTATTTTATTTAATATCGCGTTGCTGATACACGCGATAAGGTCGTCCGCCAATATAATTATCTATATCAATGACTTTGTATATTTTCTGTTACATTTGAGCTTGTTGAAAGAATTCGGTCAAGTACATTAGCCAAGATTTTTTCAACGTCATCTTCATGAACCCATTATTGTCCCACTGCTGGGCACGGGTCTCCTCTCATTTGAGAGGGATTAGGGTGTAGTCTAATATGTCTATAATAACAATATGATTTTCAACATATTGTTATTATAATATGATTTAGTCATTTTTGTAATTTAGTGTATTCAACAAAATTTATACAATATACTTTTTTCTAACTCCTAGTCTTAGTCTGATGTATTTGAAAAATAAAGAACATGCTTTTTTCTTATCTTTCTTTCTTTTAAAACAAACAAAACGCTACTAATTTCTTTTATTCCCATATTGATAAGCTACGCCGTAGCAGGTGTAGCACTTGCTACGTGATTGTATAGTTGCTACGTGGCAAGTTAATATAAGTTCATATGTTACGAATAAGTATCACATACACTGCTAACATCCGCACCTTTCTTTGCGTAAATCTAAAATTATCATCATACGCACATAGTGTCGTCACACGGGCTCTCAAATTTCAAAGGTAATCGGATCATTATCAAAGAAGTTCAAGATAGTGGCTTTGATGATGATTTTATGATTTTCTTCTATTCGTCATGCTACTACTATCTTTACTACTGTCTACTGTCATTATTTATAGAGGGATGATGATTACACTGAACTAAAAAATATTTGCATGTATTAATTAAGTAGCTATTGATATATTAAATAGGAATGAGTGGAAAATGTAGGAACAATTTGCTTGCCACGTGTCAATACACAATCTGTTATCTTGGTAACAGTTATAATAGTACTAATGGCGCATTTTCATTAGTCGTTAGGGTCCGCATGCGGGGTGTGGGACATTTGAAATTGACAATTTGAAAAGCATGCAATAGAGCCCCCATTCGGTAAATCATTTTCACTGGTCGTTAGCGCCCGCCTACGGGGAGCACCCGCACGCTTTTAATCGACCAAGTTATCGTCCAATGAGCTTTATTTTAGACCCCGCATGCGGGGTAACGACTAACTTAATGACATGCAAAATGGGCATTAATGTCAAATGCAATGTCATTGTTTTAATTATAACTATTAAAATATATTATTATGTAGGTATAATTATACATATTTTGAAATATTTATCTTTCTGCTATAAAATTGCCTCTAAAACTGAAACCACAATTTGACGCAACACAGAATTATGATAACAGCATGATGTGCCACGCTGAACGAGTCGTGTGTAATAACCAACTACATTCTAGCCTCGTAAAACTATTTTATGGTCCACGGCGAGAATTTGCTATAAAACCACAATTTTTATTTGGTTGCCAAACGTAGAGAAATTCATTTTATTGCACAGCTTGTGGTGACCTGGTGATGGTGGATGCTGACTGAATTATTATATACCGCAAGTTATGAGTTTGATGCCATTTATATTAACTCAAACTAACCCATCATATAAAAACAAGTTACTTCACAAAAAATCAACATTCTATGCATAGGATGCAAGCGCACACAATAGTATGTGCATGTTTTATTATAAGTTTCCAAATAAAATTAAAAAAATGCTCTGTTTTAATCAGAATGATATTATAAAATACTTAAACGTATTTTTTCCATTACTATTTTTGTAAGAAACAAAGGAAATAGGTTATATTATTTGGATATGCAAATTTACCATTAATGCGAATTTCAAATTCCGAATGTCAACAAGCTGTTTTTTATTAATTGTTAAGCTCTTTAATGTGTTAATACAGTCAAAATAAGAAAGTCATAAACATTACACGACGCCTGGCGTCCCTGAAAGGTTAGGCAGAGGTGTATTAATTAGATAAAATACAAAAAAAAACACCAATTACATAATATACATACCATACAAAAATAATTTACTGTGTCAGCAGTAAGTCAGTAACTGAGAAAAACATTTTCCATCACATTTTGAATAGTGTTTTAATATATGAAATTTGCGTAAAATAATAACCTGCTAATTAATGTCATATTCAGAGGAATTAGGGAACGTAAATCAGTGCTTTGGCTTTTAAAAATAAAGCGGTTTGGTACTGTGGGCGGGAGAACTAAAAATATGTAGGATTTTTGTCAGCTCATAATTATACCTACATGCATTATGTTTCTGTGTTTATGTTCGTAATGACCTTTGACAAAAAATTCACGAAAATGTACTAGAATATTAAATATTATGGAATAGTGATGTGTCCGGTGAATGAAAACTTCGACATGAAGCGAAAATAAATTCGTAAAACAATGAATTGTATTGTTGTAATTTCGAGTTATAAAAGAAATAAGAGTAGGTACATAATTATGAGACAGGCAGTGGTGGATTTACCAGAAATCTGATTAGGCTGGAGCCTAGGGTGGCAGATTTTAGTGGGCTGCAAATATTGGCAATATTCTTTTTCTTAAAGTAATACGCTAAGCTAGCCGATTTTATCATGATGCTACAGGACAATTTTATTTGTAGGCTTGAAAGTCCACAAGCTATAAAGTTGTAATGTCATTGACAAAAAATTAACTAGTATAATTGTGATCTGGGATCACAACATATATAAATCCGCTACTGAAGGCAGGTGGATGCTTTTCAATCTTTAATAGGCCATTGGAGAATATACCTTATCCTTCTAATTGTTTGAGTTATTCTCAAGGGGCGGTAGCTAATCGTCTATATAATAAAATTATAATGTGAATTATATTTAATTCGTATCTAATTAGGATATTTTCCCGTTAGGATCTAAGCGATAATGAAATGGGATGTAAGCCTGAGGACGTTTACAGAAAAACTCATTTTGCTTATGCTGATAAGAACCAGTATAAATGAGGAGGATTTTACCAGTTTCCATAAATGAAGACATTTATATTACGGAGTTAATATAATAAGTTATTTTTATGTAAGATTCTCAGTTATGACACTATAATGATTATGTTTTCATTGATATAATTCGATGGTAATTATATAAACTGTATTTCTATCGACAAAATGTTGGTAGATACTAGATACTCATATTTATTTATCTTTGTACGAAAAGGGACCTGGCAAATATAATAAATACGAAAAAAGGGCTACTCATTAATAATAAAGTATCATGTTACCTTTGATGGTTGATAATGAAGATAATCCGATGGGTCAATAAGATGCTAATATAATACTTTATTACACGGTAATTTGGTCCAAATACTTTACTTATTATGTTCAGCGTGAAAACAGGATCCAATCATTGTGATTTCATGATGACGTCACTCACATAGAAAACTCTATAAAAACGAAGGCATAAATTCATAACGTTTCTATGTCACAGTGACTGAGCGATTGACTTGTGTCTCGAGCGCTGACGCGATTCTATTCAGTAGTTGTTACATATAGATAAGTCCTGATCATCTGACCATTACGTATCGTCAGCAACTTTTAAGCATTGTGGAAAGAGAACAGCTCGTAACGGCAATATATCTAGCAAGTTTCAAGCTGTTTGACAACCCTGATTTATGAACGCAACTTGTTGTAGGTAGACGAAGGGACGTATGACGTACGTGTGTGTGTTTCACTTACACACTGTAACAAATTTAGCAAATCTTGAAAGTAGCTTGCCAAGCAGAAATGTACAGATAATATATTAAGCGGTGTTTTGACAGTCCGATGCTTAAGAGCACCATAGTCATATATAACTTGGCGGAGTTCGCTCATTAACACTTGGAGCAAAGCAGTGTTGTGAAAAATATTATTCATCATCATCATCATCATTTCAACCGTTAGACGTCCACTGCTGGACATAGGTCTCCCCCAAGGATCGCCACGACGCCCGCATCCAGTGGATTCCAGCGACCTTTACCAAGTCGTCAGTCCACCTTGCCGGGGGCCTGCCCACGCTACGTCTTCCAGTACGTGGTCACCACTCTAGAACCTTCAAGCCCCATCGGCCGTCCATTCTTCGAGCGATGTGCCCTGCCCACTGCCACTTGAGTTTGGCGATTTTTCGGGCTATGTCAGCGACCCGGGTTCTTCTACGGATGTCCTGATTTCTGATTCGATCACGTAGTGAAACTCCTAACATAGCCCTCTTCATCGCTCTCTGAGTGACAGTGAGCTTCCTTATAAGGCCCATTGTAAGCGGCCACGTTTCGGTGCCATAAGAAAAACTAAAAATAAAGAAAAACATATTGCATGTAACAAATACACTCTTGCCATCTTCTTAACAATTCTCGCATACTTTTTAGTTTACTCCACGATCATTCATCATGGCGCCGACTTTATCCATACTTTATTCACTTTATCCAATACAGTGCATAAGGTAGGATTAAGCAGTATTTATAATATCCATTGTTATGTAAAGTACATAAGATCGATTATTGTTTGGGATATTCCTTCGCCTTCATCAGTTTTCATATATCTTCAGGTAACAAATTTAAACGTAGAAACAACCATACAGCACTGTTAGTATTAGTAACTAAAATAACTCTCAACGTAAGTCTGTTCTGGATGAGTCAGTTTATCTTTGTATATCTACGTAGAACATAACTGAACGTATTCGTTCGCGTCATAGATTCCATTTTGTTTTTGTGACAGTGTAGGGCTGTCAATACAATGGAAGACGAAATGTTAGACGACATATATATATTCTATTCTTATTTCTTTTACTTAAGGTGTGTTTACAAATGTTACAATATTAAATGAACAATCAAAATTACATGTTGCAATGGGAATCCAAAGTTGATTTCCATTACAAAAAAGGCACCAACACATAGGAACTAATATATTATAGGATTTATTATATTTATATCTCATATAGGTATGTTTCCTATAATATAGTAAACATTTTATTACAATTATGAACTGAGACTAGAAATAAATTAACATTATAACGTTGGCTATTATCCGAATTGATCAACTTAATAACTGTTATAATTGCAGATAAAAATATTTTATAGCAGTGTACGATTTTGTGTGATGCAGAGTTATCAACACTGATAAAGTTTCTGAGGTACAGTTTCACTGGTTTTCAAAACATGTTGGGAATTTTGTCGCGCAGCTTTAAGGTAACATTTTGTTCGACTAGTGAAAACGCAGCTTTACAGCGGCATGTCTAAATTAACTTTCCACGGTTGTGTGTGCCGATGTTTTTTTTAAGATGACGCGTTGTTTTTGAATGTTTGTAGAGGAATGTTTTACGTGTTCGTTGGAGTTTGACGTCATTTGAAGCAAGCAAGTAATTATGTATGAAGGGGCTGCGTTGGCGGTAGACATGCTACATACTATTAGGTTAGGTATATCCATGACGACGATTCGCAGATTAAGTGATTTAGATACGTCATGCCATTACAAAGTTACATGTATGAGAGATTTTCTGGATGGTGCCAACCTGCCGGTTAGACCAGCATGATGGACTATTATAGCCTAATCACTCTCAAATGAGAGGAGACCCGTGCTTGGGCACGAGACATTCAATGGGTTGAGATGATGTATGTAACCTACCCATAGTCTTAAAGCCAATGAAAAAAAGGTAAAGTTGTTTATATTTGAGTATTACTATGAAAATTATAACTAGCAACATACTTAATCTATCCGTCATTTAATCTGGAGATAATTATCTTTTGAAATTTAAGTTTATTATTTTCTAATAAACAAAATTTCTATCAAGTTAGAATGAAGTTAAAAAAGAAAACATTATTCTCGCCGCATCTAAATTCCTAAAAACGAAGACTGAAAGGGAAAAATACAACAATAGAGTGAAGAGGCTTTAAAGGACCCGGCTGGCCCACTTTCGCCCGCAGCACTTTTTTCGCTTAATGACGCCACGCTCAAGGAAAGTTGGAAATATTAAAATGAGCAAGCACTTGTTTCACTGGTAAAACGGCCATCGCTCTAGGCTTCGCGCCTCCTTGCTAAGGATACCATATTTTACACGGCAGTCCGATTCACTGGCTCTCGATGTCTGAAATGAAAAAAGTTTGTCGCCTTATCGCGTTTTATTTATATCGAGATCTGTATGCATAGCTGGCAAAGTTTTCAACTGTTTGCATCTAATGAGAAAATAAATTTGGTTTTGTTGGGTTTATGTTTTTCTTTTGTGCTGTGATTGGTTAGTGTGATTTGCCTTTGACTTCACAGTGTACTGTGAAGTCAAAGGTCTTGATTTCGATATCAAGGTACGCACTACCGACTTTTCGAAATAACATGCTAGAACCGTGAAGGAAAATGTCGCGAGAATAAAAAAGATTAAAAAGATTTTGTCGATAGTGTGAAATTGCCCAAATCCCACTTAAATGACAGAAGACCCGTACTTGTTTCGAATGCAAATGTACATACATAAACCTGCTAATTGATTATCGTCAATTACCCACGGATATTTTGTGTTGTCTCGTTTTATTCACATATGAATTGTGAACACATTTTATGTCACACTGTAAGTCACTGGTCTTCTATCAAAATAAGACGTGGTAGTTGATTCCGGTTAGTGCCAGTCAGCGAACTTCACACGTCTTCAACAAAATTTGACCGATATACAAGTTTACTTCACTGTGTCAAGTGAGTGACAATTCATTATGAACATACATTTGATTTCGAAAAGTTACGGTTTCATGGCTCAGTTTTGGGTCTTCAACTCAATAGTACCTATACTCGACTATCACTACACTGTGCCATGGTTTTCACAATACACAATATCAGATACTTAGGTACATTACATGATATTTAAATGAAATATTCTAAACACAATGTAACTTTAAGTATAAAAATCTTATATAACGTTTATTAGAGAGAGGGAAACTGTCCCAAGCGTTTGTACCCGCGGGATACTTATATCTAACTTTATTCCCAAAAACCCAACAAGTCCATAAAATGATTTACGAAGGACAAATACACACTTCGCGTATAAACATGGGTATTATCTTCCAAGGTCAAACTTGGAATGTCTTGCTTACATTTGACAACACGCAAAAATCAGCTTTTGCGCGCCACCGTTTCTAAGGCGCGAAGTGGAATGTCGTTAAGGAAAAAAAGGAAAAATACTGGGATTTATTCGTAGCGTGTCCCCAATGAGTAATGCCTCCTGCGATTTAGGTGTCAGCTCGATAGAAGGCGTTCGACAGCAATGATTTATGCCCGCTGGTCCCCGTGCCCTCTGCACTTTGAAACATCGTACTTTATAAAGCTTTGTACAGACTTTGTCTAAGTCTGGAATGAAAAAAAAATGAGTAGGCACGTATTTTATAAAATGAGAGAATTATTGCTCCGTTACACTCTGGACACTCTATAGAACATGGTTGATACTTTAGTTAATTACATAAGTAAGATGATGTTTGTACACAAACACCAATGATTGGTTATCAATGAGAAACTGAAACATGTTTAAAGCAAATGAACAGTAAATAATATGAAAAAAAAAAGTAGACAGTGAGTAAAAAACTTGACGAAATAAAATAAAGTTTCAGATTAGGTTAGTAATACAACGGTAAATATTTGTGCCGAGAAACGTTTCGCGAAAGTCTCAAGATTAGAAGAGGGGTTTATTTACTTTTTAAGAACTCCCAAACTCCGTTGAAGTGTAAAAGTAACTCTGAAATCCATTAATTAAGTGTTAGTTGTAATGATCAGTAATTTAATTACTTAGGAGAGCGAAATTTGATCGATCCAAGTTTGTTACAAAGTTGATTTCGCCTTGTTTAGCTTGGAACTTGATATCTTTCAATTTTGAATGCTTGTTCATCTATTTTAGCTGACTAATAATAATATAAAAGAATACTACGATATTATCCTAAGATATTAAAATTGATTTGTTTTAATCGTATTGCGGCAGCGGCGTGCCTCCAGTGACACATTTGACAGGTGTCAATTGGAAAAAAGAAATTAATCGTAATTTCCCGTTCGTAAATAATACTTGTTTTTAACGCCTGTTTTTATTTGTATATAATTATATTCTATAATCTTTGTACCTTGCTGTCGAATACCTTAAGTAAACGTATCTATTACTATTACTTTCACGTTATAAAAAACGAGTTTCGATAACATGGTTTTTTAAAAGGCATTAGATATTATCAAAACCGGAGGTTTATAAACTCCCGAGTATCTTCCCAAAGTACACCGTAATATTTATTTTTCATCTCAGCAACCCCATGTAGCCGGTATTATGAAACTGGAGCAAGTATCATATCCTTTATCGTTGGGTAATCGTTTATTCAAATTCCCCATAACAAAATGACAGGTGACTGGTATGATCGAATACACAGACATTTTGGTCGACCATAGGGGTTACTAAATCTTGCATCGATGTTTGGGATATCGGATACCCACTACCCTTATCATTCGGTCCGAATGATATACTTAATCTTAGATGTGGGTAAACAAAAAATATTTGTATCTCAAACCTATTTAAGGTATATATGGGTGGGTAGATATTGTTATTCTATATCTATTAATTGTTTTAAATTGTGTATGTATAGATAAATAAAAATGTTTAATATTAAGAATTGTTTTTTGTTTTGGAGTCTTAATAATATTTATTTCAAGACCACCGAAGAAAAACCTATAAACCCTACCGGGTTTATAGGTTTTTCAGTAACAGGTAGTATTACTATTGTGTTTTTTTTTAGTTTGAAGTTTTCGTAATGATGAATCAGCTCTTCCATGTATCTGATATCTTATATTTTTTTCAAACACAGAAGAGTGGAAGCAATAAATAATATAGACATTAATAAAATCTGTAGTGGCAGCATCTAAATCTATCCCGACGATGACCTGATGAATCAGTACAGAAGGGGAGCGGTTATGTGCCGGCAGCGGGGGGGCTGGGAATGCTAATGATTTATGTTGCCGCTTCTAGACGCTTGTCCTATAATAAATGTACCTACGTTTCGCAAGTGAGTTCTTTGAGATTCGCCAGACAAGATACGTTACGTTATATGAACGTAAGAATAATTACGAGATATGAGTGAACAAGGAAATTGTGTCTTCTGAAAATGGATCGTAAACAGTCTTCAAAAGGTATGCTCCTGTTTGTCTTTGAATCATTCTTCTCGGCGGCATTTTTATCATTTTTGTAAATTTTTGAGATCGTTTTTTTAAGTTACATTAAAATATAGTAGGTATACCAATATTATAAAATTCAGTGTTATTTAAATCAATGATTTGAGCTGCAGTTAAGAACAGAACATAAAACTGATAAATGACTCAAAGTGTAAAAAAAACAACTAACTAGTTTCTTTCTTAATCCAATAATTTCACATAAGCCGTTATTGCCACTTCAAGCGTAAAAGCGCTCACGTCCAATATTTACGGGCTCTTATAAAAGTACGATTGTTAGTGCACCATTATACGTTACCGTAAACCCTGTTAAGCTCAAAATGTGGAATCGACGTGAATGATTTATAAACGAGGATAACAGGGCATTAGCAAAACCACAACATGAACGCTCACTGGATTTAGTAAAAAGAGATCTGCCATTATTGTGCGGAAAGATTTATTAGTTGCAGGCATGCCGCCATTTTTTTGCCGTGTGGCGTATATCGGAAATTAGGTAGGGTTAACAAAACATCCAATGTGCTTGTTACGGAGCTGTAACGCTTATTCCTCCATGCTACCCACATCCTCAATCATAGAAGGGTTGATAAAGCAATTTATATACTTAAAACAAACCAATTTACTGTCCCACGTGTGGGCAACAGCATGAGGTGACTGATTCTCAAATCATCGGGAAAATTCCTTAAGGTTCTTTTCCAACGATGTTTTCCTTCATTTAAGAAATATCAGAAATACACGTCTTGGATTGAAAATTCAGATCTCAGACTTAATAAAAATAAAAAATTAATCTACGAAAAAGGTACGCAAGTCATAGAGGCGTCGAAAGTTATGCTCAAAACGTAACCGCAGTAACAACTTGATCCATTGTAGGTATACCTATAGATTTTATATGGAAATATTCACAGGTAGATGAAGCAAATACTTTAGCGACGTTATTGGAAGATATAGAAAACTAGAATAAACTGGCATGTTTTCTCATACTTGCAATATTTTAAGTTAACGCGGTAAAGAGTATTGTAGGTTTCATCCAATTAAAATATCTATAAAATATCAATAAAATAACAATGAAAAACATATTGAGGGAGCAAAACATTATTTTTGCATTGCATTGTAGTTTATTGTAGTACCCATTTTAGACCCATATGAAACGCCTTTCAACAATACGCGAGAAATTCTAAAAAATCTACATATAAAAGGGTTTTCAAAACAAAAAAATATCTTTTGTAGTTCTCAATTATACTTTTGCAATATTGGTGTGCAATTTAGTTGTTGGCTCAGCCCTCGGGCTTGGCTTACAAGCTCACTCGTGCGTAACCACCACCCCTGCTTTCACGCTGGCAATGTCAGCTACCTTTTATTACGTATATTATGTAAATATAATAATGGCCCAGTGGCACGGCCTTGGGTAGGAATTTTATTTGAAATATAACGTTATATTGCCAGCCCAACCGCGGCATTGACGGGTTTTGTGCGACTATACTTCACGCCACATAGCCGGTATTGTTGAGGGATATCGGCCTAACTTAGCCCACTGAAGCGTCGAACTTTGGTGAATAATAAAATATGTTTCTGAAAAAGTTCGAGGTAACGTTTAAGGGTCATAAAATGTTGAGCTCTTGAAGTTCAAGGTTCATCATAAAAAGTTTCAAATAAGTGGGTTTTTTATAATCTTTCTGTGTAACATAAAATACATCGAAATTAAATTCCAGTACATTTTCCGTTGTAATGTTTCGCCCAGAGAAAAGGGATCCTAATTTATATTTACACAACCTAAATGTGCTAGCAGAACATTTGTCGATTTTTTAAAACATAACGTATAACATTTTAATGAATATAGAAATAAGTCTGATTTTATAAATCATGCATAAAATATAAAACTTTCAATAATAATATATTGTTAAATGTTTGGCAGATTTCGTGTTGACTAAAGTACTTTTTACTTGCCAATTTGAAGCAAGAAAGATTGAAAATATTTGTTTCCTTAAGTTTGAGTTTGGGTCCCATGAGAGTAAAGGAAGCAGTACCAAACAAACGTAACTAATCTTACGAAAAAAGGTATTACTTAACCTACCTAATAGTTATAAAAACATACTACTTTTTTAACAATAAAGATAAAATAAACGCAATGTTACGTATAAATGAACGTAGATACGCTTCTATCTGAAATACACACGATATTAACAGGCCAAGTTCCCTCATTGCGAAATATAAGCGGCAACTAATTTCAGATTAAACAAACAACAGTGATTACGGTTAGTGTGATATACGAATGGTTTTATCAAAACATTCTATTTGTACGAGCGGACTGCGTACGCAATAAAAGCAGTTTCTGGCGAGTTTGTATCCAATCTTCGCAAACAGCGATCCGTGATGTTATTGGCCATAACGATTACAAAGCTACGGCCAAATTGAAAGTATAACTCGGTCGATGCGATCCTAAGAATGTGCAAGCCGGCAAATCTATAACTAAAGCTACGTAGACCGCCCTTCGTGAAATTATTGCACGCCCGCCCGAAAATAGGTCAATTGCCTCCTGTGCAAGAGTGAGAGATGTAGGGATCATCGCGCGTGACAAGGACGGAAGTTTTAATTCGTTCAGGTGACGTCACGAGGGTTTTAACAGGATCGTTCGTTTTCTTTTTGCCAGCTATTGTTTTGGTACTGTCCGGAAACTCATAGGATCTTTGGTCTCCATTCAGGGGGCTTATTTGTTCAACGCTGTGTGGAATCAGTAATGTGTCTACTCTATTGCTTTTATCGCGGTAGGTAGGTGCTACGTTTTCTATTCTTGGGTTTTATCAAAAATAGAAAATCTCATTTTTGACGAAATCCAAACCTCGATGTTTATCTCAAAGACGCTGAAGAAAGAAAAAAATTAGTAAGCTACACTTACTTTGATAAAATTGTTTCCGTTTATTTTGATTTTCAAAAAGGGTAAAGGCGTAAGTGTCCTTATGTATATTATAGAAAACATGATATAAAGAAAATGAAAGATTTCGATACAGTACACGAGCTCTATCAGCCATTGCAATTTTATCAAAACATCACTCAGAAGTCACTTTCAACATAAGTTGAGATGTATATTATTATTCTTTCATTCACTGTATACAGCTTTTTGAGACAGACTTTACAGTTTATTTATTTAATAATAATAATAATAATAATAATTTATTAGTGGTCCATCACACATACCTTAAAACACCAATTACAGAAACAAAAACATTATTTGTACAGACAATTTACACATATAAATGAACAACTGACTCCTGAACTAAGTAAAAAGATACTTGTATCTCAGGAGCCAAGGTTCCTCGTCTAGCATTAATATGACATCTTGTACAATTTAAATAGCTCTATTACAGACGTGTGTGTAACAGTAGTTGGACAATCATTCACATTTGATATGGCTTTAGTGCTTATGTAGTAATTATTAAAATATTTTCCGTGGAATCATATGACAAACTTTGCAACCAATTTGTGAATGTATGTATGTATTATAAGGACATCCCGCAGTTATTCAATTTTAAATTTAATTTAATATTATGTTGAATCCACAACTTCTACAGGTGTCGCAACATGCACAACACTTGAAAGCAACACTCAATCTTAAATTTTTAGTCTTTATGTTTTTCATTTGTCATTAACATTATTGCTGGATAATATAATAGGTAATGAAATATTATGTATAAAAATAAAATACTAGTTAAGATAGCCCTCAATGTTGCAATTCTTGCAAAAGGTCGCTAAGTTATAAGTACTCGCCATACCATGTAACACCAATATGTACACTTAGCATGCAATAAAAACTTTGACTTTGACTTTGACTTTACAAATTATGCAAGTGATAGTTATTCAGCAACTGGGCCACTGTTGCTGTCATAATATTAAAACACCGCTTTTGTTTTAATAATGGTCTATCAGGTAATAAATTACGTCATAAAAGGTATAATAGTGAATAATTGGACACTGAGATTGTGGGACACAATAGTCTTCTTTTGTATCTCATAGATATGTACCAAAGTAATAATCTATTATGCCAAAAGCCATCACGAAGAAATAAAATGGTTTTATAGCCTATTCAAATTATGTATAAAATAACAAAGGATATTTTGAAAATCGTTGTGTTCTCAAGAAAATACAGATGCGTAAGCAATATTGTTTATTCTCTTTGTTTCCATTCTAGGCTTACATAGATAAAATATATACTACTATATAATGTTGACTTGAGCTGTGGTAGCCTAGTGGTGTGACTAGTAGACTGAGGTGTCAAAGGCCTCGAGTTCGAACCCAGGGCACGCACCAATGACTTTTCGGAAGTTATGTACGTATTATTATCACAAGCTCAAACGGTGACGGAAAACATCGTGAGGAAACCTGCACGCTTGAGAGATTTGTCTTGATGGCATGTGAAGTCTGCCAACCCGCAGTAGGCTAGCGTGGTCGACTATAGTCTAATCCCGCTCAAATGAGAGGACACCCGTGCCCAGCAGTGGGCCGTTAATGGGTTGATGATGATGAATGTTGACTTCAAGGTATTGCTGAACTGGGTCCTTTAAAGAGCATCGCATTTTTGGTACCCCTTTCGTGCTCTACACGTGGGACTAAAAAAACTGTGTTAAACGTGAGAGTAATACCTAGCTAATAGACTGGCCACCAAGCCAACGAGCATGGTGTTATGAGCGGAGGAAGTCTTACCTTTTTGAAGACATCACTCAGAGCGTTGAGTTGCGCGAATGCAGCGCGATTTTTCGTCTTTGATTCTGACCTGGTAAAAACCCAAGCCCTTGGGATAATGCACGTGTTCAAGTATTTCATAATGATTGATTTACTACCCAAAACTAAACAGGCCATTAATGCGAAATAGTTTATTAAAATGTATCTGCATTTTCAAAAGGCTATAGTTCCCTAAAAGTTGTCGTTCTTCAGTAACTGCCGTGAAGAATGTAAACATATTTAGTAGGCACTCCTCGTAATGCGTGTAATTATCTCATAATTAACTCATAACAAGGAACACCATAGACGTAAGACGGTACGTTGATGAGCACTGTGATCAAATTATTTTAACGTGAGATTAGGCCAAAGCTTCGCACATAACGTTAACATACTTTTATTTCTGACAGAGGGGTTACGGCTAACTTATCAAGCAACTTTGGATGTACAATACAAAATGAATGAATTATATGATGGTACGGTTGGAACAGTGGTAAAACGATAAGATTTTATGGCATGGCTCGCAATTTCCGTCACACGGAAAGAATATTAGTAAACAAATCCACGATACAGGAGAAAATGCTTTAGTAGAAAAAAAAAAAAAAAAAGTAAGTTGCATTGAAGCAGATGAAGCAGTATTTACCAGAAAACAAAGAAAGAAAGAAATTTCTGTTACTGAACCTACTGTTTAACAGTTAATTAC
Organism: Craniophora ligustri; assembly: GCA_905163465.1. NCBI lineage: Eukaryota > Metazoa > Arthropoda > Insecta > Lepidoptera > Noctuidae > Craniophora > Craniophora ligustri. Next base: position 8,887,117 of record LR990972.1, read on the forward strand.
TAAGAAACTAACAATAAGTACTTAAAATAGTGTTCTACCACAACGGTTCGTAGTAAATAATTATGTACCTAGTCTAATTAAACATTTGTGAAGTCAACTTTCTAGCCTCCGCCCTCTTTTGAGAGGCAACCGAGTGTGTGATTAGGGGCGACGAAGGCTCTTACTACACAACGCCTGTTTACTCGCGTCTCGAATAATTTAGACTCGCGTGGAACAATTCTAGATAATGCTATTTACTTGCTTCTCGAACGATTGTTGAAACGCAAATGCATTCTGGAATTAACATCAGTTTATTAACATAACTTTATTTATTCATAAGGTCTTTTGTCGAAAATTCTATGTGATAGCTTTTTGATAGCATCCTCCTTAAAGGAGGCTAAATTTACATTAAATTAACAAATAAAATAAGGTAGAAGAAAGTGACTGTGAGTGTTGATTAATACAACTGTAATAGACAAAATGAAATGAGCTCAGAGAAATGCTCGGTTTTAAATTATTGTGTTCTTTCATAATTATTATTTGTGGGTTAAAACACAATTAAAACAATTTAAAAACTAACAGTGGTCAGTGTATCCGTGTATTAGTTTTTCCATATCTGATTTCATTAAAATACCTTTTAATAAAATCAATCAAAAAAGTTTACAATTAATATTATTAATCACCCTATTTAAAAGATAAGACCAATAAAATTAACATTCCATTCTTTCTCGTCCGTTGAGACGCGTTTAAGATGAAACGCACAGGTCCATATCACTCACTAAACTAAATTAAAATGAGTTGAATTAAATCACAGAGTGATGAGAACATATTTATATAAAAGATTTTTTTTGAAATATCTTGATGATAAATTACGTGTCATAATCTCACGCTTACCGAAATGAAAACATTTTGAATGTGAAAGATGTCATGTTTTAGATATATTTTTGAGAATGCAGAAAAAAATAATATCGAGGTTAAAACTAAATCATGTTTTTTATGTCATCTTGTTTCCATTTGAACTTGTCTTTCCTTACATAGTAACATTTGTTTGTAGGTGAGTAGGCACTATATTTAAGGGCATCTTAAAATTTAGTGGCATTTGCCAAAAAAGTAATAGAATGATATGGCAATAAAAAATTGTAAAAAGTCTTCATTAGCAGCTATCCCAACGCCCCAAATAAAATAAAAACAGACACCGCAAGACTAATTTTAGAACTTGACTTTGTTCTCTTTTTTGACTAGGATCTTTCTAACATGTTATTCTTTATTTTCTCAGGTACCTACGAACATTGTGCACAGCTTGAGGAAAAAGGTAGGTGTATTAAAACTCTCCTCCTCAGTTCAAACTCCAGGAAAATCTCGATAAAATTTAATGAACCACCACTGAACGAATTGTTTTAAGTATTATGGCGACAGATTAAAAATTCATTACATAACGTTTGAGTTTAAAACGAGCAGCGTTTTTATTGTCTCGATTGTTCCTCTTAGTACGATGAAGTCGTAAAATCGTTATTGGTATGGACATAAAATCGCTCATAACATACTTCCCTAACATCAATTAACTTGCAGCTATTAATCTGCTGATACACCAAGTTTTATTACTCCGGTTTAACGAAGAAATTAAACCTTATACTACAATTAATATTTATAAGGAGAGCGGATGTAAGTTCCAATCATATTTTTTGCTAAACCCAGTATAATCTCTATTAAAATACGAAAGCACTTTTGAATGCGCGCTGTAGGTATCTTTAATATTAATGAATTCCTTATTACAGATTTAATTAGTCTAGTGCAAGCACAAAGAGTATCCGGGTTGAACTCCTGGATATAATGAAATGATTTTTTCTTGAATAACTCTATTGGCGTAATGAGTCTGGTGTTTAAGTCAATTTTCTTGTAATCGTTCGGTCTTTTGGTAAGAATTTACAGCAGTATTTATTGTAGATTCCTTTAAAATATTTGAAGGATTTAAGTTTCGTACAGTTTGTTAATCTTGGATATTTTGTTTTAGCCTATTTTAAAACTCAAACTCAGCGCTTAATTTAATTTGAACTTATTTAATATAGTCTGAGAAATGAATTAAAAACACGTAACGCGACATCCGATTAATTTAATTTTCACCTGTCAGGCTAAGGTAAGGTAAGTAAGGTACATTTGGCAGACGTAGCCTTGGCGCCCTCGAGGGGCGGACTCCCACGGCACTTGAAGAGGAAATGGAACTTTCAGCTTTGATAAAGTTTTAATATATTCTTCGGCAAGTTTCCAACTTGTTTCGCCGGGCGTTATGACGAATTCTGTGTGTGTTCGCCTTCTTTCCGTCACGCCTTTCCCAGTTTCACTTATCTATGGAAGGATTTAATTTATGGAACATCGCTGCGGGCGCGACATCCTGTTATAGAAAGTATGTAGTTTGTAAGTTGGTTTACAAAAGTTTTCCGCGTAATGAACTAGTTTGCAACGGGACGCTGATTCAGTGCCATTAGTTTTTTGCATAACCTCTGAGATATAACGAGGAAGCATGCCACTCTCTATGTGAAGTTTTGTAGCCTACATCATACTCAGTTGTAAAAAATCTACTTTCTTTATACCTCTAATTGCCACTTATTCAAATATCTACTATTGTTATTAGTATATTACGTAGGTATATCTATTTAATCACTATAATTACAAGGTATAGTATTCTTAGTGGAGCTTACTTGCGGGTCACGAAACAATAGCTGTTGTATAGGTAAATAGATAATGGCTATAAACGAGATAAGCATAGTAATATGTGGTGTAACTTTGAATGATAGATTGAGGAATGATGTGATAAGAAAACGTGGTTTGAAAGACGACTTAGTGACAAAAGTTGAGAAGAAAGTAATTAGATGGTTTGGGCATGTTGAAAGGATGGATGATAGGCGATTGACGAAAGGAATTTATAAGGCGGATGTTAGTGGAAACGTCGGGAAGAGGCGCCTTAGAACAACATACACCGACCTAATTAGTGAACTCCTTCAAAAAGGTCAGGCGCGCAGTACTCGTAACCGGCGCGCGTGCATGACGAGATGTATGAATGTGGACGAGGCAAAAGTGGTATGCAGGGACCGTAGCGCGTGGCATTCTGTAGTTTGTGCCTACACCCATGGGAAAAAGGCGTGAGTGTATGTATGTAATATATTCCCTCACTCACTGATAATTTTGATGGCCAGGTACTGATTGGATACCCCAAAGTAACGATGACCTAAAATACCTAATGACCATTACAGATATAATTATAAATGGGTCACTGCAAAACACTTAAATATATTCTCAAGTAAACTCTTGAGACAAGATTTTTATTATGAAAAAAATTATAGCAGATGCTAACTTACAATTTTATTTTCCAAATTAAATTCTCGCAATTAAAATTAAAAGCACCGCCTACTCAATGGGTTATTCAAAACTGTTTAATCGCAAATATAAAAAAGGCAACTTGTTTTCGAGTTATACTACAATGGCGGTCTGATTGCGGCACTTGCGAATTAGTTTTTATGTTTAAAATTTTCCAGAAGTTTCTCACAGTCGGTGGAATCCATTCAAGAAAATAATTAACCTTTATCCACTGCTGTCAAATGCAATGAGCCGCGAGCACGGGACTGCTTTCCCATTTATAATGTCCTGGATTTTTCACTTTAACTTATTGCATTACGGTGCATTTTTTGTAGGTGTTCCTTCAATCTGAATTTTCAATTATTGCTTGTTCCTTTCTTTTGTAGAATTTCTTTGGTTGATTGCTGAATATTTTATCTCGATCTAGAAATGCAATTTTATCGTTGAAAAGTTTAAATTAGAGATGTTTCTTTGTAGGTAGTGCTAGAGAACAATACCTACTTTCCATCCACATATTTATTAATGTTTATTGTTAACATATTTTAGAACAAACTATGTATAGGTATGAACTGGTCAACAACATAGAAATTTCGTTGATGACTGACAAAATTAACTGTTTTTGTCTAGTGGTTACAAAACTGCAGTGATGTCGTAAACATTAACAAGTAAGATTACAGATTCTAATAAATCTAGTTCGATATTTTATTAAAAGAGTTAAAAAGGAGTTAAACCAATTGCTAGGTTTTATTTCTTCTTATTTGATTGCATACGATACGGACAAAATAAATGACAAGAACTAATAAGATTAAACATAAATTTAAGTTGTTTGATGTTCATCACAGTAGTGTCACTAACGCTTCACTCGGATTATCCCAAAAGGGCGAAACTGCGCTAGTTTCGGTCTCCAGACAGTCTGACAAGATATCTCTGTCGACCTGCTTGACATTACGTCTGTGCCCATTACATAGCCGCCGCGACAAACAATGCTTTGATAGCTTCTAAACTGGGGCAATCCCGACATCGGTCCTTGTCATGCGCATAGGGCTGCTAAGCTAACGGATTATGGCCATTTCGTCATTGCTTTTAAACTTTAACACCTTTACAATATTTCCAAATCAAAATAAAAGAATGAAATCTGACTAGATTTAGTTTTCTTTATGGATTTATGTAAAGAGGTTAAGCGACGTCATCTCGCTACATAGCAACGACGTACATAGCAACGAAGGACTATCAAAACTGACATGATACATGTAATGGAACAATCACGAAGCTCATACTATATTGCGAATCCTCATCCATCCATAAAAGTTTTTTTAATCATGTATGACTAAAAACTGCCAAACGTGATAAAATATCAACATAATATTATTTTGGCGCTACAACTCAACTTTAAAATGATATTCGATAACCCTAATAAATTGTGTAGTATGCTGTCTCACTCACACAGTGACCTGCAATCACTCCCTCGACGCCGACGCTGCTCCAATGATATTTGTGTTCGATTATAATTAAACGTATGTCCTCCTTCTTTGAAATGTCAAGCTGTCTTTAATTAAAACCAGTCTTTAATTATAGACCTGTCCCTTTTTGTTTTCTCGACAAACAAAAAGATACTCAAGTATTATTTAATACTTGACAAACGATTAAGTTTAATCAGTTTGTTTTCCAGATTAATATTTGAATCAGACATTACCGTTATTTATATTAAGTACTTATAGATATTATATTTAATATTGAATTTTGGTAAAGTTGTAACATGAATCGTTCTTCTGAGGTAGGACGATAATAATTTAGTATTTCACGCTATCTATAGATACGATAGGCAATATCAGTTAGTCACTTCGTGACATTATTATTTCCTAATGAAGCCTTAAACGATTTCAGGGCATTTTTCCGCTCTATTATGATTTAATCAAATAAGAACTACGATACCTATTAATCCTATTATTGACAGACAAGCAAATATTAAACAAAATTTGAAAGTGACCCGTAACGAGAAAGTCTGTTTTTTTGTATACTTAATAATTAGTATCCCTGACAATAACAAACATAATGTCATTAATTAGCTTATATCATCATGCTGTTATATCATCATGCACCTTACGTTACCTTATGTACCTAAGCGCCAGAGCCGAGTAAGGGGGTGGGCTGGGCAAGTCACTGCGCAGAATCACCGAAATCAGCGCTCTCACTTTTTTTATTCAGTGTAATTTACGGCTTGCATGAAATAACGCGATTATCCAATCATGCAGTCAAATTATATTGAGTATATTATCAAAATGGACATATTATGGGCCATGCATAGGATATCTCCGAAATACGGCCTCGAGCGAGTTAGGTGGTTCCGAAAGCGCCTCAAAGCTGCCAAGGCACGCTTAGCATATTCAACACTCGGCGACATAGAAGTATCAAGTTGAACCCGCTGTAACGTGTTACGATATACCCCATCCGATTTTTTATAACTAACATAGTTTCACACAGACATAATATGCCGTGTTGTTATATAGTTTTATTACTCGCACCTTCACGTGCACCTTCGTGTTAAACTGTCAAAATCTCCAATAGCTCTCGTAAACCAAAAGAAGCAAGATTAATTGGAACAATGTTCGCGTGTCGACCGCGTGCAGCGGATAATTTATGAAATTCATTACGACGCCCAACCGCGGCGGCACAGCACCGCCATCTTATTGTGCCAGTGTTGCCACCTAACATAAAATATTATTTATACATCCACGTACGTAATTTTTGCTTTATCCCGACATTTTCTTTCCCAACTCTCGTTATGAGCAAGAAACTAGATTTTCTTATTATGCCTACATAGGTGAAACTTCAGTAATCCCTATGTAATTAGGGAGATAAAACGTAGTCTGGGCTTATTAAGTGTAGGTACTTTGTGTCTCGTTTAATTTTCTTGATTACGAATAATTTGTGAGGTATAAAACTCGTTAATGAGGCTTATTTTACTTAAGGAATTATGTTATATAAAGGAATATTATAATAATTAAATTATATTATGGCCACTTTGATGGATTATGTACCTACCTGTTTAATTTATAATGGCCAAATTGGCGCTTTAGTATTTTTTCAGTAACGATGTTTTTGCCGCAATTCAGCTGGTGTAACTGCCACAAAAGTTTGTTTTGGTGTAATACCACATGCATACGAGAAGACGTCAATTTACTAAAAATGTTTACGATATAGAACCCATTGATAAAAATGTCATTAAAGACGGCTGTAGTATCCATAAATGCTGATAACGGCCTATTTATGTCACAATAATATTTTTTTGTTTTCTGTCATTTTTTATTGAAATCAACGGAGCTATAAACCAATCGAGGCTTTCAGACATAAACAAAGATGTTGGCGCCGACGATGTTTTCTTGTTAACTGTGGCGTTCCGTAATAGGTGGATACGATAGTGGAGCCCAACCGCGGGCACAAACACGACTTGGTTTGGCGAAAACAACACTATTTATCAAGAGGGTAGATATCGGCAACTCTTTTCGGGAAAAGTCGGGCAATAAAAGCCACAGCCGCGCGGCGCGTGGGGATTTCATATTCCAATATGGCGGGTCGTCGCGCCAACGGCCAATTCACTTATAACCGTGACTCATTGCCCATACGAGCGGCAAGCGCAACTATCTTATTATCTGAAATCTGTATTCGTGTCCTACTTTGTATGCGTTTGCTTAGTCAAGTGACATATAAGTATCTGGTGCTGGAGAAAAGGATTGAGGCAATATTAGGACGATATAACAGAATTGATATCGAATGATACTGGTATTTTGCCAGTTATTAACGTTTAGCTGCAACTTACGGAATTTAAAGCCAACATTGTCGAAATTAGGATACGGATATTTACATTGTAAATAATTAATTTAATATGTATTATTTAAAAAGATAAATCGTTAACGATGAACGGATTAGCACAACGGTATAAGGTAGAGAGATAAGCTGTCCATGCTGCACATATCATTGCTTTGACTTTGACAATTTGAATGTAATTGGTACGTAATGTAACGTGACCTTCAAATTCTCCCAAGAAGTCCGCGTTAGGTTTAAGTAAAAAACCACTTTTACAGAAACTAGGGGAAAAAATTATTTATCATCCTTCATAAAGCATTAATTCACCAAATCATCAACCATTATCATGTATCATCTTATATAAAATGAAAAAATACTGCAGACTAGGCTGTATGGACTAGATTCCTTTACTTTATCCCGAAAGGGAAGAAAAAAAACAATGAGTTTGAACGTCATTTTTTGTTCAAAATGTGACGTTTTTGTGGGTTATTTTATTTCTTTTTTAATGAATTACTCCATATTCCCGTAATACATTAAATAAACAAATATAACTATCGTTATCTAGAGATTGCATGGAAAAAAAATATATTTCATTAGTTTGTGCTACAAATTGTGGTGGGCCTGTTCCCCATACAAAAAAAATTGTCTCCTTTACGGACCTAAAATGTAATAGCTTAGAAAAGGATTTAATTCGGATGAATAAGCTATGAAAACACACACGTGTCCTAAATTGGGAAATTATTAATAGATACATTAAAATAGATCTGCAGAAATTAACTATAACATTATCTGCCTAATTGATAATGGTTAACCACAAACTGTATTTAATTTAAACTAGCGCAGATAGTGGTTTAACTATCTATTATGGCAAATAGTTCAAATAATGTATGTAAATAGAATAACTAATAAAATATTATCTAAATGATAGTCCATTAATGCTGAATTTACTCTACTAATTTTTCACTGTGATACGTTGATTCGATGAATTTTGTATTACATTTTAGTTTTTCAAATGTAATAATAACAAATGTTATTACAAAAAAGTATTTTAATATTATTGTTTTGGATTAATTTTTTCGCATAGAATTCAATAACTAATAATATCATTTTTAGTTAGTTACTGAACTGTCAAATTGAGCTATAGGCTATAGGTAATTATTTTTTTTATGCAAATAAAGGGCAAACGGCAAGAAGCTCACCTGATGGTGTGATCACCGCCGCTTATGGACATCTGCAACACCAGAGGATGTGCCAATGCGTTGCCGGCCTTTCAGGAAAGAATATGCTCTCCTCTTGAAGGTTCCCAACATTTCCCATTTATTTTTTATCACCATGAAACTATTGTATTGTTAGCAGACTTCATACGTCATCGAGATAATCTCTCAGGCACGATAGTTTCCTCACGATGTCAAGCTTCATCGTCACACTGCCAGGCTATCAGAGCTCACAACAGTTATATTTTATTCATTAAATTTTTGTCGCGCTGCCATAATTAGGTCACTGACTCTATAAGATTTCTTTAATTAGCGAATGTTTAGATTGTTGTAAATATTATGCTATTTTGACATTTGGGTTTTAAAAAATCTCAAAATACTATAGTATAATAATAACATTATTTATTAATTGTTGCATACTATGGCATAAACTATTTTGACTAGGTTGTGCTACAATAAAAAATAATGATAATTACTATATCAATTACATACCTATTGATATATGGGAACGTGCTGTTTGTCTCGAAGTAAACGCCAAAACAAAATTAATATCCCGTTAGTTATAACTAATGGCTCACAGTAGTTGGCCAAAAAATATTGGAACGATAAATATGTATTTGTTCTCGCTCCCACAACCTTGAGACAACCCAGTGTCGGGTTAAAGGAAGAATAGATTATTTGTGGGTCTTCACGGCCGTGTGTCACATTGAGTGTCAACAAAGATATTCTATTTTCCAACTCTATTATTTTAGTACGAGAGATTTAAGTTCCGCGGTACAGAAACGTCTGTTTGAAGTAATGCTCCCTCGACTGGAGAATATAAAAGAGAGCATAAGTACTGTGTGACATCGTAGCCCGGGGCGGTGGAGACAACGACGTACATAACAAATTCAACTAAACATATAACTTCGTTTTTATAATAAGCATAATACACTGAGTTAGTGTAGGTTTATTCTTCATAAACATTTTTTATTTCAAAGAGCTTGTACAGCTGTCAAACATTGTAAGTAAGTATATTTTTCTAGCCCTTACATTGAAGCGTATTTTATAGAATATAATATTAAAAGGTTACTTAAGTCTTATGTATTACATTTTCGTAGTACCTACTATACTTATTAAATGTAATAATAATTTCGTTGTACTACTTATTTGTGTTGAGCGCACCTCTGGTATTCTATTTGCGCTAGTGGTCGAAAATATATATAATTTTATTTTAAATCGTTTAACACACCCGGAGTTCAAAAGGATCCATTATCATAATTTCCAACAAGGGAAAGAACAAAAAGCGTGCAATGCTTGTTTATAATAAAAACAATGGGTCGTCCCACGCGCGCCTGAATGTTTCAGCGGTCTGGACCCTTGCTTCGCACGCGCTCAACATTTTTACTTTACTTTTTCCCTACCAAGGTCTGCTCTCTTTGAAAAATGACTAAACACATCAGTCGAGGAGGGATTTTATACAAATACTTACTAAGAGTGCCCGTGGAATTTGTGCTAGAATTGTATATTTTCAGTAAACCATGTTTCTATTAACAGAGCGTATTTTTCTTTTGTATAAAATGTTATAATATTATTATATATAAAAATTACTCAATAGTGATGCTTGTGAAATAAGGAAAGGATTAAGAATGGTACCTAGGACCACTGCCTAAATAAATAAAGAATTGATTCTATAATATTTTACCTCAGTAGGTATAATATTCGTACTGCTGCTGTGTAATTTACACAGCAGCAGTAGGTAAGAATCCACATTTTAAAATCCAAAAGGAAACTCTGGCAACGAATTTTACTAAGGCAATGTATAAGACCGAAAATGACACTTACATCCCAACGTGGGACAAAACAAAATCACATTTTGATGTTCGCGCCCGCACAGGTGCATTGTAGTGGAGACTATTTTATATTCTCGTATCCATTTAGAAGGAAAGTGTGATAAGCGAAATTGCCTTGCTTTTATAACAAGTACGCCACTAAAAAGAACCACCGAAAATGGGACACAGATTGTTCCCTGCAGAAGTGGGTTGTACCATTTTGCGCTTGCAATATTTTCAACTGGCAACTTCAAAGTAAAATGTTGCCTAATCTTCATAAATTCCATTTGTGAATTTTACAACATGCGGGCGCTTAAATATATAAATGTCGCTACAAATGGAATGTGATTTAAAATGAATGGATTGAGTTCATTAAACGGGGCAGTTGAATATTTCACCGAAATAAAATTAGAAAATTACGTTGAGACGGTCAAGTCAATTACAGGTGGCTTACAAAGTTATGATCCCTCACTGAACAGGAGACGTAGATTTATCTGCGTTGGCTTCGATTTGCTTATTTTGCGACTCGCATTTAAAATTAAATACATTAATTTGGAAAAGTTTGTCGTGGGCTAAATTACAGATGAAGATCCGAGACGAGTCACTCTAGCGAAGTAATTTGACTGGTAACATTTCTCGTTTACGGCTGTAATTTTACTGCGACTTAATCAATTCGATGGTAACGGTATATCAATTGTTTCTACAATTCAATGATAGATTTTGTATGTTTCTTAAAACAATTAGTAATTAGATAAACAGTACGTAGTGAGATTAGCACTAGGCATTATTATGATCTTATTTTATTTAATGTGCCAAGTATTTCCTTTCCGTATTGTATCTTCAATGCCGCCTAAGAAATGTTTCCAATATATAACTAATATTATATATAGTAATAGTATGACAATCGTTAGTATAATATCTGCGGATAAATAGACATAGTTACGAACATAGTAATTACATTTTTTTTAATTTTTTTTTTTTTTTTTTAAATCTTAGCTTGAAATAAGCTAAAAAATACAAAAAGATAGTAATTACATGTTTGATTTTCCTTTACAGTTACGTATCTACGTATCTATCCATCGAACTACACACATTGATATCAGAATATTTTAATGTTTTAGCACACAAAATTAAGACACTGGTATTAATATTGCAACTTGCAAATTATCTCATAGCTATGTAAAATAGTATGCATTTATCAATTGCAGAGTACTTGCCAACTCTCTGTCCAAAACGTAGCGATCATTCATCGGCCGCGTTCGCTTTGTAAACAAATAATACCCTTAACCCGAAAACAGAAACATAAATTATTAAAAACGATATCATATTCACTGAATACGAAAAAAGTAAAAAGAGCAACGGAAAAATCGAATTCCCTTTCAATAGTCGTCACGTACCACGGTCCACGTTCGCTTTTCGTCCAATATTTAGTATGCACGTACTTAGAGCGCCAGTGAGCGTGATTGGTGGAATATCCCAAAGGCTTTGTGGGATATTTGTAGTACTATCACGTGTGGTGTGTTGCCTACGTGACATTACGCTACCTGGCCGACGGCGCTTCAAATTCGCGCGTTTAAAAATTAAGCTATTAGTGTGGTAAATGGATAAGTTGTTAAATAGATCATTAGTCTCCGATATAAAGTATTTAGAAGGATATTACAGAGAGGAAAAAAAAACATAGATTTGTTGTTCATGCAGAGCCCTAACATATGTATGTATATACATACATTTGATAGTAGTCTCTTACATAATCACTTGAAGCATTTTTGAGACTAATTGTCAACCTCATTTATATATCCAATATTGTTTTAAAAGGTTATCAATATACCTACCTAATTGGAAAAGTCTATAATATTGAGATGCAATGAATTGACTTGACTGATTGTTGGTCTTAGTTAACAACCTACTTTTTCGGTCATAGTTGAACGATTCTGTCAATGTTATTATTCCCATTTTAAATGTCGGACCGATCATTTCTTTGTTCATTTTTATAAAAGATTTTCCTTTGTGACTTTTAGCTTTATATTGTTTGTGAACCGTGTATTTTTTATTTAAAAAATCTGTTGATAGTGTTCACTATATAGGTTAGGTACGTTCGATATTTCAAGAGTTGAAAGGCTCTGGTATTAAACTCTTCAGTACGACAGATTCTTTGAAGCACAATCGATAGTCGTGTTATTTTTTTAGAATGAGATCCTCTATGAAAACATGAGAATGCTTGTACTTTGTCTTGTGTCATCTGTGCCATTGTTGCACCAATAAAAGAGATATGAATTTGTTCCGGAATCTAGAAAATATTGTTGTTGGAAAATTCAATAGCTTTGTAAACTTTTTCTTTATGCTTTGAAGCTAAATAAGCATTGGAAAAAACAAATGCACATTCATTCAAATAAACACTGAAAAAATAAATGATTCCAATATTTCTAATACTTATTTCCCTTAACATACTTGTATAGGATATAAAAGCATATTAATCAATATCTTTATAATTATGAATAGGTACAATTTTAGCTTTCCTATTTTCGTGTGAGCAAACCTCGACAGAAGTCGATGTATCGACTTGACTTTTTTACGAATAGGAGAGTATTTTTTTATATAATTGCAGAAAGGGTGGTATGCCGTAGATCAATATTAGCGAAATTTATAAAGCCGTATCACTTCCAAAGAACTATATACCAAGAAGTATATTATATATGTATAAGGGTTTTGTTAATTTCTGTATCTTAAGGTTATTGAGGAGTAGTCTTGTATACTCAAATAATTATAACCCACAAATTGTATAATGTAATAATCACCGGAAACTCCGTGTTGCTGCTGTGAATTATCTTATAAGATTGCCCCGACTTAAAGAACGAAGCTTTGGCAGTCGCACTCAAAAATACTTTACCAATTATGACAATTTCTTCATGTAGAGTTTTTGTAATATCACGAATACAAATACGATATATGTTTAAAACAACTGACTTAACAGTTTTTCTCAAACAAAGGGCTCACTGTTTTTGAAAACCTCATTTTCCTTACATTAATAAAGGTAACACAATATTGTTGAAACAGGATCGCCATTACAATGGGTGTCAATATGTTCTGATTCATAGAATTAATGAGACAGCGGCTTGCACACGACAGTCGGATCTAATTCCACAACCTCCGCCGTATCGGGTTGATTAACCGATACAGATTATTAAGGGGATTGCTCATAGCTCTACATTCGTTCTGGCGACAGGCCAGCCGCGACACTAGGACTTGTAAGCTATAGGGCTGACTAACGTGTGATGTTTTATTGATCATTATATTTATTCGTTTTAAATCACTTAAAAAGAAATCTGAGTAGACACCGTCGTGTTCTTGAACGAATCTCAACAATATTTATGATTTCAGCGTGTGTGGTCGCATGTTCGTTCATTTTATTATGATTGATATTGTAAGCTTTAAGGCTGGTGATAATATATTACATTATATAGCTTCCTCAGAAAAAAACAGATAATCATTCCTATGAGAGAAATTGTAAGTAAAAAAATATCTAAGAAATTATAATTCTCTCAAAACAAAATATAAACTTATTTGCACCTTTGCATCGGCACTGAAAATACCACATTGAATGACGAAAAAACTCAGCCAACCCTAACAAAAACACAATCGAATGCCGCCCACCGAGTCGACGCTGCAAATATATGAGAACCGTTGTCACTGGTCTGTGTAAGCGAGGTTGCCAGTGTGATTATAGCCTTATAATTCAATGGTTGCTTAGATATCTTCAAAGACTAATCATATAAAAATGTTACAAATTGGTTTGTGTAAGCTTCAAAAGCTCAAATTCTAAACTGAATGAACTAAAACATTTGACACGCTTCATAGATTGTGAGTATCTATTTTTTTGCATCTATGCAACGACAATTTGCCACAGCAAAGTGTAATGGGTTTAACTAGGATTGCTATATATTGGTCTATTGGATAGTCGATTAGTTTAAAGGTTATATAATAAATTGGGGTCGCCATAAAACTCTTTATCGCACATATGCGTAGAATACGGTTTTATATGACTTTATTTACATAGGGTTTCTGAATGAGTCATAAGATGGGATAAGTGGGGATATGTAATCAGATGTAGGTTGATTAGTCGGTTTCAATGGACAAAGCGTACACAGGCACAGTCAAGGTAAAGAATCTTTTATAATCCAAGCAGTAGACTCTGCAATCAATAATTGCGTAAATTGGACCTTAATAGTAATAACAGGCTTATTCTCTCACTTGTTTCGACATTTCTCCTCAGAGCTCGTTAGTTACAAATGAAAAATGTTTTTTTGGTAGATAAATATACAAAAATGGCTTGTGAAGGTGCTTCGAAGGACACATTTCAAGAAATAAACATCTTTATCCAATGTTTATATTACTTAAGTAGTAGTTGTCTTTGTAAATGATATTTTGGCTTTTCAAACAAGTAGTCAGTTTTGTCTCCATAGTTAGCTCTTCTAATTAACATCCTCCAGTAATTCCTTTGATAAAATAAACCGAGTCATAGTAAGGTCGGAATATAATTGGCGCTCGGTTATTGGTGGGGCCTGACTCTGAAACACTCTACGTTATCACTATTAGCACTTAGGTCTCGTGATACCCGTACAGGACCTGAATAGAAATGACGTGAAAGGGGTTCGCCCGAGGCCTCTCCCGTCTCGCTTCATGCATGTCACGGACGCCCCCGCCCCGAACAACTCTAGTTTGGTCTACTATGTAAGTAATATCGTTTGTTTTATTATTTTCTTGCGATATTTCTTCTATAGGAGGCTACCATTCTACCACACGCCGAAAATCACTCTAATTACTTGATGTTCGCAAGGAATGAATGACGTTTCCAACTCGCATTTTCTTATTTAGCAATGTATAGGTTGGAGATGTGAAGAGACAGCTGCTTATGAAATCAATTTCCTGCACAATTATATGTTTGAACATACTTCTGTACCAACAATCTTTGCTCGAAAATACGCCATTCGAAAAGATTAAAGCGAGGCTGTTTTGATAGACAGTCGTAAATAGATCCTTTTTGGTGGAAAATTCCTTTCATCAGAGTATATAATAAGTAAATAAGTATCATCGTGGAAGATTTTATCGTCAAAAGCCGCATGGAGATGAACATCAGATACCTAATATGATTTATATTTGTCAAAGAAACCTAGGAATTGAATTCATATTTACAGTTCAAAAGGGTTTTTATGACTAAAATAACTGACCTGAAGTATTTTATTAGTGTAAAATAGCCGGTGATTTTTTTATAATATGTACTAGGGCTGCTTTGTGGCATAATCACGTGTTCGTTAATGATACTAACGGTTATTCTATTTGCTGTAAAATAAATTTTAGCGAATAAAAATATAAATCGCTTAAACTTTTACCAGCTTTTTATTAACTTGCAAAATTATGGGTTTGATTCTATTAGATATTCCCTTCATTTTAGAGAATTTAAATAAAAGCTTGTTCTTGGATATGTGTTTTTACTATTTTTACGCTGTGGACGACTAACGGTTGATATGACGTTATTTTTGTTTTTTACGAATATAATCAGAGAACATTCAGTTTTAATTTGTAACAGTCAAATGCAGTCATTCATTGAATGACGTTCTTAGTGTCCGTAGGTACCTAATAAAAATCTGAATGATCTGAAATAATTAGGTATGTTACAATTAATTCTGTTTATATGTGTAATGATCATGTTCTAAAGCACCTTATAATAGTTAAAATAATAATAAAAAAAGTATTTTTTAAGAATATCTGGAAGCTTCAGTGTTGGGGCCAACCCCAACTTCGTGAAAGCTTTTAAAGTAGGTACCAATTCTATACATTATGTAAGTACTTGCGTACGTACTAGGTTCGGTTTTTATATTACTTTCTATAGGTAATTATTTTTAAATGGAAAATGGGCCACCATTTCTGATCTCCGTTCTAAAAATAACATGAATGAATACGTTCTTACAAGAAAAAGGACGAAAATCCCTTAGTTGTAGAACATTCGAAAAATAATTAAGTGATATTTTTAAAAGACATGGATTGAACGAAGTAAAATATGATTTAGGTTGTTTTACACCTACAATATCGACATCAACCGATAGTTTTGATAAACATTAAAACCACTTCTCTCTCTGTCTAACCCCTTGATACGTCCTACTTACGTGATGGTAGGTTATAATTATATTTGTGTTCCTCAGTTAGAATGACTTTGGTGCAACGTGAAATTAATCCGATGCTAATTAAGTATTATTTGTAGAATAGATAAATAAAATAATAGGCTCCTCCTGTTATACGGGAATTATATATTATAACACCTCTATCTAAACCTTCAGGGTCGACAGATGTCATGGTATGGATGGTATTGTATGTATAATAGATATAATACTTAAAGGTACATCATTTGTATGTAAAATCCAAAAGTGTTACTTGCTTTCAAACTTTTTAACGAAAACTTGACAAAGTTTTCAAATTTTCGTTAAAAATACTAAAAGTCACCTTGTCTAAAAGACTTCACAATTTTTATTTGTGTGCTCTCGACACTCTCGAGTTCCAAAAATACCTAATGCTTTTTCACGATATTGCAAGTTAGTGTTGCTAGTCATTTATTAAGTGCTCACTGAGGTACGAAGAGCGATAATCCATGAGAGACTGAGACAAATTTCAAGCAGAAAATTAATGTGAAAATGTAAGTCATTGAGTTTTTTTGGTCAGCCAGTCGGTTTGTGTTCTGTTTTAGATGAAAATATTGGCATACCTACTTGAAATATATTAATTAATAAAATCCTTATCAGTAATTTGATTAAACTTATCTTTCATTTCAAAACTAGGTTATTAGTATATTATTAAAAACAAAACATCCTCACAAAAATAATAATTCTACAAAATTTTAATAAAAAAAAGGTATGGTGGATTTTATATATTGCTTGAAAATTATTAATATTTTGGAATTGATCTATTGTCGGATATATATGTCACCGGAAAATAACGAGATCCGTAAGTTTATCAATCTACTAGGAAGTTTATAAACTTTCGTAGGATTCTAAACGGGAGATAAATTGTAATATTATTAGAAAATGTGGACGTAAAATATTACAATTTATCTCCCGTTTAGAATCCTACGAAAGTTTATAAACTTCCTAGTAGATTGATAAACTTACGGATCTCGTTATTTCTCGTTATATCTCGTTATTGTTAGGTTCTTACTAAACCTAACAATTCAAATATCTAAATCTTACTAAACTTTGTAAAAAGAATTGATCTCATCGGAATCTGTGGGCACACTTAAATATTTGATGACTTTGTAGCGTGTTTTAGGTCACACATACTTTGTTGAAGGCGTTTCAGACGCCACCATAGATAACGGTGTTACAATGTAACAGTAAATGTAGAAGTGTACTCATAGACAGTAAATTAAATGGAATGAGTGTATTATTACTCTGAGTTACCATACACTTTTCATTAAAGCATTAAAAGTGTAGGTACATTTAATTTATATAAAGTTCTCATAACGTACAATGAAACGATATTCTTTATGTACTTATAACGACTATGCAGAGAGATCTGACTCTGAACTGCTTGTTTGAGAACGTAGTTGGCATTAATTTTGGGCTATGTAATGGAAACGGTGAATTAGGCTTATCATATACTATTAGTTGGTAGAAAAGACTAGACAAACAAGTGACTTAGGTACTATGAAGTGTGCGATTCATATTTCGTCCAAATTCGTAGTTGGGTGTCATAGAAATATTACGGAACAATCCTTAAAATGAAGGTTGTCGTTCCCTGTAAATTACGTCTTAAAAACACATTACGAATTGGCAACACGCATTATTGTCTTAATAAGCGATAAAAATTGGCACGCACAGCGTTGAATACGCCATGAGACAATCATGTGTCGCCTCCCATACTAGGCCGGTGTACACTGCGGTGACACACGCCGCTATTTCTGTCTCTGCGTTACAAATGCGATCGCATAATATTTTATTTTCAGTGCGTACTAGTGTTTATTCGTAGATGACGCGAGAGTCCGCCAGTGACTATGCGCTCGTCAAATATTTAGAACAATCTGTAGTATCGGAGACACTTATGTTATTGGCGGCCTAATTTTTCCTAAGAAATTTACTTATGTCGACGTGTCTAAAAGATGAATCTTCTAATCGTGCTTGCTTGTCTCCAAAGGCAACCCAGAAAAATCTTGGTTCTATATTATAAAGAAAGTTAAAAAACTATATTCGTTTATAAATAATCAAATGTTTGCTTTCAAATTTCTCAGAATGAGAGTCGACTCTCTGAAAACGACTTGGAAATGCAAGTTTTATATTTCAAGTATCATTTTATATTGAGTAGAAATACCTACTATTAGGGAAAATTATTCTCCTGATTAAACTTTAAACTTGTCATTTATTTGTTTGGAAATCTTTGTAACTTTTCGAAGTTCAAAGTCAAGCAACCTTGCATAAACGCCTCAAGCTAACTTGGCACTATGTTAACTGTATTATGCATGCACAATGCTCATCATACATGGTAAAGTTTGTGTTCCACATCAGTTAGGCATTAACTGTAGTATGGTCTACATGATGTCCGACATAACGGTTTAGGGACGCTCGTAACTATCCTAAGTAGGTAGTTACTGTACTGCAACATCTTATGGTTGTAAATAATTAATGCTTTCTTGAATAAATCCTTTTCAATTTATTGAAACCTCAGTGAGTATTAGGAAAGCAAACTCTTTTGACTGTTTGGTCGGTTGATCTACAATCGCCTGCTTTAGGCTTGCAAATTTTACACGCCCAAAATTAAAGAATAAACGGGTAACAGCTAGTGAATAGGTAAATGAGACGTAGATTGTAATAATAATAAGAATAATAAGCTATTATGTGATGTTACTAGGAACTTGCAACACGAACATAAAACTGAAGTACGTAGATTGAAAATACAAAAATAATATTGAGGATAAGTAAAGAAAAAAAGCAGGTTATAATAGCAGGAAAATGATGACAAATGATTAAATTCGTATTTTCTAATTTCGTAGTAATTTGTCATACTTTAAAATGTGGCCTTGGTCGCAAATAATACAATTTCATTATGATAAAAACAAAGCATGAAGTCAGGATACCTTTTTATATTTTAGATATTAAAAAATGAATGCGATATTCAATGTCGACGTTGCTGAGCGTATTCGGACATGATTCCATTTGTCTATATAAACGAGCGTCGCACCGATTTACTCGACGTTTCCTTGAAATTTATGTTTAGACATTTAGCGATTACTTTGTACTATTCGTACCTACAGAACTCATTCGCTTTCAAAACATTGTTTCACGGATTTACGAGCCCATCTAAATATTTCGAAGGGACATCTTTATGTCATTTGCCAACGGAACATTTCTAGAGCATGTTTTTTATATCGCATTGTGTGGAACTGATTACATCCGCGTAGATATTATTCTTAATAGAAACACTTTGGGTGTAGACCAACTTGTCAGTAAATAGGTACTTTGATTTTATTCTTCGCCAATTTGAAATTCCATAAACAAAATCCATTAATGTTGACGTGTGATTCCGAGTTTTGGTTTCGTTGAAACATTCGTTTGGATTTGCTACAGTTTGGTAGTGCTAAATTGTAGTGCCGCTGACCTAATGGCGTTGCTTAAACGTATTTTGATGTCATAATTATATACAATTATATGTATAAGAACAGTAGTTGTTGCCGACATTCACCTTCTCACTGTCCCCCTTAAAGTTGGAATTTCCAAAAGATGCTAACTAGCATACCTGCCAGGTTACCCGCCAGGTAATAATAGATTTTTGGATTACTACTTTATAGGTCAAGCCATTTTTGTAACAAATATTTTTTAATCATTGAGGAACCTTTGCTTTTATATATGTAAATGAACCGAAGCATGTTGAGTACCTACTCAGTTAAGATTGTCCCTTGTAGTGATATGTGTGAGCCTATTGCCATAAACTGGATTGATGAAAGACGCCGTGACTTAACAATAAAAAAAATCTTTACACAACCGGGATACCGAAATCAGAATGACATGCTCAGCAGCTGTGTTTATATACTTATCCTCAATAAAGCTTACACAAGCACTTAATATATACTACACCGACATAATTAAAGTGTTTATTCGTTATTTGCAGGTAATTTATCACGGCAACACCAACGGGGATTTTTCCGCATCACCGACCGACGAGGTTTGAAAGCTAAAAAATAAGTACTAACTCAGGTTACGTTAGCGAGCGCGACTGCAAAACAAATAAAAAAGGAGGAGTAGCAAAGTTCGTAGTAATTTTAAGTCAGTGAACGAAACGGAACTATTGGGGTGTAGGAATTGCAAATCGAATCGCGCTCGGTGGAGCGGAAAGACAAGGATGTGCCTATTTAAATTAATTTCGATGCGAAGCTTGCTCGGGTTATCGCCAGGAAACGATACCGACTGTGGGTCGAATGAACGTTCAGGATACAATGCGATGTATTGATTATCTCACTGAAAATTTTGGATAAGGATTCGGGAGCTTTGAGTGGGACAAGCATTGGTTTTGGTTGGTATGCGTACGTCTTACTTTGTGAATGCGTAACCTTCACGATAGTTCCAGGGACTCGTAGCTAAAAATAACCACTCAATTGATCCGCAATGATAAAGTGCGTTTGCCGCGGTCAGATCAGTTTGGTGACCACGATTAATCTGTATCTAGCAAAGCACGTTCACTTGTTTCAAGTGTCATACCTATGTCAAATTGACAGTTGGATACCCGAAACTACTGACAACCAGTTTATCCTCATCATCATCATCAACACATCAACCGTTAGACGTCCACTGCTGGACATAGGTCTCCCACAAGGATCGTCACGACGACGTCGACGACCGTCCAGTTAATCCTCACTGATCCTAAATTGTCTTGCAGAGTTCTGATTACAGTTGCTTCTGATATTTTGCGAAATCGGTTAAAAAGCTAAGTATTTATTTATTCTTGCAAAATAATCTACATATATCTAGTTATGAATTAATGTGAAAAATCTTCAATCGACAGTCATCATGAAAATATTTCGTCAATTCCCTTAAATATGTTCCAATGCGTAGTATGAGGGTGTCAACTATCTCAAAATAGCTACTAAAGAATTAGGCCTCTATCTATGAGTGACAATACAAATAAAAAGTAAGTCAGCTAAGCGACACCCTTTGTAATATAACACGCGGAATTGCGCCCATACAATCTGTGTAATGTGCCGAATCTTCAAATACAAATGTCGTAGGTATAGTCGAGAAAAGTAAAGTGTTTAGATAGCTATTGATTCATTCGACAATCGTTGTCAAAGTTAAAATGTTCGTAATATGTCATAATGTTGCCGGACTATGATCGTTTTTTTTTTCTTGTATTTGTGTTATGCAATTGTTTCCAATCTCGAAGAAAATAACTGTTAGTTTATACGATAGAAGTAAACCCTAGAATATATAATTATTCTTCACTCTGGAATCGTTTCATAACTATCTCAAAATGCAAACTTTCTTAGCTGCTTATAGAAATCTTTGATTGCCGACCAAACCGGTGATTAGAAAATAACTTTGTATTAAAATATTGCAAATAAATAACATAGCAGATTATGTAAGATATACTCAACAGTTCTAAACGAAAGATTTGTAGGTCTTGGTGTTCTGATTAAAATACGACCCTCCCGATCAGATTTTAAAGTTCAAACAAAAGTTCTAGTGAAAATTGAATAAGCGATATTATTATTATTATTTATTTATTTATTTATTTATTAAACATATTTATAATCGTAAAATATATGTATAATGATCCACAAAACTGTTTTGAACAGTTTGTCTGCGGATACAGTTGAGTCTCATTTTAGGTAGGTAATTTGATGAAGAAACATCCAGTGGACAACATATTACATGCTGTCCACTAGATGCTTCCCCAACAGTCTTTTATTGATATGCTTATTTATATTACTTTTATTTATATTATTGACATGCTTACGTCATACAATCCGGTACCGAGTATATTTTTGTTATTTTGAAACTCAGTTGTAATATTTCTGTTAATTAAAAAAATACATAATAATATGCTAATACTAAACTTGTTACAGTTACAGTAAAATTTTTAGTGTGAATCAAAAGTTTGTATGTGAGCTTAGTAATTTTAGCGCACGTAAACTATGACTTGTTTATAATTTGTTGTTTGTGTGTTTTTTAGTTTTACTAGAACTAAAAAATACACACACTACTTACTACTCACTTACTAGACTTAGAGTAACAAACAAGCCTACGGCCCACCTAATGGTTAGCAGTTGCCATCAAGTAGGTAAAATACTTGGGCGAACTTTAAGTAAATAATTAGAATTTTACACGTAGCAACTTGATTATGTTTTTGAATCTTAATTTTTGCGCAAGGTTACGGTTATATCTGCGTCTTTCATTATTTAGTCAAGCTACGTTCGATTAACATCGTGTCCTTTGCTGAAATTGTTTAGGAAATTAAGTTTTAATGGACATCAATCTTCCGCGCGGCACTTTATAGAACATTTTTTGTTATGAAAAACTGTGTAATTTGTTACGGGGCGCAAATTAAGACGCCGAGTTGAGTTTTTGAACGAGAAAATGATATATTAAAAAAAAACCATCGTGGGCTTTTAGCGGTGTTCTGAGGAAATATTTTCCTTGTTAATCTTTCCTGTACTAAATATTAATTTACCTAGCTAATATTGCAAATTATTATGGATTTCAAGTATTATAAAAATTATAAATTATAACCTCGTGAAATATAAACATCTTCAATGCGAATCTAGTAGTAGTCGAATCACGAATTTTGTTGCAGTGGACACCTGTCAAATGTGTCACTTATGACCTGCCATTTGTTGTCAAATAATCTTTTTTAATTATTAATATATGGATATTAGATATTCGGTAGCCTGACTTTGTTGGTAATGTATTTTTTTCCGACTTTTTCAGACTAAGTACTCTAAACAACTATCATAAAAAATACTGTCTGCGGTAGAATTCCAAATTCAAAACACATTTTTAAAAATGTACTTGAATTTCTATTTAGTGCAATATTCGTATAGTGGGTACTTTATAAATGCTCTTTGGTTTCTACTTCATTTGCATTTGTACTGTTCCCTTATTTTATCTGGGAACAATTATTTATTATGGAAATGTTTAAAGCACAATGCGTGTAAAGTACGTGGATAAAGTTTTCAACCGTTGGAAAACATAGCTCGTTCAATTTATGATAATTTTGTGTTTTAAAGGTTTTTTTTTCAATGCAATGATTTTCGATTTTATTATAATTAAGGTAATGTGTACCTATATCATAAAAGCTAGTGCTAATAAATTATATTAGTTTTTCATTATTATTTTCGTCATCAGGTTTACATTTTTGGTTCCATACCTGTCAAATTTTAATGGTTTATTAAGTTTCCTAAGATGTATTTAACATCGTTGATCAATGATAAATCTCGAAAATTATCGAGGATTAAAAGATAAATAAAACAGAAATAATACTAATACCACCGTCTGTAAAAACATCTGAAAACAAACCACGTTTTCATCGCGCCTACATAAAAAGTGTGAAAAAAGTGAGATTTTATTGTATTCAATTTTTTAAAGGCTACTTTTTTGTTAATCCGTGGCCGCTACGTGACCGCTCCGACACGGCCGGTAATTCGCGCAAAAGCACCAGAACTTATGCTGGGACGAGGGGCTTATCCTTTTACATACAATCAGTAAACGTGGCAGTAGACTTTTGAGCCTTATGATTATAATAATAAGGATGAAAAGTGATCTACCTCTTCTATTAAATTTTTTGCATGTAACTATTGGGTGTGAATAATACAAAGAAATCAATAGAAAGTATAATCACATGGAGTATAGCTGATCACACCGATAAATGCTGAGCAGTGTCAGAAGAAAAACATTTCTCAAAAATTAACATAAGTACCTACTTAGGCTCAGTAATTTTAAAACAATCTAGAACTATTTTCAAAATATTATATACAAACAAACATACTAAGCATAATATTATGTTTGAGTGAATAACATTTTTTTTATAGAAACATGCACGCACATTCGATTAGAAAGCTTATTACTGCGATATCATAGTTTAAATTACGTTTTCAATACTTTCCGCAGCGAATAGGTTTAAAAACAGAAACGTACAGAAACTTGGTGTTGGACCGATTTCAAGTTGAAAATCGAATAAAGAACATTCCCCGTTAATTTCTTACCGCATTTTTTATGCTTGTTGATTTTCAAACTTTCAGGAACTCTTAGTATTATTGTCATCTACAAGTATCGCTAATTATTCTGCCCGCTAGTAGTACTTAGTACGTAGGTATACTAACATTATTGTATTTCGGTTTGACGGCGTAATGCAGACAGTAGAACTGTGTTACTGGCCAGATCAGACAATAACATAGTTCACAAGATGACTACAGACTGATAAGCTCAATGGTACTAGCTGGAGCTGTGGTAGCCTAGTGGTGTGACCAGTAGGCTTGTGTAGTACATGTACTATGTACTAATAGAAATTAGTTCCCGACACAGACAAAGACAAGTACTGTACTATTCCTTTTCCTTATTAGTACATCATTATTTTAGTACTTTGTCGTTCGTTGGCAATGTAATGTACGAATAGTCGCGCGATACATAGTAGGATGTGGGTACTAGAAAGATACATATAAAGTCAGTTTCACTATTGCTACGTGCTGAATCCCCGGCAAGGTGGACTGACGACTTGGTAAAGGTCGCTGGAATCCAATGGATGCGGGGAGCATATGACTGGTCGTCGTGGCGATCCTTGGGGGAGACCTATGTCCAGCAGTGGACGTCAAAAATCGTATTTTTATTATGTTAAAAGTGTGGCAAACATGAATACGGCCCGCTTGATGGTAAACGATTACCGTAGCTTATAGAAATTTGCAGCACCAAAGGTGTCGCTTGCGTGTTGCCTACCGTGTAGCAACCGTCATGGTTTTTTTAAATAAGGGAGTTATTAAATTGACACCAAACGGAATTTCCGTGCTATCAGAATAGTCACTCTCCCAACGAGATCTGGTAACCTTACTCAATTGCAAAAATACAATTATTGTTATTTCATTGCAGTTTTCTGTAAGGCAGAGGAGCCGGGCAGCTGAATTTGAGCGAGGAATCTCGCTATGCTCTATACCTCTCCAAAAACATTCCTTTCAATAAATTGTAGATACGTACACATAACTGTCACAACGTCTTTCAACAAAGGATTGTGATAATATTATTGTGAATGCGTCATATCTCATTCCGTATTACGATTTACGACAAACACAGAAGAAAAATCGTGTAAATATATTGAACATGTGACCGTCACTTGAGTTCTGTCTCTGAAGACGGTTCCCGAGAAATGTTTGAATAAAATATTCAAACAAACGGACCCAGGTTGCTAGCTTCAGATGGGTTAGCACCCGCTTTTATAGCAGTTATAATATTTAAAGGTTATTTAAGTTATTAATTTATTTTAAGATATCCGCCACCGTTGCTGTGCAAGCAACCATATTTGAACTGCTTTCGACTTTACCTATTTTCAAAAATGGTTTGATTAAAATGTCTCGACATTTGAATATCAGTTTCTGAACTGAATTTTTGGTTCCATTTCCCTAAAACTATCGAAGCAACCTTGAAACCCTGTGGTAATCGGGATG
Organism: Craniophora ligustri; assembly: GCA_905163465.1. NCBI lineage: Eukaryota > Metazoa > Arthropoda > Insecta > Lepidoptera > Noctuidae > Craniophora > Craniophora ligustri. The sequence goes on from LR990972.1 coordinate 8,912,958, forward strand.
AAAATTATTACCGGTATTCGATCTAGACGTAGAATTTAGAGTAAATATTTAAAATGTCGTGGTGCGTTCAAATATTTTATCACGAAGCTTCATCCGCTTAAACATTTATATTTGGGCGTCTATTTATCCATTTGATCGAATGTTTTTGAAAATAGAATCCGCGGCCAGTGTCATGTGGAATTATTGCGTCATATTTAAAATGTTGTTGTTAGCGCGATTTCTGTATAACATTAAAGAGAGTAAAATATTATGTTTTGGCTTTTATTGCAAAACGTGTTTATGTAAATACAACGTCACGAATTAGTTAAGACTATAAATCTAATAGTATAACGTACTATTTTGGCAAAAGGTTAGGCAGAGGTGTCCTAATGTACACTCACATTTTGCCAGTATGTTTAAGCTCCCATGTAATAGAAGGCGAGCTTATTGAGAGCACGAATCCAAACTTCTATCTGCTATAGAAAACCCCAAAAACACTTAGCTCGAATCCTGGGAATCGAACTCATGACGCCTTTTTGCTTGCTCAGCAGTCGCACTAACAACCATTATACTAACGAGGCATATTTTTCTCATCATTCAACATTATTATTAATTTGCTTCAATTATTAATCTAAAACTATCCCTATTAAATATAACTGGGTTGATGACGATGATTATTTTACTTGTGTTGCTGGTACAATTTAAGTATATGTGCGACAATGTAAACATAAGCGAAACAACGGCCATTATGACAGAGCCCATCAAACTTTAACGGCATGGTTCATCAATAAAGTTATTTCAAGTGTTTGGCGAGTGCAGCCTTTACGAGCCCGCACTAAACGTGTGTTTGTGTAAACAATGTTATTCTCGACAACACTGGGTTAATCGATACTATTTGGTACCTTAAACAGTTGTACCTACTTTGAAGTATTATACTGAAGCCGCTTTGTAAGTGAGCATTTAAATCGAATGTTTCTTTGAAGACACGTTCTCTGTTATTCATCAAAAAATCGGTGATCAATCTTGGGTTTTAAAAAAATTGCTACTTACTATGGTAAGTAGCAATTTTTTCATTTTTTCAAGTATGGATATGTCCATACTTAATATTATAAATGCGAAAGTGTGTCTGTCTGATTGGTACCTCTTCTTTAACAACTGAAACGATTTAAATAAAATATGGTATGGAGATAGTTTGAGTCCCGGGAAGGACAGGATAGTTTTTGTCTCGGAAATCATCCCTTAAAAGGACGAAAAGGGGCGTGTAATTTGTATGTGGAATCAATGAAAGGGTAGAAATAAATAAACAGATTGAGCGAAGTCGCGAGCAAAAGATGGTAACCACATAATTATTACAAAGTTACAGAAATAAAAATCAATCAATAAGTTTGTGTATTTTCTGTATGTACAATAAATCCATTATTAAAATCTCTGTGTAATGACGCACTCATTACTGAGAGATGCGAGAGACATCTGATCTATAATGGTCCTCATTATTTAGTCTGCCAGTAATGCATTTTTACACAATTGAAAACGATAAGTGATGAATTAAAAGCGTCTATGTTTATGTGAAATGGATTCTTAAATAAAACTATTATGACTGGTTTTGTACGGTTTACATTCATTTATTTATTTACTTTGTACAAGTGTTTTTGATTCAAACACACGTTAGAGAAAAGTTTTTAATTCTTAAGCTGTTTTGTATATCAAAATTAAGAACTGTGCCCAGTTGTGGTATGAGAGAATGTCTCTAAATTCTACAAATTTCGATCGACGCGTCTGGTGTTACAAAACCTCCATAGGCTACTGTAACCGTTTACCACCAGACAAGCCGTAAGCTCGTTGCCACCTTTGTGGGTTAAAAAAATACTTACTAGTCTCTAAATGATGGAATTTGACTAAAAACTAAAATTGGTTGTAAAACTAAAGAGGAAAAAATGAATGTCATATCCCAATCGGTACGAGTATGCGTACGCGTACGGTATCTCGTACTGGTATCAATTGAAATCCGCATTTACGTACCCTTGTTCTATCGTCGGGGCCATGGTATTCGTGAATACCTTCACCAAGAACCGTTAGTTTCAGGGAGAATTTTGCCAGTTTTGTACATTAAATCTGAGGCCCTTTTTTAGAAAAAGCCAGGCTAATAGCATTCTATACCAACGAGCATAAATTGTTAGACTGGATCGTAGAAGTTGAATCTCAATAATATCTGCTGATAATACGAATGTATAGATGTATGTGTCATTGAAAAAAATTAAACTTGACTGAAATGTTTTTAAATTGGCATCAGTGTCGTCACGTTTACAATGACCCCTTACCGAAACGTGACGAATATTATTATATTCTTATCCAAGGCCCACCCACTCTTATTTCATGAGGTTTTCCAATTGTTATTCCTCTAGTTATACGAGTTGACGCTATATATTATACAGCTAACGTCGCGAGTGAGTTAGTGGCCAACAGATGTTGAGAACGCATTCCGACTCAACGGCCCGGAATACTCCGGTCAAATGACACACGGCGAATTTTTCTTAGTGTTTAGTCGTATTTTAAAGTATACCTTTATTTTTTATTTATCAACTACATATTATTTCACTCGAGGGAAAATAATCAATCTATTTTTTAGAGACTTTTTAGTTTTTGAGTCCAACTCTATGACCAAATATTATTCCGAGATGAGAATGAATATGTAGAACAGTCAAAAAAATGTTGAATTTTAATTTATTATCAGGTTACAGGTTATTAACGCATCGCGTTGCACAACACGCACGCCGAGAGCGTATTACGCAATATGTTTTCAGTAAATGCAGTTACATGACTTCTTGATTATAAATAGTCAAATATAAATACATGGATTTATTTTAAACTGTCCTCTAAATTCTTCCTCATTTTAGCAAATACTACATCTTGCCTAATGAGAATAATAATAAACTGTTTTTAGAGAGCTATTAATCCACATGACAACAATATTTTAACATACTTCTTGGCCGTTGGCCCAAAGTTTGACGGAAGGAAAGAAACTAAATCGTATTATTTAATTGGAACAATATGTTTCGTCACTAGAATAAATTGATTGTGATGCTTTGTTTTAACTGAAGGATCAAATTAATTTTCTATTTTCGAAGCAGGCGATTGATCATTTGATACGTAGTGTAACCTATTACGAGTTGATCTTATTTGTTTGACCAATACAGTGAATCGATCTGCTAGCTGACTATTACTGGTGAGTATTGTCACGTAAAACGCTAATGTATGCGAAAATTATGTAGTCTTCTAACTCTACGTACACCCAGGCTATTTTCCCACAGAACTAGGTCGCCCCGTGTTAGGATTTTTGCAATGGCTACTACTTCTATCTTGAATATCATGTAATATTCTCATAATATCTTAATTTAACCAATGATTCTATTATAATGAAAGATATAATTACATATACTTAAAATAAATTTGAGCGTCTGGCACAATAAATAACATGTTTTTGTTCCAGTTGACATCAACTGTGATATATCATAGCTTATATACATAATATCAACATGATATAAAATCTAAGTACTTACAACATCGTCGATTTTAATTAAAATAATTGGCATAAGCAAAGATATTATTCATCTTGTATTAATATTTACTTTCGGATTATTCTGCAAAATCTTTTAATATAAAACTTTTTGAGTAATGTTGTAATTATGCTAAGTAAAGGTTTGTTATTAAACATTAAGATGGCTAGTTCTCACTGATAATATGAAATGTAAAAAAATATATTAATTAAAAGAAAAATAAAACAAGATAGACTTTTTCATAACTTTGTTTTATTAGCTTATAATCACGCAAAGGAGATGAGGAGATGGTGTTTGTGAGACCGAATCAACCACTTCTCTCCCGATCCCTAGATATGAGCCAGGGAAACCAGGAAAGGAGGGAGAACTCTATGGGCATTAAAAGACCTTAGGCTTCCAGGAGCTTTGATCTACAGACTGAAGCAGTCCAGCAACCGATCAGATAAGAAGATCCCAGAAGCCGGCACACGTGCGTAGTTGGTACGATTGCAAATAAATCTCTCTTCTTATCTGATAATACAACGATTTTCACAAGAAATAGTAATCACGTAACATACATAGTCTAAAAATTCATGCAGGACAATAATAATCAATATCCTCACGCCAAAAGCTTTCACAATTTTTACATCAACAATAATAAATAATTCTTTCTAGGTTTTTCACATCTTAAGCTATGTTATAGGGCCCGGTGTTGCATTATAAATAATTCTGTGGTAAAGAGCGTCCGTGCACTCTTGCTTTCAATGAAATGTGTGGAACCCTTTATCCAATCACCGGCGTTACGGCTCACTGGGCGCTGTCGACGAGCTAAAATCAACTGGAGAGAGGTTTACCATATTACCCTCGTGTATCGGATTTGTTACTGCCACTCCTGTAAGTGGATGCGTCATAAGAACTCCTAATGTTTATTGAATTGTAAACAGCATGATGACGAATTGTTTACAAAGTTTACAGCTGGTGTCAGAGTATAATTAGTGTTGACTATGATTGATCGTTTGCTTTTAGATTTAGATTAATTAAATCATTTACAATTATAGGCTTGTAGACTTTCAATGAAAAAGTAAATTTTTCACTATTTTCCAACGTTGCAAACAGATCGACAAATTTCGTCATTTATTTACTATAGTAAAAAAGTTTTAAAGTACTTAATTTTTCTATATATATTTAGCTTAATACTTAACAAGATTTAGGTTTTAATTACAGAATAAGGACAAAAGGCCGACGCAAATATTATTGGTGGCAAGATTATTACGAATGTTATATACTGACCCGCTCACCACTTACCAGCCTCCCACATAACACTTAAGGAAAGTTACATTGAAATGGCTCCAGCAGACCTTACCGGTACGATCTATACATCTTAGCTTCAGACCCTCCTAACAACAATTTCCACAAAGGCATACAAGGCTACAGGCTACTAAAGAACCCTTAGTCCTTTAAAGAGAGCCCTGTAGATCCATACAGCTGGAAGGCCCTTCGCCTCAATGAGTTTTCCACGTCACATCACTTCTGCGTCATTGAGCGCTGTCAAGTATCATATCAAAAGTTAGTCTTTCTAATTTCAAAATTAGTGTTTTATTTTTATCTTTGGTTACTGTGACTTTGATTTTAGACATTTAGGTTCATGGAAAACTATATTTTTGTGCTCTTTAGAATTAGTTAGTGTCTTTCAATATTTTTTATTAGTTATTCGCGGAAGACATAATTATGTATATTTATCAGAAATGTAAGTCTGTTATTATAAAATAAAACTTTTCAAAAAATGGTAGAAAAGATGTGAAATTAATTTTGGTACCCGCATTTGCTAGTAGGTATATATATATATTATATTTTACGTTATATCTTATATTTTACGTTAATATGCATAGCAAATCTGTTAAATATATTTAATGAATATTATTATGTAAGTAATAGAGGATATTATTCGGGCGTTTCAATCCTGTTTACCTGCATTTTAGCCTTTATACTGTAACTCAATAATACTAGTACACTTCTCCTTACCAGTAGAATTTGGCAATGGTGAAACTGAACTGAGTAATAGTATGAAAACAACATTAAACAGTGTAATGTGCGGTTTAACAGAAATAAAAATTGCTCAAAGGTCATCCAACTCCCGAGATACAAAATTAAAATTATTGGCACGTGTTGGACTTCAAGATTTATGTTCTGAAACCTCACTGAGACTTACGACACAATTATAATACCAGCAATTATCGTTATTAATTATTATTTGTATAGTGGACTCAAAATAAAAGCAGTGAGTGAAAGACTGAAACAGGGAATAAGTGAAAGAGAAAGTAGTAATTTCGTTCCGCCAATTGACTTGACCCGGTCGAATTGTAGAAACTATAGTAAATTAAGACAAAAGTCATTGAATTTAATGGTGTGAATTAGAATGGCAGGCGGAAAATAAAAGTAGGTACTTCTTTAAATATTTAGTACTAAAAAAAGTGAACCACCATCCTCACGTCAAAATGATGAGGCTATTTCTGTTTCCAGTGCAGACAATCTTCAGAAATGTCTATTACCAAGCTTGGGGAAAATATAACTCATTCCGACTAAAACCTCAACATTAGCACCCATGGTACGCAACCATCTTTCACGTGACAAAATCTGCAGACACTATCAATATACAAAGTATTCTTATACGCTATTAAATAGAACATTACCAACATTCCTCGCGCTTATTTATGTTCAAAGGAAACTCTTAACACAATAACGTGCAATTCCCAGTATTACTGGATGCTGAGAGTTACAAACGTTACATAATAAGTTGGGACCTGCACATGTTGCGATGTACTAATTATGTCAGCGGGATTCATCGCTTGAGGATTGTGTTCATAACTGTGTGTACATACAGAACTGTAGTTACGACAGCTGGAAACCACTGCGAGAACGTAGTTTTATTAGTACAGATGGCTTTCTGCTACGTATACATGGTAAACAAACGTGTTGCAGTGACGTGCTGCACCGTATTGCAACAACACGCTGCTGTAGCTAAAAAAATATTTTTCGATTTTTAAATACATGTCATAGAATAAAGCTTACATAGTGCACGAGTTCAGCGTCATGCCACCCGCGACAGTGAGTCTCGGTGACGCTGTTAATGTCAAATCGAGCGCGCTGTATATACGCGATTACTTTGACGCGTACCTGTACCTGAAAGGTTATCAATCTCTAATATATAAAATTCTTCTGTCACGGGGTGCGTAATCGAACTCCTCCGAAACGGCTCGACCGATTTTGATGAAATTTTTTGTGCTTATGTGATATCTATGAGAATCGGCCAACATCTATTTTTCATCCCCCTAAATGTTAGGGGTAGTCCACCCCTAAATTTTTATTTTATTTTATAGACAATATATTTTTTTGTATTTTTTTTTAGATTTGGCATTAAAAAATACATACAACCCTAAATTTTCACCCTTCTACCACCAACCCCTAAAATGTGGCAAAACAACGTTTGCTGGGTCAGCTAGTAACTTTATAAAAGTCTGTGAAATAAATATGTTTAAAAAATTTCTGTGCACAACATTATAAAAAAACACAAGATTCAGATACGGTTTTCCTTTACTATAAAACTTGCGCTGCCAGAAAAAGCTTATCTCATTGATTAGCAATCTTCAGTACATAGACAAACCAATAGCTAGTGGTATCTAGATAGCTAACAGAATAGAGATAACATCCACAAAACAAATCACAGCATCCGATATATAAGAAAAACAAACTAACAATAAATCCAGCGAATGAGCTTCAATATATCTATTTACGTCCCAAACGGTATCATTTGAATAATTTCCACGATTCCGCAGATTCCTAATTTCGCGTTGCCTATAGAGATTCGCGACAATAGGGACTTTTTCTATGTTAGGGTGGGGGGAGACGCCCCCAGTCTCCTTTGCAAAGTAATGCCTAAAAGTGGAGGCTTACGAGGCTCTTTGTGCGAACTGCGCTAGTAACCTTGTCGTTGACTTGAAGTTGGAACTCGTTTCCGATTCTCGGTAACACCGATTCTATGTTTATGTTTGCCATCCCTGTTTACTTTAACTGGATATAACATACATCGAAATTCACTTAAAAATGTTTGAGAGTAGTTTTCAGTTGAATTTTGCCATTAAAAGTACATAAAAAACTTACAATGACGTATTGCAAAGTCGTTTGTGTTGTAAAAGACTACGTTTGAAGATATCTTAATCAGTTGATATGGCATGCGTATGTTGACAAAACGTTTACGAAAAAAAATCTAGATGTTTTCAAATAAAGATGAGAAAAAAGGGTACCAATAAATAAGAGATAAGAGAATAAATCTCTGTGTCTACTAATCTACTGAATAAACTATTTCTTCATTTAGTGCAACCAGTCCTATTTGTATACTAGAAATCGCTTACTTTGAGGTTCTTTTAATGAAGAACATAAATAGGATTTAAAATACTATTTACTCCACGACCAACTGGATGTAGAAAAGTAATCTATCGGTAACTTATACGGATATTTCAAACACGTTATTTTCTTTATGGTAGGTAAAAACTTTAATCAGTTTATGGTTTATAAAATAACGTACCATCACGCCTGTCCTCCCCGAAGGGTTAGGCAGAGGTGTACTTATTGACACCGTCATTTTGTCGGTATGTTGTAGGGCCCACTATAGGGGGCGAGCCAAACTAGCAAACACACTTTTAAAAAACACTTTGCATGATTTATGACTCGAACCGAACACACTTAGAACCACTAAACCAACGAGCCAGTGGTTTTAGTACTTACTTAGTTACCGAGAAACAGGATTCAATAAATTAAACTAAACTGTCTCGATGGTCTAGTGGTTTGCACATTGGCATAGATCGAGACATCCTCTAAATACCCATATACATTAGTACTAGGAATTACAATCCCAAGCCTAGTCGTGTGTTACCGAGGTGGGTTGCATGTGGTGGGACTGGATATTGACTGGAGTGAGCACCGAACCGAATACGTCGTTAGGTGAGATAAACGGTTATATTATTATGTATTAGTTTATCTTTAGTGTTTTCAACACATCAACCGTTAGACGTCCACTGCTGGACATAGGTCTCCCCCAAGGATCGCCACGACGACCGGTCATGCGCCGCCCCCGTCCAGCGGATCTGTGATTTAGTGTTTTACATCAATATAAAAAGGAAGGAAAGAAAGGCCTATTGCTTAAATAAAGTGTGAAACATTTAACGAATATAACTTAACCAGTGCATAAGGAGATGACAATTATTAGTCTGGAGATTATGTATTTAAAGTCAGTGTAGTTCAAAGTGTAAACAACGTTTAAATTTAGTAGTTCGCAGTGTTGCGCAACTTATTTAAACAGACACAAAGAAAGAATAGACAGAAGAAAAAATAAAGTAGGCACATATTATTTTTGTTAAAAGCCGCGTGTGTCGTTTTGGCAACAAATCACTGAACACAATCAAAGTCAACAAAAACAGTGATCACTATCGAGGAAAACAAAAGAGAATCCTGTTGCTCATTCGTAATGAGAAACGGCAGTTTAGAATGACAATTTATTATTTTAGTCAGACGCGTCACATGAGTTGCGCCGCATTCCGTCCTAGCAACAACAACAAAGAAGCGTGTAAAATAATCTGGACTTTATTTTAATAGTGCTTTGTCATGCTGTTGGAAATTCGGGCCTCGTGATTGTGTCCTCTAAAGGTGCTGTTTGACGTACAATATGTAAAATGACAGCAGAGTTTACGGTAAAACTGTAAGTTTTATAGATTTTTGTAAATGTAATGTATAGCTTATATAGATAAGCTTGCGGGAAAATGACACAGCCTGCAAGCTGTATCACCTCTCATCAGGAGTAACATTCATCAAAGATAGGTTTTGCAGCGGACTTATCCGTTACAAAACCTCGAAAGGAAACTGTGGACCTGCACCCACACACTAGCTAAATAAACCTAGGAGCTGAAAAATATAACATAGGGTAGGTGCGACAGGTAAACGACTAAAAGTTGTAGTCCAACTTGGAGAAGACGTATCTCCCGTAGAGATCTTGAAAAAAAACCACAGTCAATTCAAGCAAGTCACGAAATGTCCAAAACTTCCAATCAATTCAGTTGTGTAGCAAAAGTCTCAAGAAAAGCCATAAGAGACCCAGTTCCAAACAAAAAGTTGCAAGTCAAAGCTGACTGGCTTCGATGTAAAGCTCCGCACTTGCGTGAGTGCCTACGTCACATCAGTATTCCGTATTACGTTGTTTTCGCACGGACTCCGCGAGCCAAGAATGTAATTCATTTAATGGACCACTGAGCATTGTATCAGTGACACAAATTCAACCTGTGCATTGTTGTATGTAAGTTTGTCTACACGAAAGCCTATATTTAATTTGAATTGAAATTTGTAGGGCATGTTTTCTGTACTATGAGAAAAAAAATATTTGAAGATTAATCTTGAGCGTTATCTTATCGTACCTAATTAAAAGAGCATAACAAATCACAATACAAAGGAAAATCGTCTTATAGAAATAAATCAAGTATACTCTGAACTTACTCCAATTTTTTTGAGATCAGACGTAACTCAAGATCTGATTAAAATTACTAGATATTTTTTGAAAAGGTTCAGGAAAACTATAGTTGAGGATTAAATAAACTTACCATTTGTGGTTTCTCTACCGTATCTAGATATTAATATTTGTCTTTAAATTTAATGCTGCATTAACCTTTTAAGTCAAAACTTTTAATTTTATATTAGATATTTTCTGATCCGAAGTACAAAAGGAATTTACAAATTATACTTTTCGATATAACAACACTGAATAAAAAAGCTGATGAAAATTAGCTTTTACTCCACACATTGTAATAAAACTATAAATCTTATAACTTAACATCGATTTAGCGTAGTAAATTCACGTCGTTACTAACATTATTGTGATCGAGATTGCCAATTGCAGTTCTGACGTTGACAGATAACATTAGTTCTGAACGATACGTTAATTAACATGTCTATTTTAACGTTTGCGGGTCCAACAATTAATACATTTACAAGTTTTCAATTGGAAACGGCATACCGAATTGAACCCGTCGGTAAATAATATAATTAGTGTTGGTAATTTACAAGTGTTTACCTGATGTTACAGATTGAAATGCAGTCATTGCATATAATTACTATCATATTCGATAGTAGGTATGTACTCTGCTATATTTATATTATTTATTTCGGTAAAATTTAAGTATTTTTATATGGCTCCACAGTATTGTCTTCACCAACGTAAATTCAGGTACTTAGCTTATATTACAAAACAACGACGGTATTTGATAACCAAAATAAGAGGCCCTTTGATTTCTCACTAACACTTATAATTACACAGTACCCAGTTAAGAATAATAAAAACATTATTCAACTCGTGTTTGAAGAGTTGAATCGTTGTTTAGTCTCATATGATGTACTTCAGATAGATATATTTAGTAATTACATCAATCTTGTGTATCTATAAGCATTCTCTATTTGAACACTTTGAAACTCGTCCTAATATAGGTAATTAAATGTTTTTGGTAGACAAAACTCTACTTCGATCTATATTTTGTATAGAGTTTTATTTACTTAACGAGTTTAGACCCTTAGATGTTATTAAAAACTTAGATCCGCTTTTCAGTGAAGTGATTATATCCAAGGGCAATTCCTGAGAATAACATTTAATTTAATTATCGTCACAAATATATATCTGCGTGCTTCCACGTGAACAAATAGAAGCAATTAACGTACTGGCGTTTAAAATAAATTAACAATTTCTACGGTGTGCTCCTGAAAATTTTAATGACACATTTAAATTATCATTAATTTTACACCCGATAAACAATTGTACCACTTGATTGAATAAATTGCATGCGTCATGTTTCATTTGCCATTTTTAATTAAGGAAGGTACAGTTCACTGTACCTGCCTGCTGTAACTTCCTCGTTGACCCAGTGGTCGCGATCGCGGTTTTCATCGTGATGAGTTCGATCCCCAGGGCCCGTAACCACAACTTGTTTGAGGAGTCTTATTTAGGATATCAGTGAGGGATGGCACTTCACGGGTTGAATAGCGTCATCTCTTTCTTACAACCCAAAAGATGCACAGCTGCCGCTGTCGAACAGTGCTATTGCGTTTTACCATAAAATTCTCGGCGGTTTGCATTTATGCTGTTTGGCAGTTTTAGGTTGAATACTAAGGAGACACAAGCTTGATAGTCTATGTATTACAATCATGATTCAGTATAATTATTATGCTAGGATCAGTTTCCACTGCTTCCAAATCAATTAACCAATACGAGTACCTAGAGGAGTACATAAAACGCGCAAAAACATCCATGTAGGTACAACCTAACCTAGCTATACTTTTATTTAACTTAAGAAAATTAAACAACATTGTATTTTAATTAACTTTATATTTTTGCGGTCTCTCGTTCAGCGAATAATTCCCATTGTAACTCTATTCCCGATTGTAATTTGCGTACATGTTTTTAGTTTTTGTTCTACTTCTGTTGAGTTGGCCTAGTTTCATGGTATGAATATATTTTTTAAAACATCATTGTTAGCATTTGGCAACAGAGCTAATTTTGTTAAACTTCTCCGTAGACAAGCTTATCTAAATTGAGGCGCGGAGACAAAAGAAACGAAAGAAAATGGAGTCTTAATGCTGAAAAAGTTCGTCCCAAGGTTGATTGGGTTCACAGTTGTGAGAGTTCTCTTCTATAACATATTGTTCGAGTCAAGATGAGGTCTCGTAAAACGAGATGAAAGGCTTCTTTGCTAACAGAATCTTCGTAACGAGGTTTTCGCGAGCATTTTCGAAGTTACAAATCTTAAACTTTTTACGTACCTGTTGTTATGTACGATGATTAACAAATAAGTATACCTAAGTATTTTTGAATAAACAATACGTCAAGTGTATAAAGGTACCTCATATTATTTTTGAACCGCAACTTACTTATTTTGTTATTATCATCAGTTTCGTAGTAAAAACCTTATAGAATAGAAATAATTTTCATACAGTTTAATAGTACACATTCTAGGTTTGTAAAAAGTAAGGTATACTACAGATTATGACTATGGAGAGAATATACCAAATCACTGCTTTAAATAGAATACAAACATGTATTTTGACATAATTACACAGTGCCATCTTGGTATGAGATTAGCAACAAGGAAATTCTTATGCATACTAAATGGTTGATACGCTCGTTTTTTTTATAATAAAGTTTGATTATCTTTACAACATACTTATTATAAAACATTTTCTCCTATCGGCATTCGAACCCTCACCACAGAAGGCATTGGTAATTACGGCTACATTTATGCGGTCGTCAAATACTTAATATTTTAAATATCATCCTTATAATACAAAGAATTACTAGAGAGTTACAATACAAAATATCCACATATGATACCACTCTTCATACTCTTACTAGAACTACTTTCTATTTTAATTGAATCCAGCATATAAACGCGAAAATATTCTAGATCCTATTCATATTGAGAAAATCTGCAGTGTATGATATTCTCGGCCTTATAGACAAGGCTATTATAACACGATTCGTTTTTTGTATGAAGTTCGATTTCTCATAATGTGCGCAGTACCATATCCTTCTTACAGTTTAAAAGAAACTTAACAAACTTTTGGCCAACAGACAGTCTGCAAAGCTTGTTATTAAACTCTACACTGACTTGACATTCAATTATGAATAACTGTGTATATGAGACTTTATTTAATATATGTATTTATTTATTCGCATATTGGTTTCGTATAGCATGGCGTATCGGCCTGAGCAATTACTGACGCCTTTAGAAGCAAATGCGAAGCAGTAAGCCGTATTATGATGTATCTATACACTGCCAGACCAGATAATTCTGATTTTTGAAAGTTCCATATTTGAAAAACGTTTTTTTTTAAATAGTTGTGTTACTGAGGCGTTCGATGTGTAATATTTTATGTTTAAATTGGCATTTATTACTTGGTATCGAACCGCAGCTCATAAAAGCACACTATTTTTCTGTATTACTTCTAAAAAACTTTACCTTATTATACAAATTCAAGGTTTTATGTATTTTTTTAACTGTCGATAAATAATAAAAACCGTCAGCCGCTCAAAGCTGCACATGTGTTTGGTATATATTATATTTTTAGAAAACATTATCGGCCATTATGTGTGCCAAACATATGCAAACGCGTCTTATTTACATGCTTTTCGAATATGTTATACAATTAGTCACGGAAAATTGCGCGTGAGTTTCTGATGCCGGAAACTTTTGTACAATATATTTGAAAATAGTTCCACTGTGTGTAATCGCAGAAACTATCAATGGTCTCTATGAATTTATATAAAAAGTTGTATCAACTCTCCAGGTAACCTTCATTCATAGAAACCATAACGTATGGACGTCAACATTAAGTAAAACATAATGCTTCTGATAATAACTTCACTATCAAATTAACAATAAATATTATATCGTATCTCTTTATAGTATTCTTGGATTCAATATAACTATGTAGGCACCCAAACATACGAACAATTTTAAAAAACTGTTGTTTGATTTCACGGGTGAAAAAATAACTGCAAAAAATAAGAGGACTTGATAATCGGACAAGTATTTTGTGAATCCGATACGATTCATCTGATCGGACAATCGAAAGAAAAATCAGACGAATTTCACCGCAATAAAACGTTTGTTTAGAATTTATAGCAGTTTTGTTACTAAAGATAACATAGGAATCGGATAGATTTACCTAAAAGATTAGTTCTAGCAATAAAAGAGACAAATTGGGACCGAATGAAAAGAACTGGCCACAGAGATTTTTCTTTTTTTATGGCTTTTGTGCCTACAGCACTGGTACAGACACTATTGTATCGCAAAATAAAATTCGAATGTGATGTTTGGAAACCTTAGTTGCGTAAAATAAATAAGATGTTTCAATTTTATTTGAAATTTATATATAGATTGTAATTCAAAATAACTTTAAGAATAAGAATCATAAAATATTTAAGGTACAGAAAATAAAATATACTTAGGTAAGCATAGATGTTTAATAAAAGAAGATAGTGTAAATAGTAATTTATGTTGAGAGTAATATATACATATGTATTATATACTCGTCACAACACTGTAACATGTATTTTTATACACTTTGTACTAATTTACCATAGGAAACCAGAAAGAACTTAGGTAAACTTTTTCTCGATGAAGATACAAAGAACGTAAAAAAACCGACTGCTGTCTATACTTACAGCGGACGCTGGGAGAAATAAAGTAGACATCTTAATCGAAAGAAGGGTACTAGACATTTACTAGAAAACATTTAAAAGAAAATGAACATCTATTTAAAGCGAAAACAGTGAGCTTTTTTTGTTTTTTGTAGTCAGTAAAATAGAACATAAAAGTTGCAAATCATGCCAATATAAGACATTGAAATAAAACTGCTTATTCACTGATTTTATCGCAGTATTGTAATATTATTTTATCACAAACGACGGTTCCTTTACAGCATCCACTATTATCAATCTGTATTACAATAGCTTGCCTTTTTTAAATCTGCTTATTAATTATAATAAATACAAGAATAGAGATATAACAAATTGAGGTCAGGGTTGCCATGGCAACCTTGATTTTACGCTCCTCGTAACGGCCCGTAAAAGTAACACCGAGTTCCCGCCCATAATTTAATTTAAAAAAATAAGGAAACTCTTTTGTTCCGAAATTAAGTTAGGCCTGTAATTAAAACATAATATAATTGGGCCGCGTTTATGAATGGCCTATTAATTTTCAGCTGGAGTCAAAAGGATTTTAATGTAAGGGTAGGCGTTTATTTTATGTAAAGTTTGCCAACTAACAAGGTTCAACGGTGACTTGTTGGGGATCACCTGTATTGCGGATTCCGACAGTGAACGAATTAATCCCTACCAAAAGTTCTAGTTTTCATTAATAGTGGTCGACACGCGTTGGGTTTCCGTTCTGAAAGCTCGTGCTCATGTTAAGGATTTCGTTCCGTTCGGAACTTAAATTAAAGTTTATGTTTACGGCACAGTTGAACTGTGCTTGTGTGTTGTGTTAAAAGCGCCGTCCAATACTGGTGTCGTGCGAAGTGAAAAAGGTTTGTGTGAAATACGCTAATTACGTAACCGAAACGGATCTGTTGACTAGAGTGTGCTTTAATAAGCACGCTAAATATCATAATTGATATAAGTTTTTGTGGGCCACAGACTTTTCCTACAGTCAAAATAACATTTTATATAAGAATAAAAGCATATTCTTTTTATTTGAGGCAATAAAATAATTGATAAATCTTTTTCTTAATGTCCGTCATAGAGGTCGAATTTTTCTCTGTACGTCTTGACGGAGATGTTCAAAATTTTAAATCGAACGGGGCAATAGTTTATATTTAATTATTAATATCTACCTACCGCGCTATTTAACCATTATCCATATACAGCTTTACTCAGCACGTATCAACAGTGTACCCACTATCTACTCTACCTTTTTTATTCAGGCTAGTAACATCTATGGGTGTACGTAGAACAATTCACCAAAGTTTTATCACAAACGGACGAACGGTAGGGCCGCGAATAAAATACAAAAGAACAAACAAAATCGATCACACGGAATTTTTTCGTTCCTTTGCCTATTTCTGTTTTTTTTTTCAAAACTGGGATGCCACTATCGAAGCGAACGAAATAAAAATAGGTGAAATGGGGCTGTAAATTAACAATATAATTTCATAAAAAATATTGATATAATTTTTTCGGGTTTTTGCATGACAGTTTTCTCTCCGTTTCATGGCAGTTTAATCTCTCTTTTTTTATACCACGCAGGTAAACAAGCTTATAATTAATACATGAACTTAGCTAGGTACTTATGTTTAACAATATTACGAGCACAGAGGAGAGCGAGAATTGGCATAGTTACATTTTAAATGCAGGGGTAGGTAAAGCAAAAATATCGCATTTTATTCTTATGTTACAAATACATTAAATAAAAACAATTAATAAATTACGACCACTATTGTACCGCTATTATAAAATAATATAAGTTTGCAACATGGAAAATTTCTATTTAATACCTGTCCGATGTCCATTATTATGCAAACGACACAATAATATCGTTTAATCTATAACACTCGATATAGAGCAATCCCATCCATACGTCGGATATCGCTTGGCAATGCACCAACTAACCGACACGGCAATAAGGCAACAAACATATCATATTGAATGGAAATTTTATATCTCTAGTCATTAATATTCAACCTATGTTAGCTTCGAATATTGCTATATTATTTTGTCACATGATTTAAGGTCATTGTTCGGTTTTTAATACATTGGAGAGGAACATCAGAATAATCTTGTTAATGCGAAACAGACATTAACAAGATTATTTTGATTATCCTGGACATTTCTGAATCATCTCATGGCGTAATGTTACAGAACACTTTGTTCTGAAAGGAGTTCTTGAGAATAACTAAGCAAACATGATGAATCAGAATTCGAAAACAACAATCGGAATTCCCATGATATCAGAATAACTACTCCCCAACGAGTTCTGGTAACCTTACTCACTCGCAGAAACTCAACTATTGTTATATCACTGCGGTCTTCCGTTAGGTGGAGGTACTTCCTTAGTCAGGCAGCTCAATTTGAGCGAAGAATCTCGCTATGCCCTAGTTCTTGAAGTGTGTATATAAAACCTAAAAAAACTGTTAGAAAAATATAGGCCTGCGTACAAAGGATTGTTTTAAGCACGATTTTCCTCAAAAGTATCGCTTCTTACGTGAACATAATAAAGATAAGTACAAAAAAGCGATAAAATATACAATATAAAGTAGCAGATAAGGCTGGGGCTCACAAACACGAACTTAACCGATAACTTAGTGAATACACGAGAGGATTTTAGTCGAGAATATACTTGGAAGGACGTGGGAGATAACATGGCTGAAAAACCACTCTCTCTTCTACCGCCAGCATTATATAGGTATATTTTTATCCTAGTTTATATTAAACGAGAGACTAGAAACTATTAATAGTAATCAAGCAAGCTTATTTGGAAAAAAACACAGGTATAAAGCCCGCCTTGAGTATTTTATAAGCATAGAGCAAATACATCATGAAGCGAGCATTACTCCTCTATGCCTAATTAATATAAAGCTGTATACTACTGTGTGGCGTGCCTTATTGTATTCACGTGGTAGTATAAAAAAAAAAAACACATAACCCGAATGGAATATGAACAAATATTGCCATGACTATGTATTTTAGTGACAAGCTTTTATAACCGGCCTGCTATGACGTTCGTGACTAATATTCGAAAACGGAACGTTTACCAGATAAAAAAATAAAATCCGCGTCATAAATTGCGTCTATGTGTGCATGTGTGCTTTTGAAAAGCAGCTAGTGTTAAGCGGACTCTAGTTTTTCACATTGTGGTTTTCGAAAACGAAACTACGTAGAGTTTTTTATTAATGACATGACCACCAATGATTTAATTACACACTAGCTGTGCCCTGCGGTTTTATCCGCTGGTCACTAGAAGTCGTAGCGCAATATCAAATAGCCTACAATTTCCCTGAAAATTGGACTATCACATGCAAAACGACTTTTTCAAATCTAACCGGTAATTCCAGAGATGTACGCTGTATGCGTTGAACAAACAAATTCTTAGCTTCAAGATATTACAATATTACATGGGACCTAAAACATACCGGCAAAATGTGGGTGTGCATTATGGAACCTCTGCCTAACCCTTCAAGGATAACAAGCGTTATGTATGTATAGATTCCTACATAAAATCAGTATACCTATCTCCTCCTCTACCTCCGATTGATCAAGATCGACATAATACTATTTCAGCAGCTACGTTAGATGCAAACTCGATGCGTTAGGTAACTGTGATTGGTTAACACATTAATCAACGTTACACGAAGCGATATTAGGTACAAGTTAGCAGCGATAGATGCAGACTTTACGATATAATTTTAGAATTTATCACATGCTGAAATGATGTAGAGAAAACATAGTGAGGAAAGTATATCGCATGTTTTCTCGCAACATGATGGTATCTATCCTAATTCCTCTTAAGTCTGAAGATAGACCGTGATAGTATGGGATTATAGAGCGTGGTAAAAAATAAGTATGTCCAAATTTAAACAAAGAGCACTTTATATCTGCATGGTTAATAAAACCTTAAAAGTAATTATACATTTAGAGGAGTTTGTGCGACTCATAACTAAACTGTTACATAGCTTTTGAAGGTTTAGATTCGTCCACCAAAGTCATCATTCTTTATCATCAATGCATCGTGACTCGCCTTGTTCGAAGAATATATTAAACCATTTATCCCAGGTCATACGAGCACATAAAGCAATCATCCATGTGCCTCAGAAACTTAAAACTCCTGACAGCCAGTTTAGCCTAAAGATATTGCTGATTCATTGGGTTGTGGAGCTCGGACGGAAAATAAGAAGAAATCATTACATATTTACGATGAACATAAAGTATCTAATTATCGTTTAGTAATAAAGTAAAACAGAACACATGATAGAATATATTAAATGGTTGCCGGAAACAAACTGACGTCATGCTAACAAAATCTTAAAGTTCATTAACGGTTTAAAGCTCGACTACACAGTACAAACTATTTCTATCGTATAGATATAGTTTTTCCGGGTATATATATGTAAGTGTAAGTTTATTTTTGTGTCGGTAAACATGGGATTATTATATTGTATAACTACAAATAAGTAAGAAAAATCTACCAATATTGTTTATGTACATTTTACACACGCATATTGTGTAACCCAGTCTTTATACACGATATTATTTTATGTACTTATTCGTATTTTTTATCTCCTGTACAACCGGAAATGCTAGTTAGTGTGTTATTTTTTACTTTACGAAGAAAATATTTGTAATTAAAAGCCGGCTTACTAAGAGATGTTCCTGTTTGATATTGACGGAACGTGTGACAATATGAGCCAGTTTGTACAGTATAATGTGACAAGAACATGGCTCCCTGACATAAGCCACTTATACACGCAGGCAATAATAATTGGAGACGATCCGATAAAGATTATGGTTCATTTAATATTGTTAGTTGCAATTGGAACATAAAATGTTGCATTTAAAATTTGTTATGAACCTACCGGTTGCTAGGCTGTGTTGCTCACTGAAATGTCTTGCTGATGGTCCAGCAGGACGTGTGTATCAGCGTTGCTCGTGATATGCTTACATAAATGAGTAGGTACGTAACTAAGTTTCTTAAACAGAATCAAAATCACTATACGTATATTACATCTTATTAAAGCTAACTGTACTAGTTAATTATTTAAGTGTCTTAATGTCCTTTCATAATGGATTGTCTCAATTGTTGGCACCGTGTGCAAATGACATAAATTCAAATTCCAATTCCCGGACTGAGTCTCCACCCGGACGTCCTATATCGTTAAACAAAATGCAAAGCTTTTTCCAAGACTTTTATTCTACACACACACACACATTTTCTGTTCCGAGCTCTTTCAGCAAATGAAGTGTTCTTAATAAAAATATATGTCAACAATTTCATTCGAGGCAACAGCAATCAAATTAGCAAGTGCGCCTTTTTCAAAGACGCGTAAACTGCAGCGAGCATTTACCAGAACAATTGACACCATTGTGGAGGAAAATAAAGGAATCACCCGTCGCCTCGTCGGGACTCGGAATTGCTCGGCATTTTGTCGTAAAACAATGTTTTATTGTGATATAAACATGGTACCGGCAGACAGCCATTGACGGCCGACCTTACGAACAGTGCCGACAATCGTCTGAAGTCTGAAAAGAAAGAAATAAATATAGAACTTAGCACAAAAATATAATAAAAACATTATTTTCTATGTAAACATGTTCCAATAACAACTATAATAAGTACCTACTAGGGAATAAAAGAACATTATGGAAAAAGACTGTAGTCTGCATTAGGTCTTATGTATTAATCCATTTTCCGTTCGCATGCGGTAACAAGGCTATAAAAAAATTCGCAAACGTTTGCGCTGACGAATGTGCTTTGTTCTGAAAAGCATAGTCAATTGTGCCCACTTCTTTATGTCAAGTGACTCAATTTTAAAGTTTGTATGAGCTTTAAAAGTTTTCTATTGTTCTTTATTAACGGTGAAGATTATGTTATTCATGTACGTTTAAAAAAAATACAGATTTTGCAAATGAGTAACACTACCTAATGATATGAACCGAAATTATAATAATATCAATATAATACTAATGAGAACTTCTTAAAACCAATGTAAACTATAAAATAAAATAATAGTGATGGTTTAAAAAAACAAACTATTAATAATCATGTCCTATATTTCAAATATTCCATTTGGGCCATATTTGGACCACAGCAATAAATATGCCAGTTCGATAAAATATCACCACTAGCTTCCTGACACATTTGAATATTCAGGAACTCATTCCAGCGCAGGCCCGCTGTAAATGGGCACGTGCCGTAGTCACCATGAATATCGGCAAGTGGTTATCTTGGACACCTCATCTGGGTAAAAGGTACTAACTACTTCAATGATACATGGTCACGATCAGTATCACTGTCCTTTTCATGACTTTAGGAAGAAACTATTTATTATTTACCTACTATTGACCATATTTATAATCTATATGTAGTGATTTTAATCGGTATACGTGACACTGATTCTTGAAATACATTTCATACTAGCAAAGGAGGTAGAAATTTACCAAATTAATGTAATCCTTTTAACTGTGGTAATAAAGATTATTATGTTATAGTGCTCGTGTCGCCGTAGTATTGTATAATAATATGAAATTGGACGAATCTAAATCTTAGTTCAACTTGAAAATGAAATCAGGTTAATATGTATATGAAGTCAAGAAATATCAAAGAGTAAACAAATCACTCAGACAGGTCATATTTATTAACCTAGGCATTGAACGTATACAATCTTGAATGACCTTTGTCAAACAAACAGGGAATGAACCATCTGTATTGAGCAGCTGGACCTGTACTTCGTTATTTTACGGATTACCCCGCTTTGTGTCTGCCGTTGAAGGGCCATTGTCATCCAATACCGGCCACTAATTTAATTTTACTAATGGCTTCGGCCATTATACTTTATTTCTATGACAATGGGACTGACGCACGTTCATGTGTGATGGATTTTTATTTTATCGTGTAGTTTCACCAGCCATCAGTTTAGCCACCCTAAACTTTCGTAAAACATTTATGGCAAGAAATATTTTATTATAGCCTATAATTATACCACCATTATTAAGGCTAGCCTAAGTTCAAAACCGACATTTAATACATTACGTTAGATTACGTTACATGGTGCCTGAGGTCTACATTAATATGCAAACATAACAATAAATCATGTGGTTATGTTGGCAATAGAAACACTATTGAAAATCTACAAAAATAAAACGAAAATTTGTTCATAAAACAAACAAAAACATTTTTTTTGTATGTGCTTTGTCTTTGGTTATAAATTATATAATAATAGATTAAAAAATGATGACGACTCAATTAGTCCAGCTATAATTATCGCACCACTGACTTTTCGGAAGTTATGTGCGTATTTATCGCAAGCTCAAACGGTGAAGGAAAACATCGTGAGGAAACCTGCATGCTTTAGATTTGTCTTGATGGCATATGAAGTCTGCCAACCCGCAGTAGGCTAGCGTGGTGGACTATAACCTAATCTCTCTCAAATGATAGGAGACCCGTGCCCAGCAGTGGGACTTTAATGGGTTGTTGATAGTTAACACTGCCTTCTGTGCTGTGGGTCCCGGGTTCGAATTTCGGTAGGGACAAATGTTTGTGTGATGAGCACAAACATTTGTATCCGAGTCATGGATGTATCTATGTATATTATGTAATGTATTTACAAAAAAAAGTGTAGTATATCAACCAACTAGTATCCGTAACACAAGCCTCGTTGCTTAGCTTGGAACTAAATGGTGCCGTGTCATAATGTCCAGAAAAAAAATCATTAATTAATTATTAATTATTTTATTTGCATTATTTAAAGTATATTAATAGGTAAGATAAACCTTCCCCTTGTTTCTCTTATTATGTATTTATTTTTGATCAAAGGAACGCCTACATTTAACCGTGCATAGAAATAGCTCGAAAAACTTATCGCGTAGGTGCCTACCTAACCTACTTAATGTAACAAAAATAAAACTTGGTAGATTTCGTCAAAATTACGAGAAAAGCTTCGAAATAATAGAAATACAATATTTTTCATACTGTCAATTTATAAAAAGAACACCAAACTAGATGATAAGTTTACGTTACAAAAGATTCAGTTTCGTTACTACTCTTTGGCAAAAACGTGTTGGCAACCGAAATAGAAAAAAAAGTTTTCTTCGACTTCAAAAAATATGAGATTATCAATAATGTTTGTATATTTATTTATTTCGGCTTGCGCGTAAGTTTGTTTTTGGTATGAGGATAATATATTTGCAAGGGACGAAGGAAAGTTGATATGAATGCTAATATAGTAACTGATAAAACTTATAAAAAAACTAAATCTAGGACGAGAGAAACCATTACTCACACAGGCTGGTAAAACTCTACAAAACAAAACCTTACAGGCTTCTGACAGTAAAAACATTTATAAAAACCGTTGCCTATCTTCCTTCGGTATAATCTTTATAAAACTATAAATTAAAATTTCTTCAGCGGTTATGTCAAATTAATACGTTCGGTCTGTTTATCTATTGGAAATGCTAATTTATTTTATTTTAAATTTAACAACATTTAAATAATAATAATAATAAATAATTGTATAATCTTATATTCCTGACTTGCCTTTAATTATAGTCACTTAACTAAAGAAACCGTTATAAAATGGCTCTAATAAAAACAGGTCATCAAGTAAAAGGTTCATCGATTTTTTCTGCGGTTGGCTCACCACTCAAACCCGAATCGAACTTGACCTTTTTACACAAAAAGTCTTTGTAGGTCGGGTAGAGGTGGACAAATCAAATCTGTACATTTCAATTAGAGCTACACTGTGGGCTTTTTTAATTTGGTAATTGAAACTGCTTGACACGGTGGATTGACTTTTTGGTCGAACGAAGACCTTTTTTTATTCCTTTTTGTTAAAAATAGATTTGTATGAATATCAATTTGCGAGACTCATCCTATGCGTTTATTTCAGAAAACTAACGTTTTTTAGTATTGGTTGAATATTTGCGAGGCAGCTTTCAGTCAGATTATTGAAAAATTTGCTACTCAAAGTATTTATATTATACTAGCTATTGCCCGCGACTTCGTCTACGTAAAATTAGTAATTTTATCCGCATAGAAACTTCCACCCCCTTTTTTCCGGGATGAAAACTCCTATGTACATACATCCCCGGGACTCAAACTATCTCTATACATATAAATTTAATCTAAATCGGTTCTGCGGTTAAAGCGTGAAGAGGTAACAGATAGACAAACAGACAGACATATTTTCGCATTTATAATATTAAGTATTAGTATGGATATGGATTTTAACTTTTCGAAGAGGTATACTATTAATCTGAAAGTTTACCGAATCATAAAGAAAGAACCTCTTTCCAACCATGTTAGTACTTGCAGCGTAAACACATAAGACAATATAACTGAGTATTTTACAGAGTAGAGTAGTATAATCAGTACACCCACCACGTAACCATAATTTTATATTCTATGGTCATATAAATCAATTATTCAATTTGTTTTTTATTAAAATGTAAATAAATTCAAAATTGATAATTTTTGCAACTTTATAAATAGGACTAAGCTACTTCAAAGGAATACAAATAAAACCCAGAATACCATTCCGTACCGTTATTAAAAACGTCGCCATTTTTTTGTATTCCTTAGAAATTCTGTAGCTATTTGTTTTAAAAATCTGTAATCTAAACGCCAAGCTCTTACTTGCAGCTTTTTTTTTTATTTTTCGTGCAGTTTTCATAACATAAATGCATAAATCCTTTTAGATTTATACCATAGCATCTCAGCCAGCCTTTGTTGAACGTGACAAAATTAAAAATACTTCTTGTGCATAAAAATATCATAATTTACATGCAGTTACCTTGTGTCTCTAGTCTTCACTTTGTTAAGGTTTTGGAGCAAAATGATGAACATTATTATGGCGCCTCTTCGTCTTTATTATTTAATACATTTTAATGAAAACAAATCTCCTTTCTATTTAAACACGAAAGGACAAAGTTACGGATTAACAAATTTATTTCTCAAAACAGAATACAATATATTCGCTTCCATTGAAAAACACTTGATAACTCAAAATTACGTGATCAGTGCACAGCAAAAACTTATATAATTTACTGTTTGTATTGTTAGTGAATGTTTTTAACTAGACTATATTAGTGATACCAAAATTTGTTATCTTGAAAACATTTTATGTTTTTCTTGTAACGTAGGTAATCCAAAAACATACATAAAACGTGTGTGAGATGAAGCCATTAGCTTTCAAAAAGTTTAATATATTATACATATCCCATCAGATCTAAGTAATAACTTATGTTATATGTTGTTGACCAGACGGTAAATTTAAATATTGTAATATATACCCATTTATACATAGTTATCACGCTAAATTGTAGTTTAATCCTTTTATATGAAGGTCGTATCCTCGTCATAATGCTACTGAATATCAAAATTGTATACGAAACAAATGCTATTAATAAGACCTCTGCAATCAGATGATAGGGAATATCAGTACTAAGCACTAAGCATAACTTTATAAACAGGCTTTGATTGATAATATAATAAAATCTCCGACGTTTCTTGGTATTCTCTTAATTATTAAATTATCTTCGCTTGACATACCTGCAGCTTATTCTAGCAAACACTAATTAAGTTTTAAGTCTAAATAAGTGTCGCTGAAACAAATCCCTTAGTAGGTATCTATCTAATCCTTTCAACTTAAGTTGGGCCTGAATTTATTTAGTGATGCGTAAATTGTAATATCTATTTCAGACTATACTTTAACTTAAAGTCATGAAACAATATTTAATAAAACTTGATTACACCCAGTGCGCAAAATGTCTGCGACATTTAAGAGTGTGGATAACTGATAAACTCCTAGGTAATTTTGAAATTCGAAAGTCGGTACGTTAAAGCCAAGAAAATTTCGATTGGTTTGGTTTTTAGAAATATTATACAAACTGATATGCCCAAAGGGGTAGGCATAGGTGTACTAAAATAATATACATCGATTCAGGGATACCTACTTAATCGGAATCCAAATTGAGATCACAGGTAAACCTGATATTCCAGTAAAATATATCTATGATGTGTTGATGAGTATCATCAAAATATACTATATTTTATGCATGACAATCGTTTTAAACCATAGAATCAAAACTGGACGGAATTTTACAGGTAAAAATAATTTTCATTGCAACCTTACCGCGATAAGGCAAACCTTGCCCTTGTGGTAAGGTTACCCTTACCGCTTAGTGATCTGTCTCCGATATTGTGTATATTTTTTCACAAATTCATCCACATTATATATGCAGCTAAAATAATATTAAAATAATATATCACACATGAGCACACTTCTGACAGGCTATCAATCATCTAGGTCCAGTACTTGGCACCGGCTTACGACTTGTTATAAATGGATTTTTAAACCCACTAGGCACCTACTGTGACGCCCGTCTCTTATCTACCGATAAAATGTAGTCGTGGAATATATTAAATTGTATTTTATTTTTATTTTTTGTATTTATTTCACCTTCTAATGGCTAGTCTTCTTTTTGCTATAGAACATAACTCGATACGATAGGAGAATATTTCTACTATAGAATTAATATATTTTTTTAATTGGTAAATTTGGTGAATTTTAATGACGATCGTATTTTTGTGCAAAATAGTGTTTATACTTAATCTAACAGTTTACAATGGAATTCAAACTTTGTCGATAAAATATAATGTTATATTTTACCTAGACCTCTTCTCATATAACTCATCATATTTTTTAAATTGAAATTCCAGTAAAACTCCAGAAAAAGATCATGCATCTTTTCTTTAAAAACAGCAAAAAATTCGAACGCGAATAAATGTTTAATATTTATTACGTAACCTCAACAATACTTTGTAGACGAAATCTATTTGGTTTCATACGTTCGTATGCCGAATATATTACAATACTTTTATAGTGAGATTTAGATACAAAAGCGTATACCTACTCACAACTTTTCCACAGTTACGTGCAAAACGTAAACAAGACTAAACGTGACTATACTTTTCATTTTATATTATTGTCTGCGCACTTATTTATACTTTTGAAGAGACATCAACATGTTGTTCAAGCTTTAATACAAAATTCAATGCTTGGTTAATGAAATAGGGATCATTATCGTTTGAGTTTTCGTCACAGCCCTGTTAGGATTAGTCAAACTGTACAATATAATATATTGGTACCTAAGTATCGTAAAATTTGTTGGTGCAATAATATATTTTACAGCCAATAACTAATATTGACACGTTAAATCAAGCGGGTAACGCAGTAGCGCTCGAGCGAGCGGCACGTTCAGTCAAATGTGATATCACCATCGTACCAACGACAGGGTTGACTCGACGACTGACCTGCTGATCCAGTGTATAATACTATCATTTTATTGGTTTATTTCTGATGGGCATTTTAAAATTGTATAATTACAATTCATCCGCATGTTTTTAGTGTCTTTGTAATAAAGAACTAGCTTAACTTTTATCTGGTTATACCCAAATTTAACCTACCAGTTGCTATTCAGGATATCTTAACAGACGATAGTTCTTATTTTATTACATTTTCATTTATATAAGTAAATGAAAAATATATTAGTTTCTTCTCATTGATTCAATAACATATCCAGTGGTACATAAGTATTAATTTTGTAACTTCTATCACAACTTGGTAAATCCATGGTAAATTTTCAATACTGTGGCCTTACTGCCTTAACCCAACTTTGTAAGCAAGAAGTCGTTTGTACACGACGTGTACCTCAGCGAGTCCTAGGCTTGTTTGCGAGACAAAAAACTATACAACGAACTGTGGAGGGACTGATGTTAGGGAGGGGAGAAAATGAGCCGTTCTGCGGGCAGTAAGTACCTGTTCTGTGTCCATTACTAAGTTGAATCCACGACACGAAGCGCAGAAACTAAGAGCTAAGTGCGCTTATACTATAAATATGTCATCAATTTTGCATCTACTTCAAGTGAAAAAGAGCAGCTCTGTGCTACATATTGTATTGAAGAGTACCTACCACTACCATATAAAGTAATAACAAAAAGAAATTTTAAAATTTTCTAACAAAAGCTCCCTTTGAACGGGTTAGTTTTTTATTCGCTTGTTCCTCCATTTATTCTTTTTATTACTCTTTTCCTCCATTACGTTACTGGAAGGCCTTTGATTTTCTAGTATGCTTTTTTAGAAATAATTAACTGATTGAGGTTGGATACTAAAATTCAATTTTAATTTTCAGTCCATAAACGAAAAGTCTTTTCTTTTTAATATGTAATGTAAATCAGAAAAATAACAGATCTTGTTAGAAAATAAGAAGAAGTTACTGGCTATAACGCGATTTATTTGTACAAAACTCTAAGAGTAACTAATACTCGATTTGCCGTAGATACCAAATACAATATATATTATAGAACATAACAAGCACTTTACAGGTATATATATATATACAAATATGTACATTACTAAAACACAATTGAAAAAATAAAAAATCGGAGCAAGATGAATTATTTTAAAAAAATGTGCTCTACTAAAGAAATATTGTTTCAAGAGTTGTATTATCTCCTACCACAAATGTAAATGAAAATATGTTATTGTCAAAATCTATCTAAGTTTGATAAAAAATATGCCTAATATAAAACTGCAATAAATAAATTTCTTCAAAAGTATATATGATAGATATATGAGAGCCACATATATGAGATAATATGTGGCTTTTGCAAAGTAATCTGTACTAAAACGTCCCACAAATTGCTGAAAGAAACTGTTGTCTGCATCTACTAATATCGTCAAGTTTTATTTATCTCAGCACGTGCACATTGTGCCTCGGAATGTCCGTCTGATTCAATTTTATTAATGGACTTGGAAGCTTGCCCTACTGACTGTGAACGCTACCATTCTATTTGTCGCGAGACGAACGTCTTAGATAGAAAAGTGATTTCATAACTTATACACTTGTATTTAGGTCTATATTGTGTCACGCATAGTTCGCTGTAGGGTTGGTACGAAAACTACGACTACAGTTTCAACGTATTCTCTTTTTATTTGTTTTTCTATGCATGTCATAAGAACAGTTCTTTCAACGAGAAGAGTCAATGGGTTTCCTTATTTTGATGGAAGGCAAAGTCGAATTTCACAATAAACTTCTAATTAGCAACGTTTCCGTAAACAGTCAGTGAATGTTTTGACTCATGTGGCGTTTAATTATTTGGTACACATTGTTGTCCTTTACTTACAACTTCTCAACAAATCTTTGACATTTTGATGTCGGTAACCCTCTTATGTAACGTTTTAATACATCTCGATTTTCATCTGAGACTTAGTTTCATCTATTACTGAGCTAGTTTTTTTTAAATGCCAGTATAAATTTCAGTTTCCTTCACTAACTATATCAACTTGAAGCTATTCAGATCTAAACTAGTATAACACAGTGTAATTTAGTCAGGAAGGTACAGCCCTATATGTAAGACTCGTCACCCCTACCCAGACAGCATTGAGTCACATCATACAAGATGTCAACAAGGCCGCGCTCGCCGCTTATGATATTGCTTTTAGGTTAATTTACTTTACGATCATTCAATGTTTTCGATATAATCCTTGCAAAATTTACTTCAGAACCGTAGTGTTACATGATATTACTCCAAGAGTATGTTGCCAGCCAGTTTCGTTGTATCTCAATCAATCATTTTTATAGTTATATCTTCATGAAATACCACATATTTGTTCTTCGGATAATGAAAGCTTTATGTAGCAACAGGATTATTGTGCTATGGAGAGTAGGGACTTAAAATAAAAGTAATCTGTTTAAATAAAAGGATGGTATTTCAGTGGAAAATAGTTTTAATCTTGCCTAATCATAACCGTACCTACCTACTGTAAAAGAACTAAATTTACAATTGACAGCCTTATTTAGGCATATAATTATATATTATAATGTATGCCTAATATGAGTCATTATATTTTAACTCAATTAAAATTGTATGTTTATTTTTGCTATTAGAAGTCCATCCTACTACAGAGAATTTCAATTTCTATAAGTATAACAGTACAATTCAACACTCAACCTACAAATCCACACCTACGTGTTGTGTTAATATAATGTTGTCATTTGTTTCAGAATGTGTCGGTAACCGGTACCGCCCATGCATGATGGCGGCAGTCAATTCGGTAAGCTTCGTAATTATAATGTTGTTACACAATATTTTAATCATTACATTAACAGTTAAATTTCAGTAAACTCGTTTTCGAAAATAATTGAATGTGGAGTGAGGGACATAGAGAGGAAATTTGAGAGGGACTATATTTTTTTAATCTTATAATTTTGTCAAACTGAAATTATTTCGTGAAAATTTTACCCATATACTGTACTCATTTATTACATGATCTTGTGCTCGTTAAACTGAGAGAACTAAAGTTTTTTTTGTTAATGAATCACTATGATAGATAGAGACGATTAAGTAGTATACCTACACACTACCCACTTAGGTACACACAGTTCTAATTTAGATCATACTGTCTTAAAAAATAATTACAAATAAATAAAATTAATATAATATTTTACATTGATATAATTTTGTTCTTTTTTCAAAAGATTATAAAAAAACAGGTGATTCTCAATTCCTCGATATAAATTATACATTCTCAAACTGTTTTTCCACAATAAAGTGGATTCTTTATCTTTGTTTTAGTACCTTTTTTTTTTTTTTTTAAGTGCGGATAAATCCTTTACGGACCTTCCCGTCGCCTGGGGAGGCGACAGGGTGTGTCGGACACCGCATGAGCGTTTACCGACTAAAAAACCGCACCCGTCAACGCCACCAACCCAATTGCCGGGGCCATGGGATTCGCAAAAGCATGCACCACAACCCCGGCGGGCTTCGGTCCAGCTCTGGTCGCTGGACCCCGGCTAGGAGCGAGGCATCGCTTGCCTCGCATCCTCCGCGCGGGCGCACGTGTGACGAACACGCGCGCCGCCTACTTGGGGCCATTTTCAGGTCGGGCGGCAGACTCCCCTAGTCGCGCCCACCCGCTGGCCACAGCTCATGGAGGCCGGAGGTCTGTTTGCGCCCTCCGGCGCCCGGTGCGTCTACTGCGGATCGGGAGAGAGGTTGTGATTTCTCTCTCCCTTTCCGCCGCCTCTTTTGCGCGCATAACTTGCTCGCAGTAAGAGGCGGCGGCATCCCACGCGTTCTCGCTCCCGACCATGGATAGGATCACGGCCGGAAGCGAGAGGTCACCGCCGACTGCCGCTATGAGTTCACGGCGCTGCTCTGCCCAAGCCGGGCAGGCCTGGAGTGCGTGCTGCGCCGTATCCTCAGGGCAGCCCACACAGTGATGACAACCGGGCGATGGCTCCCAGCCTATGCGACACAGGTACTTGCCGAAGCACCCATGCCCCGACAAGACCTGCGTCAGCCGGAAGCTGAGGGCGCCGTGGCGCCTCTCAAGCCAATCCTCCATGATGGGTCTTACCGCCACTATCGTGGCGTGCCCTGCGCTGGGTTGCGCAAGTCGCATCCTCCAATCCGCCACTAGGACCCGGTGGAGCTCGGAGCGTCGTGCCTCAGTCTCGCGAGGCAACGGTAGCTCACCCCGCCTCAGCGCCTCCTCGCGCCACTTGTATAGTGACGCGAGGGCCCTCGCTTCGAGGTCCCAGGGCGGGGATCCGGCAAGGAGGCTCGCCGCCTCGAAGGAGGTCGTGCGATATCCCCTTATAACTCTGACGGCCATCGCCCGTTGCGGTCTGCGCAGCAACACGGCGTTACGGGCCGCCAGGTTTCCTCCCCATATTGGCGCTCCATAGAGCGCCATGGATCGCACGATCCCCATATACAGCCTCCGGCAGGAGGCGTTGGGCCCACCCAGATTGGGCAGCAGCCGCGACAAAGCTGACGCGGTGCCCATTAATTTGGGGCCCAGCCTTCGGAAGTGGTGTCCGAAGTCCCATCGGCCGTCGAGCACGAGTCCGAGATACTTCATCGTCGACTCGACGCCGATGCGGACACCCCCCACCACGATATGGGATCCCGGAGGTGGCCCATTCCGGGGCCCATGAAAAAACAAGGCCTCGGACTTGGATAGAGCCACTTCGAGACCCAACTGCCGGATCCTTCTAACGACCTGCGCAACTCCTGCTGTGGCCAGAATGGCCGCCTGCCGGTGCGTCTCTCCCCTCGCTGTGACAAGCGTATCATCAGCGTAGCAAGTCACGCCGATGCCAGGAAGAAGCGCACCGCGCAGCACCCAGTCGTAACCGATGTTCCACAGGAGCGGCCCCAGGACCGAACCCTGTGGAACACCGCACGACATTTCTCGACGACTCCAACCTTCCCGACCCGGGTAGATGACGGCTCGATCCGTCAAATACGCCCCGACTATGCGGCGGAGATAGGTCGGCACACGATGGTACACGAGTGCCGCCCTGATGCAACTCCATGGCAAGGTGTTAAAGGCATTAGCGATGTCGAGCGACACCGCCAAGACCACCTCACCCCTAGATACAGCATCCTCCGACTCGGCTCTCACGCGCATGATTGCGTCAATTGTGGAGCGCCCACGGCGAAAACCGAACTGGTTGTGCGCCAGATCCGGCCCGATACAAGTGAGGTGTGCGACGAGGCGGTCGGCAATCACTCTCTCGAAGAGCTTGCCCGCCTCGTCTAGCAACACGATGGGCCGGTATGCGGATGGACTGTCCGCAGGGCGCCCCTCCTTTCTCAGCAAGACCAGCTTTCCGGTCTTCCATCGACTTGGAAACTGGCCCCGCTCGAGGCATGCGCTGAAGAGCCTGGCCAGTTGGGGCTCGAGAGTCCTCAACGCCAAGACCCATGCGCGGCCTGGAATGCCGTCGGGTCCTGGGCGGTGTTCTTCGCCTGAAGCCTTTTCACCGCCACTCTCATATCTACCCGGGTCACTTCGGGCACATCGTCATCCTCTTCCGCGCCGAGCGCAGAAGGCGGAGCCATAGGCGGGGGGGTGTGCTCTTCCCGTGAGGGAAAGAGAGCGCTCACCACATTCTCGAGTAGCTGTGGTCGGAGACTCTGGGACAGCGGGGGGGCCCACGGGCGAAGTTTGCCCCGTACCATGAGGTACGGACGCCCCTACGGATCTTGGTCCAGAGACACCACCAGTGCCTCACGAGCCGAAATTTTGGCTCCCTCTATTGCCTCCACGAGAGCGAGCTTTGCAGCTCTGTAGCCCTCATATAGCTCCGCCTCTACGGCTGCCGCACCCTGCGTGCGGATGCGCCTCCTGCGGTGTCTGGCGTGCTGGCGTCGCGCTGCGACACAAGCGCTGCGCAGCATCTCTATGTCTCGCGACCACCAGTACACCTGACGCTTTGCGGATCCGGGTCGAGCCCGGGGCATAGCCGCATCGCAGACTAACATCAAGGCCCGCTGGAACCATTCGGCCTCCTCATCGATGTCGACAGGCCTGTCCGGTGCCGTCAACCAGGCCTGTACGATGGAGGCTTCCAGCAGGGCATCCCTGTCCAGCCGTTTAAGCGCCCAGCGCGGACCGACCCCAGCCGGGATCGCTAGTACCGGTCGGGGCGCATCAGAGGTCTGAGCAGAGATCTCAAATCGGATATAGCGATGATCCGATAGAGTCTCCACCCCCTCAGCGACGCGCCAGTTCCGAACTCGATGCGCTAGTGCGGGGCTGGCGAACGTTATGTCCACGCTCGAAGAGTAGGCCTGTAGAGAGTGCCCACTCTTCGAGCACCCTGCCCTTGGCATTTGTAACTGGGGAACCCCATGCCGCGGACTTGGCATTGAAGTCCCCGAGAGCCAGTACCGGGCGAGGATGGCTGCGACCGACGATTGTGCCCAATTCCACCAAAAATACCTCGAACTCAGCGAGAGTTTTGTTGGGGGAAAAATAAACCCCCAACACGACAAAATTCTCGAACTCCGCCGCCACGTATCCATGTCCTCTCGAGACAACTCCGACGAGCGGGGAACTGGTGGTGGCCCTCGAGATGATGATGGCCACCAAACCATTAATGTCGGCGATCCAATCATCCCTGGGCGGGTTTAGTACCTACTTAAATTTACTTTGTAGGTATGTATTATTTTTAAGCATAAATATATTGTATTGCATACTAGACTCACGAGAATTCACGGCTTACCTACTAGCCTATTCAGAATTTACAATCAACAATAAAGCACAAATTCTAATCAAAATAGCTCCTGAAATTTACTCGTCGGTCATTGAAATACATGAATTAATAAACTCGTATGCTGAACATCGGACGGACAAATATTCCAATGAATTTGGACACCATTTTCATTGAGCTTTGTTATTACCAGTTAGAAATGCTGAAGCAGCCTTAAAATTAACCTTGCGAAATTCGTAGTTATTACGATGGTAGAGTACAATGATCTCATTAAAAGGGCCCAATCCATCGTGAATATCTAGCCTATTATATACTCCACTAATTGGCACCGTTCCTGCTTCAAGGCTCATTTTTGCTATGTGATAAATTCGACGAACAGTTTCATAAGGCGGAACACACGTGGCGGGAAATTTGTAAGAGGAATCCTGTTATTTTTCGTTCCAGTTTCAGTAGATATTTTATTTCACTTAACCGAAAGAAATCTTTATACCTGTTATGCAGCTTATTTCGGATCTGTAACCTAAACTATGTTTTTAGTCCAGTACGCGTAAACGTGTAGTAGGCCTATTTTTATATATATGTATATTTAATATGTATTATTCTTCAGTCACCCATTTTTTTTTAAATACAAGACATCCCTTCCTATCAAAAACTACCACCATGCGGATAATGATTTTGGATTTTGGATTTTATGTCCATTTTTTCCAAAAAAAATAACTTAGTGCCGAATATACTGATAATAATTTAGGAATCAGTTATTCTTCTTTTCATACAATTCTTAAAGTGTACAATCACATATAATTCTAGCTCGAGATATATTGAAACATCCGTATCGGAACAACTTAACAGAACCACTCTACGCCTCTCGCTGTTTTATTCGTTTTTTTGCCCATAAGGCCTCGTTTGAAGCTTAACAGCCGGCTATTGAGGTACATAACGGCGAGTTGGCTCATCACTGCTCTCTCCCAGGTATAACGTGACCAAGTTAAAATGACCTTCGAGATCAATTTTTTTAAGAGTTTTCGAGTTCTTGTTACACTGGTACGTGTAAAATGGCGTTGGCGTTGGATGTTCTATCATGGACGCCTTCCAAATCGCATCGCATTTGAATAGCAACTGCAATTCAGCGATAGTCGTTTAACGACTTTATCGATCTATATCAAAACAGTCTTTAGTGTATTGGCAGCAATTTTATATTCTTGAATTCGGAGATATTAGACTATAAATAAGGTAATGTTATGTTTATATTATTCCAAGCGAATAACAGTATATTTATGGTTAATAATCAGTAGTAAGTATTCCACTCAGTACGAACATGTAAATATTTGATTCTGGTTGATTAGACACCGCTCGATCGCAAGTTATAAGAGTCAATAAGTAAGCAAACTTTTCGCTTTACTGAGCGAGACTGGTAATATACATACCAGGATAATAATACTTTTTTATTACCATTTTTTATAGAGCACTATGTTTCAATAACTCAAATAAAAAGATGCATCCACAATGAGAACAGGCCCCCTCGTTTGAGAAGGTTTAGGCTTTAACCCACCACGGTAGCCTATAGCGGGTTGGCAGATTTCACGAACCATCGAGAAAATCTCTTAGGCATGCATGTTTCCTCACAATAGCTACTGATCACATTACTAGGCTATTAAAGTTCAAAAGCAATGCATCAGTAAATAAGTATCTTCTTCTCTATAACTCCTGCGAACGAATAACAGGTGGCAACCATGAAAACGAAACGTCGATTATGAACGGAGTCGTAACTGAAAAACATAATGGAATCTCTGCCAAACAGTTGTTACACAGTTTTAGTTCTAGTTCAAACGCATTCACACAATAATATTTCATATCAATTTTCTTATATACGTCAGTAAAGTTTCTTGTCATGAAATTAAGAAAATAGATCTAAATTAATGCATTTGAAGGCACCCATACTGAAATATTATACTAATATCTATACTATACTAATATTATAAATGCGAAAGTGTGTCGGTCTCTTTGCCCTAAAACCGCTGAACCGATTATTATATTTTTTTTATGGAGATAGATTGACTCCCGGGGAAGGACATAGGATAGTTTTTGTCCCGGAAATCATCCCTTAAAAGGGCGAAAAGGAAGTAGACGTGTGTCATGATCATTTCATAAAAGAGGGTAGAAATAAATAAACAATTTGATGAAAAAGCAGATTGGATAAAATTACTAATACGCAGACGAAGTTGCAAGTAAAAGCTAGTATATTAAAAGGCTAATTGATTGACTGACTGACTGAATATTTAAACCAACTTATGTATATATAATTTTTATCATTCACAATTTCGGGTAATGGTTTGTCGTGGTTAGTATAGGGATCATAGAAGGATATTTATAGATACACTTGCTTAATAACTGCCTCATTGGTCACATAGTCGCTTGTTTTTGTAGCTACGTCGCTTGTTATTTAAATTTAAACTATAATTTCTTAAAATTAATGTATACTATGCATTGTCACATAAAAATCCCTTAATAAGCCGAACCCCCACTGGGCAAAGGCCCTAAGCCAACTACACTCACTTTTGTTTTCCTTTTCATTTCACATTAGTAAATCAACTTCAGTGGTTGGAACGACACATAGAATTAATTTTTATTCAGATTTCTGCCCGTGGCGTGGTTACAAGAATACGACAAAAACAAATACCTTTTAACCAACAGCAGTGACTGCATTTGAAATGCGATGAGACAAATTATTTTGTTCTTGCTGTCGCAAGCGTTAAGTCGCTTTTTGCCATACGTGATGCTAATGGAAAAAGGATTGAATTTCTCATAAAGGTGGTATATATATTTTTTCGCCGTTAGATATCTTATAATGTGTCTTTGGATTGAATGAGATATTATGATCACATGTTTTATGCTTCATCTTTGAAAGTTGTAGCCTGGTTGTATGACCAGTGGACTATGACGTCAAAAAGTCGCAAAATTGATCCCAAGTCTGACCGCGGAGCACGGAGTTTTCAAACTTATGTGCGTATTTATCACAAGATCAAATGAGGTTTCTTCACGATGCGTAAGGTTGCATGTCTGATTGATTTTATCGATGGTATATGAATTCTGCCAACCAGCATTATTAGAACCTGCCCAGCAGGGAAGTGGGACATTATATAACCTTCACTATGTAGGTATATATCTATTGTACCTACATAATTATAAGTTTTTAAAATCTTCAACTGTTTCGCTTAAAAGACACAAGAAATAAATTATTTTACTTATATACTACAATCGTCTTGCAAAGATTAAAGGCACGCATTCTGGCGAGAAACGCCCTTAAATCGCTTGAGATTCAATTGTCAAAGCTAGAAGCAGTAGCTCTGTGGCTGGTGGCTGTAAAGAGATCTCTCGCAGCCAAACTTCTAAGACTTTAGTACTGGATCACCGCACTGGTATAAATCCGACTTTCGTCATTAATTTCACTACTAGGTCACATAACATTGAGTATGAATAAGACAATGTTATACAGTGGGACTGAAATGCTGCGATGATATGGGGCCATAAACAGATTCGCGGATTAGTCGACCGCTTTTTATGCAAATGAGTTAAATAAATACGAGAATTGGGTCACTTCACTTTTTGTGTCTGTTCCGGTCTTCCCACTGATACTGATGATGACCTATTTTAATTCGATCACCGTCAAATTACTCACAAAATATATTTGTCACTCACATTTTGAAAATGAAAACGTATCCGAAATGTTATACATACAACTCAGAACATGCATTATTATGCATGTTTTACGATTTTCTTCTGTTCTTTATTAAGAACAGAAGAAAATCGTAAAATAAACACATCAAGTTTGTCTAATTTGTACTCTAAGCGTACACTTAAGTTCCTTTGGAGCAATCCAAGCAACCTAAAGTGTACTGTTTCAATGTCTTCATCGGGTTTAACTGTCAGAACGTGCTTTTGATTCTAAATTTACAGTAATATCGTATTCAAAATATACGTAAGAGATGTCACTTCTATTGACTAATATTTAGAAAGATTCTGAGTTAGAACCGAAATGCTTGATTTATTACTGTAATGAGTACCGATAAGTTTTATTACGCGAACTTGTTTACTATTAATACAATAATTAAAACATTCTATCTTTGAGCTGTAATTATGTTATAGAAATAGGTACTAGCTGACCCAGCAAACGTTGCTTTGCCACATTATAGGGGTTGGTGGACTACCCCTAACTTTTAGGGGGATGAAAAATAAATGTTGGCCGATTCTCATAGATACCGGATAAGCACGGTATAGATGTATAAGAGTATGGCAACGAAAACTGTGACGCGAGAATTTTATATATTAGATGTAGTTAGAATGAAAGGGCACTTGTAACAGATATTTTTGTCAGATTCCATGCTTCTGTAGGAACCTACGTGAGCGTTTAAAATTTTTGAAGCACCAATGTATTACAGATAGTAATGAATCAGCTGGAAGTCAATAATAAAATGCACAGATGGAACACGTAAGGCCCGTGTCAGTTCCGTGTCATTTCCATTTATTTTTCACCCGTCTCTATGTTTGATTTACGCTGGCCTTCGTGTCAGTGGGCCACGGTGATGAAACAAAACGTGTCAGATTTCTTTTCAACTTTTCATACCATTACAGTTTTTTCTAAAGCATCTGTTGGTGATATGGTAGGAATGCTACGATGGACGTAAAAGTTTAACATTCGATTTTTATTTCCGTTCCATTTTTAGAGACTGATGAAACGTATGGCGGAAGAATTTATAGCTGATTATTCATAGCAATGATTTATTCTTAGCTTTGTTTGTTACACGTACAAACATCGTTCCGATTTTGGTCGTCATGGAAACGTTGGAAAATCACATATGATTGTTCTCAAACGTTGTATTAAGGTGTCTATTATCACGTGCTTCGTAAGCAAATAATTGTATGCTTTGGTCCGTACGTAAATCATTCCAGTGAAATATTAAATGACAACTTATTATAAATTATGAATAACAAAGAACAGGCTTTGTTGAAATATAATATCACGCCGACTCGCACATGGCACTTAAAAAAATGTAGGTACTATAAAATCCTCAGTGAACTTCAATGCTACTAAAGCATTTTTAACAACGAAAAAATACAAAGGGAACGGTGAAATTAAATAAAAAGCAGGACAAGGGGAAAATATCACTTTGTA
Source organism: Craniophora ligustri (assembly GCA_905163465.1). Classification (NCBI taxonomy): domain Eukaryota; kingdom Metazoa; phylum Arthropoda; class Insecta; order Lepidoptera; family Noctuidae; genus Craniophora; species Craniophora ligustri. The sequence goes on from LR990972.1 coordinate 8,952,007, forward strand.
ACTATATCTTAAAGCGGGGAACTTTGTTTATCCTTCTTCGGGACTAAAAGATAAAAAACAAAAAACATTTGTACTTTAGATAATGTTTTACAACTTATCAGTTAAATCAAACAACGTTTCGCCATTTAAAAGGCATAAAAGGGGAAAAAAGCGGGCAAGTTTTGTACTTTCCCCGACTTTTTCGTCGGCGCGGATCGAACGGGATTAGGCTAATGAGCTTCGGATTCTCCGTTCATAAAATATACAAGACATGTCCTGAGCTTGATATTGGCAAATATTTAATGAAAATGGAATCAAGGTTTTGGTTTGTTTTGCTTAGAAGTGATTAACTTCATTTGTTTATCTCTAAAACTCGATTCAAATATAAATAGTTAAAATTAAATCTCGGTAAGTTTTATTTTAAATATAACGCAAGATCTGGACATTGTTTAAGGGGGCAAGGGCTGCTTTAGATCAAAAAAATGCCTGCTCTTTAGTCCAGATAGAATGAAATATTTAATTCTAAAAGCCACTGACGTTATAAAATTTCTGAAATTTACCCACGCCATTCACCATTATATTATTAATTATTATTATTTTGTTCGTGTGCCTAAACCAACTCACACAAAGTCCAAATTTTAGTCATTGTATAAAATGCAGAATATAAATAGTATAACACAATGTCTGGGCCGATATAGAGAATGTATCTGGATATTGTGACACAGCGCCATCTATATTTATTTCACTCGTTACAAAACATTTCAATGAAATCGGTTGAATTTGACGACCCGATTAGCCCAGCGGTAGTTAACGCTGCCTTCTGCGCTGTGGTTCCGGGTTCGAATCCCGGTAGGGACAAATGTTTGTGTGATGGGCATAAACAATTGTATCCGAGTCATGGATGAATCTATGTATAATATGTATGTATTTACAAAAAAAAGTATATATGTAGTTTATCAACCTTTTGTACTCGTAACACAAGCCTCGTTGCTTACCACGGAACTAGAGGGCGCTGTGTCATAATGTCCAGAGATATTTATTTATTTATTTAAATCACATCCACTTGATAGTTCTTTTCTGGAAACCGTAACCGAAAAATTAAGTAATAAAATTTAAAGCGTAATTATTTAAAAGCAGGAACATAAGATACATAAATGTTTTGAAATGAAGACGTATATAACAAAATCAGTATCTGCTTTAATAATTTAATGTTTTATTTTATTTAATATAAAAAAAAAGTACCTACGTACATTAAACAGTTCATTGTAACCTAATAAAGCGTTTAGTGGCACTTTGTGCGACGTTTAAGCCTCCCAAAATAACTCTGTCGTGCGTTACATCCCCATTTTGGAGGAAATTTTACTCACGTAATAATACAATGAACTTGAATGGCAACAGTTAACAGTTCGTTGCTTGGAAACCAAAATAAGTTTTGTTTAATAGATTATGTAAGCACACAGAGATTTAAAAAAGCAATTAGTTTAAAATTATCCTTAGCCATATAGGGTTCAAACTAAGATTCGTCGTTCGTCTAAGATCTCAAGTTCAAACCCAAGACATGCACTACCTGACCTTTCAAAGTTACAGTGAAGGAATACATCGTGAGGAAAACTACATGAGACAATTACTCGATGGCATGTGGAGTCTACCCTGCATTAGCGTGGTGGAGGAGACTCCCCACTGTGGGATAGTAAATGGGTTAATGGAATCAGAATCAGAATTATTTGTAAGAATAAGACGTTATACAACATTATAGTGATATGATTGATTTAATAATGGCTAAACAGTTCCAATTGGTCTAATTTTAGTAGTTGTTTCGATTCTTAACTAAAATTGCACGTCGGTATTTATAAGTTTAAATCTTGCAGCCGATGTATTTAGGCTCCCCAACAACTCACGTGAACTGTTGCATTTGCATCAAATAACTCAAAAGTTTTCCATCGATTCACGTCCGTTCCTTCGATGAACGAGGGGATAAGACTACTAAATAATAACATTTCTCTCCCAACGGATAGCGATGCACTCCAACTAGCTGAGGTCTGAAAACTGGAAAAATATTTATATAACCTACTTTTCACGGATTTTATTGCCGTATACTGATATTATTTTAATATTGTCGTGTACAGCATCCATAATTACTGGCAAACACTGAATATAGTTGTTTTTTTCTAAGTCTATAATATAATAATAAGCGTTAGTGAAAGAAATGAGTATGGAAATATATAGTTCTAGTTCTTTACATTAGAGCATTTTATATAAATTACTAAATCTTTACATATCGAACTAAATAGTAAAACTGAAGAATGTGTGAATGTCGCTACTAAATTAATAAATTATTTAGGTACTATGTATACACTAAGTTTTATATCCCTTTGAATAAAGATTATTTTTAAAATCTTCTACTGTACTTGTCTTGCACTGTTTTATAATATTTACAAGTAAACAATTATTGACTATGGTGTTGACTTGCTTTGAACAATAGACATTTCTACCCGAGTCTTGGGTATGCATGTATTTATGTAACTATGTAGTATCTACAACACAATTATCATTGCTTCGTTGGGCACGTATATTTTTTAGATAGCGCTTTGTTTATATTTAGATATATTATTATGATTTTTATAGCTATCTACAATTATATTACTTATTGTTAAAAATTGCTATCAAAAACAACTTCTAGTGAAATAACAAGGAAACGAATGAAGGACATTCTAATATAATTCTAGTGCTATAACATTGAAGCCTTTTGTAAGGAGTAATAAAGGGCATTCTAGGGCTCAAGTGGACCCAACGGAAATTTAAACTGACGGAGGACCCTTTTGTTACAAGGAATTCTGTGCTTAGATAAATGTCGGATAGCAATGAATGAATATTTCAATTTAATTAAAAATACGAGCACAAATGTTGTTTTCTCCCGATTGCCCGTTTAAAGGACCATCTTATCAAATCTTAATGACCCTCGAGTGTTTTGTTTTGATTTGTGTAATGGCCTCAGTTTTGTACCGGTGGGTATTTTATTAATGTAAAAAGTGTATTTACATCATATCGTACTTTCTGAATCTTTTGTAAACACGAACTAAACGACGTCATAATAATACTTATTATTTTTATAACATTAAACAGGTACACTCTATGAAGCTAAATTTACATCCACACATGGATCGGTCGGTAGTTGTATGTATACCAATGGCCCAATTAGCCCCTTTGAATTGATACTTTGACTCAAGTATCTAGTTTTAATATAATGTAGAATTTTGAATATATTTGCCAAAAATAATTATCCATTAAAGCGTCTTAATATAGGTAAAAGTTGATATTTTTTACGTGGCATTTTAATATTATCTAATAATATATAGGTAATATTACTAAGACATTTGAATAATTTACAGAAGATGGATTGAACATCTTTTGAACGCTATCTCTTGTAATATATATTTATTTCATTACCTTTTACGGTTATTTACACATTAATTAATTATAATTTATGACCTCAATGATTCCTTCAGGCATCTATGCGAACTCATAGTGATTTTTGTATTAAATAAAAAAAACCCTGACTTTAATAAATATATAGTTTATTTATTTATTTAGAATACAACCGTATTATAAATCCCGAAGGTACCAATTATAACGAATTTAAAAAAATTATTTGTGTCTTGTATAAAGGCAATCTTATACAAAAGGTGACCTTTGTAGAGGCTTTTAATTAATTGGATTTATTTTTGGCAGCACGAGTGCTTGAATTAGATCGAGTGGCTACATTGAACAAAGATTTCAGCAAACAAATACAAAATTCTAATTTATTTCTGATTTGAGTACTGAGTGACCAGTACAAGTATATACATTTTATATATTAATGTTTATTCCAAATTAAAAACTATCTCGTATTATAAGTATAGGAAAAAACAACATTGAAAAATATTTTAACAGTAGGTAATTATTTATACGAACATGGAGCTTCTTGTCTGTTCTATTTATAAAACCCTCTATTTGGGACCATGCATAAAGTATTTTTATTAAATTGAAACATTGAACAGTCTGAACTTTACTTAGACGGTTTAAAGGGTAAGTTGCTCTTTTATTTTGCGTAGGTACGGTATTTTGATTTCGACTTACAAGAATAATATTTTTGTAGAAATCCTTATGTATTCCTGTACTCGTTGAACCAAAGAATAAAGCGTATACATAGCAAAATACCCGTTAAGTCAAAATATTTAGTTGAAAGATAAAATATTATGTCGTTTATCGCATCTCAAGGCGGGGAGGGAACCCCTAGAGCTGCAGATAATGACTCAGTACAGTCCCCATGGGCATAACATTGAGCTATCAAGCTTTTCGGCACTGTAATTATATGGTATCTCTTGACATAGCGACTTACGGTACCACAAGACAAAATTCGCTTATTAGATTAAAAGGTTTTGGGAAACTAGTGTGCTATGTGTTGACTAAATGTGGTTTGACGTGCTTTGTAATTTGTTAGGTATATTATTTATCTCTTCGATCTAGGTTTAAGATCTATTTCTGATCATATTTTCACATTTGTTATTCATATAAGTATGATAGCACGCGTGAGTGACGTGATTATACTCTATTTTTAATTAAATTATTAATATGCAATTTTTAATCATAGTGCGCACGGAGGAGTTTGCAATTTGGCATAGTAAAAGTTCATTTAAAGAAAAAGTCGAAAAGTTAAATTCTATGAGTTACAGTCAAATTTCAATTCCAGTACTACCGCTAGTAAATAAATAAATAAATAAATATTTCCGGACATTATTACACAGCGCCATCTAGTTCCGTGGTAAGCAACGAGGCTTGTGTTACGGATAGTAGTTGGTTGATATACTACATATATACTTTTTTTTTGTAAATATATACATATTATACATAGATACATCCATGACTCGGATACAAATGTTGATGCTCATCACACAAACATTTGACCCTACCGGGATTCGAACCCGGGGCCCATAGCACAGCAGGCAGCGTTAACTACCGCTGAGCTAAACGGGTCGTCAAATATTGATACGCTATCTGAATGTCCGGTTTAAAACAGAATGTTTGTGTACCTACCCACTGGTGTGGGTAAATGCTGGCTGCCCTTGTCTAAATAAACATGAACAAAACCTAGCCTTCATGTATACGAATCTAAAATAGACATGAAAACTATTTCAAGGGCCTCTAACCCGACAAGTGGGCGACGGGTCCTTTCTACCCTTTTAGCGAATGAGTGGATCACTCGTTGACTCGAACCCTCCGCCGCCGGCCATCCGACTTGGAAACACGCCAGAAATCTGTTTGCCCAACTTTAATTGAGATTATCCTTTTCCAAAATAATTTTAAATAGGCAAACATAAATTATAGAAGCAATCTAAAAATTTCTGATCGCTTTATCTTGACTTTAAATTAAGTCCGAGAGTCATCTAAAATATCTAAATATTTATAAACTTGCTAGAAAATATAATTATCCTCATCATTTCCGATGACGCAAATGCCGAATGCATCGTAACGTCACGCGTCAAGCGGCCGAATGTCTCCAATGACAAGAACACATCAGTCACGCGGACAGAAATAGCAAACGTTTGAGGAGCCACTTCTCAAAAAATAGATCTTCATTTTCTCTATAATGTTCGCTTTACTCGGCTATCAAAGCTGTATTGGACATAAAATTTTAACGACGCCGCAAAACGGGCGGCGGTAGCGAAGTGACTGCGGTGCGCCACCGCTTTATAGCAAATTGGAGTCAAAACGGGTTGACACCGAGACGGCATGGCATTGTCCCACGTGACGCGATACAACAAGACCCAACGGGCTATGTCGAGTAGCAACGAGATGAGGCGGCCATCGGACAGGTTGGATTCGAGCCAGCTATGTGTCCCGCCACTCGCGTGCTACGGGATAACAGGATATCTAGCTTATGTAGGGATTATTCAGACAACTGGGTCACAATTTCGTTTGTCGAGCAAATTTTCAATAGGATTTAATGTTATACGTTCGTTGTTGATATAAGTAATTTGCGTCAGTTTAAAAATGTCGCGTATAAACGTTGGCAACGTGACATGTTCCCAAAAGCGATTGTTCCACAAATATCGAAGTAAATAGAGTGCATTTTGGAATAGAGAATATCAAATGTTTTTTTAGCGCCGCTGACCCAAATATTCTGAATTCACATCCTGCACCATAACGTATACGACTATTAGTCTGTGTATTGTACACAACATCGAATTGTCAATGTTAGTCGAATGAGTCAATAGTAAATAGATTTGGTACATACACAAATAATGCTTTTTTTTAATTGGTAAGAAAATTACTTCAATCGCATCAGCAAAAAGACTTTTAGGCTCGCGTAAACAGGACTGCCAAATTGAAAGATTTTGTGTTTCGTACGAAGGTTTTATATTTTTTGCTGTAGTAGCGTTTACGATAAAAGAACCTGACGCTGAGCCATTCCACTAATGGGCCGTCTGAGCTAGAATTCTGTCATTAGGACTTGGAATTTTACCTTTTATCGGGCAAATGACGTGCTACCCCACAGCCAACGAATGATCTCCATTTGTCCATAGGTACGCGTAAAATATTATCAAGGTGCCAATCTCTGTGGCTTCATTTGATTTTTGTGCTAAAATCAGCTGTTTCAAATGGTATTCGATTGAGAACTTCTGTTCCAATTTAGTACGTGTTTTGAACTCGTGACTCTGATTCTTTCGACTGTCATTCATTTTGGCGCTAACACATTAAGCTTGTGTTTATAGAGTAAATACTGCGGAGATCGTAGTACCTACATTATGTCCTTTACTTACCTTCTGCCCACACATACCTATTTTATCAAAGACATCTTTATACATATTCCTTCTTTATTTCCTTATTTGTTCACAACAGTAACTGATACTTTAAAAATGTTTGACGTTAGTTTGATAAAAACTAAACGGGAACTAAATTTATATTTACTGTAAGATGTTAAAGATAATAAAGTTGATATTTCAGAATAATCGCCGGGCGATACTTTCTTTAGTTTGTAACAAACTGCTCGCTGGAGCCTGGCAACGCTATTTGTTCCATGTGCCGAAGTATTTAAGAATAGGGCTGCTACGTAGAATGCCAGATAATTTTATAGCAAATCAAAGCAAACACGCAGGACGACGGTGACTTTGATTTATTCATATATATTTTAGAGAGATTTTGGAAATAATTAATGTCATTGATTGTAACTTTTAGTGCCTAATGAAATAAAAAATAGTTGCAAGCTAAAACAAAATAAGCTAATATTATGAGACAAAAATTACCGAGTCCAAAACAATTTTTATTTCTAGGGAAAACCATGATGGATGACAATGAATTTTAATTTATCTCTTCTTTTTTTGTGATTAGTATATTATACTACAATATATTATTTGCAAAAAAAGACGAGATTATAGAGATAATCTGGGGTAAAGCTAGCATTTTTGTAAATTTCCTTATTTTGACAACCCTTATCGGCGGCAGCTGCAGTGCCCTGTCGAGACTGAAAGGCATTCAATATTGCAAGTTTCTTAAAGCGCCACTCACTAACAAATAACTACATAAATCGAAATATTTTACCTTGTTACTTGTCTGTAAATTGCTATAAGTTTTACTTACTCATTTTCCTTATACAGACAAAGGGAAAGAAACCAATAACAAGAGATAAGAGATTAAGTACAATTATATTGAAATTTAAAATTAAAATAAATTATTTAAGTATTTCTGAATGTTTTTCATCAAAAGAAGTTTATAATACCTACCTACATTTAATAAACTTTTTATGCCAGAAGAAAATAATACAGGTTTACGCTCCGCCTGATGTTAAGCGGTTACCGTAGCCGATGCCATACGTCGTACTATCGAATTCATAATTCACAAAAAAAGAAACCCTAAAACAAACTCGGAGAATAATAGCCTTTTTTTAAGTCCAGGTACAGGACAATATCTACATCAAAATGATAGTCCGCTACCGGGACTGACAAATTAAAAACACTGGTTCAGACTAACTCCCTTACTAGCATCACTGTTCTTTATTTGTGAAGCGAGCACACTGTGCACTTTATAGGGGCACGTCATCTACATAAATTGGGGCGAAGGCGACGCGTGACAAAAGCGCCTTCTTGCACGTGCCTAGGAACTATATTATTCTGCCACCACAAATCGTATATAACGTAAGCATTTTTTTTTACAATTATTAACCTCCCCCCTCCCTTATGTCAGCAAAAGTAAGTAAATTTCTTACCTCCAAAGCCAATACTCCCCTCCCCCTTTAGTGTTTACGTAATACTTGAATGGCCCCCTAGTCATATTTGTATGTGCTAAGTGCTCGATAGCAAGTACCTATCGTTTCCATGGCTATCTCATCGACCAACCAACAAGTGAAATTCCAAAATAGCTAAGACACAAATTAGCTTATTTTGCTTAAACTAACACACTTGTATAGATTTTTATAGTTTGGCCGATGTAAACTTAGGCAATGAAAGATTCCCAAAGATACATATATAGATAAGTGACTAAAGTACCGTCAAATAAACACAAACCAAGGCACAATTCAACAATAAAACGAAAAATAATTAGCTAAATAATATATAAATTTCTACACAAAATAAAATTTATTCGCTTGGTAACATATCAAAATCGTCAATCGTAATTTGAAGTGAGCTGTTATTGAAGTCGATGTATGATTGTGGTGTATGATAAGTGCCAATTATATCAACTAATTGAACACTTGACAGCGTTGTGGTGTATGTAACTCGAATATATTTTATAATATTTACGCCAAAACCGCAATATGAAATATTGTTTACCGTGTTTTCAATAACATTCGTAAAATAAACCCTTATTCAAATATATTATTGTAGATAATTTAAGTTGCATGGCTGAGCAAACAGAATAGTTATACACACAAATAATTCACATATCCCAATTTATATGAATGAGTAAAATCCTTCCTTATTTATGTATTTTTCTTCCTTGCTATGTTGTATCGAGAACAGTCATAAAACTACATATTTAATTACTAAATTCTAAAATTAATTTGATACAAAGGACTTATGGTTATTAGATACTATCCATACCATTTAATGAGCCGTCCCGGGAATTGGTCTCGCTCTAGTTCCCGTTAGTGCGGTTATTGCGATCCCGGTCGGCCTTCAATCCCGGGATACAAGCAATATTTTGAATTACGGTACACATTAAATGCATTAATGAACCGGTGAATCGGAAAAAGTACTTAAGCGTATACATTATAAAGTCGCAATTCGTGTCAACACAGACGTAGTTGGGTGCCTGCATAACTAACTCTTTTGCCGACCGTACGTCACACGTCCCGAGGTAATAAATATGTAGTGTATGTCATGCATATTTGGCACAGACTTGCAATTTATTGGAGCTACATATCCTTGATTCAGGTTTAGTATGAACTCTTAGTCTCAAGCGAAATAAAATGTATCGACATGATTAACATTTTCTATTATCAATTAATTAATTATTGTATGACACCATGTACTGTAGTATAAACATTACCTACTTCCGCACGAAAATAGATACCTATACACAAGTGAGGCATAAGAAACGTGTTCTAAATACAATAAATATAACAATAGAACCGGTCTTATAAATATATATTATGGTATCAATTATTAAAATATTCATTTTGAAGCATACATATAAATAAGAGTGCTTTCTAGTTTCAAATTCGTATATTATAATGTTTAGCCATCAACTCAAAGAAGCATTATGTAGGCTTGTTATATTCATGCCTGGGGTGTTTAAAGCTGCCTAAAACTGAAGCCAAGCGAGCTTTAAAGTTGGAGGCTACCGTCAGGCAGCAACAGGTCAATGTAACCCCACTGTACAAACCACTAAAGCCCGCAGCAAATTGGACCTAAAGATATGAGACTAAGATAGAAAATGTAGGTAAATTCTACTTTGATCATTTTATACCTGTTTAAAATTCCTAAATGCTATCTCGAAATCTTAAAATAAAAATACATATAATTATTAGACCGAAACTCATTACTTTCATATTCAATGGGGTATACAATAAATTAAAATAAACACCAAATATTTCATTAAATCCAACACACAGAGATTCCTTTGTCTGTCTCTATTGGTTCTAAAAAGGAAGACATTTAAATTCAACGCTATTTGCTGTCTTGTACAGAGAATTTAATTCGTTCTTTCAAGCCTCTAGATCATGTGAAATTAGATAGCTACTTATGAAGCGAATTCCGACATAATTAAATTTTGAACAGGTGGGAGCAACAAAATTAATCCAGCAATTTGACGGCGCCGTTGTTGGCTTCCAGCTTAATTTTCAAGTTTAATTATATTATATTTTGTTTGACACATGGACGGGCCCAGAATAGAGGAAAAATACCCCTCATTACCGAAATAATCAAGTGCCTCGACTCAATAAGGTTTTCTATAGGCTGGCAAGTCGCGGTAGTCTTTACGTAACCAAATGTTTTTCTTTATAGTATTTTGTATGATTAAGAGCTAATTAATTTTTATGTTGATACTTAAAATATATTGAAAAAAAAAACGTTATAAGACCTATTTAAAAATAAATAATGTGTGTATGTAGGTAGCTTATGTCACGATGTTAGGAAACCACTATTTAAAAGTTCAACACAAGAATGTACAACACAAGAATTCGTAAGTCATGTAAAATTAAATTAAAATATTCTACTGAATTCTAATTTTTTTATAATTAAAAAATGAAACGTAGTTTCGCTATAATATATGTATATAATTATATACCTACAAATTTACTTATGACTCAAGTAAACTTCTTATGTAGGTATATAAAGATACGATAAAGTAAGAAAAACTTTAAATACGTTGTTATTGAGTACTTATTCTGATATCGCAAATATTGTGAGCGTGTGCCGTAGAGACGTTCCAGACAGTCTAAATGACGTGTTTAACATAACGACATTTGTAAATTTAATGTTTTACGTCATTTTAAACATGTCAAAATGACAGCTATCAGTAGCTGCACACCTATATTTGCTATATACATAGATCAGTATAATTTTTGTTTATTTACCAATGTCAGCAATTATTTTCAGAACACTCTTCCGCTACAAAATTAAGCTTCCCTTTTTTTTTAGGACGCACGCTTCTCCATGGCACTTTTGACATTGGCAGAATTGTCGACATCGGCATAATTTGCCATTATAAAAAATTGAATTGAATTAGTATAGTTTCCTTTAAACTACGTTATTGATAAAAAGTCATCGGAGGATTATTGGTATTATTTAAAAATGAAATATTTAAACTATATTGTTAATTTTATGTTGCAAACTGGAATTTCTAGCATGAGCCCAACGTTGGTAAATCATGTCAACACCCCTGCCGCAGTTGTTACTGACGAAGGAGGAAACTTTGCTTGTTATCCCAGAAATATCACAACATATTTCGAACCTTTTATGGGGAAACTTTGGAGGGCGGCACAAGACCAAGCAGGGAACCATTGACTAGCCCTTCGATTAAAAACTTTGGACGAGTTCATGAAACCGGTGTTATTATGTATTGGGACACATAACACTCATATTTCGTCCAGCAATTGGGTAAGCTGTCGAAGTTCTTAGGGTGGTCGCCAATAGTTTGAGAGTTTGTGTTTGAGTACGTCAAGCATACTTGTTGAGAAACTACTTCAAATCACCAGAAGGTTAGTAGCCCCTGGCTCTAATTTAATTTCCTACCTGATGAAACCATCAGGTTTAATTAATTTTTAAAGTTTCAAAGGATTTCGGGCCCGAAGAGCCCCAATATTTTCGATGTGCTTCGCAAACGACATCTTTTCTGATGATATCCTTACTGCATCCACCATTATTATTCCTACAAAATCATACACTCTCAACGAATACTTTATTAATTTAAAATTGATTGTAATCTCCTTCGCAACAAAACCCATTAATATCGGTTCAATATTTTTTATTCATGCCTCTTAATTTTAAAACAATAATGGTCCAAAAATCCGCGAATTCAAATAACGATTACGCTACCAAATAAAACTCCAGTTGCAAACGTAAAATTAAGGCGAAGTCACTTAAAATACGATGGAGTTTAATTACGAGATTTGTCAAATAATAAATAAAGGAAGTTCTGTACCCTCTCGCTACTCGGCGTGATTTCAAAGCTCGCCTCAGATACCATCAGGATTTATTCCCAGAGTTCCCGTTTTCTTTATTCAACTTACCCCTTAAAAGCTTAGCATTCAATTTTGTTTCTTTTTCCTTTTCATCTGCGATTGAAGTCGAGATTTGGATTTTGATGTTTTTACATTTTATGATTATTAACTCCATAAAATTCAAATGTTTTTATACAATTTTGATTAAATATAAAGATATTCGTAAAATGAAAAGTGGTATCGTAAGCTGAATCTGGTCTAAACTAAGTACGAATTGGTCTGAAAATACACGCAAATCTAGAAAAGTACTGTTTACAGAATTTAATCCCAATTTAGAACTTTATTAATATGTACATAAGTATGTATATTGTCATCATCATCATCATCATCATCAACCCATTAATATCCCACTGCTGGGCACGGCTCTCCTCTCAATTGAGAGGGATTAGGCTGTAGTCCACCACGCTAGCCTACTGCGGGTTGGCAGACTTCACATGCCATCGATAAATTCTCTCAAGCATGCTGGTTTCCTCACGATGTTTTCCTTCACCGTTTGAGCTTGTGATAAATACGCACATAACTTCCGAAAAGTCAGTGGTGCGTGCCTTGGGTTCGAACTTGAGACCTCTGACTTCTCAGTCCACTGGTCACACCGCTAGGCTACCACAGCTCAGTATGTATATTATCCTAAACCAATAACAGTTCAAGTGCGTGAAAGGCCACGTGTAGCGAGTAGCTGCTCATTGGCGTACTACGAAATACGTAGAAGAAAAAATCTGACTGTTAAAATTGACGGTAGATGTATAGAAGATTAAGTAGTAGAAATTATATTTATAGAATCTAATTATTCATCTGACTTGCTGTCATACTTACGTGTGTGACCGGCACCAGCAGCCAGCTTTAAAAGGTAAGGTTAAATGCTAGAATAGCATACACCCTGTCTGACTGGCAAGACGAAGGTCAAACGTAGTAAGGGCACCAAAAAAATGTCTGCGCAATATTCTGGGCGTCGAGCGCGTCATAAAATGTCAAGTCACTCAAATTCAAGCAACATATTTTAAAAATTCTAAAGTGTACAAAGGATCGTAGATTCCAATTTATCGTGGGGGATGATCAGTGGAGGATTTGTCGTAAAACTGACGGATCGCTTTTTAATGCTGACGGTATCCCTCGCAATTACTGAACAAATTAGTACAGCGAACTCCACGTACAATTTAATACTTTTATTCGTCCATTTTTAATGAATACTTTAATGAGTCAGGCCTGGCTGAGTTATGCAGTAAAACTGTGAAGCCAAGTTATTATCGTTTAGTAAGATAAGTTATAAGAAATATAAGTTAATGTAACTTATTTTTTTTATAACTGGCCCCAAATTTACAGAGGTTGCTTAACGTATATGTCCACAACTTTAATGAACTATACACATAAATCTTCCTCTGCAAGAACTCATCGTATCACTGCGTTTGTTCAACCTTATGCACTTATGAAAATTGCGTTAGGCAGTATTCTAGTTAATCAGATTTTGAAATAGGCAACTTCTATAACATATGTAGTGATATTCAACATAGCAAATATTAAAAAATACAACATTAATTATAAAATTTAATCAATCAAAATATGACGATTACTCGCTTTAATTAATATTTCAAACTTCCCAAAACTACCCGTAAGAGCGAATAAATCTTATTGTAACCAGTTAATTGGTATCTCTAACTAATATTTTCTGATTCCCTTCAGATTTGTAATATCGAGGTATTACGGTAGTTAAATCGATATGAATAATAGTCGAAAAACCGTGTTATCGAATTCGGTTTTACCGAAATTATCTTCATATATTAGCTTGCAGTAAGCGCGCCTGCTGAGCGTCAGATAACGTATGCCTCGTTAATGGCAATAAATAAACTTCGCCACTTTTGGCGAAGTGATGGTGGTAAGACCAATGCACCTTTGCCTAACCACTCGGGGATATAAGAGTTATGATATGTTATGAAACATTACTGGTAACGGAAATCGTTCTGTTTACCTTATGGTCTCAACTGAACACTTTTAAAACAACAAAAGTACCCAAACCCGCGACTGTTCAGCGTTTAGTCGAGCGAATTTGTCGCGACGACTGATGGATAGCTCTTTAATGAAGAGGCTGACGGGGCCGGTCGCAATTACCGCACGAATGAGTGCTGGTGCTGCATTCCTGATTACTACCGCGCTATGAGTGGGCAACTGACAGCTGGATAGGCGGGAAAAATGACATTTCAGTGACAATGTCAGCGTCCTTTTTTATAATTTCGTGCGTCAAAAGAAAATGTTTTGGCCTATTATTTTACTTTATAAGTCAACTTAAACAAGGTTATAGTTATGAAATTATTTCCTAACTCCTTTTTCACAGTTAACAAATTGATAATAGCAGATAAATGGGGCAACAATATTTAAGTTATTAGCTATAAACCTAACACTTATAGGGTGACAAAGAAACAGACAAAACAAGTTTTATTGTGTCCGTGCTAAGTTCCTTAATGAGCTAATTTTGTTCTAATCTTTTAAACTTATAACTGGAACGGTGGGATAGAATCTAACAAAAACTCTTAAACCAGGAAATCTATTCTAGTATCTTAAAGTAATGACTGAAAGATATGCGAGGTCAGTTGCATCCAAAAAGCGGACTAAATATAAAAAGGGGTATTACTAATAAATTCAGAGTTTAACAGCATTTTCCAGTTCAAAATATTATGATGTACGCACGCGCAATAAATTGCGAGAGCTAGTTCAAATAATCCTGTTTCAGACTTTATGATCTATTTTACAACTATTTTTAAATAATGTTAACGTTAAGAAATCTTTTGTAGTGTATCATTATTCATCATAACTGCACGTGTAAATTTATTGTATTACTAAGAGAATTTGAAATAGAATCAATCACCCAATACTTTTTAAATAAATGGCTGTTGTGATTTTGTTTATATGTAGGTACGTTTCTACGCTGCTTGTCGCTGAAACAACACTAACATTTCTCCTTATAAATACATTTATCTGTATACCTACTCACGAACGTTTTTAACTAATAAATCTCTAATCGTTGAACATGCGTAGGTTCTCTATTACTAGTTTCTCATAACAGGTTAAAACACATTAAATCCAGATTGTGTAATGATAAAACAAATCTATCAATTTATGACCGCATTTAGTAGGCCTTCAACATCTCTGGATCATGGAACAATTGGATCATGTTTCTAATGCAGAAAGCGTACGCCAGCGAACCTATGCATGGACGTAACATTTTAATTATGTATATGTACGTCAAATGCGAAACAAAAGCTCACATTTCCACATGATGCGAGTAACATGACGCCTGAAGCATACGAAATGAAGTCAGCCCAACAAACCCGAATTGGTACTGGCGTACGTTACGTTAAGTGAAATTTTATGCCGTCCCATAAAAATCCACGTGCTAACGCTTGTAGGGACGTGGCCTCGATTAAATAGAGGCGTTACTACCAACGAGGCATTGCTCCAGACGAGGCATAACTCGCAAGGCAAAGATGCAATAATATAACCTTCGAGCCTAGCTTTATTGATGCTGTGAAGTTGAAGGTTTTTTATACATAAAAGCAGCTTAAATGGCGTTATTTAATGTCAGTTTCAGTTTAGCCACACCAGTCACGAATTAATTTTATGTTTTTTTGTGGCTATTTATTATTACGAGGAAATCACGACCCTCGTAAATTTTACAACAAATATTTAAAAATAAATAAAAGCAGGGATTTGAAATCAAACAAATACAATTTTAGCTAGTTCGAGTAGATAATAATTCAGGTTCAATCTAAAAGAAATATTACTTACTGCGAGGCGTTCCACTGCCTCGCTCAGGTTCGCGAAAACAAAGTACAGTACCCAACACTACTAAAACGATGCCAGTTCCAAGCCATTTACCCCACGGCTACTGAGCAAGTCTTTTGTTTCTACTATGCTCGTATATTTACGAATAGTGTGAAATTTACAAAGGCGAGATGATTTATTATGTTTTTTTAAAACAATAAAGTTGTACCTGTATTGTTTGGTGGGGTTTAAGGTGAAAACAACAGTGCAGTTATGTTTAAACATTTAATAAATTTTTTTACTTACTTCCTGGCACTAAGCCAAGGTGGTAATTATCTAAGAGGATACCCATGCCCATAGATATACCTATCTAACATAACATCATTGAGTGATATTATTGGTAATCGAACAAAAAAGCTAACAAGTTCCTATTAGGAATCCTTACTATCCTTACTTATGTATATACCTACCTATATACTTATATATATAATATTTATAATATCCATATACATACTTCCATATTTTTAATATTATAAATGCGAAAGAGTGTCTGTCTGTCTTTCTGTCTGTCTGTTACCACACGCTATAACCGCTGAACCGATATAGATGAAATTTGGTATAGAGATAGTTTGAGTCCCGGGAAAGGACATAGGAGGGGGAAACACAAACACACACATAAAAGGGGGAAAAGGGGGGTGGAAATAAAATTACTAATTTTACGCAGGCAAAAGCTAGTACTATAATTATATGTCGTTTATTTAGATAATATTCATAATTAAACAACGCCGACTAGCTCCAAGCTATGCAACGAGGCTTGTGTTAGGGTTACTTGAATATTTTTTTAATAAATATAAACAAATTATACATAGATATGTCTATGTATTATTGTAATTCCGTATAATTGTATTTAAAATTGTATTTTAATTTAAAGACGTTTTTTTCTTTTAAAACTTAGTTCCAACGCATGCAAATAAGTTCAGTAAAATGTGACCTGGACAACATTTCACAAAACTTACTTGCATGCAAACTTTTAAGTGCCATCGCTGGTTGCGTCTACTATAATGAAAACTTGCATTCCAGTTAATGTTTTCATAACATTGTTATGAAAACAATACAATACTTCTTGCTATGTGTTCATTTATTTCAAAAGTGGTGTAACTTAACCTACACCTTTTTAGACTGACCTTTCGATAATGTCCATAATCCATTTGTCACAACTGTCGTACCAAAGATCTTGTATCATAAACAGACCCGTAAACCTATCGAGGACCATCTGACATATCGTTCAAAGAGACAAAACGATTGTGTTGCCACGCTTCCAATTTCCTGAAAAGGAAAAATGGATTGTGACGGATACATTTAAAGGTAGGGTTATCACATCAGAAAGAATTTGACAAATTTTTCCCAACAATGACGGTCAGACAGAACATTTTATTACTTATTTATCTTTGTTTCTTTTAGTAAATCTTATATACCGTATAATATAAAATATATTTGCTGGCTTGTTCATCGTCTTTGCCGCTTGATACTATTCATCCAATTACGATGGTACAGGGTTGTTGAACGCGCACGTGGAGGATACACGCGCTGGCAAACATATATTTATAAAAACAAGTTACGAATAAGCTTTTCGATGTAAAATAAGAAACATTTCATCGTGTTTATGTCGCTGTAGGTCTAGATTTGCCTGAAAGTTTCAGCACGTACATAATTGGGAGAGCAGTGAGCACCTATCGCCAGTAGGTAAAAGGCAAAAGATCTATACCCCTCCCCGTTTTTCGGGCAGAATGTCATTCAGTTCAGATAAAATGGGTCAAGTCATGTTACGTTCCTATGTCTCCACTGTGTGTCCACACAGTGCTATTGTATTTCATGTGAAAGTCAAAAACTATTTCCATTTGTCTCGCTTGTATATGTAAAATACATTTTTAAACCTTTTACACTATTTTCATCTAGCATTTAAAATTCACTAGCTTTTTTGTTTCTTCTATTGAAATATGGTGCGTGCTTTTACAAAATGAATGAGAGGAAATACTGGTAAAAGTTTGCGCGTTAATAATTTGCACTGTTTTACAGCTCTGTTGGCCATTATTTACAGGCAAAAGTCATTGAACGCATATTATATAATAATTTATGCATTACATATTAATTTAAACAGATTGATCAAAAATATACACATATATGAAACTAGAAAAGTAGTTGCAACTTTTAAACTGCATTTATGTTATTAATAAGTAAAAAGCGGTTCAAATTTCTTTAGTTCATTTTATTTTAACATTAAAATGATACATTTAATTAAATTATATTCTTTATAGTTAGTACCTACTAAGTCGCAAGTTAGTATTTAGTTTTCATATGAAGAGTAGATAAAAACGAGTACCTACGAATATAAAACTAATCGCAAGTACATTAGGTATCAACATTCTTATTTTATTGCAAGTCTTGCCAACATTTAAAACTAAAAGAAAAAACAACGACTTGGTTGCAAGTGTTGCAACCCTAGTTGAAAGTGGAAAGGTTTTAGAAAAGCTAGAATCCGGCAGATCTCAGCACTCGGACACAATGATGGATTAATGGCCGCCTAGAGAATACCCAGCAACAATTTAAACTGCTTTTGGAGTGAAAACTTTTTAAATGTACAATATACCTGGGTATCAGGTGTTATTGACTGCGAGATCTTAATGTTGTTCTAGACTTTTTAAAACCTTGCCACATTCCATTTATTTCTCCCGTTTTAAGGGTACTTTTACGAACACAAATTCAGATCATCAAACATCCGATCTCGTAACAAGTATCAGTAAGTAGGTTACACATTTTCCAGGTTTATATGTGTTGATGTTCACAATCACAGATAACCCCCTATAGATACCGCATGATGAACAATTTGTTCTGTTCCAAGTTCACCAAATTTGGCGGAAGGCACGGGTTGCGCGGGGGCTGACAACTGCAATGTGATTGGCTATTTCAAGGACACATTTCATCGTATTCTTTTCATAGTGGTGGGACTATAACAAATCACATTGATTTTTCTATCGATAAATTTTAAAAGGGAATACAGATTAAAGCATTATTTTTATGCGATATGATGCTCCTCTATATTCATATTGATTTGTTTACCTTGTGCACAGACTAATCGTAGGTTAGTTTGTAAAAATAAATTCGTAGAAATTTATGTAAAATTGAAATTCATGGGTTCAAGCAGGTACATCATCATATTTATACACATATAAAATATGAATCGAATGGGCTAGCGGTATATAATATTATTGCAAATACTCACTTTTTTTGTGATATTAGTATAAATAAATATGTATAATAACATAATACAAATATAATAAACGAAATTACATTAATTTTAAACTTATGTATAACAACAGGACCAACAGTATTTATTGGATATGAGTTATGACGATCAATAGATTTTATATATTTGTCAAGCAATAAAAAAGAAATCCCATAAGTATATTAAAATTAAATAAATTAATAAAAATAATTAATTTAAAAATAATTTTCCGATAAGCATTATTATGAACATTTTCAGCACTATTAGTTTTGTGGGAAAGAGACAGTATGGAGGGAAGTAGGTGGTAGTCCCTCCATTGGAAAAGGAGGATCCTCCGACCAGGCGGGGTGTTGTGCCTGGCGGGCTATTGCCCAACGGTTGATGTTGGGTGGCTGTATATATACAATCTCGCGTGCAAATGTCACTTGCGCGATGTAGGATTACTTGCGTCATCGCGCTGAGTTCGTAGTTCTTATGTGGCGAGATAGATGTCGCTACAGACAGTTATATAAATTTATCTAAAGAGTGAAAGGGATTTTCCAAAAAGACATCGACAAGTTGTATTACACCTTTTAAAATGTACGATTTCTATCCATTATAACTTGAGCTCTGCTAGACTGGACGTTATTTAATTATTTCAGTTACCGGTGGAATGTTATACTATCTTTTTCATAACTTGATGTCCTGGACGATTAACCACACCATTTTACAGCACAGTTAGTCATTTATGTGTATATAAATTTGCTAAATCGATTTATTTCAAGTACTTGGAAGACAATGTTTAATACATCAGCACAGGTCTAGTGTTTGGTTGCCACTGAAGACGTGAATTCGACCGACGAGTTATATCAATTCAAATGCATTGATGTGTGGTGCGCGTCAGTTGCCTTCTATGCGGAATCTATAGGGGGTTATCTGTGTTCACAATATAGTAAAAAAGACTGTAACATCATTATTTCTTCTATTACTGGTGACAAATCTGCAAAGCAAGTCAGTATGGAAATTGAAAAGTTACGTTTAAAAATGATTTTCCCGTTAATGTGAATGAAAATTGACGTAATTCTGTATTAATATTGAGTTCTAGGAAATTGGTTGCCCTCTCCCTTTGATATGCCAACAATTTCCTTTTCATCTGATTGAATGTACCTAATGTTGCTTTTTATTCCAGGTAAGTTCCTTCTAATCCTGTAACCAACAGAGGTATGAAATCTGCTTTACTTTCAATGGATAACAGATTATTTACGTGTAAAGCCCAATTCTTAAGGAGCAATTAACATTGAATCAGTGAAAACAAATTTTAGACGCAAAGTTTTCTTGAAAAATGATACACTAAAAATAAACAATAATACTCTAAACCTTTTTACTTTAATTTAAAGCGAACAGCAATAAAATAGCGACATAACACAATAGGTAAAAAGTTTTAAGAAAATACAAGTAAGTAAGAAAATAAACATGCTACGTCGTAACACGGCAAATTGGAGTGGGCATTGGGCTCACTAGAAACCATCGACAAGAAACATTGAAACAAGAAACATGGCCGCTCAAGTATCGTATTAGTTATCACATAAATGTTTTCTTTTATGACGTGTTTACTCACGTACTTTCTATTATTGTTCAGCTTTTTGTAGCTCACAATTTAGTGGACGTGACATTTTAGCGAGACTAAAATAGTAAATGTTTTGTTTTTACAGTGACTTTCATGAACAGACGTTTTTTTTTGTCTTTACAATACATTAAAAAATCAACACGACAAATATCAAAACAATTGTCGTTACGTTATGTTAATAAAACGACTACAACTTTGTATAAATTCATTGAGTTAGCATAAAACTTAGGGTACTAATTAATACTGTAAATAAACGCTTATTGATCATTCATTACTTTAGTCAGATCGTTTTTGTACCTATTTATTGTAGCCCGTATGACTGTGTATGAAAACATTAAAATGAGTCGTAATAGATATAAACTGATGTATATTTACGGTATTTGGTAGTCACTACGCCCCATCGCGTTTGCTGTGGCGAAGTACTACAGTAAGCACAACTACATTTTCCACGCAGTACTTCGGTAATAAACAGCTATCAATAAATACTGTAAATAATAATTAATTTAACAAAAACATGTCATCAATAACAAAGAAATATTAATATCCTATTCTGAACAGGGGCCAAATGTCAAGTCTCATTTTTGAAAGCTATATATTAGTATTATTTACGATTAAGGAAATAAAAATAATTACTCGCTTCTGCAACTATCCTGAGTACACTTATAATTTTGCTTATTCTTATTCAGAGACAAACATACATTGGCACAAAGCAAAACAAACTTTATACCGAGCCAAACAGGTCGCAGTATTTAATTACTGCATTCTCTGCAAATCATAAGGATCAAAGTAAAAACCGATTGAAAAAATATAAATATATCGTTAAATATCGTGACCTAGTTATGTCACGAGCAGACGGTTGCAGTGAAATAATTTCCAATAGCTGGTGGTCTCTTACGTGTGAATGGCGAGGAAATTTTGTCGTCTTTGTCGCGGCTCCGGCTTTGAAATGGTCAGGTCCTCTTTGGTCTGTGGCACTTGCAGTGTGCATATAAGTGTACAAAACTGAATGATGTTAAACAGATCTATTAGTGGCTTTAAATTAGACAGATTGGTATACTAGTAGTCACTTTACATTGATTTGATTTTTTATTAACTTCAATAACTCATACGGTGCTTTTGCCAAGAGATCAAATTCAGACACGCCGCCGCGCTGGTAGTGAATTCAATTAGCGCACTGAGAAAATATTTAAATTGCCTGAATTTCCTTGTTTGGGGTTAAGATGTTTTTGTCACTCAACTCGCCTGCAATACAAAAATAGAATAATTATTCTTATTTTCTTTTAAAACTATAAGAAGATAAGTCAAAATGCACCACAACCCTAAAACTCGAATTGACCAACCAAATAGCTTAAAATGTATGCATGTATACATACAACAACAATCGAGCTTGAGTTTAAATCTATATAATCGACCTTAGATTTTATTAGAGAAAGTCTACTCAAAACGTTAGAAAAAGAAGGTATCGATTTTGATCTGAACGCATAAAAAATGTTGCTTTGCCATACCTTTTTCAGCAGCTGTATATTCTTGTTTATACTTATCATTTTACGTAATAATGCGTGAAAAATCGGCACTCAAGTCACATTTTATGTCAGTTTGTGAGCCATAAAAGCAGTCCCTCTTGGTACCTACTGGTACAACATAAAGTACTTGGGTATGCAGGCCATGTTTATAGTAATATGTTATTACATAAGGAGATATAACTGTAGGCCTAAAATGTTCCTCTGCATATACGTAATAACGTTTCGTCATCATTATAAAAAATATCAGCAGTAAAATATTGTCGTCATGTTGGTTTTTATTTTATTATAAGTAGAGGCCATGCAATGCCATCCCGTATACGCAAATGGTGTCTGAATTTATTCAGTTATTAAGCCCACGTGTTATTTAATTACTGCGGAGATATTTACTCGTTGGTGAAGTCTGTTTTACAATAGTCAAAATAAGTTGCCACGTTTATATAATATATAAATTTATCATAAAATTATAAGTGAATAGACTAAAAGTTCATCTTATTATGCTAATAAATATCTAGAATACAACACATTATTTAATTATACAAGAATAACGGATAAGAAATATCACGTCAACATAGTACTTTAAATAAAATATCAAACACTTAAAACGCCCGTCACATAACAGTTTTCAGTTTCCAACAAAACCGTTATCAAATAGTTAATTCAAAGGCTACTTAGTGAGTGGATTTTAAATAAGGCCAAACTGTTACTTTGAAAGGAGCAACTTTTCTAAAATGAGGCCTTCCGTTTAAAGGTCGAAGCGAACCCATCTAAAACTCAACGACCACCTAACTAACCGTGGCCATTATACACCAACACTAACTTATTTTATATTTACAGTCCGTGGTCTCGAAGATAGGGACTGTGAGGCTTTAGGGGGGAATAACATTGCAATAGGGACTTGAGTAAAGGATATCTTTAAAATGTTTTTTAAAGTTACATTTAGTTATGATTAAACATAAAAATAATCAGTGTGTGGGCAGGCCCCCGGCAAGGTGGACTGACGACTTGGTAAAGGTCGCTGGAATCCACTGGATGCGGGCGGCATATAACCGGTCGTCGTGGCGATCCTTGGGGGAGACCTATGTCCAGCAGTGGACGTCAAACGGTTGAAATGATGATGATGAAACATAAAAAATATTGTAATGCTTTATTTGTGTATAATTTGTGATTACGCATGTATTTTTCGCTTCTAAGATTTGAAGACAATTATTCTGGCATCCTCTATAAATAAATAACTATTCCTGGACATTATGACAGCACCACCTAGTTCCGAGCTAAGCAACGAGGCTTGTGTTACAGATACTATTTGGTTGATATACTACATATTATATACTTAAATACTAATGGAATATGGGAATAGAAATAAAGGGCAACAGTCATTTACATGAGAAGATTAATTGCATATAAATACAAATATTCGAGGTTGTCATTTATTCTTTTATAACGCTTTGGATAGTTATACCTTATATCCTATTGATGTGCGATACAGCTCTATAGACCTTTTTCTGTGCTAAATAAAGTTAATACCAAAGTTTATTTGTGACACTCAAAATTATTACCAACTATGTAGGTCCGACAGATTTATAGGTAGGCACGTAAAATAACAGGTATCGAAGAAATTCACAAATTATTTCCCCAGTTTCGAGTTAACGGCAACAATATGCCATAAACTATTAAAATGGCGACCCTCGCCTCTCCAGTCCGAGGCCTAGACAAGTTGCGCCGTAAATTTAACTCGTCCCATTTCTGTCGAAAACAGCCGGCGAATAATTCCCGATAGGTACCATACACCGATATTCCATCATCTATACAGAATGGAGTCGAGCCTTCTCGACCGAACGAGGATCCCTTTTCAACCCACGAGGCCTTAAAACCAGAACCCGCTTTTCATTTACGTATCTTTGAGTAATTGAAAGGGACATTGATGCTACTTATTCAAGCGGAATTGATAGGAGAATGTATTGAATTGTGACGTATTCATTACGTATGTTGTTGGTATTATGATGGTTCTTCATATTGTATTCCATTACGGTCGTACTTTTCTAAGCGGATTACAATTTCAGTTGCATTATTTTTTTCTTTTTGTTTTCATTTGCAACCGTACTGCTATTAGTTGCGTTGTCTTTTCAACGGACTTTATGGAACTTTTAATATTTATTCCTCGCAATATTTAATTATATCTAATATATAAAATTCTCGTGTCACAGTTTTCGTTGCCATACTCCTCCGAAACGGCATGTCCGATTTTGATGAAATTTTTTGTGCTTATCCGGTATCTATGAGAATCGGCCAACATCTATTTTTCATCCCCCTAAAAGTTAGGGGTAGTCCACCAACCCCTATAATGTGGCAAAACAACGTTTGCTGGGTCAGCTAGTATTATATAATATTTTGTCTCCGTTAAAACTTTTGCGTTTATGCTTACCCATAGGTACTTGCTTACGTAGATCGTATATTATAAGGATCCAGCAGAATATTAGTGTTTCTAGTTACTACTACTAGTGTAACTTGCCACATGCTGAGTTGAACATTACACCTCTTTGGTACAATTGGGCCAAATATTTTGAAACCTGTTATAATATTTGTTCAGTGTTATTTTTCTTATTGTATTATTATTTGCCTTCTTGTACAGATGTGTGTCCAAGTAAAGTATTTTTTTATTTTGTTGACCTTAAATGTGAAGATAATATTATGACAAATAGAAACGTAGGAATTTATTTCAAATTCGTTCTTTTGGTACCTATAGAACTCATGGTGGAACGTGCGCATTTTTGGTAAAAAAAGGACGTATTATGTAAACAAAAGAGCATCAAACTCATTTAAATAGAGAATAATTTAAGAATTTGCATTAATGACTGAACGACGCAATCATTGCAAAAAAATGCATGTTGAAAAAGAGCATTGTAAGAAATAAAAATCGTTACTCTAAAACCCGCCCCTAATCGTACCATCTGCACTATTTGCGTCAGTTCATTTGTTGGAGCTACCGACCGCAGTTCCTAAGCAGAAATATTTTATGGACATTCCGTTTCGGGAAATTTTACTACCCTATTCAAATATTTCACGCAATATAAACATGACAAGCGTTACATAAGGCATGCAAATTACGCGTCTATTTCGCTTGTTTTTGAGACGCTTACTATTTATTTAGAATATCCAGACCGGGAACTACCTGTGGATCATAAAATTATTTCTCCCGTGCGAGGATCAAACCTGTAACCGAAGAGAAGAACCCGATGATCTGCTCAGATATTATATATCAGTAAAATTTTATCAAAGCTATTCGCAGCCCTTCACTCTCTATAAGAAAGAAACCCAATATAAGTTTCTTCTTATCTTGTACGAAATCCCATAGATTTAGAGCTGTCATGGTTCGTGAGATGTTGCAGTCCGGAAACCTTATCTGAATTTGTATAGTCAACAACAAAAAGTATTGAGACAGTCGACTCCAACAAACAGGCCCATGCGGAACCGAATGCGATAAATCTGCAAAATCGCGGTGACATTTCACAGCAGTTCGTCACGTAGCCGGTAAGTGTCAACATAAACCGCACGCGCTGATATCAGCCCAATATTTGCTTAACGCGTATTTGTAAAACTTATTTCTATAGCGCACACTAGTGCAGCGCGTCACAGCCTCGCAGGGGCGTCTGTGTCAACATGCAAATTCGCTTTAGTTCGGTGCATCTCTGTTTGCAGTGGGGCTTTAGCAAACGGAAACTTTGCCTTTACAATGTATAAAGACGTTTCGGCGCTCGTCTGATGCGGTGTAAAGTTAATTGAATGATATCCCCCTATAACAAAATTAGCTGACTTTAGTTTGGATTTATCTTGATACATCTCCGTCTAAAAGGATGAAGAAGCTAGAGAATTTGTTAATTTATGAAAGTTTATTTGAGAAATAGATAAAGCGAGAGTAGCTCAGCTTAATTCACTTTATTAGCTATTTAGTAAAGCGACACTCAATGAGTTAATAATAAATTATTGCGATCTTATATATCTAGATAGGTATATCAAAACAAACAATACGAATTTACCCAACCTGTGTTTGCGACCGAAATACATTTATTTCAAAATACTTATATCATAATACTTATGAAAACAAAAAAACATTTTTAATATTATCAAATTGCAAAATAAAACCTTATCCACTAAATAAATCTTCAACTTCTTAAAATAAAACATTATGTTCGTCGCTCTAACTTGAGCCGTATTGTTCAAATCTCACGCATTGTTAAGTTCCATTTATTGTGTCTAGAAAAAGATTTAAGTGGGTACTATTCCCATTCAGTGTGTAGGCAATTGAAAAAACAGATAAAATAAAAGCTCAATTCTGAGAAAATAAAATTTGCAGAAATCTCCGGGTTTAGATGTGGCGTAGTCTAGTAGTCGGTGAAACGACGTCTTTTAGTACTTATAGGAAAACATCGACTTAGGATGTTGAAACACAGCCTTCACGAAAAAGGGGATTTAGGAAACTGGAGAAATCTGTGGAAAAATTATCTCATGTCTATCGCAAATTGAAGAAAATTAATACTTAGGTACAAATTCCATCAGAATTAAACATTTTGGGACCGGTCGTCGTGGCGATCCTTGGGGGAGACCTATGTCCAGCAGTGGATGTCTGACGGTTGATATGATGATGAAACATTTTGGAAAATATAATTCGCGAACCTCATATCGTAATAGATTAAAACATTTTACATGCAATTATGTATACAGTGAATTATATACAGCTCGCTGTTTTTTGGATTTACAAGATTCTCACACTCAAAATATGAGTCGTTATAAAAGGACAAGAAGTACACTTCACAAACAAAGGCGTGGAAACCTATTGTATTGATTTATATGTAACAAAGACACGCTGACGCCCACAGTAAAAATCATATACAAATATTCGACTTACAGAGGGTACGTGAAGGAAGAAATATCTACATTTCATAACTACGACGTCGTAGTGAGTGATGTATTCATACAAATTGATTAAGTAGGTATAAAAAAACGGTACATACGTTAGACATAACACTTGACTTTGAATATGAATTTTATATTTTCCGTGTTTTGTCTTTGTGTGTCATCTTTTGAGCGGGATCCCTACTTGAGTGCGAAAGCCGTAGCTCAACTAATATATTCTAATATAACCAACCTAGTTATAAGTGGTTACTCTCAGTCTTCTATAATTAAAGGAACATACGCAATATAAACCTCTTTAACAGTATATACCATGTGGCCTGTGTATCCTTTGTTGAAGATTCTAAATAACAAATAAAATTAGAATATTAAATAGACAACGGAACGTAAAGCTCGTAGAAAAACATGATTAATTACCTTTAGACTACACAATGCTCGCGTAAAACTACGAGCTAAATATGAGGAAACACACGGCATAAAATAAATCGGAATAAAAGCATCTCCAATTTTAACATACGTAGAAAATTCACATGTACATCAACTTTCCACGTAAGTTAAACACTGAATCAGAATCAAAAGCAGAAAAAAACATAATAACAGCAAAATTCAATATTGACTGTGCAAGTAAATGGCAACAAACGTCCGTTCCCTTTGATCTGTCAAATAAACTCACGTTTTTGCTGTGGTACGTCCCCAGTTGAGCGCACGTGATTCTTCTGTGCTAATAATGCGCTTTTTACACATGCATTTCATACGGCAAACTTACCTTTGAAGTTGGTCTCAACTAGAGTTCGAAAAAACTGTTTGTATCGTGTATCTTTCTGGGTACCTGGAAATATTTATGTCATTACCTACCTACCTGCTTAATTTATTGATATATTTTTTTGCTTTATGAGGTATACTTATGCATAGATATGTGTATAAAAAACAATTGAGTTTTAATCATTATAAAATTCGGGGGAATTTGAAATAAAACTAGTACTATTGCGGTATATTTATATTATTTATTCCCGACATTTCAGAAACCTACTTTATTATGATCACACGAGAAAATGAATATTCGTATAAGAAAACAGTAAGTAATTCAGTAAGTCAATGTAATTGATAATAATAAAAAAAAATTGACGACCCAATTAGTACAGCGGTAGTTAACGCTGCCTTCTGTTCTATGGGTCCTGGGTTCGAATCCCGGTAGGGACAAATGTTTGTGTGATGAGCATAAACATTTGTTTCCGAGTCATGGATGTATCTATGTATAATATGTATGTATTTACAAAAAAAAATTATATATGTAGTATCTATCTATCTATCTATCTATCTATCTATCTATATCAACCAACTAGTATCCGTAACACAAGCCTCGTTGCTTAGCTCGGAACTAGATGGCGCTGAGTCATATTGTCCAGGATTGTCTAGGATTTTTTTATGAAGAATAATATTTCCCTAGTCCGTTAAAATTTCTTAAAACCATGACTACACAAAAAATACCTTCTACCCCTATTCAATCATTTTGAAATAATACAAGGAAAGTCTACAGAAATGTCTTAAGAGGGTAAGGTAAAAGAAAGATGTAGGTGGACAGGGTGACACTCGTCTGCCGCGACAAAGCTTTTGCTGCGTTTTTTATCGTGCTACAATAATACGACACTTGACAGAATTAAGATGTCCTGCCCATCTCTTAAGGATCTGTTTGTTAAACATATAATAAATAAATATAACATAACATTCTATCACGTATTTCAATGAATAAAGAACACAAGTGATGATATACGCCGACAATGTATCACTAGTATTTTTAAGGTCTCTATTGCGAAGTAAATCTAGAAGTTAAAATTTCCAGAAAAAAACACAATAACAATTTGATCGAACCAGCATTTTTTTACGCAAAGGTGTTTAAAAAAATTTTTGCACAGACAGACAGACATTGGCAGACTCCCCATAGCCATCCATCAAATGGCTCACAAAAAATGCTAGCGAAAATTATTTATAAACGAAATTATAAATACCTAAGCTAAAATGTAAGTACTCTAATTTATTCTACAGACAACAATCTATTGTATGCTCTAACTCTGTTGCAAGGATCATTAACTACCCCTTTTATCGAAGTCGATTGTTCCCCAGAACTTGTGTGGAATTATAAGCATCCACTTACAATCTATCAACCCGTAAATGTACCTTAACATCCCCTACTATCAAGTAACTAAACTAAGGATTTTGATTGAATAATGTAGACCATATTCTGATTTTATCGAGATGCGGGTGAATATCTGCGTTTTCCATAAACTGACTGCTATCAGCCTTAGAAACCATAACTGGACAATAACAATATTGTAAAGATAATCTTGTTGTTGTTTAGATGTCTAACTACCTCTAACAATTGGCATAGGTAATTGTATGACCGGGACTAATAGTTTAAAATACTCTATGAGGCACAAAGAGGTCTCTGAGTATTAGGATTGTGATCACCCCTCCATAGACAGACCTTGGCAGGTGGATTCCAGATTAATTTATCAGCGTGGCTATTACTCAGCTATAAGTCCCCGAGGGTGTAAGCAAGTTATTGCTGAATTGTTAATACGCACTTGAACCCACGACCCACTATTCACGCTCGGGACCACTAGACGAATGAGGCAGTTCTTGTTATGCAGATTCGATTTCAATTTATAACAATAAAACAATACCTTTTACAAATACATCAAAGCGAGGGTAAACAGTGTTCGGGCTATCGATCTCAAAGAGACGTGTTTAATCGCCAAGCAACGGGACTCGCCGACAGCAAGATTAAGCGATACGGAAACGGTGGGATTTCTTTCTTAGGCCACGAAGCTGAGGTAACTACGATATCTTTACGATTGTCGTTTGTACAACATATTGTTTAGTTCACGTGGAACAGATTAAATAGATATAATAGCCTACATCAGCGTTTTTTTTTTGTTTTGTAAATTTTTGGGTAGGTATATACATTGGGAATTATAGTGGCCAGCATGAACTAAATTTAGTTACCTCTAAATAAATTTTTATTAAGAAAGAAAAATTCAACCTCAAGCGGGACTCGAACCCGCGTCTTCTGGATTGGTACTCCAGACGCTCTGCCAACTGAGCCACCGAGGTATCCGCCTGATGTGTTGAATTTTGCTTTCTTTATGTTACTTATGTCTTACGGCGACATAAGTAACATAAAGAGTCCCGCCTGAGGTTGAATTTTTCTTTCTTAATAAAAATTTAAAAATCTTAGCTTGGAATAAGCTAAAAAATACAAAAAGATTGTACCTCTAAATAATTTTGAGAGGTAGGATATTTATCGCTTTTCGATTTTTCGCTCAATTTCTACTGCCCCACTCGAAGGAACCTCCACCTTACAGCAGGCCGCAATGAAAAAATAATAGTTGTGCACATTTGTGTGTATTAACTCGCCTATTTTAGGAAACCTAAAACAGTTTGAACATGGTCAGCCACACGCGAGCGACACCTCTGGTATTCTGCAGCCCGCTAACTAAAACGCGGCTAACTGAAATCGACTCCATAGCAGTTAGCCGCGTATTGACGTATGGACATATGGACATATGGACGTATTACAAACTTATAATAAATAAATAAATAAAATAATAAATAAAAATGTATTGTCTTATATATACAATTGATTCAAGCTTTACTTCTTTTGTAAGTATAGTTTTAATGTTTCTTCTTAAACGGGTAAATAAACTAGAAAACAAATGCAGTCACAAAATGAAATGCCATAGTGTATAATACTGCTTAACCTCCTTTCTTGGCACTAGAGTATGCACATGACCAGTAGTTTAAGGCGCACGTGACTATTTTACCAAGTTATATCGTATTTGGTGATGCAGTCCCTATCTTTTCTTTCTTTTCTCAATTCATATTTCTAGGAAAATTTCTTCTTTTCTTCTTTCACGCAAACTAATCTATTTAAAATATAAACTTTTCATGATTACCTATTAGAAAAATATCGTTAAGCTTCGGCTTTGACTTTTAAAAACTATACTTATATTTTATTTTAATTTAAGCAAATTGAGATTCAATAAAGCACTTTAAAACTCGGCTTAGTCTCAGGCCGCGGCAACACCTTTAGAAAATCAATTTCTAAACCAACTGTATCCATTATGAGCTTAATTATTTCATTCCATTAATTATTAACTGTCAGTAGGCTGCAAACAATTTTAAAATAAATAAATATAAAGTAGATACATCAAGTATATACTTTCATAAATTCCTTTGACATGTAACAGAAATGAATGACACAAATAATATAGGCAATCTATATTTATGTATGAAGTTGATATAAAAAATTGGACATAAAATTACCGCCCGTTTCGAGGCCTCAAAGTAACATTTCTAAAGGTGGGCCTTAAAAACTGCTCAATGAATTCGTGACGTAATCACAAGCAGTAGCTAAGTACTTAGATTTATTGTGAAACTTTTTTACTCATTGATACAGGCGCAGATAAATGGCTGTAACTTATAAGGACTAAGTGCCGCTTTTTATTCGGCGAGTTTATATTAAGATAGGAATAAGAAAAAGGCTGCATCCAGGTGAATTTCTTTGTTTTAATTTGATTCTATCGCGGATAAACCTTGGTTGTAAAAAATAAACGCGAATGTATAAATCATGTATCATCATTGGTAGGATTACACCTTAACCTTTGACCTAGGAAAAATAAAATACCATATTATCAAGCCTTTTTCCCTGAAGGATAGGCAGAGGTAACATACAATTGGGTGGTATGTTTTGGTAAAACTCTGCGCTGATACTAAGCAATTCTTGGAAAAAACAATTACACTTTTCTAGATTAGAAAAACAAACGCTTAGCCTTAAACCTTGAGCGTAAGGATTTGTAAGGCAGCCGTACTTAATTCATTCGAAAGGATTTTTATTTATCACTTTTGTTTAAAATTAAGATGTTTTGACGTCCTATTTACTCCACAGACGTTCCTGTTTGGTATTATTATTTATAATTACACCCGCCATGAAGATGAGAGCATATAATCAAGTGCTGTCTATACATCATCTATCGCTCAGGCGTACTGTTGCGAGTGACAATTAGTGCTAATTATTAAGGTATTAATTTATGTATCTGTCAATATCGTATTCGGGGCATGTACCGTCTAATTATACCGTGTATTTTGTGGTGGCAACACGCCACCGCGAGTTAATGCTAAGTACTAACATGGTTGCTATGTTTATGGTATATGGTAAATGCATTTATTTAACAAGGAGATTTCATATTTCTTTTATTGTAGTTAAGATTTTTCAGGAAGTGGTTCATTTAAATTTGTCGTAATAAACCATACATTGTGTCAACCTACTTATGTATTTTTTTATAAAATAAACACTCAAATGTTCTAAAAGTAAAAATAGGCGAAGACAAAACAGTTCAGTTTTTTTTTTCTTCTGTGTGTCAAATGATTTTTATTTCGTTAAGAATATTTTATTCTATTTTAATAATAATAAAGTTACAATAAAGCTCGTCGCTCGTAATTAAACATTGAAAAGAATAATTTTCGGTAACCATGGACTTTGAAATAAATATCACCCTATTGAAGTCCACTGCAGAACGTAAAATCCAAACATAAAAATACGTATTATTTCATTCATAGGTCGTATATTCCTCATATACATAACTAACAAAATGAATATATAGAATTTTTAACTGTTTATTATAACATACAACAACTCTGCCCTTACATACATACATGACTTCAAACGGTTATTATCACTTGGAGTTCAACCCTTGATCCGATAA
Organism: Craniophora ligustri; assembly: GCA_905163465.1. NCBI lineage: Eukaryota > Metazoa > Arthropoda > Insecta > Lepidoptera > Noctuidae > Craniophora > Craniophora ligustri. The sequence continues at coordinate 8,985,020 of LR990972.1, forward strand.
TTCTCAAAGGGTGCTTGATAATTGTGGCGAGGTTTTATCTCACCCACACCTGAACGATAATTCTTTATCTGACCGCCTTTGTTTGCCGCCCTTTGTTTGGTTAAACATAATAGAAATACGAAAATTTTACATCACACGGATTTATCACATGTGTGTACAGTTATCTGATGCGAAACTCTTTCAGTCAACATTTGTATTAGAAACGCAAATGTTGTTTTTATTCGCAGCTATATATTTAACTTTGTGATGTTTATTAATTCGAAAATCATTGTATGAAGTTTTGAAATAGTCAAATGATATGCCTGCCAGCCGTGCTGACCACTCTCATTGCAAGAGCTAGCGCATGAATAATAAAGCTTTAATTAGTAATTAATAATTCCAAGCAGACATAATATAACATACATTATACGAAGAGATTACGGATAATGACTGAATAATAACTGATAGCACGTATGACTGCTGAGCGTGAAATTCATTTCACAGGTCGAACTCAGTATTATTGGTTTTTATCGTATTGTGCCCGTTTAATGTAAATATCAACTGGAAGATACAAGTGGATAATATCATACCCTTATTCATGGTCGTAGCTCAAGACGTAACTTTTCACACTCGTAGCTCAGCTACGCAAGTTACCTGCTACGCAAGTTATTCTGCTACGCCGGCGCCGGCAAGCGCCTACGCCGTAGGCGCTCGCCTGCGTAGCACTTTAAATGAATTCTTATTAACCCGTTTCTATTTATAGACAACCTCATTCTCAATTTGATATTATAAAATAGTCGCACGAATAATAAATAAATTACGGGCCAAATCCGTTCATATTGAATGAGTTCGAACAAAAAGAATGTACGCGGCGACGAATGAATGTAGTTGTCGTGAATCAAAATTATACGGAATGCGTGCACAGCATACGCGAAAATGTTCGCCTTTATTGAGACTTTAAAGGCTTTTTTTATTGTTATCAATGTTCATAAAACGTTAACATAGAATGTTACTTTCATAGTTTTATTTAAAATTGAAATATTTATGTACTCTTTTGTGTTTGCTACCAAATGTTCAATTCTTTAACTTTACTATTAATAACACTAAAGAAATAATGTAACAATTACTATTTTGCTAATTTATTGACATACAAACATTATATAATTATTAAAGAAATAATTAAAAACTACTTTTTACCAACCTAAAAAAGATAAATCAAATTAAATTAAATTAATAATAGTTAAAAATATATGTAATTGCTCAGAAGACTGGCGACATTGCCACGTTGGATGGGAGGGAACGCTAATTCTTTGGCCGAAAAATTGACCAGCCTCTGGGTCACTTAGTGTCGACCAGGCGTTTGGAGATCTCTTTGAAAAGTATAAATGCACTCGGACCCCATGGTTTCAATCCCAAACGACTCGAAAATATAATTATTGAATAAATTGTTATATTTTCGCCGTCATGTAACAATTACTTGGTATGTGGTGAGCCGTACATAGAATAATAAACTACAAAATTGGTCGAGTCAGCCATCAATACGAGTGATTACAATACGTATAGATTTAGAACAGCAGCCACGAACTGCGTACTTTGCTCACAAAAAAGAGTGGTTTTATTTTTAATATTTCAAAAGTAAACACATTATCGAAATGTTTGGTGAACTATCTGCGTTTGACATGTCTCAAGAAAAATAAATTACACTTTTTGTAACAACGTTACTCTCTGAGGTCGCCACACACGTATATAAAAAGTTGAAGCCTTTTTGTAACGAGAATCAAATGGTTTTTTGAATTGTGAGAATATATTTTATACCTTTGAGATATATATTGACCTTTTAAATGTGACCTATGCGCGATTATTATTAGTTATTCCGAATTTATTTTGATACCGTTGCCGTTGATTCAAAGTTCAAGTGGACATCTTAGCATTAACCATGCGGATCATTGCAGATTTTTAATGTAATCATTCAAGCGTGGGCCGAAGAAGTTTCACACATTTAGCCTTCCCCTGCGCCAAAAACGCCCGCGTTGTCGGCTCAATCTATTGAAGAACACAGGCATGTTATGTGGTAGGTATGTTATATGTAACTCATATAACATGTTCTACTCGTTATATTTCAATTGCGGGCTGTACCAACCCTTGTAACGCGCATGATTACATCTTCAAAGGGTTGTTCTCGATCCAATATCACATTCAGTACTCGCCCGAAAATGGCAATAGTTACACACAAGTATCTAAATGTATTATAACTATGTAATATGTATGAAATACCCTTCTTAAGTTGATATTAAGAGACTAATATTGCTTTTAAGAATATTGTATTTTATTTTGATATTCTGTTGTTGACTGCGGTTAGACTTGCGCTTCAGAATGACTATTGCATATAGTTAAGAGGCCTTTTACAAAAATACGCGTTATTGTATACTTTCATCGGTGAAATTGAACACTTATCGATGCTTTATATAAATAACAATTAATTGTTAAAAATAGCGAGTTTTCTCTTCTACAATAATAATAAAGCGAAATATTGATAATTTATTTATTTATTCAGGGATAATCATTCTCCCGAAGTATGTTTAGGCAAAATCTCACGGAGAGCTGTTTTGGGAGCTCAAATTTGCAAATTCTGTCTATTATTCATACATAATTATTTTTTTCCCGTAATAGTAATATCGTACCCTTTAATAATAATAGAATACATTTTCATAATTACGCTTTTAAAATATAAAAAAACCAATTTGACGTAATTCAATTTTCTAATGAAAACGGTCCGAAACAAGTCCAAATATTACCGAAGTTCTCTATCATTTTGTAATAATATTTATATCTAAATAATCTACAATATTTTTTTAAGACAGTATATTTTTTTTAGATTTTTTTATCAATAATTTTGCCTTTTATGAATAAAATGAAATTACTATACATTTCACTGCAACGGCAATGTGCGCTCAGTATCGCGCGAGCGCTTGTCAAGGATGGGTCTATGTCAGTTTTTTCGGGTGACCTCTCGTGTCGATACTATCGTTGTGTGCTTTGCTAGCCGTGTCAACGCTGCTATTGTGTGCGTAGGATCATCGTATACTACGACCTAGACGACGAGAAAAGCTCGATCAATGCCGCTGCGGGAAATATTTTTTTAAATAATATTGAGATATTTTCCTACATCTGTGTGTTTTATTTTAAGTTTAGTCCCAGAAGTCAAGTTTTATTCATCAAATATAATATGCAAACAAGTATTTTAGAATCATTTAAATGTTATTGTTTTTTTCTGCATAGAAATATATTCCCATTTCCAGCACAACTGAATTTAACGACGTTGTATTTTGCATTCTTATAATGAATTTTTAGTACCTATTCTTTAGATGTAACACCTGGGCTGAGGTCATAAAATTTAATGTGAATAATGAGCGCTTATTGATAATCCATAACAGGTGATTACTAGCAGATAGTAAAAGCCGAAAAGTTTATTTATCTATTATTGATATTATTAAATCTATTAAACTATGTTACCGTGTCTGTTTTCACAAACTTTCGCTTACAAAAGTGTACATTGATATAACATCTTGGATGGCAAAACGCGCAGTTTTTGCCATAGACTGAAAATCCAAACAGTAGTAATGATAAATCTATCCTAATTCATGATCATTTTGATTCTGTTATATCTCGTTGATTTACAAACCATATAATAATACTTAATAAATGCGACTGTTTAATATAAATGTAGTCAAATATTGTGTTGCGCTGATTATTGCAAATAGCTTTTGGGTCTGTTGAAATAAATCATAATATAATTGCAGATTTAATGAACCAGCAATGTATATTGATCATTTGAATTTGGATAACGTGGATATTTATATTATATATATATGGATCATCGTGTAAACAGAATTACTCGTATAATTTGTAAATATGTATTTGTTTAACTAATTATTAATTTTGACTTGTATATAATATATTATATCACACACTTATAGATCATATTATTATAAGGAAATGGTGATTTGATTGATGTACAAAACCTAATCTACAAGCTTAAATGTATACGTTAGCCGTATTGATCTTTAAGGCAACTTATTCATAGATTTTTTGGCTGGATTGGTAATAACGTGGGCACAGTAAAAACATTTGGATATTTCATTTTATTTTAATATTTTGAAACTCCGTTTGTTTTCTCTCTTTTTCTTCTAAAACACCCACGTTTAAAACGATTTTAACATGTTAACAGACGTAGCAAGCACAATATCTTAGAATGAGAAAAAAATATCACTAATATTGGTACGTTTATAATGGAATATTTGGGTCGGTAGCGCCCCGAGCGAGGCTTTTTGATATGCTGTTATTATGTCAGTTACATGCTACCGCTGTTTACTTTTGTAGTCGTTCTTTGTTGATAACGGTTTGAGAAATCAACGAATTTCAGGCTTTATGACATTAAATCTATATTTTAAATTTAGGTTCATAGTTTAGTATTTATGTCTTGACTATTACGCAAATTTTAGACGTAGTCAGGGTAAAATAACATAAATAGGTACTTATTATTTCAGTAGGTAGTTTAATTTATTTTATTTTATTGGTTATATGGCATTTTGGCCTACACCAACTGTTCGGTATGAAATAATGAGTTGATTGAAATATAATTAATAAATTTTCGGTGGAACAAGAAAATAATACCTATCTGAAGTTTACTTTTTAAAATAATTGCCTACTTTTCGGACCACTGTAAAGGATATCACAGCATCAATAACCCAAATTGAACTCTAAAAAAGTATTTCTTTTTTAAAGTCTAATATTCGCGTAAGTATAACAGATCATTATACAAGCATATTCATTTTAGGTAACCTTGGAGAGCACAGTTGATGTATATTATTATACCTATAATCGTAAGAGGTAGGCAGATACTTAAATCTTCAACAGATTCCCCCCTCGACGACGTTTGCACATTACGCACAAAAACATGCACACAAAAGCAGGGACGTAAGACCCTTTGTAGCACGCACAAAAAGCTATATCTTACCAGACTAAGGGCCGCCAAACCGTAATGAAATATTTTTGACGACCGGCCTCAACCCTCCGAAGTTTAATGAAAATTTCATAACCACCCTTAGTTACGTCATTTTATGAAGGTAATAATGCCTAGTGGGGACTTTACCAGTAGCTCATATGTTAATTATACGATCTTCAATTATTTAAAGTATTTGTTTACGTTTGAAAGTTTGTGTAGATGTAAGAGGGTTAATCGCGTGAGACTTGAGTCCTAAGCTGACTTGAATGAAACTTAGGGGAGACATGGGTAGATTCAATAGTAAAGGGTTGTGTTAAAATATGTTGTGTTTAGAATAGTAATTAGGTACTCTTCATTCACCAACTAAGTATTAGGAGTAAAACTTTTGACAGCTTTTTCAAGACTGACATATTGATCAATGGTACCTATTTATATGTAACTTAAAGCAATAATAGGAAACTAATCTACAAAAAAAAAATATTATCGATCACACAAATACAAGGGGGTATATTATGTAAGTATAAACCAACAAATATAATATTGTCTTAGGGGCTTATTAGGGTGGTGGCTGGCAAAACAAGGGACGCTTGATTACTCGGCATTAAATCATAGATTCAATCGCACAATCAATTGATGAAGCTGTTTGGTATGACGTCACGAAATTTAAATTGACACTGTCGTGTAGATGTAAATTAAAGAATGCTACGAGTAAATATATCTCTCAAATAAAATATATTAAATAGCAAAAAACGTATTTTATCCTATGTCGTAGGTGTGTTTACAATAATAAATTTTCATTTACACAAACGCCCAGGACCCTGATAGCTACCTGTAGATCGTACAAATATTTGCTGCGTGCGGGGATCGAACCTGCCAACTGAGTCATAGTTTATTAGATGGCGAAAATATATTGTTATGAGTTGTAATTATTTATCACGAGCAAAATTACACTTCGTCTTACTTTTTATATGTTTTATGAACACGTGTGGAGGTATGTATGGGTATATAAAAATCCCAAATAGCATTCAATTTCATTCCCAGGAAGGGAAAAGTATTATTAATATATATTATAGAAAAACTTATCCATACTTTGACTGATAAATTCTGAGAAGTGGTGTTAACTGCCAATACGATCGAAACATACCTTGAATATAACGTACAATTTCTCATATTTAAAATAAACAGAACATATTATAACAAAGAAAACTATAGTTATAAACATAGTTTTTAAGTTGGCAACAACATTAGGCTCTTATCGCAGACACCGAAACCGAATAAAACGTATAAGAATTGTATATGCATATACAATTCTTATATTACGAAAAGTAGGCAATTATTTTAAAAAGTAAACTTCAGATAGGTATTATTTTCTTGTTCCACCGAAAATTTATTAATTATATTTCAATCAACTCATTATTTCATACCGAACAGTTGGTGTAGGCCAAAATGCCATATAACCAATAAAATAAAATAAATTAAACTACCTACTGAAATAATAAGTACCTATTTATGTTATTTTACCCTGACTACGTCTAAAATTTGCGTAATAGTCAAGACATAAATACTAAACTATGAACCTAAATTTAAAATATAGATTTAATGTCATAAAGCCTGAAATTCGTTGATTTCTCAAACCGTTATCAACAAAGAACGACTACAAAAGTAAACAGCGGTAGCATGTAACTGACATAATAACAGCATATCAAAAAGCCTCGCTCGGGGCGCTACCGACCCAAATATTCCATTATAAACGTACCAATATTAGTGATATTTTTTTCTCATTCTAAGATATTGTGCTTGCTACGTCTGTTAACATGTTAAAATCGTTTTAAACGTGGGTGTTTTAGAAGAAAAAGAGAGAAAACAAACGGAGTTTCAAAATATTAAAATAAAATGAAATATCCAAATGTTTTTACTGTGCCCACGTTATTACCAATCCAGCCAAAAAATCTATGAATAAGTTGCCTTAAAGATCAATACGGCTAACGTATACATTTAAGCTTGTAGATTAGGTTTTGTACATCAATCAAATCACCATTTCCTTATAATAATATGATCTATAAGTGTGTGATATAATATATTATATACAAGTCAAAATTAATAATTAGTTAAACAAATACATATTTACAAATTATACGAGTAATTCTGTTTACACGATGATCCATATATATATAATATAAATATCCACGTTATCCAAATTCAAATGATCAATATACATTGCTGGTTCATTAAATCTGCAATTATATTATGATTTATTTCAACAGACCCAAAAGCTATTTGCAATAATCAGCGCAACACAATATTTGACTACATTTATATTAAACAGTCGCATTTATTAAGTATTATTATATGGTTTGTAAATCAACGAGATATAACAGAATCAAAATGATCATGAATTAGGATAGATTTATCATTACTACTGTTTGGATTTTCAGTCTATGGCAAAAACTGCGCGTTTTGCCATCCAAGATGTTATATCAATGTACACTTTTGTAAGCGAAAGTTTGTGCGATACATCATATACTTTGAACAATACATAGAGGAATGACTTAATAATCCATACTAACTACTACTACTATTATAGATGCGAAAGTGCGTCTGTCTGTCTGTTACCTCTATCTTCACACTATAACCGCTGAACCGATTTAGATTAAATTTGGTATAGAGAGAACTTGAGTCCCGGGGAAGGACTAGTTTTCATCCACTAAAATTACAATTTTTATGCAGACGAAGTCACAGGCAATAGTTAGTTATAAAATATATCCTGTATTGTAAGATAAAAAATGCAAGAATATACTAAATTAGTTTGGCATCTTGAGAGAATAAATGATAAGCAATTAACAAAAGTAATTTATAAGAAGAATGCCAGTGGAAACGCCTGAAGGCGATGTCAGAGAAGATTCAACGACTTAACTTCTTAAAAAAAGTCAGGCGCGTATGATTCTGGGGTGTAAGATCAATTTAGACAAAGATAATAGAAAATCAGGATCTATGTTGGCCGTTCAGTGACGTATATACTGTTACTTAATCAATACTATTAAGCAGCTATTACAGTAAAAAGAAAAGCCTTTGGACGAGGTGAAGTAAAATAAAATCAGCTCAGTTTTTATTCCAAGTAGTAGCAAAGGCAAACAATGAGATCAGTAAGAATGTTAGTTGAAACTAAATGCAAACCTAACCGCCAATTCTTAATTCATTTTTCTTTCCCTTAGCATTAAAGCTTGGCTTTGCGCCGGGGTACTGTTATTATTCCTTGTCTTTTCAATTTATGTCATTTGACCTTTAGCTCTTAATATTTCTTCATCTGTATTTGTATGACATTTAATGTATATGTTTTTCTTATGTTTGAACTCTAGGTTTCATCATTGATAATGATTTTTTATCCTCATTTGAGGATCTAAGGTCAATGTCGTACGTGAACGGTAAAACGCAACGTAAAATATTAAATGCATAAGGAGAATAGATACAATATTTTCACTTAATTGTTATCAATTTTATTTATTGATTAGGTACCTACAGACCCTACTGTATTTTACTTTAAATACAAAATGTATTTACTAGTACTTAATTAGATATAAACTTCGTAAATTCGTCAAAGGATTAAAACATTTCTCAAATTACACTATTCAAATAATCATGTCAGCGGAATGTCGAAATTCGGAATAAATATTCGTTAGCAATATTTCAAATTAAAGCCAATTATTTTGAATCCGAGCAGAAATACCTTTGCTAGGTGACTTGACTGCTGTGTCGTCGCACTAGCTATGTAATTGATAGAGACGGATGAGACTTCGCTAATCGAGAACAAGTCGACAACAGTTTTGTAGTCGAATGAACTAGAAACAATATTTACGTGTCTACATTTCATATTTATTGAAAAAAAATATGAATCTTTAGTGAATTTATGCATTTATCTTCAATGAATTTCAATCATAAAATTGAACACAAGTTAAACGTTAATGTTAAGGTGATTTCATACAAATATAAATTAAACATTGTGGAATTCAGTGATACTTAGTTTCGATTATTCCCGTCTACAAAATCATCGACTAAAACATCATAAACATCGACTAATAAACTGTTGTTGCCCATCCCTCAACATTACCATCGTGAAATTTTCATTGGACTCAATATTACTTAGCCGGAGTTTCTGTTGCTGGTTGATTGACTTCTGTCAACAACAGAACTGTTGATTAGCTAGCTCTGTACATGTTGTTATATGACGTGCATATCGTATTTCATACCTCTGTATAAACAATGATGTGTCATCTTATAATTACAGTATGATGAAATGGGTATGCGTGGTTAAATATAAATTTCAATTAATGCGCACAGAAAACTCAAAAAAATTTGTCTCATTGTGTGTATGCTGTTAACTACAATATAAAAACTATCAAAATACTTATGAAAAAATGGTTTTAGGGAATTAGGAAAAATTAGGAAAGTAGAGCTACAATCTTTACTCTCGAAATCGCTGATAATAATATTAAAATATTTCAGCTATAAATCGTTCTAATTTAAAGTTCTGTTGTCAACAAGGAATCCCTATAGCTTCGCTCTATCAGACCGTATCTCCTACTCTTAGTAACCTCTCCTACTTTTAGTAGTAAAAAAAAATCTACATAAACAAAAATGTCAAACATAAAACCCTTTTTAATCCCTTGGAACATATTTTGAGTTACTTCGTCCGTAGTTCGCCACACGTACGTACGTTCATCTGGATCGTTGTTGCGACAGTTTTAAAGGCTGTAAACGTCCATTACTCATGGGAAAGTTTAGACAATGAGGCACATGTGTTTATCGCACGAACTTGAGTAATAACGAACTAGGGAGGCGTCTGTTTCAACTGCAACGTTACTACGCTGACAGCCCGACCATACGTGTTGTCAGAATTAAATTCCTCTCATTTTGTTTTAACACACTTCGAAACATGTACACAGTTTTACTACTAACGTGTTGGCTTTAACTTGTTTTGTCATTTTGGTTGTGTTCACGCTTGTAACAGTTTTTGCTGTTCAGTTCAAAACTTGTCATTTATCAGTGAACTCTCTCTGAAACAATTCTGGTTAATAAAATTCAAGCTCTAATATTGTGCGGGTTAAAATTACTTTGAAAATCACGAATAAAAATCATTTTGTTCCTTTGGTGCGGAAAAAGAAACGATTGCCAACCCGTTTATTTAATGACTAGGGTTTGTTCAAACTGAAGTTCCAATACCAATAAAACTATTTCAAATAAAAATCCTAAAAACGGGGAAGAGATTCAAACTGATTCGACAAACTCGTAGAAAGTAGTAATCGTAAAATACTTGGATTGCTAAAACTTTGTAAGGTTTAACTCGTAAAAGGTCATTATTTACGAGCGAATCTTGGCATGGATTCCTGTTAAGGATTATAAAATAAACGGAGCAATAAGCTATTATGCCTAGGCAAAAACATCTACTTTACTAATTAAAAATATTAAACGTTAAGCGAACTAAGAATAGTAGAACAAGTTTGTTAACATTTTAATGTATTTATATTGTATAATCATACTTGGGTCAAACTGCATACAAATTACTATCGCATATCATATCATTATGACTTTGTAGTCAATTATTATTTACCGCGATCACAAGGACGCTAAAGTATGAGTGATTTGGAAACATAAAACTAAATGAACATATATTTTTCATATGCACGTCTACCCTACAAGTTAATCATTAACTTTTTATGGACAGGCAATATATTCAAACATGTTTTAATACGACAACAACAGTTTTTTTGTCATTCGCCTACAACACCCATTCCGAAGATTTAATTAATATTTTTATGTGTGAGGTTCATTAAAAGTTAAATAACTGATTCTCTTTTCATAATAATATTGTTTAATTCTATAAGCTGTGGGTTCTTGTACTGTAGCGCTACTATCGTGTTCGTGGGAGTGCTTCATTAACTTACTTCTCTGTGGTTTGTGCACTTTGTACGAGAGCACCAGCCACCTGCACCCTACCTGCTATATTTTAACCTGAAACTATGCGAATTTAATTAATTTTCGGTCTCTCTAATCTCTATAAAGAGTGCAACTTTGCATTAGCGCTGGTTTAATGGAGATTAATCTAGCTAGCCTAACAACTTTTAAGTCGTGTCAACGCAACCGCAGCTTTTGAGAACAAAATGTGTAAAAACATATTTTTTATCCTTGGGGAGGGCTTATATCCAGCAGTGGACGTCATCTAGCCGATATGATGATGATGATGATATTTTTTATAATTAAATATATATTGAAGAAAATATATCAAATTCTATAGATTTGATATTATTACATTTACGAATACCGCGATGTACACACACTATGTGCACTACATTTTATTATAAACCAATCTAAAGTTTCCGTTGTCCAAATACCCCTGTGAAACGGTAAAACTTGGATCCAACGAAACCATTCTGACTGGCATCCGCGGATCCTGACTAGGGGAATGATGTCATTCTAATAGTACCCATAACATGCGAGAATTACCCCCGTCTCTCCCGTGTCAGTTGCACGGATATCCGCACGATATTTCCTTCCGTAGGGATTGACCGGATTTTTGGAACATCACTAGTTATGTGAGTGACATACATACATAGATTTGTAAATGTTGGAAGCGTTTTTGATTGAAATTAAAAGCTAATCGATTTTGGTGTTACCCTTCGCAGCCAGATTCACACAGGTAATAAGTAAATCGGTTCCATTGTTTATGCGTGAAGAGGTAACAAATAGACAGATAGGCAGACGTACTTTTGCACTTAGTAAGGATAACTATAATTTACTCGATTTCACTACCAAAAAACCCTGTTAAAGCAAGACAGCACACCACACAGATTCGAATTTTAAAATTCCAATATATTTTTAACGACGCCAACTTTGGAACTCGCGGCAACTTATTTGGCTCGTGATTAAATTTGATAAGTTATGGTCAGCGAACTTGGCGGGTTTTTTGGCAATCCCTGCTTCTACATTATTTATCGAGCCGATATAAAATATGCATTGATCAGCGAGAGACATGTTTTGTAAACAAGATTTATGAGTATCACAGCTGGCCATAATGAGATTCGGTATGGACCAGCCTTTTATGATGTCACTTATTTTATTATTATAATATGTTGAAATAATTTTCATTAAATAGGCCACCTTTCGTTTTATGACCCAGGCCCGTGCCCAACAGTGGGGCAGTAAATTTAAAGTTACGAAAAATGTGAGATCAGTTTGTATTTAGAATTTCCGGGTACTTTTATAGTAATCTATTGAAAGTTACATGGTATTCTTTTAAAGTAATAAAATGTTCCACAAAACTGTTCTAACAGTTTAACTATGGAATCAAAACAAGTTAATCTAAAGTTAAAGCAAAACTAGATGGAAAATGGATTGTCTTATTATTATTATGACAAGGTGTTTATGAAGGTTTCGCTAAGTTCAATAAATATAGGTAGCATTTTGCACCTTCCCGTCACAAAAGCATAGTATAAATTAGCTTCATTAATTGAACTCATGACTTGAGATGCAATGCTTGAGCTTCGCACGGGATAATGGTTTCAATTTGCCGAGGATACAACCAATAATAATTGACTTACAGGTACCGTAAACCGAACCACGATAGAAAATACAAATAGAAGAACTTTCATGTAGAAAAATAGTAGTGTTCAACTTTATCGATGATCGCCGTATCAAGTTCTAGCCGGTAGGTCGGGAAAACAAAAGAATGCATGAAGCAAATAATTTGTTTTGATTTTTTTTCTTCCAGTGAAATCGGTAACCAATCACTCCGCTGGGAGGCTGATTGACAGATGGCCTGTCTATATAATTGAGACGAATGAGTCTGCTTGTCTGCTCCGATAAATCTGCTCTTGTATTTTTCATCGATATTTTCAAACTAATGTTATTGTGAATGAATGAACGGTGAAGTGGTTTTATTAGGTTTTACTACTATGTCAGCGAATGTTTTAATACATTTATATACAGTAACTATTTTTTGTTTGTTAAGTTTTTTTTAATTTTTATGTTATGTTGTCAGAAATTCCCTAACCTACAAGGAATAAATATTACTGTCTAAGAAACCATTTTAAGCTTACTTGTCTAAAACTAAGACATCTTTTTATTTATCTTATATATAAAATTCTCGCGTCACAATGTTCGTTCCCGTACTCCTCCGAAACGGCTTGACCGATTCTCATGAAATTTTGTGAGCATATTGAGTAGGTCTGAGAATCGGCCAACATCTATTTTTCATACCTCTTAGTGATAAGGGTTGTCCACCAACCCCTATAATGTGGCAAAACAACGTTTGCTGGGTCAGCTAGTTTATTTATATATTTAGGTGTCATGAATATAATGGACAACATGGTAAACATAGTAGATATAGATAAACTTCCTCTCAAGTACCGAGAGTACATAGAACAAAAGCGATACCGAAAATACTTATAACTCAAAGCACAAAGCATTAAATATCAAATGAACACTTCCAAGTGCGAACTCATCGAAACTACGAGCATTAAGTAGTACGCAGAAGTTATCTTACAATCGTTACCCACCCAACTAACACCGCGTTCCCGCTGAGAACTGCCAAATTCATAAGTTTTGTGAACAATACACTTACGTTCGTGGTTATCAGCGATAGATAGTTATGTATTATAAATAGATGTGCTGTTATGTAGCCCGAAGCTAAAATAATTTAGTTACGTGCTAAAAACTCATTTGATTGTCAGATTATGTTTTGTAAGCTTCTCCGGAAATTTGGCATGTGTATCACAGTTTAGTTGATGCAAGCTGGAAAAAAAATATTTTTGACACACTTGACAATAAAATTGCTTTACTTGGTTCTCCAATCATGATGTTTTTTGGTTCAGTCATGCAGAAATTAAACCCTTAAAAACTATATGAAAAATTAATACTGTTCAAAATCTTCACAGAATAATATGAATATATTCCTCGCTAATAAAAAGCAACTGAATACCGACACATATCTTCAAACATATTGTTACGGTTGCATAACCCAATTCGCTAAAAGCATTCGCATTTACAGAGGTTCCCAAACATGAGTGAACGAGCAAGTTACAACAAGGTCTCAACTCAAACGTTACTAGAATCCAGACCTAACTTTGAATTGCAGGGTGCCGAGATAATGGCAAGACGTATGGATGGAACTTAGGCCAGAGATTCTCAACCTGCGGTCGCCTTATCCGTGCCCGCCAAGAGTTCTCACGCGTAGCTAACGAAAACGGAAAATGTTTCACCCCCTATTAACTTCTATGATTTTCGTTTTCAGTGTAAGAGAATTTTATTTAATTCACATCGAGACGTTACTCAGTTTAATTTTAAAGTTATTATTAAAATTGAATTCTTATTATCGAGTTAATGGTTAATCAGATAGCGTTGAATAGTTACAAAACTATTCATGATGACTTAAATTGAATACTTCTCAAAAGAAATGAAGATTCAAGATCTTTAATGCACTGATGTGTAACCTATTTTGTCTCAGTGTAAACAATTGTTGATGAGCCTAATAAATAAAATAAAATAAAAAATATTTAAGATTTAACCTAAAACCGGAAAAGTAAATCAGTAGAGTCAGTATGTATAATGGTTATACAATAATAGGTAGGGAAATACAATACATAAAAGAAACAAGAAGTAATAGCTTTATTCTTTTTTGTCATTTTTCTTAATTTGACAATGTATACTCAATAAAAATATCTTATATAAAAAATGGCAATTAATGTTACCACTGAAACCAGAGTGAAATAAAGTACGTACATACTACTTACGTACTTTCGTCGGTCCGTACCATACCGTACTAATTGATACAAGTATGCGGCCCGCAACATAAAAACATTTAGTACCGCTGTCTTGAGCTTAAACCTGTATAAGTGTGCCGTTAGGTATTTTTGGTCTGAAGTACCTTCAATAAAAGTTAAGGTATTATTTTATGTTTATTGGGTAATTTTAGTCGAAGCCTTTTTGAATTAGTTTTTATGTAGGTTGGGTTGTAAGGAATTAGTAACATAATGATTTGATTTGAAGTTAATAGTATGTACATATGATAGATTACAATGATATGAGAACCGTTGAGAGTGCTAGAAAGGCACTCGTTTAAAATACTGATATCCATACGCATCTGAGTAGACTGGAAGGCAACCCCAATTATGTTATGAAAAATCTCGGAATTCATGCAAATTTGAAAGATTATAATCCGTTGTCGTGCCGACGCGCACTATCTCGGTGGAGTAAAAGTCAACCTGTGCCCAGTACTAGGATACGTGTTGATGATGTGGAACCAGTTATTAAAGACATACTTGTTTTATCTAACTGACGACTCGATTAGCGCAGCGGTATTAAGAGGCTGCCTTATGTGGGCAAATGTTTGAGAGATATGCGTAGATATTTGAAAAAAAAAATATTTTCAATCATTAACCCACATTCTTGCATCGTGGGATCGTTTACAAACATAAATTATCATTCTCAATTAGAAACCAAAACCCAGATCCAGAATATTTATATTTCCAATATTTGTTACGTCCGGGGTTCGAGCTCTTAACACATGGCGAAGAAGCTAGTTACGCGTCATTAATCATCCTACCAAATATCCTACCAAGATCAAATTCACTACGTATAATGCTGACTTAGTTACAACATTTTCCAAAACCCGCTACCTGATATAATAAAGATAAAACATTTATTTTGTTAAACATCTTTATCTTTATTATATAAAAGGTATAATAGCTTTCTTATGTTCATAGCACTTACGCAAAACGATTTTGTGACTAACTTAATCCTCAAACTTTGTCTTTGGCACGTAAAATTTCTACCTTCACAGTGTATTTAGGTATCCAACAGTACGTGGTGGAACAGTTAAACGCTTCGCCTTTAGAACTGGCTGGAGATTGCATTTCTGTGAGTTATGGCCGATCGAACTGGCGATATTTGCCACGTTGCCAAGTGCAGGGGCATTCTATGCTATTGTATTTAGGTTACCGTGTTTTCACGATGATATAATACCACGAGTGTATCAACGAGGCATTAGGCAAAGGTGTTTTCATCTCCAACCTCGGACATTCATCATTACGGTTTTTGGTCATATGTAATAGGGACACAAGTCTATTGTTTTTATACCTATACCGGCACAAATCCAAACTACAAATTGGTATTTCCAATAACACTGCACTTATGTATATAGTAAAAGATTATTTAAAAAAACAATGCAAATTTATTTAATTATATATATTTTACTTAAAGTATTCAGAGTACGAAATTACTGTAAAATATAACATCATACCGCCTTTCCACAGGGACCGTCCGTAATTAATATTTCCTAAGGCACTTAATAAAATTAACAACCGCACAAATTTACTGTCGATACACTTAAAAACGAGCTTCAAAGCCGCCATAATTAAATTTCTAGTTCATAAAATCGTTCGCAAAATTTTAATTGAAACCGATGAGTTTCTAGAGAATAAAATATATAACCATTCTCGTGACTTATATATACACAAATACTCTTAACTATCCTGAGCCTGACTGCTGACTATGACATCCTGGGTTTGATACCCGTGCCAAACAAAGTGTTAAAAGGTTTTTTATACAAGAAAATGATCTTCTTTACGAATATAGCTATATAGCTTCATGCATGCAGGCATGTCAAATAGTAGAAAATCATCATAAAAACGGTAACCTACCAACTTCCTTCATAATGATCCGATCGATGTTTAATCTATGAGTCCATGTGACACATGACATGCTTTTAATTTTATACTCTGACGCATACGAAGTAGTGAGCACCACAGCTAGTTAATTCTACATATTATCATGTTTCGAGTTGTATTCAAATGGATTCGGGTATTGGTGGTGGAGCGAAAAATAAATAATTCACAGTTTATTTGGAACATAACAATGAAACTAGAGTAGGGATGCAAATTGCTAGACCGGTATCGTACGGTTATTCGTGATATTATTTTTAAAATGGAACAACAGTATATTTCATTATAAATTAGTTGAACAAATGTAATTAATATGTTATGTTGTTATTTAAAAGATAATCTCTTTTTAAGATACATGGATTAACAGAGATATGCAATTGTTGGGTACAGCCACAGTAGTTTTGAGCCTATCGAAACATCATAAACTAATTTTGTTTATTTTACTCTGTCATCGCACCCCTCACCATTGGCAGCGTATTAATTTTCACTCGTGGTATCTTCTATTAGCTCTAACCATATTATAAAGGCCAGCGATGTTATCAAGACTGATGAATGAATGCATCAGTCTTTGACTGAATTTTTACATTACTTTTTTTTATTGCGAAAAGGGTGTAAACGAGCAGGCGGCTCACCTGATGGTAAGTGACCACCGCCGCCCATGGACATTTGCAACACCTGAAGGCTTGCAAATGTGTTGCACACCCCTGCAGAAACCGATTTGGTTTCTTAAAATAGGGAATTACTAAACTGACGGCAAATGGAATGCCGATGCTGTCAGAATAGTCACTCTCCAACGAGCTCTGACGATTTGACGACCCTATTAGCCCAGCGGTAGTTAACGCTGCCTTCTGTGCTACGAGTCCTTCTCTTCTGTGCTTCTGGGTTCGAACCCCAGTAGGGACAAATGTTTGTGTGATGAGCACGAACATTTGTATCCATGTTATGGATGTTTTTATGTATAATATGCATGTATTTACAAAAAAAAAGTATATTTGTAATATATCAACCTACTAGTATCCGTAACACAAGCCTCGTTACTTACCACGGAACTAGATGGCGCTGTGTCATAATGTCCAAATATATTAATTTATTATTATTTAATATGATGATTCACGAATAAAGTGCATTAAATGTCGAATTATTAATTAATTGTGAGAATTAGTTAATATAATATGTACAAATAATAAAATATAACATACCAAAACCAAGCGTTCAGTTTTTCTCGATTTTTGTTATCTCCTAAAGAAAATATAACAACCAAATTTCCATACCTGTTTTCATTCTTCAACGAGCAATGTATGGTTTTCACCGTAATGTTAAACGTTGGCTACTCATTAAAAAGTTACCCACATTACATTAGACTCCCATGAAACTGGAAAATTGCCAAATTTGCATCGTAACAGCTTTTTCTTGCACAAACATTTCGCAAATATTTCGCACTCTTTATTTTAATGAGCTGGGCTGATGATAATTAGCTTTTTTATAATTTATGAGCGGGACAAAATTAAGCGGTCATGTGAGTGAAGGAGGGATAAATATAGCATCAACAATACTGGACTGTGTGAAATTACAGTCATAAAAAAGAGCAACAGCGTACATAATTGGGAATCATCAATCAATAAAAAATATCGGTTATATTATTGTATTTCAGTTGCATATGTCATGACCGTTGCTTTTCAGAATTCCCCGCTTTACCATAAAGATCAAATTCCCTCGTCTCCTATGACTAGTTACAAGCCGTAGGTATATGTTATGCCCGCGTTCTTGCATAATCCCCCCGCCCCCTGCCCACGCTTCAAGTTATCAAGTTCAAATTCATACATTCTTAATTGACGTCTCCTTCATATAAACTACTTACGTGCCAAATTTCAGCTTCATAGGTTATGCCCACGTCTTAGAATTCGCGCCATTCACATTTCCCGACTTTTAAAAATTTAAATTTCAAATACCAGTTCTTAGATGACGTCGACTACCTTTGAACCTACTGGCCAAATTTTATTTCATTATAATTGTATTCTATGGATTATATTCACATTGATTTAAAGTGTTTGTGTAACATTTTTGTGTCGTCCTTTGAAAACATTAAAGCTCGTATTTTTTTCGTTTTAAATATAATTTAATCATAATTACATCAATTTTATTTTTTCTAATAAACATAAAAAGTAAACATGATGTTTTTCAGGTACTTACTGTGTATACGCGACTGCGAAGGTCCGTTGAAAAGCTCCGGGAATTGCCTTTAATAAAAATTTTACGTCGACACGAAGCTGTTATGAACTTGCAAATTAATTTAGGCCGGTTTTGGAAACTCAATTTTCGGTTTATTTTATCCGCCAATATTTACTGAATATCAATTATCTGGTCCGTGACGCCGGCTCTGACGTCATCAATCTAACTGGCCTCTCCTTTATATTCCGTTACCTACTGTTTAGAAGGATTCCATCACACTTTTATTAGTTAATTGTTTTGAAAAAATTTAAAAAATGTGAGTCACTGCTTCAGGAATTAAGAATTTTGACCTAAATAATGCAGGTGTGCACTATTTACATACGGTATAACTTGTGAATCCAACACTTCTTATAAAATTATAACATAATCAAAAGATTAGGGATTTTCATAGTAATTTCCTTTCGTATGTTATAAGCGCTCCTATCATCATATGAACGTAAATAAAAGTCATTAGGCTACTTATAATCACTCTACAAACTGAGTGAACAAAGAACACCTTTTTATAAAGTACCTACCTAAATACGTACATAAGACTATTAAACGACTTGTAACTGACTTGAAAAAGCAACAAGCGTCTACAAACTCACTTAACCTAGTTGCCACGTCAAAATTTTTACGTATATTGGATAACACCTGAAGCGTTTCATCTATTTAGTATCCCACTCGAACTATCAAGAGTATTTAGACCAGGAGATTGCTTTCATCCACCGTTCCAAAGCACCTAAGTAATTTGATACAAGTACTGAAGTATTTGTACTTTCGAAGTTCTGCGGTTTGTAGGCGTTACCTAGCCTAAAGTTGATAAAGTTCACTCAACTTATTTGCGACTATTTGATAAGTCATATTCTACATATTAAATATCAAATGTAATAAACGTGTAATCCTTAAAACAGATATTAAAATTTACAGAATAACTTTCGCTGTTAAACTTTTTCACAGAATCACAAAATTCTTTAAAATTAATAGTTTTGTTTTATGGTACATATTTCCAAAAGTACCTATAGAAATTAATAATAATAATAATAATATAGAGGCTTGTGTTACGGATACTAGTTGGTTGATATACTACATATATGCTTTTTTTTATTTGTAAATACATACAACATACATACATCCATGACTCGGAAACAAATGTTGATGCTCATGATGATGCTCAGCTCACAAACATTTGTCCCTACCGGGATTCGAACCTGGGACCCAGAGCACAGCAGGCAGCGTTAACTACCGTTGACCTAAACGGGTCGTCATTCTTAATTAGGTGTTATATATGTGATCATAAGAAGTTTTCGGTGATTGCTTTTACTTAGTTTCCGTTAGACTCTGTATTTGTTGGCTGTATCTTGTGGAATTTGACGGTCCAGTAATCGGGGAAGTTGATCGTATATAGATAGGCTCTGGGTTACAAACAACGCCGCACTTAAGTCTATAACTAAGTGGATCTAGACCACAGATTAACTCTAGTTAGAAATTGTTCTGTGTAACAATATTAATTTAGGCCTCGAACAATTGTATAGGTTATTATTTCCAGTCAAGTTTTGTGAAATGCCCGAAAATAAAGTACTTCAGCTTTAAAAAAAAATTTTAGATAGATTTTATGCAAGTTTTGTTACAGTTAGTTTATTTCAATGTTTTAGTATAATTATTTTGAAGGTAAAAAAACTATATCCATACTAATGTTATATTTTTTACTTATATAAGGTTAGATACGGTTATAATATCAAAATTTTACAGGACAGCTAATTCATTTTACATATACATATGTAACTATTTCTTTTTAAATATTTTTAGTGGCGATTCTAAAATTTGTAGTCATGAAATATAATAAACCACTGTTATGACGTGGAAGGATACTAGTCTTCGCATCACAGTTTATTAATAGCGCAAGAGTCAGAGATATCTTAAAATACTGTAAAACTATTTATTAAGTACAAGATTCCGCAAGAAATTCTAAATTGCGTGATGTAATGTAAACGTCAAGCACTAATAAGTTACATAGTTGCCAAAGTAGTTATCATAGGACAAACTTCAACCGAAGCAATTTATCATTATGACTAACAACTTGTACTTATATTGATATTTGTAGGTCGCGATAACCTTGCCCTTAATAAAGGTCTGCTCTTAAGACGTTATAAGGCAAAGTAATTTATTGTATAAAAAAATCTCGCAGCTTTAACAGATAGGAAATTGATACTTCACATAATTGAACCTTAATTAATGAGACTGATAAGCACCCATTAAAATTGAGACCAAGATTTTCAATAATTATACGAAAAAAACGGCGCCTGATTTTAGGGGGATATAAAAATTGGTGTTTGTAATTAAAGCGTATTTTTTCATTAAAACCCGTAGAATGGTAGGCACAGTTTTAATCGTAATAAAACCGAAATATAACCGATGCTAAGGAGTTTCAATTTAGATCCAAGCCCACATAGATATACTTAATTTTTTTCAACGGAACTACGATTGCTCAGACTCTCGAACAGAGCTACTTAGTCCTATTAGTAATTCCCAGAAGTACCTCGTAGTTATTTTGTGTGCCCAGCACAGAATAACTAGTACTATTTTTCTCAATTCATTAATAACGGCGCCGGCGCCGTATAGTCCTTAAAAAATATAGACTTGTAAAAGTTTTGTAATAAAAATGTTTCTCATCAGTTGGGATAAAAGTAATATCAATATTCCGCGATAAAATCGATATTTTTGTAAAATACAATGTCTAATAATAATAAGAATATGATATTCTTATTTTATATAATAAACATGATTTTCCTTAGATTTGATCTATTTGAGCCTAAATAGCTAATCATTCTTCTATCGTTATAAACTAGATTGTAATAAGCTAAGTCGTAAATAATGTCTAGTTCAAGACTATTAAAAAAGTGCTGACCACAGGTACCTATTGTTTTTCTGAAAATATTTACCCACTTAGTTATAAGATACGCTAATATTTGGCAAAGAACTGAACAAAAGTCTTAATTTTTTGTTTCCTTAATTTCAGCCTATCGCAGTCCACTGCTGGACATAGGCCTCTTCCAAACTGCGCCAGAACACTCTGTCCTCCTCTGTATTTTTTGTTTAACTCGTGTAAAAAACAAATAGCTTTTTTTTTAGTGATGCTAATCCGCGAATAGTAAACTTGCTTTAAGTACACGACTCGCGATAAATTATCACCGCATGCATTGCGCAATAGTAAGGTATTATTGCCGTACAGAGTGGACTACCGAATGCGTATCGCTGAACATTGATTCTAACGGCCTACACATTATTTCCAAAATTATAGGAATAAATATTTTCATACACCTTACTCGTGCTTTACATAACTCATCGGTAGTTCATCCTTATTTAAGATTTTTTTTAAGAGCGCAATAGTCTAATAATGATGATGTGATAGCACGATTTAACGAACAACAATAAACAAAATGACGTCATGAACTGGGTAACTCAAACTTACGAAATTAAACTCTCGAAATAAGTTCCATTCGTCAAATTTCGAACACGACCCCATCCCACATAGAGTATTGCACAAAAAGGTCTCTACTGTCGCCGACGTTGTCGTCATTTGACGTTTTAAATGAGACAACTGGAGCGCGACATCTAAAGCCGTCGCGTCGTGTTGTAGCGTCATGAATCGTGACGGAAATGATACCGGCAACACATGAAAACTGAAACGTCGTAAGTTGTCACAGAACAAGGGCGTGGTGGAGACGCCCTTAACTTGATATTTTTTAGTTATTTCTTCTTGCATCTTGGTTTACATGAACTTAAATCTTGACTGTTTCTATAGGACTTTTTGATATTAAAATTTGTATATTACAATGATTATTTATCTTTTTTCAGGTACTGATGTCAAAACATCCACATCTAGTAAGAACAATATTCTTTATCTAAACACCTCTTAGCCCTTTTACTTTCAAACAAAAGTTAACAAAGTATAGTCCTAAGATTTTACAATTTAAGATAAATTATGTACAAAAACTGTCAAAGCGAATAATTTATTCTATTGACAGAAGTATTGAAAAATCAGTTGATATATAAATGAAAAAAATAAATGAAATATAAAAAAGACTATAGAATAATATTTTCTCAAGACATTCTCTTGTTTGTGGCACTGAGTGGGGTCGCGGAAGTCACTCGCGGGCTCATATAAAGTACAACGGAAATGAGATACCGGTGTCTCGATGTTTGGATCAACTCCACGCATATGATTAATTTATGTCCTATGGTTTTGTAATATACTGCTCCTGCTGTATTTATTTATAAACATCTGTCAGGAAATTTGAAGTATATTTAGAGTTGTTTTACATAACATATCATGTCTGTATACCTGAAAAGTGGCGCAACTTGCTGGTGTTTCATGGTCCCAAATAACAGAGGAAAGCTTATGAAGCAATTCAAATCCAATAACTAGGTATCATACCCAAGACTTCAGGTTCAGGAGTCGGACTGACGATAACTAGAGCATAAGGCAGTTAATTTACTATAATGTTTTAATAGCTGAAGTCACTCATCGATTTTTTTATACATTACTCATATAGGTACCTATTAAGTCCTAGTTTTAGTCCCTGTGTAGACAAACGTGCTCTTTTGTTTATCGCCTATTATTATTGTATTAAATAACAAAACCAGGACCGATGAAACAGAAGCTGATCAACGCAATGGTATGATGAAACGCTCGAACAAATTCCTCTCAGAATATTAAAATCCATTGCAAGAAATTGCTCATTCTTATCGAAACCGCTTGTACAGCTTCAATTCAATCTAGTCGGTTATAAAAAGCGTCTATTATGATAAAGCCATTTTGTTTATAAGTTCTCTATTACACAGGGCGTATTTATTTAGTCAATATAATGGATTTAATCATACAAAGGAGTAAACGGAGAACCTATCAAAAATGATTGAACAGAAAGTTCTTGTACATTGATTAAAACTTGAGCTTACCAAATGGGTAATCTTTTTATACAAACTTCAACTATGGCAAAAACCACACCGGTCCGTGCAATTTGTTTAAAAGAATAAGTATAAAAAATAATAAGAATAAGAAATTATTTATTTGCAACTAAAAAAAACACGGTAACGTAAAAAAACAACATAAAATTAATTGCGCCAACAAATGCAACTCTCAATCAGCGTTTATATATGTGTAACTGCCTCGTTGGTGTAGTGGTCGTACCTGCGACTATTAAGCAAGAGGTATTGGGCTCCCTTCCCAGGTGGAGCAAAGTGTTATTAGGTTTCGCTATGAAATTCTCAGTAGCAGTTCGGAGTTTTGGATTTGAGCCCGGTTGATGGCGAACATCAATACAACTAACACCATAACGTCGAAATCTGGATATACGAATGTCGTACACCTTTGCCTAACCCTTCAGAGACAGGCGTGATAGTATACCTATGTAATAATATATAGATGACAATCAGCCCTCATATAAACATAAAAGACGACATAAATTATTTCGATATTACACATTTTTTGTTAAATTACAAAACTCATATGGAATTTAGACAACGCGATACAATATCTTTGCAAGATACTATAGCTCAATATACATATGTATATGTATATGGATTCTAACACTTACGTGAAAAAACATATACGCGTCGACTTGAGAACCTCCTCCGTTTTTTGTTTTGTCGGGTGAAAATACGGTGAGGATTAAAATAAAACTAGTTTTTACGGATTTTATCGCGTTGTATCGGTATACTCGACAAACAGAGGTTCCCAGTGACATTCCATGGATGTTTTATACCATCTGAAAGATACCGCGATCGTCATTTCTAATATTCGCGTCAATGTAGGAAATAGTATGGCTACATAAGTGTCAGCCGACGGCGTATTTCCAAAATATTATTTTCGTTTTTATTTAATCTAGTCTTTTTAAATTGAAACGCGTTGTTTAGTTATTTAGGTAAAAATGATTAATCCATATTCAAAAGTTACGTCCCTTGTCTGCATAGTTCATATTAAATAGGCGTTCAATAATTTTCTAACGGATGCGTTCTGCTAACTCGTCGGTCGGCATTGTAGTGAAATAGTTTTACACTAATACTGGAAGTTAGGGCCATTAGTGCGGCCTCCTTGGGCGGGTCACGTAGTTTTGTTTCTATAGTTATTGTTACAAAAGCCTACATTTATATTATTTTAATAGCATTAATGTAGAGTTTAATTTTGACCTAACTTTAAAATTAGGTTTAGTCAGCATATTTTGTTCTTCAAAAATATGTATTGTCACGCATAAATTAGCTCTAGAATTATTAATTTAAGCCATTTATCACAACTACAATTAAGTATATTGCCTATTGATTAAAAATACTAAAATGTCAATCATAGTTATTAGTTTAGTTAGTTTAAAAACATTTTGTACGATCTGACCCAGGAATCAAACCGAAGATCTCACGGTAAACAACCACATCTTATCTTAAAGTTATAAATATCGAACTCGCTTTTACCGCACCAGGTACAGGTAATATAAATCTCTAATCATCCAATATGGCCGCCAACATAAATGTTCGCTTCGACCAACGTCACCATCATCAATAAGAAAAATAAAAGTTTGACGAGCCGTCAAAACAGTATGAATAAATAAGCGAAGGGCAGGCCAAACAGTGGGCCCACTCGTGCACAAACTTGGCTAAAATATTAAACCTTCGAGCCCCGAATCTCAACAACTTGCTTAATAACTTAAGATTTTTAAAATGTTTTTGGTGTCTTTGAAAATACTTTGAAAGTTCACGTATAGGTATCTCAGAAAGTGTATATAAACATACATACGTTGTCGATATAAACTTGCCACAAAAGAGAACTGTGTTCTGGAAATGATAGGACTAAAATTTTTGTTTAATTAACAACTTTAATAAATCAGAAGTGATATAAGACAGAATCTAAACAAATGTTATTCACTTAGCTTGGAACATTAGCATAGCATAACAATTCATGTTTTTTAAAAAAATAATATACATCTCTAATTTTCCCCTTAAACCATAATACGCTAGTACCTAAACATTATTTCAGAGCAAAATACTCCGAAGTACTAAAATGTAATGCTTTAAAATCAGTCTGAATACAATTGACCATAAATCAAACTATATACATAAAAATACAACTACCCAAGTATCCGCTGTCAAAGTGGCGTCACTATACGCTGCCAACTCAAATTCGAAGCCCAATGGGACTTCTCATCTTAAATCCTAAATTGATTTTCCATGTTCGCCAAAGCGTCGCCGCATGAAAAATGACCATACTTGGGAGGTGGAGCCGGATAAAAAAGTTGTTCCTTATACACTTTAATTATTCATCACGTTTGTCGGTGGGCTGTCGCGAACTTCTCTCGGCCTTGTCGCTGTATTAGTGACAAATTAAAGCCGAAAATCGAAGGAATTTTTCATGAAGTGTACGCCC
This sequence comes from Craniophora ligustri, assembly GCA_905163465.1. Taxonomy (NCBI): domain Eukaryota; kingdom Metazoa; phylum Arthropoda; class Insecta; order Lepidoptera; family Noctuidae; genus Craniophora; species Craniophora ligustri. Next base: position 9,011,337 of record LR990972.1, read on the forward strand.
TATATTTACGTGAATTTTTAGACCGAATGTTTTTTTAACGTAAGATTTCATTTTATTGTAACAAGCCATGCGTTTAGTTTGCAATATTTGCCCAACTTTCAGACCGATATCAGAATCAGTCTATAGACAAATATAAGTTGTATACAAATATTTGTGTGTACTTAAGATATTTTTGTGTTTTAAGCACGCATAACATACACACATCACACCTGAAGTCCTTGGGAGTCTGGGTAGAGGAGTAAGTATTGTACAATGTTCAAACGTACCTATATAATAGGGACCTAGTTTATTACCGCTGACCGAACATACTGCAAAAGGGAGTTTCTTATAAAAACTTTGCAACCTAGGAATCAAATCCAGGACTTCACGTTTGGCAGTCACACATGCTACTACTACACCAATAAGTATTTAAAATTGTCACCATAATGTTATTCTATCATACTTAGCTTTAAAACTTCAAAGTGGACAGTTAAAACACATTAATTCACAACAACAAGCAGTATGAAATACAATAAGAAAAATTTATTAACCAAAATTTTATTGAAAATTAAAGCAAATAACGAATGAAGTATAACGTGGGCGTTTTAAATAAAATAAAAAACAGCTTTGCGTCGGGCAGGGGATTTAGCGTGACACTGGGATGGCTTTATCATCATACCACGTATACACACTGTGATATTATCTTTCCATTCGGCTTTTATTTTTGCACGTGACGTTCCAGTGTCTGCATGTAAATAAAACCTTTAACCATCATAAAATATGAAACGTATCTTACTTAAGCATTATACGGCGAAAGTGGTTGTTAAGCATTCTATGTTAAATGTTTTTTCAATTCAGGTTTAGATATATTTATGACCCTGGGGTCCGAAGAACCGTTTAAAACTATTAAAAAAGCAATTTGATTTTAAGTATTTATTAATATTATTAGCCAAATAACACAGATTTAAATAAATTAGCGCATAAAATCCAATCTGGTTGAAAATCCAGTCTTAGGCTCCCTTTAATACGATATGGGAATCTATATTCTCTGCCAATCGGAAATATATTCATTCCTAAATGTATCCATTTATGTTTGTTGTATACCTGCTTAATTCAATTTCAAGCCAATATTCATGTTAATTCGGCCTACCTCAGTCGATTCGTGGTAATCACGTAATCACTCGCTCAAAGCTTTGTCAGTGTCTCGGCACAATATCCGGCTTGCTCGCAACTTACCGATACACAATAACTTCATACCGGCCCAATCTCCGCCCGGATATACCGACTTCACTTTCCGTAGCTCCACTTCGCAACGACTTAGATTATAATCTGAGCTCAGTGGTGGATTTCTTGTATATTTTAATAGTATGATAACTATGGTGTAGAAAAATAAGTGATAATTACAGTTTTAGTAAGTGTCAATTACAGTTTAATTAGTGTTTAAACTACAAATATTAATAAATCGTTAATAAGCGACTTTACTCAGTGGCATCTAGTTTCGAGATAAGCAACGAGGCTTGTTATTTGTAAAGATAGACAGTACAGTAGACATTTTCGACAAACTACAAAAGAATTGCAAATATGCAAGAGAGATATTTTTAAACATTGAATAAGAAAATAAAACGAAAGTAAATAATCTTCCTCCCTCACATTCTACAATAGTCCGCCAAAAATATAAATGTCATAAATATCTTTGAGGAAACACATTAAAAACTTCTTTCAAGAATTTCTTATTGATACAATTTACAATTTCAAAGATGATGCAATATTTTTATTTACGAACTGACTGATGTTGGTACTTTATATTCGCTAAATACCTGTGACGGGAGATCTGAAATAGAAAGATTAGAGTTTCCTACTACTTTTCGAAGCCAAGTAAGGAAACCTGATCTCGCAATGCAACAGTATAGTGTGGATGATGACGAAATGAAACGGGAGGACTTCATTAGAATTCCTTTTTTCCTATTGTCGATAGGTTTACGCTTTGCCGCCATTTCGTCTGATGTTAAACGACACTGCAATCTACAATGGAGCGCAGTGTGTCTACGCTTTTTTTACTAACTTGCCAGACTAAATTTAATTTGGTGTTTTCGAATCTTATATCAATTACGTATAGTACGCAAAAAAAAACGTCACACGTCGTGTGGAAACCTGCATATTTATTGGACAACATGTGGTGGACTGCACATAATCCCGCTTAACATGTGAGGAGACCTAAGCACAGCCATAAAGTGATGAAGTCGGTGTTATAGATTTTAACTTTACTCGACACTGCAGAGCGCCAATGAACTTTCATTATATGTGCTCGCAGTCGTGAATAGCAAACCGTTACTAGCAGCAGTTCACATAACAATGTGTTATGTGGTGTCGAAACGCTTCGCTCCTCATTAATACCGTCATACGAACAAAGGATCTTAGTTTAGCTTCGAGTTAAGCGCCAAAACTGTTGTACGCACACATTTGTATCGTTGTGTCTACAATTGTGTTCATATGTGTGTGAAGTTTGGGTACAATTTGCTCGTGGTCAGTGAGACGTGCCTGTTAATTTGCTAATTATGCTAAAGTAGAAGGCATAAGTTATCTTGTGGGGAATTTAAATTCAGATGTTTTACTGTATGTTAGACTTTTACCATTTATTTGTAATAGAAAAGAAGTTTTAACTCAAAGTAAAAAACATTTAAAGTTATATTTTATCTATTTATTATAAAGCATAGCAGCAAGTACATAATTAACCTTGGCTAATTGATTCGAATTAAAATACAAGTATAGAACTTTATAATGGGCGCGTTTCAAACCTGAGAATCGTGAAGCAGCAAACGATCCCGGAGCCGCCATTGTCATTGCCATCTAAAGATTACTTCAAATCCTACAGTGTCGTCTAATACTATCACAAAAGAAGAAAACGACTAACAAAATGTAAGTGAGCAGAAATCGACAACCCTGCAGCTTAATTTCAAAGGTAATGTGGCTATTAAGGCTTATAACTATCGCAGAACGCTCCGGGAGCAACCATAACGGTAAAGTGTAAATGTTTTCTTGGCAAACGGAACAATGGTGAAGTCATAATGGCGTCCTCTGCGGATACGTCAGGAATATTACGATGGCCCGACATTCAGCCTCACAATATTACCTAAATAACTATAATATCATACGTACATATCGTTAACATTGAAATAGTATGATTATCGCGTTTTTATACGGACACGGCAGTTTTATTCCATTGTTTATATATTCTATCGCTTGTGTTATGAGAAAGTTTGTGATAACCCTAGCAATATTGCCTAGCTTCGTAATATTGTATATTATATGACCATAACTATCGCACATATTGTGGAATTAATAACATGCTTTGACACTTTTAAAAGAAATAATTTTGAAACAGATAAACATTGTTACATTGTTTTTTTTTTCAAACAACCAGTACGTTATTGTAAAAGCATGAGATATTTTGTGAATTATACCCAAATTCCTGACATGTAAATTTTATAACAATTAAATCCAATCTCACTTTGACGTGGAATCGATGAACAACTAAAAATAATATTGTTTGACAAATATGAACTCTACGTACTGTATTTGGAGACTAAAACTATTTGCAACGATTTTTCAAACAGTTGTTTGTCAGTTTAGCAGCGTTTCTCGGCCTCCCGCGGACCAACTTTAATATTTTCATGTCAGTGGTGGCCCGTCACGATCCTTTGTCCCGCCTCAATTTACCGTCACTGCAAAGGACGTTGTCATGTTTACGCCTCAAGTTTCTTGGACTCCTTCCAGTCGCGTCACTCCCAGTAAAAATCCCCTGGAATCTAGCCACGGCGATAAAACACTGAAAAATATTACTTTACTAAAAAATTGTACCTAAGACATATAGGTATTTTTAAATAGCCAATATTTAATGTAAATGGGAGAGCTGTTGTATGTAACGTTTTGTATCACCCACTGACGTTTTTGTGAGACAAGTTAATGAACTTTCAGTACTACAATTTTCTTTCTACAATATTACACATTTTAAATATCAAAGAGGTATTTTGCACTAAATTAACACCCGGATATATGTTTTTTCGAAAACACGAGTTATGTTTTCCGTGTAGCCATCGAGTTGTGTAAAAATTCAAAAAGAAATTGTATCAAAAATATCTTGGAACTTGAAGGCATTTGTAGGGTTATAAATCGTGTTACATACAACTCACGAGTCATTTATATCTTTCTAAGCGTATGTGACAAGGATACAATGTTTCACTCAGTAACTACTTATATGGAGGGCAATAAAACTGACTGATAACTTGTCTCTTATTTATTTGGAGGAAATACAACTATACGTATCTCACATACTCTTTCAATATCAATTTATGATGTCCATTTATCTGAGCTTCCATCGTCTTGTATTAGTATCATAATATGTTCGTAATCAATCCGCGTCGATACTTTTGTCATTGTAAGGAGCAGCTTATTAACAACAGACCGAAGGCAAAAATTAATTCTGTGAAATATTTTTCGCCTGATTTAAAGTTATGACCGCCTAGGGCTAGGCTGACTACCCAAGTAACACAGTGAAGCCGTGTAATGGCTGATTTACAGCTTTAATGCATCGTTTTACCATTATTTTAACACACGTATCTTCCAAAAATTACCAAATATGATTATGTAAGTAAGTCTCAACTCAGTGGCGCACCTTAGACTCTGGTCTTATTAGCCTGTGGGTAAATCAGACCCTGGCAAATAGCAAATCAATAGCAGCAACTAGGGTAAGCCTAGTTGCTGCTATTGATTTGCTATTTGCCTTGATTTTCTTAAAGATACCAATTGACAGTATTTATTTTATTTATTTGAACGTTACGTTTACTGAAATTATTTTTATTCTTTACTTGGATAATCTACTTTACATACGAATCAAAACAAAAAACGCCATTATCACTGTTTCAGCTGAAGGACATCCGTAATTGAAGAAAGTGATCCACTAATTTCGAATTTCAAGCGTGAATCCCACTCAAATAACAATAAGACGGAATTGTGGCAAATGAAAAATTGAAACACAACCGATTATATACATAGTTTAAATCCCGGCAAATGTTCCCGTCCAAAGGTTAGGTGCTGTTATATTAATAAAATCCAAACACGACGTTAAAAATTCAAATTTTCTGAGGTTCCCCGTAGAGCAATTTTTGTTATCTTACGTCACGGCGTGCTTACAAAGTGCCCGCGTCAGGGCACACAATATATTCCTTCGGCCACAACGTATTTTATCTATCACAGTTCCTCCACATGCATTTAAATGACCTGCATTATTTGGGGACTTGCCTTATCATATTCTTTATAGTGCAAATAGTGGAGAGCAAATACTTGCAGAGTAGTTTTTTTTTGCTTTCGTAAAGAAAAAAGCTCTGCAGCGCATAAAACCTTTTTGAACTAAAAAGTTTCAGACATTTTTTTATTTATTGTCTCAAGAAGACTGTTTTGTACGATCTCTCGGCGTTTCGTAGTTAAATCAGTGCGGTTTATGGCGCTTTTAATCGAGCAATTTAATATAATAAATGTGGCCTATTAGTCGGTCAGGGTTGCCGTCAACCGCTAACTCAACTGTACGCTTTTTCCTGCAAGCACTCAGTTAAAACGTTTTATCGTGTAGTTAATTTGATCTGCAGTTTGCGACGCAAATTATTTTAAGCGATTATCACAATATTATTAAGCAAAGATTTTAATTTTTTAGTAAAATATTATAATTATAACGCTATGTCTACATCATATATTTATATTACAATACGTTGCCTTATTTTTTGTAATAGAAATCTAATCTAAATCCGAAATTTTGAATGTTTTACACCACAGTCACAGGTAGACACTGCTATTAGAGAAAAATTAGTTTTATTTCCATGTCTAATGATTAAGTAATATCAATAGTAATTCCATAAAAATAATGTAGATTTTAACTTCTAAAGTCTGTTCAAATTGTCAATCTATGAATTCTGCGTCTGTGATTCACCGTAGCAAAATGAATCACATTCATTTGGACTTGAGAGTACAGTTCACTAACGCGTCAAATATCTACAATTTATAAACATTGATACATAGTTACCGGTGTACATTTTATAATAAGTAAAGATGGCAGAGCAGTAAATCTGAAACGGCAATATACTGTTTTCCCGGCAGGTAGCTAGTAGCTATCCGTGACTTGTTTCCTTTTAATATTTCCCTCAGACACCTCATGCATTAAATATTAAAGCGAACGAGTAATGGGCGACATTTTAAATCTGCCTCGACTATGCTCGGTTTAATCGCACAATTTATAATGAAGAATGTGGTTCATTATAGCCGCACTTCCCCTTGGACGTTTTCTTAGTGATAGGCTAGTCATTTGTAGTATATTGGTATAACGTGAGAAATTAACCAAAAATAAAAAAAGCACTTAATATTTTTGTCTACACATTGTATATTAATTGGTTTAGTAACTGCTTCAGGAACTCTTGTATTCAGGTATTGTTGTTATTTCGGACATTTAATTGTTTTTCATTTGGTTCAAATCAAGGTTTATTTTTAAATTTTCTTTTGCTATTCCTTCATAAATGTTTCTTCACAGAGAACCTTAACAAGAACCGTCGCATCACAGTATATCGTAAGAGATTCTTATCTGATCAGATTTTCTAATAACATTTTATTAGTTCATCTGACATAATTTTGTAATCGTGAACACTTTTTATTAAATGTCGTACTGTCACACTAAATTGTAGCATCTCAAGTGAAATCTTCGAATGTTTTCGTTGGATATACGTGAATCGTTTGAGCATGATAATGGCGAATCCTGCACTTAGCGTGATGGACCGCATCTCCAGCCCCCAGCGTCTAATGATAAATGGCATTGTCAAACCCCCGAATGTGGGTCACGGAACCCAGCTCTAATGGCCCTGCAGCGATGTATTTTGAAACTAACGATCTAGTGTTGTTTATGGCGATAATCGAAGTTTGCGATAAATGATTCTCGTATAAAGGATTGAAGCCATAATCTGTATGAGCTACATAATAAACTAAGTAATACGTAGCTACTGCTATTTATATAATCATAGAGTATCTAGTTCAATTTACTTTTGAAATCGCTATTAGGGCGTTCAGCGCTTGATTGGCCTGCACTGAACTGTCTGGCCAATCAGAGCGTATAACGCGATAAACACGATTATTATATCCTCATGTGTACTCAATGTGTAATCGTATAGAAAGGGATTTACGTTCGAATTTAGAAACACTAGGCACTCAATTGTGTGTTTGATAACGCTAAGCATCCTAACACCAAATGATGTTGTGTGTAATATTAGCTATATGCCAATCAATTTAATACATCGATGCCTTGGGAATCAAAGCCTTTTGGAGCCTTGCGCATATTACTGTAATGTATATGAATATTTTACCTTCAAATTTTTTGTAACTAGCAAGTAATTTTGACGTGACGTTCTAAATTATTTTATTTTTTCCCCATGTGGTTTTGGCCACAAACCACAAAACCACATAGTTATATTATAAAATCAAACGTTCGCGTGTATAAAATCCCCATCGTTTATAGCAGTTTTAAGCGCTCGCGGTCAACCGAATTGCGATTTGCGAGCGAGTCGTGGATAACCTCAAAATTTATCTTATGTGTTCTATTGCAAAAGGAATCCTATTTGCATAGGGTTTACTTATTATATATTTTACTGCAGTTACAATATATGCATACCTAATAATCTATTTATTATGTAAGTATACAGACCGCCTTCTGCCCGTATTTACCACTTTAATGTTTGATTTTATGTTTTTGTTTATGATAAATAATGTTTATCTCTTAAAATGTATTGATCGAGACACTTTTATGGGTTTTTAGTACTAGACGGTGCCGACTAGACGGTACTTTATTATATATTGTTTGTGATGTGTATGTTTCGTTTGGAATCCTAGTAATTATAATAGAAAATACCGAAACGATCTCAGAAAATTGTGAACGTCACATATATTTTTTTTAGTTCTGTAATTACTGATAATTTAAAAACAATATTTATCGAACCGCGTCGGAAAGTGGGCAGCAAACATAGCCATTGAATGTTGCAACAACAGAATAAAATTGTCACCATAATAGTTAGTGGTTTTCGCATTTGTCTCAGGTTTCTATGTTATACCTACACCACTATACAATAACCATATCTCTACCGCTAATACTGTTGTATTAACATAATTCAAGTACTGACAATTACACACGAATAGATTTAGATATACGGCCGGCAAACTGCCAATACGCTCGTAATTGACAACGTGATTGATGCCTATACGTACGATGATTTGATCAATTGTGAGAGTTTTATAAACGGTTTTATCGAATAATTTGATGATGTATATGTGTTATGGTACATAGAGTAGGTGTTGGAGTTATGTTGCCTTTTTTTGCTTAAGCAACGTGTATGAATATATGGAAATCAACCTCCGTAACGTTTAAATAATATAGCTTTGTTTTTAACAGGATACGTTTGTATTAATAAATAAACCAAATATCAGTGTCACTCATAAGTGTCACACATTACAAACACACAGACATAAGAGTCATAGACGTGTGTGATGATTTACTAAAACTCTCCGTTTAAGGTTTTCAAGTAATTATTCATAGTGAATAAGTGACTATCCTACAACATAATGATTCATACAAAGCTGCCAAAAATAAATAAACTACATTATTTAGTATAGTGTATATTTAATATAGTATAGTCTATCATTTATTTAGTGTTGTGCACCATTAATAAATTTCTGTTTTCAACCATATACCCATATAGTTTCTTTGTGAGAGAAAATGACCAGGCAAAAACAGCTGATTGGGCAGAAACTGTGGCTAAAAGTTACTGATATACTGCTAGATAATACAGTCTCGGATGGCACATAGCTCAACCTAACGAGATTTTACGGCCCTTCCCTGGCCCGTAAATTTAGGCCCACTATATTCTTTTCCCAATAGAATTTCGCAAATTTATTCCTTAGCGCAGGGAATTCGACGCATTTATAACGGTTTGATGTGATAAACCCGTTCCGATAGTTATTTTATGCATAATGTTTGGACTCTGTTTTGTTTTCCTTAGTAAAGTCGAAAAATAGTGACGATGCAGTTTGTAAAGCAAACAACTCGTGATTTTTATAAATATGGCTTTTTTGTCGAGCAAAGTTCTATTTGAGTCCTATACAATTCTCAATGGCATTAGTTGGCTTAGTTTTGTTTCATTTTTTATGTGTCTTCCTAGTTATAAAAGACCTCAAAACATAAGTATCAACAGAGTCTACTCATATGAGTACACTTTTGCCCAACCTTTGGGTATACAAGCATATGTATGGCATGTAATCCAAAGATTGATCGTGGCACGCATAGCTTAATCCTACAAGTACTTGCTTCAAACCATATGACGATGTATGTTTACATATTATCATGTAACGCATTAGTACATTAGTAGACTCACTTCATTTCTCATGTACATATCGTACTGGCAACCTCGTTAACATCGTTATTTACCGACCTGTTTACTTTACATACACGCACGTGTACGGATAAGTAAGATTTACTACACCTAGAGAATATAAGCCTTTTTAGGTACAGGCTTTTTTGTGTATCTGAAGATTTGTTTTGTTTAGGCGAGTGCTGCCAAATGGCTTTAACTTTTTTTAATGTCTAACGCCCCCAGGATTTTCTAGTGTATTTACATTAATGCTTCTTTGTTTTAGTAGTCACATCTGTATTCCTGAAATTCGGCATTAGTATATACATATTAATTAGTATAAGTTAGTATATACCCTACAACATGTGGGTCATGTTGTAGGGTGCTATTACCAATAATCGGGCACAAATCCTAATAACATTACTTTTTTGGGAGCCAGTACTCACGCTTAGAAGGTACGCTTTCAAAATGTAACACTATGGCAGCTGACGAACATATAGACATTAAAATTTAAATTCCATCATCTGTTTTAATTTGTTGATGTCTTGTGTTAACATTCGAGATAATCTTGTAATCAATTAATTCGGAGAGGGCTCAGAAATCTCTTCTTAATAATAGGGTTATTTTTCAGTCAACCCAAATTATGTTGAGATCGAGACAGATGAATTAACGTGTCTGGGACTCACTATAAATTCAGCCCGCCGGTCAACAATTGATCAGCTACAAGCCAGAGGGGCTCTTATCTTTTTTATCGATCTACGAGCATACATAACCAAATTAAAATTCCATCTCCACATGTATAGATAACTGGGACAATGTGAGGCATAAATCGACCATTATCACCGGAGGACGTCGTCCGGGCCGTTAGATTCAATTCTGTTGAGATTTACTGACGGCCTTCCGACGCCTCACCTACATTGTCTTGTTGCTAATTGAATCGCCATGCATACGAGGTTATGCATGCCAGGCCAGCTCTAGTGTCAAAGATAACAGTTACAATCTCATGGTATTCTATGGCCTGATTGATATTTCGGATTACATGGTATGCTATTTCAAAGTAATCAGTGTCTAATTTTTAGCTGACGGATCGATTTCTGCGCAGAGACTAATATTTATCTATGTGAGATTCATTTGTTATTTCGTCAACAACACAATAAAAGCTTATGTGGAGTCAAAAACCTTGAAGAACCCGTTTTCCACTTATTGAAAACCGTAGGTACCTACCTTCGTTTTTCCACAACAAAAATGTAGACAGAATATACGAGGGTGGGCCCTCCCTCGTACAATTCAAATAAACGACATTTTAATGACAATTTTATACGTAGTATATACTAATTAGATATCATTAAAATTATCCCAACAGTCTTCCAATCCAACTTCAGACCATCCATTTTACAACGAATTTTACATCGACATTAGATCAAAATTGCGTTAAAATGTAGTATATTAAACTCGTAGTCACCGTACACGAGTGTTTTGCTTCTACATGTGGAAAATTACGGGAAATTTTAATCATCTACAAATAAGCAATTGTGACCTTAATGGTGGTTACTTAATTTATTAATATTTAATAGGTAAGCTTCATCTTTAAATGTAGTGAGAATTAACATACCTACAATGAATTAGCTCAATGAATTAGATAGATTAAATAAACAAGATGCCTTATGTCAGTATATCATAAACAAAAAATCTCAACGACATTTATTCTTTTTATCACGAAGAATTCAACCAAAATGATTATGTTGGAGAGACGCTATCGTGACCACTCGACAGTGAGGTGGATCTCGAATCACGAACGCCATGCGCCTGGAATGCGGTCCCGAGAAAAACACGATATTACCGAATACGTGAATCATCTGAACAATGTTTGCGACAGTTATGGCGGCGTTCTCCTGAGTTATTGTGTTCCAGACTTAAATTTACTGTGATTTAATGTCTACCGGTCGTTATTTTTCTTGCCGTTTTCCTTGTGGCTTGCGAGGGATTTCAGAATAGAATACCCGTAATATGGTCGATAGACCCAGTTGCCTCGATTGTTACTGTTTTATTGCAATTGAAAACTATACCTATTGACCGAAATGCCAGTGTTTTTATTATGGTAACAGGATTGTCTTTAGCATTGCATGTACTTATTACTCTTTACTTTTCTACATAATATATACCGTTATGCATTTTTATGTCACTATATTAATTGAATCACACAAGAATGAATAATAAAATGAAAACATTCGTTAAACAATATCAAAATTAAGGCATGGATAAAAAAACTAATATTTGATAACATTTCTATCACTGTGATCAAATGCCTTTTGCTCATAATCTTGAACCAAATTTGAGATTTCCAATCGAATTCTCGAACAAAGCGTTATATTAAAATCACTTTTTACAGTTTGATGTTAGACATTTATTCTGCAAAATGAAGCATCAAATCCACAAAAATTAGACAACTGAACAATTTAGCTCGAATTTCCGCTCGTACGGACGATTTAACCCAATAAATTTAGACCATTACCCTTGTCCGAGCGGCCCGCAATAAAGTGCTTAAAAGCGCCCGTGTCGCTTTGAAAACTCGTTACGATTTTTTTTAAAGCGAAGACAGAAATAAAATTAATTTTGTATAATTGGGGAAATTATAAAACGTTTGGGCGACATTCCGTCCGTTTTGTTCCCGTCCCTCGTGTTTGTATGTGCGAATTATCGTTTGTATGTTCTAGTGATGGTGTTAATGTGTTTTCCGAATTGATGTACCGCTGAGAGTAGCGGAATAATGAAAATATCGAGATGTCGTAATAAATCATAAACTTTACATGTTTAGCACTAACAGGAAACAATATACCTCATAAAAAATAAAGTAGTGTAGTAAAGTATACCTCATACTTTATTTTATGAAGTATCTAAAGACGCACCTTTAACATATACTTATTTCCAATGACTTATATAGATATTTCTCGCTTCAAGAGTCTCACTTACCTACAACCAAAAGTTTAATTATAACTTCAAGTTTCGAAGATCTTAGAGCACTTGAAATAAATACCACTGAAACTTAATCAGACGTCGATTCGCACCAAACTTACACAGAATACGCTAGTTAGTTAAAGCTGCCATCAGAACAAAAATACAAGAGTTGTAATTGAAGAAAAAGGAAACTCTAAAAACATTTTACTTCTTCTTAAAAGTTTTATGTAGGTATATAGGTAGTAGGTATATTCTTGGTCATTTGAAACTGTTTAACTATTGCATTGGGTACTTCGGTACCTACTTGTAATGTTTGTTCAATAAAGCGTTTAGCTCTTTATTCGAAATGTATTCTAAAAAAATATCTGTATAAAAGAAGATCCTCAGCAGAATTAAAAAAATAGACATCGTAAGAAAACCCGTACCCATAGGAAATTTCTTTCGACGATATGTGGAGTATGTCAACATGAATTATTACAACACAGCGGACGTCACGCATCCTTACTACAACATTAATAAAGAAAAACTACATATCACTAATTAATTAAATGAGACGATACCAAATTAATACTTAGTAACGACATAATCTCCACCACGGCACAAACAATAACAAACATACATTAAATATTAAATCACCATCTGCAGTTGTCAATTATCGGCAAGTCGGGCCGGTTTCAACGGCTTACAGTAATACAAAATCTATATCGTAAGCCTCCAATTAATCGGTACTTCGGTGCGCTCTGCAAAGCCAATTCGACGAGGTTCGCGGTGCTTACCAAAAGCTCTTGTGATAATGGAAGCCGTGTCATTCATAATTCAGCCAGTATATAGGGATTTAATGCTTGCGCTGTGTGCAGGGAGCTGTGATAGCCTAGTGGTTTCGTTACCAGAGGTGTAGGAGACAAATGTCGCGGGTTCGATCGCAAGGCATGCACCACATGAGCATGGCATTTTTTATTTCTTTTTTTTAAACGTTGCCCCACACTAGGATTTTCTCCTGTGTCGTGGGTGCGCTTACAAACACATTTTTTTACATACACAAACGCCCAGACCCGGAACAACTACCTGTAGAACGTACAAATATTTGCTCCGTGCGGGGATCGAACCCGCAACCCGTGACGCATAAGCCGCATCAACCTCTGCGCCAATCAGGTCGTCATGAAGGCAACAAGGCATGAAGTTTTTATCACATGCTCAAAAGTGAATAAAAATATTGTAAGGGAAACCTGCATGTCTGATATTTCTTTTCTATGGTGGTGTGGTTCTGCTATTGTGAACTAAAACATTTTAAATGCTAGATGGTGTTGTTTTCATGAAGGCTTTAAAGGGTAGTTTAATTTGATTAAACTCTTCATTCTGAATCCATCTTAATGTTTTTTAGGAATTGTTGTGTTATCGAATTTTAATAAAAATTATATCACAATAAACCATTTATTTTATATTTTCAAATAGGTCATATTTAAAATTTGACACGCATTAATTAACTAAGATAACTTTCATTTATCGCTTTCATGTAGGTTACATTATTATGTAAATAAGTATGCTTAAGCATACTCACCTACTTAAACTTGTATGATAGGTATCCATTTCAAGCACTTAATGCTTTTGAAATAGAAATACCAGTATATTTCTATTTCAAAAGCATACTGTAAAACGTAAACTGTTACAACCCTACTACAATAAACAATTTTTTTACACGCTGAGTCAAGATTTTTTACAATTGAACTAGTACTAATCCAGGCCAACAGTTCTGAATTCCTGTTAATATTAATGAGAGTTATTCACTGGAGCGTTCAAAATCTAGACAGACAAAACAACGACCTAGATATTTAATACAATGTTGAGTCTGCGTCAATTAATATACCATTGTAAATCACGTACTGTGAGTTTGAAAAACGAACCCGGCTTAACAATATAACAATGAAAGTCTGCGAACAATACTTTATACACCCCTATATCATTTATTTTGGTAAAAATATTAATGGCTAACTAAAAGACCTTTCAACCAATCAAATCTGCTTATTAATTAATATATACAATTATTACAATTGGGAATGATGAGACTTAGAGAAAGCTCTGTAAGACTAGGAAAAATAAATCAATGCAAATGGCACAGAATACAATTATGTTACCTCCTTGCCTTTAAACAGTAGGTATAGTCAGTTGAAAACGTAACGATTAAATATGTAAGATGTATAAATTGTATGTATGTACATATACAATAAAAATGATTTTTTTTTGCATTTAGGTTTGAGATATCTTTATTTCCCATTAGAATTATAATTCACTTCATCATCATCATCATCATCATTTCAACCGTTGGACGTCCACTGCTGGACATAGGTCTCCCCCACGGATCGCCACGACTACCGGTCATATGCCGCCCGCATCCAGTGAATTACAATTCACTTATTTGAGAAATATTTAACTTAACTTACAAACATTGACAGCGTAGAATAACAAAAATTACAAATATAAAATAAATATTCAAAAAGTGTAGGGTAATCGCAAAATACTTTTATAGTTAAAACGTAAACATACACGGAGTACTAACAACTGGAATTAAATTATAAATCTCAAGTAGTTACCTATTTTTTTCGTTTGATAACCTAACTCTAACTAATATTTTCACAAGAGACACGCGGACAAAATACTCAACCAGTAAATAGTCTGTAACTAAAAAGTAACACTTTACAATTGTTACTTTAACGAGATATCTTTATAAAAAGCGACTTTTTTAATTGAGCTCGTCACACAGGAATTGGCGCGTCAAACGCATGAGCCCGAAGGGACGAATCGTCACGGAACCCAAACGTAACAATTTTGCATGCGAATTTTACAGGGCATAAAAATATCTGCCCATATTTCATATTCGGGCGGGAATTCCGACGATTTTTTCTCGCATCACTTATCTAGTTTATGCCTTGTACTCATAAATGTCAAGGTTTTACGCCCGGATCGGTGGATAGTGAGGATTCTGCAGAGATGAGAAGCTGCGGGAGACGCCAAAATATCTGGCCGAAACACCAACAGTTAATTGAAGAGATTATTATTTTACTATAGATTATAGTATGTTTAAATATTAACGACTCTTTATGGCAATACACATTGGTACATACAGATGTACGCGTGTTCAATAAATAAATCAAAATAAATCCCGAGCTAGACATTCAAAGACATTAGTATTTAGGTCCATCAAAAAAGTGGGTAGTACTCGCAATCGGCGCAAATAAGTAGGAACGTAGATAAAACAAAAGAAATTGGGTTATATCGCATTGTGCTTTTAAGTAGTTAGTAGTATTTAAATATAAACTATAATATCTAATGAACCAATACTTCACGTCCGTAAGTACACCCTTACCATATCATCACTTCATTTTATCATGTAAGTACTGTATTAAAGTGTATATAATAAGTACATATTCACGAAAATGAATGTAATTTCGGCAAGTATTCTGAGCGCAAAACACAATAACGCAAGATATTAATTAACCTTTAGTCTAATAAGAAGAAGCTCCACAAACGTCCTGTCATTACGCAGAAAAACAGGTCAGGTAGGGTGAGCACACGCATTGCCGGCCAAGCCATTTACTCACAATACACATGGTTAATCACTCACGCGATTTCTCGTAATATCATGCCTTAACACGGAACGGGAACAAATGAACCGAGTCGTCGGC
This sequence comes from Craniophora ligustri, assembly GCA_905163465.1. NCBI lineage: Eukaryota > Metazoa > Arthropoda > Insecta > Lepidoptera > Noctuidae > Craniophora > Craniophora ligustri. The sequence goes on from LR990972.1 coordinate 9,027,382, forward strand.
AATCATCACACGAATGCGTAAATGTTTAGCGAGATTAGTGATTGCTCTTGACCTAAATCGAGCTATAATGGATATATTATTTAGGTTTACTCTCTGAATATATTTTAGAGGAAGTTTGGTAGCAAGCGCCGGCGCCAACCAGTTCGTAAAACGACATGTAAAAGAGTTACAGACTTATTTTTAAAATAAACAACTTTATTTCGTTTCGTTCGATGAAATACCAGACATCTCAATTTTGACTAACAACGAAATATCTGATCCTCCGAAATCTCTGGAATTTTGTTAACGCTGTCTGAATATTGTATTGGATTTCGAAAGTGAATTAACAATTTTATTATTCAGTGGGTCCATTATAGTTCGCAAATTTTGAGTATTATTAATGTAGAAACAAATTATATTCGTGCTAATTATTGATAAGCCAATTATTATTGACTTGATTAACCAATTTGGAATTCTGCTAAGTTGAGTATAGCCGGAGTAGGTATGAGAGTGCAGATTACAGAAACTATAAGGGATTAATCACAGGGATTATACTGTAAGTTATGGAACTAGTGTGCGATAGATAATGCCAAAAGCTTGAAGATGGTTTATATATAACTTCAGTAGAGGCTGTGTAAATATAGCTCATAATTACTTACTCACTAAAATCATCAATTACTATTTCTATCATAATTACTTCTACAAAAGTAAAAGTACTGTTGAAAGTCATGACAGCTCGTATAACATCAAATGAAACGTATTTTCGTACCCAGATCCATATAATAATACGGTGTCTGTCAAATTGCTCACCCGGACTATTGTGTGTTTATTTACCGGCCAACGGGGTATAATTGTGCCGTAATCAGCTGACTGACTCGCCCACGGGACCGGGTTGTGGTGCCCGGAAATAGCGCTCTCATAGACACCAACTAGTGCTTTCACCCGGATTGTACCGCTTAGAATTAAATTGCTTTATTTTAATGCTTCTGTCAGATTCACTAGTAGCCTGATATTTTTGATTACATACTTGACTCAACCTTTTGTTTATATTCCAAAGGTTACCAAGTAACAGTTGATGAGTTTTGATTTGTTATAATTATTGGTCATATAATTATTAGTATTGGTCTTCGAAGTCGTAAAGCTTTTCAAACTTTTTTTGAAATATAAATAATCAATTCACAGCTTAGCATGGAGGACTATTATATAGCCTAACCACGTCTTGATGTAAGAGGTGACCTATGTCTATCTATGGAACTATACATTGATTACTGAGTTTAATATTTGACAAAATATGGACGTTTAGTTAAATTATTTAAATAGGTACGTTAATCATACGTTAAATATAACTCAAATGTACTCATTAAAAACAATTATATAACTATGGTACCAATCAATCGCGTCATCATTCCCTCGACATCATTACCGTCAGTAAACAGGTCGTAATGCGCGGCTCATTGCCAGCCGCGATGGGATTTCTAATTGGCCACAACATTATGTCGTCTTAGCGTTACACTATTTACACAACGCCGAAGTTGCTGTTACGATAATTTCTGAGTTAAACTTCTTGGAGGCAGTAGAAATATAGCTTGAATCGTAAATATTATATAGATGAAGTTTTTGAAAACACTTTAAAAATTTAGATGCAATTTTTTTTTAATATTTGTAGTTTGCCAATTTTTTTTTGTTTTTGTAACACAACATAATATGCACCTAAAAACTGCAAACTGCGCATTTATTGAAAGTATATTATTTCCACAATAAGTAATCGAAGTTGTATTTTTATTACAATTTCAATCTCAAATAACAATAACACCTCTTCACTAATTATTTTAAAACTGAATAAAAAAAATATGGTATTGAAAATTACTAATCCTGCTTTACCCGACCAGTGCTAATAGGGTGCTAATAGGACCATCAAATTACTGAATGATAATTTTAACACGTAAATAATTTTCAGAGCACGTTAATACGATATTGCATCACATAACATATTTACGGTGTCGCGTCGTTACCGTGTTACGTGAGACAAACGTGAAGTAATCAGCGTCTACCTGCCGCCGGCGGACCTACAGCGTCTCATAATTATCTTAGGAACAATTCATCTTGAATTAACGGCGTTTTCTGACAATTTTCGCAACGTTTCTACCCATTTTATGACATAATGGCTAAACCCTGCCACGCATTTGCTATGGCGCACTGTGTTTGCATTGAGACTCAAAAGGTGCGACTTGTATATTGTGTCAAACTTCGAGGTGAATGGGAGCAGAACTCTTGGAGTTTTGTAGTCAAACCATTTGATGCATTTTTATGTATATAAATGGTAGCTAGTTGCCTGTCTGGATAGTTCTCATCATCATCAACCCATTAACGTCCCACTGCTGGGCATGGGTCTCCTCTCATTTGAGAGGGATTAGGCTATAGTCCACCACGCTAGCCTACTGCGGGTTGGCAGACTTCACATGCCATCAAGACAAATCTCTCAAGCATGCAGGTTTCCGCACGATGTTTTTCTTCACCGTCTGAGATTGTGATAAATACGCACATAACTTCCAAAAAGTCAGTGGTGCGTGCCTTGGGTTCGAACTCGAGACCTTTGACGTCTCAGTCCACTGGTCACACCGCTAGACTACCACAGCTCTCTCTGAATAGTTCTAGACTATGATAAAAAAGCTATATTACGAGACAATCTATTCATTCATACAAAGATTTTACAGTTCCAAAAATAACATCTGTATAGATAACAGAAGATGAAATTTGCGATCAAAGTCACAGAAGCCAATAAGCAGTTAACTGAACCTCTAAACATCAAAACTTGAGATCGTAAAGTGAGAATATAATAAGTATTTAAATACTTGGAAACTACCCTGAACTAGCAACCCGAGGGCTTTCCTATGCGGCCCCCGGGCTTAAAGAAGGTCCGCAGCACAAAGTATTTAATACGAGTTTAACTTAAGTTATATACCCAGTTAAGCGCGAGGGAACGCTTTATCCTGCAGGGGACATCGCAAGCTAACGGTGTAGCATTAATATAAACCTTATCTATTTCAACGGAATCTATTATCAAACACATACCGTGTTTGATAATAGATTCCGTTGAAATATTGCTAGAAATTACTTTTCATGTTTTTTCCCGGTATATTGATCTCGGAACCATGGTCATGGGCGGACTGGTGAGTGGATGCTGTAAAGGTTCCTCGGGATGCAAAAAATATGAATAGTATCTTAATTAGTAATCTTTTGATCTACCTTTTGGAACCATGCAACTAAATTCAACTAAATTCGACAATTCAAAAGCACCTGCAATATTGGTCTATTTGAAATATACGTACGTCAACTATGATTTTCTCACAATCCATCTGGAATATAATTTTAAATAATAATTTTGATTTAAAAAAAAATATATAAAATTTCAAAAAACAAAGGTCCCTCTTTACTGCGAATCGGGAGGTCAAACTTATATTATTCATTATAATTAAAATTCACTAGGCATATGTGTCCACCAACCGCAGTTAAACTTTACACTAACTATTTTATCTATCAGTAATTTAAACTATCCTTGGCAACATTACAATAAGATCTCCACAAATATATCTATATAAAAAACAAAGATTTTTTCTCTTACTAAATAAAATTTGGTTGACTACCCCTGTAAAACAATACCGTTAATATGAAACAAGAACTCAATTTATAGACAACGGTGGTGTTACGTTGCGTTATTCCATTACCCCGTGCCCTCCCGTTTAATCGCATTATAATCACGGCTGTCGTTGTTTGCCGGCAATGAACAATGCGCACCGATAATTACTCGCCAGCTACTATTTATTCTGGTCCGCCACATAATAGGGGCGAGGTTAGTAGTTGAAGTTGGAACAAAACGTTGGGTGCTTGTATTGTTGTAGGCTTTCGTAATTGAAGTGGTTTAAGTGTGAACTTGAAGTAGGCACTGGTATAGACAAGATGTATAGGGTATCTACGCTGTTTCTATTTTTTATGTTAGCTGATTTTTTTTATATATATGAATGGAATGTATTCCTACGTATTAATTCTAATTGTTGTCATAGCACAAACTGTGAAAATGTATCCAAAGAAATAGATTATAATATCATCAATAGTTGCGTACTAATATTCAAATTATTATTCACCCACAACCTGTTTGTACCCTGTTTGAAGTAGTTATAGTTTATAACTTGGTATATATAAAGACAATAAATACTACGAAAATACCAATTCAAAAGTTAATCTACAATTCTGTGAGATCTTGGTGTGTGAAATCTTAATGATGTTCTACCCAATACGAAAACTAGTTGTATACAATTTAAGTTTCAAACTACTCTTCACTGCCTTCACACATAGTATAATACAATAACTATTACAACTCGGATACATACATACATATATCTATGTATAGGCTTCACAGTCATAATTATGTGTTTTGGATTATGATGGATATGCCTTTGATGTATTCGAACAACGTGCGAAATTACAGGGGCCTTGTTACCGTGTAATACTCGTACATCATAATATACGGCAAATGGTTTCACCGTTACACGCATGATGCCTGTCAAATGCATATCAACGGTTTTAGAGAGTAATTCCATTATGTTGTCAGGTCTTGTAACTCTGTATAATATTAGGTCTTTACCTATGAAATTGCCGTTTTGTATGAAAAAATTTAAACGATTTTTTTTTCATGTATTTTTTATTTGTATTAATCGAAGTAATCACCCATGCAATCAATGCATCTTTGCCAACGCAGTGGCAGTTTATTGATGCCCTTCTTAAGGAAATTAGCTGGACGGGAGGCAACAAATTCTTCAAAGGCATTTTGTACTGCCTCTCGGGTAAAGAATTTTTTTCCCGCCAAGAAGTTATCCAAATTCTGGAAAAAGTAGTAGTCTGTAGGCACAAGGTCTGGTGAGTAGGGCGGATGACGGAGAACTTCCAACCCCAGTTCTTGCAACTTGGAGACCGTCTGCTGTGCAGTATGAGGTCGCGCGTTATCGTGCAGGAGCAGCGGAGACGAGCGATTGACCAATGCTGGTTGGAGATGTGCCAGCTTCTCCATCATTGTGTTCAGTTCTTCACAGTACACATCTGCAGTAATGCTCACCCCGTTTGGTAAGAAGCTGTGATGAATCACACCGGCGCTAGACCACCAAACAGTGACCATTACTTTTCTAGGGGTAAGCTTTCGTTTAGGGCATTGTTTAGGTGCTGAACCAGGATCCAACCAACTTGCTGAGCGCTTGCGGTTATCAAACAGAATCCATTTTTCATCGCAGGTAACAATGCGGTTCAAAATCCCTACATTTGTGTGTCTGTTGAGCAGTGCAAGGCACGTTTCGACGCGTACTTCGCGCTGGCGATCATTGAGTTCGTGGGGCACCCATTTGTCAAGCTTTTTTACCTTGCCAATTTGACGCAAATGCACCAATATTGTTTTGACGCTAACGTCGAAAGCTGCTGCTAATTCAGCCGTCGATTGTGTATCATCAGCTTCCACAATCGCCTTTAATTCGTCATTGTCGACCAAAGTCTTCGGACGACCGCGTGGTTCATTTTTCAGGTCGAAATTCCCAGAACGGAAGCGAGCAAACCAATAACAGGTGGTGCGTTGGTTTGTAGTGTTAGCTCCGTAAACGTCGTTGATGTTGCGTGCCGCTTGTGCCGCGTTGTTGCCACGACGGTACTCATATTCCATAATTACTCGAATTTTTAACGTATCCATGATGACGAAGAAGATTGAAATGCGATGAAAATGTAACACTAATCAATAAACAAATGACTACTTTTGGAAAAAGAATCCCATGTTTTTAAAATAAAATTAATTTGAAATTAGAATTCTTAGCCAAACAAAAATTATTTTGATTTGAAATGGCCAGTACTGCAGAACGGCAATTTCATAGGTAAAGACCTATTATATATATACAGAATTATTGTAACCAACTTGATTGTTATAGATTTAGCAATAAAAAACGATAACTCATATATTTTTTTAAATTACGAAATTCTACCGATTTCTTTTCCAAAATAATTGTGCTTACAAATACTACGATCATAACATATTTATTTACATAGGTAATTATTATACACCTTTCTTAAATATCTACCAGTTTCTATGTTCCTTCTGATTTATTTTCCTAATGCCAGTCACAATTCATCAAAAATATGTAGTTCTTGAATAAGCATGTCATGAAATATTTTTCAGGTACCAACAACGCGCCTGCCGCTGCCGACGTTCTCGCCGCGCGCCGTGTTCATGTACAGCGCGTCGGTGGGCGGCGAGGGCGCAGTGGCGCTACAGTTGCGCGAGGCAGCGCCGGGCGAGCTCGACGCGGCACGACTGCACGATGACCGCTTGGCGATAGCGTGCAACGAACACGAGCTGCTCGCTGACTTGTTGCATACGGGCACCGATATAGGTAAGTTATACATTCCTGGATATTGATCTCACATGTTTGCGTACAGAACGTCAGTAAATGGCGAGGGGTTTGATGGCGCTACTACTTGTTACACGATCACTGCCGATGTGCTCGTTGCAGTTCGAGAACAAGGACACACCTAACAATAGCTTGGCATATAGGTATGAAGATATAGTATACATCTACATATGCCACGTCATCACTATAAGAATAAATCACTTCTATAAAAATATACTGTCGTAAAATCTTTCTTATATTTTTAGCCGACCGTATTCATCGTAAATTTTATAACTTACATATATTTTGTAATAACAAATTTTTCTAAAACTTTCTTTAAAATTATCAAAACTTACAAGAATTCCTTTCGTGCTCAGCAGCAGATTCACATTCAGATGTGTAAACATATTTCTCTGCATTTGGTTTCGCATAAAAATTTAAATGACAGTCAACAAAATTGGCATTCAGACTCCGCTACAACGTTCCAGATATTTTATTTTACGAGAAGAATCATAAGCGGTATTCCGCAACTCGGAACCCGGAATGCTCCGTCGGTTATTTTGAATTTCAAATATCGAGTTTTGCATTCGAAACTGGCTAGAATCAGCGCACTTGGACATCGCTCCGTCATTTGTTATCGACTCATTTAAATCTTGCAAGTGCTATACATCACTAGCTTATGTAGATTTTACAATTTTCGTACTGTAGGGATGTAAGATAAATGAAAATTTAGATGAAACTCGCTGCTCGTGTGCATAAACTGTTGAGAATAGGTACATTACTGAAGTTTTCATTTCATTACTAGACGGTTGCCTTTAAGTCCAAGTCTCTATTGAGCAAAATGCATATTTGAAATTACGACAATGGTTTTAGAACAAGTCAAGGTAATTTATATAATCTTAATTTTGTCTAGAATTATACTTTTTAACTTTGATGATAATGTTATGGGCTAGAAGATTTTTGTAGATAACATACTCATTTTATTTTGAAGTTGTGAAAATCAAATTCCTACTTACTTATTAATTTTACGCATTTCAATCATTTGTGAATAGGTACTTATGTTACAAGTGTTTCGAAGTGGCTTACAAAATAGTGATAATGAAAGCACAATATTACAATACGCCACCAAATATTTATCCAATGCCATTCGTATTTTTGTTCAAGATCAAAGCTAACGTAATTTACTAGCATTCCAAATTCAAATTATCTAGTTCGCCCCCATTAGGCCCCGAGGGAGGCCGCCATTGCAGGACAGCAACTTGTCAAAATTCACTCGACAATGTCTCGATTTTGCTTAAAAATGCAAACTCATGCAAACGAAGCCTGAAGGCTCCTAATTCAATTAGATCTCCTTAAGCGAACGTTGAAAATTTCTCTTCTATTATTGAGCCTGTAAATTGTTAAGACCTTACCGTTGTGCATTTCTATTAAGGAGTTTTTATTTAATTATATTTAAGTAGAGTAGACATATTAAGATTTTTGGTTTGAAGAAAAAAAAAGATGTATTTTCTCTGAATAAGAGGATTTTTTTATTTGTAAATTGCATTCGTACGGTAAAATTCATATTTATATCAAATAAAAATAGTTATTGAAAATAGACTATCTAATTACATATATTTTTGTTAATCCTTGCAGTATGTTAAAGTCTTATTTAAGGTTCGATCCTGAGGTTTATGATATCGAAATGCGAGATATGAAAATTAACCCTTAGATATTTTGTTACCAGCTAAAAGTAACAGTGAACTAATAAAGGTAACAACACTAGCAAGTTTCATAACAACGTGTTCCATCACCACAAACCCTTGTAGGTAAATATTCGGGAATTCCATTAGCCAATCCCTTAGAGAGTATTTAATTAACATATATGGTAAACAAGTTTATTACCCTTTGTGCTTTGTACCAACTTTTCAACATTCTATAACTTCTGCCGTGTTTAAATAATACTTTAAAACAGGAAGCCTCGCAGGGATATTTTCAAATTGTTACACTTTTAATTACGAAGAGTGGAGGTTATAAGTTCTTGAGATTCCATGTCGAGATTTTCGTGTTTCGACATCACTCGAGGAAAGTTCTAATATATATTATTTAATTCTCAGAATTTCTAGGGTCTCTTCTTAATTTAATGAAATACAATTTCAGTTAATGCCAACCTTTCTTAATCCATCAATGAATAACGTCATAATTATAAGTCTGATGTCCATATGGTTGTGGTAGGTACGCATGAAAACCACACAGTCTTCATGGATTCACTCCGTTCAGTGAAAGCAGGCGCAGAAGCCGACCGCTCAATCACTGTGCGAAAAGAGAATAAAAAAAATATTAAGCATACATCTCAATGAGATGTCGCAATGTAATTTTTCTTACGACCCATTATATTTACAATATTATAATCGAAACAATAAATTTCCTACTATTGACATAAAATATAAACAAATAACAAAACAAACGACGACCACAAACAACAATCAACTTATGATCATTGCTCTATAAAACAGTCACGCATAAAAAAAATAAACAAAAACATTTGATCCTCAAAACACAACCTCAGCAAAATGGAACAATAAAAAAGGCGAACGCAGTAAGCAATCTGCAATATGAATAAGTGCTAGTTTTTGCATATTTCATCCGCACAGAGTATCGGGGAGCAAGCACTTACAAAGATGAATTGTCACTTTTGCAAATTGTATCCGCCAAGTACAGGCTTCGACGCTAGATGACGCTAGAATCACTCCTTAAAGTTATTACTCGTATTATCGGACTTACCACACAGTGTTATATAAACAGGTTTTTGTTTACATATTTCTTTAGCAATAAAATATTTTCTTTCGTGCAATTCGTTAATTTACGTTACAAGTTAGTCTAGTTATTCATTTTTAATTAATTGGATATTTTTTTAAATTTCATGAATGTCGAGAAAAGCTCAAAAAATTTCGCATCTTATTACCTACTTCTTCGCAGTAAAACGTGAACAAATAATAAAATAAGTAACTCACACATGTATTTGCATTTTTTTTAGAATTGGTAGTTTGATATTTGTATGACTTTGAAATGTCGAAATTCGAGTAGGTAGGTACCTATTTATTTCTTTGCCGAATATAAAGACAATAAAATTACCATGAATGCATAATTTCTGTTATGATTTTGCCAACATGTTTACGTATTACTTCAACCCTGTTTCACCCTTCGGGGAATGATAATAATGCCATATCTTTTTATTCGCCGACCTTGAATGACTTACGAAACAGGGAGTAATATTACATGCGCATGATTTCCATGCATTAACATAGATTTCTCGCCTCAACTGTCTTCGTATTCCTGGAGTCATTCTGCCTCCCCTGCGTAATTCTATTTTTATTTGTCACAGACGTATATTTATAACAAAATGTAACATCACGCTCGTATCCCGAACCTGAAAGGTTAATCAGTTGTGTACGTTACCGCTGCTGATGTGTGTTCACCAATATTTTTATAGATCTTCCATATAACATGATTGAAAAAATCTAAATTCTAAGTTATTATTAAGAGTAGGTATTTCATAGATATGATTTTGTATTATAGAAAAACTCAATTACACGTTATTTGACCTGAAAATCTGACCCTGCCCTCGACGACCGAGCTTGCGACCATTTAAGCAATAAAGCAGTCATTATAATTTCATTTATCTAATCTAGTCTCTAGGGCTGTGGTAGCCTAGTGGTGTGACCAGTGGACTGACATGTCAAAGGTCTCGAGTTCAAACCCGGGCACGCACCACTGACTTTTCGGAAGTTATGTGCGTATTTATCAAATGCTCAAACAGTGAAGGAAAACATCGAGAGGAAACCTGCATGCTTGAGAAATTATTTCGATGGCATGTGAAGTCTGCCAACCCGCAGTAGGCTAGCCTGGTGGACTACAGCCTAATCCCTCTCAAAAATGACAGGAGACCCGTTCCCAGCAGTGGGACAGTAATGGGTTGATGATATTATCTAGTCTCTTAAGTATAAAAAAAGCTTCAAATCATCTCTTTAATAAAATCCTATCGTAAAATATTTATGCAGCCTCTGAGCATTCTAGATTAGTCCAAGCCTCCCGATCGTCCTACAGTTTGGTCCACATAAATTCACGTGGGGCTGTTTCTATTAAATTTTACGACAAACACGAACCCTCATATAACTTTGTTAATAAATGTTATAATATATTGGAGGCAGATGCTAGCCAAATAGCCAAATCTAACATAGTCACTGTACTATCCACATTTAAGTCAGTTCGGAAATTTCTAAATAATGTCTTTGGTAACTATTTGCATGTCATAATTTGTTTCTGTCCAAACTAGTATGAAAGGGATTATTGTCTGTTTAGTGTTTCTGTTCTGTGATGAAATCACGTTAAAGTTTAAGAAAACTTTTAATAGATTGATCTTTGAGTACTATTATGTGCCTAACTAAATGCTATTCATATACGTATAAGCTTCTTGTATATAAATAATTCACTATTAGTTGAAGATCATTTGGTACTTTCCAGGCTTTCATCATGTAAGGGGCTGTCCATTAATCACGTGATGTTTTTTCAACATTTTTTAACCCCTCCCTCCCCCATGGTGATACGTGGTGAGGTTAAAGACTACCCCCCCCCCCCCCCACCAAAAATCACGTGTATTTTACTCTTTACAAAGAATCTTAAAATGTTTGTAATACTATTTTTTGGTTTAGAAATCACGCGTTTGACGAAAAAATAATTACACGTGATATCTTACTATACCCCCCCTCCCCCATGTGATATTTAGTGATTTTTGCTGAACCCCTCCCCCCCCCCCTTTCGAATCTCACGTGATTACACTTCATATCTCACGTGAATGGACACCCTCTAACATTAATGTTTAACGTTTTCCATTCAAATTCCCTCAAACAAAATGACAACCACACCAAAACAATGTAAAGAAAATCTATAAAATAATTATCTAAATAGCTGGCGCTCACGTTCCTCTCCCGTTTACCACTTGTATGAAGTTCAAGTCATATCAGATATCATATTTGTCCTCTGTAGCAACTGAGACAAAGCCATAGTGTAGCAAAAGCAGAAGGACAAGGATGCCAGTTGAACTGAGAGTGATATTACTCCGTCAAATAGTCTAAACATTCTATCTGAATGAACTAACATTATATTTCTTAATTTCTACTCTTTAAAGAGTAGTAATATACTCTGAAAGTATTTCTAAAATGACTTAGAACTAACGTCTCAGGGTAGCGTTGCGGGATATTACTCGCAGTGTATCACGCCGGTGGAAATTTAAATAGTTTAATACTATGGACGCTATACTTAAATCTCTTTGATCCACTCGCTTCAGTTTTCACTACCTTAGTAATATTAAAAACAATAATTTAAATGTTTATTTAGGAAAAATGTTTCAGAGCTTCCCTTCTATCTCTTACATGTAAAGTGGTAGAGGGCAAAGACTAGTAACAGAAAGGTCATGAAATTTATCCAACAATGTAATTTGGGCGCCATTTCAGCGTTATATTATACTTGAGACCCACTTTCTCGCGTTTTTAATAAGCCAACTTGATTATTTTAACTTAAGTGTATGAAACTGACACAACATTTTGCTAACCCGTAACTATAATGACTAGTGACTTGACTACTGATTGCGGCTACTGAGCGTGAGTTCTCGGTTTTGATTCCTACTTCAAGTAAATCACTAATACGTTTCTATGTTATTTAAATTAATTAATAAAAAAATAGTCCAGTTCTAGAAAAACATTACCGTATTTCCACTTCGTAAAGATATAACCTCTGCATAAACATTTTTCTAACAGAGTAGGTAATATGTAGTTTCGACATTGAAACCTTATTTACAGTTCGTGGTTACTTACTTTCTTAAATATCTACCTAGTAATATTCGCCGAGTGGTCTAGTGGTCAGAGTTGACCTCATGGGGATAATATCAACGACTCTTAAGTTGGCCAACCGTCTGGAGACAGCGACTGTCTTTGAAAATTATTTATCTACTATTGTGCTCTTATACAACTTAGCATTTGGATAATTAATTATGTTTGAGAGTTTTTGATAGATCGCACGTTGGAGGCCGTTGGATAGTGTTAGTACATAGCTCTATCCAAAAATATGTTATAAGAATAAATACACTGTCTTCAATAAGTTATCGTTAATGCAAGAACCTTTGTGACTGCTAAGTAAGGGAACCGGGTTTTTGTGTATGGGTCTAAAACGTTTTTGCAAAATTAGTAGTAACAGCATCTTATCATCGTTGGGATCTATCTCCGGTTAGTAGTAATTGACTCGCAAATGTTATAGAAAATTTAAAAACATACCAGTATTTTACAATAATAACAGAGGTTTATTCTATGGGTATAAAAGAACATTAAAATGTGACCAAAAATAATAAGTTTACGTCTACACATAAATCATCATAAATCACATTAAACTGACATAGAAAAAACCTAGCAATACTTCAAAAATCCTAACGTTCATATAACTCAAAGTTGAAAAGTTCTTAATGGAAAAAGTAACATCACTATTTAAATTCACTGAAACCATGTTATTCAATGGCCAGTGATACAATAACAACCTATTTTTCCTTCACTACTTCAAAAAACAAAGGACGGCATAATAATTTAAGAACACCGCCTCTAAGTTTTTCTTTTTTCATAAAACAAACAGGGGAATGAAACCCTCGGTCTCGCGCGCGGAAATGCGGTACAATAAAGTTGCAAATGAAGTAATACCGTACATGAGTTGACTTACCACCGAAAACTAAGTCGGCGACTGGTCGCAGCGGCACTTGGGCCACAATGGACTGCTACCAATTTGCACTCCCTATTTACTTAGTGTCATTTAATTTAACTGAATAAATTTGGTGGAGTCAGGCGACCGTCGGGGCCTGTTGGCTCACTTTGTAATTAATATTGACCAGACCATTCTGACCGAAATATCACCAACTATTCAGTTGTATTCAACTATTCTGCTGTCGTCTGTAGTTGTTTTCTGACAATGAATTTCTAATTAGTTGGATTTCTTGGGTCTGTTCTCAATTATGCTTTGTTATGGGCTGCAATGGGTGGCCACTGTTTATTAAACAGAACAGCGCTTTTCATTGTGAAACTATTGAATCCTTTACAGACAAAACTTAGGGTTGGATTGGTCCTTTACTGAAGAGAATCTAATTATACGCTTCAACCTTATTTATTATAGGCACTCAATTTCTTATATAAACTTACATATTGAAATAAAACTACATTTACGGATTTTATCGCGGTATATTGATATTATTTTAACCCGACGTGTAAGAAATCAATAAATTTACATATTATTTTAAAATCTGGAGCAGTACTATATTTGTATGCGGTGAGTATACAAAATATCCAAATATAAACGAATCATAATTCAAGATTATGTTGCATGAAGAAAAATATTCTTGAAATTGAAGCCGTGGGGAGCACCAGGCGTTTATTGCACCCTTCGCGCGTCACTTGGCGTTTTATTATGTTCCACATTTGGGCCCGAATAAACAAGATGATAACTGAAACGTGCCTACTGAATCCACAACCTTTTTTACTGCCGCCGTATTATAGAATTTCGGGAAGTATGATTGATTGTACAATACCTTTTTTGCGTTTTGTTATTGGTATTGATTACTTATTTAGGCAACATTCTGTTTGTTAGTATGAAACCATTTGTGTTTCTTGAAATTCAGCTTGAATATTCTTCAGGAATTATGTTTTGACAGCAGCTTTAAGTTTAACTCTTCTAATAATAATAAATTTCGTTTCAAATACTTAATAATATATGAGAGTTCATAACATGTTTTATGAATAATTTTGATCGAATTAGAAAATTAAGTATAATTATGCAGGAATGATTATAAATAATATGGTTATAATAATAATAATGGTAAAATAATCCGCCAATTTATGTCTTGCCTCTTTTTGTGGCATCTCTAAACACTTGAAAATACTGAATTAAACAGTAGGTACTCTCGTTACTAGAACAACCGAGTATGACAGTCAAGAGGTACATTAACCGTCGTAATTAGGGTCTCACATAAGGGAATAAGAAATATGCCCAACTCCCATAAATAATTTATAGGGATTCGAAGCTGCACAAGTTTTGAGAGCTCTAATTGTGTTATTCCTTCCTATCATGTTGGCTATTATTGAAATTAAGTTATTTGTAAGATGTAGCCGCGTACATAAATTTTCTTTTGTATCGTGGATTGTTGGAAACCAATCAGTTCTCACACACATAAACAACTACAACTACATAACTGATATCAACTGCCACATGTAATTTCTTGTTTACTTCCTGCAATAAAACATCATACTTGTCTCGAAGAAGTTCACACTTCCTGTTCTGTATATTTGCTTAGCAGCACAGACCTCCATTCTGTCCTACAAGATGCTAAAAATTATTGCATTGGAAAAATATATTTATGTAGTACCGTATAGGAAATTGTTTTGCTCTCTGTACTCTTGCTTGAGTCCACTAGACCAATGACGTAGTTCAATTATGAAAACTTTTTATGAAACAATTTTATCTCTTCTATAAGTATATATCTATCTATATCTTAACAAAATCATATCGTATAAATTACTCAATAACAATAACTCATGATATACTAGTACTAAAGTTACAAACTTAATTTCATTGTAAGTGAAACCTATTTGTTATGTTTACTTAAGATTATAATTAACTAGATTAATGTTAGGCAAAACCTCGTAATGTAATAAACCTATGTAAACTGTCTGTTCGAATAGAACTATAGTCTTCGTAAATAAAGCTGGTTTTGCTAGGAATAGTCTAATTTGTTATTAAAATTAATTTATTAGGCGGATGTCTGTAGAAACACCGCGTAGGAGGAGATCAATCTAGTACCTAGAGCTAGCAGTTTAAATGACAGTAGTACTTAACTAGTACTTACAACTGGCGCGCATGATGTAGGTGTACGAGTTAGACATAGCAGAAATAGTGTGCATTGTCACGTATGTGTAGGTCGCAAATAGAGTTCTGTATTTTCAGACTTTTCCCATGAAGTAGCTGCTGAGTAAACTCAGTAGGCATGTTGTTATAATTTGCTAGTGAATTACAGAGTTACAGCAATTTAAATTCATTAACATATTTTGAATACTTACGGCTCAAGCCACAGTATGAGTAACTTGTGATATAACAGTTCCGCTCGAGAAATGACAATTGACAAATGTAGAACATTTTACCTTGTTCGATAATACACTTTAGACATGATGCAAGACAACCAGTTTATCCTTTGGATGGTTATCCTTTCCATGAACCGGTTTGAAAATACTGGTCACACTCATCCTCAAGTATGATGTATTAGATAAATAAATGTATTTGTTGCAGATGGCGAAAATGATGGACTCTCGGCTCTCCTGGGGTCAGCATCACCAGACCTGGCGCTCGCTTCGGATGCCTCAGACAGTCTGCCGCTACCAGACCATGACAACGGTAAGATTGACATTACGACAAACTAATATAATTTTCTCATTAATTTTGCTACTAGTACCGACATAGTCCAAGACACAACTGTATTGTCTTGGTGGTTTTCTAGTCGGGTCGCCTTGCCTTGGTAATGCCTGGCTTACAAGAATTATTGTAGACGAGAACACTAGGGGAGCACTGAAAACAAACTGCATCTTGTAGGGTTGACACAAGTCAATTGGTTAAAAAAAATCACTCTTGACTTAACATCGCTCCTGTATTCTCCCGCGGTGTAGTTGTAAGTCCCATTAATGAGGTATATGTACTTACATATCCAAATTCCGATAAGCAACTAAAAATTTAATATCATGGGTTCTGTTGTAAAATTTCGACCAAAAGAAAACATAAAAAAATATTTGAGTTTTATTTATTTATACGTATTATTATTTATATTTGTACGTATTTTCGAAATACATCTTGCAGCTAATATTGAGTTTGAAGGGCCTCTGTTTAAAAGCAGTTTTTAATTGGCGAAGATTTGCAGATAGGAGACACAAAAAAACTAGTCCTTTTTGCGAAGTCATTTAAAAAGGAGGCAACGCTCGATCAGTCAGTAATCTATGTGGAATTTCGATAGCTCTCTACGGTGATTGTACCTAATTTCACAGTCACATTAACCAGCCAAATATGTCTTTGAGACACTAATAGCAATTCTGCGTAATATTACCTGTTCTCAACTAATTGATGTTTCAACAATAGGAGGCGCGCTTTGATTGCAGATAAAGTACAATTAATTAACATATGGCGTACACAGACATACATTAGTGAATGCAAATTACGTCAAAGCAGAGATGTCTAGCAACGCGGTTGTATACAGTTATATTGGTGCTTACAAAAGCAGCTCAATAGCGCTCACTCCGTTCCCTTTGACTTATTTGTCAGTGCTTTCAGTAATATCAAATCAAATGAATACAATATTAACAAAGTCTTACCGAATATCAAAATGACATGGACCTGAAGGTAATATAATTTCATAGGAAATCAATTTAGAATACATTGCAATGAATAACTAATCTTACACCACATCGTCACTTACCATCAGGTGAAGGCTTTAATTGGCATTTGATCACAATTTCATCTCTCGTATATTAAAAATAAACATAACACATTAATAAAATAATTTCTTTATTGACAGAATTGATTTCATTTATTAATTTTGTTTTAGTATAAGTCATCAATTCATAATGGCTCGAAATTCGGATGTATGCCCGGTAAGAGGCAATAGATGGTCCCTTATTAGTAGGGACCTAAAAAAATAACAGCGAACTGTGGGCGTACTTCACTACATTCCTACAAAACCCTTCGGGTATACACGCATGATGTTATGTTATATTTCAAAAAGGAAACTTTACATAAGGAGGGTATATAATTGTATAATATGTATGTAGGCATCCTAATGAATCGCTTATGCTCTGTGGATTGATGAATGCGGCTTTAAAACATTAAGATGAATAGATCGGTGGGTTCCGCCCGTTGCGTCCCGGGGAACTTTGCGAGATTGATGTGTTTCGACGACTGACATCCGAAACACGCGAATAACGGCGTAACTCCAGTTTTATGGCTCACGACACATGAAATATAGGAGGCGTTTGTAACAACCTGTTACGTGAATCTTCGCTGTATTAAGATTCATAAGAGTTGTTACTCGCGAAGGATAAGTTTTGAAAAAGTTTCGCACACTTAAGTTCTGCAATAAATACTTACATGAGTACATACCTAGTTATTTATAGCAGTTGTTACATTTTCTTTGACTGGCCAGAGGAAATGTTTATTGCAACAAAATAAAGTAAAATATATATTGGTAGTTTAATAGCATATCTACCTATGTAATAAGAATTGTATTTCAATTTTAACCTTAAAACCTACAAGGGTTATTAAGCTACATAAGATAGAGGTAAAATTTATTACTTAATTATGACCTATTTCATCTAGTATTAGTAGTGAACATATTTTCAACGTAATTAGTATGATATTATTATATTATCATATTTTAGTACATATCTAGACGCCATACATTGTACTAAAATATGATAATGGTAATTCTAATTATGATATTTGAGACATTTTTGGTTTCTGGATAGTAGCTATTGTTGATCCTGGCTTGCAGAAGTTACTGTAGTAACAAGTTAGTATGGCGGGCTTGTTTCAAAAACAAGATTTTAGTTTTTTTTTAAATCGAAGCATAAGTAGAGAATTTTAATATACAATCTGAATTCCTTTTTACGCCATTGATAAAAAGATTCCATAAATAATATTCATTTCCCTTATAACTTTAGTATTGTAAACAACTAATTTACGACTTTACTCAGCTTATTCGTCTGCGAGCTACTAATAAATGCAAATGCATCATATTTCTCTGAAACACTTTACAGCTCAAAGATAAATACAAAGTTAAGCCAAGTTCTTTAAAGCGCAACCCGCTTAAAGGACTATCTAATGTACACTACACACGAAGCAATCACCAGTGTGTTTGAACGAGGAGACCTCTTGCGTGCGTCCCGTCTGTAACTGCTTGACAAAGAGAAATTATTTTCTGAGTGGTGGGCTTTGGGGATAATCCTGTTGCTTGATAAGCGACTTTGATATGTAGTATTTTCACATAAATTCTAGAATATTAGTGGTGATTCCTTCGCAAATTACACTCAATTGATAAAAAGAGGTCTAAAGTACACAACAAAAAAATGTGTTTATAACAGTGACTATTTGAGCCCGATTTTGGTTCATTCTTTCTATATTTGTGCAGAAACGTTCAATTCACACAATAATTTTCTGTTTACAAAGGAAAAAATATATATATATTAGTCAGAAGGCATAAAAAAACGTCGCTGTCATGAGGTAGAGTCCCCCGAAAACAGATGACATTGCCATGTTTTGGTCGCACTTTGGGTACTCTGCTTATTAACCATATGATTCATGTTGGACTAGATTGGCAAGTAGTGATGCACCAGATAAAGCTATACAGCCTCTAGTCCGTAATCATCCTGGCCGCGTCTTCCTAAATTGATTTTTTTTATTCACCCCACTAACGCGGTGCACCGATAAGTGTTCTTGTATTCGGATGTCAATAGCTACGGAATTCCTCGTCCTTCCATTAACCCTCGTAGATTAAATGATAACATTGCTCTGGCACGCGCCTCTCCAAGTGAACGTTGTGACCCGTATCAACATTTTACCAAAGAATAATGAACTGACAAGTATCAAAAACATACATATTTTCTGAAAGTCAGAAAAGTTGCAATTTGGAAGTTGGGACAGGAAACAATTTGGTAAGACTCGAGGCGTTGAGAATATTTGCCGTCCGTTGCAGCTCGCGAATACATCCACTGTACTTTGTGTTATAATATTTGAAATAGATTGTGCTCTAGCGCAAACTACTTTTATAATATAATAAATACACACACTGTAGAAATATTAAACTTTAAAGCAATATATTTTGCAATGCAACTATCTGAACCTTAAAGTAATACTTATAAGAACCTTAAAATAAATTCTAATAAAGTGATCAGTTTAAATTGTTTTAAATATTTTTTTGCCACAGTTTACGCACGATCTGGTCAGGTACGCAAATATTAAACATTCAAACAAAACTATTTTTTACGGGTGTATACTCATATTATTTAAATCTAATAACATAATAAACAAAAAAAACTATCAGTCAATCAGTATTTTTTTTTTACTAATAATAAATAAAATTAAACAAATGAAAATTAAATTAACTGGTAATAACAATATAGTATATAAATTAAATACATAATTATTTTATTATGTTTTAGTTAGACAGATGACTAGATTCAGCATCGAGATCTCGTGCAGGCTGCATTGTGTACTGCCGCACCTGTCAGTAACGTCAGTCCGATGACACATGACATTTGAGTGACGCTTATTACTGGCAAGCTGAAACTGACACCGTTTCCGTCAAATATTATTCGGTGTAAATGGAATTTGAATTTTGGCATTCTCTTTAGGGTGGGATATTGGTTCTATTAGTTTAAACTACCCCCGGTGTTGGGCGTCATTATACAAATAAACAAAAATAATTTTATACTAGTTCATATATCTTTTCATATACATGTTTACTGTGAATTCATCACGTCTGTTTTCCGCTGAAATATAAGTTTAGATATTTTTTATGAGGAAAAGTAATTGGCCGTTGAAATAAGGCAACTTTTTACGAATTCTATCGCGGTATATTGACATTATTAAAATTACAACGTTTCGAATTCCTTATAATACCCATGGTTATGGGCAGAATTGGGTGTTCAACATCTTGATATTATAGTTACTTTTAGCAATCTTGCAATGATTATTAATTCGGCTTAAAGACATATTTTATTCACTAAAAAAGAACAGATAAGTTTCACTTAGATTGAGCATCTATACAAATCTGAACGATCTAATTTAATTACTATATAATTAAATACATCTCTGGATAAACTAATATACCTACATAATATACCTTGCTCTAACATTTAGAAAAAATACTAACTAAATTTCGTTCTTATTTTGCCTTTGTCATCTTTTCTGCAATATATATTCAAGACAGACAACAACGGCTCTACCCTGAGACTAATTCCTTTCTCATTGTCGGCACAAATTAAGCCTCGGGCGGCCATGATTGACGCTGCAATACTCTGTATTGTGACAATCCATTACGACTAATGAATCTCTCGTTCCAACTTATTTGACGGTCAAATTTGGCCCTTCGTAATACGGAGAAGTCAATAAATGGAGTGATCATAGATTATGCGGGAGTCAAACTTATACATAGATGTGAAGACCAAATTTATATGTTATCGTAGCTGCCAAATTCTGGTTTATTTTGCTTCATGTCTGTTGACTCCATTTTCTTAATAATCTGTGACGCATGGCTGCTGTCAGAATCATTCCACCTACCAGAACAATATCACAGGATATCCCCCTATAGGTCCTGTCGTTTCTGGAATATGTAGTCATTTCCCGTAAACAGGCGGCAAATTGATAGCCATTGGTAGTTAGTTACGTATTTCTCTCGCACAAAGGGAAACAATGGTTGATATTGATTACAACAACAGATATGGTGCCCGCTCGATATTAATAATTTGACCGTTTGGGACCAAATCCTGATTATGACGTGCGATGGGAATTCTAACGTATTGGTGTTTTCTGAATAAATATAAAGAGAATACGATACAATGTCGTGGTTATTAAAATGTAATTTATGAGTAAAGAGTGCAATAACATACTTTGAAATCATCTATGAGTATTTAAGGAGTCGAATACAAGAACTTTATAAACAATCATGGAAAAACAAAAGCGTAAATATCGACACACAAGTATACCTGAAGTGAAACAAAAATTTGCTTTCCTTTACGTTACAGCTTGGTTAGCCTTAAATCTACTTGAAGTACAGAACACACTAATAGTACTTAGAGTACTCTAAACCAACGAGCATGCATGACGAGGTTAATAAGCGTATATGAAGGAAAAAGTGTGTGCCAGAATAGTAGTAGGTGGAAATCTGCCTCTGCCTACTCCAGTACGAAACACACGTTATATTATGTACAGTAAAACTATTATATGTATTTAAGTAAGTACAGTGTCTTTGTTTTAAAGAAATATCAAGCTGCTCCTTTTAAGTCGTATCTGATTTCACGTGTAAAACCTATTCTAAATAAATAATACCGTATATTCCCTTACAAAATGCTCTCAACTTGATCGAATAACGAAATATAACGTCCATCAACTTCAATAATTCCCAGCGGAATACTTCGTAAAGGACGCAACGTTACACTTTATTCAGAAGTGCTTCAAAATATATTTTTGTTCTTCTGGATCCCCTCGAGGGTATTCTGGTCAAGTACTGTTACGTACTTATATGTTATCGAATTGCGTATAATGGAACTAGAGAATGCTGAAATGGAAGACAAATGCTGCTGCAATTTCTCGGCACACTCATGTTGGACGGTAACATGAGTATTTGTTAGCGGAATAATCATATTAGGTATGTTTGTTTTCACATACAGAGCTTATGTAATACTATGGTTATTCAGAAATACTTGAAAAAATTATATAGTATCGAGTAATTTTTATATCAAGGAACACATTAATGTACCTACTCTCATACACGTTGTTCCTTAATTCTAATGAAGAAATACAATGTTGACGTAAAATTTGATATATTATGCATATATCTTAGTAATTTAGATAGGTACCTATAAGTCGTGTATGAGAAAATGTTTGTTTTACAATAAAATATATACCTAACTACCTGTCTGCCAAATTGTCAGTATATAATATATAAGATTAAAAGACACATTAATAAATGAGTATACATATAACCCATCGGTAAAATTTTCCATAATCAGTATTGACATATTTTCATACTTTTGATCAAGAATAAACATTGGTTCTAAAATATACAAATATATTTTATATTTTCCACAATCATTACAAGCTCAAATACGACTCATAACTAGACTGTTCCTCAAACAACGTTTTGAAAACTCAAAGAGCGAACATATCTTTGCATTACCGATATATTAAACTAAATAAAATACAGATAGACGAATGCAAACCGAGGCACTACAGGTTGCATTAGCAAATGAGAACCTCCTTACCCTCTACCTCGTTAGCACAACGTGACGACGTCGGTATGGGGACGACACGAAACATTTCTGTAATAACGTATTGGAATATGAGGGCCTGTTATTGGAAACAAGTTGCCTATTAGATTTGAATATAGAATTTATTCGTGAAAGCTGTTCAGTACTCTTTTATGATGTTGTTATATTAGGAATGTGTGTTGTGAGATTGGAACTGCCAGTTACTTAAATGTTTTTATCTTACTGAATTCATATTTTGAATAGTTATAATATGTTGGGGCCACAATAGTATAATAAAGTTTTTGCGCGATCGGAAGAATAAAAGACAGTATAAGAGAGCTACTAAAGAAAATCTTTGAATAATTATTCTAACGACTCCTACCTACACACAACATAAAACCTACGTACACTGAAATGTACTGAATAATAAATCCTATAACATTATCTATGTTTACTGACAAAATTGAAAACACCAGTAGGTACAGTCACATAGACCTTTAAACAAACCTCTCATTCAAACAAACTCATATTCCGTTTCCTATTTCACATTTGCAACTAAAACAACACTAATTAATCATTTCCCCAAATAGTCATTACCGTTTTGAATTCAATTTTTTCCCGCATTGTACGGCGTACATTAAAACTTTTGAACTACTAACTATTTTGAACAGTTATATTAATTCTCTCTCCATTATTATTAAAGTCCCTTTCAGCGAGTAATTATAGTACCATAAAGAAACAAGCCTGCGTATTAATTTAATAGCATTATGCACGAAGATACCTCATGAATTGCCGCATTTCTGTGCAGTAATATGAACCAGTGTAGGTATATTAACTATACAAGTCCTTGGAACTGCGAACACAATTTCAGAATTGGATGTTACGTCTACAGTTTACGTTTGAATAGTAATATTTGATGAATAACAAGATTTACTTAAATCGTAATATATTTCTTTCAGACATGTAGGTAGGCATTTTGTTATAGGTCACAGAAGAATCAGTCAAAAAAAATATTTTATAAATTCTCTTTAAAATTAATAACCTTTGCGCGATTTGTTACTAGTCAGATCCAGGATAGCATTTCGGGATCACAAACTGTTAAGAACTAGTAACTAGTGTTTATTGTGTTGATAGTATCCGATTATTGACAACCTCTGACAGGCTCTTTTATTTAAAAATATAGGTAATTGTAAATACTAATGCATCAAACAAACACTAAGCAGGATGCTTAGTGTTTGTTTGATAAGTAAATTGTTTAGAGCCTCTGGCGAAAACTAAAGCATTGCAAAAAAATGCTAACTACAAGTTATAAACAGTGGTATGTATACGTTAGACGATGGTAATGAGCCGCGCCCGCAGGGTCCAATTGTTGACAGCCTCTGATGGATCGCGGAGCTCTTCCTGTTTGCACAATAACCTCAACCATTCGAGACCCGCCGAGTTCGCAACTTGCTTCATCATTCATAATACGGGCTTTTACTTTGATAAAACTTTCCCTATATAAATGATGGTTGTTTTAACCCGTTAGGAGTTTAGCTAGTGAATTGTAATGAATTGTAACAAAAAGTATTGCTTGTATCTTTGTTGTGAACATTTATCTATAGTCTTTATCATAAAGCTGAAGTGGCGCCTATTCAAAAAGAGAATTCGTATTCCTAAATGAGATAGTGAAATGATTCATTTCAAACTTAAGCAAAACATAATCTTGAAAATATAAAGCAAGTCCAATTTTATTTCACACCCCAAAGTACACTTACATCTAATTAATCCAACTAATTCAAAAGTAACCCTTGTACGCTATAAAAATACCGTGGCATGACCGAGAGGCGGTCTCGTGGCGACAGTCCGTGCGTCCTTTATGCGCAGAACTTTATAAGTGGGCGAGTCTCGTAAATTCTCGCGGCACAGATGCTGGAGATAGGTGACGAATAAAGGCGAGAACACCGTGGTTCTGTGCTAATTTATGCTTACTTTTCACTGTTATGGGTCTCTGTGGACGCTGGGAAATTGAGACGGTAAATTTTGTGTGTTGGATAGATATGGTAACGTCGGTGTTAGTGACAAAGAATGGGTTGTTTAGATGGTTCTCTGACATAGTGAACTGGTTATGGAAGTTATGAGTCATGTGGCATTACACCTGCATCATTAGTCAGATTTTTAGAAGCAATTCGGAGTTTTTTTGGGATGTTATATTAGAATCCTCATATTTCATGTTTTAAAATACATAAGTACCTCAATGCCTAGACATTACTCATTGGTAGACGATAGGACACTGTGACAAGGTCCCAATAAAACACACGAGTCCTTCAACCCCATGGCTGAGGCACCAGTTTGTATTTCATGAATATTTCCAGTAAACAAGATTGAGTTAAAATTTCCTTTTACCTGTTCAAAATTTAAACTTGTTTTTGACATCTATACATTTCCATTAATTTTATATTTCACAATCGACCCGTCATTTAAAACAACAATATTAAACTAAACTGTGGACTGTAATCATAAACAAAGCATTTGAAATCCAATGAGATGAAATATTAAAGAAAAGGTGTTATATAGAGAGAGATGGCAGTATACAGAATATTTTCTATCACTTTCTTACAATAGCATAATTTAAACACACGTCTTCTATATTTAATCAAATAGTTATACTGATACATATCCGGATCCATGTAATGGTTATCGAGTTCAATTATATATTCCGACTAATTAATTACTTACAACACTCCGGGAACGCTGAGATTTTAATAAAAAATCTTAGAATAAACAAATAGGTACTTTATATTCAAGGTTTTCTCCAGATCTTGTTCCCAATTTATTCACGTCAGTCAGAAACCTAAAGTTTGAAGGTCAATCCATTTGGCGGCGCTGTTTCTATATTAATCACTATTTAAGTATTTGTTTAGGTTTATAATAATTAATGAATAAAATTATATAATCTTTCGGAAAAAGTAATAATACGTGACTGAAGGAATTTTATTTGAATTAATTCAGTCACGTATTTTATTACGTATTTAAAATTATTTACAATACGTTAATTTTATTACCCCTTTGATGACGACCCTTTAGCTCAGCGGTAGTTAACGCTGCCTGCTGTGCTATGGGTCCCGGGATAGAATCCCGGTAGGGAAAAATGTTTGTGTGATGAGCATTATATTTGTATCAGAGTCATGGAAAAGAAAGTATATATGTAGTATATCAACCATCTAGTATCCGTAACACAAGCCTCGTTGCTTACCACGGAACTATATGGCGCTGTGTAATAATGTCCGGAAATATTTATTTATTTACTATTACGTGTTATGTAAATAATGATGAATGTTTTCGGTTGTAACTGGTAATAGAACCTATTTCCGTTTTGTCAATATTACCAGCGATGCTGATTATAACATTTAATTACTAATTAGCTACGTAATTGTTAAAACAACACAAATCATCATTAATGCATTGACTGGTATGCAAATTTATGTATTTAATATGTATGTATATACGCAAAATTTCGATGCGGCTGACAGTCAAAGTTTTTATTTGGAATATAAATGCGTACCACTAAGGTTAAAATACAATAATATATTTTATGAAATCAACGAGTTAATAATTAATTAGATTAACGTTTAATTTCGAATCCAATATTTACTATGGTACAATTCGTCACTATAAATCATACTCTTTATTCCGTTTTAATGATAACACGTGTCGTACGAAAAAAACGGTGTAATTAGCGCGTGGGCTCATTATCTTGATTTTGTTTACCTTATTTTGGCCTCGGCGATATAAAAAAAAACACTTTCCAATAAATAAGTCTTAACACCGCCGCTTCCCGTTTACGTTTCACGCAAGAATAACAATTAGTTCCCACAATGCAGGCCACAAAAAAAGTTAAAAAAAAAGTGTGCAAAAAAACAACAAGAGAAATAAAAAGGGAAATTTTACGCAGTACAGCTTTGTAGATTTAACTAAAGTCCGTGAAGAGAAAAGCGAACGATTTGTATTCATGATGGCGTCCTTTGCTCAGGTTTGGTAGGTGCGACAGAGTAGATTCGCAATTTTCTCTGATTCTCTAGAGGCAACCCTGATTCGGTACAGTTATTACGATAAATCCGGGGCCTACTTCCCATATCGGAATAAATGAATCGTTCGGACTTCAGTTTTACTATATTGTCTTCATGAAAAACTGACAAAAGTAACGCATGTCATGCCGTGATTATCATATTATATTATGTACCTACTTATAATAAAGATAGGTTTTGAACTTAAGCGGTTTTATTTAGTTTTTTTCGCGATTTATTAATATTATTTTGTACACAAAGTTCCAAACCTTGACAGCATCCGTGGCTGCGAACAGACCTTATACCGCAATAAATCTATAAAAAAATAAACCAATTTAAATCTTAACCTATTCTTTCAAGTAACTGTCATATTTTTTGGAAAATAAAACAGAAGCCCTTTTTACTAAAACGGTATATATAGTGAAATGTTCCATCCTTAGTACGTTACAAGATTTATCCTAATAAACTAGCGCTACACAAAAACGTGATACAACATAATGAACAAGTTTACTATTACTTATCCAAACTTAACCTTCAGACGCGCTCGCTAAAATCTCGGCTGCCAAGTCGGACTCAACCCAACCGCTTCCAACACGCGATAAATCCCGAAGCACACGTGACAACACAGATAAATAACCCTAACTCAACCCTTTGTGGAAGTGACACGACATCGGTGCATAGCTTTTGTTAATTAACTTTATATATTTATACTACAAAGTAGGTAAATACGCATGGATTTATTTTCATTGGAGCGTGGGAGCTCGTTTTAGTTAAATAAGTACTACGAAATTGCTTTCAGGAAGTTAGTCGTGTGGGGCGTACATTTAGGATATGTAGCTTTATATTAGAATGGAGCGATGATTCGGAAGTTTAACGTAGAGTAAATTGGATAAAATAACCCTAAATATAAAGTACTGTATACAATAGTGGTTATAAATACAAGGTCTGTAATCTAGAATGAATGCCTCCTTGGTCTAGTACGACTGCTGAGCCAGAGATCATGGGTTCGATTTCCAGGTCGAGCAAAGTAGTTTTGAAGTTTTCTATTAAATTCTCAATAGCAGCTTGGAGATTGGATACGTGTCCGGTTGATGGCAATAGGTTCGCTCCCTGTTACATGGGAACTAAAGCATACCCGTACCATACCCCCATATATTAGTACACCTCTGCCTAACTGTTCAGAGACGAAAGGCCTAATAGTGTATACTTATATGTTTGTTTAGTTCGAATCGGGTTTGAATCGGCTTCTACCAACACCAATTTGATGTTCCCAGTTCCCCAACCAAGACATCAAAATCTTTACCCGTGAAGTTAAATTTCGTTTCTACAATTTTTGTTTTACAGTGACGTCACTAACACCTAACTATAAGCAGTAGTATGTCAGTAAAACGTATAGTATTAAAGAGCGCTTCCTCTCATCTAATTACAAATTGTTGCTGTGCCCGAGAGGGTCCATAATTGTTTCTGATTTCTTTATATTTTACCATCTGTATGTTGTGTACATTATGGAACGCAATAAATAAATGAGTAATGAATAAAAAAATCTATTGAAACCTACCACTTAAATATCACAAAAAAGTCTTGAAGACTTTAAATTAAAAATGTTTTAAAAGTAACATTGTACAGTGAACTACTTGGTGTGACTTTCTATTATAGCCTCTAAGTAAATTAGTAGTAAAGTTTGTGTTGGTCGGTCCCCGGACTCGCCGCGTTTTATCAACTTGCTCGTGACTAATTAATTATTTTTCCTTTTATTTTTCTTTATTTGGAACGCGAAGTTAAGTGGCACGCTGGACTAAGTAGGTTAAAGAGAAAAAGAGAGATGAATAATTATGCACTGCTTTTTTGCATAGCTAGAAAATACCCACACTTAGTTGGGTCGAATTTATTTAATTTGGATTTTAATTAAGTTTATTATCTTTGCAAATAAACAAACCACGCCATTGCTCCTGACTTTGTCTTCGGTCAAATAAATTACTTATTATAAAATGTCAGTAGCCAGTTGGAATTTGAGTTAGTGCTCGGTAAAATGGCAAAATCTTACCCCCCTTTTATTTGAGACCTAAGAATATACCATCAACATTCCTATCTATAATCAAAATAAAGAGAAAAAAAAAACAAATTAGTCTTTTTTTTTTAACAATGGTACGTTATTACACAGTGACATTTAGTTTGAGCTAAGCAATCAGGCTGGTGTACACAGATTAACATTAAAATTTTAACTATAAGTAACGTGATAATTTAAAATGTTAATATGTATAACTCTCGATACTGATAGCTGCAACAGTAATGAAACAAGCTTGTTTGCAAATGAAACGAGCAATTACCAACCGCACGCGCCACGTTCTACGCACTGCGTTAAAATTGTGTCGCATTCGCTCGTTTGATGGATGTTACGCTTTAGTGTCGCGCGACTCTAATAACGTAATCATTTTGACAACCAAAACACATTCGCTTCATATTCATTCACATTTCACATATGTTTGGTCTAATGTCAGGTAATTAGCAAACGTCAGCCTTTGTGTACTGTTTCTAACGAAAATAAAAATACGATCTATACAAAATTAAAGAGAATCATAAACATTGAATACACATCACAAACACATTAAGAATAATTTGATAACCAGCACTAATGGCCTTCTCACAAAGCCAAATATCGTACGTTGATGAGATAGCATAACAATAGCATTTGAATGTCGCTGCAAATTAACTATTAACGACAATAAAACTAGGAGACATAATATTATGTCATGCGTAGTAAAAATTCGTAGCATTGAAAGCTTTCGTAGCCGCATAGAAACGAGCGCTGTATAGTACGTAGCAATATTCGTAGCACAGTTACCGTGTGTATTCAATAAACTAAATGAAATTTGATGTTTTATTATATTTCGAATATTAAATCAAACGAACAAAAAAATCTATACTGCTAACTAAAACATTTTCCTACTTCCAACAAAAGCCGTTCTATATTTTTATAATATTTTCAACTCAATAAAACATTTATTCAAACTCAATCACCAGCATATCAATCCAATTATTTCAAAACAGCTCACAATAAAGCCGTCATTGTTTGGCATAAGTTGTATGCCGAGATGAAAAAATCGATGCGTCGCGACAACAGGCTTGTAGAAACGATTCGCCCGCCTTACCATTGTCACAGAAACTTATACCGTAGCGCCTTCAATAAAACCTTTAAAGTTCTTGAGGCGTTGTTCTAAAAGCCGCCCCTTATTACACATCAAAACTCCGAAGGAAATATCTCTGGAGAACACAAAAAGTTCAATCGACAATAGAGTGATAAGACTTCTTTGATGTCAATTCTTTATGTTTTGTACAATAAAATTATTATGATGTTTTGTTAAGGCGAAAGTTCGAGAAAATATATAAATGAAAAATAAAACATACTCGTATTGTTAGCAGCCTATTAAATCGGAATTCTTCACAAAATGGTGTAGGTCTTTAATCGAGTTCTATAAACAACACAAATAGAATAGAAGACTTAACTAAGGAACGAGGAAACGTCAACAATATAATACACTGTAAAAGAAAATGTACAGTTATCAAAAAAGAACAGGATAAGTTAATTTTGAGCTTAAAGAATGTCAATGAAGCAACATTAATAAGCCGGAATTGTAGTACAAAATCTGTTGCCTCTGCCTTCCTTTTGCAGATACATGTGTGATAGTATGTATTCATGGTCCTGATTTTACTATCATTTTTTTTTCATTCTTTTGAATTGAAACCAGGAGGTCTACGTTTAAAAATTGGTTACAGGCTGTATTGAAAATTATAAATTGAATATTATGCAAATTGAAAATTATGCACGTATAAACCATAATACATTACGCATAGTTTTAGTTGACTGGGCTAAAGTTGACAAACGGACCAAAATAGTGAGAGGAGGCGTGAAGTGCGGAAAACTAAAGTAAGAGCAACATACATTCAGCTACTGCATCGTGCCTAACTTCACCCCGGTCAACTAACTTTGCGCGCATTCTACAATCTTTAGTTTGATATAGCCTCAAAAGTCAGTATACGTTACATGTTTGCTAAGATGGATTTCTATATATATCTATAAGGCCAGTGTACTCCTTCAATTATATAATTACTCTCTCGTAATTATATAATTGAAGGAGTACCACAGCATGCAAAAAAATATGATTATTTACATCTGACGGCTCATTTCGGCAACGCACGAGTACTACTATCGTGCCTAACTACCTAAAAGCAACCGTAGCCTTTACGGCTACGGTTGCTTTTAGGTTTTTATTTAAAAATATATTCGTTTAACAGAAAATGGCAAAGACATGTATATTCTAAAGCTGCTATAAAATATATTTATTATTCCATTTTACAAACAAAGGTTAATACGTTCCTAAGTTTCCTACATTATATGTACATATGTTACCTTAGGGATATTCACGCATCACAAAACACACACACACACACAAATCTTACATCCACAGCCTTAATTACTTAAAACTATGCAACTCTCAATAAGTTTCAACACAGAACTAATGCATCCAACTTTACTACTTGCAACTTTATTATTCTATGGATGTCTGTGAAGTTGCGCTCAAAAGGTCACTCTGGGAGCTCGCCGAGTGTTCGTAATGTGATTAAAATCTCCCTCCAAGGCATGACTGATGTCGTGGTTGTACATCCTCGTCATTAATTAATTAAATATTTTATCTTGCTCTGCGTGCCTCACAAAGACCAATGTTTTATTACGAGATGTGATTTATCTTGTGTGTGTTCTTTGTTTGTTTTATGTATTTCTGCTTTTAAAGTTAATTAAGTATTACTGCGGAATGGCTGGAAGCTAAAATAATATAAATATGAAAAAGATAAGCCAACTTTAACATTTCAATTTTATGTCTTTGCGACAAATAACTACTTAACTGCGTAACCAATTTATTTCTCTATAGACCGTAGTGTAATGAATTAACTATTATGTTATTATCTCTCAAACACTTACAATTCTTTAAAAATCTAGATATTCAATTGTACTTCTATTGCAACTACGCCCTACACTACACATAACGCTATACCAAAACAACCAATAAAACACAAAATAGTTTGCAAACAGTTGAACCGACCTAACTAACACTTAAGGTTTTATCACCATAGTGATAAGCGCGAGTCTTGCTAACGACCCATTATGAATGTCTTAGAATACTCTGTGTAGAATACTTGATTCATATCTTCTAGAACATAAAAATAGCCTCGTCAGCGATACTCAACCTTTTTGGCTGAATTGAGGTCAGTTTCCAGTTCAGTTCATATAAGGCAAAAAGTCATAATTCTGGATAAACTTGCCACCATTACACATTTTAGATTATATAGTTACACATTGGAAAATAAACCTACTCTTTTTATATAGCGAAAAGGCGAATCGAATCTATCTATAATTTACTTCTCATGTTTGCGTAGGTTGGACTCGTACGACTAAACGGTTCGCCAACTAAAATATGTTGTGGGTCCCTTTATCCCTAAACAAAATCTTTACAGATAGTTGCAAAACAAAATGATAAAAAAAGGTTTGTGTCCGTAATAAATTTCTAAGCATTTGTAGAAATATCCATCAATAGGGATGGATTCGGGACGGACGCCCGGGGCGCGGCGCGCGATCCTCTGCGACCGGGTCACCAATATGAATAATTTTCCAATCTCGACGTTTATTCACTTCTTTGTCTACCATTTTTGTTTCGAAGACAATTTTACGACGAATCATAAACGCCTTTTTATGCAGCAATACTATAGAATACATAAAAATGATTCGACAATTTCTGATGGGTGCACACGTGATTTATCCATACCGTATAATAGAATATACATCGCAAAATTTAACAAAACATATTAATTAGTCAACCATGAACGGCTTCATTTTCAAATAACATCGTATACATCTCAATATAATTCCTTCTTTCACTTAATTGCTCCACTCGGGGTAAATGGCGAAGAAATTTTCTTAAGTCTATCGCACTTGCTAAACCAAAGACGAAACGGCCTAACACGTAATGTGGGCTTTGAGGGGCTTACTTGTCTCAAAGCGGAGGCTGTTTGAGAACAATCTTAGCAACCGACACATTTATAACAAGCAAAGCCACATGTACGGTACTTTTAATAAATAATTAAATAGAATGACAAAATAAAATAATTGAATGTGCATACACCTAAATTATTATTAATTGAATTTGAACTTCATGCTTGTGTCGGTAGAATTCACACTACGTACGTAATAATCCGTAGAGTGTAGGGGGGGAGAACTCTTGTTGAAGACTTGTAAGACTACAAGCCTGTCTGCACCTTTATTAAGTCATCCAGCTTTAATAGCCTCGTAAAATAAGTGAAAAGGAAACTCACTCGATGTAAACACGTGGCCATAAAGTACTAAGCGCCAGTCTTTGTGACTAAAATGTATATTATAGCTTTATTGAAAAAGGCACCCTTCTACCGGAAAATGTGCTCGATATGTAGCTAAAGTAGTTTAGTATCGTTTCATAAATGCATGCTTGTTATCTCGCAATTCAGGATGCTATAAAAAATGTAATATGCAGGTATATAAATAGAGTAGTTATTGTAAGTATGTATTATAGTCCATATAACGGAAGCCTGGATGCTTTAAAATATAAAATTTCGTTTATTTAAGCGTGATTTTTCGATTGTGTTAGAAACGTTTATTTGGTTAAACATTGGTACTGCACGAAGTAAGTTAGACACATTTCGAGAACATCTATCTATGTCCGTATATTAGATAATAATGTAAGTAATTGTTTTTAATATAAAATCTCTTTGAAAATATATGTCAAAACCACACATTCAATCTTTACACTAGAATCTTTCTTAATGTACCACAGAGGTGATAAAACAAAAACAATTTTGTCATAGAAACAACATTGTCCTGTTTTCTTTTAGCGCCTTTTAAAATGTTACGTCCAGGAAATGACCTTCAAATATTCCTAAGCGCTCTCAAAGTATTTTGAGCCACGATACTTAAATGGGGAGAGGAAAATACAGGTAGGTACAAAAATATTTCTCAGAAATGTTAATCAGCTGTAAATATTTCCGAACTGACCCGAATATTTATAAATAACTACCTGATTCCCGCAACTTCGTCTGCGTGCATTTACCGGAAAACGGCAGAGCTTCGCACTAACTTTGCACCTCCGTTTACCCCCTTAGGGGCGGATTTTCAAAAATCCTTTCTTATTACTTATAAAAGAAACTCCTGTACAAAATTTCACGTTTCTTAACCTTATAATTTGTTTAGGCCCTGTGTTCTATATGTATAGATAGATAAAATTAATAAAAAAAATTAACGTCGCTAAATCTACGAATATAATATTTTACGAACTACTTTTATTTATAATTATAAAATGCTTGTTGCCGAAACTAAAAATAGGTGTTATTTATTACATTTATTATATAAAAATCTCGCATGGCAGTGTTTGTTACCGAACTCCACGAAACGGCCTGAGTCCTCAAAAGTCATCAGTATGTTTTTTGTGTCTATTTATTTTAAATATTGTTTAGCCTCCCACTACTACCCCTTTTTTAATCTCGATTTTAGATTTTATACATGGCAAAGAAGCGTTTGCCACGTCAGCTACTACACGGATTTAGTAATAACACTCACTAGTGGAATAAAATTAATTAATTTGATATAATGCATTCATATCAAATTAATTAATTTTATTCCATTAGTGAGTGTTATTACTAAATCCTTGTTAACGGCAATCATAATAAAAGCATTCATTAGAAGAGTTCTACACTAATATAAAAATAATATCAATCAGTGGACGACCGAACTTCACCCCAGAAAGAGTTAAAATGACTATTTGTCCCTTCAATTCCCCAAACAAACATTGTATCAACTGTCCACCGAACAACTTTAAATTACATTGTAATTAATGTAAAGATACTATCAGTAAAAGCCGAACTCCATTACAATAATGTAGACTTTACAGGGCGAGCTATAAAGCTTACAACCAGTTTCAACGGAGAAACCTCGCTCTTTGCCTGCGCCGTCGGTTGCACATAGTTTCATTTAAGAAATGTTTAATGAAAATTAGTCTTGTCAAAGGATATTACAGTACAATGCATAAAATATAACTCGCAGACCGTAGAAACAGTAGTAGAAACAAGCCTTTAACTGAAATTATGCTCACATTATTGAATATAATATTATTAGATTAAAATAACAGAGAAAATGTGACATCATAACAGTAACATAACATGCGTTCAATATCAAACAAGCGAAAAAGTGGAAAGATTGCGCAGGCATAAAAGATAACATTATTAAATCGGCCGAGAGCAACTTATCCCTGAGTGGAATGAACAACGTCTTTTTTCTTCAACGACATTACCTATTCATCACACGGCTCGCTGAAAAGCGACCACTTTGTTACTTATATATCTTTCCGCACAGGTTCTCGTGAAAAAGATCGGGAATCATTTTTCTTCGGTTCCATTAGAGGGCATCGGCCAGCCGAGACGGATATGCGGTTGGGGCAAACATAAACAAAATAATGGTGGCCGTCTAGTAACAAAGAACATCCCATCAGACGGTAAAGCGGTGGAATCAATACGGATCCCTGTGAGCCGTCCCGTTTGAGCCTCTGAATTCGCTCCACGTTATTATACTCGATAGCTATCTGGCGACAGGCTCCTGCACGCTTCCTCGCCACAATGGGCAGAGTCAGGATATGAGGCTATGAGGTACATCTTGTGTGCGCTGAAGCGCATTGTCGTAGGCTCTATCTCTCTGAAGCATCAGTTGTGAACGTATTCAGTGAAAGACAATAATAGCAATTATATAGTTAACTCAACTGTGAAGATGAATTTAAACTACGCATAGAGAACTAGTTTACGCTTTGTTAGCACACAAGGAAGTAACTATGTGGTATTTATACACAATATTACCTCAACCTGTGCCTACTAACGGCTATTAATTGCTTTTAATAATGGATGTTGAGTATAAAACATTAACCCGACCCAATTACTTATTACACAAAAAAGTAAAATATTATATATACAAATAGGAAAATAGATGTTATTATAATTTATTGCCCAGACAACAATAATTTATTAGAGATCCAATAAAAACACTAAAATGTACTATAGTAAAAAAATATAAAATTGTAATGAGAATTTGTTGTTTCCCAAGAAAGATTTGAAGCGTAGGCATATTACATGGTATAGATTATTTATTATTAAACATTGATTAACGGTAATTGAGAATTCAAATATCCAAACGGTTCCTTTTTAAACAGATTACCGCCAAGCTACTAATCATCGAAAGGACAAGAAGAGTTGTATATCGTTCATTAATAGGTAAGATTTCGGTTTGGAAATTCGGCTTCGCCTTTTCTTAAGCGTCGAATCTAATAAGTTATGAGGCTACTGATACTTGTGAGATGATAAATGTTATTAATTGTTGATGACTGATCAGAATTATTATCTTTTTATATCAATGTTGTCCAATTTAAGAACGTAGATACGCTATTATTAGTATAGTTACTGAAAATTGGCATATGTAGTATGTCTTATTTTGCAAATGTCTGTATGTATTTTTGAAGTATTTTATATAACGAGTCTTTGTCACCTAAAATAAATAAATATTGATACCTATACATTATATAAAAGTATATATATAAAAAGTATATATAAAAGTTTCACTTGACTTAACCTAAACCGTAAACCCAAGTTAAACGAATGCACGTGTAACATAATGAACAAAAAGTCTGACGAAATTAGATTGTTCGCGAACAGTTTAAACCTCGAGTTTCACAAAATTGATCCTTTGCCCAAACAATCTTTACTTTCGCCTAATTCAACAGTTTTTCCCCAGAGTGAAAAAGGAGAAATAACTCTGAATTTTGCCCGGCGTAGGTACATTTTGTAACTCTTGTTTGCCTACGGTTCGTTCTAAATTAATATCGAACGGTGGAAATTAAGAGCAAACCGAAATTACAAACGAATTGTAGCGGGCAGTGAGTAGAAATGTAATATTACAAGTATGAATCAAACATGCAACTTTTAAATCATATTCATATAATACAAATTCACATAACATTCAAAATATTTTCGTAATTAAAAATGTCTGATCAGTGAATGCGTTAACAAAATTTACATGCGTTAAAACATTCAGATAACTTATTTGCTCAAATACCTATGAAAATGAATAATCAAATGTAAAATTTTCGGTTAGGACATCAAATTGAAAGACAGTCGTCGCATACACTTAGACTAAAAACACCAATCATAATTACAAATGACGACTCACATTATTGGTATAACATAAAGCGAAGTAGGTATATTTAGGATGCAATTCCAACAAGCACATGTAGATGCATCTAATTATTTTATATACACCGGGTTATCATAAAATATACGTCATATTTGCGTTTGCCAATAACCGATGAAGTTATTTATCAAACCTAAAATTAATTCCGATGTAAATTCACGGATTTGGCTTATAAACAAATATTGAATTGATGTATTTTGCTGTGCGTTCCAAATTATTCGATGGGAATTTTTAAAAGCTCTTTCGACTTTTATAGTTGTGAATGTTTATACATATACGTAAGTATAACGTTTTATCATGATAAATGAAACAAGCTCATGAAGCAAACTACCCTGTTGGTCTAGTGGTCGTACAGTGCGACTGCCGACCAAGAGATCCTGGGTTCGATTCCCAGGTCGAACAAAGGGTTATTGGGTTTTTCTGTGAAATTCTCAGTAGCAGCTCGGAGTTTGGAGTGTTGCCCGGTTAATGGCAATAAAAAACATACCGGCGAAATGTGGGTGTACATTAGTACACCTCTGCCTAACCTTTCGGGAACGACAGGCGTGATAGTATGTATGTATGTATGTATGAAACAAACTAATTGCCTGCCTGATGGCAAGAGTCATCGGACGAATTTACTCACGAGTTGTCATGTTTAGACATCAGTTATCAAGTGTGATTTGCCAACAAGTAATTTTATTCATATGAAACTAAGGTTTAAAATATTGTTCAATTATCATCCTGTCACACAAAGACCAGTTGAACAAAAGCCTATATACATTTTTGCAAGGATCGATTACGTACCGATTTCTAGTGAGAGTTACCAGGTCCGCAAACGTAATTCTACTAACAGTATGTATTGTTGCAGATTGCACGTCATCGTCGTCGTCGTTGCTGAGCGGGGTGACGACGGTGTCGGTGGCGGTGACCGGGCTGGACGCGCGGCCGCTCTCCAAGAAGGTGCGCCCCAAGCCTGCCTCGCCGAACCGACAGGGACCGCAGCAGTGCCAAGTAAAACATCCACTTTATTTAAACAAAAATAAGGTTGTTTATTAATTGTTGTAAATTTATGCTGTTAAACTTAAAAATGACCTATGTCGCTTATTTGATCGATAGATAGTACGTGCATGAGACTAAAACATTAGGTAGGTACATAGATAGATAGATAGATAGAATATTCTTTATTGTACATAACCAAAACAGACAAAATATGAAATACAATCAGTAATACAGCGGTAAGTACAATTGGCGGTCTTATTGCTAAGAGCAATTTCTTCCAGACAACCATTGGATGGACAAGAATTGAATGAAGGAAAAAAACGAGTAGTTGGCGATGTACCCAAATAGTAAATATATATTTTAACATACACTAGGATATAATACACATACATATATACCTATTACACTATATACATAATACATACATAAAATATACCTAATACTAATATTAATAAATACAATACATACTTAGTTTCAATTGTCTAAACAGTCAAGTAATGTTCTTTTACTATTTCCTAAATGCAGCCAATGTCTGTGCACGTCTTATAGATAGTGGCAGTGCATTCCACAATCGAGAGGCCTGAACTGTAAAGGAGTGGTCAAAGAATCTTGTGGAATGCGCTGGTATCTTCAAATTTAGGTTTTCTGATGACCGTAAGGACCGCGAATGTGTGTCACAGATGAACTCGAAACGTTCTTTAAGATATGATGGGGTTGTAGGATTGAATAAAATACTGTAAAGTAATGAAAGGATATGAGCATTCCGACGAAGGCGTATTGGAAGCCACTTGAGTTTAACACGATATTCTGACACATGATCATATTTGCGTAAACCAAATATAAATCTTATACAAAAATTTTGAAGTCTCTCAAGCTAATTAAATTGGTCCTCGTTGAGATCGAGATAGCTGGCATCGGCATAGTCAAGTATTGGCAAGAGAAGTGTTTGTGCAAGCGCAATCTTGGTGGCAGTAGGGAGAAAGTTACGTAATCGTCTCAAAGAAGCTGCTGACGCAAATAACCGACGACTGGTTTCTTGAAGTTGTGGACCCCATGACAACGTTTTGTCCATGAAAATTCCCAAGTTCTTGACCTTGTCACTAACAGGTATTTGGACACCATCAAAGATGACGTGTGGGAGGTTAAACCAATCGATCTTGGAAACCATTCGTGAGCTGCCAATAATAATGAGTTGGGATTTGGTTGGATTAATTTGAAGGCCAAAGGACCTGCTCCAGTTAGATATCTCAGCAAGGTCAACGTTTATGTTACCGACGGCCTCTGTCAACTGTTCTAGTGGGGCTTGCGAATATATTTGTAGATCATCTGCATAAAGGTGGTAGGATGAAAGTAATTGGTTGGAGATAGAATTAATAAATATTGCGAAAAGTAACGGGGATAAAACGCCACCCTGAGGTACACCGGCTGTTGTATTACACCACAAAGAGTATGTATCTTCGATACGAATACGCTGCCGGCGACCAGTCAGGTAACTACGAAACCAATCAATTACTGTTGGAGATATGTTAAGAGAGCATAGTACGCCAAGTAAAATGTCAAAGTCAACGGTATTAAAAGCATTACTAAAATCTAGCAGTGCAAGTACCGTTAACTTGCCACTTTCCATGCCTAAACGTATATCATCCGTAATATTAACTAGTGCAGAGACAGTACTATGACCAGGACGAAAACCGGATTGGAAGGAGTTGAGAAGTCTATTCTTACAGAGGAATGAACTTAGCTGATTGTGAATAAGACGTTCTAGGACTTTATAATATATATAATAATATAAATATAAAGGAGGTACATAATATTATGTTACGAACTTGCGACTCATAGCGCAGTTTTTTTAATATATAGTTTGGACCCTAAAATGTTAATACCCTACTCAAATTCAAACGACATATCAAGGACTCTCATCAATTTTTTTTGGATCGGGAGCAATGGAAGTTACTCTACCTAGAAATTCTCTCGTGTTATAACATAGTAATTTTAATCTCACTTCTTTTTTTCGAAAATCTTAGCACAAATCTTATACAAATAAGAATTATTTTTGATGAAATAGAATTTACTGTTTTCTATTCAATCCTTCATGGTTCATTCGACGTACAATGGAGTACTTTTTCTTTCAAGGCCTGTATCTTCCTAGCTAGGCTAGTGATGTGTCGTCGTAGTAGTTCCGGCCAGTTTCCGGCTCATAAAGGCCGATGAGCCGTGACGATTGCCGCTATTTGTCTTTTGTCGGTACAAAGGATCTCACACCCTAGCATTTGTCTCATAGACGCTGTTCTCGCTATCTCTAACATAGGTATATACTTTTATGAGATGTTAGTTTATATTTGCCCGTTTTTGTGTATGAACGTTTTTTAGAGAGACGTGTTGGGTTACGGAAAAATAAAATATAAATAAATAGAATAAATATTTGCGGATATTACTACACAGCGCCATCTAGTTCCGTGGTAAGCAACGGGGCTTGTGTTACGGATACTAGATGGTCGATATACTACATACATACTTTTTTTTGTAAATACATACATATTATACATAGATACATCCACGACTCGGATACAAATGTTGATGCTCATCAAACGAACATTTGTCCCTACCGGGATTCGAACCGGGACCCATAGCACAGAAGGCAGCGTTAACTACCGCTGAGCTAGACAAGTCGTCAAAAGGTAAAAATACCTTACTACTCGCAAATGTAACTCAATGGCTAAGATGAGGTAAGAGATGAGTATAAGTAGAAACACAAAATCTAAATAAAATTACTTTTACCGTTATTTTATCCCGACATTTCGGATCTTTTACAGCATCCATTATCCAGCATCAACCGTAAAATGATCGGACATGGAAATCAAATTAATTCAAAAATTATAAATTACAAAAATATACAAGCAATTTAGTATAATAATTATTAATTGATCAATTAATATTCAATTTATGTACATTTATCTAAACCCGAGTAATTACTTAGATGCCAACTAGTAACAAGATACTTATTTAATGATGCAAAGTTTACAAGATTTTTTATAGGCAAAACTTCAATATTATTTATTTAGTTTCGTTGTTTACAAATTATTATTTCTGCTTTTAAGCAGTGATCTAACAAAACATTAATTTAACAAAAATAGGATCGTTCTAGGTACAACAAATACAGACACAATTTATCTCCATATTGAGAATGCTCAAACAAGAATTTCTATATAAAACATATCTGTAATAACTCAACTACTATTTATCATTACGTAGGAATATTATACAATATCCAGATCGTTTATTAAACTAAAATTATTTTGTCTCAGTAAGGTTGTAGCCATATTAAGGGATGTTTATTTCTGAAAATAGATATTTTATTGAAACACGTTTCTAAGAACCGGCTTATCTGCCGATCCTTCGAAAGGAACGTCACAAAAGCTCAAAGAGCAGCTTTAAAAGTCCAGACATCAAGGGAAAAAGCGGAGTAGGGTAGTATCCAACATCGCCAGTTGAATAGAAAGCCATAGCGACTAGGCAAATAAAGAATTTATTCTAAAGGAACTACCTACTTATTTTATCTATGCAGTTTGTGATAGTTCGTATGTGAGCTATAGGCATATAATTTGGGGGTCAACAGATCATTATTATCGTACCTCAAAATTGCCATATATAACTTTAAATAAGCTTACTAAATAATATTGTATGGCTATGTTGAATAAATGATTATTGAATGATTAAATATTATCCTGAGCTAGTAACTCGTCGATATACTTAACTTTACCAACCGACTATGAATCGCCAGTTGTTATTAGTACAGACGCACCCTTAGGAAAATTCGTTCTCTATTTTATTATTGGGGTGGGGTAGATCCTTTGCACCCAGTTAGGTAACAAGTTGGTAAATATTTACTAACGCAGGAAACCGTAAACAGTCCTAATTGGTACTTACGCTTTGTACGAAAACTAATCAGAAAAACTACAGTTCGATAGGTTCTGCTTTTTAAATAGGGAATAGGACGATGACGTAGCAAGTATTAGTAAACTATAAGTCTTGAGTCAAATAAAATTGTTTGCAATAATTATATTCGAATTGAATTAAATTAAATACCTTTTTTTTTTGAAATATTTAAGAATATTTAGAATCTTTTTAAAACGGATTCAAAATGACGGAATTAAAATAATAATAATATACTGCTTAATATCCATTCAAAGTTATTCTATTTCAATGTCTAGTCTTACATATATTATAATTATAAAAATAAATATGTAAGTTTTTTTTTCTATTTGATCAGAATTGTGTGCTATTCAAACAATATTTTTATACCAATTTAAAATAATCAAATATACAAAAACTTGACCGCCCGAACAGGGACTTGAACCCTGGACCCTTGGATTAAAAGTCCAATGCTCTACCGACTGAGCTAACCGGGCTATATTAACAGTATCGAAACACTTGGTCGGATAGTACTTGGCTTACTTACAACTTTTGAAATATCTCAAACTGGTGGAACTTTTTTTTCGTGATTATCGAACTATATTCTTCCACGGGTGGAAATAAGCTTTATCTTCCGACCCCAATCATCGAATCTTCCGTCCTAAAAAATAAATTTACATTTGCTTGC
The DNA here is from genome assembly GCA_905163465.1 of Craniophora ligustri. NCBI lineage: Eukaryota > Metazoa > Arthropoda > Insecta > Lepidoptera > Noctuidae > Craniophora > Craniophora ligustri. The sequence goes on from LR990972.1 coordinate 9,069,786, forward strand.
GAGAAATAAGATTAATGCCTCAAGACATAGCTAGCTAAGATACATATCCGTAGAACCTACTTAAAAAATGTAACGATGTTCCAACCATTACCGTGCCAGCAAAAAAACATCATCCAACATGTAATATGCAAAAATTGTTCTTTCATTTCGTTTGTGCTTAGAAACAATACACATATAACGATCCCATCCGTCTAAACAAACATCCACGTATATTGAATAAGAGGTCTTTTGGGACGCACAACGAAGGAGGTATAAGACAAACACTGAAAGGGCTGAGTGGTTCATATCCGGGATCTTTTCTTTCACGCACTCGGGAGGAACACTAGTGAAATATATGTGAACCGTTCCTTTTACTAGGTGAATTATAACTGGTTTTTAACTGTTCCGCATTTGTACCTTAAAAATATCACTGTACCGTACTTGGATTGCTTTTTAGCAATTCATATGTATAATAAGGTGCGTGAATTTTAAATTCTTACAGAATCTGTGAGAATCTTTGAATAATAGAGTTAAAATAATACATCATGATCATAAAATGTGATACGTTTTACTCTTTAAAATCAGTATTATGCAAAGCGAAGCTTAGTGTGAGCTTATCGGTATAAGAGATACTTCGCAAAAATAGGTATCGAGACTTCTGTCCATATTACAATGCACCTAAGAAAATTAAATTAAAATCAATAACTAAAAATAAAACCATTTGCATTTACTAAAAGACTAAATCCTTGATACTTGTGTACTTAGACCAAATCGGTTAGGTACCAATTTGTTGAAAATAGATACTGAAAAAATCAGTTTTCCACTCTGCTCCACTTTCAGGCAAATGTACTTTTTTCAGACCCCTAAAAGTTTATGCTCATTGTTATTTTTATTAGGCCTTATTACTAAAACACCTCGTTAAAGGAACTCATTTACAAATTCAAAAGTACATAAAATATTATTGTTACCTATATCTGGGTACTACGATCGAAACTGTGTTTGTAGGTCAGCCGAATATCAACAAAAGCGGGATAAAGAACGTCGCGAACGTGGGGCGGGATTGCTGTGACCAAAAATACCGGATTCCGTGGGACGTCTCGATTCTCGTCCTACACAAACGTGGGCCGTTAATGTCTTCCCCTGTGTTTAGAAATAGCGTTTTCAATAGATGTACCTACAAAATAAGTGGAACCCTTTTCGGATTTTCAGCGCATTTAAGTCAACATTTAGCAATGTGTTACTTCTTAATAAATTGTTTTATTATTTTATTGTTCTTACTTGATACAATAACATTGTACTAAGCGTTCATAACCGAATCATCTTATTAATAAAAATAAATTTTTGCTTCAAATATATACGATTACGTTTTCATAATACATTTTATAGAAGCAACGCTTCAAAATATTAATGGAAGATAAAGGTTACAAGAGCTTTAGTCGGTACATTACATATGTATCTCACAATCATAATATGATTTATGTACAAACTCCAATAAATTTCTTTATAACATTACCACTTAAAAATCAAATCATGGCCTTATCCCAAATGTTTTCCCTTGAAACATGGTAATACTAAATAGGGTGGTCCCCTCTAAAGGAAAGTAGCGATTCATCATATCTTGCCAACCCTCACACTACGTAATTGCAGACTGAAAATGAGCCGATATTCTGACTGTAAGTATATTTATCAGTGATGTTACCTAAAACGTTTAAGTGGGTCTAAAGTTTCGAGCATTAAAGTGAAGTGGATTTGCAGAGTTTTATTACACAGTATCCACCGCTCGGTGGATACTGTGTAATAATTTTATAACATAATCTTTTTGCGGCACTCCATTACCGTTTTAGTTTTAACATCTACGAAATGAAGTGCCTCACTCGGGGATAAAAATACTTTTTTATTTAAAAGGTTTATTATGGTATCTGTGTAGATAGCAATAGAGAATATGCTCGTATATTTTTTCTATTAGATATACATATTTTTGACAGATTAGTAGAAATTTTGATTAATTTTTTATTGGCCTTTTTTATGGTAGGTATGTACCTACATATTTCGATGTATCGCGCCTTCTTCGTTGCCAAACAAAACAAAAAAAATTAATAAAAAAATAAAGTTAAATGACATTGTTTTAAATAATTTTAAATTCTTAAAAATACATTTAGACATCATTTATTTGTGAACATAGGTAAAAAAACATGATGAAAACATTATTTTACAAAAGTATCACTATGTTCTGCCATATAGCTGGCATATAAATTATATAATTATTAAAATGTATTAAATGTCATTAATTTCGGGGTTATTGGCGTGATGTTATGTAACACACTGAATACATAACATCACGCCAATAATACACAGGGATGTGTCAATGGACATTCACATTATGCTTTTAGCGCCAGCGATACTGTCACTATTAACTAGATCTAGTCTAAAAACCGAACACATGATTCCACATTCAGCAATATAAGTATAATTATTCATTATAAATTTTTCAATCCTCAGTTTAATTATGACACAAAATGCTCGCAATACAATTCTATCAATTCCACTTAACACGTATTAGTGATAAAATATTGATCGTAACAATTGCCGTGAACAGTAACAATAATCTCTAAGGACCAGTCTTATTGTCCTTCTTCCCCTTTTGCTTTTATTGTACCTTTGGCTATTATGTAGTGCACTCTTTCCCTTTCTTTCTTCGCAAAAAGACTTTGATTCAGTCTAAATTTAATGACATTATTACACTTTAATGACATTATTAATTTGTTATTACACTTTTTGTGAAAGAAATATGTAAATTTTAAAATAATAAATCACTACCACTTATTTGTTTTATTCTATCATTAGCGCCAGGCTATTTAGTGTTATAAATAGATATTTAATTATTTTGACGGTAGGTTATTATGTTTTAGAGTAGCGCGTGTTTTTACTGTATTCCGTGATTCCGTCCAATATTAGACCAATAACCCTTAATAGAGTACAGTACTGTATTATGAATTCTAATTGCGGGCTCATCTTATACTCTATCACACAATAAACTCTGTCTCTGCTTTTCATACAATAATATACTTTATATTCAGTTCAAATAATTTTAAGTCAGCGTTAAACCAATCTATATTAAACGTGAAGATAAAACTTTGCACCCCTTTTAAGCATTACTTCACGAATTTAACTTTGCCAAATAACACACTGAGTTATTTGGGATAGTTAAATTGAAATGAAGAGGAAGTGCAAAAGCAATACTAATTACGTACAAAAGTCATAAAATCATAAAAGTGCAACATTATTAATTACGGTCGAACTTCGAACGCTGAACGACCACTAGTTCAAATTAATTCACAAAGCAGAAATAGCTCGACAGCAATCTCGATAGCAACCTTACCCGAAACAATATTAATTCCTAAAGTTTCTGTGACCTAACCCAATTTTGTATTGACTGAACTTGTTACATCGACCAAGGCGAGATTTCACCGATATTTCTAATTGAGCCAGCGAGCTAATAGCTATGATGGCCGACGCCAATTAAAGCTTATTGATGTCGTTCGCTGTAGATCTTCGGGACGACCCTCGTCTCGTTTTAACCCCATCTAACTCCCTTGCTAATAATTAATCAAGCAATTAGGCAGATCCGTAGAACAGCTAGTATTTTCGTTGCTTTATGAAGCCTCGATACAAATAATGGTAGCAGATAAGACGTTCAGATTACGTAATTATTGTGATAACTATTAGAATAGAGACGAGTAACTAAGAATGATTTCATTCAAATCCTTATCACACTAGCGATACTCGCTAAAAAATCGAGTATGGTCCTAATCTAGATCAAACAGATATTTTCCAATACACGCTTTTAATAGAAAATAAGGACAAAAGACAAACTGTTGTACAGAGCAATGTAAATAATCGTCTCTCTCTGCTTCTGGATAGTCAGTCTCATTCCTACAATGCAGCACTGCACTACAGATTGGTGAATCTATAAAAACGCCATCAAGAAACTTTTATAGCGATTAAAAACAAGTTAATAACCGATTCCATTAACCTTGCAAAACTTTTAACAAAGATACCTATTTATACTTTTTGTACGTGAAACATAAAAGTTTTCCCGAAACAAAGGAGTATCACAATGAACGGTCACTTTGACTTAATTTTAAGGTGATTAATTCGACTCGGAAGTTGGAGAATTCCAAAGATAGATATTATAATTGAGATTGAACGGATTTAACAGTAATTAAAGCTGACTTATATTTAAAAAAAAAATTATAGAATTGATTTAACTCGATTTTGATAAGTAGGGTACAGTGATAATTATGATATCTCTTATTAATATTGTGATCTAAATACAGGTTTTATTAATACACATTTATACTTGTATCAAACGACTTCAATTTAAATTATTTATTTAGAATACTACTAAAGTTATCCAAAGAGCACACGCTATTTTAGGGTCTGTGGTACATTTAAAATCTTTAACAGTCAGTAAGTAACTAGGAAAACTAAAATTGTCAAAAGATGCTTAAATTCGTCATATTATTTTTATGTGCAATAGTCCGTGTAACAGCACACAGAGCTGCTGCCTGTCATGAAAGTCCTAACAACAGACTATTCCAGTCATAGAAAGGAAACCCAAATTTGAAATTTATAGTATTAACAAGCTTGTTTCAACATTATCGAATACATTCACACCGGGGGATTACTGCTGGCTGATCACCCACATTACGCATCCCAACCAGAGCACGTTGAAATTAATTAGCATCCCTCGAGGTGACTGCCAACATTGCGAATTACTACTAATAAATAGGACAAGGACGATACAATCCTAATACCAAACTTGAAAGGTTATATTACCCGCCTAAATTAAGAAACAATTCTTGGAAGTACTAGAGAAAAAAACATCTTAAAATATTGAAATGAAAGAGTCTTTTATCAACAAACACTGCCTCAAAGTATTTTTTATAATTTTCTTTGTTTATATGTCGCAATTAATTGTTTGTAAACATTATTTGATAGTTCGTTAGGAACTTTTAAATTAAAAATTATGTTTATGACTGACTATCAAGCTGATTTATAGTGGTTTCAACACAAGTTGGGCAGAATATTACAAGCTAACAATATTTATGATTGTTTTTGAAATACAGATTATGTCACGAAAACAGGTTTATCTCATCCCGTCTGACAAAAATAAGCGTGAACCCGATCTTATTTAACGATTCCTGAGACGAAGCGCAACGCGGTACGAATATCTAATACCATTTAACTTTCTCAACTTATTGTTTACTATGTACCTCAAACTCAGCTGTTTCTCCTAACCATCGACGAGAATAATAATTTCAAACGAGTTCGATGCTACCGAGTTCCGTACCAAAAATATTTAACTTTTGCATAAATTAAATTTCAACTTGGTATCAAATTGTTTTGGAAGTCACTTTATCTAATGTTATGGGTATTTAAATGACTTGAGATGTTATTCAGATGCAAAATTGGGAGTAATTATTGATAATGTTACATTTAAACGCCATAGTTTTGTTACATTGTGCAATGCAATTTTGTTAAGATGCACTATGTAATCTTTTCAGTAGTTTAAAGTGAACTATCTGGTTAAAAAAGTCCGAAACATACACATGTTATTTTAAGTATAATTTATATGAAGCAATAAACCAAAATACGAACACTAAAAACGCACCAAACAGACACTACAAAACATAAAAACTAATTTAAATATATTTCGTAACAAAAGACGAATAATTCGAATAAAGAAAACATTCTCTATATTTTTATGTAACGGACGTAAGTGAACCTCGAGGTATTAACCGAGCCGGACTTGAGTCGTGGTGGGTCGCAAAGCCCCTGAGCCGGGCGTTTGGGTGACTGCCAGGCCCCGATAAGCCAAGGCACCTAACGTTACATATTTCTTATTTAACCCCTGTCTAAGAACAGCTTTCGTAATTGCTGAAACAAAAATTACCTGCAGTTGTTGTTAAATTTTTAAGTCTCGTTTGACACAGTAAAACGCCTTTGGCAAAATACTCTGAAGCAAAATGTTAGTGTTAAAATGGCGCTCAAAGAAAGGTTACTTTTACTGCAAGAACTTTGGACATAAAGTTAACATATTTTACGGTTTATATAAAACTTTTACTTTTTAGTGTTTACTCTAGCCATCAAACGCAGAAAAACATGACAAAAAGAAGTTTTTAAAAGGCCAATAGAGACTAAATTTCATTCGATGGTGATTCAGTACAAAATTGGAAGTCACAAGTATGTTATAACAATATGCTATTATTCGGCTTTAGATAATAATAATCTATGCTGGCATAATTGAAAATCCTGAATAAATTGTAAACTTAATAAATTTAGTTTACTCGTGTTACTAAATAATGTACGCACAATGTAATTTTTTTTCAGCAATCATTCTATTATTACGTTTTTATGTTATATTAAGCGTTCACTTAAACTCTTCAACGAATCAAATTATTGCTGTAAATATATAACCAGACGTTTATCACAAATCGCTTATTATTTCACAGTATTTTACCTTTTTTCGTACTATTTTTAACATACGATTTATCATAGAAAGATAAATCGAAAACGATCCTTTTAAAACTATGACTATTTTATCACAATGCTATTCCCAAAACGTACATAAGAACAGTCAATATCTCTCTCAACTCACGCGCGAATTCGTAGCGCTTAAAATAATATGAGAGACTCACTTCTCGTAATTGAATAAATCTACCTGAAATTCATATCACCGAACTCTACGTAACAGCAATCTATTGAAACGCTCTCAGAGGTGGATACGTATATATCTGTCATATTACCACTATCACTTTACAAGAATCGCTAGATTGGAAGCACTAAATCTAGTTAGATCAAGTGTAAAGGCGTGTACTGAATAAGATTTTTATACAGAATATCTCGTGTCATTTTATTTTGTATACCTACCTTATAGTATAATATAAAAAATACGTTCACCGAAAGGATATACTCGGGTTCATCAACGTTTTCAAGCTTAGTATAAGTTTTACTATATCAAAATAATTATTTATTACGTGCAATAACATGTCATAATTGTCCAAAGGCATACATTCACTGTACACTAACTATAAATAGATAACATATTAACTTTAAACTTAAAATGCCCTAAAAGGCTAATGTGTAGCAATGTGAAGCACGCTTTACAATGGGCACACAGGCACCGAGCAAAGAGTCGTGTAACGCTTGGATGGCCGCCAAACCGCGCCAGGTAATCCCACAAATGCTCGCGGTCATGTCCACAGACTATATTCCCAAATTTAGTTCACTAAACTGCCTAAATCAGCCCGTATTTGGGTGCCGCTTACAAATGTTGCAATTATTAGATGCAATTTGAAACTGACAGTGCCACGCATAGTTTTGTTTCGATCGACTAATTGACTATTTGCGCGGTTTCAAATGCGTTTTAGTGTTTTAACTTCGTCGGACAGAATAATACGATTGGACAGTTGTTGGTTAACTGATATTAGCTAAGCTTTTGAGCTGGAAGCGACAAGGATAATCACATGTAGCTGATGCAATTAGTCTCCAGAACGAGCTAGTGACGCGTGGGACCTTGATTGAATGGGATACACGAATGAAACTTTATTTGAAGCTAGCTAAGCTATACGAAAAGACATACTGAGTCTGCTAAACCTTGAGTTAATTTTTATTTGCATTTTTTTAAGGAGACCATAATATAATTTATTTTCAAACACAGCTATAACTCGTACGTCCGTCTTCCAATTTGCTACGTACGCTTTATTTGATAAAGATTTTTTTTTAAATAGTAAAATACATTACTTTTCATAAATATATCCTATCTATAAGTATATCCTAATTCGTAAAAGGTACCTACCATACAAAAACAAAACTATAAATTTAGGCTAGACACCAAGACTTGGGAGGACATCACTGCTATGTATAAGCTGAACAACAACCACATAAAATCAATGCTTCGGTATGTCTAGTGTAACACTCTTTGTTTTTTCATTGCTGCTAAACTAGTATTGGTACACGGGACTCTTTTAAATCCCGTCAACATTCTTCAGTCCCCTACATCTCCAGGCTCTATTCATCGATATTTTTATAAACACGCCGTTCTTTCAACGAGTCTCCACTCTGAGTGTCCATTCAAGTCCAGGGGTGAACTTCAATCATCGATATCCAATTAATTTTCTGTGTCAATATATCATTTTGTCCTTTACGCAGCGCACGGATTTGACATGAAATGCGCATCAATCAATGTTACATTTGGAAGCAAAAAATGATTTTGGTTTTCATAGCTAATGTACAAAGACCGAAAGCCTCTAGGGCTTATAGGTACGTATGAAAAAACGATTACTCTGTTTTTGCGTGCGTTAAAACAATAAAATAAAAAATATCTAACATATTGTTTGTAAACTGATTTTAAAAATGGCTTTAAGTATTAATATTTTTAAATTAATTTATTAAACACATACATATAAGTGCGTAAGATCTATTAAATCCCACACATTAGGACATAAAATCCGATTCACCAGAGCACAAAGTTATTCTATCAGACATAAAAGCTATAAACGTACCAACTTCCAACTCAATCCGGTGATAAACGCTGTTCCCAATTTTAAAGTTTCCAACCAAGTATCGGAGGTCTAAAGCCATGATCGATAGATTTGTACTAAAATTTCAAACAGTTTCAATTTCGACTCCAAATAGGATTATAGTAACAGTAGAGTTAAATATCAGAACTGTTTCAATTAAATCTCAGAAACAGTTTGAAAAGGTATCTAAGCAGTTTTTTTGTTGTAATCAATAGAGAACACTAACGAGAATAATATCTCGTTTCTAAGGACTTAAGCTTGTTAGCGCATTTTACTTTAATACCTTATACAAATCGCCTTTACCTCACTATTTTGGGATATATACAGACGTCGCCGTATGTAATTCCAGCTGCCCCAGGAGACACCGTCGTTCCCTTTAAAGGCACATTCGAGATCCGAACACGAGGTGTTGGGCTTTTCTTGACAAATTCGCATTATATATCCCTGATTGTCTGCACGACCGTAAAAAAAAGGTCAGTTTTATTACGCGAACAAGGAAAAGTGCGACGGTTAGTTAAACAAAGAAAATTGTCGTTTTCGCAATAAAAAATTATGTTCTGTATCGGTCTTTAATAAATTCGGCCGGTGCAAAGAAAAGCGAAAATAAAATGGCTGCCTCAATAAAGATATTTCACTCGAATAGTTCGGGTTGGTTGACAGGGTAGAGATAGTTAGTTTTTTGTGGCGAAGCGCTATTTTAGATTGATATTTCGTTGTCTGGTTTCGAGGAAATTCTACTCGCAACGTCCACGCTGAGCGAGCGTGTTCAAATGAATTAGTGAGAATTGCCTCCTCGTATTCGAGCGGTTTATTCTTTTAAAAAAACTACATGTTGTTCTTCATGTTATAAAATACACGAGATATAATAAAAAAAAATGTAATAGTTACATGAAATAGAACTCAAAGATAAAATTCGAAAAAGCATTTCATAAAATAGGAGTAAAGCTTATAAAATTATACAAAGCATAGATTTTTATAAGCTAATCATACTTTTCCAAAAGCGCGGGAACTAAATGCAGTATTTTTTTATTTTCCTGCGAGCGTGAGCGTGTCACTTCTCTATCTTGACGCTGTGTTTGTTTTCAAAACCGCTGCCATTTGTCACTCGCTGCCAGCTTTTGTCTTCCTCCGAGGTATTTGTCTTGCCCTAAACTGAAAGGAGTGCATTATTTTACCCCTTTTGCCATTGTTAAAGGAACACAATCTGAACCAACCAACTTAATTTGTAATTATTAGGTTAGTTAGAGTTTAAATAAATTATGCACATTATAAGCTATAAAAATATCAAAAGCAAGTTTATTCGGTTTTTGCAAAATAATATTGTATAAAAAGCAAAAGGTTGTGCGTAAAAGCCTAAGGGATCTCTCTCAAAAACTGTCCAAGACGTAAAAAACTTGTAACTGTATTCGACAAACTAAAAAAATGTTCCGAACAGCGGTGACCCGACAAAACGAGAAAAAAACAAGATACAAAATCTATGTGAAACCAACAATAGACCGCTTCGACAGAGGTTTTACCAATGAAAACATGAAAGAGAATTTCGCCACGCGAATTCCCTGGATTATTTGGAATCGTACCGCGGTGATACGTAGTACATAACTATTTTTTCACATTGGGCTTACGTTACGAATTGCGGGATCCAATGAAAAATTCATTAAAAAATAATACTATTTTTATTATTATTTTTGTTTTTATAGACTGCCAGTTCACATGTCATACAACATACAGTAGCCAACTAGGCGTTGTATTAAAGCTGGTGGCTATTGTCTGACGGTTGATGTTGAGTGTTTGTATATTATGGATGTTTATTCAGTACATGGGCCATTGCATGTCAGGGACCAGGCCCCTAATAAATCATTATCACGATGTAGAATGTGTTTCGTGATTGGTGTGTATGTTTTGTCATGTCAGTTGACAGTCGACAGTTGACAGTTCTCCGACGCTATGTATGTGGTTCGTATGTAACGAGATAGATGTCGCTACAGTTACTGACAGAGTTTTTAATAAAAGTTTGTTATATTTCAATATTTATCCTTCGATATTGCGCTACCGGCTACATCTACGTCAAACAGATTAAAATTGGAACATAGTGAAGCGGCAGTGTACGTGAAAGCAAATATATACCTATATATATATATATATATATGTTTGTTTTACATCTGGTTTTATATTAAAATCCTTTTGATAGATTCGTGTTTAAATAAACTGTTTGATTTGTGTGTGCTTTTATTTTGTTAATGTAATTGAAATGACATAAAAAATCTATTTAAAACGGTTTTATGCTGTGTATTTCGAAAGTCTACAGATTAGAATCTGTGTTAACCGGAGTAAAGCTCAAAACGAATTATAAGTAAAGTCTATTTAAAATTATAATGATTCAAATTTATGGATTTCAAGAACCCAGAACATGGTCCTTCCTACTACTAGTTTAATACTCTCGCGCCTTTTGCCCATAAGTGTAGGCAGAGGCTATTGAAGGCATCCTATTGTATTCTACTTATGGACATCTTGTTGATGAGCGGTACGGCCCTGGCCATTTTTGATGTAAATGTTTTGATGTTTGAAAAGATCTTTATTTCTTATTTATCTTATATATTATTATTATCTTATATTACTCTATTAAAAAAATATTGGTTGTTATAGTAGCCCTAATAAAAACACCTTGGTATAAAAACAAAGATAAAAAAAACCTACAACTTTCTGTAGATAATTCGAACAGTGTTACGTGACTGACTCGTTTTTTACACAGTTCTATTCTAAATACGAATATATGTTCTATTACAAGTGTCAATTTTGAGACTTATTTTATGATTATGCTGTAGATAATTTCTGATATTTTTTGAAGATAATATGCTTTCAAGACTGCGTAATTTTTGTACGTTATTTAAGCTACATATGTGTCACATTCGTAGCTACTGCTAATTTCTAAATCCATAGTAAATTGTTTAATACAGTCTCCTTTATCACGCGTATACGTTCACTGTGCTCACATATCGAACCCAACAAACTGCGTGACCAACATACATATTCAACAAAATTAGCGTAGAAACAGAGTTGTAACGAAACCGTAGGGATATCAATAGCTCTTAATTGGCGGAGACGAACCGACGATCTCGCGGAGAAACGTCATCCAATTAGCGGGAGACTGAGCTTCGAACGTGAGCCTCAAGATGGCGCCCATAGATTGCCTCTATCGCCCTTAACTAATAGCCGATGTTGGGCAGACGTGGGTTCTGTTTGTATTAGGAAATGTTGATGAATTTATTGTTGTTATCCTGGACGTTTCGGTGTAACGAAACGTTCGTTACACCGAAACGTCTCTCGCACAAATTTTAGGGTCACAAAGGATCCGAAACCCAAAGCAGGTTTGCGTCAATGATACAATATATAGGTAATTAATTAATTTATGTTCTATTTATACTCACAGAACATACATATGTAAAACACTAAGTATTTGATTGATGTATGATTATATTTAGTTATTTACGGTCATCTATACATTCTCTATGTTCTGTATTTCACATAAGTAAACAATGCATATTCACCATTTCAAAACTTTAAAAGGTTTGCTTGGAAACCAATGACTTGTTAAGTTACCTGATATCGAAACTGTAAACTAATAGTTAGGTTTTTTGACTTCTGAGTACCTCTAACGATTTATTATTTGTAAGACAACCAAAACCGACGCTTAATATACTTTCCGAGACAGAGAGAGGTAGGCCTCTCTGTCTTAATAATAATCATATGTATCATGTTAATAATGCTGTAATGACAATAATATGACTAATGATTTTATCAATCATATAACTACGCCAAGTCTACCCAACAAACCGTTCGAAATTGAATGATACAAAAACTTTCAAACCCCACAAATTGTTTCATACTATAGATAATGAAACATATTTTTTCGCGCCGAAGTAGGTTCTATAAACAAAGGGCGCTCATCCCACTTTCAATTCAATTCGCGGTAACGTAAATCCGAGCGATCAGGGAGGAAACATCGCCAGATTATGTCGAGGACTGACTCTGCGGAACATTTTATATGAAATATTTTCTCAATTGTAATATTACTAACTGATTATTTTTTATTTTCAACTATTTTTCGTCACAATTCAAATCTGTAACGCTATTCTTCTGCGCTATTCAAGAGGTGCACGATTTATATTTTTTTAGGCAAACTGAATAAAATAATAGTTAAGTATAGTTAAGGTTAATGGAAATAAGTTTGCCATTAATGCATGGGACCTAAATTATACTAGTGAACTGGAGGTATACCTACTGCAGATCTCACCCCTCTAAAACACAGGATGGTATCGTATCTAATGCTTGATAAGGAACTAAAAAGAATAGGTAATATTTTAGAGCAAGTATACCTTTTAAAATAGCATCCTGAACAACAACAAACAGATCCGTACCTGTGCTCCTTAGCTCACAGCTCACGCCCCGCAGCCGCAGGGGTGGCGCGGAACAAATCCACCAGATTAAGTCATCGAAAAATTTGATGCGTGCGCGGCGCGCGCCCCTGAGGCTTAACCCAAGGTGTGATCCGTAACCGCCGCGCACTTTCCACTGACGATGTGTTGCCGAAAAAAACGGATTTAACGGCTTTAAGGGGCTTCAGTTATTTGGAATGACAGCTTTGCTGACTATGTATTTATTAGAACATTGTCTTCGTGAATCCTCACGCAGTAACACAAAATACACAACCACATATTTTAATATTATCTTTTACTTTACTATTTTATTATTAATAGGATTTATTATTTCATTAAATCGTATCAAAAATTTTTTAACAAAATTAATTCGCTTTAATAAAATATACTTAAGATTATATAATTATTTACAATGGATATTTTTAACGATAAAATAAACTGTTGATCAAAATTGTTCAAAATCTATTAAATATCAATAATGACACAACATTCCATTCGTGTTACACAAGCTTTTATTTTGAGAGGCTCATAAAACACCCTGTGATGTGTTACCCGAAAAACACAACAGCCACATTATTTATTATTATGCACTAATTCTACCAACTATACTGAAAAAGTAGAAAAATGGGTTGGGTCTCAAATAAAAAATAATTTTGCTCTGTTAGCAACATTCTTTGATGTCCGATTCACAACATGATTAAAATGCTTCAAAGCATTCATAATATGAGGACTGTCGTTGCGCTAATTACGTCAGTTCAATGCAAGCAAATGCGGCACTCATATAATATAAAAATTGCGTAATTCTCTACATAATATTTCCTATCTGCTTTAAGAGTTTATTTACCCTAAAGTTTTCATAAAGTATTAACAATACAACGTATGTACCTTACCATAATAAATTTAAGGGCCAATTAAATCAAAATCTCTACATATTCTCGTAATTATTACTTGTACGAGAATATTAGAGTTGACCCCGATTTTACAATGTAGCATTACAATGTAGGTCAGGGCTTTGGCAGTTGGCTTAAAAATAGGTCACCAGAAAATGTCTACTTAAATGACGAATGCGGCCGCTTTTGCTCATAATTACTTTTAAATTGGAAGCTAAAATGGTGACTACAGATTTTTTAAGCATAGCAAAAGTTGAATAGAAAGTATATATAAAATTATATAAAATTTGGCTATTTAAGATGGAATTAACATATAAAATAGCTGTTATGTGAATTTCGAAATATACAAAATACGCAATACAAACATTACAATTTCCTCCCATCCGCTGGTTTCCAATGAAACATGAAACACTGCAATAAATAAAAAATAAAGCTATGCATACGACCCAATTGAGTTGTCACTACTATTGCCTCTCATAAAACTGATATTAACATCCGATACAGCCGTTAAAATCCGCTTCACATCAAACTATATGTGTCCGATGTGTCTCATAGTTGTCAGTTTATATGCCAATAAAACCATGCTTATCCTATGACACTTCCTATCTTAATGGTTGTAAGGAAGCTATAATTTTTTATGTACACTTAAGCGTGCACCAATGAGGTGCTGTCAAAGAAGACGTATAGACAAGATAGGTATGTAAGTTCTTAGTGTTCTAGTGGCAACATTGAGGTCAGATTACATCAATAATATTAGTATCATAATATGTTTCACATTTATATTTATATACCTATATATAGATTCCTCAATAACATACATACAAGGAATTATTTTTTAAATTCAACCCTGTAGAGTATGTAATAAGATACACTACTATTTACAGTAACTTTTTCAATGAAATTCGCCAATGACAACATTTGGTTTCTATACGAAAGACAAACAGGACTATGATAAAAACAGTAGAATAACTTCACCTAACAAAAAGTATAGCGATTACTACTTCCCGAGAGCATTCTAACTGCAGGAAAATTATTTCCTTTTTAATTTCTCTAAGAATAATGGCCCCGTTGCGATATTGCTTTCTCCCCATCTTTATTGCTTTCGATTGTTATGCAACTTTATTTTATACCCAATTGATTTTGAATATGAATTAATGTTTTTTATATATCAGTAAACTAATAATATTGAAACTCATCAAAATCTAGACAAACACACCAACACGTTGGAGAACCAAGCGCACACACACAAAAACGGATAATGGCTTTGTTTTATACCCCTTATTCAGTGTAGCGTCAATGTAACAATGTTCTAAATACAAAATAAAATCCACGTAACAAAGCAATACGCTTACTAAGCAACGCTTAGTACTCACAGTTACTCTTTCTTTTACTTTAATAAAAACAAGTTGGCAAACTAAACCAAAAGAACAGTTGATCATTAGGGGTATGTTCAAAGTTGCATTTCCGAGTTACTGAGACTTCCCGCGAGACTGCGCTCGGGAATCACTAATGTTCATCTCTCTGCGATCTTAGCTTCTAGAAAGTATTATTTGTTTGTTTCTATTTATTCTAGGTAAGTACTATACATTATTATAGTATATTCGTGTTTATTGCTTAAGGTAAATACGAATGTCCAGGAAACGGAGAATCCACAATCGTGATCGTAAGCTTAAGTCATTTCTCGTGTGTACCTACTTTTGTTTTGAATCTTTATCGATTCTAAACTAAGATTTCTACTTGACTAGGAGGCATGGTAATCGATATATCGCTGTCAATTTACTGATATATCATACAAATCATTCTATTATCAATACCTAAACCTTACAAACTAAATGGATCTTAGACAAAATAAATCAATACTTTTTCCGCCTCTAAACAGAACTGAATTACACATGCAGGCCGCCATTACAAAATTAATGTTCATATTAAGTATAACTACGCACATTCAAGGGTTGAGAACAATGGGTGTCCTTCCTGCAGAACCTTTGTCCTGACCCTTCAGTACACGATAACATCGCACTACCAATCTAATTTAATGTTAACCCACTTTACGATATATGGACAGGCTTTTATAAATACATAACCATACGTGTATAGTAAAAATATTTATGTGAGTTTGGGCAGAAAAGCAATCATTGCCTAGAAATTTTGCCTTTAACTATAACCAAGCAAGTTGTCGGCACTCGGTTTTTTATTATATTACTTAAATCTTAATCCAAAGCACAATTCACTTTTAAAATTAAATATAAGAATAAAAAATATCAATTGCTTTAAACTGTAAATTAAAAAACATAATCTAGATGTCAAAATGAAGCTAGTTTAAGCAAATCTTAAGAAATCCACACAAAATTTTACCCTACCGTCACTATTATTTTACTAAAAAACTATTTTACAATTTTAAGTACGTAGGATAATACTGTTTGTCCTTTCACAACCAACAAAGCTATTAGTTAATTAAAAGCTTAGTTCGAGCACTAACAGGTTGTCTATCCATGTATTAAGGCTGTATTTTTTATTTTATTTCAAAATAAAAAATACAGTCTGACAAACAACTTTACTGTACATAAATATTTTATAAAAACACACATTAACAATGTGAATTTTAATCTTAATTCTTTGGTTTCTTTATTTATCAGACTTTGATCCAAGTTTATTTAATAAAATCACACATTAAAAACTTTTTATTAAACAGATCACGGGTTTGAATTTAAATACGAATTTAAACACTCGTACATTAACCCGTAGACCATCATATTTGCTGAGTAAAATGAATGGATTTTTTCCTGTGCCGTATTTTTATGTAGCGATCATAGACGCTAAATATTACAAGTTACAGTATTAGCTGTACGTGACATAGTAAAAATATTCGATCCAGAAGCCAGAAGGCACCAAACGATCATTTATTATATCGTTATTCCAGAAAGCCCTTTAAATGCGTACTAAATGTAATAGTGACCAGTATGAGCCAGTTTGGATCGATACATACTACCAAAGTACGGATTATTTTCAAATATTACACCCATATTAAGCAGCCCATATTTTAATAATCTATTAATAATTTCCATACGTTCCACTCAAATGTTCAACGCGGCGTATACAACTGAAACATTTTGTATAACCGTTATAAGTACCTTTTAAATTCTGATCCCAATTTGATTGAACAGAGGGGCAAGCTCTATTTTAACGTAATGTATCGTGTATTCAAGCAGTTTACCAAAAAAAAAGTGTAATTAATTCAAACAATCATATTTACATAATATAATTTTGATATTCATATATTTTATGATTGTAATAAAGCGCTAATTAGTCACGTGACAGTAAATTAACTAAAAACTATAATCATGTAAGATTTGTATAGTAACCTCAAAATTATATCCGAGCGCCGAATGAAATCATGTACAAAATTTTTTATGAAGTGACAAATCGTTAATTATGTAGTTATATATCAAGCGACGATTATAGACTACTTATAATAATAAGCATTATTTTCCCCAGTCAATCGCTGTTCTTACAAAAAATGTATAGCTGACTGATATTTTTTCTTGCCAATAGGTTTTCACGACACAGTAACAGCGTTTCTTATAATAATAAACGAAACAACTGCGAGAGGTGTATCGGCAAAAAACACGTTAGCAATAATGTTAGGGTTGACTTAAAATATTCAAACGTGGAACATAATACCCGAACAATGGTGGGTCGATTGTACCGCACGCCAGTGTTTAACCTGACTTTATAAATAATTCATGATATAAATATCTGTTGGAAATAAAACTATGTTGCTATAATTTACATTGAGTTGGATTGAGAATTTACGAAACATATTATTTGTGTTGTTCGTTTTTCGAATCGAATGATTTATTAAAATCAGAATATTGTGAGTGAAAGAAGTATATTTATGTTGTTAGCTTTTGTAAATTACGCAATTGCATTGTCAAAACTTATGTTTTTTTTTCGTGAAAACAATTTGGTTACGTCTCTTCTCGTCTATTCTTATCTCGAGACGTAACCAAACACGTCCCATCAATAAGAGCTTGCCCGAGAGAAACATTCAAAATGAAAACAGGATAAGGAGACGAAAAGATTCTCTAATTAGATGAGAAACAAACGCAAGATTAGGGTCAACACTCGCCCGGGGACCTCCCGCCATTGTTGCGTACGGCTGTTGTACAGAGAACCTCCATTTTAATATAATTATTATATTAACTACAGCTTATTGTTCCCGCCTGAGGCAACCGGGCCGTTTGATGTTAGTTTTGTTATAAACGAGAATAGACATAGACGTATTTATTTGTTGATTGTGTTTGTTATAATGATATAGAATTGTTAAGATGTGTCTTCTGAATGTGGAACAAATCATATCTGATAATTATAAGTAAAGTTTTATCAACGATTTTATAAATAATTGGTAGCGTAACTGAATAGTCTTTAGACTTAGTCTTATTTAGACTACTTTAGAGTCATCCACCAAGCTAGCCTAATGCGGGGCTCGCAGACTTCACCCGCCGCGGCCGTCGAGTAAATCAGGCATGCAAATTACCTCACGATAATTATGTTTCTTCTAACTTCGAAAAGTTAGTGGTCCGTTGGGATCGAATCGAAACCTTTGACCTCACAGTAATACTAGTCACACCTATCTATCATAGCGTTGACAACTTATTTTACATCATTAGCCCTTTGAATATACTCAAGATAACTGTGTTGTTCCAGGTATGCAATAAGATCTTCGGGAATGCGTCGGCGCTGGCGAAACACAAGTTGACGCACAGCGACGAGCGCAAGTACGTGTGCATAACGTGCGCGAAGGCATTCAAGAGGCAAGACCATCTGTAAGTTGACGCTTTTTTACATTCAATATCCATTGATGTAATTAATATAAGTAGTGTGTAGGACCGACAAAAATAAAGCTTACTTTATCGCACTCTTAAAAAACTGTTTGGGATTTGATGACCTGTCTGCTGCCTGGTCTGTTATTGTTCTACCGTAAGTGTAAGGGAGAGCCAGAGCCCAAATAGGGATTCTCGAATTTTGTTCTCCGTCATCAGACCCTAGCTGTGTTTTCAATCAGATTAGACACAAAACGCAATACACAGCGTAATTGAAACGTAACGCTAAGTTTTTTTTTAATCATATCTACTATTATATTTTGTTGCATAATAATTAAGTAAAGCTCTTCATTATTTTGCAACATGTTTTAACAGTCTCATTCAGGTTGTAAGAAAAGGATAGCGCTTTACAAGCTTTATAGCGTTATCCCTCTCTCACTACTGAAATTAGTCTACTTAAAACACATTGTGGCACGACCGCAGGAACACACAACTGGCACAAAATGCCATGTAGTGCCCATTAGTGTGGGAATTATTTTATTCTATATGCATAACCAGTTTAGATTATCTAGTTAGCTAGTTTGAAGATCAGTCGTTTAGCCGACGGGGACACTTTAATAGCCGAAGCATCACCGCATGAATATTAATAAGGCAGCTACATCGCATGTATTGGTGCAATTAGTGACCTTTTGATATCTTGCTTTAACCTAGTTTATAGTGTGGGGATTCTTATTCCTATATTTTATTTAAGCAAATCAGTATTAGCTAGGTATAGTACGGGATCCTTTTAAGAACGACCTTCACCGAACTGGTTAATGGACGAAAAGTATTTTATATCAAATTAATTAATTAATACATTGTAAGTGTATGGTAACCAAACCGGTGAATTTATAAAAAAAAACTTTTTTTATCTGGACAGATTTTTTTGTAGACAACACACAATATATTTATTTTTATTAATATATTTAATTTGTTATAAAACACTTTCCGTCCATTAACCAGTTCGGTGAAGGTCGTTCTACAAGGGATCTTAGACTAGTAGATTGTAGCTGTTTTTTCAGTAGTCCTAGTACCCGAATATATACCACTTGATCATGCAAACATTGGTTTTACTCAATGCATATCCCACCACCTGGTGGTGGTTATATGTGACGATATAACACTAAAAATAAGTCTACTTTTACAATAATATTATTCAACGTATACATTAGACATTCTATTTTATATGTTACGTTTAAGAAAAAAACTGATAATTCAATAAATCTATAGTCACTGTATTCATTAAAGAAAATTTCCCGCACACGGTACCAAATTTAGTGCTTGGGACAAAATTACTGGATAAGGTCTCGAGATAGCCTTTGCAATTTCCGCACGTTCAAATTCCTGTGAACCTTTTTGAGGATATACGAGGGCAACAGTCATTTTAGAAATTTAATATTGGTTTATTGCTAATATATTTTTTATCAATTTTGCCCTCATTCATATGTTAATAAAACAAAATAGTGTTTTTTAAAACGTATCATCTTCTCGGCATTAAGATTCTGTGCCACTATTGTGTAAGCAATAATCTTACAATAGCTATGGCTAATAAACATGCTTCTCGAATCCTCTTAGAAAGAACAAGAAATAGCATGGCTCTCATAGCAACTGTCAGATTTTTATTCGCTTGCCTTGGTAAAAACTTATGGGTCAATACCCATAAGTTTTTACCAAGGATTCTTGTCTAAGTGGCATTCCTTATCAATATAAGGAATACTAGGGGTATTCCTTATATTGATAAAGACAAGAATCAAGTGATTCAGCAGGAATATCACTATACTAAAATTGATATAATATTGCAGCAACGGACACATGCTAACACACCGCAACAAGAAGCCCTACGAGTGCAAAGCAGACGGGTGCGGCAAGTCATACTGCGATGCCAGATCGCTGCGACGGCACACAGAAAATCACCACCAACCGCCGGCCCCAGAAACAAGTATGTTACTGTAACAGTTACTCGCAACACCTATAAAAAGTTTTATACTAAGTGATGGATTCACATAACATACTATCACGCCTCGGAACGAACCCCGAAGGATTAGACAGAGGTGTACTGTACACCTAAATTCTTCCGGCATGTTTTGAAGTCCCACGTAATAGAGGCCGAGCCTATTGTCATTGTGATGTTGTGATGGATTTGTTTAGAAAATATTGAAAGTACTATTACCGTTGTTACTTAGTGGACCAAACAATAACAACTAAGAGTATCTACTTACTAAAACAATATTTTATTAAAGAACAGAGATAAATAATGTATGTTATAATTAAGTACGTTTTTGTCTATATTCAAAAACTATATCTACTTCACAAAGAGTCAACTAAAATTGTATTTCTTTTTCTATTTAATTTCTGCCTAGATTTTTTTTCTTTCATTTTTTTTTATTATTTCCTTCGGCAATATTTTTCGGTTATAAAATATAATTAATAAACTGAACTCTATTTTAATCTCTACACATAGACTCACTAATCAATTATATTTACTCACTACGTAGTTACATGAAATGGGGAAAAAATATAGTTTTTAGTAGTTGTAAATCCGTTTTCGAGAGCTACATAGTTGGAACCTGTTAACGCTTTTAGTTTTGCGGGTGTTATGCCTAGGGCTGAACACAAACATAACATCCGCAGGAACCTCTCTTTTCTACGGAAGGTATATACTCTTTCTACCTTTCACACTGATGACCTCGAGGTGAAAACCAAACCAAAAAACCAAAACCAAAGGTTCGATTCTCAGATAGGGTAAAGTGTTATTGGGTTGTTCTATACTTCTATAGAATAACAGTAACAGTTCGGAGTTTTTTATTTGTGCCCCACGAATGACAATAAGTTCGACGGTATGTATTAATTTTACGCATTCTAAAGTAGCTTTTCAAAGAACATTTTTACCTAGCAAAAGTAATAAAATCCGATGCAAAATAAGCAATTAATTATATTCATCTGCTACTTTCTCCATTATGGGTCGACTCGTGAATTTGGGTAAGGTCCGTCCTAATCTCCATGAGTACCAATTCAAATCGATGCTGAAGATTCTCAATTTGTTTAATCCCTTTCCTCAAATCGCTTATTAGTAGCCGAATATGGATTTAAGACCAAAATATTTTTTGTTTACGGTGTAGTTAAGCCTACAACAATAATTAATATTATTTTTAACCGACTTCAAAAAGGAGGAGGCTCTCGATTCGGATGTGGCTATTTTCGGCGAGTACATTTATAGTCCAGGCATTTAATAGCAAATATTCGATACTAATGCCTATTTAAACATCACAAAAATAACTAAATAAACAAGATAGACGTATTAACGCAAAGGTATATACTACGGAATCTTGGAGATATTTGACATTAGGAAAATGGCCGTTTATAGCAGTCTTAATAATATGATGTAAGGTGTAAGAGATGGTGCTTTAAATGTTGAATAGCATGATCTCTCATAACCTAAATTAGCCCGCTTACCCCTGCACCTGGTATTCTTAGATATTATGTTATCAAGTAGCTAACAATTAAGTAACATAATAATTAAATCATAACACGTATGAACTCCAATGTTCGAAACAACTCAACATTTTCTGTTTCTTTCTAACAACAGGTACATCAAGCACATCAAGCAACAGCGGTCCAGTAATCACGATTGTGGATCGTGAAGCGATCGTGAGCGTGAACTCGCAGCGAGTCGCGTCCCCTATCTCGCCCGCCCGCAGTCAGCCCCCGCATTCTGATGTATGACCAATCATAATTATTATACTATAATTTTGGTAATTTTAAATCATATCGTTTGTTTATGACAGATAAACTTTGAAGACTTTATTAAAAGGCATGAATCGTGTCATCAGTCACTTGTCTAAATAACTCACCCCTTATATTATTGACCGCGCCAGCCCCTATTTTATTCGCATACGATGCGACGGATGGTAGGTACCCTCATAATACGACAATTTTTATTTCAATATTATTTTGAAAAAATAACAGCACACATGACACGTGAATCTGTCCGTGGCAGACTATAATAAGCTCTTTGATCATTGTTTTTTTTTATTATTTGGTTATACAAATATCCGATAATATTTATTCGCTTCAGATATTTTAAACTAGCCCAAATTCATTTCAAGTTCTTGGTGGCAATTAAAGTAATAAAGTATACGAGAATATTAAAAAAAGTACCTAATTTTAACTTGCACACATTACGGACGTATTTGTATAAACTCGTATACATATACGAGTATTTACAAATATTTGCATAAAAATTAATCATGGTCACATCTACTTAAAACCTTTCGGCTAAAAACCCAGTATATTTTCATACATTTAACACATCACCACAATTTAACAACCCGCAAAAACACGTCCTAATCCGCTAATTTCCCATCGGCTATATGTAGCTTTTAGCCCGTCATTAATCTAGCTTTTTATACTTAGGCATGTCTGGCGGGTTTCCAGCTGGCCATCCGTGTAAAATTGAGCCACCGTCCTTATTAATTAAGCAATTAGCCCGAAATCCACATTGTGTGTGCTCTTTTAATTTTGCACCATTAAAGGTTTTCGCAAAAAATGTCCGCCAATATAGACGGTGTTTATCTATACTCGTGTTCGGATTAATCAAGCCAAATCTTTTGGGGTGAGTGTGATGATTTTTTATTTTTTTAGGTAGGTATTTCAATTTTCTGACAATAAAGATCTCCAAATTTACTCGCAAAATGTTGTTAAGTATCTATAACCAAATCAATCAATTTAATTGCCACATATTCAGTCAGGTACAATCTAATCATCTATTACATCTATTCCCTTTGAAAAAAGAAATTCTTATTTTCCTTACATAATAGCAGAAGTTTAGCCCATCAATGTAAAGAAACAAACTAATAGTTAGAGCTTATTGCCTTGCCAGTAAATGATGTTCATTAAAAAACATATGATCCATTTCTACTCTCTTCATATTCTCATGTGACCCAAGTAAATTATTAGCAAATGCATCACCGCCTTAACTCACTGGAACTGGTATTTAAAGTTATATTACTTCCGTTCCTACTTAGAGAACAGCCCTAAAGCAAAACAAAACACCAGTGAGTAGTGCCGACGCCGACAAAACACTCCAACAGTGTACAACAACAACACTACATCAGCACATAACTTGACAACAGCATTCAGCATTGAAACTTCTCCGATACAATAAATTACTTGAATTGCAGCCGAGCAGCCAAACTTCCACGGTACTCGTTTATACCTACTAAAACTAGTGGTGTTCGTTCTATACAAGTTGAAAGTTATTTGTACTAACTATTATAAAGTGAACCGTGAAATATCTGGCATCCTTCTAGCATCAAAAAATTGATGTATGTGTTCTTGAACTATATTATCGTATAAATGATTTTAAATTTAAGGAGTCGGTATGATTTCGAAATGATTGCGACGGCGTTTCCGAAAATCTTGATTATTTACTACAAACAAACAAACCGCTAAAATGCAGATTCTCTGCCTCACTTGACTATTTTACGGTTGGCGTCCAATCCAGCTGAATAGATATCCAGTATTTTACACGAAACCATTGCTATCATATGTCCACCATATTACTAGGAGGTACAGGTACCATAAAGGATGTTCATCATTGTCAGGATTTTTGGGTTTCAGAGTTCCGTTAATGATTATCTCCTATACATGAAGTGATCTCGATTTGTAATGTGCATTGGCTGGCGCAGCTTCACGATGATAATCATCTGGTAAAACCACAACTATGGCCCAAGAGACAGTAAAGGCTTATGATCGTTAAATTTACAGTCCGAACTTCCTCACTGCTTTGAACTTTTTATTACGAAGAAAGTGTTCCCGTTTCTATGTTATTGTTATGTTACAGTCGAGCAACGGGTCGGAGAAGTCGAATACGACTACAAGCAGCGGGTCCAGTGACTCGAGCCCGCCGTGCACCCCGCCCGCGCCCCCCACACCCCCCGCGAGGCCCAAGCCCAAGACCAGCAGCAAGCCCAAGTCTTGTACGGTAAGAAACTGCTTAAACTTTTGTCTCAGGGTTTGAAATAAACAAGCTCCGAACTGTTTATGGAAGTGGAAGTATTTCAAGAAAAAAATATATAGAAGTTGTTTACCATTGTCCCTCTGATATTGTGACCTTGTTCTTTTATTAGTTGCATTCATGTTTGTTTTTCTTTTTCTTAATAAAAGCACTGAGCTCAGTAAACAACCAAAAAGACATCAAACTTTTTTACGAGTATTTATGTATTTGATGTTTTTTTGTAAAATTTACTCATAAGATGACAGTAAAAATATAGTTTTAAAGACACAAAATTTGGAATAGCAATTTAAAAAAACCCACGATAAGACTTATTATTTTCAAATAACTAAAGATATTTTCTTTAAAGCAATGCAAGGACCAGTAAAGCGAGCAACTTTTTTTCTTACTTAACTACTATATTGAAGAAATGAGAAGCTCTTTTCATACTTACATCGAGGAGAGGAGAAAATAAAGGCGCTTTACGCTAAAAATACGTGTTGTTTATCAGAAAATAGTTGTTCATTTTTTGTTATTGTATATCGATTCATTTACTTTATTCATTATAAACTTGTTTTAAAAATCATAAACATCAACAACATTAATAACAAATCATATTGAATTACTAAAATATTTATTTCCGATTACGATTTTATCTTTATTTATTGGCTCATTGCCTTGAGATGAGTGTGCTGAGCGTGAGATCCTAGGTTCGATTCTCAAGTCGAGCTGTGTTATATGTAACTATGTACCTATGTACCTATATACAGGCGTAATGAAATATTTTGTTAAAAAAAATGATAAAAAGATTGACTATATCACCGGTCATTATCTGACTCGAAACAATTATCTTTGTAGTATCTTCAAAATAACATGAACACCAACAAATACTACGCGGACCTCAGTAATCTATAAGCAAAACCATTAAACTAAAAACCAAGCCCAAAGAAGGATAAACCTTTCCTCAATTAATTTCCATCTAACATTGACCGTTAATAACAACATACAGCAAACAATAACACATCTGGGCGAAAACAAAACAGGCTACGGCGAAACGTGTAACAGTAGCTACTGGCTACAGTAACAGTAGCTACGTAGCCGACCGCAAACTTCTACAGAGTTTCGTAGCCGACGTAGCAGTAAATCCTATGTAGGACTTGTACAACAATTCAGGCCACGTTGTAGATTGTGTATCGTTAAGTAACTACCGCACACATTTGTCCAAGAACACACACTCACACATGTACACACGTAAGTCTTGGGTAAGCCATTTCTGACTCGGTAAAATATGTTACAAAGTCGCTGATTAAGTTAAATGTAAGGTATAAGTTATATACTAATATTATATGGAGATTTGGAACTACTAAGAGAACAACATTATTTAAAATTAACATAGTCTCTAAATAATAATATACATAATATGTATCGTGTATATTCACTGATCACTTGTTATTAATTTGGCAGGTCGTGAATGCCTTCTTTGTGTAAACTTTCTATTCTTTGTGTGAACTGCCTTAACGACAAATATATACCTATATGATAATAAAGTATGGCAAAGAGTCATGTCTTTTAAAGACTTAAATGTCTGCGATATCATGTGTGTATATTTTATATTAAACTAACATAAACAAAAGTATTGTTTTGTCTAAGAATATAGAAATGATCTCTTAAACTAAAAAATAAATCCTTATAAAAATAATTTGTTTCATCGTAATAATTTCCTAAATGTCGTTCAATAACATAAATTAGAAAATCACATAATATTGCAAAACTTCAAACTCTATTATTATTTGTAAATTTCTAACTTTATTTTATGTGCAAGCTTCCAAAAACTAATCTATTAGTAGATATTTTCACAAAGAAAAAGCATTATAAAAGATGTAACTCACAAACAAATTATTTACTTTTCCTCAAAATTATTTTTAGAACCGCTCGTCAGCATCAAACCCATCGCACTTACGTCGAGCAAATTACTTAATATTTTATTCAACAAAACGCCCATCAAAATAACGCCTACAGTAACATTTTTCCTTTTACGAAACAAGTAAATAAAAAACAAATTTTATTTAAACTTCTTTACACAGAACTCCATAAATATAAAGCAACATGTATTCCATTTAACTGTTGGAACTCTAAAGCTGCGACTACAAAATCATTGACTATTATTACACAAACTTCAAATTGAATTTATTAGTCCTAGTAGTAATTCTAGTAAGAAAACAATGTTAGTGGACCGTGGGAATTAGGGTTGTGCGGATTCTTATGTAAATGGAGCAACATCGCGGATCGGCGAGTGCGAATTGGCCAGTGAATTTAATTGCCCATTCATCAGCCTTTGTAGGGGTTAAATAATTCAGGTGCGGTCGCTGACGCACCCCTACCATGAGCGGTGGCTATATCTTCGATACAATTTCTACAGAATCTTCGGCTAAATTACGACTTTTATATTTAGTTAGTTTTTTTTTATATATACAATTTGTACCTAATCACAAAACGAAAAGAGTAGATTTAAAAATAAAATAAAAGTTTATATTTGTTTAAATGTCTAGAAAGTTATCTCGTTCGGAATCGAGTAAACGGTAACAGTTATTTCATTCACTGTTATCCCATTTTCAGGCGCACTACATTACAGTTTGTATGCGAAATAAATAATTTCTTTAAAGACATAAATAAGTAGCTTGGATAAAATTATTACTAATTATACGCAGTGGTCATCACCGGCAAGAGGTAATTCATTTTAATATCTACGCTCGCATTTACAATGTCATGGCGTTTCATAGAAAGGGGAGTTTGCGAATACGGGCCCGCGTTCACAGAGCGTCCACCTGTTCCATCCCATAGACGCCAAGCTTGCAAGGGACTCTAGTTCGAACCAACCAGTTTTATCGCATTGTATTGAAATAGATTCTATAACATTTTGCACTGTCTCAATAGGGTCATATTTGAATACGAGTTTCGATGAGAACTTTCCAATGAGAAATGTTTTATTATTAAATGATGAATGCTTATTAGTTTTATTTTTTTGTGGGTTACATTAAATTTGAATAAAATTTTAACGTTGTCAGTGAAATCTTTCTGCATCTGCGTGTGCAGTTTCAATATAACATTATCAACCGAATGCTTCCTATAAAATATAATATCACACAATAATTGTATGCTGTCAGTTGCAAGAACTCAACTCATAGCTTTTATGGCACTTTCCTCAAAATGTCATTACGAAAATAAATACTGTTTGCAATGCTCTGGGTTTGATGACTGAAATGTTTAGATCGTTAGGAAGTAAATAGGTCCTCCGTCGAGTTGATAACAAAATACTAAAAATGTATCTTCAAAAGATCTTTATTTACATAAGCCAATGTCGTTTATATGTTAATAATAATTTAAATATTATATAATACAATATCGTATGTAGTTAGCAAGATAAAATACATACTGGTACTATGTACTAGTCCAAACTAAAAGTTACGTATACTATATATCAATAGTACAGTAGCAATTATATCCCTTCATTGTCGCAGCAGACCTTGTCAAACACACAGGGAACCGCGAAGAAAACCTCCTTGGTAATGTACGTCTCTTGTAGAATCGTTTGAAACTAGTCAAACAGAAATGCGAAAGCGAAATATGTCAATGGCTTTATTTTCCTGTTTCAATTTCTACGGTGAACGCTTCTTACAATTAATTTCTTGGTAATAAACCAATACACGAGTATTTTCATTCCATATTTATTAATTATCATTATACATGTACTACGAGTTATCATGTACAATTTCATCAAATAGTTTTCGGGATTACAACGGCCTGTCCGGAATTTAAATGATACATTCAAAATATGAACACAACAAGCATTTCATAGAACGAACGATTTAAAACTAACATGGGGCAACCATACAAAACATAATAATAAAGCGCGCTACTCATGATAAATACTCGGACATACCTTCTGTTGATTTCATATGCAAAAGTTTTACTGTCAACAATTAGTGATTACTTAAAATATGTACGTACAATCTATCGATAATTCAAACTGAACTTGCAGGATTTTGATATGCCAAAATGATCTCTAATATTGAGCTGTAAGTTTTCAATGTTGTTTAAATTCGTGTAGGGTTGTTGATAGGAAAATCTTGCGCGTTAACATTTTAATAGATATTATTGTAGGCCTGGGACTAGATACTATCGATGTATTATGTACTACACACAAAAACTAAAAAATACATTTAATATTCAATGTATGATTGTCTTTGGAGATATATAATACGATATGATAATATTATATTAATCCAATATCGCAGGGATCAATAATTGAACTGGTAGGTATGCGTTCATTGGCTGTAAAGCACTCACTTTGATAGAAACCCCCTGATTCGACGTCACCTGCAGGAAGCAATAAAGCCGGTTACACAAGGCATATAATTACGAACGGTCCAGTGTGCAGTGTATTTCGCGGTTATAATTCCCTCACAACATTGACAAAGGCTTTTGCCGTAAAGCCGGTGTTTCATTATTGAGTTCCAATGTATTTGCTAACGTGATTTGGATCATTTATGTACGGTATGTTTCATTGAAGCGGTGAAAATTCCGATTTAAACGAGAACAAATTTTAACTATACGAAGTTTTAATTACTATACCCATTTAACTTTGCCCGCAATCACATAGAGGATTAGTATGATGGTGTGTGTTACAGATACATACAAATACAGTTACTAAAATATGAATCCAATTAGAAGGGAAACATAACTGTTTGGATTCCTAGTTTTGTAATTAGAAAATTAGGAATAATATTTCGTTTATTTGGCTTACATATTATACTAATTAAAGATTTAAAGGGTAAGAAGCCAGCGCAAATCAGAGGAATTTGACTATTATGCGCACTCCTTTATAATAAAAAAATTATCATAATAATATATTTTGTACGGTATTAATCACTATACACATACTATACATACTATTTTTTTTCATGTCGCTGATTTCAATTAAAAGGTTCTACTTGATAGCTTTTTTTCTCTCGTACTTTTGAATTCAAATTTTAGTTCATCGTAATTAGTTTTTCCCAAAAATCTAAGAGGAAAATAAATCATAAAAGCATCCGGCAACTGCGCTTTAACTGTAATCCACCGCGGAGTTTCACGGTTTACCAGTTTTCAATATTATTACAAAGAAACTATTCAGAGCCTTGTGCGCTTACAACAGGATCTAAAATTGCTTGATTTACTTAGTATTAATTAACCTTTCAATATAAGAGATCACGTAGGCATTTTCCGAGTACAACTCGATAGCCTCTCGAGTTTCGTCTCGAATCGATTTGTGTTATTAACAATGGGTGTGTTGTGTCAGAAACACAACGCAGGGTGGGGTTTTAGATAGCAATTAGTACAAGACGTCAGATATAATTATGGATTCTGTTGCACCCCTTTGTCACGGAGCAGGGTTGGGTTGCGACTGACGTGGACATCGGAGATCTTCCGCCTATGTTATATACGTAGCTATATTATGTGGGTAGCATTGTTTTGGCTATTCTATTTATAAAATAGCCAAAACAACTCTTCTGACAATTCTCGTCTTTGTTTCTGTGTGTTGACTGAAAATTTATTTTAGTACCTCGAAATAAATTAAAGCTATAGGATAGTAGCATGCGCATATTACATGTTACCAATAAGTGTATATAGAAATCACAGAACGCCACCACGAGCTACGATCTTTGTCCAAATTTATACATTTAGGCATACATAAAATCCGGTTGCGTGTACCGCCTTCGAATAAATAATAACTTATAATTATATTAATCTCAATAAATTTCTATGCTAACTTTCATCACATTCAGCCGTTTTACGTGATTGAGAACAAATATACAAACGAACACATTTATAAATGTAATCGCTTGCAACAATAATGTACCTATTATAAACCTCTAGAAAAAATCTGCAATATAGGTTTATACCTGCAAAATTAAACAATATTCAGAAAACCATTTTTTTATGAATATATTTTGGATATTTCATATCCATTTACGGACAAAAACTTAAAAGTAGTGTTCAGTAGAACACATTTGTGACACACACAAAGAGCTGTTTGTTGCGTAAACTCGATTAATATAGAGAGATCATTTGCCCGTGAATAGCCAATCTAAAATTAAAACCATGTGCACTTAATTTTCCTGCAATCAGAGGTTACTTAGTTAGAAAAACTTATTTATATTTGCTTAATTCTATGTATATGTGTTCGTTATTTCGAAGAAAGAAGAAAGAATTTATCTATGAGTGCCCATAGATAAATTCTTTGAAAGCAGAGGAGACAGTAATTAAATGTTAGATACAGCCAACGTTCAAAATTATAACGTTTTAAATGAACGTTTTGCACATCCACAATTGTCGACGGAGACTCTATACAAACTGTTCATAAGATTAGTTATTCCGACTCTCTTGCTGAATACCAAACACAAATACAATATTGCGGTAAGAAATAACAATAATAGACTAACCACTAGTCTACACACCAGGCTTGAACACTAGAAGCAGCAGCTGAGACCAATAATATAGTCGAACCAGGTTCAAAGTGGCAAAATAATGTTCACCTACAATCTTAAGATTGTATCTTATTAATTTATATAAAGACGTGACACTTTTGCCAATATTCTAATATTTATAGAACACTCACAAATTGCATTGATATTTCAAAGGACTTTTATTTACGTGTCGAAGAGCGAGAAAAATCGTATTAAAAAATACAGGCCGATTGAATAGTAAAGCAATATTTGGTGTCTGGAATTTCCAAGTTGAATACTCGCATTGAATAGCTGACATCCCTGTGGCGTGTTCATTATATTGTGAAAACAGCTCTATACAGTTCCACGCGAAGTATAGATATTATTATTTTTTATTTTCTTTTATAACGCTGAAATAGAATAATATTTAAAATAAAATACCTTAATGATTATGAGAAAGTTTTGATAAGTGTTATAAATAGTCCATTACGTCAATTTCGTTAACAGTTATTTAATTACTTAAATATATTCGGTTTTCGTCTCAAATAATATTTATAAACAATTTTCTTAAAATTCACAAAGGAATGTTTATACAATAGTACAAAAGACTTCATTACACAATCCATAATCTATTCACATGTTGCACAAAACAGTATACATATAGCTCCGCCACTTCAAAACTGTCACTACATACAAAATAAAAACTCATTTTCAGTTGAGAATGCGGGGGAATTTTCTATAGAACCCAATTTTCGGCGTGGTCAATACATGTTTAGCAGCCCCGCTGGGCGTTCAATAAGTGTAGATTCGGCCTGCCAGCCCGCTACCACTGCAATTTTTGACGGCGACCACAAATTGCATTTGCAGCCTCTAAGGACCAACGCCTTTCTTATCGTGCAGGAGGTAACACACTCATCGATGTACCATTCTATTTAAGAAACGCTTTTGATGTCTTTTGCGATATAGCTTATATTATTTTATTTTAAAATAGATCAGTGTGGGACTTTATTTAAAAAAAAAAAGTAAATCTTTTCTATATAAACCATAAACCAAACTATACCAACCACTTACCCACCCTAAAATATAACTTAAACTGCCCGAGGACATTTAAAGGAAAATAAAACCCAAAAACGCCAACACAATCTCGTTACTTAGTATTTTAGAGAACAAAGAGCGCTAGTGTGTCCTCGTCTCAAGCCACGTCCCAAAAGAATTCGTAGCTGTCTCTTATCCAATTGTACCTCTTTGTACATACCGCCAAGTTTGCTCCAAATTCGATTCTTTTTCAGCTGTCATCTGCTCGAATATCTTTTGGACTTTTCATTTTTTTCCACCCCTCAGATGCACGGAAATACGTCAAAGTTTCAACCAAGATACAATCGCCGATATTGAATATAAAAAAGTGAACATTTGCCCTTCGAAACTTTTATATATTAATTTCTTGGACTTTTAAAAGAAGTAGAGAAAAGACAACTCAAAAGTA
Source organism: Craniophora ligustri (assembly GCA_905163465.1). NCBI lineage: Eukaryota > Metazoa > Arthropoda > Insecta > Lepidoptera > Noctuidae > Craniophora > Craniophora ligustri. Next base: position 9,102,495 of record LR990972.1, read on the forward strand.
ATATTGAATTCGAGATACCCGTGACAGGTGTTGCCCCAAAACCTCAACATCGACAACGATCAACATCGAAACAAAGTGGGGTGTCAGTTTTAAAATGTTATGCACTAATTGAATTGCGTGGCAACATTACACATGTACAGTGTAACCCCTAAACACCACGCATGTTGATTAAAAACGGTGGCAGCCCTTCAGAAGTGAGATCCAACAATAATTCATAAGTTTTAGCTAGAAAAGGGATCGTTTATAAAGACGGTGTCATTGTTTTAGGCCGACGTCGCGATCCCCGCCCGACTCGGTCCATTAATAATGTAGGGTGACAACGACGCAGGTGCGGCCCGCTCCGCGCTGATAAACGTCCCGATGCATAATTGAAGACGTGTACCTAACGTAGCACTTACGTGACTCCCTCTATCTTCTAAGCGTAATATCAACCTAAAATACGTATTATATATGATTTTCTAATATCGTGTCCGACAGCTTAAAAGAAAAACGTGTACATTTAGCTCTTTACAAAACTAAACCTCTCTTGTAAAAGCATAGATGAGCAACCTGCAGCAAAAAAGAACTTTTCTAAAACATTATTGTGTGACACATTCGTTTTGTTAATTCGGGCAGTAATTAAACGTTTCTTAAATAACATTTCTTAATAACTGTACGCAACTGTTAAGACAGTTCCATCAAGAAAAAGAACACGAGAAATTGAGTTTTTAATTGAAAAGCGAACAACTTGGGGTGGCCACCCTGTTTTTATAAGTGGAGACTTTTTGACCTTTCCTAACGCGTAGTGACCTGTGACCTCGGCGCCACGTGGCCTGTGCGCCCCTCAACTTGAATGTCAGACTTTACCTGACCCTTATTTGTTGGCTTCCAAAAATCAGCATTTTTAATTTTTCACACGGCTTACGACAATAACTTTGAGATATTATGACACACTCCGAGTTTTTATAAATGTTAATGCTATGGAGATTCAATGAAATAATATCCAACAATATTAAGATCGTGATTTATTAAAAAGTTAAACATTTTAAAATAAACCCTTAAAAAGTTTTACTACCTGATTTTATGTCTTCTTTGCGTTTTTTTATGTTTTGAAACTTATTCGAATAATTAGCTCATTACCAAATAGTTAATTCAATGCATGAATTGCAGAATAACTACAAATACAAACCATCATATTACTAATATTAGTGCTAAAATTAAATCACTAAATAAAATAAATCATGCTTAAATACTAGTTTGCGAAATGTAATTTGACTCTGACTTTTGCAAGAACAGCAAGTGTCAATGAGAACGGCTATTTTTTATAAATTAATTAATTTGTTTTTTTCTTATCCAGAACATTATAGATACATATTTATAGATTCTGACAGTTAAAAGTCACCAATGTTATTAGACAGTAGGATTTTTTTACAAAAATACAAAGTAGCATACCACAAATAAGCAGATAAGCAAAACATTCATTCACGCACATGCAAATAACATAAATAATTATAATTAGTTTTCTATTGCTAAGGCAATTTAAACTTTTTCTATATAATAACAAAAGTCTTAATTCCATTACTGCTACTGTGTAGATGACCTTTTATAACCCCTTTCAACGTCCTCAGTGCGACGAATATTTTTTTAAAACCCTATGTAGTATTTATTCAATAGTTCAGTGATTATTTCTGAGACATTGAGCCTGTATTTATAATGAAGTTGCGTCGTTCTTTTGAAAAAATCTAGAGAACTCTCAAAGGTTCCAGTGATATTAGCTGTTACTGTCTATACTACTATAATAGTAATAATAACTGTTATTAGTTTCGCTAGCTCTGTCCTTTTTCAGATTAGTAAGTACTTAATATCATGATCACTATTGCATCCAATTTCAATGTTTGCTCCGCTCTCTAATAAAACTTTTATAATTTCTTCAGCTCAGAAAAAGCATACAAAATGGGTGTAGAAAGTAAATGTAGGTATGCAGTAATTTACAATCACGTATCAAATTTTGTTAATTAAAGTTTTGCATAGCAATTCTCTGTCTACTGGTTTTTGAAATTAGTGTAAGTTTAGTTTAATAGAAAGTATTTTACAGAAAGCTTATAAAATGCATAAATAATTATATTAACATAAGGACAACATTGAATATTAAAGTTCTTATCAGAATAGACAGCGGTAGTAATGTTTATTACTATTGTAGTCAAAGAAAATCCGTCACACAAAAAGGGCGAACTGATCATTTGTTTGTATTCAGATTCTACATTCCCAAGACAAGAGGTTATTGTTACAATATACAGGTCATTTTTTAAAATACTGAATTTGAATCGCTCTTATTCATGATTTAATAAAATTAATATTCTCACAAGAAAATAATAATGTTTTAGTTCAAATAGAATGCTCTATTAAGTATATGCAAATTGGTGTTCATACAAACTGCGCAGCTTTTGTTACTCGTCTGGTCAGTTATCTCGATTCGCGAGGTCGAAATTTCATCGAGGGGTCATCTCTTCGATATCTTTCCCATTCATTGTATGGTCATTTTATGTTTGTGTCCCATGAGATGAACACCACAAGTCGCGAAATAATGTGTGTTACCTCTAAACAATTTTACCGAACGCAGTGAACGGGTCGTATTAATTTTCGATATTTAGTGTTAATTTTTAAATAGTGTAGTAATGGACAATTGGATAACGGAGCTTTTTCAAACGCATACATTCAGTAAGCCTATCAGTAAGCCATTTCATAAGGTATGAACTTCACTTATATTTTTCCAAGTTTTTTTAAGCACATTATAGTTACATTATCTTTATATTTATAGTACATTAATAATTTACATAAAAAATCTAATTGCTTTAATTTAAACAAGAGTGATAGTTGAAAGACAAAAAAAAATACACATTTACCTCTAGTGAATGCTATTCCTCAACATGTTTAGCTTGTATACGTGCTTGCGTGAAATATTTCTACCAAATAAGATAAAAAATGTACCGCATATTTTTTAGCTTTATAGGAGAATTGAGTGCCATTTGCGAACTCCGCAACAATAACTATGAGAAAACGGTTCAGACCAAAAAAGCATAATACTAGAGCCAACTGCAGTACGGATGATGTATAGCAAAAACGCTACAGCCAGCTCTACAGAACATCTGCTCTCACCTCCACATTAACCTAACGAGCCAGCCCTAATGGCGCGTTAGGGCTGCTCTCGCGAAAAAAGTTTCAAATCAAATAAATTACGCTCCCACGACCTACTTTTAACATGTGTCCTCTGTACCGTTATTAGTCACGTGACAAAAAACGTTTATCTGTACAAATTACGACGTAATACAGCGTTTTGTTTGTCCATGACAACCCTGAGAGTTGTGACGTCATTAGTGCGGGTCCCAATGTGTTTAGTTTAAGTGGCTGAATTTTAGTTTAGAGTTTTCATGTATTTCGTAGTCGTGGCAATAAAACCAAGTGTTGGCAATATAAGTTCGCAAACTTTTACGCAATAACATTTTGCTAGTGTTTTAGGTAGTCTAGAAGGCCGAATAACTTTATTGTTTATATTTTATGTTACAGTTGATTAAACATTTACTTCAATTATTTTTATGTAACTTACGTAAACTTTTCGAATTAAAAAATAAATTCGTTAATTTTCAAATTTAAAAAAAATTGCATGCCAAACCAAAACCTGAATCAAATAGAAATAAAATACCAGAAATGTAATTAAAAGATATCAGAAATGTGTTTGTATTTTTCTGTATTACCACTACAATTTTTATTGCGTCACCCTCATATCTTTTTAATTCTTAAATTTTGGATCATTCGGCCCACCTTTAGGTTGCTGTAAAGGATCCCAAACGTAGACTACTTTACGTGTAATACCATTTCACCGCGATGTAATTCGTAAAAAGTAGTATTTTAGTATAAAGCCCAGAAATCAGTATAAAAATATCTAATCACATTAAAATATACCTAGTTTTTGTCATTTGATATGACACCATGTTCCCCTAGAGACCACTAGGTAAAATACCCACTTTAGCTAATCAGTTAAGTGATTAGATTTTGTAAAATTTTTGTCTCGACATAATTTATCGCGTTCGCGCAACCCTAAGGAATGTACAGTCGTTTATTGTAGCTTTTTAATTTTTGTTATGTCTACCCTTTTTAACAAAAATTGACGTTTCAATTGGAATAAAAGCCATTCCGTTATATTTATGAGACAATTTTCTGTCCACCTCTATTGTAGATTAAATCGTGTTAACGCGTTTTTCTTGAGAAATTTTATCGTTTAAGCGTGACAAATAGCGTTTTAATCACTGAATTATTAAGTAGGCGGTAATGTTGTTAGTGATTATAAGGTCAGTTGGAAATAAAATAATTCCGTTTAAACTTAGTAATTGTATAGCCTAGAAGTCTATCAAGTGACTGAAATCATAGGTATCGAGTCCGATTACGATGCTTGCACCATTATTACACCACCGTATTTATCGTCATGCGCAATCGGTAAAGAAAACCATCTATAGGTATTTTCTCAATTGAGTGTGAAGTGTGGCAACCCAAACTAGGCTAGCGTGGTAGCCTATCGCCTAATTCTTCTCAAACGAGACGCGACCTATACCCAAAAGTCAATAAATGGGTTAATGAGGTGATTAAACTTTGGGCCAAATAATATAAATAATTATTGAAGATTAAGTGATAAACCACCAACAATCTTCATTTATTATTAGTTTACTTTCCCATAGGGTATTAATTAGGCTTCGGCTCATTATTAACTGAACGGATTATATGACCGTAAGCCGCTAATTATGGCGTCTTATTAACAATAATTAAAGCGATGTTAATTCAATTACGTATTGTTGTAGATTATTTATTATTTGTTTAGTGTATTCTAAAAGCGTAAGTGTATAAAGTTACTTAGTACTTATTTCTAATAATTACGTGTAAGTACATATATTACTGTAAATATAGTTTTTTGGGGATACGTGAGTTAACTTAATAAAGATAATATATGTATACCTAAGTATAATAAAATGTAGGTCACACATAGCATTGTAATGACAATAAAATATAAAGTCATGTGATTCGTTTTTTTTTTAATATAAACATACCTACATAATACGTACAGCATAAATTAATAATAAAAAAACTCAGGAATCAATTTTCAAATGCGATGTAGTATCATACTTTTTACGTAGATATTTAGTAGAAATATTTTCTAGTAATAAGTACATTCAATACTCTCTCCTAGTTTATGTTTAAAATGAATAAAAAATCATGAATTCTCCGCAACTTTTAAATTGTGTTAAAAGTTGCATACGTAAAATGTACACCTGTATACGTAAAATGAGTCAGGGGTATCGTTAAACTATTATTGCTTGCAGGATGACTAAGGCGCTAAAAACTTTCGGGTACCAACCCTAACCCGCTCTGTAATGTAATACCTATTAAGATGGTTCAGCTTGTATTTCTCTAAAACACGATTGGCGCAGTAATTAGGATGTCTGTGCAGGTCACGGGTTCGAATACTGCTTTTAATAAATTACCTACAGGTCTACCAGGCCTAATTGGTGTCTATGAGAATTTGTGAATGTAAATGCTGCCACAGTGTGAGAAAATGTTTAAATAAGAAGGTCTCGCATGGTCTCCTTATTATAAACAATAAAATTTGTACTACGGCGTTCGTTAATGTTCACAAAATAATAGCCATATTATGCTCCTAATTGCGTGTGTAGGACCAACTCAAATATTAATGTTTGTAAATAGAACAATTCGGACATTAAAACCTTTTATCAAATAAATTTACGGGATGTCGCGCGACGCGTTGTAGGTACCTACACCATCGCGGTGCGACGGAAATCCGCAACTAATTAAAATTCTACGTGAATGAATAACTGCACTGCGCGGCCGTTGCGCTTTGTACGAAAACTTTCGCAAATAAATAATACCGTGCCAAGCATTTTTCACAGTAAATGTTACGACCGAAGTTACCGCCATTATTTCCGCGAGTTATTTTATGTTCCTGATTGGCCTATAATTACCAATTTCCGACTAAACCGTCACTGATTACGCAGAGTCAATCAGAATCCATTAATTAACTGAGAATTTTAAGGAGCTACTGAAGATCAAAAGTTTATACCTTGAAATTTCGAAGTCCGTAATAGGTTCAAAAGTCTTTTGAACTTTTCAAAAGTCATCGTGAATTTTACAGACGCAGCAAGGCAGCCAGAAATGCGCGAGTGGTGCAAGTACAAGCGGGGCTACGAACGGAGCGGGCAGCGGCGCAATACCCAGTGGCCCGCGCGGCAGCGACATCAAACCGGTAGAATGCAACTTGTGTCATCGCAAGTTCAAAAATATACCAGCTTTAAACGGTCACATGCGACTACATGGTGGATATTTCAAAAAGGTAATGTTTAATTAACCTTCACTTTTCCATGTAAATTTTGCCCTACAAATTCATTCGATTATTAGGGCACTATAATTTCTTTAAAGTATATATTAATTATTATTTAATTATCAATACAAAACTACTGTATACTTGATATAAAACTACTGTATTGTTTTATTTGTTGTAACTTGTTAAGTAATGCACACTAATTTCGCATTTAAAATATTTGAATTAATTTCTTTAGGATTCCGATAGCAAGAAACTTGATAAGAAAGAATCTACCGGGCCACCCTTACAAACAGCATCAGTGTCTGTCCGAGCGCTCATTGAAGAAAAAATTATAAGCAGGCGAGGCGCCACTGCTGCCTCCACGCCATCTGCAGGTAAATAAGAGCCCAAGTTACTGAGCAAAGACTTCATTTGAATTAGCTAATTGACTAGATATACAATTAATCCTCCTCGTATACATATAAATTCTAAAACATGGATGTCTTCAGAAATTTCCCTTTTAAAAAATTAAGCTGAGCCAAAGTCTCACTTTAGTAATGTTTTTTACTGATTTTAATTTCTGCAAAAGATCATCGCGCCTGTGATCCCTCTCTTCATATTATTCAATTAAAATTTCACAGGTACTGGAACGAGTACAGACACTGTGGTGTCTCGTACAGGTTTTGTAGCTCCAGCCCCACCACCCTTGTCAAGCATCCGCTCTTCCATAGCATCGCCTGCTTCCCCGGCGGCCACGTCAACGCACTTCGTATCTCCTAGAGCACCACCGGTTGTCACCGTTGCCTCAAACGCGGCCACAAGCATCTGCGCCGCACAGAGAGATTCCACTCTTATAGAGTTATTAAAAAAAGGCAACACTAAGGTAATACAATATTCTTATACCACTATAATAGGCTAGTTGATTGAGGAAACTGATTAAAGTAATGTCGTCATAACTTCAGATATAACGTTTTTTTTTTTTAACCGAAATCAAAAATAAATTCTTTGTTTGACAAGCACTTTGTAGTGCCTCAGGGTTAAATTACTTTCCCCTACTTTCATCTGAAAGTAAGTGAAAGTAAACTACTCATAAAAGAAATTTAATTTTTTATAGAATTTCGAACTTTTAAAGGACGACTCACATATTTATAATATATATTCTGCAACATATGACACAGCACCATCTAGTCCCAAACTAAGCAGAGATTGTACTATGGGTAGTAGACAATGGATATAATACTTACACACATACATACATACACTCACGCCTTTTTCCCATGGGGGTAGGCAGAAACTACAGAATGCCACGCGCATAGTACTTACATACTTTTTTTGTTGTAAATACATACTGATAATATATAGGAAACACCCAGACGAACACTAACACTTATATTCATCATATAAATATTTGTGTCCTGTGGGAATCGAACCCCTCGTGATCAGCAGTCCGGTACTCGAACCACTAGACCACAGAGGTCGTCAAAATACATATTGTAATGAAAGTTTATTGTAAACAGGTTGTCAAACGATCAGCGTCCGACCCTGGTCAATCATCACCACAACAAGACTACAGTTTCCGACCGGAATTGTTTGGGGTTTCCTTCAATTCAGATGATGGGTACTTTTCACCAGCGCTAAACGAAGACACTTTCCAATTTACAACTACACATGACCAATTAGAGGAGCTCGCTTCGTTAGAAGACTATGCCACTGTGGCAGCATCTATAAGAGAACGATCGCCTGTAACATTTCCATCAAATCGCCGACTCGCTGCAGTTCTCAATTCACCTCTACCAGAATCTCTTGCTGATTTTGGTGCTTGTCATGGAGGGTCACCAGTACCATCACCTAGTATGGGGTACACTGCGAATTCACCTGGTCTGTCCTATTCTACTGGAGATTCTCCAGGATTACCATTCACGGCCACATCGCCAGGCAGCTATTCAAATCATGCGCAACCGTCACCTGGACTTGCCTATCCCACACCTCCAGCCTCTCATGACGCTCACTCGCCGGGCCACACTGTACCACGTGCGTCGTCACCACTTTCAGCTGCCTTTTTTACTGCCACAATGTCTAGTCAAGAAGAGGTAATTAACATTTTATACAATATTCTTTTTTATGCATGAGACTGCAAAATAATTGTTGTTTTAATTTATAGGTCGAGGAAGCTTTAGAAGAAGTACTGCCAGAAGAATGTAGATCATTAGATGCGTACGTGCTAGAACCTTCACCAACACCGCGTCGGATCATGCTTAATTCTGAAGACCCACTCTTATCAAGCAGTCCTCGTGACTTTACGAACCAGAGACCTTTCCGTCGACATAGTCGACAAATGGCAACTTCTACTATGTCGCCCTTACAACAATGGCAGCATGACTCACTTCAAGTAAATATATAAACTTACATTAACTAACCTTTTATCCTATCAAGTGTGTAGTAATATCTAATATTTAACTTAAATCTGTTCCACAGGTTTGTGTGGAAGGGCGAGACACAGTGCCGGCGGTGTTTTTGAGTCCGAGCAGCGTGCCTGCGTCTCCTCAGAGGCGTAAACGACGTGCGTCACCAGCGGGTCCATACCGCTCTCGCATACGACGCACTGCTAATCACTACACACCCCAACCGATACTGCCTCCCGATCGTGAAGGTTCCGGCCTACTAATAGAATTTACTGCAGGTAAACAATTTAAATTTTGTAACTGACTTACATTTAATAAAAAAGACAAAACTTAACTATCTTCCCTGTCTCAGGTATAGCAACAACGGAATCCAACGTTCTAACTCAATTAGAGGAGCCCAGACATCCACAGATCAACATAGGTCGCGACTTCCAAGCTGATTTGCCAGAATTATGCAACGATCGTATAGATCTACATCGCGTGCCAGAACAGCTTCTATGGGACCCGGGCATCAACGATGCTTTAGATGATAATGAAGGTAACTAAATATTTCTTTATAATATTTAGCTACTGCGTGGTTTGAATAAATAAGGTGAATACAAAAATATTATTTATGTTAACAGTGAGAATGTTCATGGAATTAGCCATGTGCGCTGCAATGCCTGTGGGTGGGCACACGAAGGAATTCGCTCTTCAAACTCTCGGTGAATGCGGTGGTGACATTCGTGCAGCCACTCTCCGCCTCATGTCCCGACCCGCGGCGCCAACGCAGCACGAGTCGCGCTGGGCTCCTGATGAAGTCGAAGCTTTCTTAGCTGGATTAGGCCATTACGATAAGGATTTTTATCGAATTTCACAACTGGTAAGCAATGTCACAATACATGTAATAGATTATTGTTGAAACTTACGTATAATACTTCGGTAAACCGAAAAAGTTGCCGTTTTAAAACCCGTCAATGAAATTATCATATAAGGACTATCATTCAATCAACCTCAATTTTTCTCCAGGTAAGAACGAAGGACTCGAAACAATGTGTACAATTCTACTACTTCTGGAAGAAACTTACAAAAGATTACAAAACGCTGTACTTGAGGAGCTGGACCATGGATCACCAGATTTCAACACAAGTAAGCACCGCTCCACACTCTGGACTACATCACTTTGTCTTCAGGCTATCTGATGAGTGAAAAACGAATGCTTGAAGGGATGTTAATACACGCGACTTATCTACATCCAGGGTTCTGTAGGCCAGTTAACCGCGCACAGCACCACGGCGTGCACCTCCTCGCCGTCACCCTTCGAAACCGAGGAGTTCCCATGCAAGATATGCGGGAAGTAAGTTCCGAGACGCGGAGCACGTGGCATACCGCTTACATATTTCTACATTACAGCGAACTACGCGCTACTAACGCGCAAACGCAATTTACGTGGAACATGACTCCCTATAACTATAATCCCGCTCAGTCAAAATTTATAAACACATTAAAACCCTTAATACCTATAAATTTTTATACTAATCATGTTAAGTTTCACCTAAATTGCCTTTAGTGCGTGCATTATGTATTAAGAGAAATATTTACAGCTTCATAGTAACTAACTGAATGGGAAATAAAGAACTATGTTAAACGTTAAAATTACGCAACTGCGGATCAGTGAATGCGGTTCTGTAATCGTAAATCGTCTTCAAGTGTTCAGTATAGTTCATGGGCCACCACCCACAGTCAGTGTTATTGATGTTGATTGCATGTCAAGTTAATGTTACTAAATTCGGTCTTTTAAATAATTATTTATATTATTATGTAATATATATTCATTATAAAAACGGTTAAGGGCGTTACTCTGCCAAAAAATGTACTTTGTGCCAAGTATCCATGGTGCCTAAATTCAAAAGCACTAAATTCCTCAGCGAAATATTTAAGAAATTTCATATATTTTGTTAGACTAAGCTTAGTAAAGCTCCAAGAAAGTGTTGTGGACTATTTATACTATATCTTATGTGCCATGAAACCATACCTTATAGATAAACTCAAAACGTTATTTAGACGAAAACTATTTAGTGGTTATAAGGCTACAATGAATAGATTTTATTATTTGACAGCGATTCATGTAAATATAATTATTATTATAATGTATTTTTATTGGATATTGAGACAGTGAATTTAAGTCCATTGCACAGGAGAACGATGGTTTTATTTATTTATTTATCGTACTTATTGTAGGATAATATTAAAAGGTTTTCTGTATTAATGTTGTATGTATATAAGTTTTCTCTAATACTAACGCTTAATGCTTTACATGCTATTCTGCTTATAAGTTTTAATATGTTTAGTATTTTCTTTCGCTTAATTCATTTGTTTCTTGTTTTGCTATTTCTAATAGTTTACCCTGTTATGTTTCAGAGTATTTAACAAAGTAAAAAGTCGTAGCGCGCACATGAAGTCGCACCGGCCACTCGACGCCGAGCCAAAACGGCCAAAACTAGAAAAGCCTTATGAAAAGGTGGAAAGATCCGATGACAGATCCCACGCGACAGCTGAATACCAAAGCAAACCGCCCGCTCAGTAACCGAACCTTCATTCACTCATTCCGCCCGCGCGCCCTTCTGTGCCCCGACACTAATGATCGTAATCTGTAACCTAACGTACAACGCGCGGTACAAATGCCGCGAGCACTCGCACCCCAACCTACCCCGACATGACACGATGAGTGACTCGCTCGGACTCGGAAAAATGCTGAATCATTTAAGCATTTATTAAGATAACAAAATAGATATTATAGATTAAATTAAAAGTGATCTAGAAAGAGCCATGTAGTATCTAGTAGCTAGAGAGAAATAGCTTTGGGCGAATATCTATATAACTAAAAGTAAACTAATGAAATTGTTTCGAAATTCACGTAACGCTAAACTTGGAGAGAGCGTATAAAAATATTTTGTATAACGATTGATACATAAATAAATAGGTAGCTCTTCGTAAAGTTTTTATATGACAGACTTCTTAATGTGACTTGCAAGTGTGATGTTGTAAATAATGATAGAACAAGTAGTTGGTTGTTAACGCTACGGTTCCCATCGAGGCGCGAGCTCCATTCGAGATTATTGATCTATATAAGTATTACAACTGTACTAATAAGTGTGATAACATAAATCGTGTAGTAACTACACTACCTCGTTTCTATTGATTGTTTCGTTGTATCGCGAGCGCAGCTCGGTATTACATTTGCCTGTTTGCTCATTACCTTGTTCGTTTTGTAGTTAATAATTTCTCTTTATTTTTCTAGTCTTTAGTAGACAATTTTATTTTGAATGCACTTTGGATTTCGATCGTTGCTCTTTTGTAGTTAGTACAATAGTTTAGACAACGGAATTCAATTCAGCATCCGTACCTACTAGTCACATATCGATGTTAATTCAACGCACTTTAGACAAATATTCACACTTTTACATTAAAATTTATTCTGTGAGTCTGCGCGATCAAGTGGGAACACAAAACTGATTAATACTTTTAATTGATCATAAACTAAACAATGAATTGATATCCGTCACTTATTAGGTATAAATAACATAATAATTATTATAAAAGCACTCTTCCACTTGATTCCGAAGCGCTCACGGTAATCGACAAAATGGAGGGATAGGTACTATTTTTTTACACAAATAATATTAAATGCTCAAATGTGCTATATTTTATGTTGGTAATATTATTATCTAGTTTCTTGTTGATCGTTCTGAATATGCCATTAATTGATACTTAAAAATGTATAGTTAATTTATTTAAATGTGAACATTTTTTTCTATAAAAAATGTCATGTAAATGTGTCTACGTGTACCTACGTGTTGTGATATATGTATGTATGTATGGTTTATTGTTTCTACGTATTCTATATATTATTTGATGGTACAAATCGGGCAATAAACAAGGTTGCTCAAAATTGTATTTGCGAGTGTCTCAAAGTTGGCTGGCATTCGGTACTATATTATACTCCGCTGCTCCAAAAGTTAACAACTTGTATCTCGAGTAACAAATACTTCGTGGTTGTGATGTTTCTTAGTCTACTTTTTATTGTCTTCCGATACTTCTAACAACTTAATTAATTTTGGGGCAGAATTCCTCTTAAAAGACATGTGACGTAACAATTAATCATCAATTTTATTTATACACTGTTAATAACAAATTCTTCTTTAGATTAAAATGTTAACAATATCTATGAAATCTTGTGTGCGACACGCCCAGTATTATAAAAAGTAGCTCGGTTTATCTAAAGATATTTATGAGAGAGTTGTTTGTAGTACGTCCATACTGGATCGCACTGTTTGTCGGTACTTTAAAATAATTTAAATAACTGCCGGTAATTTATAGACTATACGGTAAATAGATAATAATTGTAATCTACGACTAAGTCCCTTGTACCGATGTGCGATTCAGTGTGGACGTGGCGTCTATGATGTATGGTACAGCATAAAAACAAATACATAGGTGTGTATTATTTTTTTAATATCTGCGGGAGATTTATTCGTTTCCACGAGTACCTGATCAGAGTTCTGCCTAAGTACATAAATTATCATATAATTTACACTCGACGTGTCGACGATTCTAGTTCTTAAATTTATAATGTTATAACGCATAGTATTTGTAAATCACTAACTTGTGTGATTATTTGGTTGTGTTCTATCTTAACAATTTAGACAACATTTTCTAATGATGATGTTTATTCTATACTTTCTAACTCGATATGCCAATACTCTGCCAAATATGTAATTGTAATTAACTTAAAATAAGCCGTAATTAGAAAGAAATATTTATTATTAGTAACGGACAAACTAGAAAAATTAGACGCGTTTCCTTTAGATTAAGGCGGGGCTTATACTGAAACCACAAGCGTTAAGGTTTACAATGCTTTACGTATACTGCTATGAAACTTTGTGCCATTTACGTTGTTCTAATACAATTTTACGTTTTATTTATTTGATACCGATTATATCGAATAGACCGACTATTAAATTTCACATCTTGACATTCAAGAGCGTACAAAGTTATTTTCTTAAGAAATGTAAAAATTAAGTAATACAAATCTATCTTGTAAATACTGAATATTTTTTCAATAAAAAATTTACAGTACCGGAGATAGTACTACGTCATAATACAATTTATTAAAGACAAGTCCCTCCAGAGATAATTTTTAACAATACTCTTAGCCATTAAGACTGAAAGGTACTTTCAAAATTCACTAAAACTTTGTTAATTTCTTGTAGATGTAGATAACTATTTCCTTTCATTATTTATTAACTTATTAGTAGCATTATCATGGTGTCACTAACCCATTCCATGTGCCCAGTCATACTAGTCAGGGTATAGCTTTATAATTATACCCTAATTCAACCAAATGTAACCTAGCGAGAATCGATGTTATGTAGAGCGCGCCCGTAACGAGCGCCCCTTAGCGTTTAGAAATATCGCTGTATTCTAATAGAAATATGCACTCAAATGCTAAATATTAAAATTAAACTTAAGATTGACGATTTAAACAAAACTGATTTCAACTTAAATATAGAAGTGCCTTACAATTTTAATTTTTTAAACTATTTTCTTAATTTATTTTCGTTTTAATGTCTAAAAGCACTGGAAATTGCATTTATTGATCCACCATCCGTTCTGCTGGGTCAGAACCGATGTGTGGATCGCACTGTCATGTTTTATTTTATGTTATTTTTTCGTTATTAAAATAAACTATTCTTAGAGAGTAAAATTAGAGGTTAAATGAAAACCAAAAAAGACGTTATTTTTTCAAGTTTTCCTTTTAAAATTAGGAACGTCTCTATAGTATTAATGTCATAAAAATCATCACGAACATTATCAGAATATTATAAACAACAATAACTAAGAGTCAATTGTATGAAGAGTCTAACATAAAGTGAGGAAAACGTTTACCAAATAATGTAACATAAAGAATCAATCAATGAGTACAGCGCTAATTAATGTAGATACTAAATGTTTATAATGTGTAATACCAACTTTATGTTCGCTTGAATGTCCTGAAAATCCATTTGTTATGTTGATTCCGTAGTCCTGGCACATAGTGTAAATGTAAGTACTTCTGTATTTGTGTCAACACATAAAATGTTACATAGTATTAATATTTTGTAAGTCTAAATGGATATTATATTCTTCTAATTTTGTATCAAGAGTGTGAGTCGTGCGGTGCGGCGAGGCGAGGTGCGCTGGCGCCGCGCCCTCCACTTCGGTGTACTACGTACTTAATACGTACTAACTTGTAATATAACTGTAGACGATTAATGTACACGTGCCAAACGCACGATAATTGATATTACACTCTGTGTTGTGATTTTGAACGTTCTGTATATTACAAAAGTCTTTAAAAATACTATGGAAAAAAATGTAGACACCCTTTTAGATTAGCACAATTCTTCGCGTAGACACATTAGGCCAAAAAATTAATAAGCATTTAGAATAAACAATGACGTAGGTAATCATTGGAAGATGTAAGTGTATTGTATGAATAGATTCATTGTTATATTCGATCAATGTGATGATTCGTAAGAACAACGACTTAACTCGAGTCCTGTACCCCTACCCTGCTGGGCGACTCTTCACAACTTCGCATATCCTTGAAACAATAAGTAATAAAATTAATCTCTATTATATATATTGATAAATTTATTAGGGTAACTAATTTTTTAAGACAATGACTTACGTGATCTTTTAGATTGTCTTTATTAATAAATATATGGTGAAGGTTTTGTCAATTTGTTTTTATTTTTTACCTTTTTATATCTTCTTTACAACCCCTCATTCCATACACACAACTTTGCTGACTAATTCTTGCCGCTTTATAAATTAGATTGGTCCAACATAACACGGATATTACTCACTTAGTGCAAGACAACGAACATGGAGTTACTTTTGAGTATTATATAGCAAAGTAGTAGCAGAAAACAATAAGAAAGGTTACTATCGCCAACGTTCAACGCGACCAAGCATGTCGCTCTAAGCACTACTTGAGTTGCTACAATTTTAGTAGCTTATATACGCTAATTATGGCTTGATAGGGTTACACAAAGCAATAAATGCAGCGAACCATGCTGCTCGCGCTCTAAACATCGCTTCATCTGCGGCGTAACGAAATAATATCATGCTAGAGGTTAGCGCAAAGCACTTAAAGCAACGATACCCGTACATCTCGCACTCAGCATTAGTTCAGCTGCTGCGCCGTAGTAAATCTAGGCCAATTACAATTACACGATTGGCGCAGAGGCTGAGCGATCGGCTTGTGCGTCACGGGTTGCGGGTTTGATCCCCGCACGGAGTAAATATTTGTACGATCTACAGAATATGTGATAATGTATGTTGTTAAACGCACCCACGACACAGAAGAAAATTGTGTGGGGCACCGTTTTAAAAAAAATGACACGGTGCAGTAGAACAAAGTGACGAAAGGTTTTAAAAACAAAATTAATATCTGCCACAAATAAGAATAAGAATAATGTTTATTTAACCATATAAAAAGTACATAATTATTGGTTACATGTGTTTGACAATAAAAATTAAAATATTACAGTCAATGAAATTAACTAAAGACCTCCACACTAGGTCGAGCCTGTCTCGTGGAGGCCTATGGCACTATATTAACTCTATACATTATATATTATGGTGTTCGATACCGTACAGCAAACAATAAACAAATTACATATATATAATAGTTGGCAGATATTAATTAGTATATACTATCACGACAGTGTCCGTGAAATGAGAGGCAGAGGTATACATGGTATGTTTTATTAAACCAAAAACCTATAGCCTGGTGACATTCAAGGCATGTATTCATTTATTAGAAGTAACGAGTTGATAAAAGAAAGGAGGTATGTAAGGCCTTGTAAAACTTGGTATGACATCTGATAAGACTGGTAGCAATACGGTCTTATCACACGACACATTTAAATGGTAGAGCTTATTTGTTATTTCAAGAAAGAGCCAGCCCATCATTATTAAGTTCCGTACTCTGGTCTCAAAAAGCGTCAACCAGTCTCTTTGAAATATGACAAACACTCGTTATTAAACAACATTTAACGACAATTATTTATAGACTTTCAATTTATCGTCGGTGCGCTTGCCAAACCTGATATGTGCGTTTTTATTCAAAGTTATTCAAATGCACATATCAGATTTGGCAAGCGCACCGACGTTATTATCTAATTGAAAATCTATAAATAAAAGTACTTGATTAAGTTTTACTTCAAAGAACTTAAGTAGGTAGTATATACTTTTGTTAAACAATAAAATTGTGTCTATGATCAAACCTCTATACACTAGGAACAGGCACTTGGATTTAACTTTAAGCTGTAAGTTAGGAAAGCTATTTAGTATAAAGGGGAGTAGCGAGGTGGGTTTTGAGCCTCTAAAAATATAAATAAAACCAATATTGCCGTCTCCATCTGTTTATTAAAAACATTGTGAACACAATGAATCTTATCTACAGATCGATAAAACTCTGTTAGAATTACGCAAAACAATTGATGGACAACAATAAAATAAAAATACGCAACACAATAACACCCACAGATTTATATCAATCATTTTTATAATAATAATTTATGTAAGTAATGACAATTTGCACTTGAATTTTAGGAATAAATTTTACACCTTGAAGCACAGTGTTGTTTTTATATAAATTGCAGTTGATGTGAATTTTTAAAATGGGCATGCACTAACTACTCTTTACTTTAAGAAGGTGAAATCTCTTGTCAGTCAACTAGCTAAGGTCTCTTATAGAATGAAAGAAAGTAGGTATTCTAACAAGGCCTGGGCGATAGTTTTCATTTTAAAAACATTTTATATGCTCATGTGGTAAACAACACTAAACCTCTGAAGATGTGATCTTATAAATGAATTGCACAAATATCAATAACATTTAAATACGTTGACGCTTCAAAACATGTATCCGAACTTTGGTTATATTAACATTACAATACATAATTATAACGAGACACAAAACGACAGAATATTCATTTATCTCTGCTCAACTCGTGTTACACTAAATTGTGATAAGTACTGGTGTAGCGAGGAGAAAACATTATCCATAAGAAAATTTAATAAATTACTTGAAAAATTAAGACTTACAGACATTATTTCAAATAGGGCTAAATATAATTTTAATTATACAAATGGACGTAGCAATTACAAATATAGTTCGACTCAGTTTCTCTCAGGTTTTTGATACCAACTGAGCGATTATCTCACTCACGACAATTTGTCGCGACGTTCAATGCGCCCTAAGCTAAGAAACGACTAAAATATTGTTGCCTACAACCGTTACCTTACCACATTTTATTTCAATTGACGGGACAGTGACACAAAATATAGACAAAATTAAATGCACCACGACCAGTTTTCCTATCGAATCTTAATATTCATTACTCAAAAACAAAACACGCAAGAAACCAAATGACATTATGCTGTTATAGGTACATCGAACCTATTAAACACATTTGAATTCATTTACTCTCAATACATATGAAATATTTATCAGTGAACTATACATTAATATACACGACTACAACTAGTAAGTCGCAGTATTGCCACACATCAAATTTTAAATATGATATTGAAGAAAATATTAGTAACTATTTCAAATACAAAGTATATGTAGCATTTATTTACAGATTCGACTTCATTCGTGCATAAAGAAATATATTACATTTCTGTACTATTCATAGAATTATTGCATTTCTAAAAATGTCCACGAGACAAAACTCAACATTTAAACACCAATCTAAGTGCTAGAAAAAACTAAAGTATTATTTTTTAGAAACATTTTTTATCTAATGGACTAAATACATACATATATAATTGGTGTCAGTCATCATCAGTTTATAATACATCAGTGGTAGCTCCGTGTTTTGTATGTTACTCCACAATCACATACACATATATATATAGTTCACACACCTATTTATGTTTAAGTTATAATTGTATGGTAAAATCACGCACCTGCCTACAAAAAATATTGAATATTATTGTAAAATCAAAATAGAAGTAGGCCAATCAGAAAGTGTATTTTAAAGTTAATTCACTAGACAAGGTTATATTGTAAAAACATAATATTCAATATTTAGTGTCACAAACTTTAGGCCATCAATGCTCTCTATGACAATCACACGTAAGATCTACTCTCTAAATATAACGTTGAACTAATTTCATAAACGCCAAACTAACGCGTAAGTATGAACAGTTTCACAAAATTTTACCAAAATGTACAGAAAAAAAAGCAATAAATTATTATGCTATAGAATCTTGTGAAATCTTACGTGTACAAGCAAACGCATTACTCAATAAGAATTTCGTTCCTCTCCTCTTCTTCTTTGGCCGTAGCGTCCATCAATATCTCCATACAACTAGGACAAATAGGTTTGTGTACAAAACACGGCGCGAGCCCACTGACCCGCAAACACTATCTGTGCACGCGCCGCACACTGCGCGCGCGCACACGATCACGTGCACTGCGTCACTCCAACCTTACCGCCTTCTTGCCTTTCACAATCGTGGGTTTGTTTTTCAACATGCCTTTTCGCCGTTTGGATGTCTATAGGAAAAAAAACATTGTTTTATTTTATGTTTCATTTCTGTATATACTTTATTAAAGCGTCGCAGCAAACGAAGACACATTGAGAGTCGTCTATTTATGCGTGGTATGAAACATGCAATGTGCTCAAGACACTACAAACTCCTGATATGCTAAACATTTTCAAAAGTATTCACTCAGACTAAATGATAAATACGACTAAACAATAATTAACTCAATCGAAGATCTACTACAATATTGAGTTTGCCATACCATGAGTTGGATTCTACAACCCCAACGCACATAACGCGGAGCGGAAACGTTTTTCACTACTGTGATTTGGAAATTCTCATAGAACTCAAGTAATTTAGGTTTTTGTGAACAATATTTTTAACTCAATTTTAAATATATAATGATAATATTTTATTGGTTACTTTTAAGCTTTATCCGAATAACGGGAATAGCACGAGACGCTAGCGTTATGAATCAATGGAGGAAAATCAAACGTTGATTTCTGACAATCCACAATACAAACTACTTTCCCAATTTATGATAATGATTAAATAAGAGACAGTGAAGCGAAGATATTATGACATCAACCACACAAGCTCAGGCTCCGTACAACTACATACATCGGTCAAACAGAACTCAACAGTGTTACTATACCGTCGGTCCGCCTCCTAATGAAAGCTGCAATACGATAAAAATAAAATCAGTACACCTTAGTTATTAGTCATTTCGATTAATGAGGGATGGAACTGGAAACTCAGTTCCAGTGTTCATGTAAGTTGAACATTTCTCTCAACTTTAAGTGTTAAAGGTAAAGCCGTCAAGATAAGTAGTAAGGTCAGTAAATATCCAAAACCAAAAGCTCATATTTTAGTAAAAATATAAACCAAAACCAAAAAAAATAATTAAAAATATGATCATAATAATGTTAGTTGGATTAGGATGAACAAATGACAAGAATACTATTTATTTTACCTTTTTAGAGATTGAGTTGCTAGTCGGGACGGTTCGTTTAGCAAGCGGCAAGCGCGGACGATTGAATTCATCTGGCTTTTTTACTCTGAAATAATCGTCAAAGTACACACATTGATATTCTGAAACAAGGTCATTCAATTTCTATAAGTGTAGTTATGTTATAAAAGTATATGTCTATATTTTTAATTAATACCATGCAGACTCGAAATTTTACCAAATATATGAAAATATGGCATAAGCCATAATGAATAAGAATGCATAATATGACGACCCAATTATTCCAGCGGTAGTTAACACTGCCTTCTGTGCTATGGGTCCCGGGTTCGAATCCCGGTTGGGACAAATGTTTGTGTGATGAGCATGAACATTTGTATCCGAGTCGTGGATGTATCTATGTATAATATGTATGTATTTACAAAGAAAAAAGTAGGTATATATGTAATATACCAACCAACTAGTATCCGTAACACAAGCGTCGTAGCTTAGCACGGAACTAGATGGCGCTGTGTGTCATAATTTCCAGGAATATTATTATATTATTTTGACAATATAATATATATTATGACTTTGGTGGAGCTTAATTCAGTCTACACCAATTTGTTTTGTATATTTGTTGTAAGTAACTTACCTGTATATTCTTACGAGCCAGTGCTCAGTTGTATAAGCTTCCTCTAGATAGGTAAGTTTGAAGCCGCGATTCCCTGGCAGCGCGCCGCGCGTTCTGTCGTATCCCGGCGGACTACCACCGCTGTCGTATCTATATATGACAAGAAAAACTTATTCAAAATCATCACCTTTACCTATAGTTTTGTTTACTGCTAAGATGTGAATTATGTTCAAATTTGGTTCCGGTTAACCTTAATACTGACCAGTATTTAACACCGGTTAAATAACATATTCATTCTATCTTGGCTTCAGACTTGGCTTCAAACTCAATAAAACCCCAATGAATAAATTCTACTATACTTTATGAAACAATGAAGACGAACAATATTGATTATTATTATTATTATATACAACGGGAGAAGGTTACTTACCTATAATAAGATAATTTATACATTAGACAATTCAACATAGTCTTAGATGCTTCTGAGTCAACCCTGTATTCTCCTCTTTCCGTAAAGTAGTCTGGTTCCTGGGGACAATAACGAAGGATTAGGATTTAACCAACCTGTATCCATCGAGCAACAACGTAATATGGTTATGAGATCACATCTGGTACGACGCTTGACGACCTGATTAGCGCAGCGCAGGTAAGGGTGCCAGATTGAATCCCGCTAGGGGCAAATGTTTGTGTGATGAGCATGGACATTTGTGCTAAACTCGTGGATATTTCTATATAAAAAACTATATAGTGCGTCAACTATCTGTAAAACCACTCTCGTTGCTTAGCTCGGAACTAGATGGCGCTGTGTCATAATGTCCGAATATATTTTATTTTCAAGTCAAGTAAATGGCATAAGGGAAAGTAGAAGTTTATAAATTAAGTTACTTACGTGAATATCTTTGGGATGTTCGCCTTCCGCGATACGGACCATCCAGATAAACTTATTGATGTCATCGCCGGAGTAGCCGATGGCTCCTCCGAATATAACGAGCACGTAGTCCACGTTGAGCATCGTCATGATCTCATAGGCCGCGCTCTCGTTACTCGCCATAGCCTTCCCCACCAGGGCGATGTGCGAGTTGTTCCAAGTGTTGTTGTCCACTAGAGTCGTGCGGTTACCCATGCCGGCAATCTGGTGATCAGACATATAGCTTTGTATTCAACATTTCTGTATTATTAATAGGCTAATCAAACCCCACACTCAAACCGCTAAACCGATCTGTTATTTTTAAGTACCTATACTAATCATAAGACCTCAAGCAGCTGAAAGTAGATGGAGATAGACGTTAAACTACACGTGGCCACAAACTTAATAGTTTAATGCGTGGTAGCCTAGTGGTGTGACCAGTGGACTGACATATCAAAGGTCTCAAGTTCGAACCCGGGCACGCATCGCTGACTTTTCGGAAGTTATATGCGGATTTATCACATGCTCAAACGGTGAAGGAAAACATCGTGAGGAAACCTGCATGCTTGAGAGATTTTCTCGATGGCATGTGAAGTCTGCACACCCGCAGTAGGCTAGTGTGGTGGATTAATCCCTCTCAAATGAGAGGAGATCCGTGCCCAGCAGTGGGCCAATAATGGCTTGATGGTGACTAATCATAAGACGTGAAGCAGCTGAGAGTAGATGGAGATTGACGTTAAACTACATGTGGCCACAAACTTAATAGTTTAATGTGAATTCATCAAATCACACATTTTAAGCCATTACCTGATAACCATAATCCCACCAGGACATAACTCTGGCATCCTCAGCAGTGTTTTGAGACAGCCAGCCGTAAGCCTCTCTGAAGTCGTCAAGAATTTTACGGGATCTAGAAGAACAACATAAAAAGTTAGAGACGTTACCACATAAAATTACTACTAACTGCTAGATTCTCATATTATTAACAAATTAAATAGTTGCACAAACACTCGGTGACGAACACCATAATGTAATTGTACTTAACAACCTACACTATCGCGAGTCATTACACCAGTTTCGTGTAACATTATATCGGAGTGTTTAATTAATAACAATTATTACGTTCAGCAATTAGAAATGGCGATACGTGTGTAATTTTAACAATGGATATTAAAATTATCTTAAAAAAATTGGTATTAGGAAATAGATCGCTAGTTATCAACTGTTTAGACTTTTACTTTGTAAACTGTAACTATTTGTTGTAAATAAACATTTTATTGTAAACAGAATATTGATAAATGCTTAAGTAGTTAGTTATACTGCTTGCTGTAAGCTCAAAAAACTCAAACTCAATTTTATTTTAAGTAGAATATTACAAGTGCTTTTGAATTGTCAAAACTAGTTGCACGTTACCAAACAGAGGGTCTTATGAAGAAGAGCCGGCAAGAAACTCCATAGATCAGACCTCATAAGTCATTACACTTACCCGTCGTTACCGTAGCTGGCGAGCACGATACTAGGGCTGGAGTAGGCGTTGGAGGTGGCCCAGGTGCAGTGCACGGAGAACAGCATGAGCAGGATCATGAACAGTATCAGCGTGACCGTGCGCACGTTCATGCCCAAGCTCGTGTCCGGCGGCACGGCGGCCTCGTGGGTACGCTTCTTTAGTTTGCCAGCCTGTCACATATAATAATTAGTCAGTCGAGAAAAAAGATCATCAAGAAGAAGCTGACTGACTGACTGACTGACAATATCAACGAAGGGCCTAAACTAAAAGGGATAGACTTGAAATTGTGCACAGAGGTTCTTTTTATACCTTAGGGGAGCACTAAGAAGGGTTTTTGAAAATGTACCCCCTAAGGGGCTAAAACAGGGATGCAAAATTAGTATGAAACTTTTTTGTTATATTGCACGCGGACGACTGTCCTACTTCATTTGATAACCCAATCCACAAACCGATATTGTGTGCTAAGGGAGGTATACGAATCACGGTAAAAATTGTGTTGGTCAAGTAATAGATATTTCGATGTATGAAATATAAGTATTTAAAAAAAATTGTATGTCATCAACAATCCGTGAAACTAGTCCCATTGGCTTAGGGCGGAACTGGATGACGCTGTGTTATGGATCTCCAAATACATCTATTAGTATTTATTTATATTTTTATGTTGTTCACGTTTAAGAGCAAAACGAATTATTAAGGCATATTATTATGTTCACCGTACCTTGTCATATAAGTTCTTTGACTCCTCTGTGTCTACCTGAGGCGCTGGCAAATCGTCCTCTCTTAACATCAGATCCAAGAGGATCGAGAAAGCGATGCCGGAGAGTACGCAGACGACTGGAGTCAGCGTCAGCATGAGACGGACCATCACCCCCGCGAAGTATACAGCGCTCAGCGCGTACAGGGCGACTGGAGAAGAAAAAATATTTTAATAAGATATGTACCATAATTTTTAGCGTATCTACCCAGAAATCATCAAAACGAACATAATGTACTCGTGTTATCTAATTTCTATCTAAGATCTACTTTCTGAAAAATACTATATTATAATATAATAGTAAACAATATGAAATTTACATCGTTTTTAATGCGTAGCATGAAAGTGTACTTCCCAGTGTCATTGCGAAGAAAGAAGAGACTTTTATTTGCTCTTGCCAAATTTTAATTGGATATTGTTCTAAAAAAAATGAGAACATCGCGAAGACTTAAGTAAACAGTATTTCTTTATATATAATAACTTTATTTTCTATATAATAACTAACTTTACTACTACACTTTACACACTGCAATAACTTTAATGTAGGTTTGTAACCATTTTTGACGTATAGACCAGGCCACACATGATGATACTTACCAAAAACTCTTTCATCATTGACGTTCTTGATGCAGTACCATAAGCCCACGGGGAAGGTGCACACTAGCACGTGAAGGTCGAAGAAGAAGGACGACCACGTCGTGGGCTGGTGCTCCGACACCGACGCTATGATCGGAATGTGGATCTTAGCGTATGTCGTGTCCCATAGCGAGTAGAACCTGGAACAATATAAGTAATATCATTGGTGATATTCTTATTAGGAAATTGAGACTATGTCAAGAGTATCCTAATGCACAATATCCTCGTCGTGAGACTACGGTGAAGGTTACCTAGGTACCTACGGTTATCGAGTTTTAATCCTAGGGCACAGACTTTACGAAGTAATGTGTGTATTTATCACAATCTCAAAGTAACGCAAAGCGAAGGAAAACATCGTGAGGTAACCTGAATGCCTAAAAGCTTTTGGAGGAAGTAGAGCATAGCGAGATTTCTTGCTCAAATTGAGCTGCCCGACTGGGGAAGTACCTCCGCCTTACAGAAGACCGCAGTGAATCAACAATAGTTGTCTTTCTGCGAGTGAGTAAGGTTACCAGAGCTCATTGGGGGAGTGACTATTCTGACAGCATGGGAATTCCATTGGCTATCGGTTCAGTAACTCCCTATTTTAAGAAACCTGAACGGTTTCTAATGGGTTTGGCAACGCATTTGCAAGCCTCTGTTGCAAATGTGCATCGGCGTCATAACTTACCATCAGGTGAGCCGCCTGCTCGTTTGCCGTCTTATCACCATAAAAAAAAACAAAATCTTGATGGCGTGTGATGTGGGCCAACACGCAGTTGGTTAGTGTGGAGACTGGTGTGATTGTAGCCTTATCTGTGTCAAATGTCTGCAAATCCGTGCCCAGTAGTGGGACTATAAGTAAGTTGATAATAATTAGATTATGAAAGAAGAGCCAATATCAGCCCATTTTGTTAATTGATTTATCTGGGCTGAGGCAGAACAGCAAAGTACGTAAAAAAAACAATTTCTTCCTTATCTTTTAAACAAGAGATGTAAAAAAATTAAGGTTAACAACTTTAGGCTTTCTACAATAGAGCAAGTAGGCGCGGCGGAGCGGACAAACATTGCGTTGTAGTGGAGTGGGCTTATCCGCTTAAACGGCGATAATCCTAGTACTGGTGTGTTTAATTATAAGGGATTACACATTTTTGGAACATCCCCTTAAAATAAATCTAAGGGACACATAATTTTTCTTGCATTGGTGCATAACACCTTATCGAATTATTATTTAATATTTCTCCGCCCCGCTTCTGCGCGTCAGTGGGAAACGGGCCTTACTTTCATACATTTAACCACGAACGTTGATATCAGGCCGTAAAACGCAGCTTTATTACCATACTAAGTCAACACTTGTAAATTACTCGGCAACACGTCGACCACATGATGTAAATGTAAATAGCACGGTGTATATAGAAAATACACCCATATGTCGAATGTTCAGAAAAATACAACTTCTCAATTAAATATTTCATTAAATATTAATTAAAATTGAGCTACACAAGCCTCGTTGGATAGCTCAGAACTAGATGGCGCTGTGTCATAATGTCCGGATATATTATTATTAATATAAATAGTTACAAGAATCACGCTGTAGAATATATTAATTTCTCTGTTTACAAAAATATCATAGTCATAGTTCGTATGTAAATATAGATACTGACCGTCCACTCCAAGGTGCGATGACTCCGGCGTATGTGAGTAGTACGACTACCAAGAACACGATGCCGGCGGCGGCCAAGCCGCCAAGAATCAGCAGCTGCTTCCACTGTCCCTTGGGGTTCAGACTGTGGAGGTATTTTAGTGCACCGATAGCCATCACCAGTGCGAAGACACCTATTGACAACAAACATATAAATATAATAATAATCTTGTGGAAATAGCAGTGCAAGTTTTTAGCTCCGCACTGACCTCTGCACTATAATAATACTAGGTGCACAGTTAAGAAGCTAATAAGTGTAAATAAAATATTGTTAGAAGGTTCCCTATATTATATTATTGTATTTGTATATGTATTGAAGTTTCTAGCCATTTAATTTTCTGAGATTTTTAGTTAATCCAATACTGGTCGTATATAGGAGGTATGTAGGTCAATAGGTACTCCCCGTAAATTACATCGATAAGCGGATTATTCGTCTATTAATTGATTCGTACCCGTCGGTCGGTCGACAGACTAGCCTTCAGCAACCAATATGTCTTTATATGAAATACTAAAGGTGAACTGCGATGACCAGTCTATAATTAAATTATGGTTCATTGCCTTCAATTCGCTAATGTAGTATGAGATAACATATAATTTTATATTTAGAAGGAATTCCCAAAGAGAATTTTGGACATTTCGTATATCTTGATACCATTTTCAAAATTAATGTAGGTTGGGCAATAGTTTTGCTTTTGTTGGACTATGGCCAAACCGCAAACTTTATAATTTTACCACAAATCACTTAAATTGAGAATTTAATTACGTTTTTTGTTAATTAAAGTAACAGTTGTGTAAACAAACGGGTACACGTTTTTTTATTTATTTAACAATTGCATATCTATATACCTAACTGTGTCAATGGTCTAGTGCGCTCAAGCGCGAGTGTTGGACAGTAGATCTTAGGGAACAATTTCCTGGTAGTGTGGCATATGTTTTCTATGAAAGTCTCAGTACCAGCTTGGTGTTTGGATTTGTGTCAAGTTTATGGCAATAGGTCGATACTATTAAACATATCGGTACTGTAGGTGCATTAGTAATCTAACCTAACCTTTCGGGGATAAAGGCAAAACCGGGGTTTACGCAATTAAAAACCATTGTCAAGGCAAATAACGAGAAAAGCGGATAGTTAAAATATTCGTTCAAATTATTATTATAAACTGTTATTAGTACGTAGCAATTAATAAAAAATAAAATTTTGTAGATCCCCAGTCACTGCCGCTGATATTCCCCTTTTTGGTGCGGCTTTAGTTGGTTAAGGGATCTTTTACGACTAACCAAAGTGGCGAGACACGAAAAACCTTTGGGCAGGGCTTAACTTCTAAGCAACCGCAGTCGAGGGCTCGGACCGAATTCGATACTCGAACTCAAACATAGCGACATACGTATCTAAATGGTTGAATTTGTCTATCAGTGGCCGAAATTTAGGGCTTATAAGATATTTCTATGGTAACTAGACACGCATCGAGCTTGTACTGTACCAAAAAAGTAATTTAAATTATACAGTAATTACTTCAAATATATAAAACATGTTCACAACGTCATACTGCTACCAATACAAAGCATATGAATTATTTTCACACCGTTATTGTCGAGAAACATCGACCAATCAAACAGCTACACTTCAATAATATTTCAATTCACCTTGAGCTACATATAACGAGCCAAAGCGTATACAATGCGCAGGATATTATGAATAATATTCAAAAACTCTGTCAGCTCACTATTCTTGCTCACCGTAGGTAATTGTTTATAAATTATCTGAATTGTTGGGCGATTGATTACGATATAATTTAAAACGATATAATAGATGTTACATGCTATGGCAACAGACAAAAGGCTTCCACAGTTATTTCCTGAATATGCGTTTGGAACAAGTATGAACTAGTATTCGGGTTTCAAGTATTTGGTTTGCCGAATATGTTAACCTCAAATACCGAATGCGGTAGACGAATCTACCGTTCATTAAACACACTAAACTATAACTCTACGAGTACCATTCTCATATAAGATTTATATTAATATCAGTACAATAAATAATATTGAATTTTAAATCTCTGCCCCACACTATTAGATTCTCCTATATCACCATTTACCTGCGGAGTACAGATAACATCGTGTAGGGTAGATCAGTTGTCTATAAAATGTGAAAATTATGATATATCATTGGCTATTTACACGAAATATCTGACTGCTTTGAAATTGAAAATGACATACCAACTGTAATCGCCGGTTAATTCGGACATACCTCCTACAAATTAAATTATTACGCTAAGCGGGATTGCTAAGGCTAGGGCTTACTGGCGTGAAAATAACTAATTATTTAACTCGCTATTTTCTGAAGTTCTTAAATTATAAGGGAATAGGTTCCTATAGTTTCAGCAACGCGCGAGCGACCGTGCAAACGTCAATACTAGGCTACGGTAACTGCTTATCAACAGGCGGCCCGTAAGGTTGCTTGGCACCCTAGTGATAAAAAAACTTGTAAAGACACACTAGCATATGAACAGCATGAGAGTATGGAGAATTATGTAATAGACCAATTAAAATTTTGAATCTGAAGGTATCATTTACTGATTGATTTATTTCAACATAACTAAAGCATAGAGTCATAAATCACTTTCCAATATGCAACATAGACGTTGCAAGATTTATGTAAAATTTATAGATTTCTAAACACGCATTAATAATCAATTACCCAGTAAATTGCAATTTGCTTAAACCATACATAAACTGATTAAACCTTATCAAACATAAATCAATCAAATACTATGTGTTGCAAGAACAGAATGTTTCTGTATTATGATTGTATTTGTAAATTGGACATAAGACAGTTTGAAGCAAGATGTCTAACTTTTCACCAGCACAACTGTACATCCAAAGAACTAGTTAGAATATATAGCATAGCTAGCTGTTTTTTTGCCTTTGGCTGGGCACAAATCATAGTCTGGAATTCAGTAATTACCATTAGACTTCACATTTAATATATGTGCTTACAACCATAATACCATTGAGGCAGGCTTGCTCCATTTAGAAGAATGACCTAATACTTGCCAGGACATGACAGTAAATGTATAGCTATTTAACCATTACCTATGTTTGTTATTATATTGGGGAATGGGGTATCTGCTACACTTTTTTCTTGAACCATAACTGAACATTCGTATTCTTGTTACTAGGACCAAGGATCATGACATTGAGAGTCAAGAAAATCTCTTACTTGTATGAATGAATATTTTAGATTTGATAGGGTCAAAAACCCTAGGAAAACATTTTGTTTTTGCATAATAACTATAAAGTTTAAAACTCACCTGAAGCAGCCATATGCTCACTAGTCCTGATGGGCTGGAAGCCTACAAAGGGTATCTGCATGGACATCAGTAGGCCCACAATGTAGAACACGGTGTAACTGACAAACAGCCGCTGGGAGAACCGGCCCATGATCAGTAGCATGAACACATGCAGGGGAATCAAGTTGATGATGAACACATAACCACCCCATGCTGACACCTATAAACATAACAATCACTAACAATTCTGTTTGTTTGTATTTTGATTATAAATGGATTCTGATTTAGAAAAACTGTTTTTATTTTCAAATAATAGATGGTTAAATTTTTAACTATGTTCATAAACTGGCATAAATGCATCTTACTGTTTCACTAACCAAACAAATGCTGCTAAGAATAAACTTACCATGTAAAAATAAGATATGGCAGTACAAACAGACCAGAAAACTGAACCATTCTTCAAACTCTTCAGCCACAAGTAATATGTGAACTGCAGTGCAAAAATAGCAATTCCTTCATTGTCATAGCTCCCTGCTACAGACCTGCTGCTGTACCCTGGCACAATGGCTATGAAGCACGCAGCAAAAAGACCTGCTCCACGAGACCACAACTCTGAAGTCAGCAGGTATGTTGCAATGGCTGTCAAACCACTAAAAATAACAATTTTCATATGTAGTTTACAACATAATCTCTTCAAACAAAATATATTTTGATAGTAATAAGATTCTTTTTTTAAATACTGCTACAGTTTATATACTATTTAATCAATATAATTGATCTTACAATAAAATAACTTTTTTGTTGTTCCAGTACCTGATTTAATATATTTTATTTTTTAAGCTTAATTTAGTCAGGGTATCAATTAATATATTATAAGAATTCAAAGGCACAATAATTAATTGTTAAGCTGTCACTAAGAAGACTGTTAAATCAATAATTTAATGTTGACCATAATTTTTATGTTGTATTGATTTTTAACACAAGTATTTTGTTTCTATTCATACATTACAATTGTAATTCACTGTTTAACTTCTCCCACTTAACTTATCTGATGTTATCTACTATCATGACAGTGTTATCCTTCACTACTTGTTTTAATCAATACAAATAATTATGGCCTACATTACAAGGAGTATCAAAACAATTACCTGAACACAGGTGCAAGGAAAACACAAATATCTCTTATGTGTATTGGAATATTTAGAGTGTGGAGGATCCAATGAATTGTGCCTGATGTGATCATAAGGCCTGGGTACACGGTGCCACCCACGATACGGCCAAGCGGGTACCATGCGCGCTCGTCGAACCAGTTCAGGAAATTGTAAAACCCATGCTGCACCATGTAGGCCGTGGATCGGTAGTTGAACCTAGAACACGTAGGCAATAAATGGAGGGAACCCTATCTTCAACAGGTTATCCTTATCAAGCACATTTTCGACACTTACCATGGGTCAAACTCGTGAATTATACTCTCGAAACGTATAACAGCAAACAGTCGGGATGCGAAACCGGCCAACCAAGCTAATGACAATACCGTAACAGTGATTAGAGTACTAAAGCCGGTCGTATTATTGAATATCCCTTTATTTCGCCCATTGTCCGGCTTCGCAGCTGCAGTCTGCGTCATCTTGGAGCCTGATAATACTATCCACTACCCTAATATTCTACAGAAACTATATTTTCATACATCAGTCCTAACAATTCGATTTAGAAGAAAATTGACTTTTTGGCCGATGACTGACGTACGGACACGTCTCTCTTAAAATTAATGTTGCCAAGTGTAAAAAAGGTAATAATCTAACTAGCATTTCAAATTGTGAAAACCGGCTTCGGCAATTACGGTTTTCAGTTATGAGGTATGAAAAAGCTCTAAAATATTTTTTTGTGTTGTGGCAATAATAATATTTCTGTGTATTTTTTTCACAGCTGTTGTGTTTGTTGACGTTGACACTGATTTTGCTTTTGTCCCACTCGTCGGATGTAAATAAATTCTAATGATTAATAATAAATCGTAACAAACACTAGTTTACGAATGACACTGTAGCGATTGTCTAATTAATACAAATGTCCAATTATCAAGAAATTGTAAACTTAAATGTAGGAGGCACAAGGTAAGTCTACGAATGGAAAGTGTGTGCTATGTTACAATTTTTTATTTACTTTATAATGAACATTGGTTCTCCCTCGGCATCAGTACTATCTTGATGCGCACTTAAGATTTGTTATTATTATTATACTAATATTTATTAAGTTTGATTCAAGGAAAGTTTCACAGTTTTTAATATAACATTTTTTATACTCATATGTTTACTGTAATAAAAATACACATTTATGATGGTTGTATTTAAAATTACAGTGTTTTGACAAAATTTATCGTAACCACAAAGCCATTTTTATGTAATGAAACTGTTATTTACATTTATTAATTTTGTTGAATCTAGTTACTTGTTTATTTATTTATTTAAGGATCTCCAACAAAGAAAGTACATAATTTGTTACAGAAGATTTTGCACACATAACTTTGGTCTCCTTCACTTACAGGAGACCACATCATGCTTATATAAATAAAACTAAACACAGAATAATATATAAAGACTTACAGTTAAAAATAATGTTAAACTAAGTAAACTAATGACAAAAAACAGAATTTAGTAAAGTAAAATAAAATAAAATACAATTGTTATTAACAAGACAGTGCTTCTTTAACATGCTTTTTATATTTATGCAACGTGTCGCTGATGTCAGTTGTTAATAAGTATGTACAAAAATTCACACTTGCTACTTGTGGTATGCAAGTATTCGTAGTCGAATACTTGCATACCACAAATGCGTAGTTGACATTCATAAATCTTGTCATAAATCATAAATCTTGTGTTGACATTCATATCTGCAAGCTGGTTGCTACTACTAAATAAGTGAAAGCTTAAATTTTCAACCATATAGTATAATAACTATATGGCTGAAAATTTAAGAGTGCAGTAGAACTATGAGTTTTAAAAACCAGTAAAAGTTTTCTAAGATATATGTTGATTTCTTACACTTAATAAAGGTATGTTGTTTCAGATTCTCAACATCATGGCACACACTGACTTGGGTTCCAGAAACATTCTTCACAGCACTTCTCAGTGGCAGGATTCCCACGGTGCGGGATGAAACAGGATCCATTTTCATAGACAGGGATCCCAACCTTTTTGGATTGATACTGAACTTTCTCCGTACCCGTGATATAGATCTTAATAATGTTAACATAAGGGCGCTGAGACACGAGTGTGACTATTTTGGCATAACTCCATTGAGTAGAAGACTGGCTTTGTGTGATGAGATGAATCATTCCACCTGTGGAGATGTCCTGTTTTATGGATATCTACCTCCTCCTTGTAAGTATATCCATCTAAAAATAATACCTAGCTTAAAAAATCCAAGCATTAGTGTCAAAATATAATTTGTTGATCCTTCAAAAGTTTGCTGTTTTGGTGATAGTAATGTGCAAACTTTCTGAAATCACTGCTCATACTCCCACATGATAACATGTGTGTTTATAGTCTATACAAATATTTTTAAAAAGGCTTGTTTATCTGACAACACTGGTGTCTTCCTGATGGCTCAATCTAGCCCCAACCTTTCCCTTGCATTGGTTTTTACAGATTTTGATAGATAATCTTATTATTTTGTAGATAAAATAGGCAAGTCATTATTAGTTTATTTGAATGGAAAGTAATATAAAAGATATAACAAAACAGAATCTGATTAAATATCTTATCTATAATATTGGGTTTTTGATAATGTTGATATGGGTTAATTAGTATAATCATCCTTTTATATGATAATTTATTGGTGCCTGAAAAATACAAAAGAGATGAATTATTTTATGAATACACTTTTCAAGGTGCTAATTGTAGTCACAACAGAAAAATATTTAGTATACCCTGAAATATACAAAAGCTTACTAGAGATTTATTTATTTACATTTAAATATAATTTTTAACATTGAGTGGTACATTATGAATGGCATTTAACATCACAAAATAAATTTAATAAGATTGATTAAAAATCATAAAATAAATTATGATAAGAGTTATTTATAGTATATAGTTATATGCTATATTATATAGTTAAGGTAACTGACATGTTCTGTCATGTTTGCTATTTATATACCTTTAAGTGAACTTGACAAGTACATGATTATGGGTTACAAAATTGAAAAAAAAAACATCTTATGATTCTTTTGAAGTACAAAATAATGAAAAGTCCTAAATGTTACAGTAAACACTGCCCTTCCAAACGGCAGCAGTGGGAGAAACGGCAACAGCTGCTCAAGAAAGAACTCGACAGCCTCTAACACAGATGTAGCAGTCAACAGAACGCACTCGCGGAACTCCTCACTTGATCTCCGTACGGTTGGCAGGATACCCTCACAGGATCAGTTAAGGTTTGTATTAAGAGACAGGCTTAAAAGAGAGTGGGACAAATTTTCTCCGTTTTTGCGACATTCTTCATTGATGGTCCGCTCCTACTGGTCCCTACTGGTCGTTGCGTGATGTCCTTCCTCAATAAATGGCTATCTCTAAATCTCAAAGATTTTTTCAATACAAACCAGTACATGTTAGCTCAATGATTTTTTACGATTTTTGCCTTGCTAGATTTCCATCGGCATTTGGTGGTAATAAAGAGTAATGGTAAAATCGACAAATCAGCATTGACATGTTTACTTTTAAGTCATGGCATAACAGTGACGTATAAAAAAACTATACGTTAACAATTCCTGGTTCAGAATGTTCATTACAATTCGCTACGCACATTCCGCTAAAATGACGAATGCCCATTTGTAGGCCGCAAATATGGCACCAATGACGCATCCGCCTGGATCAAGCACATCGCGACTTACGAGCCTCGAAATGACGATGATTCATTCAATGAAGCCATTGAAAAGATCCTTTATAATCCCTAATATTCGATACAGTGCTCTAGAGCGTTGCAGTGGCGTAATGTCCCCTACATTCAGCAGAGGGGCAGAGGGGGCCATGGCCCCGGGCGGCATATGAAAGTGGGCGACATCAAGTACCATGTTTTTTTTATACTACTAGAATATTGGGCGGCAAATTTCCAGACGGCTCCGGACAGCAAAAACCCACGCTACGCCACTGGAGCGTGGTATATATAATGTAAAAATGTTTATATAGTCAGGCAATATACTTAAAAAATCCATAAATGTATCTTATAACTGGCTGTGATTGAAGAGCTCACAAGCCAACAGTTCAATGGAAGAATCTCTGGAGCATATTTTAAAAGGCCAACAGAATCTATGTAAGAAAAATATATTAAATTATTATTGATGTATAATTTCCAGTCGATGCGGCAGAGGTCACTCGAGAGCAGCGTCGTTAGGCAACGCAGACTGCCACAGCAAAGGACATCGACCGCCCGACAGTATGTATCATTGTTCACGACATTATGTAATCTCCGCCAATTATTATTAGAATACAAATATGATTCATTAACTTTACCTACATTTACTAACCTATTAGCTGGTATTTCTAAATAGGAAAGACGCATAATTTATTATGTCAATGTATTATATATGTATATTTCAGAAGATAAAACAGATTTTACTTATGTGGTGTTTTCAAGTAGACTTTAGTTGTCAAGAATATCTCGACACTTAGGATTTTGTCCATTAAATAGATGGTGTCCATCAGCAAACCAATTATCGTCCCACTGGGCACTGGTCTTCTCTCATTTCAGAGAGATTAGGCTACTAGAGCTTAGGTCCACCACGCTAGCCTGTGCCGGTTAGCAGAGTTCACATGCAGAAGCTTGCAGGTTTCCCCACGATGTTTCGCTTCATCGTGTGGGTGTGTGATAAACTCGCACGTCACTTCAAAAAATCAGTGGTGCGGTTTGAACTCGAGACCTTTAACGTCACGGTTCCCCGGTCACACGACTAGGCAATCACAGCGTAATAAAATAAAAAAAACTATGTCTGATAGAAACCACAGCAGACTCATTTGATGGTATGCAAATACTCGTGTTCTATTTGCAGTGAGTTCGTGGGCTGATAGCATGAAGGTTCAAATTATCAAAGCACATCACAACTGGGTTGCTGTCGCCTATACACACTTTGTAACTGGTTATAGGTATGTACCTGCATTTAACTCTCTTATTACTGTTGATAATAATTATTCTTTATCGTGTCTACATCGAAAAATCTTAAATGTACACAAACAACCAAACACAGCTAAATGCAAACTGTAACTTCCTGTAGATTCACAAAAAAGAAATCATTTCTCTTTAAAAGGATTTAATTTACCCAGGATTTAAATGCCATAGAACATCCTTTCTCACTATATAACCCATAAGCACATGCCGGTTCACTATCAATTTATCCGAACCTACACTACTGACACTAGTCTATTAGTTGAACAAATGGCAAATACTGGAAAAGTAGATAATATATTTATTTTTTTTCTTTGAAAAAAAAGCAATGTTACTTTTTTAAAAGGGTATAAAATAAAGTACAATAAAGAATTATATTTAGATGTATCTTTTTTATAACTGTACAGATTAACAGACTCATGTGGATGGTACGTAGTATTCCAATCGCCAGTCCAAGACTCAGTAATAGAACGGATAGCGTTGAATGCCAAAATCAATGGAGGCGGGGGCACCTCCAGCGGGAACAACTCTACCGGGACTGACGTCATGCTGGGCATTGCGAGTGGGGCACATGTAAGACTATGGGCATTCTCGACGCACAGTGAACCTGTTCGACGGACTTTAGTGGGTAAGTTGATTTTGACTTTGAGTATCCGCTTTTCTCTAATATAGATTTAAAGACTATCTCGCTGGTCACGTGGTCGTATGTGCGACCGCTAAGCAAGAGGTCTTGGGTTAGATTCCCAGGTGGGGCAAAGTGTTATTGGGTTTTTCTCAGTAGCAGCTATGACAATGGCATTATTAGAATATTGATTAAAAATATATGGGCTTTAACACTTACTGATCTCCTTACTCTTACACAAATATTATTAAAATTGAATAAAATTATATTCTACGGATCTTATCGCGGTTTGATTGGAGATCGGCTGACCTAGATCCCACACAGCATTCATATCTTGTTACTGTAAATAATTACTTTATACCAACTTCTTTTTAGGTACATTCAACCTAGGTGTGCGAGTAGAACATCTGCTGTTCGTGGGTCCTCAACTGGTAGCTTTAAGTGGCGCCGGCAGTCGGAGCAAAGCAGGGGTGTGGCACACCAGCACACAGCACTGGCAGACGCAAGACGTGGCGCATCTAACCACGTATGATACGGCAGGCTCGTTCCTTCTGCTAGGAACCGCAACGGGAGCAATCAATTATATCGGTAAGTTGGTGCCTGTGATGTAGCAAAGGTCTGGTAATAGCACTAAATACTGGCAGGGAAATGTATCACACATCTTTAATGATATTTTAGGCTGAAGCTAATAAAAACATTATTATCTGCATATTTTTCGCGTTTTTGACATAATTTAATATACTAGTGTTATTTTTTTTACATAATAGGTAAATAGTACACTTGACTTATAATTGGTCGATTTTATTGGCAGATATGCAAAAGTTCCCGTTGCGCATGAAAGACAACGATCTTTTGGTGACGCAGCTATACAAGGATCCAAATCAGGAGCCAATCACAGCAATATCAGTTTACCTCACGCCCAAAACAAGTAAGTAACCCAAGTCTTTCTTTAATCCAGCCCAGATCCCTGATCAGCTTCTCTTATCCTAATAAATGGATAGATCTTCCTTGCGGTGGCGTGAACTGTAAAGATACCAGTAAATACTGGTCCTCTCAGATACCGCCGGAAAGAAATGAATATAAAATGAAAAAATAAATTGTAATAACAGTGTGAAAAATTATAAATTTAAGTTAATATGCACGTTTTTTTTATGAATAACTACTTCATTAACTTTCTGAAGTATTTCGAACCGAGTGAGGTATTTGTACTACACTCGATTTTTGGGATGAGTGTGAATCGCAGCTCGATAACCGCTCATTTTGGACTCCTCGTCCTCCTCCTCGAGACTTAAATTGTTGCAAAATGGCACTTTCAAGAAATTAGCTCCGTCATTACATATGTTCTTTTAGCCCAAAATTGTTCAAAACATTTCCAGAACGTCCGTTCCAAAATATCTTTCCCTAATTCAACAACCCTATTCCTACAATGAATTTCAATATAAATATTTTTCTATACTAAAAACAGATCTGTGCGGCAACTGGATAGAAATAGCATATGGAACCCGTTGCGGGTCTGTGCGCGTGATAGTCCAGCACCCGGAGACGGTGGGCCATGGGCCACAGCTGTTCCAGACCTTCACTGTGCACCAGAGTCCTATCACTAAGGTGAATATACTGGAGCCTGACGAAAATCGCCATTAGACTGTTTTGTGCTGTCAAACAAACAAATGTTGTTTCAAGGACTTATTAAATATGAATTTCCTGCAATTGCTATTAATATTAATATGCTAAAAATATTAATGGGGATTTTGCTGTCAAATTGAAACTTTTTCAGTGTTGACAGTACATTTAAGCATGTTGTTATGTCATTCTTGCGGTCATTTCATTTTGGATGATCCACCTGGAACTAATCTCAACATACCCGCTTTTAACTATACTACATATATAATACATATATAACTAACTCACTAGTCAAAGTAGTAACTTATTAAAAATATGTAACTTTCCCAGGTGTCTCTATCAGAGAACTACCTAGTGTCCGTGTGTAGCGAGTACAACCACGTGAGAACATGGCGAGTGACGCGGTTTAGAGGCATGATCTCCACGCAGCCCGGCACCACGCCCAAAGCGGCCTTCAAAGTGTTGGCTCTGGAAGCTCCTACTGCACAACCTCATAATGACTGTGGTGAGTTTACTTAATACCTACTTACGTCACTAAATTGACTGGTTTAAATAATAATTGATCTTAATTTGAACAAATAGTTGTCTTCTAATGTGATACTAAAAGGACTAATCATACAGTTGCGCAAACAATCATGACTGTAGCCAGGTAGGTAAATTGTATGATCTTTGATGTTGAAGTGAAACTTTGATGTGGGATGATCTTTGATGTTGCACTTCAACTTGACGTCCTAAACCGTATAATGAAACAAACTAATTCACAAAATTAATAATTATCATATTTAATAATAATAATAATAATTAAGTTAATGTAAAACGCCACATTTTGTACCGCCAAAATGTATGTTAACGTTTTATTTTTGATGTTTGTCACTGAAAAATCAACTTAAATGACATGGGACGTAAAGCCACTCTCAACCCTGAATCGTCCATGCTTTTGTTTCAGGACCTTATGGTGAACAAGACGAAGAACAAATATTTATACAGAAAGTGGTTCCTGACACAGATACGTTGTACGTCCGACTCGCATCAAATGGCAAAAGGTACTACAGGCTGCATGCCAAGATAAAAAAAAAAAAAAAAGTCTCTATCTTTCGTTTAGTTTAAGACTGAAAATACCACAAGTTACTCCGAGTTGTCTATATATTAATTATGTCTGTGTATAGCTGATATTGGTATTGCCGTACCGCAACGCTCAGCTTCCAACCGTAAAAGTATTAACAACTGTGAGAGGCTTGTGTGAAGTGAGAGACCATCTTTATCATTACTCTATAACTCACACATTCCACATGTACTTATGACACTCAACACTCTCCTGGAAGTAAATCAAGACTGATTTGTTTGTGGATCTGCAAACCTGGAGTCCTTTGAGAATTCTGTGTGCTAGTTGTCTCGAATTACCTCTTAGTTATAATTAAGGTTAAAGAAAAATATAATAAACAATAAAAATGGGATATTTATAATGTTTTTTTTTTCTTTAATGTGGTAACGTTCTGCCGATAGAGTGAAAGAGAGATAGATGCGTCACAAGCCGAAAGTTTAGGCCAATCGTGCTTCTCTATCGCTTGTTCCGCTCGGCTCAGGCGGAACGTGACAATTTTACGTGCGTACGGCCGGCGTTCATCGATTTATAAGACGTTATCATATCAAAAATTACCCTACAACATCCAAGTTATAACATTCATTGTTCCAGGGTATGCACAATCCGTTCAGTAGACGGGTCAGCGGTGTCTTGCTTCGTGGTAGCGGAGTGCGAGGGGGGGCTGCGCCCTCGGCGACTGCTGCTGTGCGGACACCGGTCCGGCGCCACACAGATGTGGGACCTCACCGCGCCCATAGACAAGGCGGTGAAGCTCCAGCCTGTTGCTGGCACTTCAGGTATGCTATTACTGTCACTTCGATATTAGAGCACCTAGCATATTACGTTGGGTGTCGCAGTATCGAATATGCTATTTTTAATTTTGCCCCACGCTAGCAATTTTACCTGTGTCAAAAAAGTACCTGTATATCATACATATATTACTTTCATATGGAGATCGGTTCCGCTCTTAGCTCGCGTTCTACTTAATTGAATGTTAGAACACTGGCCACGCTACATAATATAATGTATTGGTTGGTAGTGCTGTAATAGGGATTATGCGTATGAAACAAATGTGTAACCTTTATTGAACTGAGCTTATACCATTTTTCGATATGCTCAAACCGTTATTGGAATAGGTACATATAAATTGTAGTTACTATTTATTTACAAATCACCGTATTTCCATCAGCGGAAGGCGATGAATCTCCAACGCCGGACGGCGGGCCGAGTCCGGACGAGCTGGTCCGCCTGCTGTCGGCGTGCGACCTGGACGCCGCGCCCGCCGCGGTGGTGCCGCAGTCCCCCAACCGGCCCATACAAGCGCCATGAGACATGGCCTCACACGTGTGCGGAGCCCTACTCAGGTTTTACTTCTTAGTAGTCAATGCTTGACGGAATCTGACCATTCTTTGGCGTAATTTTGATGTTATCGTTTAACATGTATTTTGTAGGTATTGTCAATGTCTCATATACGAATTGCGGAATAAAAAAAAAGAATATAAATCATTTTTTTGGTTTAAATTCACGGTTGGCCGCAC
The DNA here is from genome assembly GCA_905163465.1 of Craniophora ligustri. NCBI lineage: Eukaryota > Metazoa > Arthropoda > Insecta > Lepidoptera > Noctuidae > Craniophora > Craniophora ligustri. The sequence goes on from LR990972.1 coordinate 9,143,193, forward strand.
CGTACATTTAAGGAAGGGTGGAATTTGCAAATTGAATATTATGGAATTATGCGTCACGTCAAAAAAATATAAGTGACCAGTGTCATTGCTCCGAGTGTGCTTAGTAAATTAGTCAAATATTTTATGTAAATAAAAAAAATGAATCATTATAAAATACAATCATTTGTAAATGTTGAATTGTAGACTTGACTAATATATTGCCAATTTATGCCTTATGATGCACGCGAACTATGGACATGTTTGTATGATTAAGAGCTGTTTTTACGGCAGTCAGATAACTTAAAGCCGAACTATTTGACGTTACAACTGTTTTTTCGTCAACGTTTCAACTGTTTTTTCGCCAAACCGACAAATTTAATGTGTGTAAAAGTTATGAGTTAGGTCTATTGAAAAAATCTGATAGATTTGTTTATCGTGTGCACTTTGTTCACTCGCAATATAAATAAATTGCAATTTTCATGATTCAAGTGCCGCCTATTAGTTCATTATACATCGCACGGTAGGTATGAACTTTATATTTGTGAGATTATTACAAATGGCAGGATGATATGAATAAATTTACTCTTATGATATTCATGTTTAAGTTATTTATATAATGATGTTAATCAGGTTATATATAGGTATATATAAAACTCTTATATTTATAATTACAGGGTTCTGTTACAATATCACAAGGCATAGGCAGGATACTGATTGATATGAATATATGCAATACGGGTTAAAGTTCATCGAGGATAATTTTATTTCCATTGGCCTAATTCCGTATTTCTATTGATATAAGAATTATAGCCGAATATAATCATTAAATTCTAGCATCTGCCCAAAAAGCGATGAAATCTATATTGAACTACGTCATATTAGTTGAGTGGCAAGTAATTTAGCAAATAAATAGCAGTCTAAATGCCTAAATAACAGAAGTTTATAATTAATAGGTTTTTATGTAGTTGCTAATTTACTCGGCAATCGATTATAATGATCGCGTATTCCGAACAAGTTTTAGGGATAATCTAATCCCTAAACTTGTTCGTACAATACATAATTCCAAAAGGTTAAAAATATAACATAACAGCCTAGTCAACAGTCATAATCTGAATAACTGCCAACAACCTAGGATTTTGTCTCGAAATATGCCAGTGATGATTTGTTTCAAAAAATTATTAATTGTTGTTTTTGTATAGTTAACGAGTGCAAAGTTTATTGGTGTGTAAGACTGATTTGCCTCACAAGCTCAATCATGATGGGAAAAATATCTTTAGAATTACCTTGAATTCTTTATTTTTGAAAATATTTTTTTATATTTAAGTATAATAATTTAAACTTAAAATGTATGTATATGTTACTAAATTGAAAGTAAATTTAAATAGATGTGATCAATTTTTATCCAAGTGTTTCTTGTTAATTTAACTGAGCTGCATAATAAATATAAATATATCAAATGCATTTATTAACAGTGTTGTAGCTGTAAACAGACAAATCTCTATTCTACTTCAACTTCTTAGTCATTTAAAGTAATCTTTCATACGTCATTACAATTTAGTATAATAAATTGCAGTTAAACTCACCTTTATAACATTAGAACTTTGCCATTATAATCAATTTGTCATCTTAGTTGTATAACTGTAAACCATTTAAATGTCTATTTTTTTAATAATAATATTGAACTAATGAATATCATATCAATATAATGACTAAAAATAGATTTAATGTTCATTATACTGCATTGTTTAGATTGGCGAAGATTTATAAGAAACTGAATGTTTTTACATTCAATGACCGCTGTTAAAATGAATGAATGACATGTGTTCGCAGTTCGAAGTGAAGTAGATTTTTGTCTCTATTCAAATATACATTAGTGCGTTTTCAAGCGAGTGTATGCTATTTATGGTGTAACAGATTAAACTAATTGTTCCTAGATATTACAAAATTATGTATATACGGAGTAATTAAAATAATATTTACATCATTTTGTGTTGTTATTCGGCAATATTATTATTATTATGTGACCTTTAAGCAACGTCAAAATTTACCTATATATATAAGTGTTCAATACCACTAGTGACAAACCAGATAAGCAGCAGAGCGGCACAAAGTGTTCAATACCACTAGTGACAAACCAGATAAGCAGCAGAGCGGCACAATATTGGGAATGTGTACACAAATACAAGAGAAATCGGATAGGATAATTGACGTATCGTACCGCAACCTTCCCAAAATTCACATCTTATCATGAGTCCTCCTGTATTAATTAAATATTTCAAAATGTAAAAGATAAGAATTATAGGTAAATAAAATATGTCATTAATTATCATGTATCTTGTTGTTTATTTTATGACAAGTAATATCGTTGTTTTACAAACATACGTCACAATATATTACAATTAATTAATATTAAAAAATAAAAACAATACATCAATTGACTAGTGAGGCAATATGTTGCAATGTACCCATGCGTGCAGACCCTGTCTAAATTATTATATATTCGTATTTACAGTTATATTCAACGTATGGCACATACAACACAATTACAATTTTTTTTCACCGTGTCTGCTTTATATTATGTTAATAAAAATATGCCAATAATTATAAACTAGTCTCAATTTGCATTGGCAAACAAAAAAGTGGAGAGGTGGTGAAGACATACGTCATAAAAGGAACTAACATTAGATATCAAAATAAATGTTAAATTATAATAGCCAATCAGAACAACTATTATGATAATTATGCTTCTGATGTGTCATTTGTTGTTATCAAATCGTGAAAAGTCTGAAAGTAGGTAAGCAAGATGAATTCTTTTTCTTCCATATGTTAAGGAAGTCACATTCTCACTATCTTCTCGCAATAGTTAAAGAAAATTCCAATCCAAACTAAAATAAAGACGATTGATGAAGATGGAACACCTATGATTGTAAGGCGTATAAATTAGAATAAGGATAAGCATTTCTTTCAAAATCCTTATGAATTTATGAATGTGGACGAGGCAAAAGTGGTATGCAGGGACCGTAGCGCGTGGCATTCTGTAGTTTCTACCTACCACCATGGGAAAAAGGCGTGAGTGTATGTATGTATGTGAAAGTTTAAAAATTGAACACTTGAAAGAAAGTTACTTCAGCGTGCGTATAGATCTCAAACACCAGCACACTTTAAGTTCTGTGCAGTACATACAATTCACAGACTAGTAACTACTGTTTAAAAAGTTAAACAATTTATTGTTTCCGACATTGACCAATGTCGGAAATCAATGTCAATTCAACTACAATTTTCATATCCCTAGTAATCCATACTTGTTTTTGGTAAAGCATATTCATAATACTAAATTATGTACTCAGCTGTCTCTCAAGACAATTCAGAAAATAAATCAAGATGTCTTTCTATGTTAGTCCTACAGGCCTTATAACTCGAGAATCCCACATCTGATTAATTGACGCCATTTTTTTATTTAAGTCACAGATATAACGTTCTCTGGCTTTGAAGAGAAAAATACAAGTAAGAAAAATACACGCGACCAACTATAACGGCTTACGTCAAAGAACTCAGTAATGAAAAACATGTCAACCTACGGTCAGACCGTACTTTGACCGTAGTTTTTAATCTAATCACGTTAAACGAATATCGGTAACTGTAACGGACATTCGTTTGGAAAACCTGGTGTGTAACTTCCTGGGCTAGAGTTGGGTACCGTAATTGTTATTTCCTAATGTTTATTAATACCATTTTAATATAAGATTTTTTTTACATCTACTTATATGAGCGAAGCTGAAGGTAGATAAAATTAAAGATAATAAAATTGACCCGATGCTCTCTAAATCTACATATATCTGACTATTGCCGACATTAAAAATTATACATATTTAAATATTTGAGGATGCATTCAGAGTTGTTTCTTACATAACAAAATAACAATAGATTGCGTTTTGAAATATCAATTGATTGCGTCCATAAACTGTATAGGATCATATTTACGTTGAGTCTACGTAAATAACCCTCGAATCCAGTTTCATGTGAAAATGTTAAAAAAGCCTTAGTTATGTTAAACTATTTACCAGCCTGCTACTAGTCGGGGGGCATTTGCACATTTGCTTAAGAATGAGAAGATTCTCGACGAAGACTTCAAGATACAATAGAATCAGAATCTTTGTCATCTGGCCATTCACAAATTAACCGACTATCAAAAAAGGAGGAGGTTCTTAATTCGTCTGTATTTTTTTTATGATTGTTTGTTACCTCAGAACTAATGACTAGGTGAACCGATTTTGATGATTCTTTCATTTGAAAGCTGGTGCTTCCCGTGTGGTCAGTGATAGAATTATTTATTAACCGTCTAGTATCCGTAACCCAAGCCTCGTTGCTGAATTCGGAACTAGATGTTGCTGTGTAATGTCCAGATATATTAATTAGGTATTATTATTAATGGTAATACATACAACCTTTTTAAAAGACTTGGGCAGATGTAGATATTCAAACAGCATCTTTTGACTATGAGCAAATGAGGACTATGAGCATACGGTCCAAAGAAGTCTCCCGCAAGTGCTTATCAGATATCTTCATAATCATCAATAATAATTATTTAACATAAAATTCCTTGTTTCATGATATTAGTAGAAAATACTTATAGCTAGGATTTTTTAGGCTTAATTATTTATTATAATATGATTAGAATTCAGAGGTAAAGTGACGAGCAATACTGTAGTGTAACTATTGAATTATACATATACTTTACATATTTTATTCATTGTGTCAGTGTGTGATATAAGAATTTACTTGTTATTTATATCTAAATGACTTTCAATAATTATCTACTGTCAAATTGTTACCTACAGAATCCTTTAAAAAACAGTTCATTTTCTATGACAACACAAAGGATCCTAACTACTAGTTACTTAAAATACTACATCATGATTAAAAATACAATAAAATGCAATTCGTGAAAACTAATACATCAACTTTCAAGAATTACATAGTACATACTTACTGTACTTTACCGTTCTGTCAACTGTTTCGTCAAATCTTTATAACGGGCTTAATTCAAGACTTTAGAAATATGCAACATGCTTCAATTCAAAGAAGTGATGACTACAGATAACAGTAGTGAATTTAAAAGTGAGTTTTAGGCTAGATGGTGATATCATCAGAATTTATAACATTACATTCAGGTCTCCCAATGTAATCTGTTGTCGTAAATATCTGGACTAGTCAAAGGGGTGAGTAGAAAACACCATAAGCCGAATCCTAATAGAAAATTACATACAATTAATATTCGTTGTAGGGGTGGGAACTCCGTTATTTCAGCGAAGTTTGGAAAACCCATGTGATTGCAAAACATGTGGGCGACTAATGGAGCGGCGAAGTGACCTGAAAAATAAACCTATTCTTAAGTTCTGCAGACATCGAAATAAGTAGATATTTTATAGTGGTGACTAATTACACGATTCATTTTTAAGTCGAATATATAAATTGTCTTCTCTGCATTATTATGTATACCATTCATCTGTTTACCAACATTTTTTTAGTCTGAATCTAATCAATGGCCAAAACTCCAGTCTAAACAGACGCATGATATACATAATAATGCAGAGAAGATAATTTATATCATCATCATGATAAGTCTGTTAAGTCGTAAATAAGTATGATGATAATATGTATTTTAAAATATCTTTATAAAGCACTTACCAGTTCGTACAAACAAATATGCTGAATAAGCACCAAACAAACTAGTGTATGTGAACTGGAATGCTGAAAAGAAAATATAAATTCATTTACAAAAATAATTATGCTGTTTAATTAAAATACCAATAGAGAAATTTACTTCGTATAGAGTGCCTTATAATAATCAAGCTTCTTTTTTATTGAATCATGAGAATGACTTGAAGCTGTATAATTAATGAATAACAGTAATAAATAACAACTGCACACTAAATATTTGCCAATATTATTTTACACTCAAAATATGTATAACCAAAAGAACTTACTTGAGATCATTAAAGCTGTTTTGAATTCAAACCCAGCTTTCATCTGTTCAAACATGTGATGGAAATGAGCTGAAAAACAATACCACTTGAGAATTTTAATATATTTTTTATGAGGTGGCTGTGCATGTCATTTTACAATAATTTTCGCTTTTTAGACAATCATGCAAACTTCATACAGCTATTTTGCTATCAACACTACTGTTGACAATTATTGTGTTATTGATTTACAATGGACGAAAAAAATAATATTTGGCAGTTTATTCAAAACAAAATACTTTTATATTTGAGCAAATCTGACATTATAGATTTTGTATGGTGTTTTTTTGGTATAAAGTCAGGAGATAAATTAAATTAACTTTCACTATAAACACACTGTTTGTGTGAGAGTGTAATGATACTTAATGGATTAAGTGGAAACCCACATAACGGCTCCTGAGTCTAACATTTATTATTCTTATTTTGTTAAGTTGACTGAATGTCCTTTTTAATGAACAATTATGCATACCTAAAAGAAGTCAAAGGTACAAACCTATTCCAAAGAGTAAAGGTCCAACAAACACAGCTGTCATGGGCTCCAGACATTGTAGTAGCAATGGTATCATGCAAGCCCTGAACACCCACTCCTCACTCAATGGAGCCATGAAATGGTTCCTCACCCATACCAGATCTTGCCAGCTAGACAGCCAATATATTGGCTCTAGGTGACAAAAGAAATAATAAATTATTTAAGTATAATTTAAAATTCGATTTCCACTAGAGAAGTCATAGATTATATTTGGATCATCATTGGGAATCTAAAGGCAGTGGATACACAGTCCAAGAAAGCCTTTTTCAAACTGTGTATGTCATTAACCAAACACATATTTAATTAAATAAGACAACTAAAATAAATAGCATAGGTGTAGCAATAGCCTAAATCATATGAACATGAATTGCCTTGTCATAGGTATGAACTCTTGTCTACCTCTTAACTATTGATGTCATTATACATTCCAGGCCAGTCCACTGTTGGACAGATGGACCAACTACTGCAACTTTCTAAGTTGCAGTGCAACTTAAGAAATATCATGTGCATATTAAGAAATAATTACCTATCTCAAGTGACAAAGAAAAACGAAGTAAAGTGGTCTTGCCTGCTTGAAACTAAGAGATTTTCTTAATACTCCTGAACTGGGCCAGCACCCAAGACCACCTTTGTTCAGCAATAGGACAATAATAGGTTATGAGTATGTTGTATTAACCTGCATATAGCTTCCATATTCCGGATAAAAACTGCATTGTTAATGGCCCCAAAAATAGTGTAGCAGTCAAGAATAGGGGCGCAAAAATTGCTGGAATAATTCCAGACCAACGCAATCCCAGCTGTGCATACAAATCACCTTTGTTCAAAGTTTTTTCAGTAAAAAAATACTGAACAAAAAATGGTGCCAGCAACATCATTACAGACACACTGAAAAATCTTCTTTTTATGGTAGACGGATGATCCCTGGAAGAAATACAACAGTAAAGCAATCTAACAGCAGAACTTAGTAGATATAATTATCTCAAAGGTTAACGTTACGTTTACCTGCTCAATGTAGACCTCCATACATATAAACTCGCAACATATGAAAATGTAAGGAAAATACAGGCCAAAATAGATAAGCTACAATGGTTTACGTGAAAGAACTCTGTAACGAAAGCCATGTTGAACTGTTAAAACTAAATAAAATATACTGAACACGAGAAATTCAAAACAGCTGTGGAGAAATTATGTCTGGAGACATTTTTTATTTTTTTAACATCTATTTTGAAAGCAAAAGCAAATAGTCATAAGTGTCAATGTCAAAATTTTGCTGTGCTAGAATGCAATCAAGAAAACAGGTTTACAGTTTAAAATTTTTTATTATATAATGTTCCGGGCAGACCGATCCCAATAAATACATTAGTCCTGAAATCCTGACTCCTGTCTCCTGCAATAGTTTTGTGAAAATCAACGATAGCTGTCGCGTCTCCTTATAATTTGGTCCGTAGCGTTTTAAAACGAAATCTATCTTATTTTTTGGTTATATTTTGAAAAGTGAAATTATTTTAACCGGTCTGTCAAATCGGATAAATTTATGAAGTGTTCGTTCTTCATAAATTTATCAGTGTATTCCCGTTCGTCCCCTAGACTTCGTCCCCCGAGGGGGACGAACGGGAATTTACAAAAATAATATTTAATTTGTTCCCGATCGTCCCAATCCTAATTCAAGAGAGGACGAATGGGAATATGTTCTTCGATTAGTGCCATTCGTCCCACTAAAAAGATTTGTGCAGAAGCCTACAGCTTATCAAATAAATGACTGTACTACGTATTTAATACTTTAACTGTAAATCCCCTTTTTTCAATCAAAATATTCGAAATTACAACCAAAAATACTGAATTGCACACTAAATTTGAACCGAATCGGTCCAATTCATAATTATTGGTTTAGGTTAGGTTAGAACTGTGACCACAACGCGTGCCGCGGCAGCGGCCGGCGAAGTGCCAGAACCGAATCAGTCCTATTCATAATTATTTGTTTAGGTTAGAACTGTGAAAAAGAATTAATAAATTATTCCCATTCGTCCCCCCAAAAAATTTTGAGGGACCATCGGGAAAATAAATAACGAATTCCCGTTCGTCCCCCTCGGGGGACGAAGTCTAGGGGACGAACGGGAATACACGAATTTATCCGATTTGACAGACCGGTCTGATGTGAATAAAATAATATTTTTGACTGGTTTACGAACAAACTTGAAGATAGAATTTATATAAAGCGACGTCTACATATTATAGGTGTAATTCCTATTGTGATGACATGATAATTAATGTATTCATTAAAGGCACAGGAGCACAATAATTAGCAACTAATTATCTAGTATACTTAGTTAGAATTCCAGAATTCTAGTCATGATGAGACTGGTACACAAACGACTCAAAATAAATACATTTTAAATCCACGGAACTAGTTGGCGCTGTGTAATAATGTCCGGAAATATTATTAATATCGTTTTCTTTTGACAGTATTAAATATCCCAGCTTTCTCTACATGCCTAACGTACGTCAAAGTACGTGTAAATGTTCTAGTTTTCTGACGAACGTATATAAATTTGAACGCAACAATAAGAAAAAAAAGTTCTTGTTACTTTGTAGATGGCGTTGCAATCGCCGTCGCCATGTTCCGAAATCCGCCATATTTTGCTGAGAGTCGCCCATCGCTTGAGGGTAGTGTGAATTTTCATCATATTTTATTCAGATAATGATTATTATCAGTTTAATATCATAATTTTAGTGTCAGTGATTAGTGTGATATTTATATAACAATAGAACTTTCATCTAGATATAACTAATGTGGTATAATCTCCGTTTCCCGTTTTGTCTGCTCAATCTAATCTAAACAGAAAATGGCCGACGGTTTTGGTGCGGGTGTCTCCTTTGTTTAGGGCTGAATTCTAGTGAAAATAAGTGTTAAAAGAAATAATGCCTAGTGCCTCGTTTTCCTCTTCGCGTTCTTACGTCCGTAGATCGCGGAGAAAAGGCGGACATCGAATACCACTACCTTCTAGGACACAATCGAGTAAGTAATCCGGGTCGGCCGAAGTCGCCCCGATCTTTAGAAATGCTTCGTTATTCACATTTCCTGATCATGTAACTTTAGAGTTCATGTAAATCCATTTACAACTTGTTATGTGTTTTTGTTATGGATAATTTATGCAGCTGTTAAAAAAATTTGACATTCGTATTTTATACAAAAATCTTGGTGCTTGGTTATTGAATTTTGAATCGGTCGATCATTGTTCCCCGAACTTTGATTGACATGTAAATTTTTATTTCAATACATGGAAAGTTTCATTAAGATATCGGATAGCGCATTTCAGTGTCATTATGCGCAATAGGAGTATTGATTTGCTAGATGAAAACTTATTTTACAGAGAATGATGAAACAGCTGTTCTGATACATAGCTGATGAGCCGATGTGTATTTATGTTTAGTTACGAAACTTTTTCATTTCAGTTCATATACACTGCTATTAAGTTGGATAGTTTTTGTCATAATGACATTTTTTATGCTAGTTAGGCATATAAAGTAGGTTTTTGTATGACTATGACATTGTGTGCTGTCAAAATGTAGAATGAACACAAAAATGGACATGAGTGAAGTAAGATGTGCATTTTCCAAATGGATTTGTTAAAATTTCTACGACTAAATATGATTTGTTCACTTGATGGTTGAAATGCGATGTTTAGTGATCATTTAAAAACCAGTTATATATTTTTACTATCAACCTTGCGAAAAAAAACTGAAAGTGTATTAAATATTCTTACTATAAACTTAACCATGTGTTAAAATATATAAATAATGATGTAAACATGAGTGTGTACCTAATTTTGTATGTATTTATGTTGAAAATGGTGCTTATATTCACATATACCCATTAAAATTAGTTTTTTTTTATAATTCCAATGTCTACTGATTGTGAAGGGCAAAATATATGAGGAAGTGTTACTTAGTGCTGGTTTTTTTAGCATAATAACCTCCAAATGACTAAATATGAATATCAGTCAGCAATTATCAAACTTCTAGCAATTGTCATAATAAAGATTTATGATTTTCAGAAAATATATATTATACCAATATTATTTACTTATGTCATATTGTGGACATATAAAATAAATATTTGTAATTAAATAGTATTTATGGAAAAGGGACCAGTAATTATATACAAGTTGAATATATTCTCTTTGTTATGTTTGTTCTTAAATCGTTTAGTGTGTTAAACAAACTATAAAATTATCATTACTATAATACTACACATAGTAAAATGGACAGCAAAATATTGCTCACATGACCTGAAATTTAAGCAGTTTATTTGTTTATATTTATCTAGTTATACACACCTTGAAAATCAGGATGAAGATTAATACGAAATTATTTTATATATATATATATATATATATATATATATATATATATATATATAAATGAAATAACCTACCAAAAAATACATCAGAGAATGGAAAAAACCTGAATGTAAGGGTGTAAATTGTTTACAGTGCTGATCAATGACAAAAAAAAAACAAATATATTTGACATTTTATGATTATACTATTATATGATTACTATGATTACTATGATTTCACATTTTAAAAGGATAAAAATATTTACATTAACTTAAAGGATTAAAAAATTAGTCAAGAAAACATTAAGCAAAATGATGCAAACAAAAGTAATACTAAAGAACATAATAATATGAAAAGTTCATAAATTATATTATCAATGTTACTTGTTGTATATCACTTACAACTAGTTTTATCAGTAATTAGGTAACTATCTCAACTATGTTTATAAACAAAACAGGTTAGTAGTATTTAAAAAAAGTTTATCAGTCCCATAAAACTGATAAATGGTTTGTTTGTAAACACACTTTGTACCTTTGTAATACCATGAACATATATTTTGCAAGACTTACATTATTGACTTAAATCTTCATGACTATTCTGTCATTTATTTATTTAATGACAGGTTATTGGGCAATAAATACTTTCTACTCTATTTAAAAGTAAGATTCTACCGTAATTGGCAACATCTTACTTTTAGAATAGAGTAACAAATTGTACAGTCAAAAGCAATTCTATGTGTTTTTTATGCAGATCTAATCATCTTGCATTGTAACTAGTTGTTATTTGAGTGTTTAAAACCTTTCCAGTAAATAAAAAATGTAGCGATATGAAAAAGGACTTTATATTCACTCGTCATCAAATTTTTGTCAATATCAAAATATAATTTATTCATTTAATGGGTTGTTTTGAATGATGACAATATAAGACAGCTCCCCAAATACCTATGATGTGCTAGTCCACTGCTGAAAACATATAGCTAAAATTGTGTTCTTTTTGGATTGCAGGCGAGCCATGTGAATCAGTCCCCTGTCCCAACAACGTGACGGGCAGCGCGATGGCGGCGACGGCGGCGTGTGCGGGCGCGAGCGGCAGCGGCGGCGGCGGCGCCCCGCCCGTGCCCGCGGCGGCGCCGGCCAGCACGCCCGGCCACCACAGCCCCTACGACCTGCGCCGCAAGTCGCCGCCGGCCTACCACGAGCCCGGACCCTCGGGTGCTTGCTCTCTACCCGCCAGGAAGAGGCCTAGAACGTGAGTTCAATTTTTTATCTGGTTTTCCACATTATAACAGGACTTTATTTTGGTAGTGATTTTTTATTTCGGTATAGTAATATACCTAATGATAATTACAGTGGTGGATGTATCAGCAGACTGTGAAGCTAGCTGGAGCCTATAGCGGCAGATTGTATGGGACAGCAACTTTTTCCTTGTGAGCTCGAAACATGACACCACAGATCATAAAATTGTCATTTGATTGACAAAGAATATTATAATTTAATTAATATGATTGTGAACTAGGGTATTGCTGCTAAGGTCAATAGAGGTAGTAAAATGTTAATAAGCCTAGAAGCACCAAATGTGTAAATCTGCCGCTGGATATATATTACTGGATATAACATTATCCACCAAACAGTATACCCATGAAATATTCCTTTACTATAAAACTAATAACTATTACAGTTATTAGTATTTAGGTTCATAATTTACATTTAAAAATGTTGACTTCCTAATTGTTATAGATCTTGAAAGCAATTTATATAGACAATGTACTTTTTCCCACACAGATCTTTATCTCAAGGAGTGGATGTGTGCAATGTATCACAGTACTTGCAGTATGAGCTGCCTGATGAAGTACTCCTGTGTATTCTCTCACACCTGACAGAGCGGGACCTCTGTCGCGTTTCGCAAGTCTGCAAGCGATTTAATACAATCGCTAACGACACTGAACTATGGTAAAGACAATTTTTTTTCTTCCTAAGCCTTTCCAACTGAAAATCAGTATTTTTAATGAGGTAACTGCCATTAGATCATCACTACCGATTACAGTGCAATGCCTTACAGACAACCTGGTTATCAGTATTTTCGGGTATCTGAGTACCACTGATGATTTTTATAGTGCTCTCTGAGACTTCGTTGATATGTTAAAACATAGACTGACCTTGTCAGGCGCTAGTTTTGCCTTACAGATTCATTGATCAATATAGTTATTAGTCCCTCTGTGACATTCACGCAAAAAGTATTCATTTGTATAATAATCTTACTACATACATACTATGTGGAGATGATAACACTACAATAAATTAAACCCAGTATACCTAATGATGTTCTAAGTCTGTATACCAAAAATCAATCAAATATACCCCGTAGTTTAGACACAGGACATTATTTTCCATTTTTTTAATTTTCAGCATGATGTATTGTTTTCTAGGCTATCACAGATAAGGTTAAAGACCTGCAACATAAATATAAACACATGTTGCCAACTCGCCACTTAAAAGACCTTCGCCAATCTTAAAAAAACTCCTTATTCAGTATAAAATGTATTTTCTTTTGCATATTTGTGATATTTAGTTTGTTTGAAAAAAACTTTTTTTATCGATGTTACGACTTATTTAATAGAGTCTTTTCATTTATTGTCGTGTTATCGTCTCCACATTGTATATTATGTATATTACTAGCAGCCACCTCGACTTTGCATAGGTGCGATTTACGTGTGTAATGTAGTGTTGCTTTTACGTCTACAAAACATCGACTCTCTTATATTGATATTTCTATCCTCTTTCTCCCCGATTCTCAAACTTTACAGACTTACATGAAAGCATTCATTCCTTATTTGACCCCTTAAATTTCCAAAAATCCTTTATTTTTGGATGTTCACGACATCGAACGCATCAAGTTCCAGCAGTTTAATGAATCCATGAAAGTTAGTAAAGTCTGAACAGATTTTTAACTACAGTAATACAAAAATACATCAGAATAACACATAAGCTACTTTTAAATCAACTTACCACGCCGGCGAAAGTAAGTTATCAGAATTTTTCTGGTTTTTATCTTTTAGAACTTAAAAATAACTAATTATAAGTTAATAATATAACCGGTTTCTTTTAGGAAAAGTTTATATCAGTCGGTATTCGAGTATGACATGCCACTGATGCACCCCGCGCCGTGCCAGTTCGAGTTCGTAGCTCCGGACGAGTGCGACGCAGACAATCCTTGGAAGGAAAGTTTCAGGCAGCTCTATTACGGCATTCACGTGCGCCCCAACTACCGTCCCAAAAAGGATTCACGTATTAAACATTTTAATACAATCAGGGTAAGTTGCCACACAGAAAAAAAAATACTTCTTTTCATTTAAAAAGAATTTTAAAATCTTGTTTTTCTTTTGAGATAAATCAGATGTGTTTCCTCTTACTAAATACCAAACCTATTAATTGGGTGTTCAAATTAGGTAACATTTTTTTATAAGATTATCATATTTAGACCACTAAAGCAAATAAACATACAATTACTTGAAACTAGAGGTGAAATCCAGTATGCATTATTTCACGCGCAGACCTTATGTAATTTCATGAACAAGATTTAACAACACTGCACTCATAAATACTTCAACCAGAAAATCAAAAACGTTAACAAAGAACCATCTGGCTAGGCGGCTCTCGAGTACGTGGAGGAGCGCGGCGGCGGCGCGAGCTCGAGCGGAGCGGGCGGCGGAGCGGGAGCGGGCGCGGGCGCGGCGGGCGGCGCCAGCGGGCCGGGCGCCGCCGCCTGCTCGTGCGGCGCCGCGCCCTGCTCGTGCCGCCGCGCCGCCGCCCCGCACGCGCCCGCGCTGCTCTTCGTGCACGCCGGCCTCTACCAGGAGGAGTGTCTCGCCATAGATACCGACGTGCAGCTCATAGGTAAACAACTACCAACCCAAAGCCCACTAGCAATGAAACTAAACATGGAGAAGTTGGCTCTGGCAAGGCACTTCACTGTGTAAACCATTGCAGTTAGTAATTTTCTGCAAGTTTTGTTTTTCATTGACTTCTGCAATAATTTGCAGAAGTTACATGTCAGTGGACACTTCAGTTTACATGACCAAAGTGTCTTCAAGTTTAGTGACCCATCGACTTCGTTGATAAGTTCTCCTTGCAATGCTGCAGTTACACTCATGGTAAGCATTGGCAACATTTATTCACCCTTAGTTCACATGCTAACATAACATTTTGTTCAGGTTGTGCGCCAGGCAATGTGGCCGAGTCGGTGGTGCTGGAGCGCGAGGCGGAGTCGACGCTGACGTTCGCGGAGGGCGCGAGCCGAGCGTACGCCGGCCACATGACGCTCAAGTTCTCTCCCGACGCGACCAGCACCATGCAGCACCACAAACACTACTGTCTGGAAGTATCGGACAACTGCTCACCCACCGTAGATCACTGCATCATACGTAGCGCTAGTGTTGGTGAGTTATTGATGAGTGTTAGTTGATATTTATCGTACTTTTATTTGTGGTGCAACATAATATTTAACAAATAAAAAGTTACCCATAATAGATTCTGTTAAATCTAAATCAAGCCTTTAAGAATACGCTGCGCTAGTAATCAGAATCAGATTGCCAATAATTACCAAAAATATCTACATGTATAAAATATAAACAACAATTTTAATAAATTATACGAAATTAAAGACCAATTTGTTTCAACAGTTGGTGCCGCTGTATGTGTAAGTGGTGCGGGCGCGAACCCTGTGATTAAACACTGTGACATCAGCGACTGCGAAAATGTAGGGCTTTACGTCACAGACTACGCGCAGGGCGCTTACCAAGACAACGAGATCTCACGGAACGCGCTCGCCGGGATATGGGTTAAGAACTTTGCCAACCCTATCATGCGACGCAACCACATACACCACGGCAGGGATGTCGGAATATTCACGTTTGAAAATGGCTTGGTAAGTAACATGACAGGCTTTACATTAAAAATTCATGTTTTTTGGTGCAATGATTATTTTTTAAGTTTTTGCTCGTTATACTGTCCTAGGCCTCTAAGTCAGAGTCAATACTTTACTATTTTATATTAATTATTGGTAAGTGGGTTATGATTGGGTTCATCGAACGTGAACATGCGTTGCTGAGCGACCCTCAATCTATGGGGGGCAAGTTTCGCCTCGCGACAAACCGACTCGCGGCCTATGTTATCTAGAAGACCGTGCATGAAAACGCACCGATGTAGGCTGAGGAGGGTTTCGTGACGGTACAAGAGAAGTAGCACCGACAACGGACCAACAAGAACCGCCGTGGCGCTCTTGCAGAGCCTATGACTGTTCGCGCCGCGAAGCCGAACACACCGGTGTACATTGCCTACATTACACCACTTAGGCGAAGGACATCGTGGAGTACGCGCGCCAAAAGTTCCAGTATGTGCCGAGGGTGCAGCTGTTAGAGTCCGCTACGTAAACACCTCGTCTTGGAAGAGTACTTTTGGCCGCAAGACGAGGTGTTCTGTCGCTTGCGCGGACAAGTGCCACTCGAACGCACGAAGACGTAGTGCAGTGAAGTTTTTACTAACATGACCAAGTTTTTATTTACTGACACGATGTGTTATATAATATTTGTTATTCCGTAAGGTATAAGCGTAGGTAAGGTAGCCTGAAAAGAAAAGATTTATTATTATTATTAAATATTGCAGGGCTATTTTGAAGCAAACGATATCCACAACAATAGAATCGCTGGTTTTGAAGTAAAAGCCGGCGCCAACCCCACCGTAGTACACTGCGAGATTCACCACGGACAAACAGGCGGCATATACGTACATGAGTCAGGACTGGGCCAGTTCATAGATAACAAGATACACTCCAACAACTTTGCTGGAGTCTGGATTACCTCCAATAGCAACCCTACGATCAGGCGGAATGAAATATACAATGGACATCAAGGCGGAGTGTATATTTTCGGTGAGGGACGCGGGCTGATCGAGCACAATAATATATATGGAAATGCTTTAGCTGGTATACAGGTAAGGCGTCACATTCCATTTTTTTTAATACTTTTGCAAACAACAAGCCACAAACCACAAGCAATTTTAACTTTAAAATGACAATCTACAAAAAAAAACAAATTCAAACCTTTAAAAAAAATATTGCCTTTATTTTCGTCACAAATGAATCAGTCAGACTGTTATAAAGCCGGTAAACATTAATAATTTGTTCGTCCTATAAAAACGTTGACAAGACGACAATAATAGCAAAAAAATGTTATGTTAGTTAATTGTTTAAAATATGCATACCTACATATACTCAACCCTTTTTCTCAGAGGGTGATCTAAAAACATGTTCATGATATTCACACTGGTGCCAACAATTAGAACCTCAAAACGTAACTGCATTTCTATAATCTAAAACAGCCAAGATATCCTATGAATGCTGGAATAAATGGATATAGAGGAAAGATTTGTATTTTTGAATGTTTCTAACGAATAAACTCAAAAAGTACTAAACCGGTTTCAAAAAGTCTTTTACCATTAAAATGCTACATTATTCCCGAGTTAACATAGGCTGTATTTATTACCAGAAAAAAATTGAGATAAAAACAAAAGTACTTCCGTGCTGAGGCGGGACGGGCCGCTAGTATTTTACATATCTAAATAGAGCCCTGACCTATCCAACGAAGAATTAAGTAACATAACCTACATTGTGATGCCAAGTTTAGCAACACCAAATTTAGGTTACGTCATTCAAATCTGACCTTTACTAGTTTTATTATTCCTAAACTACTAAGGTGATTTATGTGCAAAAAGACATGGGGTTTAATATATTGCAGTTTATTGATAATTACTAGACGGGATAGGCTTGGTGCTGCTTATTACAGTGGATTAATCAGTTTTCGGTATAATTATAATTGATGTATGACATACTATAACACCTGTATCCATATGAGGTTAGGCATAGTATATGTGCATATACTAATGTGCACCTACAGTTATCCAGCAAGTTTTAGTTGAATAATATAACAATGTCTGGATTCCTTACTTAACCAGTACACTACATTTACATAAGCAATTAAGCAGTTATTATGTTACTACTGAACATTGAACCATTTTAACATAAAGAATAGTTCAGTTTATTTCTAATATTTACTAAAAGCTAGACATAAATAATTGCAATGAAATGTGTTTACTAAATCAGTGAAGGTGGTAGGTACTATTGAAATATTGATAAAATATATCTTCTTTAATTTAATGCCGTCATTACAGATACGTACAAACAGTGATCCAATAGTGAGGCACAACAAAATCCACCACGGGCAGCATGGCGGCATCTACGTGCACGAGAAGGGCCAGGGACTCATAGAAGAAAACGAGGTGTATGCTAACACGCTCGCCGGGGTCTGGATCACGACGGGCTCAACGCCTGTACTGCGGCGCAACCGTATACACTCGGGGAAACAGGTATGTACTAAATACCATTTTGTCAACTTTTTCTTACAAATTTGAATGAATATTAATTGACAAATTAAGGTCGTCAAAATCGACTAAAAATAATATTCGTATTGCCCAGTCACTGCAATGCGTGTAAGTAACAGAATATTCAAAACTACAAAACAAAATTGTAGTTTTTTTCCCGAAAAAGCTTGATATTATTTCTAATTATTCAATTCTTTCTTCAACCAACAAATAATTTATTCCATAGGTCGGAGTATACTTCTATGACAATGGCCATGGAAAATTAGAAGACAACGACATATTCAACCATTTGTATTCGGGCGTTCAGATACGAACAGGTAGTAATCCGGTGATCCGGGGCAACAAGATATGGGGCGGCCAGAACGGCGGAGTTCTCGTGTATAACGGAGGTCTAGGACTTCTGGAACAAAATGAGATCTTCGATAATGCTATGGCCGGAGTGTGGATAAAGACTGACTCCAACCCTACGCTCAAAAGGAATAAGATATTCGATGGGCGTGACGGGGGTATTTGTATTTTTAATGGGGGGAAGGTGAGTGTCGTAAATGTTGTTTATGTTTGCTCTGCATAACTCTAAAAATGTTTTGGGTCCTTACTAATTGGCATTTTACAATAATATCTCATGTTGTCAACAAATCTCCTCAACTTTTTCTTTTCTTATTTTTATTTTGTTAAGGTTGCTATGTCTGTTTTTGGTACTATTGGTCAAATTGACTTCTATACTATTGTGTTGTTTAGCTGTATAAGAAATTAAACATACATTACCTCTTCTCATCAGGGTGTTCTCGAAGAGAACGACATATTTCGCAACGCACAGGCGGGTGTGCTGATCTCCACACAAAGTCACCCGGTGCTGCGGCGTAACCGAATCTTCGATGGGCTCGCGGCTGGCGTTGAGATTACTAACAACGCTACCGCTACACTGGAACATAACCAGATATTCAATAACAGATTTGGAGGTAAGTTATATTTCAATGACTGCCCGTTCTTTTCAAGTTTCCGATCACTCTTAGCACTACCAAAAGCTCCGCCCGCTCTCACATATCTCAATATTAAATATATGAATTATGATATCTCACTAGGAAAATGACTTTGTGACAATAGCTGTTGGTTGTCTAAAGATAAGATTTATTTATTCCTATCAATATCCGTACAGACTAAATCCAATTCGATATTCAGATAGATTACTTAGTTTCTAAATTACAGACTAACTAGGTTTCAGTAAAAATTTGGCTCAAAGTCAAATGTCCACGTCGTCAGCTATAATTGTTCACGTCTGTATTATTGTTTCAGGTTTATGTCTCGCTTCGGGAGTTTCGCCGTTAGTGCGGGGCAACAAAATCTTCAGTAACCAGGATGCAGTGGAGAAAGCCGTTGGTGGCGGACAGTGCCTGTACAAAATCTCATCATACACGTCATTTCCGATGCACGACTTCTATAGGTATACATTTAAATGTATTTAACTAGACATTAATTATTTTATTATTAAATTTAGGTAAATTGGCTACTGACTATGGCTATTGAATCTTAAACTTATGACATAATCGAATGATGTATGTCAAACATAATTATTATATTATTTTCAGTGTACTACGATAGTACTATAACATGTGTAATTTTTATTTATAATTCAAGGTGCCAGACTTGCAACACGACAGACCGTAACGCAATCTGTGTCAATTGCATCAAAACGTGCCATTCCGGACACGACGTAGAATTTATCCGCCATGACAGGTAATACACAAGTATGATACATAAATATATACAATTAATATACTATGTTATTATTAGATAAGACTGTACTAGTCTTATATCAAAGAACATTTTATTAAACGACAAAAATAAGATACCTTCTAACTCATATGTTTTATTTCAAGTACCAATATTACAGGTGCTTTTGAATTGTCAAAACTAGTTCCACAGTTCCATAGATTAGGTCATATGAGAAGAAACTCCATGACAATTTAAAACATTTTCACTGATTGCGGGCCATTCTTGTAGTAGTTACTGGGGTAACCATCAGTGTTTGAAATCGGAAGTGACCGGATATAACTTTTACCTTAGTTGAGAGTTGGTCTTATAATATTTTTAGTAATGAAGGAATTTGCCCGGTATTTAGATTCTTCTGCGACTGCGGCGCGGGCACGCTGTCGAACCAGTGCCAGCTGCAGGGCGAGCCCACGCAGGACACGGACACGCTGTACGACTCGGCGGCGCCCATGGAGTCGCACACGCTGATGGTGAACTGAGCGTGACGTCACGCCGCGCCCCCCGCGCCCTCCGCGCCCCCGCCATACCGCCCACCGCGCCCCCGGCACACAGCCTCGCGTCGGATATCAGTATTCGTCGGAAAACTATTTTTCTTTTTATTTATTTTTAGGTGTTATTCGCCGCCAACTATATTGTAGTTATTTGTCTCCGCGAGTCGCGACTCGCCCTCTTCTAGTTCAATTATTTTTATTATCTAAAACTTGGTATTGTATTGTATATTCTCGTTAGGGAGTCGCTGCCAGTGTGCTCCCGCTCGCACACGTGTATCCGGCTGATAATGTATTTTCATCTTTGTACTTTATAGTTGACGAAACTAATCATATTTCGGACATTGTTACGCTATCTGTATATGTAGGGAGTTTTTTTATTCATCGGTACTTAATAATTATTGTATTTTGTCGAGTAGTATCATGCATTCCCAAATTGTAATCGTAAACCATAATAACGAGAGATCACATTGATATTTAGAATAATGTTATTCGTTTTATAAGATGTACTGGTAGTAGCTTATATATTATAGTATCTACTAGTTTCATAATCATGGGGAAGTAAATTGACTTTTGTTTCTTCAAAAAAAAATTCTATAATATTTAGTTATGTAATAATTATATCGATCCAGCGACTGTGACAGTCAGGACAACTTTGTAATATAATGAATCCATATATAATTTTAACTTTTTGACTACGATTTCATTTTAATTTTGGGGCATTTATTCCTTAGCTCTCCTGACAATAAAGTTAATTGGTCAGATGTTTTAGTTAATAAAGATACTTGTACTTGAGTTTAGTTGGTGTAGTGGCGTGGGAGGTCGCCGTCGCCGTGGAGTACGTGCACGCATGGCGCGGCGCATCTATTAATCTCTCGTTTAGGAGTCTGCCTCGCCTAACTATTTGGCGCTCCTATTGCGCTTTGTAAATATTTATGTCACACAATAATCGAAAAATGTAGTAATTAATGTATTTGTATCATTATATTTTTATTATTGATCACAACATGTATGTTTAATTATGGAATTACATACGTTATGCTCAGACGGACGGCCGGGAACGCGCTCGCGTCCCGGTCGCGCTTGATGTAAAGAGCACTTTGCCTGTGAGCCAGTAGATAGTCCGGAGATATCATTAGCCGCCTACGCGGCCCGTTAGTGTATAATAAGGTGATGCAAATTAAGAACGAATGTGCGTATTTAATTGGAAAAGATCTTAGGTACAATTGATATTTTATTATATTGTTAATTTAAATTTGGTATTGATATCGATCGAGAAGCAATGTTAGGAACTGGAAAGAGCCGTGCGTGAGCGGCCAGAGTGCTGATAGTGATAAGTCTAGCCAATAAGCTATAATGAAAACTAAATTACTCAGTAATCACTATTGCAAGTTTCGAATTGTTAAATCGTCTCTCCATAGCACGGTATGTTCTGAATCTGCTTTTTTATAATCCTCAAATCTGTGATCATCGCTAAATGTGTAAGTGAAAATATTTTAGTTGAAACCCCACATACAGTATGAATATGACTATTATATTATATTATCCATAAAATTCAAAATCATCTATTCAATTTTTATGTCAAATATAAATAAAGGGAAATTTATTGTGGCGCTGATGCTTTATATATTATATTTGATTGTGAAAATTGTTATTTATTGAATTGTCAGTAAGTTCTTAATTTATTAAATTGAAATCTGGATATTTTGTTTATACACGAAAATACCACTGTAAAATCCGTGATATACATCATATAATATTATAACTGGAATTTTATTTTACCATTCCCAAAAAAAAAAATATACTACAAACTACGAGCAAGCAGAATACTGAAATTGATTGTATTATGGGAGTTGTCATTGTACAACTAGAGCGTAAATATGCTTTTCCGCGAGCGACTTTAAGAGATGAGAGTGAGGACACCCTCACTCTCATTTACATTTAGTCTTTTTGAATTGTCTAAAGAGATACTTTTTTTGTGTCAGTGCCATCTTAGTGGATGCTAACCTTTGTATCTGCTCCCGCTCAGTTAGCGGGAGCAGATAACGTATCCTACTCAGAGTAATTATCTAAAAAATATTTCTATTTCTCAACAATCCTCAAAAATGAAATATTATTAATTATCTGTATTGATTTCTTACAAATGTAAGAAATTGTTATGTTGTTTTATAGCGGTATATTATTGATATTATTTTAATCAGACGTTGCAGATCCTTTACAGCATCTATGGTCACGGGCAGACTGAGATGTTGGTCGTTTTGAAGTTATAATTACTAACAGCTACCCTACATTATTATTACTATTGACAATCACACGCGGTGAGCTCGTTCTGTTTCTGTGTAAATCGGATTGAAAAGTTCGGAATTATTCAAAATTGCTTCACGACCTGCGATTTCGAATATTAATCGAGCCATATAAAGATCCATTTCGAAATAGTACGTCTGGCTCTGTCAAAATCACACACGATACTGCAGATCTGTGTGCCATACGGCATACCTTGCGTGATGCCCCACACCCACGCGCGTTTCTTCGCATGTAGAGGCGTGACCTGCGCCCCCGCGCGTGTATGCGTTTTTGGTGTGTTATATGCGTGTTTTCTATACAAACGGAGGTATTTGCGAACAACGTAAGATCACGCACTCCCGGCTACGCGGCATCATGCGGGGCAGAGTGTGGATCGCCTAAGTTTTTTATTAAAATTCTTTAGGAGTTTATGGCAGAAGAGGCATGAAAGCAGAATTAATTCCGTGGAAATGCGTAATTTGAGAAGTATATGTGGTGTAACTTTGAATGATAGATTGAGGAACGATGTGATAAGAAAACGTTGTGGTTTGAAAGACGACGTAGTAGTGACAAAAGTTGAGAAGAATGTAGTGAGATGGTTTGGGCATGTTGAAAGGATGAATGATAGGCGATTGACGAAAGGAATTTATAAGGCGGAGGTTAGTGGAAACACCGGGAGGGGGCGCCCTAGAATGACATACACCGACCTAATTTGGTGAACTCATTCAAAAAGGTCAGGTACGCAGTACTCATAACCGGCGCGCGTGCATGAAGAGGTGTATGAATGTGGACGAGGCAAAAGTGGTATGCAGGGACCGTAGCGCGTGGCATTCTGTAGTTTCTGCCTACCCCCATGGTAAAAAGGCGTGAGTGTATGTATGTATGTATTTAGGAGTTTATTTGGATCAAATAAATTGATTAATGCAGAGTAATCCGGACACAAAAATCCCTTTTTCATTGTTGAAAGTTGCTGAAAAGCCTTTCAAATTATTACTGATTGTCAAATACGGCACTTATTATTATTTTGTAATTTGTCTGACAGTATTTGCGAACTATTCTTATGTCCCCCTAGTAGAAAGTGCAGTTGTTTCATATTCCCTGATTATAATAGATATCAAACGTATAGAATAATTTAAACAATATGTGAGCTGCTAAAGACGAAATATGAATCAACTATTAAAATAACTCAATTTTCTATGATCGTTTTAATATAATCAAGACTAATAACACTAGATTTTTATTTACACATGGCCACTTTAACAATATTTTACCTAATTGAGTATTGCTAATAAACATTACAAAATCATGTTACTCATAGGTACATACACACAAATATGAATCAACTTAATTGAATTCCTTCTATACACGTTGCTTTTGCCGTGGAGATCGTCTTCTCGGAGATATGTGAACGGCTTTTAGCGGCGTGTTAGTCTTTCTGAGATCATTATTTAGGGCAGGCAGTCGAGAACTCTTTGGTGTACAAAGAGGCTTTTTCAATACTGGTATTTGTGGAGTTTTCATTAGCATATTTTGCGGAGAAACCACTTTTTTTACAGGTGGGGTTGTCTTTCTAGCACTTCGCCAACTGTCGACATCGTCTTTACTGGGAACATTTAAAAGATACGATTTCGATGTTGTGTTTGGCGCGACATCTACATTCCTTGCAACCCTGACTGGAATTGTTGGAGATACCACGGTCTGTATTTTAGGTTTTACATGTGCTACACATCTCTGTGGTTTATTTTGTTGACCACTTACTCTTGGTCTTCTTGCAAAACCTGCATGAGCGGCTTTATCATGTCTCTCGGAGGATTTATCAGAGCTTGATTCGAAGAGCTTGGCTTTAGCGAGAACGGCTCCAGCGTTCTGTCGTCTCAGTTTATTTACTGAAGGACGCCCCGTCTGACTGGTCTTCTCTAATTCTCCAGTTTTATCCATGAAGAATGCTGCAGCACTTCTCCATTTTTGTTGAGATTGTGGGGGGCTTGGCTTTCGATTTCTATAAGTAATATTTTGATAACATCTGGCTAAAGGGCTATTATTAGACTTTCCACTAGAGTTTAATGTGTTGTTTGAATTTTCTGAAGCTGTATTGTCCCAACTATTGTTGATGGTAATGTTCAGAGACCTGCGCGCAGGTATTCTACTTATAGGTTTTTCAGTGCTGTAGTCGGGTATTAGACTAATTCGTTTTCGTAATTGATATTTTTGGCTCGAGTTTGATACATTGTGCTGCAATTTTTCTGATATGGAAGCATCCCATTCATTGGCTCTTGATTTCTGTGCTTCTAGGTCAGGCTTTGCTGTGCTAGTTCGTTCTCTACGATTCAGCCCTACATATGGGTAAAACCTATCAGCATTATGACTAGATTGTGACTGAGATGAAACATTCCAGGACTTGTGTCTTACAATTTTTGTGATATTTTCCTTTGATCGTCGTCGTATAGTGCCGATTTTACGCGCACTCGGTGATCTTATTATTTTAGCCTCTTCGTTCGGCCGTATCTTGAGTTCTTTACTT
This sequence comes from Craniophora ligustri, assembly GCA_905163465.1. NCBI lineage: Eukaryota > Metazoa > Arthropoda > Insecta > Lepidoptera > Noctuidae > Craniophora > Craniophora ligustri. The sequence goes on from LR990972.1 coordinate 9,168,559, forward strand.
AATCTTCGCGCTAAATGATCGGAACTGGGGCAGTGCAACATAGCAACTTCCTCTAAAGTTTGTTCATAGACATTTTGTACTTGTTGTAAAGGTTGTACTCTCGGTATAACATCTGTGAATTCTCTTGACAGTCTATTTTCAATAGCTGATACTCTGCTTTTGATCTCTTCATATTCCTGTTTCGAGATCCTGACGTAATCTTTATCTGACTGTTTCATATCGGAGGACAAATCTATCGTGTCATGGGCGCTGAACAAATGCTCCGAGGAAGTTAATAAATCATCACTGCTGACACTTGTTTCAGAATTCTTGTGACCGCTGAAGTCTCGGTTGATAATTGGAGTACTCCTTGCATCCATGAGACTTAGTCGTAATCGTTTCCGTTCGAGACCCCTATAAATTAATAAAACCATATAAACCACCAAACGAAGTATTACATGCTTATCAAATAGTTTCAACGAAATTTATCATAAGCACTTACATTTTCATTGGTGTAAATGATAACTCTTTTTGTGGAAGTCCTTTTGTTATTTCTTTCCTGTAAAACAGAAAGCAATATTAAAAAGGCAGACAAAAATATTGTTTTTATTTTACTCTACATCTCTATAATTCAATGAGGACCATCTCATAACCAACAGAACCTCATAAGGAAACATTAAAAAAGCTTGAATTATTAATCAATTTCATCAATCATTAATTATTATTTTTATAATAATTATTATTATAAAAAATTAAAATGCATCATCATCATATCATATCCAATGTATAAAAATATGAAATAAATTTAGAAAAAGGGGATTTATTTAAATTGCTTTAATACTTACATATAATTATGATATAATAAAATAGGTAAAAAACATACTTTGTTTTAGTAGAAAGGCCTTCATATGAGTCGAACTTCCGTTTAGCTGCAGATTTGCTTAAGACTGGAGTCTTGCCATTCTCATTGACTGTGGCAGGCGTGTTTACACTACCAGACACCATTTTGCGAAGGCCATTTAAAACTCCTAAAAACGTTGTGTAAGAAACTAAATAAAAATGCAACTATAAAAGAAACAAAATCTGTAGGACGAATAGTATATACCTTCTTATAACAAAATGTTTAATTGTGAATAATGATTATTTTATGATTATGTTTATAGAGACTTATGTGCATCTAAAGCTGTTATTTTCCATTGGGTTTATGCAAGTAACATTTTAATTTTGAATTGTACATGAAATATATGACAAAACTCAACTCACTATTTAGAGAACCACTGCGTCTTTTCTTCTTCCTTCTTGCAAGATAGCCATCGGAATCATCATCTAATTGTGACATCAGCTCTTCGGTTAATTTACCTATATGTTGTGAGTTTTCGATGAACATCTAATAACAGAGAAATATTGAAACATTTTAATTAACTAAAGCTAAGTATTTCTCCATAATTATGGGTCTACTCTTATTTGACAAGGCTATAGTGTACCACTCTAGTCCAGTAGGGGTTGACAGACTTCACATGTCTTCAAGTAAACGTCTTAGGCATGCAGGTTTTCTCACAATGTTTTTGTTCACCATTTAAGCATGTGATTAATGTACATGAAATTTCGAAGAGGCACTTTTCGAAATTTTCATTTTTGAAAGTGATAAATGTCTCTGGATTTAACTCAAGACCTTTGACTTCACAGGCCACAACACTAAGCTATCACAACATGCTCCATAATTATATGGTAAGTTCAGATTTAATCATCCATTCATCATCCACATCTGAGCCGTTGATACCTTTACAAGTGCAACATGGTGCTCCAGTCTCTGGGCAGATGCTGCAGCCGGCAGCGGCATAATACTAGGTGCCATTACTATAGCAAGGTTGGATGAGTCCATCAGATTTTCTTTGTGTCTGGATGCTAAGAAGTTCAATAACTAAAAAAATATAATGAGCATCAGTAGAATCAGGAATTAAAGCTTATAGACTAATTTTACCAGCTGATATATTGATATCAGCTGGTAAAATTAGTCTATAAGCACTTAGCATTAGACACAAATAGTATTGAGTATTTGTGTCTAGTTTTGTTACTGCTTTGTGATTTAACATAGCGCTAATAAAAATATCAAATCAATACTGCCACTACATAAAATGTAAACTATCGAATAATATCAAGGACTGTCATTCAATTTCTTTAAATATTGATTGAAAAATAAATTTCTATAATCATCTTTTAAATTTGATTAATCTTTGTCATAAGTTTCAACATTGTAAAAGCTGTTATTATAAGTTAGTATGTTACACTTGTAGTACTTACAATTTAATTACTCATAAAGAATATTAAATTAAATTATTTAAATTAAATTAATTAAATTATTTAAATATAGATGAGAATCCTACCTCCATAACATAATGTAACAGATGAACATGTAATACTGGTAATAACAACAAGGTGTGCAGAATAGGCTTTAATGCATCTTCCCCTGCAGTCAGTTTACATCGTAACAACAAGTCTTGTACTTCTGCACTAATCAAGGGCTCTGGTAAACATCGGAGGTATAGCTTCAACACACTGGCTACATCTATAGGGTGGTGTCCCTCTGACACACAGCCCCCTGCATCTAATAATCTCTGTAAGTAATTACAGTAATTGCATCTAATAAAATCGTAAATAGAACAGTCTTAAATCATTTTAGGCTAATTTTAGAGTCAGACATTTCATTAACTTACTAGTGCATATGAATAGGGATGGATGATTCTATAGACCAAATTGATGGAAATAGAACAGTTTGAAACAATTGAAGACACTAGCTTAGTCAAATCCACATATTAACATATTAATTACTGGTCAGAATCGCTTTGGGGGCAGTTTGCATACCTTGATGTCTTTTTGGCGGTTTTGTGAACCAGCTTTGCGAAATAATCCTTCAATATGAGCGTTTGACCGGAGCACTGACGACATCTCAGTGACAACTATAGGAACACTCAGTGTACTGCCACAACAAATAACACTGCACGATGGAACCTTCGCTAAAGGGGCCCCAAACACTGTCTTGTGATCCTAAAATAAATACTAGTGTTAGTTCAGAACAACTACAATCGAACAAACGTTTATACAGGAAATGCAAATCCACCCACTTTCACGCTTTTCAATATAATCTTCTTTAGCCGATGCTTTAAGCCCGCCTTTTTTAACTCTCCGACGATTATTGATTGCAATTTTCCATGATTTATGCCATCCGATATTAACATTTTGTTTATTTTTTTATTTGCAAATTCAAGCTATTTCAACAAGTTTTCAAATTCACCATCCGAATAATTCGTTACAAATATGTCATTCCGTTTTACTTCGATTTTGACACTGAACCATAAAAGCATAAAATGATAAAATATTGTGGTTTTAATTATTATATACATTTAGAAGACAAAATTTCAATGAAACCTATCAGTTATAGTTACCATGAACATATTTTTACTAAAAACAATCCTTTTTTTATAATAAAAGTATTTTTTTATGGATATTCAATTTTTTTTTTAATCAATTCCCTTTTTTTACTGCGTAGAATTTAAAAGTTGTCGTTCAGAAATCAAATTTAATGAACTAACGAAACGCTAAGCATTTCATAAATTTATAATTATTTAAGTTAGATTAAAATTTTAGTAAGATATTTAAATTAGGTCGTACAGAATGTAAAAAAAAATATTACGATTAATTTGAAATTGTTACTTTTTTAATTACTTATGATTTTAATATAACATTGACCAATCAAATAGCAGGATATAAGAAGAGAAGGTCTAATAAGTTTTCTGAAGGTATTCGTTACGGGTACAAATGTACTTTGATGATTTCCTATCATTAATTTATAAATAGAAAGTTGATATGTTTTTAAAGAATTTCAAAACGAATAAACTCATTTCATTATTGTCATTTTGACAGGGACACGACGAAAAAATTGTGCATTCCATGTTGTGTATGAAATGCAATGGAATATTAAGCATATTAATCATAATTCAGTATATAACCTGGGAAAGTATTATCGATTTAATTGAAGACTGAACAGTGGAATAATACTGTGATGCTCAAAATATCATACAAATTCATAATAATCATTCATCTTCAAAATAAAATAATATAACTTCTATCTAACCGATCTCAAAAAGCCTTTGCGAATGCTGAACTTTTGTGATTCAAACAAACAATTTGGATGAAGTCAAATGCATTATAGAACGTATCTGACGATTTATTTTATTAATGTTATAATAGTTGTAAAAGTAGAAAAGTTATTTTAACGTCTGGTTAAAAAAAGCTATATAAAATGATTGAACTATCAGCAAAATTAACAACTGGTACCGTTTATTTAGCTGGCGAAGCATTAGAATGTTGCATTTCATTTTGCTACACCACGCAACCAGAACATAGAAATTCCCAAAGTCACTGGTAATAAACTGTTCTCCTATCTAATTCATTTATACTAAGATAATTTGCTGTTCCAATGTGTGAAATAGGCTTGTTTTTCTTTTACCAGTGACGCCCTAGAAAACTTAGCATGGGCCTCAGCACAGATCCATTGTTTCTACTCCACTTCAAAGAATTTGGTTGACAAAACCCCATCCATTGGCAAGACAACTTCCCTAGAAGTGACCTCTTGTGATATTGGAGATGTTATATTTCATACCAAACCTAAAATACTATTTTGTGATTTGACCATCCCACTGGGGGAGACTAAAACTTGTAAGTATATAATTTATGTAAATCTGTGCTGTTCATAAATGACTGGCAGATCAATTTATTACCAAAGGTTCAAACAGTTTTATCTTTTTTCTTTCATTTCCAGTCTGGTACCGAGAATCACTACCCATTGAAGCTCCACCATCATACAGGGGGACATCTGTCAAATACTCCTATAAGATCACTATAGCAACCCAGAAAGTGGGTTCCCACATCAAAATGGTCAGGATACCATTCAGAGTATTGCCAATCAGTCCAATCATGAACATGCAAGATTTAGCAGCTCTTTGTGGTAATGAGACAACTGAAGAGTTGCAACCCACAAACCCTTTCTCAGAGGAGAGGAAAGTTGAAACACCTTTAACTATGGCATTGCAGGTTTTACAGGTAATTTAGATCAATAATTACCATCAAGGAACACTTGCTAAACAAAGGCATCAACATTCCCTATCAATTTCCATAGGGACTGGTCAAATGTGGATCAATGGAAATTGTTATTACTCAGGCCAATGCAATTTGACAATAATTAATTACTAATCAATAAAAAGTACTATCTTGTGAAGTGTCTTTCTAAAATCATGTTTGTGAAGTTATTATGGTATTTGTGTTTTTTTTATGGTATTTGAAAATAAATTTCTGAATTTACAAGTGGCAGTTAGCAGTTGGATGTGTATAAATTAATATTAAGGGCACTGAGAGACATTGTGAAATGAATATGCAGTTGTAAGCAATGCATGCGCTAATACTGTGTGTTTCTCATGTATGTGAATATTATGTATATTTTTAAGAATCTTAAACCATAATATGTTATAAAATGGAAGGTTTTTGTCAGTATAGATTATTTTAAAATCTGTACATACAATTTGGAAGGTCTCTGCTACAATTGATATTGCTTATTATCAGTGGCGTAGCGTGGGTATTTGCCGCCCGGGGCCTTCTGGAAATTTGCCGCCCCCTTTTCTAGTAGTATAAAAACGACGTCAAAGACTGAGATGTCAAAGGTCTCGAGTCTGAGATGTCAAAGGTCTCGAATTCAAACCCAAGGCGCGCACCACTGACTTTTCGGAAGTTATGTGCTTATTTATCACATGCTCAAACGGTGAAGGAAAACATCGTGAGGAAACCTGCATGCTTGAGAGAATTCTCGATGGCATGTGAAGTCTGCCAACCCGCAGTAGGCTAGCGTGGTGGACTATAGCCTGATCCCTCTCAATTTAGAGGAGACCCGTGCCCAGCAGTGGGACATTAATGGGTTGATGATAAAAACGACGTGGTACTTGATGCTGCACCCATTCATATGCCGCCCGGGGCCATGGCCCCCTTTGCCGCCCCCCCTACGCTACGCTACTGCTTATTATGATAACTAATTTGCTAATATTTCAGAATCTCACAGCCAGAAGAAGTCCTAACTCATACATGATAACAAACACCAGAGGTAAGGTGGGCCGTTTCTGTCTGTTCAAGTCTGCATACAAACTTGGTGAAGATATTGTTGGAACATTTGACTTTTCTGTCGGAACTGTTACATGTATGCAGGTAATAGTGATTGAAAACAAACTGTGTAAGCCACTTAAAGTAAACATATTAAAAACGTAAAGTACACAATTAAACATCTAAGTAGTTACCATGTCCCACAGATTGGTTTCTAGACTATTATTTTAATTTATGGGCATTTCTTTACCTCAACTGTGTTATACAGAAATAATTGGTGTACATTTTAGGTGTCAGTATCCCTACAACCAGAAGAAGTGATAAAATCGAAGTCACCTTCTAAAAACGTCAACAAGGAGACCAGTAGTAGGTCCATGACAGTGGCTAGATATCATGAAGTGACATTAGGACTAACACAGTCCCAGCTGATATTACCTATACCTTTGCACATCACGCCAGCATTTGAAGTTGACGATGGCAAGTATTAAAGATTGATTTAATTACACTTTCGCGAATATTAGACATTGAAATAAAACTACTTTTTACGGATTTTATTGCAGTATATTGATATTATCAGTCGGCCCGTGTCCATGGATGCTGTAAAGGATCCGAAACGTCGGGGTAAAATAATATCAATATACCGCGATGAAATCCGTAGAAAGTAGTTTTATTTCAAAGTATTAAAGATGTTAACAAAATATAATTAAATATCACATAAGACTACACCATTTGTGTGAACCTTTTTCTTATAACTAGGCACAATTCCAAACTGAACTGCTACTGACAATATCATATAAAATAGGTACAATAATCCTGCTTGACATACAAATCGAACTCAGGACCTTATGCTCAACAACTGTGCTTGCAACCACAAGGCCATTTCATTTGGCATTGAGGTCACCTGCATATAGGTGTATTTATAGATGCACTACATTGTTGTTGTGTAATAATGTGTTATTTTTATCTTACATGCATGCTGTGCCGCCAAAGTTATCATAGAAAGTGGATAGTGTAAAGATGTCGCCTTCAAAAGCGCTACCAGGACGTTATATATTTTCACTTCCACCTAATCTAATAATACTTTATTTTACAGTATCCCTAAGCTGGCGTCTTCATTTTGAATTCGTAACATCAAATGAAAAGCTCTTACCAAATCCTGAAGACAAAGATTGGACTGCACCACTGAATGTGCCTATTGAGACAATGGTGTGGAACTTACCAGTCAAAATATATTCCACTTTGCCTAAGCAGATCACACAGCATTCTGTGGGAAATGATGCATACACCATGTTTATTAAATAACACAGATAGAGATTATATGGCATAGTTCTCAGCTTATACATATATCAATGTTGCATTGATTTCAAATTGACTATTGCCTAACTCAATAACCAGTTTGTTTCATTGAGTTTGTGGAACATATCTATACCCTGAACTGTTCATATAAATATTGACTAAGCACATACCTAAATGTGTTATACATTGCAGTCATGGTGCAATCAGTTTGTGGATGGTAGTGTAATATGTATATAAAGAAAATTAATTAAAATTATTATACTGTTTAAATAATTACAGTAATTATAGTAATATAAATATAATTAATATTATGTAGGTGCAACATTAAATATGAAATAATGCAAAAAATTAAAGTCGTCATTTTATATTTACAATTATTTATAAATCTATTAAAACAGTACTTAAAACTATTTTGTTTCATTCATCTACTGATTCTTTGTCCCAATCTTTCATTTTGGCACCCATCATGAAGTCATCCCTGAAATTATAATAATAATATTATATAATGTAGAATAACACTAGTTGGCATGGTTTGATAATGTTCTCAATGAGTGTGAATATAGCTCCATGATAAGCAATAAAGCTTTTGTTTGGGATAGTAGATGGATGGTTGGATCAACTAGTACTAATAAACTTATTTTTTTGTAAATACATACATCCATCCATGACTCAGGTTCATAAATGTTCATGTTCATCATACATACATTACATATATGAATATAGGCAGGTATTTCATCTTGCCTTCATAGTACTTATTTTACAATAACTAATAATTACCTCAGTGCACTCCATTTGGGTTGGTCCTCATCTTTGACTTCATTCTTTGCAACTTTAGTTTCTTCATCAACTATAATTGACTTGCTTTGTCCCATAAGTGTATCTAAGAATGCTCTCTTATCAAATTTCTTCAATATTTTTTCTTTTTTCCCTTCAGACAAATCATTCCTAACCATTTCCTTTTCTAGAGTTTTCTGTTGGTTTCTGACAGCATTGAACAGTTGGACAACTCCTTTTGTAGCAATTTTTGTCAGTAATCTTTCTCTGTCTTTTTCTAATATATTTGGCTTTACTCTGATTGATGGTTTATCATGTTTCTGCAAAAAAAAATTACAAGGTTAATGATAATTAAACTATTTTTGAAATAAGAGTGATTTATGGTCTAAATCCATGAATAAGAATAAAATTGCTACTGACATTATATTAAATAAGTTAAATTTATAAAATCTTACCACTTTTTTAGCAGGAGGTTCTAAAGACACTATTCCTTCTTTCTTCTCATCTGGCTTCTTATCTTCTGTTTCACCTATAACCTCGAACGCTGGTTTCTCTTCTTTGACAGTTTTAACTATTTCTGAATGCTTTTTGGCTCTTGATAACACCAATGTTTTTTTATTTTTAGGTTTGCTTGATCCTAAAATCTTTGCTACAGAGTCTGCCCAACCTTCATTAGTTACGAGAGCAGTCTTACTATCTTCTTCATCATTAGACATATCACTTTCAGCGTCAGATGCAGCACTCTCGGCTTCAGCTTGAGACGCAGCACTCTCGGCATCAGCCTCAGACCCAACACTCTCGGCATCAGCTTCGATGCCATCCTCGGCATCATCTTCATTTATTTGTTCAATTTCATTCTCTGACGCTTCAGATTCACCTGAACTTGATGTCTCCGATTCTGAATCCACTGTTAAATATATACAATTTTGTTAATAAATAAAATTATCATAGTGGTAGTTTGACGAGGATCTTAGTTTTATAAATGAAAATGTGTAATGCAATAGCTTACTTGACACTTTTAGTACCGGCTTCATTGTTTTAGCAACAACCATATTTGTTCTAAATGCTGGTTGGATTAAATTCAATATTTATTACTAAAAATGAGTATAACAGATTTCTATTTACTAATTCACGTGTTTTCTGTCGTTCACAAAGTCCGCGTGCGATTGACACTTTAAAACTTGACATTGATTGCGCATGACATTGACATTTTACGACTAAGGCGGATATGTACACGAAAACGCAGAATAACAACTTTAGATTATAAAAGTGCGTATATACATACATACATACCGTCACGCCTTTTTCCCATGGGGGTAGGCAGAAAATACTACTAAGTGCGTACAAAACAACTATCAAACGAATGAATTTAAGTGAACGTTATTGATCCTCTCTTTCGGTTTAATAAACGGCGAAAGTTAATATCTAGTTTATTTGCCTCCAAGGATTATTAGAGGAAATAATAGACCGAATTCGATACGGATAGAAACTAATACGATTCATCAATGTTGTTAAATGGAATTACAAATTAAACCAAAAAATCAAGTTAAAAATGTGAGCAATTAAACCCCAAAGTTTTAGTTCTTTCATGTTTCTTTGTTCATCCAGACCGTTCTGACTGAAGTATCAACGACTAGCATGAACCACGTAGTCTAGAATCTGCTGAAATTTGGATTATAGGTTTATTTATTTAAGAATCTCTACTTTATTTAAGAACAAATATTTTACTCGTTCACGTACAGGAGAGGAGATTTATCAATAATATTTTGTTTATTTATTTCATTCCGCAAATCCCTATGTAAAGGATAGATTTTATGGGTGCATAACGGAACGCAAACTGTTTTTAAAAATAAAATACAGCTGATCGACAGGACGACAGGGCAAGAGTAGTTTTATTTCATTCGTGAGAAAATGGTGGTTTTGTTCTAAACATGGCGAATGTTGCTAATCCTATAACATATTTGAACAAAAGAGAATATGGACTCTTACGAGATTTTAAATCACAGTTTTTTAATAAACGTTTAAATGCAGCGAAAAACTTGTACCGAAAGGAACTTGTGTGCCATTTTGGATGTGTAAATGCAATTGAGTTTTCCAGTAATGGCGAATTACTTGTATCAGGTATGTAATTTTCATACTATGGACATCAATAATGCCTCTGGCCTATATACTTTATCTCTTTACTTGGTTTTATTCACCTTGCCAACAAAACAGAAAAACAATGTTACGCTAGTAAAAATAGGTATTTGTTTAAGTGTCTACATCAATGATAAACAAGTAGGTTGTGGTTTAACCGGTTTATGCAATTACAAATAATCAAAATTCTATGTATAATACAAAATATTTACTCACCTAAAACAAATCCCAAGAAGATTGTTAAGTATCATAGTTACATCAATCAATGGTATAATGATATTAAATAAAATAACAATGGAAGAACAGTAGTGACAGATGTACCTTGGGTTCAGTTATAGGCCCAGTGATTACTTTATCTATGCTTAGTTAAGTTACTTGATTAATGGACATATCAATGCAATTCAACTTAAATAACTTCACAGTCACCAGAGCATACAATATGGAGGCTATGGGAGAAGGTTTCCTTAATATTGTGTAAAACACCAAATATATTCAATATTAGAACAGTTTCCATAACTATGTACAAATTATTAAACCTGAATCAAAACTAATGAGAAGGTAGAATAAGAAATCTGATAATAAAATCAAATCTATTTTTTAGATTATAAATACAGAGACAGGCAAAATCTAATAACAACACATGCGCTGATCTTATTTGAATCACATTCAAAAAGGTCAGCATTTATTATGAAAATAGTCCAATCATTTCGAGGTTTTCCCAAATGACTACAGCATAGGATTCTTAAAAAAAGGAGTGATAAGATTTTTACAGGATTGGTAACACGCAAGTGACACCTCTGATGTTGTAAACGTTCATAGGCTATGGTAACTGTTTATCAGTTTATCATCAGGTGGGCCTTAGGCTTGTTTGCCATCCGTGTGCTATAAAAAGAGAATGATTGCAGTCACAAAGTGAAGAAGTTGTTTATTAAGACATACCCTATCTCCCTTCTCCAAAGCCGATCAATGGTGTGGACACCAAAAATAGAAACTACAACAAAATATGGGGGCTATTTTTAGGGCTAATGTAGCTTTGTCTGAGATATATCAATCATATCAAATAACAGTTTTAAGGATTTGTGGTTGATTGTGGAACCATAAAAAATAGTGCCTTTTTTATGGTACTGCAACTCAATGCCAGAATACTCAAAATTGGTTTTTAAACTATGAAGTTATATGTATATCCGGGAATAAATAAAAATATACAGCAAATAATTTCCTCCTTTTACAAAGTTGGTTAAGGTGGAAGCTCCAAGCTAGCCTGTGAAATTCAAATTTTCGTACGTTTTTTGCAATTCATTGTCAGGCTGTACATTGAACAAAATATGATTCGCGCTTGTAATAGGTATTTAGATACAGAATTATAATAATTAATATCATCAATACAACCCTCACATTGCATACAATTGGATTGAATGACTTTTTCATGAAATAGACAATCAGATAAGATTACCTATAAGTTTAATAAAAATAAAATATTGATATGAGATGTGACTTGAAGTTACATAATTGTTTTATTGGTTTAAAACTGTTTTATTTAATCTTACTGGAAACTAATATTTTAAAGTGGATGAAAATGTGAAGATTATCAATCATAAGATATTTTATGCATGCAGTTTTTAGTCTAAACTTTGATGTTTGACTGCTTTTTATGACTGTTTTGAAGTACTACTAATTGTAAAGAGCCCTGGGATATACATATGTCATCATTATCAGACATCAATCCATTATTGTCCTACTGCTGGGCACGGGTCTCCTCACATTTGAGAGTGATCAGGCTATAGTCCACAACGCTAGCCTACTGAGGTTTGGCAGACATCACATGCCATCGAGAAAATTGGTTTCCTCACAATGTTTTTCCTTCAATGTTTGAGCATGTGATAAATACGCACATAACTTCTGGAAAGTCAGTGGCCTGGGGTTTGAACTCGAGACTTCTGATATCTCAGTCCACTGGTTACACCTCTAGGCTACCACAGCTTCACATATGTGTGTCATTCACTGGCAGCTCCATATTTAAGAGGTACTTGTAATTGCATGCATGTATTTTAGTATTTGGCTTACAGTTCAAAACCTTTGATGTCTTTTGGTGGTTTTAAATATTCAAGTAAAATAGGTCAAGCATGCAAGTTAAGCACTTAACAGTTTTTTATACATTTAAAAGATTTTACATTATCAGGTGGAGATGACAGGAGGGTGATGCTTTGGCAGTTCGGACAGGCTATCATGAACTGCGGCAAGCCTGAACCTATGAAAGGTTTGCACCAATCAAATGTGTTCTGCCTCGGCATCACCAATGATAACCAGAAGATTTACTCTGGAGGGAATGACGATATTGTAAGTTTAATCCTTTTTTAAATTAGCACTAAGCCTTTTTTTTATACCGAGATGGCGGCAACCAAGATCACGGCCTGCCTGTTGGTAAGTGGTTATCATAGCCTATGGACGCTTGGATGTTGACACTGATAAACCTTTTTATTTCTTTTACAGTCTTAAAAAAGACACCCACACAACAAACACTATACCAAATTCGATATTTCTCAGTGAAATCATGTTAATACAGGTGATAGTTCATGACTTGGAGAGCAAGTGCCCTCTAGAAGTGCTGCAACATCAGCGAGCTGTATGCAGTCTGAGCATCGATCCATTCAATGAACGAGTGGTCACCACTGCAGGCAATGATGGCCGACTGCTACTGTTTGATACTCGACAGTCTGTACATGGTAAGAAAACCAAAGTAACACTAGTTATGTACTAAGATTAGTTAGATAGCGTCTTTACAACCGAAAAATCGGTTAGTCAGCCAAAATCATAGTCGGCGCATCTCTAAACACATAGTTTTGTACTCCGCAATTTCGTATCAAACTACGCACGCAAGTTTCTGTAATGTGGCAATTTTTACAGTAAATGAAATTAAATTCATTTGTCTTCTATTTCACACAGAATCGTTAGTCATATCTCGGAGTCGCAAGGCGTTCCATGGCGTAATGTTCCACCCGACGCAGGTAGGCATGCTCACCTCCGCCAATGCTCGCGATGGAGTCGCGCTGTGGGACCTGCGGTCACCCAAACAGTTAGTACCCTTACTCGTGAATATCTTTTGAAAGTAAAGTTGTATTCATAGACCACTTTTTAATGATTATCTGAAATAATGATAGTTTTACCATGCACATCGAAATGGTAACATTATTTCTGGAAATATCTTTTGAAGACTTTTCTTGCTTAGTTTTTAATGATGTTATAGTATTGTGGTGGGTTTGAAAGTACTAGAAAAAAATAGAAATCATTTAAATAGTCTATTGATCAATCTTTTGTTTTTGTTTTTCACACACAGCCCGGTACTTCGCTACGCAGGCCACAACGGTACCTGCCAGAACTGTATGAGCGTACGTTTCAATTCGGCTGGTACCCACATCTTGGCTCTACGGCGTCGCCTACCTCCGGTCCTTTACTCCGTTCACTCACCGGACCCAGTTGCTGAATTCTATCATCAAGATTACTACAACTCTTGTACCATGAAGAGCTGCACATTTGCTGGTGAAGGAGACCAGTTTGTTCTGTCAGGGTCTGATGACTTCAATCTGTATATGTGGAAGATTCCGCAAGACGGTGGCCCTGGTTATGGTGAGTTCTGCTTTATGCTTTAAATATATATTCTGTTAAGGTTCAATAGAGCTCATTTAACTTCTTTGATCTTTCAGATATGGTGGTAGAGCCTCCACACATAGTTTTATATGGTCATAGGTCCATTGTGAATCAAGTTCGGTACAATCCACACTACTGCCTCATTGCTTCCTCAGGAGTCGAAAAAATCATCAAGGTTTGTACAAAGAACTACTTTTCGCCCCGCATTGTATTTTTAGTCGAGGAAGATGAGCTAAGATTGCACCCAGTTTCGGAACTTTAGTATTCGTCTGTGGTCGTGTTTCTTGAACAAAATAATAATTAATATTTTCGTATATTTTGCAGGTGTGGTCAGCGGTAGAGTTTCCTCACATGCGCGGTACGTTGCTAGAAGAAGCGCAGGGCTCTGACAATCCGCGCGAGATTTACAGCCACGAAGACTACGTGTCACTCGTACATCACAGTGGACAGGTTAGTAAAATAAATATTCTTCAGTCCAAAAAGGAAAATGTTTATTCTCGCATATAATGCCGACACACACACCTTACGCCTTAATTAATTTTCCTGTGCTGAAAAACATCACCATCATCATCATGTACCGCCTAAAAAATAAAAAAAACATAGTAGAAAAAAAAGATGAACAAATCCTCCGAAATCACTAATTGCACTTGATTAATCAGACGGTATCTTTCTTTCCAGTATATTTCACACAATTACGCGGATCAATCTACCAGCGAGGATCCTCGAATGATGGCGTTCTTCGACTCCCTAGTACAACGTGAACTGGAGTGCCTCGCCGAGGAGACGGACTCTCTCGACGGCTCCAGTTCCGGTGGCACAGTACACGACAATGACTCGGATTCCTCGGACACAGATCAGATAGTTGTAGACTTCTTACCTCTGCCACCAAAACGAGGTTAGATGTCATATTGATCTTCACATTAATTATTAAATAATTATAAATATTTTCTATTTCTATGAATTATGTGTCTAACATTACAGCAAATCCAAACGGGAATCGCAGTCAAAGATGCCCCAACAGACTTGCGCGTCTGGTGGCACAACGCTACTCAAAGAACTTACGGTCACAGAAAAGAGGATCCCTTAGGTAATAGCTAATTCTCTGTTACTCTTGCAAGATAATTTTATTTTATTTATTATCCTTATTATTTTTTAGATTTTTTTTTTTGTGTGACGGGCAAAATTCTTGGACGATCTTTTTTAGATGAAAATCCCTGGCACTGTAAAGCTGCAAATTTGGCAAATTCTGAGAGACCTCTCTATGGTGGAAACGATGGAAATTCTAACGTATTGTCCCGGTGTTTGCAAAACGCATAAACGTATATTTATTCGTATCACGACAGGTTAGTTCTTTAAGTTCTCCAGTAAGACCAGCGGATGAGACCGTCGCTCGGAGTGAATAATATTGTGTGTGTGATGTTTCAGGCGGAGCAAGCAGTCGCGGTCGTCGATGAGCAAGTCGAGCGGCAAGAGCGGGCGCGGCGTGCGGGCGCCGGTGCGGCGGCCCCGCGGCCCCCGGCGGCCGGCCCCCCGCGCCCCGCTGGCCCCGCCCGCGCCCCACTCGCGCCTGTCCGCGCCCTCCAGCGAGCGCACCGACTCCGACGAGCCCGCGCACTCCCTCTTCAGGAACACGGGCAGGGTGCGTCGCTGTTGTTGTTGTCGTTGTCGTTTCTAGTCTTCGAGTTCAACGATTACCATATTAGATTTTCACGCAGAATGCAAAAGCGGAACCTTTTGCGGAATGAACTCTTCTCATAGAGGAAAATGAGATAGATTGCTTATTTGCTGAAGAAATCTGTATTTAACACTACATAACAGATCCTTTTTTAGAATATCATTCCAAACAAAGTATTTTTGTGTTTCAGATGATCCGACCGCTCCGACGGCGTATAAACCTCACAAGGACCGCTAAAAGGAAAAGTAAAGTCACTAGTTATAGGAAAACAATTAATTTAAGAAGTAATGGCTCTCTCCTGTTTAGTTGTCATAAAATTGTAGCGAGTTATTTGTATAAGTAACGATTTTACGTTTTCTTTTCAGGAGCAGCCATCGCACAAGACAGTAGTGATAATAATAATTTCTCTAGCTTTGATAACTTTGATGATAACTTAGCGCAACCAAGCACAAGCACAGGTACCTATAACTCTTAAAATATTTTTTATCCTGCAAGGTTCCCCTAACGATAGACTAAGAACTATGCTAATAACACAATACAATATCTTGTAATATGTTCTTATATTCAGGTTACAGGGGCCAAAACACTTCAGCACTATTTCGAATAGCGGAGGTAGATTCTGATGATGATCAGTCAGTGGGCAGCCGGCCGATATCACCACGAAATCAAAATGGGAATCAGAATGGACCCCCAAACCTCGTCAGCATCATACCAACACCTATCAACGGATCTCGAGATTCACTCGGAGAGTCCCTACGTGTCGAACCTCCAGAGTCAGATAGCAACAACTCGTCACCACCGCCGCCAGAAAACAGACGAATGAACTTACGAAGAGTTCGACGTAACGGTCGACTCAGTCTACATCGCTCGGACTCCAGCGAATCTCCGCCTCCAAAAGAGCCAGCGGATCGAGCAAGTACATCTGTTGCAGAACTAAACTCTCCCAAAGTAGGATACAACAGTACTGTCGCCAGACTCATGAACGAAACTAATGAGAGCGAGCTAGAAAGTAGTTGTAGTACTGAGAGCACTATGTGGCCTGCCCCAGGTGCTATTGGTACTCCCGACAGCGGAGTAGGTACAGTCGTCGGCAGCAGTACGCGGAACTCACAACCCAATGCGGATGATGTGTCGGATGACCCAGATTACCAAGCGTTCAAATTCCGACAACGGGTGAAAAAAGCGCGGCGCAACTACAGAGATCACATGGACTCGGACTCCAACTGAACTGAATAGATAGTTATATGAATTGTGTTCTATGATATTGTAGTGGATCTACTGTAAGTGGACTATCCAACGACTGCATCTTATAATGTACTATTATTGTTACGTTATCGCTAAGGAGTTCTACATTTATTGGTGTATGTTTACCCTTTAAATATTTGTGAAACCTCTTTGATGATGCACTATTAATATTATATCGTGACTGTATGCGTGTGAAATAAAACATACGGGGTTGGGGTTGCAATGTGTACATACATTCAGGTGAATATAGGTACGTACGTACTACTCGGATAAGGCCGCGGGCGTGGCGTATTTTTGAGTGAAACCAATAGCAACATCAAGTTAAATATTGAGGGCTTTGAAACAAGTTTATAACGGATCCTATGTATTGCAATGTGACCATTGGTTCTGCTTTCGTATAGTTTATTATCTTAAAAAATATATGTGATCTAATTATTATTATCAAATAACTTATTAGTATTTAAGAAACATCAATGTTCCCTAAAAAGGTAATTAGTATAAATCCATGCGATATTAAATACATTGACAAATTAAAACCAATCATATTTTTTACGAAATTCTGTAGATATTAAGTGCCAACCAAAACCGGGGCCGGGTACCTAAAGCCTAGCTCGATGTAGATAATAGCTAATAGTTGTTACACACACTCAACCCTTTTTTACACGACTATGATACTACCCATTGACAAATGGGTAAGTATTAACACAGACCAGTACCACGCAGGCCGTAGTAGTCCTAAAGATGTCTATATATAAGGTACAGTAGCCTAGAGCAGATTGTTTAGAGCAGCAATTCTTTTGTTTTAAGAAACACCGGTCATAAAGAAAAAATCGAATGATTCAATGAAAGATTTAATTTCAAAGCCGTCCATAGCATAGGTAAAATGTGTCCCCCATCTGTAACTTAAAACAAGAGAATGATCAAACTAAAAAAATATATGATAATAAATAAATAAATATTCCTGGACATGGCACACAGCGCCATCCAGTTCCGTGCTAAGCAACGAGGCTTGTGTTACAGATACTAGCTGGTTGATATACTACATATATACTTCTTTTTTGGAGATACATACATATTATAGAGACATCCATGACTCGGATACAAACGTTCATGCTCATCACACAAACATTTGTCCCTACCGGGATCCGAACCCGGGACCCATAGCACATAAGAGAGTGTTAACTACCGCCGGACTAACTGGGTCGTCATGATGTACATTACCATACCATTACATTAAAAATACATGGTTGTTATAAGTCTCCAATCGCAATATGCAAGTATGGAGGTAAGATGCAAGGAGAACCAACTTAGTGTCCATACGCAAGCCGTAAATAATATTTTCAGAACATTTTATATCTATAGGTACATAAAATGAAAATTTAAATATGATGTCTATCTACACTAAGAATTTAAAAGGCATTATTAAAGTGAGTTGATTTAAAATTGAACTGGTATTGCTACGATAGCGCTACCTAAACAATGCCTTTTGATAGACACTTCTCATACACAGAGACGGAGATGGTTGTCATCTCTACGTGCCAAAATGATATTGTTGGGAGATGTTCTGCAATAAAATCGACTCTTTGGCAACGTTTCCATATTACCCGAGAACAGACGGAAATATGACTAAGAAAAGACGAATATTTCGTTCGATTGTACGGGTGTGCTCGCTACTCGGCTCCATCCAACTGCAATCTGTTAGCTTTTTCTCCTCTCGATGTCGGTTTTTCTATTGTACGTGTGTATTCGTAATCTATTCGTTTGTTCGCGGCGAGTAATAAACGTAGCACGATGAGTAACACTATTCTTTTGACAGCGCCAGTGTGAGTCAGTGTGACACCGTCAAGCTGTTTACTTTTCCTGTCATTTACCGGCTGATCGATGAATTTAGCTTCGTGAAATTCACTATATAATAGTGCACTGTGCGGTGCCATTCAGTCTGGATTTTGATTTAACTTCCTTGTTCGTCAATTTGTGAGTATAAAGTACTTAATATGGACGGGATCTCAACTTATAATAATTTCTTAGCGTTACATAAGCCGCAATTAGTATTATCTGGAGTACCTGAACATTTTTGGCCATCGGTATGTAAGAAAATCACCGATCAGATTTTTGATGCTGGCTTAACATTTCAACTTGTTCAAATTGATTATGAAGACACAGAAAAAATGCCGTATGACCCCTTATGGAGTGTAATTGCAATACGGAATATCGAGTGTTCTAATGCTAGTCATATTTATTTAATTGATCACGCCTGGACTTTCAAAGCAAATAATATTAAAACGAATTTAAGGAATGTGCCTGGGCTTCTAGAAAGAATGTGTAATTTAATGCAAATATCTGCAACAACGACGGAAGATAAAATAGCCGAAGTGTCAGAAGCAGTGTGGAAATATGCACACACTTATGCAATTGGTGGAGATCAATTTTCAGTTGAAGACAGGGTGCCTGTCTGGTATGTTTTAGATGAACTGGGTTCGGGAATTACTCATTCAGATACACCTAATTTCCGAGCAGTTCCCTTTATATATGTGCCTGAGCAATTAACTTATACTTTACTGTTCCCAATTAAAGATGTTGAAGAAAGTGACATGGTCACTAGAAATTTTGTGGAGGGCCAATACACTGATCCCATGCAGAGAGAAGCAATGCTTATTCCATGGAAGTATTATGAACATTTTGGGGAAGATTTTACACAAGTGGAGCCAAGCACTAAATATTTTCTTGAGGGTCACATAGTGGAAACACTTCCAGAGCTAGATTTGTTAAAAGTAAGAGAAATTTGTCCTAATAAGCTGAAGGTTTTTTCAGAATACAGGTATATAAATGAATACTTAACAGCTCCAGAATTTGAAATAGTGGATAATGAAAATGATGCTGATGTATTATGGTATGTTACTCATTTTAAAGAATTCCAGGATTTAAGTGTTCAATCACCAAATAAATTTGTCAATCAATTTCCATTTGAATATGTTATGACACTCAAAGATCTATTGGCTGTGATTGCCAGAAGGTCTTCAGACAAATACTGCACAGATAATAATTCTCTGGATACTAATCCAGTTTGGATGCCTACTACTTTTAATATGAAAACTGAGCTCCCAAAATTTGTTGCATATTACATGCAGAGGAAGAAGGCCAGATTGGATAATCATTGGATTTGTAAGCCATTTAATCTTGCAAGAGGGTTGGACACCTATATTACTGACAATTTAGATTTTCTATGCAGACTTCCACTGACAGGACCAAAAATAACCCAGAAATATATTGACAACCCAGTTCTGTTTGAGAGGCCTGATGTTGGACTTGTGAAGTTTGATATTCGTTATGTAATCATTTTGAATTCAGTGAGACCAACTGAATTGTATGTTTACAATAACTTCTTCCTTAGGTTTGCGAATCAACCATTCTCTCTGGACAATTTTGAAGAATATGAGAAACATTTTACTGTTATGAACTACAGTGAAAGTGCACCACTATTTAAATTATTATGTGCAGACTTTAAGAAGGAGTGGTCAAGGCAGTTTGCCAACTATGATTGGGAAGGAGTTGAAAAATCAATATTTAAAATGCTGTCAGAGTTTTTCACTGCTGCTACTTCTAAGAGTCCCCCATGTGGATTAGGGAAGAGTCCACAATCAAGGGCTTTGTATGCTGCTGATATAATGTTAAGTTGGCGAAGTGTCAATAATGAAAAGGTCATTGAACCTATTTTGTTGGAAATGAACTGGATGCCAGACTGCCGTCGTGCCTGCGAGTACTACCCTAACTTCTATAATGATATATTTACTCTGATGTTTTTAGGCAGAGATGTTGAAACATGTACGAAAGTTATGTAAGCTTTAAGCTATATTTACACAAACTGCTTTTTTACGCATTTACTATATTTACACATTTGTTACCCACTCATGATTATAATAAAAGTATGAATCTTGACTTTGAAACTTTATTTAACATTTTATTCTTTATATTTAGAATTTAAATTAAAGAAATCATTACAATGAATAAAATTAATATAATACAGCTAATTGGATTTATATATTTATCACCTCTTAGATTGCTTGATTTAATTAATAAATAAATATGAATGGTTAGTTCTTTTGTAGTATCCTCTTGTCATCATCTTGGATGAAACCAAAGGGATTTTCTTCATCAACATCTCTACGGCTAAGTAGCATTAAGACCACTACTACTGCTATTACAACAAATAGCATAATCCAATAACGCCTGTAGATACCTCCGGCTCTTCGCACTCGAGAAGATGGGAGAGTGTTCCTATTAAAGAAAAAAACATCTTTAGAACATCGTTCTAAGTATGAATAAGTTACAAGCTAAATCCTGAATTTTTAGACATATTTGTCGCTTGTATACCAATATTTCTACCGATATAAAATGGGTGATCAATGATTGAAAGGATAATAGTTTACTTACTTCCACCATCTGCTGATCCAAGCAAATGTAGATTTTTGTTTGTACTTGTTTTCATCATGATCATAATTTGTCGTCAATTTCGGTGGTTCGTTTGATTTTATGCTTTTTCTGGGAGCCTGACCACCTGTAAAAGAATGATTGAATGAATGATTGTTTATTTCTGTAAATAGATCTTTTTTTAAAGACACTTTCACAAGTCATGTACATTTTTTTTTAGTATCAAGTTGACATCGGCATTTCCTAACTAATAATATTAACTACAATTATTGACAGTGTATTTATATTTACTAGATTTTTTTTAATTTTAAAGATAAATTTTGAAGTTACCTAAATATATAGACAGAATAGAATAGACAATCAATGAACGATAGATTTTATTAATTTAAAAAAAAAATAGTTTTCCAATTTTTGTCCAAATATCTGAATTAGTGTATCATTAAAAAAAAAAATAGGAAAAATATAAATTGTAATTATTCTACTCATAATTAGTTGGGCTGTCAATAAAATACGAAGCAGTGCAGTTGATAAAAATAGCCATAGGACTAGCTTCTGAGGGTCTTTGCAGAGTAATGTTTATAGACAGCGTAGTAATGATCTAGATGAAAGACAACTTAAAAATTCCACATTTTTAAGTTTTGAGTGATTGAATGCCACATATACATAGGGGCCACAAAACGATGAAACCAAAGACAAGCCACAAAGATGCCTCTGATGTAACATATGTGACAACCACTATTACTGATGAAGAAATCATTACAGAAAAATGTACCTAATCTGATTAAACTATATTGAAGATATATGGGGATTCACATGGGAACATTTGCACACAAAAACCGACAACCTCTGACCTTAACATATACACCATCTCTGTTCCATTGTACTCCACCTAAGACCAAGTGGAGTAGAACAATTTATCCCAGATGTGTAGATGGTACTTGCCTGTCAGTTGAGTGTAAGTAAAAGTTATTTTGTAGTAGATATATTTTAAAGCTTGATATATCAATCTACTTTGACCGACAAGAATCAAACACAGCCTGACATAAAGCATGATCTATGATGAGGTTAAGGTCTTACTACTTTCTTACTTATTTCGGATTAAAGTTAACCTACCTTGTAAGCTGTCACTCCTTTTAATAGAGGTGTGATCATAAATATTGACAGGTTCGTCAGGTATCTGTACGATGGAATGTGGCATGCCATTGGCAGAGCGGCTGGTGGACTCATCATCACTTGCACCAACCGGTGTGCCTCGCTGACTGTCCACAGTACTTGTGTAGTAGGGGGATGAGTGGTCAATGGGAGACTGGCTCCGACGTCCGGCTGCGCCTTTCATGTCTTGGTCTTCTGAAAGCTAAACATTAAATACCAATAGAAATTGTGCTTTTTATAACCCACTTTGGACTGTCTATGGCTTCAATCAACTACGAAATAATGGTAATAGGGTAAAAGTCTTATTACTTTTACCACATTCTTAGAAATTACAAAGATTATTTCGTCGAAAATGAAAGGAATAATATAGTAATTTTGTTATAGCAGATATTAATTTAAAAAAATATTTATGAATATCAATGATATTTGAACAACTATTTGGTCTATCTCTCTCTCTAACTAATCAATAACTAATATTGCACAAATGAATTTCAAATTTCAATGTTTATTAATGTTCAGATTCAAAACATAGCTAGTTAACTTAGTTAAAGGTGTGAGTGTATGTTAACTTCTTTTGGTGACCTATGTACAAGTATTGCAATGAGTTGTAAGTCTTGTTATAAAGGCTAGTTATAAAACTACTTTTTACGGATTTTATCGTGGTACATTTTTTATATTATTTTAAACCAAAGTTTCGGATCCTTTAAAGCATCCATGGTGTAAAGGATCTGAAACGTAGTGTTGAAATAATATAATAAATAATATCTATATGTCTAATATTCACGTAAGTGTAGGAAATCAATATTGTTGTAAGGTTAAATTTGCTGTTTACTTCATCATATCAACTGCTAAACGTCCACTGCTGGACGTAAGTGAATAATTTTAAGGACTTTTAATTTCTATTAACATTCCCACATATGCTGAATACACATCTATATTATGGTATAAAATAGGTACCAACCAATGGTAGACCCAAGCCTGCTCTGGCCCAGTTAACACCGGCCAGTTTTTCTCGGAGCTCATCAGCAACAGGGGAGACTAGGTTGGGAGGAGGAAACACAGGTGTTGCACAGGATGGGCACTGGTACCCAGCTGGAGCTGTGGTGCGGGGAAGAGCTCTGTATCGTGCTTCAGCACATGTCCAGTGAAATACATCTAAAAAAGATTATTTTATTTGATTAATATGACATTATAAAATCATACCACATATTGAAGATTGACAGAACTAAGTAATTAATACTAATTTGTTTAAGTATCTACTTTAGTCAAATATATGAAATTAAATCATGCATTCCACATAGACTATAAAATAACATCACAGACACCTATAGATAGATTCATGTATTACAGAATGTGTTTGATACAAACCACCGATATCTTATCAATTATAAAGAACATGTTTTTTAAATTATAGTGGTTTGTAGTTTATTAATCTCTGCGGCTACTTACGATAACAAGTTAGACGAATGCATTCGCCCTCGCTTAGGCTTTTAGTGCAAATTTCACATATGGGGTTGTAATCACTGTCTTGTAACCATTGCAAGTATGACTGTATGATACACTGGAAAACAGAAAGATAAACCAATCACTAACATATTACATACTTTCACTATTTTTGTAGATATTTTCGACTGCTAACATCCAATTACCTTTGGGTGACTCGTCACCATACAATATTCACAAACATTAACGCGATGCTCAAAACAAAACTGATTTGTAACTCGTCTCTTCGGACATTTACATAGCCCCATTGTGATGTTTTAATAAGAATATGAATGGTATTAATATATATTATACCACAAGATATAAAAGTTATTTTTTTTAATTACAGAGAAATTCTGTAACAAAATCGAAGACAAACAAAAGTATAGTGGGGATGCAGTCAGCCACGTAAATTAACTGTCAAAATGATACCGATACGTTCATAAATACAGATTAGGGACGGAACTAATTCGAGATAAGGATTAATAAATTAAAAAAATAAAATCCATTTATTTCAGGTAGACATTCCCATATACAATTTGTCAATTTAGTAACATCATTTAATTATAAAATAAACGAAATGTCACAAATATAAAAATAAATAGTAATAAAAATACAAGTGTCATGCAAATTTTGAATAAATAAATAAATAAGTCAGTCAGCATGCCGTGGCTACATGCCTACTGCAGCACATTCTATTCAAACCTGTCCAACCGCCCTGCGATTAACACCAGGACAACATGATGTACTTGTTTGTATTTATTACTTTACTAAGTTAATTTTTATGCATTAGTTTGATTGAATGCCTGAATATTAGCTAATGTCGGCCTGCTTTAACAAAAAATAACCCAAATCAGATGTTGAGTTTATTATGTATCTTTTCATTGAAAGACATCGCTATTTAGTCATATCAAATCCTATTAGTTTTTGAAAATTGTTTGTTTTTAGCTTTGACTGAGTAAATTCCGAGTCAAAAGTCAAAACCCTATGAAGTCAAAACTCAAACGTCAAATCAAATCAGTATCAGTAGATGTCAGAAACGAGTAGAAATGAATTTATGAAGGCACTCAGATAAAATTGTTAATAATAAAGTAAAAGAAGTAGAGACATAACTCTGTTTCTACGTCAATATGTCTACAAAACTATTGACCCTTGGAAACATCATCGGAAGACCTATTTCTATTCTTTTGAAGCAAAACAATGTTACACCTAACCTTAAAAGTAGCTTCAGTACTTCGTCTGTTGCTTGTGTGAACTTTTTCAACAAATGTAAGTAAACGTTCAAATAAACTGTATGAAATAAATATTGTCTTTATTTTACTATTTTTTAAATTTAATTTACTTTTGTTTGGTTTTGGTTCTATATTATGAATATAAAATGTAGTCACTATACATAAGCGCAGTTAGATAATAAACATGTTGAACCCTTTTTTTTATTTTCACAGTACCTGCTGACAAGCTTTGGAAGTCTGTGACTTCTGTAAGTAATGCTGGGTCCAAAAAGGGTCGTGGTAAAGGAGCTGGGCGAATCCGCATCCGCGACTTGAATCGCGGTCAAGTGATTGGTGTGGGCAAGATCAACATGCTGTGGCCTGGACTCTCGGCACCAGTAATAAGGGGCAGAGAGCTCCTAAAACAGCAAAGACTGCCAGATGATCAGGAAAGGTAAAAACAGTAATGATGAATGTATGAATGAAAAATAGTAAAAGAGGAATGTAATGGGTCTCCTTGGCGCCTTGGCCTCCATCCCTCTCCTTAAAATCAGTTATATGTAATATAGTGATATATTTTTGTCTACTAACACTATGGTGTTACAATGTGTATATAGTCATCAAGTATATATAATTAGTGCCTTGACAGTTATAATTTATGTTATTAAAAATACACACAATAATTACTAAGTCATATTTTTATATTACAGGCTTGAAAAGTTAATTAAAATCAGAGATTCAATGACTAAGTTCCGGCGTCTCAAACTTAGTCCTATAGAGAGAGGTTGGTCAGGAACTAAAATGCCTGGACGCAGTATAGGACCTCCTGATCCAGTTGGAGATGGTAATAATATGAAACTATTCTTTAAATTTTGATTCTGTTTAAAAAATACTTCTTGTACAATTGAATTGATTGGAAAACTGGTAGTGTACAGCTACAAAATGTATTGTGTCTTATCAAATGTAGATGTACAATACCAAAATTAAATTAAGCGCCTAGTACTAGTCATCTAGGAGCTAAATTTGTCCTGATATCCAGACATGTCCTAAATATATGTGTACCTACTTCAGTAATATATTATTTGTAAAAGGTTACCTTGTGCAAATTTATTTTTTTCAATTAATTATGTGAGCACACCACTGGATCATATTGTCTCTTTAGTCTGCAATAATTGTAGTATAGGATGTCAGGAGTTAAATGCCATTAATTAGTTATTGTTACTTCTAGATGAATTTATTGGCTTTGATACAAAAATCCTGCAGCTGAGGTCACTTCTGATCATGAAGGGCAGTCTTGGACGTACCAGGAACTTCCAAGCCATGGTACGTAAAATAAGGCATAGTTATAATTACACATATCAGTTTGATCAGAATTTGTTATAAATACAGTTTTTTTTTATTTTTTATAGGTTGTTACTGGTAATGGAAAAGGCTTGGCAGGGTTTGGCCTTGGCAGGGCCAAGGAAGTACCAGCGGCCTTAAGAAAGGCTAAGAACAGGGGTGGCCAGAAGTTGATGCATTTTGATATTTACAATGGACACACAAGTAAGCAGATAGTATGAAACATTAGTCACATTTTTGAGAAACTCAACTTTTCTTGTAAGTCAGATCAATATAATATTTTCATGTTCAAATGTAATGTTAATTTCTTTCAGTATACCATGATTTCTACACGGCTTTCGGCAAAACTAAACTATTTGTACAGAAGAAGAATGAAGGCTATGGTTTGAAATGCCACAGAGCTATCAAGGAAATCTGCCAAGCCATTGGTATCAAAGACTTGAGAGCTAAAGTTGAGGGGTCTAGAAACCTGCAGCACGTAGTTAAGGCATTCTTCATTGGTCTCTTACAACAGGTAATTAGAGAAATATTACTTTATAACTTTGCTAACTTAATAAATAATTTATTTATAATATTATAATTAATTAACCGGTACCTCCCGTACCATGTAGTAGATAGAATAAATTATGATAATTAAAATTTTACAGAGGAGCCATGAAAAGTTAGCTGAAGAGAAAAAACTCCATCTAGTTGAATACAGGGCAGAAAATGCATACTTCCCAAAAGTAGTTGCCAGTCCCTCAGAAGTTAGAACAAAGGACGAAATACCTAAGAATGAGACACTTGACTTCACACAGTATGTCATGAATGACAAAGTCATACTGAGGAAAAAGAAGTTTCCCCGCTTCTACGAAACCATGCCTCACTACAAGATTTATCTTAAGAAATATGAAAAATACAGGAACCACGAAAAGGTTCGCCTCAACCTTAAAGTTGAGTATGGAGAAGTGAAGAGCTTCCTCACTGATAAGTACCCTGAAAAAGTGGAACAGGAAGCTTAGTTATAGGTAGTGTTATGTGTAATATAATAGTTGTTAGTAAATAAAAAAATGAAGTCCATTGCAATCATTTATTTATTGATTTCAAATTATCAAAAGGATTATTTTCTTTGTTTGAATAAAAACGATAATGGAATAGTCTTACTACTCTATTAAATATTAAAGAATCACGCATAAAAATGAAAATATATATTCTACTTTTAAGTAAATAATATCATTTACTTTTTACACCATCACAATATTGACATAAGGTGTTCCAGCCGCGACCTTACCACTGTGTTTAATGCAACTTCTTCAGTAGTCATTATTGTGTTAGGTGTAAGTCAATTTTCGATTATGCTGTAGGTAGTTTTGAGTATATAATATAAATTGAAAATTCAAATTTCTATAATACATTGACATCCAAGATGTAAATAAAATCTATGTACAGACCAACATTCCGATCAGGATCTCGGCATAATAAAAACAAAAACCTATATTTATAACTTCACGTATCTGTCATGGCACCCGACTTTCGTCCAATGATTATTTACATTAACGTTAGTTCAAGGAAAGGAGCCGCTAAATGCTCTAAAATGCTAGACTGTTCACCTCGAGCACCACAGTCTTCAGAAGGTCAGTGTTCTATGTGTTTCGGTTCTGGCGAGCTTATATGCATAATAATGGGTAGTTTGTTAAAATTACGTGGATATTTTCCATTTACTTAAATAATTTGTATACACAATTCTCAATTACCAAGAACCATAAGTATTTTTTTATTGTATTATAACTATCTGATGCGACTATTTCCTTACTATGTCTAATGATAATAATTCCGCCCAATGATTTTCAATTTAAAAGCGAGTATTTCAAGTACATCTTGCTCGATCTTTAAATTTTAATAAAATTTACTGTAAGAAATACCTAGTACCTGTACTTGAAATCTCTATAATAAAATGAAATACACAATATATGAATTAAAACTATATCTAACATTAGATTATCATATTGAGTTACATAACCAATGCTTTTTTTAATATTGCAACAATGTCCTGCCAAATATATAAAAATAATTTAATTAAAAAATCAGAAGTATAGTTTTGTACCTCCATAATGAAACTTGTAACTCTGTATAAAAATACATCACATTTTAAAATCACGACGCGTGCTTGAAATATTTTACATCAACCACTTCATTTGATGAGAACACGATTGAAAAAGCGCATTTTTTATATAAAAATATGTGTGTTCATGCGTATTTTATACCAATATAGGCAAGTACATGTTTAGCACTAGCCACTTTCCCACTGATAAACGCCAGAAACCTTATATCTATATATATGATAAAGATGTTGAAAATAGTATAGGTATTTATGCACAAAATGTGAACATAAGTGGCAGTCGCCGGACAAGCCTCGTATGGTAAACTGAGCAGGGGGTATGAGCGGATTGCATGCAACTTAGATATTCAAACCATCGATAACAATCATTGAGCTTATGACAGTTGGATATGTACTGTTTACCTAACTACGACAAAGCCAAAGGAGGTATATGATTTGTTACTCTATAGTATGATATAAATTGAGTTTCGTAAGAGGAATGTTATGATAGGTATTACTGCAAACGAAGAATCATAAGTTGTATGCACGAAGAATCATAAGTTGTATGCAATCCACCCTCACAAAATTAAACACCAGAGTAGTATGAGAGAGATCATCGTATAAAAATGACAAGCCGGATCTGCTGATGTTTAATCGATAGAATCTGAAAC
The DNA here is from genome assembly GCA_905163465.1 of Craniophora ligustri. Taxonomy (NCBI): domain Eukaryota; kingdom Metazoa; phylum Arthropoda; class Insecta; order Lepidoptera; family Noctuidae; genus Craniophora; species Craniophora ligustri. The sequence continues at coordinate 9,197,815 of LR990972.1, forward strand.
AAAGAAGACAACGTTAGAAGTTTGTCGAAGGCACTCTTCTAGGCTCGAACCTCGAAATGGTACAACACATTATAACACATTAGAAACTAAATAACACTAGGTACACTACAGGACCTTTTCATCTTTAATTTTGAATAGATAAATGTAAATAATTAATCGGAATTTCTGTGGTAAATTGATGAAAATAAATCGAGTGATGCAGATCGATGTGATCGATATCATGATTTAATATTGGGAGAATTGAGAATAGGGTTCATGGCCCGTTTTACTACACTTCGCGAATCTTTTCATACGATTTTTCAAAATATCAATAGGACCGTTATTTTAAAGATTTTGGCATATTCAAATAAGATGATAAAACTCAACGATTCTGATCTTTGATAGCATTCATAGTCACGGGCAGATTCGTATAAATAAGGTTTTTTTTTTAATAATCTACTTCTAATAACAGGTGCGTCATACTCCGCCATCTGGGAGACTGCGGTATGTGCTGGTCATGTAGTCACGAGGTACGCGCGCCGCCATTGCCGCATCGCAGCAGTGTCCTCAAATTCATGACCAAATCTACGTTCTTCTTACGAGTCAGCAGATTCCTATACATTTCTGTATGTAGTCACGTGCGGCGAGCACGTCATGAGGTAGCTGTAGGTATGTGCGACTGACCCGTGGAGCGCACGGCGAGGTGGTCGCGCCACTTGTCGGCGCTGCGGCGGTGGTGCTGCGGCTGCAGCGAGGCGCGCACGCCGCCCAGCACGTCGGCGGCGCCGGCGGCCGCTAGCGCCAGCGGGGCCACGGCGGCGCCCGGCAGGTGCCGCAGCACGCCCACGCCGTTCGACCAGCGCGCCGCCATCGCCATCGTCGCCGCAGTGTCCTCGAAACCCTGATCGAAACATCTTTCGAGTCAGCAGATTTCTATACATTTCCCAACTATGTTTAGTAGTACATTTCCCAATTATGTCTATCCTTGAGCGGTTTGACTCGAATTATATTTTACATGAAGCAACCTTAAAACATACATGGTCACTATGGTAACCCAGCGAGTTATGAAACAAGCTATGCTTAGTATAGTGTTTCTCTTGGACAGCGAATGAGTTATGGAGTAAATCCGTGAAATAACTACGACTGCCGAATTGCTGAATTCAATGGCCCAATTAAGGTCCCTAAAGGAAACCTATGGTCCCGCCTTTGTTCAGCAACATATTTTGGAAGATAAATTATAATAATTAATCTCAAAGCATTACATCACCGCTACCCATTTTCCGGGATATATCTATACTAAACTGGTTGTCAGAGTTTCTGACTACTACTACCATAGATCCCTAATTATGTTTAAAATACTGCAAAATAGTGCATCAAACCTCTTTAACAGTTTGGTAAGCGCTCGCCACTCCTTCCCTGATGTCCGCGGGGTGTCGCGACGGGTCGTGCCGCCGCCGGCGCCGCCTCTCCCGGCGCGCGTACGCGTCCTGTAACTGCAGCGTCGGACCCGGAGTCAGCATGTCAAACGCAGTTTCTGCTGTCGCCTAAAAATATATGAACAAATAAATGTAAATGTAAATGTTCTCTACCATAAACTAAAAAATACTTATTATAAACTGGCACTAAGGCACTTTATTTTTGGAAAAAAATAAAGATATTATGTATTTATTAAACACTACTGCAATTGGTCTCAATGTACCACCTGTACGTAACTAAATAATCAAATGTCATGGATACGTTTACAATCATAGCATTCAATATTTATAAGCAAAACAAAGATTACTCAAACTCTACCTTCAGATGATGATATGATAGATGATAGATGTGTCCTCACCGGAGATAGCAATAAAGTTGGTCACCAAATGCAGTGTTAGACAGACCTATATACCGTTGTCTATTGTCTATGTACCTGTATCAGCTGCAGTAGTCTGGTAGTTATATCCAGCGCGGCGACGGCAGTGCGTGCTGTGAAGGAAGCCGCACCTCGCCTTAACCCGTGCACTAGTCTGCCATCCCTACGCCACTGTTCCACTGGGAGCCACACTAGGTCCCTGATGCCAGTTACTGTAAAAAATGTCAGAATTGCCATTCAGACGCCTGAACAAGAAGGATCTAGAAAATATAATTCTATAATAATATTAGAAGACATAGATAAAAACAATAGTGGGATAATAAATAAATATTCTGCGACATTTTACACAGCATCATCTAGTCCCAAACTAAGCAGAGCTTGTACTATGAGTACTAAACAATGGATATAATACTTATATACTTTTTTTTGTAAATACATACTTATTGTTGTTAATGCATAGGAAACACCCAGACGAACACAAACACTTATATTCATCACATAAATATTTGTGCCCAGTGGGAATCGAACCCACGGCCTAGTGAGCAGCAGTCCGGTACTCGAACCACTAGACCACAGAGGTCGTCATAAAAAATACAATGCTTAGTTAAACTTCTAAATTACAATTTTTGATACTCTAATCTAAATCGGATGTAGAGAGGCACACCGTGAAGGAACTTTGTTTGTGGGGCGGTGACTGCTTCTGACTGAGGTAGGAGATATAATTGTAACTACATTATGTATCCGATCAGGATTTAAAAAATGTATGAACTTACTAAGTTGGAGCAGCGAGTGCATAGGTCCAATTCCACTGAGAAGACCAGGCAATTGATGTCGTTTTATGTCTGACAACCACTCATGTAGCGCCCACTGCACTAGCTTTTCCAAGCCCAAGAGACCCAATCTGGAATAAGTCGGTTATATCAAAGTCAAAATATTTGATTGCTTAAATATTAACGTAAACATAGTAAAAACTTATTCACAGATGGATACTAATATGAAGCTGAAGAGAGTTTGAACGCGCTTACGAAACTAAGAGGAGGCCAAGATTTAAGTCTTTTTGCATTTGATAGCCCAATTCAGGCTATATGTGGTTTAATAAGACTTAAGTCTAAAAAGACACGGTGTGTTAAACATTGGGGCACAGTTAGTGAAAAAGTAAATATGTGTGACGTTACTGAACTGAACCGAAGATTTTACTAAGCACTTTATTCTGTGCAAACCTTATACGTGATAAATGCTAAATAATTACTAACTAGTTGTGTTATTCTATTTTCAAAAGTTACATGACAAAAGTTAAGTATTGTAGTGGCACTACAATACAATCTGTCAAAATTGAAATGTTCACGTACTTATAATCGAGTCTCTTAAGCGTGAGTTCAGAGCAGTTGAGTTGCCCCAGTCCCATGAGCAGCCCCGCTACCGGGCCGGCAGAAAGGTCCACACGCTTACCCACGTAGTCAAGCCGAATGGGCACCTCTGGGGAGAATACCACGCGTCTGTGGGGAAGCAATAAGGTTCAAGTTATTATGTGACAATTTGAGTTAACAGTTGATGATGCGAAAGTTTTTAGGTTAATAAGTAGACATGGGCTTGTGATCCCAAGCACGATTGCTGAGCGAATGATCTTTCTTGGGTTCCATTAACATTTTATTACCAATTCTTATCCGCAATTGATGTATATGTTGTACACGCAAAGTTATTATTGTTACTAAATGCGGACAATTCACAATTCTGTACACTTTTGTGGCACCTTTATGCTTTATGATGGAAAAAATATCTAATCAAGTCGTATCATTGGTTCATGAATAATTTTATAGCATAATCAGAGGTATGGTATACCTGAAGTATATAGGAGAGTCATCGATAGGCTCAGTATCTACTGGCAGCTTGGCTACGGGTTTTTCTTGGATCCCTAGTTTTTGGAAGTCTTCTTCTAATTGAATTAGGTTCTCTGAGACCAGACGCTCTGCTTCGTATGTTTCCATTAGTGGTTCTTCATTGCGGATCACTAAAAAGAAATCGAATTCAGGGTAAAATTAATGTACCAAACTATTTCTATAAAAGAATGGGACCTAGGTGGATAATCTAGATTATTCTATTTGTTGAGTACTGGATATTAAATCCACATTTAGAATAAAAAAAAAAACCAGGAAAATCTATTTAAATGGATTCTAATATATTTTATTAAAACATTTGAGCATTAGGACTAGAAATACGGTTCAAAGAAGCATGTCTTAAAATTGTCTTGTATGCAAGTCCGAGTGTTGAAAGACAATGATAAGTTTTCTACTTTGTGTTTAAATTTGTTCTCATGCAAGTGAAATGTAAATTACTTTAAGAGAATTAAATGTCTTTAACACTACAGCACACGCGCCCTTTTTTTTTACTTGAGTACACGCGTGGCCTACTATAGTAGGCCATTTTAAAATGTTTATAACTTGCATATTATTAATTATCTAATTAAAACAACAAATGGAATGGAAAAGGTATTTATTCTACTTAGTTTTACAACCTTACTTTTTAGATAAATTATTAAGAAATTATTAAGAAACAACATTTAGTAAATATATAAGAAAAAATTACAAAAATGGCACTTCTGAGATCAACGTATTTTTTTTTAACTTAAAACTATACTTAATTTCTATTTTCTTTGTTTTCGTAGCATTCAGGACACACTACTGCTTGGTGATCGGGACAAATCTATTTATTGCAAGTCTTGCACCACTTTTTTGTCGACCGATTTCGGGCTCTCGAGCTGAGTGCACATCGACCAACTCGTCCTATCTTTGAAGCTAAATCGCGTTGAGACTAAGGTTTCTTGAACTGTGCTGCACAAAAGTGCTTCTATCCTGAATTTAAGTTGTCGTGGAAGTGTTTCAATGGATGCCCGGCGAATCAAAATTGGTTTTATTAAATTAAAGGCCAATTCGTGCAGAAAGTCACGCCTGACAATTTTTTCGGCAGAGGCGATTAGCGAGATCGTCGAGTTCGCGTTGCTGGTGGAACATCTTTGTGCCAAATAGTTCCGTTCGTCGATTTATAGACTCTACCGCGCCTTCCGGTTGTTAGTAGCGACAGTGGAACGTCATCTGAACCTGATGTTTCGTCAGATTCACTCAATCTTTCCTCTTCATATTCACGGAGTTCTGACTCGCGGACTAGGGCCTGCAAGTCTGGTTCTGGCTGAACTTCATCATTTTCACTCTCAATCACTTCTTCATCTTCAGTATCTAACTCATGCAGCCACTTTCCAATTGTGAATTATCCTTGATGTTATTAAATATATAAATCTGTAAAAAAAAACTAAAATGAGAAAAAAATATACATTTTACAATTTCTAACCAATACATAAACAATAATAATATAATATACAAACTTATAAATACATTTTTAATAAGAAGAGAATATTATAATAGCGTTATAAATCGATAATACACCAAAAGTTACATACCTGGATTTGGTACACCAATACACGCGCGGACTACTTTAGTAGGCCTACGCTTTTGGCGCCAAATTGCTTGTGATTGCGAACTCGCTGGGTTCGCGCGGGGTACTGAGGTTGTGACAAATATACCAGACGAGGTTTACCTGGAATCACTAGTTTCTAGCGCGCTTAACTAAAAAGTTATTACAAAAAGAGATACCCTGGTCTACTATAGTAGGCCGCGCGTGTACTCTAGTGTTAACCAGAAAATTATAGAACCGTTTCCATCCTTGTTCTAAAAAAATAAAATGTGACATTGTACTGCAGGACGTTAGAATTTTTTGTATCATAATACGATTATCTGGTCGTCCTGGTAAAGGTCGCTGGAACCAGCTGGATGCGGGTGGCCGAAGACCGGTCGTTGTGGAAATCTTTGGGGGAGGCTTATGTCCAGCAGTGGACGTCCTCCAGCTGACATGATGATGATGATGATGAATTCGATTATCGGCGGCGACTTACCGGCTTCGTTAAGAGACAGCGAGTCAGCGTCGCCGAGCGAGGTGGGCGTGGGCGGCGGGTCGCGCAGGTGGCTGGCGATGCTCATGACGGGCGGCCGGTGCGTCGGCGTCGTCTGCCGGGACCCGCTCGACTCCGTGGACAGACCGCCCACGCTCTTTGAGTCCTCGTCTGCAGAACAAAAATAATCATTAAGAAGACATATCCTCAGATGGAATTTCTGCACGAAGGAGGCAAGGCACATATCATAAGTGGTTCAAATGTGCCAAAAAATAATCTATAAGTAGACCTTTCATGAGCCAAATTTTAATATTTTTTTTAGTAGTAGGGTCATGACAAATGTTGGTGAATAGCGATGGTATAGAATCAGTTGCTAAGTGATCAATATGTTAAGCTGGTGCTGTTATATTTAAACATGTATCTCGAATAGAAATATTTATTATTCCCTAATAATAAATCTATTTACAAATGTTTTTAAGATATCTGTACTAAATGCAGAAGTGCTACCGTTGTTTCCTTACTGACGACATTATCTTTAACTAAAACATGGTCTTTAACTTTACGCGAACAAGATAAGAATATCTTGTTCGCGTAAAGTTGAAATGAGAATGTGTAGAAACACATTCTAAGCTGATACAATGATATTTGATAAACTTACCTGTAGATTCGTCAGTGCCTAGTTTTGAGAGGTATCCGACGAGGAAGGCGAGCGTGTCTTGATCCAGATTAAACCATAGCGGTAATAATGACACCTTCAAGCAGCATTCTTGGGCTGATAACGCTGGGTCGGGCCGTAGGTGAACCGCTTTCACTATTAACTGTAGGGGAGACCAAACCAAGGCACTGCTAATATTAGGTATTGTAAATCGTTTTTAACAACGAAAATATTGCCTTTCATATTATAAAGATTGTTTTTTTTGTATTGAATAGGCTCCGAAACTACTAAGCCGATTGGAATAATTCTCTCACCATTAGAATTCAACGCTATCCATGTTAAACATCGGCTATATTTTATTTTAAAAATAATTAGGGATCTGTATGAAAAAATCAACTGAAATGTATATAAGTTTTTTTTATAATACTTATTTAGAAAGAGAAAAAATAATAATAATGATTAATTCCTATCTATCCGTGCGAAGCTTGGGCTGGCCGCTAGTCTTTAATAATTTGGGTGCATTTTCATACATATAATCTAATATAATTTGAGTGTTTTCAGTCCAACACGAAAACTACATAATACCTACCATATGAGCGTTCTTCCTCTCAGGTTCGTCTTTGAGCTTGTATTGACTGAGCAGTTTGTTGATGTCACTGCACACCAACTGGTCTATGACTTCTATCTTGCTGATGGCGAGGGTCTGACGAGACGCGTGAATACCGCCGGGCGGGTAGATCTCGTATTGGAATTTGACCTGAATACAAGAGATAGAAAATTTGCATTTACAGAATGTTCATGGTTCGCACAAAAATGTCACTAGTCTTTCAGTAACCGGCTACACACAAAAGTGGAAAGGGAACACGATAGACGAATCCCGTTGAACACAAATGTGACATGAGATAGAACGGACGTATCACTCCATTCGAAGCGCGCGTTGACTAAGTGACTACCCTACAAACGCCAAGGCCGGAGGTCGGGGGCCGCCCCAAGCGCGCAGCTCCCAGCGCGGCGCGGGGCAGGGGGCGGAGCGTACGCGCTCGCTGCCGGCCGGTAAGTTGGTGTAGTTACCTTAGTGAGGCACAGCTTGACTCGCGTGTGATGGTCGCGGTGCGGGCCGCCCCGAGCGCGCAGCTCCCGGCGCGGCGCGGGGCGGGGGGCGGAGCGCACGCGCTCGCTGCCGGCCGGTAAGTTGGTGTAGTTACCTTAGTGAGGCACAGCTTGACTCGCGTGTGATGGTCGCGGTGCGGGCCGCCCCGAGCGCGCAGCTCCCGGCGCGGCGCGGGGCGTGGGGCGGAGCGCACGCGCTCGCTGCCGGCCGGTAAGTTGGTGTAGTTACCTTAGTGAGGCACAGCTTGACTCGCGTGTGATGGTCGCGGTGCGGGCCGCCCCGAGCGCGCAGCTCCCGGCGCGGCGCGGGGCGTGGGGCGGAGCGCACGCGCTCGCTGCCGGCCGGTAAGTTGGTGTAGTTACCTTAGTGAGGCACAGCTTGACTCGCGTGTGATGGTCGCGGTGCGGGCCGCCCCGAGCGCGCAGCTCCCGGCGCGGCGCGGGGCGTGGGGCGGAGCGCACGCGCTCGCTGCCGGCCGGTAAGTTGGTGTAGTTACCTTAGTGAGGCACAGCTTGACTCGCGTGTGATGGTCGCGGTGCGGGCCGCCCCGAGCGCGCAGCTCCCGGCGCGGCGCGGGGCGTGGGGCGGAGCGCACGCGCTCGCTGCCGGCCGGTAAGTTGGTGTAGTTACCTTAGTGAGGCACAGCTTGACTCGCGTGTGATGGTCGCGGTGCGGGCCGCCCCGAGCGCGCAGCTCCCGGCGCGGCGCGGGGCGGGGGGCGGAGCGCACGCGCTCGCTGCCGGCCGGTAAGTTGGTGTAGTTACCTTAGTGAGGCACAGCTTGACTCGCGTGTGATGGTCGCGGTGCGGGCCGCCCCGAGCGCGCAGCTCCCGGCGCGGCGCGGGGCGGGGGGCGGAGCGCACGCGCTCGCTGCCGGCCGGTAAGTTGGTGTAGTTACCTTAGTGAGGCACAGCTTGACTCGCGTGTGATGGTCGCGGTGCGGGCCGCCCCGAGCGCGCAGCTCCCGGCGCGGCGCGGGGCGGGGGGCGGAGCGCACGCGCTCGCTGCCGGCCGCCCAGCGCACGCCACCGGACCTGTACGCAGCCGCTACAGCACGCCCGCTCTCGTACGGCTCATAATCCTTATTGCGTCTAAATAAAATATAAAATCGTTTGTGTAAAGTCAAACTCTATGTTTAATTTCGATTAGACCGTTATTACCGTTACGGTATCGTCAGTCACTTTTCAACTGTCAAAATTAGTTTCACGATCCTTAAAAGTGAATTACTTAAGCAACTTTTACAAATACTGGTCGTAGCTCTAGAGCAAGACTGCTTAACTTTTTCATCAGTCGACCAAACTGTCAATTCTATTATTTTTGGCGGACCTCTGATGGATACTATCCAACAGTAGACTGTTGTGCTGTGTAGGTAGTGTACACCATTCACGGACTCACAAACGATGATGGGTATTATCACGGACCACTTAAAAATGGTCATAATATTCTTTGAAAGGTGGCAATACACTCACGGTATAGAAGAAAATCTTAATGAGACAACATATTTGTATACGTCGATTTAAAGAGGATTTAGATATAAGTACAAATTAACGCTCACTTGGAAGTAGTAGGAGATCCTTGTTTCCGCACGTCTCCTTCAATGGTGACAGTTTTTTTTGCTGGCGCGGTATCTGCTGGTCGGAAGTCGTTGCCGCCATACATATTCCACGTCACGCTCATCTCGCATAGAGTGTACCTTCAAAGACGATACAAGATTAAACAAGAAAAATATAAAGTTTGAAGCCTGGGAGTCACAGGTGTAATATCGAAAATGAATAGCGTTGTATATGTATTGAGAAGACTGGCGTTAACATTAATTCATGAGTATGATAGATAGATGTCGCTACATGTTTTAATGTCTCAATTTGCAATGATGTACATTGCAAATTGAGCTGCTCAGCTGCGCAGGTAAGCCAAACCGGCGTGGAAAATTTTAAAAAGTATATTAGAAACAAATATTCTTAAAATTTTATTTTGGGACTCTTTTTCGAAGCGAATATTTTGCGCGCATAGAAGTGTTAATTTTGAGATATCATCATACTATAAACTTAAAAAAAGACATTATATTAAATATGAATTAACTAGGGAACGAATGTTTGTAATGGTAACAAGAAATACCTTAACATCGGCAATGGGAAGCTCTTAGGCGCCTTCAGTACATCAGTCCTTGCAGCGGGCACAGTGAAATGGTTGTCGAACATGTAGACAGGTCCAGGCCCTATCCAGTTGACGACGGGCTCGTCCAAATCGTTGTCCTGGGTCGATGCTTGGGTCTCCACAAAACAGTATTCGTCATCAGTGTTGCCACCGTCACTGCTGGATTTTGTCTACGAGAAAATTAATCGGATTATCACTAGATAGAACATGCTTACTATGTACCTTAAATATCTTGTCCAAAAACATTCAAAATAAGAATGAACACTAGAGCTAAAAGAGTAGCTGTCTTTTAGTATGCGGTAGCAATTTTTAGTACTGTTTTAATGTATAAATAATTATATCCTTGTAACCACGGTACGGTCCTGGTACACAGATAAGTAAATTTATAATAGTGTGTACATTTGAAAAGGTTTGGACGATAATGAAGTTAATTCTTACAACAAAGAACGACATGCGCCGGCTAGTTCGTGACGTAATATGTTTTGGAACGAAGTTCCTTATCGCGCGTTGCGAAAGGGGGCTAGACGGAAAAAATTAAGACGAAAAGTTGTAATGACACTTTTTGCTATAGTAAGCTATTGTAAAAAAAAATATATGCAATTTTATTACAATTCCTTCACTAATTAATCGAAAGCAACTTCGTTCCATCCGGGTGTCCCTTGACACCTCTCAAGTTTTTTTTTAAAGTATACATACCGATTTTCTCTTAGATTTTCGTGGTGTAGCTTTGGGAGTGGACGTCGGATCTCCCAACTCTTTCGCGACCTGTACATTAGTTGGCTTCGCTTCCTGCGCCTCCTCAAACAAGGCCGGAGGTAGGTCCTCCGACTCTATGGACTGAGGCTCTTCTTCTAGAGGTTCCGAAGGTAACCGCTTCATATTAGACTCATCAGGGAAGAAAAATATCTCGACGCCTTCTTTTTCTGTTGAACTGTGGAGCTCATCTTCTTCTACTGGAAGAATTTTTATGTATATAACTTAAGACGTCAGGCGTTGAGGTATATTTTATCAGGAAATTTTGATTGAGATTAGAGGTGCCATTACTTTCTGTAAACATATCGTGTCTCACATATCTTACCACATAACACATCGTAATAACTTAACTCGGCTCGCTAGCTCGCGGCCTATATTTCAGGTCAATTAGGTCTATCTTTTGGATCTCTTACACTCTTTAAATAATAAAGTCACAACACTAAGTTAAGACACTAATTATACATGTTAGTTATATATACTCACGCGTTGTGTTGGGGCTCTCTTTCATAGCTTCAGCCATGAGATCGTTGACTTGTTGAATTTCGCTTGGTGATAGTTCTCTAATTTCTTCAATTGGTCTGTCTTCTAGTCCTAAAGAGAATCGTAAATAAAAAATTTGATCATGAAGCTTATTATAGGATTGAATTTTGTATAACGAACGTAGTATACACATTTTCGCTCAATCCATTTAGAACCGCTATATTACCGAATAAGATGTAGATTGCGAGAAATAAAGCGTATAAGTATCTATTTTGTCTCTTCCCCATTTTTGTTATTTTAAGTTTCATTTTAACAATGGATTAACGTTAATGAGGCAGTTAAAATATAGCTTCGTACAATATTTTTCAAAGCATAAATGCTCGTAAGATCCAGTTAATACCCCAATACTATACGTAAGTTATCTTATCTTTCTTTCTCAAGTTTTGAGTTTACTTCGACATACCTACTAAAGGTTCCAAAGGATGGTCGGAGCATATGCTAGTATGTCGTGAGGAAGGATCGAAGGGAGTCTGCGAGTCTCCATCTGATGCTGCGTAGGTCAGAAGCCGACATAGAGCCGACGCGGAGTCCCAGCAAGTATATAAGGTAACCATGTTGTTTGATGCGCTTAAGTCCACTTGTGGCTGTTCGTTTGTCTATAACGTATAAAAAACAAATAGATAGTTAATGTATCAGCCAATCAAATCAAACAAATTGGTGACTTTCTTTAAAAAAACCTAGTAAAAAGTAACACAATTATGGTAATAATTACAGATTTTATAAAAAAAAATTATGAATGCAGTTGCATTGATACGAGTAACATATAATGCTTCAAATACTCACACAGCTAGCCTTATCCTCCATTCTCAAGGATAGTTCAAACAGTCCAACGTCGACTACACACACGTAATCTTTGAACACGTCCGGCAGTTTATCATCATCCTGTGGTACTGCAACGTTGGGCTTGGTGGGGTTCAGATGCATCAGGAATAAAGTGCACTCCTGAGCCAGGAACCGGAGACAGGAGGTGTTGGTCGCGGCGATTAGGTTGCTGGACACGCTGAAGTTGCCTAGGGTTACAACGGTACGAATTGGGAGATAGAGAGGCCTGGAAAGATTATTATCAATTTTATAATAATTACAATTTACTCGCATTCGTTATTCGTTAAAAAATTGTTATAGACTACAGGTTGCACCCATTTTATACAAATATGCAACAAAACTAATATTAAATAAGGATTTTTATCAATGCTGTAAAAAAGAGAACAGAGTAGAGTAAACTTTAATCTTTAAACGCTTGTAAGGCCATACAATATTCTAAAACAAGAGATAGTTTAAACAAGCGCAAAGGTATGCCTATTTTTATTAACTGTTATTCGACAAAATTTAACATTTTAAAACCTATTTCTGATATCAATCCTTTACTAAACTACTACTTTACTAGATAGACTTAAAAGGACTCGCGAGCACTCACTAAGCGATTTAATTTAATTTCTCAGTTGAATGAATGGTCAAAGAGACCTCTGCTTAATTGCATTGTTATTGACCCGATTGCTAACCTCTTGTATCCTTTCTCGGTCTATTCTACCAATATAATATAATACTCGCCTATAGTCGACAGCACAGTCTAGCACATGTACGTGCAGTTCCGACAGCACTGTAGATGGAGTGTATCCAAGTACAGGGTAGTCGATGACGTCTATAACATCCATGAGTTGTGTGAGCCACGCGATGCCCTTGTCACCTCTGTGTCGTAGAGTTGCCTGCTCTATGCCTAGAGCTATGCATATCGTCTGTAGAAGAAAAAAGTTCTTACTTCTCAGAAACACCTTCTTACTTCCAGAATCCATATTATATACATATAGCGACGAGTGTTATACTCGTCGCTATATCTCTTTTTTTGATGATGACGCAGTATCAAATGAATTCGTATATTGTAACAAGGCTGATTTAAATAAGACCTACCTTCAAATTAGGAGTTTCAGAATTAGGGTCCACTTTAAGGGCCAGTGTAAACATGTCTTTCTTGGGTAACCTCTCCTTGATAATAACTCCTTTGCCAGACGGGTAGATGGTGCTCTTCAAATTGGACGGCAGTAGAGTTCCATACTCACGGAACTGTGGCTTCTCTGATGGTATTGTTAGGAGAGCTGGAGTACAAGGGAAATTACAAATCAATGTCAAGACCTAAACGCAATATAGAGACGAATGTAAGGGATCCAATATCTATTGCGTTCTATACAAAACTAAATATGATATAATCCAATACCGAGTTAGTTGTATACATCCATAAGTAGAGTTTGATTTAAAGTATATATTTTTCGATGTTTCGCGAATTTTGTGGATAATAAAGGACCTACGAAGGAAAGGAAAGTAATAATTATTTATCAAATAAAGGTCTATAGTCCAGTTTGTCAATACTAGTCTTTTATTTTGAGTTTACCGATAATGAGCTTACAGAGATAAGTGTGTGTCCAATGTAAGTCAGTTAGCTGTGGCCATTAGCTCGCTCAGTGCTCACTACAGGTTACAATAACTTTTTAGGAGCATTGGGCTATTCTCAATACAGTACACAGACTAATTATTTACTTACAGTCATGATACAGCGTAGTCTTCTCAGCTCGTAGACACATCTGGGCAGTTTTAGGTCGTCCGTTGAGCCCGCTAACTTGGCACATGGCTAGGTTATAGGCCTCTAACACAAGCTCTCCCATCTGACCCGGTACTACTCTTTTGTTGCTATCCTGTACATTAACAGATTAGAACAATAAATCAACATAGTAAGGATAGTCTAATGAAGGAAATTGTGGATACAGATGCAGTGTATAGTTTGGTATTTGTTTGATTCTAAATATGTCTAAACGAATATACTAAATCTTCTATTTCTACATACATATCTACCAGCTTGTCGTCCTCGGCGGGTTAGGTACAGGTGTATCATGTCTCGATGACTCATGAAATAGTGGGCGAGCCTATTGCCATAATCGGGCACTGAGCTGCTAATGACAATTTCATAGAAAAACCCAATAACACTTTGCTCAACCTGGTAATTTTACCCGAAATAAGCTCAACTATCGCATTAACGATCACTAGACCAACGAGGTAATTTCCATGATATAGAATAATATTCTGTTTGACTTCAGACAGAAAGAGAAAGAAACAGAAACAGAAAGCGGGAGATAGAGAACATTGGCGATTACTCCACCGACAAGAGCTGAGCTCTTAAATTAAGAATAATAGAATAAGATTCATCCATCTTCTATTTCCTTAATAAAGAGTAAGAGAGGCATTCATCTTGGTCACAAACTTACCCTGACAGGTGTGTACACAGTCATCAGTCCTTTCCCGACTTTGAAAGTGAGACAGAAGTTGTGCGTGTCCGTTGTTTCTTGCGCCGCCGTCGATTTATTAGCGCCGATGCCTTTGCGCAATTTGTTGTCATATGTCGAGTAGTATAAGTTCTCTTCCTCAGAGGATGTACTGTCAGAGTCCGAATCTAGAGATATAATAAAATATAATAGTTTTAATTTCCAGTTTCACATATTTACGTATAGATACATAAAATATTGACAATTATAATTTTAAATAGATATTTAGCTTTTTTAAGGGAACAATGGCGGTCTTAAGGTTAAATATATATACAACTTATATTTATCACGTTTCCTCCCTTCCGAGCATTTTGTGTTTTACCCATATGATAGGCTAGATAATCGACTCGAAACTGTTATCACTTTCTAGACATTAACTCAGACTGTTATTCGAGTTTTGTCAAAGTTATCAATATTACGACACAGAAAAAATAGAATTTAACAACTCACACATTAAGATTACGACACATACATATTATAATTTTTAGTCTGTAATATTGCTTACCGTAACCAGTGCCTTTGCACATGCCAAAGGCAGGGTTAAGCGTCGGGCAGACGAGTGGACTGATGTCAAACTGGTCGACTATCTGAGGCTCCCACAGCAGGAGGTCAGAGTTGATGCGGTTGTATATTATCTCGTACAGCTGCTTCGACCTGAGGACATTTAAAAAAAATATACAGGAAATAAAAACATCATTTTTCCTCTTTATACGAAGCAACTTTACTATGACATGACGTCAAATTCAGCAGTGTTGTCTGTTAATGAGACAGCTCTACTGAATATTCGGTTTCTTATTAGATTTTGAATTTAAATAACCAAATATGTATGGATTTCCAGACTACGCTATTAAATAAAACGTATAATTTGAAAATATTATTTTCTTTTCTATTTAAAAAAAAACGTTGGTAATATTTTTTTTTACATTAGCACTAGTGCAGAAACGTGGACCAGTTTTTGTAGATGGTTTAGAATCCGAACGGGTAAAAATATGATAAATACTTTAGTGCTTATACTTACTCGAGCTGCAAACTGAGGATAGGTAGTATGAACTCTAAATGTATAGCCGACAGTTCTATGGAGTTGCTTGTAAATTCTGACATTTCTTCGTCATTGCCGGGTACTATTATCTCTTCTTCTTGAACTGAAACATTATCATAATTTATAATGAAGTAGGAGCAAATGGTAATTTCAGCCTTAAACGCTTGTAAATAAGGACGGCATTCCTATTCGATAAATTATTTAAATTAATGTATTTTAGCTAAGTGCCTAGTGACATATTTTATGATTATCGATACTAGTTTTGATTGTGTCAATATTAGACATCTACATATTATTATTAACGTTGTTTTCTCTATGTCTTTAAAGTAGAAGGAAGAAGATTTATTAGTGACTGTACGTTATTTTAAAAGATAATAGGTTATACACACAATGTCTTAATAAATGTTATAATAATTATTATAATTCAAAGCTTACTATGATGTGGACTGCTTTCATGTTTAGTAACACTCTGATGAGCCTGTTTCTTCCCGCTAAATGGACTAGGATGATTAGGTCGTAGGTTGTTCATCATGTACATAGAGGTAGTCATAGGGTTGACTAGTGCAGGCTCGAAGTTCATTGGCTCATCGTGAAGGCTGTCAAATGGCCCCTTTGGTGATGACTTCGGCTTGAAGGTTATTGATATCCTGGAAAATACAGTATTTTACAGTTAATTCTGCTTTCAACAGATGCATATTGGTGGATATTCAGCTAGAGACTATAGAAACATATTTGGTAACCTAGGTCATAACCGAGGGGGCGTTTAGATTCATAGAGATTAGAAAGACAAATCACAGTAAAAATCGTCATGTAAGAATAAATTAACTGTATTGTATTAAAAAGGATATGAAACCTTTTTAAATGGTTTCTAGATTTAAATTCTATTTAAATTAGTAAGCTACCCTACTTGGTCAAAGGAAATTCAGAACTATATTCATAATCCGGACGAGAATTTAGGAAGGTGTAAGTGTCAAGTCTGTCTTTCTATTTAATAGCATCGTAATCAGTTTAGGTTTTAAACTTACGTTGGTAAAGCAGTCGTTGTAATTTTGCCGCCTAGTATATTCACTTCGGGGACGTTGTCATCCATCGTGGTTCTTGCTATATGAGTCCCAGGGAACGTATCACTCTCCTAAAATTGAAAAAAAGTATTCTTAAAGATGTGCTGCTGATTCTCCTTTACCATCACGTCTGTTTCTCTGAAGGTACGGGTGTATTAATGTACACCACACTACATGTTAGGGGACTGCGAGCTGTTCCCGAGCATGTGTGTTGCCATGTAAACTGGGGCGAAAATATATTATTTTTATACCATAAGTTTGGGAAACAAGCTTACTACCCTCTTGATAACAGGCAGTTACCGTAGTCTATGGACGATTGTAATACCAAAAGTGTCGCTCGCACGTGGCCGACTCTTATCATAAACCGGGCATAGATAAAAACATCGAGTTGCTACTGAAATTTTTTTTAGAAAGATCTATATCCATCGAAATGCTTATAGCATTTAGCTCGATCTAAAATCTGGCCCAGAAATTCATAGCTAGCAATGCGGGACAGGGTAGTGCAGTGAGGCCGTCTTTTGTGTGATTATTTTTCCTTTTTATGAGGATCATTACGCTTTACAGAGCTAAAATATAACTTACATAATAGAATAGATCCAAAGTAGTAGCTCTAATATTGACGGTGGTAGGCACTGGTCTCACGCTAGGCGTCTGCTGCGAACTGATCGTGGCGTTTTGGAACTTGAACATGAGGTAGTCCGGTCTGACACGACGGAACTCGCGGTTGATGCCCGGACGGAGATCGGCTATTGGGAATCTGAAAATTTCGCGAAATTAAGTATATTTAGCAACATCAAATTGTTATGTGATGTGTTACAACAGCTAGGATTAAACGTAACAGCTGTACTACATCTACTGTGGTCAATGAAATCATAATATTAAGATGCTAGTTTGAGATGGACACTTCGCACCAGTGGACGAGCCTATATCTTCGATCAAACTGCCCAAAGGACATGTGACGTAACTGCCATTAAAATACGAACGTGCGAGTGGGATATTGAAATATTCTCCCGATGGTTCGACTATTATTTAGCCTAATAATATATTATTACTTATTTCTATGCTGATTTCACAAAAACGATAGTTTTTAATGGTGTTTACTGTTGTACATAAAATATTGAAGAAAATCAAACGTAAAACTAACACCTATTATATTATTTGTATTTTACTTACACGAATTAACCCCGCACTGAATAAAATTATTTCAAATAGATTAAAATAACAAAAACAGAACGTGTCTTACCTAAGTATAGCATTAAGGTTGGGGCACTGCAATGATATGCTGAGTTGGTTCTGTGACGAAACAGGTACGGTCGGCGTGGAAGCTTTACTCTTAGGGCCGCCAAAGAACGTCGCAGACATACGTTCCATTAATGTCAGTTCCACGTCCAAGAAGAATGGCGTACATTTTATACTGGAAAGGAATTGTATATTTCTGTGAAGACGTTCCTCTCCACTATTATAGAAACTCCAAAATTAGAGAATTACAAATAGGAAGAAAAAGGAAAAATTAACAACTAAATTGTTGAGGCTTATAAACTAATCTTCGTGTTCGACAGCCATTAGAATAATTATATTTAATAAATATTACTATCTTCTCGTGATTTTTTTATGTAAAATAAAATCAAATCTTTTATTGGATCTTGTCTTTTATATTTACAAAACTCTTTTAAAACTAAAAAAATACTGTAGATGTACTTACACTACATCCGTGGTAGGGTACACGAGTTTTTTCTCGCCAGACATACGAACGTATTTAGAAGTCTGTTTGAAGTTAACTCTGACGTTTGCGCGCGATGTGGACGAGCTGTGGTGACTAGGGTTGTCGTCATCATCTTTGGATGGAATGAGATAAATTAGAAGATTTGATATAAAACTAAATTTGGGTCCTGGGATTGTGGTAGCACGCTATATCACATGGATTGTGGAGACCAAAAACATAAGGGACGCGATAGAGACGGCATACTGGGAGATAAATAGAAGAATGAAAATATTTAAGCTGCTAGTTTCTATATAGAAATCTGGTTTAGGAAATACGCAAAAGAGAAATCGGTTTACATACAATTTATAGTTAAGTCAGTAGTAGTGTTAGTGTAGAAGAAAATTTAATAGAAATAAACAAAAAGCACTTTTCTATTCATGTCCTTATGGGGGCGTATCTAGACTTTTCCTTTTGCCCAGCCCAGGGGGCGCTTACCCCTTCTAGGCTGGGCATCTAGTGTTTCTAATCGGTAGCCCAACATTCATGCGTGGGCATTGGACCATTCTGGGGTGGGCACGGCCCACCCGGCTCCCCCCTAATTACGCCCATGTATGTCCCTTCTTCAAACTGTCACACTGTATAAGTTCAAATCTCAAAATAGTTTCACTTACCTTTGCACTGGAATCGAATCAAGTCGAAGCCTTGCGGCTCGTCGCCAGCCTCGGTGGAGAAGTAAAGACATTCTCGCAGTAGAAGGTGCCTCACGGACGCTTCACACATGGTTTGACTGCCAACTGACGACACTTTCTCGCTGCCGTCCAGCGATATTTCTGATGTTAATAACCTGTAAAATGTGCACAAAAGTTATCCGCATTTCCTTCAATGAATATTTGTAATTGAAAGCTATTACAATTTTTAAGAATTGAACATCCATTTTCTTTCGTACCTTAAGATACCGATTTTAAAACTGACTTTTAAAATTATAAAGATGTCGTCATTGAATAATCTATAGCTGCATGGACAACATAAGGTAACGAAGTTTTGTTATAATAAATCAGGAGGGGATTCATGACAAAAACCATAATAAAACTATCGATAATACTTTTGAAAAAAAAAAAACAATCTTGTGAGGAAGAACTGGACCAATCAGGAAATAATAACGTAAAAGGAAGAAAGTCTTCTTTCCAGCTGGATAAAAGCAACAGTGATTGATCACTGCGAGTTTTAAGTGCCTGTTCTGTTTAATGTTGTAATATGAACAAAATAGAATTAAATCACAAACCTTAAATGATTTTTTCCTGTAGTTCTATCAATAGCTTCGTTAGCAGCAGTAAAGTCATCTACAATGGAGAAAGGTTCCAGGCTATTGTAGAACTTCGTAGACACTTCTTGCATCTTAGTGGCGCTTGCCGGCGATATGCAATCTGAGCCGATCAGTGTGGGGACTAGTATATCCTAAAAAAAACATGAACAATACAATTTTCTGGTGGGGTAGCAGATAGTGAAACTAAGATATTACCGCTAATGATGGTCGTAACTCAGTGATAATGGCGCATTTGTCGTCACGAAACTGCTGGTTTTATGTGAGAAGATCCCCTCCGTATAAATTTAAATAGATAGCCAATATGTATTTAATATTTTTTACCTTATGTAATAAAATGCAGGATACAGACGCAATTCTCAAGCTGACGTGTGAAACTTCAGCTGTAGGGTCGCCGTCGATGTGAGGAACTAGAAACAATTGAGCAACAATTTAATATGATCCAAATCGGGCAACAGGGGAAGAGCTATCAACGATTTGAAGGTGTAAATCTAGCCATGTAATGTAATGTAACCTAACCATCCATAATATAAAAATCCAGAAGTAATTCTATCTGTTATTTGATAAGTTAGCAAGACTCAATGGCTGCACAAAATTATTTCTATTGGTCATTCGCGACGAAATCGCGAACAAAAAGATATTTATAGAGTAGATAAAGGCATATAATAAAGAAGTGAATAGAATACAAAGTTACTTACCCTTTTTGTTCCGTTTAATTCTGGGTGTAGCAGTAGGCACGTTGACGCTGGAATTCATACTGGTGCTCATGGAGCTAACAGACGACGAGAAACTTTCGGACATCTGGTTGCTCTGCGATGCCATCGGAAGGAACCTCTCGTTGTCCTCCGCCTCTTCTATTTAATATAATGGAGTTTTAGTCAATATAAACCATCAAAAGCTCTCTTTTGATGGTTTATATTGACTCAAACAACATTAAACAGGTTTTATTAAATAATAAAAATGTGTTTCTTTAAATAATACTGTCAATATAAATGGGATGCAAAACTACATTGAAGCAATGTGGTTGTAATGCGGCCCTTTGCCAATACAAATTTCTAAAAAGTTGTAAGGATTATTTAGCAGATTTTGAGGAAATATTTTTCTTTGTCAATTTGTCAAGAGTATAAGTTAGTACTCACCGTAACTAGGTCCAGACCAGCCATACATGCCACCGCTAGGTTTAGAGTTTTGCCTCTCCAGGTTACCAAGTAACTGAGCCTCTATCATCTGGAAGTCAGCCTGTCTCATAGGCTTGCACTGCATGTTCAAGCCACTTGGACGCAGGGGAATATTACTGAGGATACATTAGTAGCATTAATAATTTGTTATTAAACTTCCAATTTTTTACTTTCAAATCAATTTAAAATGTACGCATTTTTTAGATAGTTTAAGTTAAAATCGGGTTTAGTTTTCATCACTCAATACATTCAAATAAAACTTACCTAGTATCCTCTAACTGTGGTTGGTTCAGAGCATCAACCAGTTCAATCAACGTATGTAGCTGCCTTGGCGTGATAAACACAATGAATGAACCAAATAACATTTTAACTTCAACCTTTGGTCCTTCTACTTCTTCCGTATGCTTCAACTTCAACGACAATTCTTGCTGACCAGTCAATTTAGCAAACAATATAGGGTCAGGATGGTTTAGCTTTTCGTCAGGTGTCATTTCTCTAGATTCTGTACGGCTTTTAGCTTCAGCTATTATTTCCTTGACAGGATCAGGTTCTATAGTAGAAATAACGCTTCTAGTTTCATAAAACACATCGGATAGAGTGCTCTGATAATTCATGTCTGGAGTTTCAGGTTGGCTATCTGCTTTGTCAACTTGCGACGATACCGATTTCTCCATGATAAGACTTCGGGCCATGGTGCGCAGTTTTGAAGGGAATTCGTCCGTGTATAAAGTGACTCCATCGAATTTGATCTTTTTGTCGGTGTATGTGGCTACTATGTATGTTTTCGGCTTCTCGGGGTCTGTTACGTCTGGTGATGGTTCTGAACCGGCCTCGTCGAAGTAGTCGATACTAAAACGAGTAAATAATGGTACAGATTGACTGATTAGAGTATAAAAGGCTGGATTTATTAATATACGACTATGTCTAGATATGGCGTTCGGGATTACTGTAACATTTGAAGGACTTTTGTCTTTGATATAGAGGTTTAAGGTTTTATTTACACTGCCACACTAGCATTACTCTGTTCGAGTGTCTTAGATAAAACGAAGACCTTAAGTTCCTTGTTATATGGCCTATATTGATTGTATTCAAACATCGCAATTTATTATCATTCTTAGTGTTACACAATAGCCTTGAAAGTATGTATGTTACGATTAGGATTGGCATTCATTGAATGAGATTGGGAGCTTGAGATAAAAATATAACTGTTAATCATGACAGAAACGATACATGCATTATTGTATGTAGTATAAATACGTATGTAAGTATTTATATAGAAGAATTATTTGTATTTCTTCAAAAGTGTATATCGGAAGTACAATGTATATATTCATTTAGGTTCAAAGACAATACTGCTTTAACATGTGTGATAAAATGAAGGTCGATGACTCGCCGTGTTTAGATTATTCTAATTAGATGCCCCAAGGGAGGTCAAATGTACTCACAAGGAAGAATATACGAATGGTCTCTATTTTCAGAACTTAGCAGCTAGTGACGTCATCATGATTGTGATGTTGTTTATAATTAGTTAAACTATAATTATTGTAAATATTTAATTCTAATTATTTCATTGTTTGTATATTAGGCATATTGTTTAAGTACTTATTGTCAGGTATCAGTTTTACCTAGTAATAAAATAAAATTTATAGCATTACTAGCTTCTTCCGCTTCCCTTTTAGTTTGAACTGAAAAATATATTATCAGTAAAATATACATATATTCAGTTTTTTTTAAATCTTGCTCTTTAAACAAGATGATGATCTTATCCTTCGGGACCTGAATACCGAATGAAATTGCCGTTTTATTGTAATAGGGACTTCGAATTGTCATAAAACCTTCATGGTATGAGATTTTTGAGTGAGACTTTTTTCAGATGGTACCTATGAAGTTCTTCTTTTAAAAATGTGCAATATTCGATTATCGACTTTCAGTTGTTTTCTTTATTCAGCTTAGACAAGAAAGATGGATACTTCGAAAATTCGAGTGATTTTTGGATACGAGTTCCAATGCGGAACTAACGCAGCAGAAACAGCTCGCAATATCAATGTTGCGTTTGGAGAGGGGACTGCTAATGAAAGCACCATATGACTTTGGTTCATACGCTTTCCTTATGGAAAATTTGATTTGAAGAACGAACCATGTGGAAGACCGCCCACACTTGTGAATAATAATGAATTGAAAGATATGGTTGAAGCCGATCCGAGCCAAACTACCCAGGAATTAGTAACATCGTTTAAAGTTACCTTACCAATGTTGACTCATTTCCGTCAAATAGATAAAATAAAGAAATATGAAAATGGGTGCCTCATGATTTGGCTGATTTGCAGAAAGAAACGCGTGTTCAAACTTATGTTGCCTTGTTATGTTATACGATTCAGAAATGAAAGAATATTGGATCGAATACTGACATGTGATAAAATGTGAATTCTTTACGATAACCGTAAGCGAAAAATACAATGGCTGGCCCCAGATGAAACGCCGTAACAGTGTCCTAAAGCAAAGCTTACCAATAGGTAATGGTGTAACTATTTGGTAGTATGAGCCTGGTGTTATACGCTATAGCTTTCTCCAAGCAATAACGGCAGATGTCTACTGTGCCGACTCCGAACAATGATAGCAAAACTAGCAGTAAAACAGCCCCAACTCATGAATCGATCTTCATTATTATTGCTCCATGATAACGATACATACACTCATACAGTACGAGAAACCATTTAACTCTACGGGAATCGCAATTAGAAACCATTTGTGACCATCCGTATTCGCCAGACCTTGCTCCAACGGACTACCATTTTTTTCGTGATTTTTCACAATTTTTTCTAGTTTTTTTTCTTGGACTATTTTTTTAAAATTTGGCATCAAAAATACTTGTAATCCAAATTTTTTACCATTCTCCCATCAACCCATATTTTTGTGGCAGTACAACATAAATAAGGCAGGTCAGATACATAGTATTTATATAAATAAGAGAGTAATGGCCATTGAAATGGCGGGCATGACAAGGCATAATTTTTTTAGTAATAAATTTACTCTACTAAAATACTTACTTTTTAATATGGACCTCTAGTGCGATGCCTCGGTCGCCGTTTTTAGGTACATGTTCTATTCTTATTTTTGTGTTTTCGAATTTGACTTTTACTCTGCTTAGTACTGAAATAAATAAAAGTTTAAGTTTTAGTACTGTATATAGAGTGAGATATTTCAAGTATAAATTAAAATGAACATTTAAGATGCCATGAATGGAATCTAAAAAAGGTTTGCCATTATGTTATGTTTAAATTTAATATCATTAATGACCTTTCTCTATTTGAATCTTTGGAATAATCTAAAGATATTATTTGCGAGACAGGATGTTATTTTAAACCAATTCATAGTAAAATTAATCAACTAAAATAGAGCCATACGTTGTTGTGCTCATATCATTACGTCAGTAACTTTCCACACTATCTGAAAAACGTCAAGATATGCTTAATTTATGCTCCATTTCATACGCAGCCAGTTGTTCAAGCAACATTTTTATATTTTAAAAACATATATTTAAATAAATGAATATTGGCTTACTTGAATCAATAGCATGTGCAAACATTTCTATTCCTTCAACTGGATGGGTTTCCTGTGGCCCATCTTCCTCCCTCAAACACTCGGCAGCCAGTTGCATGGATGACGACATGGACGACCACATCGATTCCAGCATTGATGACACTTTAGATTGAAAAATGATTGATACACTTAATATAGGTATGGAAGGGAAACACTCAATATACTATGAAATTTCCTTTTGTTTGCCTTTTAATCTATATACATTGATATAGCATGATTAAAAATAATTAAACATGAAACTATTTCATCAACTTATCTAAATTACTGGATTTGAATGCACTCATTTAGATGGGTTGATGAAATAGTACAAGTTTACTGAGTGCACAGTTGATTTTAAAATGTATATTGCTAATTACTTCAAGATGATATCATTACTTGCTTCTATTTATTGCTATATTTAGTTATAGAATGTTTGCTATGAGCAATATGCAACATCCCCCATATTTACATAATAAATTATATTTCAAAATAGTAATAGACAATGCTCTGTAATTATGATGTGTAGCTTTTATGTATATTATTGAAATAGCTTTGAATACAAGTGAGAAATTAGCTGATAAAATAGTGCTTATTATCAGGGGCGTACCCAGTATTTTATATAGGGGACAACAGACAAGAGAAAAAATTTACAATTGAGATTTTTTCTTAATTTTTAATATACCGAGATAGGAAAATAAATTATTGTCCATTAAGTTTTAGATTCAATTGGACATTGATAACAATTTTAAGCTCTTGTTTAATTAGTAATGTAAATACCTGGTTCAGCTCGCACTTTTGGTTGCACAGTAAGAGATAAGCCATTGACTTTGACAATGGAGTCATCTTTAAATAATGTTGACCATGGGATTGTGACCGTTATCTCCTTCATATGACCATCAACTATCTCCAAGGGCCAATTCTGTGCATCTCCAAGCTCATTGAGTGCCTATAATTTATGAATTAGTTTCAAAATTAACATTAATTCCAAATAAGCTGTGGGTCATTCATTGTCATTGTCATTCATTGTAATGTATATAAATAAAAAAATACTTGAATATTTACTAGCACTAAAATGTGTCATTGAACAAGTATAATGATTTAAAAAAATAACATTTAATGTGTTCGAGAAGTGATTCATAGTTTGTTTTTGTGTATCAAAACTGAAACTATAGGTTTCATATTGATATAGCATATACTTTTTCATGTTATTACTGTAAAATTCAAAGTCACTTCAGTTTTAATAATCAAGATTTAATGACGAATATTAGAAGTTCATTGTTCTAATATATTGCAAATTAGCTGATGTTACTACTCATTAAATTAGTTTTAAATTGGTAATTAAAATTATAGTATATAGTATAGATACCATTATTTGGGATGTCTTTGCTATTTACTGTTTAATTTATAAAGTCCATTTTACTTTTGTGGTTGGTTCTTTGTGTTTAGAAAGAGTTTCTGTTATTTATATACAAAAATCTTAGCATTTATCCCATATTGATGCAGACAATTGATTTGATAATATGCTTACATGTGTTCTTTAATATTATGTATCTATTCAAATGAGTGAGATAAGATAGTATGATTCAGTAATGCATTAACATTTTCTATTAGCATAAAAATGTCTTCATGTACCTTAAACGCATTAAAAGGAATGTAAGGCGTTCAACAGCCACAGTGATGAAATGTGATCACGATGAGTGTAGTGTCCTTTGTTTGAAATTCATGAATAACACGTGTTGTTCCGTATTGCGCATATTATATTGGCAGGCAAGTGCACACGTTTACATGATAATACAACTTCGAAATAGACTAATGTATCATGCATTTTTAAATGAATTTAAGCAATATAATAAAATAAACTCACATCGCAGTCAAGGCTAACATCACAAACTGTTCCAGTACCATTGTATAAATCTACACTCAGCTGATCCAAAGTCAGTTTCTCTTCAAGGAAATTACCGAGATACCGTTGCAGCAGATACCTGCAGGCTCTTTTTTTAATACTTTCTGACCATGGTAGATACCACAACATCTTCAGAACTTTCTAAAGAGCATCACACTGAGAATTTTTATTTTTGTGCGTAATGACTATTGTGATTTGCGTGCGATTGACTCGCGAACGTAAATAAACATAACGTTTCGTTACATTCAGACGTCTGTCAGATTGAAGTTGGAACACAGACGTTGTGATATGACAGATTTTGTGTGTCAGAACTTGTGACGTTTGTCAGACAACGGTGCCAGCAGCAAATACATATATCTTAGAATACGACGTGGGGCTCAACTCAGATTAAAACAGTTTCAGAGGCTTGGAAAAATGGACTCAGTTAATAGTTTATTGCAAAATTTGGGTAAAATCCATTCGTTGGCTTGATGTACGTGAAATGTGAGCAAGACCAAAGTTAAGAATATAACATAGTGCTGCATATAGACCTGTCAAACGAAGGTCAGCCAAAATCCAAAAGCCAGACCAGAGTGTGGATTTAATTCCGAGTACCTGTATAAAAATCAAATTTGGCTTTCAGTAATGTCACTGTAGTAATCTATACATTTTTTCTACAGTCCCAAAGCTTTTTGTTTCTAAGATAATATACTATTTATTCATAACGGCCAATTTATGCAACATCTCATTTAAGCTCTGCCGCTATTAAATTCCAACCAAATTAGTGCGTTCGAACAAACAAACAAAAAATTCTTCAGCTTTATAATATTAGTATAGATTACGTCAATTTCTTTCTTTTTTGAGAGGTAGGGTCTTTTTTCACTGAGATTGAGCTGTCCGGCTGGGGAACAACCTTCGCCTTACAGAAGTGAAACAGCAATAGTTGTGTTTCTGCGTCTGAATAAGGTTGCCAGAGCTCGTTAGTGGCTATTCTAACAGCATGGCATTCTTTTATACGGGATGGGAGGCGGTTACTGGAGCTTACGAGAGTTTGCAGCACCACAGGTTGCTGTTTGCTGTCATATTAGTAACCCTTTCTGTCCGTTAGGTGGCTATTGGTGATCTATTTCTATTATATAAGACGCACATCCAAGTAAATAAAAATAAAACGCTGAGGAACGGAACACATGTTTAATATTTAAAATTAATAAAAATATAAACTTATTTTTCATAACTCAGAGCACTTTAATTGTGTTGACTACGAATAAAAGGCAAATAGGCATTCGGCTTATTTTCTCTGCTTATAAATTTTTGTTCGGTATTAGAATCTCTTTCTTGATTACAAGTAAAAATAGTGATTGCATAAAGTACAATGCTTAGATTTTGAGGTAGGTATAACGTAGCAGAAAACTCCACATTTCCAACACCGTCCTCTGAATATGCGAAACTACTGGTGTTATTAATTACTAGCATAATTTCCACTCTTGATACTATATAAAAAACTGAAAATAAAGAATATAAGCTTAATAATTCATTTCAGTTTGGTCCTTCCAACTCAAAGCATAGTGTCGGTGTCGCTGGTCAGTAATATTGCCATAGAATGTATTTATCTACTGACAATAAATGTATAGAGTAGGGTTTTTCGGGTTTGTTAATAAAGTTAAATACAAAAATTCGCATCCCTTTCCGTAACTCTACATACCACTATTGCTTCGTCCTCATTAACATGTTTTGCCAAAAATGCGCCCCGGTAGCAAGTACCTACTGTGAATTCCTTTCGTTAATTGCCTATCAATCTTAACATGCCCAAACTAGCTAGGTATATTTTAGTACAGTCTATAATTTCGTCACGAAGTACTAATAAACTACCACGTTTTTAATCACATCATTTCTCAAAGTATCATTAATTAATTATTAAAAATAATGAAATAATTATGCTGTATGCAAGTTATATACTTAAAAGATAATTCATCTTACCGCTTTTCGATTTGTAATAGATGTCTAAAACTCTGTTCGGTGCCATTTTTCCCCATATTTTCTGATCAGAATAGAGCACCTTTTCTGTAACGAGTATAGGGCATTGTTTGGAAACAAATACTTAGGTAGGCTATATTATATGTATTTAAAACCTACTCTGGATCGTTCGCTTTGAAGTCAAGTCGCTTTTAGACACTCAACAACAATGGTCAACGTTACAATAAAATACACAAACGGCCTACAATAAAAAATCAAGCGAAGTAATATCTACAGCTCAAACAGGCGTGCATTCTATTTTGGGGATTAAAGTGTGCACTGCACTGTTTAGAATATTCTGATTCTATCATCCATGTCAGAAGCATATGATATTATGATAGATTACGAATATTCATTTGTATTCTATTATGAATAAGCCTTTAATCTACATATCTTAGTTTTGCGAGGTAACTGGTGCTTTAGAAATAACCCTGTATAAAATAAATATACCTACATAAGGAAAATCAAACAAATATCTATTCTAAGCAGGACTTTCTTAGTTTTTTGTCTATTAAAACATGTATTTTTTCAAAAGTGTATCACTTTACTTTTATATTAACTATAATATATTTATAAATTTGTATTTCCTTTGTATTACCTAAAAATATCTCATCGTTATTTAAACCAATTCGTTTTATTCATACATAATTGAAATTCATCATCATCATCCTATTATTCCCACTGCACGGGCATGGGGTCTCCTCTCATTTGAGAGGGATTAGGCTATAGTCCACCACGCTAGGCCAGTGCGGGAATAAACAATTTACAACTTGCATCTTATCAGCCTATTTACTGTGCAGTTATACTGTGTGCAGGGTATTCTTTCATATCATCCTAGTATGGTGGAAGCGCCTAGTGCACATACAAATATATCTCACGCTTGCAGGTTTTGTTGCGAAGTAACGAAGTTTTCTTTATCGTTTAAGCATATAATAAAAAATTAACTTATAATAAAAACGTACTTCAACCTCCCTCGACTGTTCAGTCCATTGGTTAATACCACCAGGCTACAATAACTATGACTTGTATAACTATCATGATTATGTACATTGTATTATTTATTTAGGAATCCAAGTATGCGATTTTGGGATCGAAGGTCAAAATAAAATAAATAGATACCTTTGCAACCACCTAACGTCATCATTATTTTGTAAAATGGATGTCCAATAGCGTGTATCTTCCTCGTAAATCTAAACTCTTTTGTATCGTGAACTAGGATGATTAACAACATGATCGAAAAATGTGACTTTCTGAGCGCCATTTTTGTAAAAATACACGTTGGAAAGAGACTATTTTTAAGTATATTGAAAGGCTAACTAAGAATTGATGGGTCTTTAATAGGTAGTTTCGTAGTTAGACTATCTTGTGTCTGTTATGAAAACAAGACAAAATAAACCTATTGTTGAATTCAAAGAAGCGGATATGAATAGCTAATTCTTCGAACAAAATTATAGTTTGCTACCTTTGTGAAAGGGTAAGTGACTAAGAGTAGGTCTACTATCTGTTTGCAATATGTGAAGTAAAGATGCTCTAACTACAATGATATCACGCTCAGACTATATATACTATAGTGTGTCCACAAGTCCCCTCTTCAGCCAGAAGCTGTACTTCACTATATTTTTCTTTTTTACCTGCTTTCTCTGTATGATATTTAATAGGATTCCATAATTACACTTCAGTACAACCGGTTGATTAACAAACAGGATGTTAGATTTCCTGACTTGTAGGATGTAATTTTGGGTGAATAATTTTATTTGGTCATTAACGATAGTCACGTTTAAGTTATTTAATTATTAACAATCATACCACAACTAAGAAATGATCATTACCAAGTAGACAATATGTAACGAGCTCCTGCAGCGATGCCAGCCCAGGTTTCTGTCACTATCTGTTCGACGTAGTCAACTGGTACAAGGAACCCGTATTCGTACCCCGGTAGTTCCAAGGTATATGTATAAGGGATGCCCACAGCCTTAGTCCAGTCTCTGGAGGTACCAGTTGTATAGTAGAGAACATTTGCGGCATTACCCACGACATATCTCGGAGCCTTATCTAAGGCTAGGGCATCGATAGCTGTTGCCATTTCAATACCAGCAACATGCATGATCAGACCGTTAGCTGGTAACGTTCCTGGAAAGATAAGTATTTTGTAAGTCAGGATATTTTTAGAGCGTTATTCAACAACTAATTGAGACCCGTGGCCCATGGTGATTTAATAAAAGATTTCCTTACCATTGTTACCCCAGGCATATAGGAACATGTTTCCAAAGCTGTGGAGAGATATGTAGAGAGCAGTCCTCTGAAGATTTGACTCCACAGCGCTTCTGATAACCCTGATCTCAGATTCGGAAAAAGCAGAGGGACCTTCATAAATGATGGCACAAGGGTCAGCAGCGTTTGCAGTCGTACCCCAGTAATGATCGAAGTTGCGGTTGCCATCTACTCCAGGACATACATCAGCACCCTCGTGTGATTTAGAACGAGTTTTACGCCACATGCGATCCTGAAAATAAATATGATTATCAATTTATCATAAATAAAGTAAATACAAAGGTTTATAGGAAAATCATAGGAGAAATTAAAACCGGTACTCGAACCACTAGACCACAGAGGTCGTCAAATATATATGAATCAAGTTTATAGGTTAAAAGATAAATCTTTAAATGCTACCATTATATGCAACCACAAAATGAATACTCAAAAGGTTATAATAATAATATAATGTAAATAAGTATGCGCATCATATTCGTAAAGAAAAAAGTTTAATGATGTTGTTTGTTTAATAGACATTAAATGACAAGGGTGCCCAATTAGATATGTCTGATGATGATGATTATGTGTTAGAAAATAATTGATAATTTGATGTCATAGGTTAATGATTAAGTACGAGATGTAGATTGTACCTACCTCATCAATAGAATACTCGTAGCCGTCAGGATTAGCTAGTGGGATAATGATCCAGTCAATTTCTTCAGTAAGACGACTATCAACGATGTCCACCACGAGTTGGTTGATGATGTAGATGGCGACAGGAGTGGTGACCCATTCTCTGGCGTGAACCATGGCATCGATTACAATCACAGGCTTCTGAAGGTTCTCGAAGCGGGTTGTGGAGATCCTCACGTACTTGATCTGGCGACCTTCGTAGCTGAGCCCTGCGTTGATGACTGTCACTAGGTTAGGATACTTTTCAGCGAGTTCGTTCAAGTAGTCGTTGATCTAGAATAAAATATTTTAAATAACAAAATTTTTAAAGAGTACAAAATAATATAAGTATGTACAACATAATAAATGATGCTTTTAGCTATGATGATTTTATTTGTATAATTTATTGTGGAGATTCAACGCCTGCCTGCTGTACAGTCTTAAATGTAAAGCGGAAGTTTGTATTTTCTTTAACTCACTTCTGCGTGTCTGTAGTATGTGTCCCAGGTGATTGACTTGCCGCTTCGTTTGGCTGCTGACCTCTTAGCTTGAACATGGGTATCCTCATCGCGGAGGATGCTGAAATTTTAAATAAATTCCTCTTTTTTATTGTAGAGTGCCTAAGTATATATAAATTTAAATAGTTGATTTGTGTCTAGGTGAGTATAGTTTAGCTAGATATTGTATGGACGCAAGTATACTATTATGGGCATAAAGTGATTATATTTATGGGACAGGTTAGTCTAATTTTAAGAACTAAGTACACTTACTCAGCCAGATTGTCGGCGATTTTCGTGTACGCCATATTTCTCACGTCGAAGTACTGTAGCCATTGTTGTTTCTCTTGTGGGGACAATCTGACAATAGCTTCAAGCTTCCCTGAAGAGGACCTAGCGGCTGGTGTGGCTGACAAAATATCTAAGCGTGCTTCAATCTCTCTGATCTCCTCGCCAAGTCCGGAGACACGATATAACTGGTGTCTGGAATGAACAGTTTTTTGAAGAACAATTAAACCTTATTTAGTTATAGTTAGTAGATTAGAAGGTGATTAATTCGATTTATTTCAGCTATAATTATACAAGTTTGTGCTATTATTACACAGTAATTTATGAAATAAATGCTAATTTAGGTACCTACTAACTATCTAATGTGATGTGATGTGTCAAAGAAACCGAATGGTCGAAAGATCAATGCGTTATTATGTGGTGCGATTAAATGATAAGGTGTATTAACTGAATCGTCGATGTTATCCATACAGATCGGTAATATTCGTAAAAATATTTATGGCTTTAATACCTATTATGTTTTTGTGGTTCTACAATATATAGCTTGGATACATGTCAACGTATACTAAGCCTTTGATCGTCTATGCTATTGTATTTTTTTTCGGTATGAGAATGTACTAATTTATCAGTCACTGAAAGAAGGAAAGCTTTGTGAAGTCGTGTCCCTAAGAAAATATGTGAGCCAGCTTGATGAATTGTTCACCAATCAATCCATTTACCTACTCTTTCTGGGTTTTGGTTTTTTATAAAGAATGGGCCATAGTGAAGCCTAACCCAAACGATGTTTATGATGATAATAGTAGACACTTCGTTATACTTTTTAGGGTTCCGTAGCCAAATGGCAAAAAACGGAACCCTTATAGATTCGTCATGTCTGTCTGTCCGTCCGTCCCGTCGTTCCATCCGTCTACTTTTTCCGAAACTATAAGTTTTACTGTTTATACTTGGTAAGTAGATGTATTCTGTGAACCGCATTAAGATTTTCACACAAGAATAGAAAAAAAAACAATAAATTTTGGGGGTTCCCCATACTTAGAACTGAAACTCATTTTTTTTTTTCAACAAACCGTATGGGTTTGTTGTGATGGATAGGTCTTCAAAAATGATATTGAGGTTCTAATATTTTTTTTCCTAAACTTAATAGTTTGCGCAAGAGACACTTCCAAAGTGGTAAAATGCGTGAGGTAACCCTGTAACTTCTAAAATAAGAGAATGATAAATAATGGTTTGTGCGAGATCTAGTAAGTAGTTTTTTTAATATGTCCTAAATCGTAAATCGCTTTTGTTGTCGCGTTGTTACTTATTGTTGGTAGGCAATGGTATGGAACCCTTTGTGTGCGATTCCGACTTGCACTTGGCCGGTTTTTTGTAATTTGTGATAGAAGGGGATAATTATTGCATAAGAAGAACATATTTTATAGATTAATTTCAAGGTTGTCTACAACAAAGGTAATGATTTTGGGTAAATCCAAATAGATACCTACGTGACTCTTCAAACATAAAAAGTATACTAAGCAAAACCTATTACGCAATATGATGTTATTTGAGTTTGTCTGTGGTTGATGATGATACCTTTATCAAAAATTAAAAGCACATTGAATTTACCTGAATGTAATGATTTTCTTAATAGACAATTACAGACAGCTTTTAACATTCTTTTTTTTTCATTTAAAGTGAGCTTAAATATTAGTACGAAATTGAATTATACTCAACAAAAAACTGAATTGGTAATATATTGGTAGATAATAAAAACTAAAATCAATCGATGAGAGAGATCATAGCATTAAAACGATTTTCGCCAAACGTTTAGTGCGTCTTGGCATCGTGATTAATGCTGCTATATTGCAGATATCTACTTGTGCTCCAAAGAGATGAGCTAAAAATAGTAAACAAGTAAAACATACCCTTCATATTTTTCGTGACCTCCTTGGACTAAGGAGGCCACACACAGGAGCACGCAAATCACCAACCGAGTCATTTTACTCACTGCCACTGCGCCAACAGGATGGTTATCTTATAGCCTTTGATTGGTAATCCTCAGATAATATACGTTAAAATTATCGAGACAATCTAAGTCATAAATTTTATTTTTGTTTACTTGTACATTGCTACTGACAATCTGAACGGATATAAAGTATCTATAATATCAGTAACATATATTTTTCTCCTCCATAGGTTCTACGTTCTAAAAAAAGGAATCAATTGCTGGGTACTAAACCTCCACTACTATTCTGTGTCATTCTCTTCCATGTATTCCCTCAAAATGAAAAGGGAGGATTTAAAAAATTTCATTACAACTTTACTATAATTGCAAGATTGGGGCTATTGTGGAGATATAATATTACGGTTTAATACTTTATCAGTTACCACCTGAACAGTATTTAATCTAAAGAAATAATCTAAATTGCAGTTAATTCAGGTTATAAATGTTTGTACTTATTGTATTCGAGAATACTCTATGCCATAATCCAAAACTGACTCGATAGCTATCTTTTATTTAATTTGGATAGTTTGAGTCGTATTCATGTTTTAGATAATGATTGATGTTCACCAGAACTATTAAAGAAAGAAAAGCTAAATAGTTGTCAGTGTTAACGACGAAAAATCTCAGTCAGAGTAAGAAAATGGTTGCTTCCTTTTTTTTGGCAAATCAGTGCCAAGTGTCGCTTAAATATTAAAGGACAGTCACTAAAAACTGTTTAAAATTTTTGAAAGTCGTCTTTACCTCAAAGACCTCAATTGTGAACTGATGACGCGTCTGACACTGAGTCATACAGTGGATGTAATTTTGATTAAATAAAGAAGGGTTAGAAAAAATATATTATCATAAATATAATATTTGGTCCATGGTAATTAACAAAATGTATAAACTCTCGATATTTTTTTATATACCTATTGCTAGTTTTCACCCGATGGCAAGCCGAAACGGATTGTGAGTCATTAATAAAATAAATGTTAGTCCTGAAGGTAATTTATAGCTTGAACAGATTTACCTTTTCGGACTTTTGGATTGGAGGACTACAGTACACCCAGTAGCTTCTTCGTTATTATAAGCTGGGTAGCAGTCTATATACAGCAAACGTAAGTTTTTATACTAGTGGGGATATAATATTATGTACATATGACCCTGTAGTTGCCAGATCAGGTAAATATTGCCTATTATGAATATAAATAGAGTTCAAAAGGGTCATATTTAGTTGACAGGGCGCCCAATTAGATGCACGTAACTAGATTATGTGGGTCAGAGTGTCATCATACATATCGTATACCGCGTAGTATGCATGATGACATTTCTAAAAATATTATAAGGGCATCAAGATTTACTTCGTCCTTTTGGGGTCGTACCTACTTTTTTAACCTTATGACTTTTTTAATAAAATGTTGAACGAGATTTTTTACATTTAAAGTAAGACCATCAATGGATTGTTCTGTTATACGTTCTTACTTCTTATTACACATTGTAAATCATAAATCGGATACTAATGTTGGTCTCTCTCATCACACAACTATTTTGTGGTTCTTACCGGGCTTCGAACCCGGGACCGCTGCGTTAATCAGGTCGTTTATATCCGGGCCAATTATGCAGTTCCTTGTAGGCCGTGAGTCTCTCCAGGGGTCGGTTGATAGTACCTAATGATAACGACGGGAGTGAAGGCATATTCTAGGTGCAGGTATTATTAATCATCAATCCATTAACGTCCCATTGCTGGGCACGGCGGCACGGGTCTCCTCTCATTTAAGATGGATTAGGCTATAGTCCACCACTCTAGCCTACTGCGGGTTGGCAGACTTCACATGCCATCGAGAATATCTCTCAAGAGATTCCTGACGAGGTTTTTCTTAACTGTTTGAGCATTTGATAAATACGCACATAACTTCCGAAAAGTCAGTGGTGCGTGCCTTGGGTTCGAACTCGAGTCCTCTGACATCTCAGTCCACTGGTCACACCGCTCGGCTACCACAGCTACAGGTATTATAGCATCTATCAAAACGACAGGTTTCCAGAGGTTACGAAGCGGGTCGTTGAGATCCTCACATACTTGATCTTACGGCCTTCGTAGCTAAGACCGTTATTGAAGACTGTCACTAGGTCAGGGTTTGCTGTGCCAAGTTAATTCAAATATTTTTTCATTTCTTTTCTAGGTACATTGAAAATAAATACATGAAACTATTGTTTAAGCTTTGGTTTTGCTACTCTGCAGTAATACGATTATGATTTTTTTAGACATTGAATATGTTTATTATTTATTTGTATATTCATGTGTTTATAAAACATTGTATAAATATTATGGCATTTTGTAGGAGGTAGGGGGGGGCTCAAATTGAGCTGCCTGACTGGGGAAGTACCTCCGCCTTACAGAAGACCGCAGTGAATCAACAATAGATGTATTTTTGCGAGTGAGTAAGGTTACCAGAGCTCATTGGGGGAGTGACTATTCTGACAGCATGGGAATTCCGTTTGCTGTCAGTTCAGTAACTCCCTATTTTAAGAAACCCGAACGGTTTCTAAGGGGTTTGGCAACGCATCTGCAAGCCTCTGGTGTTGCAAATGTCCATGGACGGCGGTCATCACTTAATATCAGGTGAGCCGTCTGCTCGTTTGCCCCCTTATTACAATGAAAAAAAAAAACTATTTATAATGAATTAGTCCATATATTTATATAGACCATTTTTTATATCATGTAATTTTATTTATTTCAACCGTTAGACGTCCACTGCTGGACATAGGTCTCCCCCAAGGATCGCCACGACGACCGGTTATATGTCGCCCGCATCCAGTGGATTCCAGCGACCTTTACCAAGTCGTCAGTCCACCTTGCCGGGGGCCTGCCCACACTGCGTCTTCCAGTACGTGGCCGCCACTCTAGAACCTTCAAGACCCATCGGCCGTCCGTTCTTCGAGCGCCCTGTGCCCTGCCCACTGCCACTTGAGTTTGGCGATTCTTCGGGCTATGTCAGCGACCCGGGTTCTGAGTGACAGTGAGCTTCCTTATAAGGCCCATTGTAAGCGGCCACGTTTCGGTGCCATAAGTCATCACTGGCAACACACAATTATATATATATATGTATATGTATATATATATATATAAATATATCATATATATAATATATAATATATCGTTATATATATATATCATCAATTGCTTTCGTGTATTTGACTGGACTGGACTGGACTCAAATCAACGCCGTTAATTTAAGTTCAATGTCAAGTTAGTCTAGTAGTTCTTACAAATCAATAATCCATATACTACTCTACTTTTTAACCGACTTCAAAAAGGAGGAGGTTCTCAATTCGTCGTTTTTTTTTTTTTATGTTTGTTCACGAATTACTTAAAAACGCCTGGACCGATTTGTAAAATTCTTTTTTTGTTTAAAAGGGTATATTTCACAGATGGTTCCATTGAGTCCACATCAGGATCTGATGATGGGATCCCAGGGAAATCGAGGGCAACCCTCAAATTTTATAGGCAAATATCACGTTTTCAATATATTTACTAAAATTGTTCCAGTATTTGCGTCTGATAATCATCATTTGATGTTGATGTTCTGATGGTGGAAGGTAGAACTCCTCAACAGTTAGGAGTTAAAAGAATATTCTTTCAGTTATAGGCATTTATTACATTTACATGTATTCTCCAAAGCTGTTCAAGTATATTTGCATTTGAAAATCACCATCTCATGTAATGATCTGATGATGGAAGGTACAACTCCTCAACGGTTAGGAGTTGAAGGAAAAATCTTTCATAATTATAAGTATATATGGATCGATAGTTGTATTCTTTCAGGCTATTAGATTGACCTGATATGAAAAAAATAATATATACAACACTAAAAAGAAAAAAAAATAACTTTAAAAAAAAAGAAAAACCAACTTCAAAAACTAAAAAGCAAAAAATAACTTCATACAGTTTTACCTTTTTTTAGTTTTAAAGGTATGAAGTCGGTGCCGATGATGTGATGGTTTTAACCACCCCGCTCAAGGTCACTTGCGGTGAGTGTACTTATTATTACGTTTGGCTAGGCACCGATTTTATACCTTTAAATCTAAAAAAAAGGTAAAACTGTATGAAGTTATCTTTTGCTTTTTAGTTTTTGAAGTTGGTTTTTCTTTTTTTTAATTTCAAATAAAACATCCAAATTTTAAAACAACGTAATTTATTTTAACAAAGATATTTAACTTATAAAACTAAAAATACTGCTCGTTTCACAATTTTTATGTACAAAAAAATTTACATTATGTACTTAATTATATTTTATGTTTTGCTACACATTTCCAGTATATTACCTTCAAAGTTCTTTTGAACCCTGAATGTCTCCATGCGTAGATCAATGGATCACAAAGACTATTACATGTCCCTAATAAATAAAGAGGTCCTAAAGTCAATATTTCTAAAGGAATACATTCATATCCATTCTTCATTATATCACATCTTACATACATTATTACTGCTACATAGTAAGGAGCCCATGTACCCAGGAAACACAGAGTTACAATGAGAACAGTTTTGACTGCTTTTAATTTGCTCGGATGTGTATTTGGTCTCGTTCTAAAACATCCAAATCTTCTTCCTTCTCTGCTCAAATCGCTTTGTTTGGTCTGATTGATTTGGTCACTATTAAACTTGCGCATTTCAAGATTGTTCTCAGTTTCCAAAGACTCGGACATTGAGATAACGGTCGTTGATGTGGACAAGTCATCGATATAACCTTTATTTGTGTAACTGGTTTCTTTAAATTCTCTTATTTTGTCAACGGCTTTAACAGCACTGCGTAGTATGAGTATGTAAAGTATGCAGACCATGATGATGACTGAGAGGACGAGGATAGAGAGAACGAGGAGTAAGGCTGAAGGAAACACGGCGATGTACCAGCACCTGTAGTCTGTGAACGTCCGGCCTGTCCAACCCATGGCCGGTAATGTTGATATGAATATACCTATAAGGATTGTAAACAAAATGATTAGATTTTTGGTCCACTTAAATCGGTTTTCTAGCTTAAATCATAATAAAGCTCTCAGAATTTTAAAGATATTCGAATAAACAAACTATATCGTAACTACTAAGCTTAAGATAAAGAAATTGCAAGATGTTAACAACATTTTTTGTTATTTAAACAGTAAGAATAGTAATTAAAGTAATAGCGGAATAATTACTACTACAGTAACACAACTAATAGAAACATTTTTTTATCAAATAAACAACGAATCTACTCACTACTAGCGTTAGTAAAAGCGAAGGCGTCCGCAGTCGGTCTGGCAACGAAGAAGTTCCTAAAATTTGGTTGTAGGATTGTTTTGCATTTTCAATGAGTTTAATATATGAAATAATACAGTTACCATAGTCTGAATCAAAGACTATAAAAAACCACTCGTTGGTCTGAATAGTGTTATGTGTGCCTAACTAAAAAAAATTAAACGATCTGTCAAATTATATCTTGTCTGTTGAGTATATATAAGCGATTTATAAATTACTAAAATGCATCATTTGTCAAAATTTCAAGTTTGTAACCCGCAGGCTTTGCGTTGATGAATCAGTCAGAATAAACTATTATATCTATATAGATTATTTTTATTACATTCAAGCTCTATAATATACGTAGTTATATCTATACTAGAGAGTTCCTTGTCATGGATCATTATTACAATAAATGTATACATAGTGACTTCTCTTTGCTACCTACTCTTCCAACAAATGTGGTTTCCTATATACAGTCTATAATAACTCCTCACAGATTTCTGAAACCCTTTATGCCACCATGCGTAAATTAGAGGGTTTAATATGCTGTTCACAAATGCCAAGGTAGCCAATGGACCACCGAGTAATGTCCTGAATTTCATACATCTTGGATTAGTCAATTTGTCTTCACAAAACACAAAACCTGTTACAGTAATGAAAAATGGCATCCAAGTGAAAATAAAGCTACCAGAAGTTAAAAAAACAATAGTTATTGCCCTCCATTTGTTTGGCTCTTTTGTTTTACGCGTAATAGCATTGACATTACAAATTTTCTTCACCTGGTTTTGAAACCTTGATGTTTTGGCTTCTGGCATTGACAAACTAGGATTGGAAATTTGAGATTCAATTGTGCAAATACTAAACCTAGACTCGTTTTGAGAATTGTTGAAGTTATTTGTCATCTTTGTGTGCTTTAAATTAAGGTCATGATTACTGATAGATTTCATCGACATGGTAGGTTTCACAATAGTTCCTTCTTCATAATTAATATTAAAGGAAGCGCTTCTAGTCAATTGGCTTACATTGGTTTCAGGTGAAGTAATGGTCGGAGAACTAGATCTTTGCTTAACAGTGCCGCGATAAATTCTCATTTTCGAATTTTCTCGAGTAGTATTTGCTTTCACGTTTTTTACTCCTGTGTTTATGTTTTTGACCGTTTTTAATGCACGAACTAATATAATAGAATAAAGGATGAGGACTCCTAGAATAGGTACAATACTGAGGAAAGAGTTAACGAGTATAAGGGAACCGGGAAAGAGAGAGACGTAGTAACATCGGGTGGGGATCAACTCTGTATTAGTCCATCCAGTTGCTGGCATGAATCCAAGCGTTATACCTGGAATAAGTGTTAAACACAAACATGTATAAATGTGACATTTATTACCTCTATTATTAGTAAAAGACAATATAGTCTTTAAGTTCCATAAGTTAAATATAACGAGTATTATATTACAAATTGCCTTGTGATTTTTTGTCAGCAAAATATCTAATATGCGGAAGTAAAAAATACAGGCAGTAGTTTTAATCATAAAAACAATCTTAAGTAATTATTAGGTATAACATACAACTCTAACGTTGTAACTTTCTACTATTGCTACTGTAAGTTAAAAAATCAATATAGGTAAATGTTAAAAAGGCAGTATCTCACCGATCATCCATATGCAAAGAATGCCGATTCTAACGCGTGTAGTGTTGAACCAC
This sequence comes from Craniophora ligustri, assembly GCA_905163465.1. Taxonomy (NCBI): domain Eukaryota; kingdom Metazoa; phylum Arthropoda; class Insecta; order Lepidoptera; family Noctuidae; genus Craniophora; species Craniophora ligustri. The sequence goes on from LR990972.1 coordinate 9,238,528, forward strand.
CTCTGGTAGTACAGACCGTGGAGGATATAAATGTAGCGATCTACGGCGATGAGGCCCACGCTGAAGATGGACACCATTGCCGGACATACCAGCATGCCTGTGGTCATGGAATGGTAAATATATTGAGATTTAGAAGGTCAACAGATCCCCAATATCTTGGGTGCTCATTGCTCATGATTATTTTAATACGTCACAATATGAATCAGCAAATCTTTTGGTCAATAGTTAATAACAATTAGCTAATATTACATTATGTATAGTTTACGGTTTCTATCTGAATACAAGATTGAATAATATTCGTATTCATATTTTTTATTTCAACTCTAATGTAACATTTAGGAGTACAGTTGAAAATTAAAGTTAAGCAACCATGATTGACCCTGTTGGGCACTGCGTTATAATAATAATTTTGGAGATATACATTCGTTAGAATTAAAATGACAACAACTTATTTATAGCTTAAAATCTTATGTAGACTATCTGCTAATCTACTCTTCATAAATTGTCATGAAGTAAACGACAATCAAAGATGTAAGTACAATAATTGTTTATTTAGGCACATACGTAAGTGAAAAACATTGAGTAACCTTTTATCCGTTACTTCTGACATATTTTATGTATAGTTTAAGTACTTACTTCCGTCATTTTAATTTATCTCTATTGAAATTAGGTAAGATCTAGGTAGTAATATTCCATTATAAATATAGAATATGTAGGTATATCTGTCTGTAAATAAATATACAAGAACATGTGGGGATTTTGATTAGGTATTGTAATCGTTGTAGAATTTATTTTTGGTACATTTAGATTATTTTGGTTCAAGTAGTAGTACCTACCTATCCAAAAGATATAATAATGATTTGAGAGATGCAATAAATGCTGATAACGATACTCAAAGCAGAATTACAGACTAAGCTGGATGGACTTCTTTACCGTAACAAATTTTATAATACTGCTTAATAATATTTATCTGTTTACTATGTAAGTAAAATTGAACTACGTACGTATTGCATACATACATACATACACTGACACTCCTTTTTCCCATGAGGGTAGGGAGAAACTACAGAATGCCAAGCGCTACGATCCCTGCATACCACTTTTGTCTCGTCCACATTCATACATCTGACCTTTTTGAAGGAGTTCACCAATTAAGTCGGTGTATGTCCTTCTAGGGCGCCCCCTCCCGGCGTTTCCCTTTCCACTGACATCTGTCTTATAAATTATTTGTCTACGTACGTATTGTTTAGTTATAAATCGCAAGACACTCAAACAAACATAGCGATCCATAAAAATCCAACAGTAGTCAGAAAGTTTATTTCTAGCATGATAAAAAATCTAACAAACTGTTCAATTTAGCTTACCTATTTGAAAGATACACAAGGGGTTGGAACTCACAGAGTTATCCACTGTGACTCCGAAAATGAGAGAGAATCCGACGATGGTATCAGCGAGAGAGACGTTCCCTAGCAGAAGATACGTGCTTTTGGGTTGTTGACCTGAAACAGACAAATGATTAATTTATTACTTGTTGTCCCCAGTGGTCGAAATTCAACCATAATTAATTTAAATTATAAGTTGTGTTATGCAATTAAAAAAAAATATCAGCACTCTGCAGTCCTTCTCTATATATTATAAACTATAATTGTGGGAAATTTCATACTCCTCCGTCCGCGCAATTTTCGTTACAAGGGGTACAAAGAAAATATACCCTTTTCGCCCGATTATAATATTTTTTAAAACGTATAAAAGGGAATATATTTCTTTCTCTGATTCATATTTTATCCATAAGATAGTTTCGAGGTTTTTTAAAGCTTGATAGATGTCCTCATCCTCGATTTTCAAAGGCTTTGAGAGATCGCATCCTAGATTTGCCTAATGGCTGTGCGTGCGTCATATACCAAGCAGCCAAAAATTACCTAACATGTAAATGGCGCTGCTCTTAAATTTTTATGTGGTAATCTGTGTTCAAACGTATGTGAAACTTCTCAATCGGGTGGCCAAAATTCTGATATAGCTACCATTACAGATTGTCAGTTTAAGGCGAGACTTATCCCATTCAATTTCAAACACCAAGAGAATATCAAACATATTTTACTCCACTCAAGCATCGCACTTAAGAACTCTTCCTCATTAAATTAAGCAATAAGGTCGGCAGATCAATAGCCGGCAGGTGTTAATAACAGAAATAACTGGTATGACTGAGTTCACGTCTAATAACTGGTAGGTAACGATGAAAGCTGTGTCTATCAGTCTAGCAACTTGTTCGTTTTTTTGCCATAACCTGGTGCTAAGGTTAATGACCCGCTTAAAATTGCTACCACCAGCGAAATACACCATAACCCACAAGGTTTCAACACCAGGTGAATTAAATTCTGTTCTAATTAATACCGACGATGATGGTACAGAAAGTCTTCGTCTAAAGAAACAGTTATTTTTATATGTAGGAAAATCAAACCAAGGAAACAGCGTTGAAATGAGTATCGCGAAATATAACTACTGGCTGACATGAGAGTTATTTTGATCCCATCCTAAGTGAATTAACACATAATGCTCAATTTGTTTTTATTATTAGCATCAAACATGTCACACATCTCTCACGATTGCTGTTCATTATACTTCTAAAAATCGTTACATACTCGTAAGTATGCTTGGAATTGTGACTTATACCATCCAAATGAATGCCATAAAAAGTCTATGGCATGACTGCGTAGAGGCGTTTCGTTTTGTAGATATAGCAAGTGTCTAAATCTACTAGCGTAGTCCCTGTTGAGACTAGAGGAGACCCGTGCCCAGCAGTGGGACAATAATAGGGTTGATGGTGATGAAATCTACTCACGGTAGGTATTAAAAAGGGCAATTATATTAAAACTAAGTACTTACCTTAGATACGCGAATACGAAATCCCAGAGTAAAAAAATATTACAACACATTTTTTACGACTGATGTCGACTGCTGCGAATGTAAAGGAGTAGATGTCTATTTTGTTTAGTAGCGGAGCGGAACAGTAAGTTTGTAAAAAAAAATAGTATTCATAAAAAAACATGGAATATATCAAACAGTGTCACACATACTTGTAACGAGTCTGACATAGATTGATAGAAAAATAAATTAAGTTTTACTTGATTTGGTCACTCCATGTGGTCGTATGTACGAATTATAACGTAATAGGTACCTAAATGTGACAAAGATAATAAAAAAGATAATTTTAAATTGATTTCAATAAGTACTGTTAAAATTCCAGAACGGACTACTTCGATCGGTTGGAATGGTGTCTGTGTAAACAAGTGTATGTTTGCAATAAAACTTAGAATGTCAAATTATACATACATAGGTACATTATGCACTCATGGTAGGTACCTACTCCGATCTCTTTTCATGCTACGAATAAAGTTGAATAAAGTGTCGTCGTATGGTGACCAAAGAAGTGTCTTACACCTTTGTTTACAAAATATTATTTAGAATGAACTTTAAAGATCCGCTTCCTCGTAAGCTGCTGAAAAATCAATTAATCCAATATTAAAGTACCGTAAACTTCTTTTATTTTTAGTCTGAATTACCTTTCTTAATTAGGGTACCCAAATTTACCTACGCTGGAAAATCAATGGTGCTAAGACTTAAACGTTAAAAACGTGAACGCTCAATGGGAAAATACACATTCTTTTGCGATGAGTTGTAATACTGTTAAGTTTGTGTATCTTCTTAGTTATCGCTTCCACTTGTTTATTAAGTATTTACGCTATGTTGCCAAGTAAAATATAGTATGTCAGTGTCGAGATTGTTATGTGTTCCACTCTTTATCTGGTACTTAATTTCCTAAGTTATATTACACCGCGTAAAATACGGCCCCGTGTTTTTGAAATCAGCGGACCATTTTTAATTGTTTTATGATGATTATTCAATATCTTTCATCGTATTGTTTAAGCTAAAACACATTTTTGTGAACTGCATTTCCATATGCGCCACATGTAATTCGTTCGTAGAGCACATGAATTTGATAGATCCATTATATAGAGGAAACTTTCACGCCTGAGAGATATTCTCGATGGCGTATAATGTGGAGTAACGTTCCCAGCAGCGGAAAATTAATTGGGTTGACGATGATAATGAATTTCTATTATAAAGATAGTCCAAAGAGTATAATAAGTCTATGGGAGATAGTCCCCAAAACATCGGAGAATAACTTAAAGTAATGTAGATGATACTTTAATGAAATAACAAATTACGAAATCAAATTCGGCATAATTATAAATTTCTCTTTAGAGATTGCAACAGCGTATCTACTAATATCTAATATGCTAACTGCGTCCAGCCATAATTGCTAATTAAATATGTAATGTAAACACATAGTTACGCAGTTTGGTAATTTATAGGTAGGTACAAACGTACTGATCTATAAAAACTGATGAATGGAACATTTTAAGTATTTGCAAACTACGATTTGAAGTGTGGATCCGCATCCACATTTCCCTGTAATCCCTTATTCAAAAGACACGGGGGATTTTCCATGAGCGTCAAAGAAAAAACATATAGGTACCTATGCCTTTTATCGCATTCATTATCGACAATCACTTAATAAAGTTCATATCAATATAATATCACATTAAGATCACCGGCATAAAATGTATCAAATATAAAAATATGATCAAACATTAAAAGTTTTAATAACTTATTTTATAACCAAACCTAATTATGAACACTTGCTTCCAAATTCATAATAACTTCGTCCATCGGAGCATCGTCGGCGCGGCGGCGTACATAATTTGTTATAATAAATTCCAAACATATATGCTCCTCTTTTATTTCAAAGCCGACGTTTAATACAACAATGAGCAACTTAATTACCTTAAGTGTTTACATACTCGTACAAGAATTTGTTTAGACATATTGTCTTTATTCTGTTGGAAGTGATTTCAATAAGAATTTCACATCCAGCTATTAACACAAGATGGATTTTTGAACTCGTCTCGTTTAAAAGTAGTCTCTATGCCATAATGCCATATATTAAGCAATAACTTAAATTAGTATTGTGGAATAGGTATAAAACAACAATCACCAAAAATACTAAAGTTGTTATTCCATCAGTGTGTAGCGGTATTATTATTATTATTATGGCAAATGAATTCTTCAGAATTGTTTATTTTTTACGTTGATTCTTATAAAATACAGATAAAAATCTAATAAAACAAAACAAAGCATTAGAGTCGTCGTAAAAATTTAAATCATGTTTACCTTTTCTCAGTATTAGCCCGCTCGATATGACTACAGTCAGGTTGCTTAATATTATAAGCGTTCCAATAATGTAAGCCACTGACTTGTACACCATCAATTGTTCCTTCTCAATTGTCCGATAGGCTTCATACAGATCAAACAAATGGATTTGAGTCACTTCACTTTGGTTCACATTTGTTATGTTTAAATTAAAGTAATCGATGACTTGGTCTAATGTCACGTTGGTTTTAAAATCCGAACCGTTCGTATCCATATTTTCGGGCTACCGCAACATTCAACTTGGTTACACAAATTAAATAAAGTTGGGCAACGTTTTTGAGCACATGTAAATGCCGACGGTTGTCAATAGAGAATGATGCCAAACACATACGGCATCTTGAGGACGGCACTGACTCTGGTTGTAGTTTTGTTTGTTATAATGAGATGATTTACATGTTTTATGGTTCCTTAGAAATGTTTAGTGGTCACGTGACAGTGGTAAATATTGACATAATACATGGAGGTAAGTACCATATAAGCTATAGGTATGAGGTTGTGAACTGCCGTTAAGCAATCACTTTTGACAAGTAGGTACATTGAAGCGGGTTTTATCATATTTTAATATCAACCAGTCATTTAATCTTTTAATCTTATTGATCGAAATAGTACTGGTAAGGTTTTTGCTCTTTTTATACATGCTGTACATAGGTACCTACATAAATATATGTATTACTGGCATACCTGACTTCCTCATAATAATATACGGAACCTGCGCAAAAAAGTTATCGTTTTGTAGTTTCCTTAGTTGGTTTAAAGTAGGACTATGTTCATAAGTGGCCGTTATTGCCAATTAAGTTCATTACAAACGTTCGGTGCTTCTTTTGCTTGCTTGTTTTGAATACAAATTCGATACGAGGATGTTAACAAAGGACAAAGTATTTGAGGTAACTACTAAGAGAGCCTACAGAAATATGATGATCGTGGATATAAAGGTGTTTGATAAAGGTAGACATACCATTAAACATATTGTAGCCTGTCTAAGCCTGTACGTATAAACAAAGAATTAAAAAACATACACACAGTAAGTCATCACTTAGGTAAGTGATAAGATTTTTTTCCTAAAGCTTAATTAGACTGCTGAGAATACCTATTAGTTTACTACTATATTACCTACCTACCATTACCTACTATACTTACTATATACCTATAACTAAAATACGCCGACTGCAGTACTGCCTAATTATTATTTATGTCATTGTGTTTCCCCATAAGCGAATGGCACACTGAGAAAACCGATTTTTCAACCTTCTAGCATAAGTCTTTTCAGAGAAGATGTATGAGAGAAGAGAAGAATAGGTAGAGAAACAGTAAATTGGTTAAGATAAGAAACTGATTAAGTAAGTAATACCTTTTTACGGAGCAACAAGCCTAGCTTTGTCTGATTTGTCTGCTAACACACCATATGTCGTATGTTTACTGGTCGGCAAATCAAAGCTATAGGTATAGATATAAGATGACATGTCCGTGAACTCTACGTTTAAAGAAATTGTTTTGAATCCGTACCTATTTAATGAAATTATATCCCAGAATCGAAAGTTGGTTTGCAAAATTGGTTATACATACAAAATAAGATAGACGACAATACTTGATGAGTAGGAAAGGCATGGGGAAAAACACTTTATTAGCGTCATTAATAAGCAAAAATATAATATCTGTCTAATTGTCATATAACAATGTTGAATACCAATGTAACCTAATGTGGACGTGTCATAAAACACACATTACATAACATGTTACTAAGTTTATACGCATATTTGGGTAGAAAATAAATAAATAAATAGGTATTTAAAATAAAAAAAATAGTCTTTTTTAATTTGGGTTTTTATCCATCGGGATACGTTGACCACATCATGCCCTAAACAAACTACCAACACGTACCTATTTCAACTATGTATTAAATTAAGTCTTAATCAATTAGGGCCAATTTACAGTGTTTTTCGCTATATTTGATTTTGGTTGTCCCAGTATATTCTAAATGAAACCTACTTCTAATATATTTACCTGGAACTCATTGATAAAGGCTTTCCTTTTATTCTGGTTTACTTCTGCTTCTTGTTTCAAGGATTTAAATTTCTAAAGAAAAAGAGTAGGTACACACATCTATTAAAATAGGTTCCAATCCATTATTTATTAATATAATTAAACATCGGTAGATTGCAAGAGGAGACATAGAGCAAAGCAACCTTCTATCCGGTCAGGTAGAGTAGTGTTGGTTTAACGTTGTAGGTCAATCCTACAATGGACTATGGAATTCGGACTTTGGTACATAGCTATTACTTAATTATACATAACTTTAGCAAATAATAAGTCCAAGTCCATTATGTTCTTTAAACAAATAGTAGAGTAAGATCCCAGGGCCGCCAGACGTCACGTATTTTCTGACGAACCAAATGTGGATTATTGAGTAGTGCTAGCATGTACTAAGAACGCATGCCTACCAGCTATCTTGCCTAGTGGGCCAATTTTCAGATATCAGGTAATCGAGGTACATACAAATATTACTTACCTCACGTAAATTCTCCAAGCTGATTTTTACGTATATTTTTGGCAATATCCTTAAAAATATGTCGCCAATACTCCCAGACACTTTCCGTTGGCCGTATTGCTTTGCAGACGCTTTAAAGCTCCCAAAGTAATTACTTAACTTCACGTAAATTATGATGCTCCATTGTGTATATCTCCACCAGATAACTATTTCGAAACCTTTTACGAGAAGACAGAACGATCCAAGGGGCCAATCATCCCCTAGACTTCCGCATATTCAGAAAAAATCAGCGTAAAAATCAGCTTGGAGAATTTACGTGAGGTAAGTAATATTTGTATGTACCTTGATTACCTGATACCTGAAAATTGGCCCACTAGGCAAGATAGCTGGTAGGCATGCGTTCTTAGTACATACTAGCACTACTCAATAATCCACATTTGGTTCGTCAGAAAATACGTGACGTCTGGCGGCCCTGGGATCTTGGACTATAGTGTTTTAGGGGACAAAGACAAAGAGATTACTCGTGGGATCGAATATAATATTGTAATCATGGGCCGACAAAATACAACTAAGAAAAAGTAATACAGAAACAAAGCACGTCAAAAACAATAAAAGAAATAATAAAAATGTCACTGCATTGCCAGTGTCCGTAGAGGTTGCGTGCGGCCGTCGTTGCGATGTATGCGATCCTCTTTCAGGCGCAGTACTGCTACATCACTCCCCCTCAAGCGAAGCGTACATTTTGCTTCACCGTGCGGCCGGATCTTGTCACGTAGGCATCACGCGGTGAAGACGATGTCGAGGGTGGAAGTACGGCTGCTGCACTTGAGTTCATGACCGGTGTTGTTGTTGCCGGGGTTCTCGGATGTAAGGTTGACGTGATAGTGACCGGTGTATCCTCTTCGTTGAACAAGTGGGCTGGCTTCAGTCTATCTATTGACACGACGGCAGTGCGAAGAAGTAGCTGTAGCGTGAAGTGTTTTCCGTTTGCACTGCGTTGTAACACTTTGTACGGGCCATCGTATGGTGGTGTGAGTGGCCTGCGCACGGTGTCATTGCGCACAAACACATGCGTACAAGTTGAGAGGTCTTTGTACACGAAGGTGTTTTCGTTCGACGCATGCGCTCTTCTCGTCGGAGAAAGCAGAGACATTGTTTCAGTCAGTTGGCGGACGAATTCTGCGTCTTCAATTTTCGGCGTTGTAGGCACGAAGAAATCAGACGGGATGCGTAGTGTTGTTCCGTATGTCATCAAAGCCGGGCTGATAGAGGTACCTTCACGCAGAGCAGTACGTAATCCAAGCAGAACTGTAGGTAATTCTTCGCTCCATCGCGTGCCGGCAGCTCTAGCCCTCAGTGCAGATTTTAGCGTTCGGTGCCATCGTTCAATCTGTCCGTTCGCCTGCGGGTGGAATGCAGTCGTACGAATGCGAGTGATGCCGAATTTCTTCATCAGTGAGTTGAATAATGTTGACTCGAACTGACGGCCTTGGTCTGTAGTGAGTCGCAGTGGGCAACCGAACCTTGAGATCCACCCGTCGTATACGGCTCTCGCGACTGTTTCGGCTGTGACGTCACGAGTAGGAATAGCCTCTGGCCATTTAGTGCATCGGTCGATGATAGTGACTAGGTACCTATAGTCGTTAGATGGTAGAAGTGGTCCGACTATATCTATGTGGATGTGTTCGAACCGCGCTGCTTCTTGGAATTCACCGAGTGGACTGACGACGTGTCGTCGAACTTTGGCGCGCTGACATCCGACGCATGACTTTGCCCATACACCAACATCTTTATTGATCGCCGGCCAGAAGAACTTCGAAGTCATGATTTTTCTTGTTGTTCGTACTCCTGGGTGACTTAGTTCGTGTTGAGCCTTGAAGGCGGCAAAACGATAAGCTCGCGGTAGGTACGGCCGTAAGTTCGCTGTGGACGTTTCGCACAGTATAGGTCGGTGAACTCCGGGTAGGTTGATGCGAGTGAATTTGAGATTAGTTCTTCGCTGCGTATCGCTCATAGTTTTTGAGAAGAAAGCGAGTGGTCTCCAGATATTATTTATTTTCTGTTGTAGTACAGCGCCTATGCTTGTGTCGGATGCGTCGGTTAGAAGGCATAGCGGCGCGTTCGGAACTGGGTGCGTCAGAGTAGTAGCTTCGAGTATGCTTTGGCAGCAATATTCGAAAGCTTTTTCTGCTTCAGGCGTCCACTGTATCGGCGATTTATCGTTCTTCTTACTGTTGTGTAGGTATTTATTGAGTAGATATTGATGTTCGGCTTGATGGGGTAGGCAGCTGCGATAGAAATTTATCATGCCTAAAAACCTTCTTAATTCTTGAACGTTTGTTGGTTTCGGGTATTTTAGTATGGCTTGTATACGTTTTTCAGTAGGTTTGATTCCGTCGGAAGTAACTTCGTAGCCGAGAAATTGAATTTTGTTCTTGCCGAATTCACACTTATCGACGTTAAGTGTGACGCCGTATTTGTTGAGTCGTTCGAGAACTTGCTGTAGGTGGCGCTTGTGTTCGTCTTCATTTTTCGAATATACGAGTAGATCGTCGACGAAGCAAAATACGATGTCGTCTAAGCCACGTAGTACCGCATGCATGAAGCGTTGATATGTTTGGCCTGAGTTTCGTAGGCCAAACGTCATACAACTGAATTCGAAGAGACCGAAAGGAGTTATTATGGCTGTCTTCGCAGCGTCTTCTTTTTCTATTGGTATACCAAAATATGCCATTTTCATATCTAATTTTGAAAAAAATTTCGTTCCGTGTAGTTGGTACGTAAAATCTTGTATGCGTGGTATAGGGTAGCGGTCTGGTACAGTCGCGGCGTTAAGTCGTCGGTAATCGCCGCATACACGTAGTGAGCCATCTTTTTTCTTGACTACATGCAGCGGACTGGCCCATGGGCTTTTTGATGGCTGGCAAATTCCCATCTCCATCATCTTCTCGAATTCTAATTTTGCAGCTTTATACTTATCTGGAGGTAGGGGGCGCGGCCGTGAGTAAATAGGTTGACCCGTGGTTTCTATACGGTGAGTCACGTCGTGTTTTGCTGGAGTCTTGAGTGACATGGGTCGTAGAACGTCAGGAAATTTCTTGAGGACATCGTGATATGCATGGTTACGGTCGATTGTGTAGACAGCTTGATCCGTACTGTGAATCTCGATAGTGTCGATGCTGAGGTTGGTTACGCGGTCGACGAGTTTACGTTGATGTAGGTCGACTAGTAGTTTGTGACTGACTAGGAAATCAGCGCCAAGTAGAGATGTCTTCACATCAGCCACGACGAATGTCCACTTGAAACTTCTACGTAAACCTAAGTTGAGCTCTAGTGTACGCTCTCCGTAGGTACGTATCTCCGTGCCATTTGCTGCGAATAATTTGTAAGAATGTTCTGCAGGTTTCAGGGTTTTCTTATTTCTTACCGCTAAAACTGATATATCGGCACCAGTATCGACTAAAAATCTCTCCCTATTGTTGATGTCAATGACGCATAGACGGTGGCTTTTCTGGTTAACATCGATTCCCGCCACAACCGATGCATGTTTTAGTTTTCCTGCTTATTTTTTGCACATGGTGATTCACATCGGCGCGCATCGTTCCCGAATCGGTAATGATAACGGCACAGGCGTTCGGCATCATCTGGTTTACAATTGGCGCAGGAACGCGTTCTGGGGTTTGAGCGCGAAAAGTGGCGTTGTCGCGCAGGGTGGCGCGGACTGCGGGAGCGGCGGTATTGCACTCTCTGTTGTGCGCTGCGTAGCTCGGCGATTTCGAATGATATTTTTTCAATCTGTTTTGATAGGAGATTGATCTGCAGGCTTGTGACTGTGGACAGGTCTTGAGATGGTTGTGGTAGACGCGCAGGCAGTGAAATTGTGGCCACGTCGCTCTTTATCGAAGTGGTTCCTTGGGCATCGGAAAAATCATCAGCATGTTCCTTCGACATCGTCTTGATGGTTCCTCTATTTGGAGTAGTTAGGCGTCTTGATCACGTCGGGGTCACCAATTTAGGGGACAAAGACAAAGAGATTACTCGTGGGATCGAATATAATATTGTAATCATGGGCCGACAAAATACAACTAAGAAAAAGTAATACAGAAACAAAGCACGTCAAAAACAATAAAAGAAATAATAAAAATGTCACTGCATTGCCAGTGTCCGTAGAGGTTGCGTGCGGCCGTCGTTGCGATGTATGCGATCCTCTTTCAGGCGCAGTACTGCTACAGTGTATTATCTCAAGAAAACAGAAAGCATGGTCCCTTAAAAAACTGAGATAGAAGACAACAGTGACGTCATTCAAGGTTAATTTTTTAATCTCGGGTTTAAAATTCTCTGCCCCTCCATAAAGTCTGATACTAGGATATATCTGAAATTAGGGTTATCCATAATATACGTTCGTAATTATGTTAATATTAGTTATTCTGTCTGAGTACATGCACCTACTGAGATCAGTATTTATTTTTCCTTAGACGTTGATCTAAGGAACGTAAAAAAATGAAGAACGGAACGTAAATTGACCAGTGTTTACGTTCAATTCTATACAGACAATATGAAACTAAATAATAAACCGCAATGTCTGGAAAAGAAATGTATTAAAAAACATTGCATAAATCCTAAAACGAAAGGTTTGAAATTATTATTGACTATCCAATTCGGTTATTAGGATTAAATTGGGAACTAAGGAGGACTATAATTTCACTGTATTGATAATATTTATACTTTGACGTAATTTTTGTTGTCAGCTCGTGAAACGAAACTCAATGTCAATTGGTTTCGGAGATTTTTGTTTACAATAATTTAATTGTTTCGTTCTAAATATTGCAATTGTGGCAGTAGATTAAAAACCATGTTTAATTTGTCTTTATTGAGGCAATTTTCCAGGTCTGTGTGATTTGAATCAGATAGATTTTATTAACATAACCTATAAACGAAATATAAAATTTCTTCTTCGTTTTTTCACAACTAATAATATTATTTTCAGATTATCAGTATGCTCAGCTACAAAAATATCAATCAATAGTAGAAGTATATCTACAACAGTAGCAGTACCATTTAAAATATCTGATCAATTATGGTAAGAATTCTGTACATTATACAACACTACCATGATTTTAGATATTACCTTAACGGGTTATCTTCTGCAAGTTTTTGGATTGCGTTCAAGATTTGTATTCAGAATATAGGAAATGTTAGTTTATGGTTTTAAGATATCATATATAGCTCACCATTCCATTATACACTTCCAGGGCAGAACCTATGAAGAAAAAGAAGAAGATAGACCCAGCTATTGTCAAGGCTCGTGAAGAACGGCGTCGCAAGAAGCTGGAGAAACAAATCAGAAGGTTGGAGAAGAATGCTCGCCAACTAAAGCCTATTGATGAAATGGAGGTTCCTCTAGAACTGCTTGACAACTTCAGGTGAGTTGTTATTCATAACCTTTTTAATCTTACTGTAGGGCAAGGGCATTGCAAAACAACATTGTTTTTTGTTTGTATTGATTTGATTGAGAATAAATTATTTATACCTAATTAGGCTAAACTAATTTAGCGATGAAAGCAGCTTTATGCTGTTAGATGTTGTTGAAGCCATCAGTGTTATAATATAGTAACCAAATTTTCTTTTTACAGTAAACGAAAGAGGCCTCTTCCGGTATTATCAGCAGAGGTGATAGAGGCACGTGCTCTGTTACAAAAGGAATGGACTCGGTACAAACGTGAGGAATACATGGCTAATGTGGCTCAGATTGACAGGATTATGGCAGCACAGCGGAGGGCACTAGACAAATTGCTTGAAGAGTCTGAGGACTTGTACAATGAAGCCATCATGGTTAGTAACTCTTAATTTCAAATATAATATTCATGGTGAAAGTGGAATGTACCACTAAGTTGTATCTTGAATCCCACACACATTAAAATCATGGTTTCTGTTAATTGTGAATGATAACTCACTTATACATATAGTAAAGAACTACATAGTGAGGAAACATTTTAAAGAATATCTAGATGGTGTGTGTAGTCATCAACTGTCAAAAGGCCAGTGTGGTGAACTATAGTCTAACTAAAAAAAAAGTCTCTCAATCTAATGTGACCCATACCCAGCAGTATGATAGGAAATGGGTAGGTGATGAATAATTTATTCATAGATTGCTATCTAAAAACTGGTAAAGAATTTCAGAAAACAATATTTATTGGTATTGCAGGTTGTATTCTGCAACTCTACATAAATGCATAAGTTATGTATGGTTCGAATTTATTTTTAAATCTCTATGGCTTGATTTCTCCGGGAGCGCCTAAATTCCTTAATCCATTTAATGTTAACATGCATAATCAGATATATCATTGAATCATTTGATTACTATCATTTGTGGTTGCATAACATAAAAGAATGAATATTACTTCACTATAATAGATTGATTGTATAGGAACTGCTGCTCTAGCCCATCATCGTCAGCTTATATGCGTCCATTGCCGGACGTGGGCTCCCCTTGTAAACGCCATAGAGCTCGATCTTTGAGGTCTAGCCCATACAATGCGCTAATCGTGCCGTTCGACGTTTTTGTTTGCAGCCTGACTTGCAGTTGATTCCATATGAAATCCGTGGAACCGTAGCCACGCCCGCGATCAAGAACTACGAGTCACCCGATGGCGAATACATTGATGTGTCGAAGAAGTGGGATAATTAGTGTATTGTGCGATGTAGGTAATATTAGTGTAATAAAGTTATGTTTTACATTATGTTTTTCATTGTATAAATTGCCCTTTAGTTGGTGTGATATGCTACTGTCGCTTTAGTAGTGTCAAATTCAAATTCAAATATTTTTTTTTTAAGTAGACCAACTTTTCGAGTAGGCAAACTGTGTTCATTAACTGTTCCGAACTTCTAATCATGCTATTATACAATATAATAATAATAAAATAGTTCATTGGTCAAGAAGGTTTTAACAATATTGGAGCCTCCTTTTAGGCAAAAAACAGTGAGCCGTCACGGGACGCCTGGCAGATGTGAAACATCGACATTATTTTGTAAAAGTAATATGCAGAAAAGAACATATTATGATAGGAACTAAATATGTCATAATGATAAAATAAAATATTACGATTTTTTTCCACATCAAAAATATATGTGTTAAAAGAAACATATTAACACAAACTCAAAGAGGTTTAATACAAACCTACATACCTACGTATCCAACTTTTTGCGAAGAGCTTGATAGATAATAGTACTCAGTGGGGCTTTAATGGAACCTCTTTTTAAATGTTCTCAAAAGATAATAATTGAGTGAGGAACTGTAACCATCCAAGGGTGAAATGTATTTTCATTCATGATCAACTGCAGAAATATCATACTTACATTTTTACTTTATCTCATCTTATCTCATCTAAGTAGGGCTGCCATCACCTAAATTGCCAACGCCGGATAAATACGGCAACAATCCCGGATACTTTTTTTCCCTGAATACCCTGAAAAATATTTTTTTGGAACTAAAATAAAATCGTTTCCCTGACAATAAAAACCCCTGCCTGACGGCCCCCGGACGCCCTTCAAAGTAGGATAAATCCGGGGAATCCCGGACGGATGGCAGCCCTACATCTAAGGCACAGTTCAAAGAAGGTGAGCAAGAATATAAAGTCGTAATGAGCTTCTTGTGGCGGGCTAACGTTCCTTTGCATTTTAATTTTGTATTTACGATGAAACATTGATTCAACTTGACGACGTCTGTGATCTAGTGGTTCGAGTACCGGACTGCTGATCACGAGGTCGTGGGTTCGATTCCCACGGGACAAATATTTATGTGATGAATATAAGTGTTTGTGTTCGTCTGGATGTTTCCTATGTATTATAAGTATGTATTTACAAATAAGTATTATATCCATTGTCTAGTACCCATAGTACAAGCTCTGCTTAGTTTGGGACTAGATGGTGCTGTGTAAAATGTCGCGGAATAATATTATTATTATTAACTTATTTATTTTTAAACTTGCTGTGGTTACAAAGGTTGCTAGTTATAAATTGCAAGGCGCTTATTGAATCTATCTGATCGAACTAACTACACTATTTTGTGTAGTTGAGCAATTATGAAATTGAAAACGTCTCCATTCTCCATTGAAATTGTATATTGTTTGCAATTGTGCACTCAACAGAACGTAAAGGTATTTTTAATCCCTTTGCATAATTTTAATATCCATAAAGCGTTTCCTTTATTCAAGCGAGCACTTTTATTCCGTCAGTCGAGAAATAACTGGACAGCAAAATAATTATGAAGCAGAGAGTTTCACTTGAAATATCTGTTCAAAATATGAAAATGCATTATAAAATTAAGCGGTAGTCGGTCTGCATCCGCAATTATCGCGCTAAAAATGGTTTCACCGCGATTTTCATCAAAAGAGCGACTCTTTTCATTATGACTAACTCTTGCATTTTACTTAGGTACCTATCTATTACAAAAACAACGACTTTGAACTGCTTTTCGATTTTCAACTTTAATAACATTGGTGTTAACGTTGAATATCCTATAAAAAAATAATGCACTTATTATCACAAATAAGGACAGTAGGTACCCACCTAAGAAGTGTCAACATTGAGTTGATTTAAAAATGATACGCGTTTCGCCACTGCTTTGGTTGTTTCATGAATGTTTTATAGGTTCTGAAGCGAGTCTCAGGCGAAATTGTTTAAAAGTCCGTTTAGTCGGTCAAGATATGATTAAATATACCTAACTGATGGATAAGAGACGTCAGCTCTTCTTAAGGTTATATTATCGTAAGGACAGTACGTATTAATGACCCGTAAGGTATTCTACTAGCTTATATAATTTTGTGTTGTAGGTACCTAATGTAAATATTATTTCAAATAGCGTTTCCACAGATCAGACTCAGTCGTTGAATTAGCTAGTATAATTATTAAGCTTGTAGCGACATCCATCAGCCACCAGAGGAACTAACGTAATGAAGCAATAGGTAGGCACCCCTATTTCAAGGCTCTACGTAGTTGTTTGATACGTAGTAGCGAAGTTTACCGCGCAAATTGAATATAGAAGAGCCTTCTGTTTCCGTTGGGGGTCGACAGTTCTACATAACTTCATCTCTCCGTATTAACAGTGGTTAGATGTCGCTACTGCCTCATTACTCATGGTGGAAGCACCGCACGAAACAACCTAATTGTAAAAAAAATAAAAAATAATAATTAATAGCTATGCACGTTACACTGCATTGAGTAGGTATACGCAATGACATTTTGTGGAATACGTCCTTTTTACTATTATCTCAAGAGGAAAAAGAAGTATAGATAGAATGTATTTTTATGAATAAAAACATGTTCAAACGTTAACGGTTGATAGATAGATTGAATATCATTTTCGTTTAACTCTAAGGCCGCTCGAATAATGTAGCGTGCAGCGTAGCGATTACGCGTTTACTATTTTCGCTAGAGCGGGTCATTAAGTATGACACATGTTGTATTTGGTTTTATGTCCGAATACGACTATTTCGACACATTTTGTCAAACAAGGCACGCGAATATGGAACGTGCGATTTAAGGCAATAATAGGTCCCGATTTACGATGCGGTTCAGAGCCAAAAGGTCATGATTCAATCATTAGGCGTATAACCACGATGTTGCGTCATACGTGGGTATACATGTATAGCAGGTCGCGCAGCGGTTATGTGATTATGTGGCTTCGGCCTTATGGTTACATAGAACCGTTTCAAATCATCTCGAGGGAAAAATATATACAGATGCTAATATTAGCAATGTCGCCGACCCTCTTGGAACTCGTAAGATCTTTCAATAAAATATCATATTACCTACTGTGAAACGTATACCTACATGTTTCCAGCTTTTTACTTTTATAAGCTCGGGGCTTTGTGTCGCTTTTATTCGAAAATAAGACGTTGTTTTGTAGGTATATTAAATCAGTTCCAAGCTTAAAACATGTATAAAGGTCATACCTTCTTATATTGATTGTTATTATTATTATAGGTCCTCTTCATAATACGTAACAAGGTATGACAAGCTATTGTGTCGTACTTACATTGCTTTAAAGGATAAATCCTTCATAGAATCCAAAGATAAATGTAGTATTATTTTGAGTTAAGAAAACATTTTTAAATCGAAATAGGTAGAGTATCTACCTAAACTTAAACGATGTAATTATGTTACGTAGATCGAGTCAGGCCGCGGAAATAGGCCAGTCAATTCTTTCCATCCCATTTGTCAAATCCCACTTACCATACCTTACCAAGGTACAGGTGTACATACAAACTTGTTTTTGGTTGCATTCTTTCTTACATAAGCTGGGTTTTGTTAAGGAGGTGACATGATCGATAGGTTTCTTAACAATGATTCAAGAAAATCTGTTCAGCTGTTCTATTTCAATTCATTCAGTCATTTTTATTTTAATTTAATTCATGTACCTATATAAACAATATAGACAATTACATATAATATAACCGTTGAAGAAAAAAAATAAGTTTCGTCCTTACATTGCCACTGACAAGTACATAGACCTATAGATACATACCTCAAACTTATAACGCCCCTCTTTTTTAATCAAGGGGTGAATATAAGTATCTTGTCGGTAAAAAGATTGGGTGATGTGATTAATGGTTTCTCGTGCTCGTAATAAAAATAATACCTAGCAACAAACGGTGTTCAGTGATTACTGTTTCTTTTCTATATAATACATGGATAAGGATGATTATCGAAAAAAAAACAGTCTGGCGCTTTGATAAATGTTTTGCAATATAGTCATTATTTGTGGTATTTATTTAAGAACGTTGTATAAACTGAAGGGTGAAATAGAAAATCACGGGGGTCGTATTGTTTGTGCTAATCCTTTGTGAGCTATATCCATTTATAAAAAAAGCAATATACCTACCGCTATATTCAGGGGAAAAAACAGTTAAGTACTGTAAATGTTAGACCAATCTCTCGAATCTAAACAAGTACTAAAAACTTAGATCAATACGATCTTATAGATGTCTTCATTAACTATGTGTCTATAATACTTACTTAGCTTAACTTACTTAGGCGGATGGGGAGTCAACTAGCAAGTCACCATTAAAAAACCTTGAAAAAGCAAATACGTCGTAGTGCAGTCTAGTATGATAGAAAACTGATATTCCCCAGGAGTCGATAAGCTGTCGTTTACAAGCGGCTTTTAAGGGGATGACGCCTCTCTACTAGCAAATGGCAGTAACCAGGCGAATGCGTCCAGCTAGTCCGCCTAAGCCTTAGGAGGCGTTCCTCCTACTAGGTATACTGTAGCATTATAAGACATGGTCCAAACTAGAATAGGAAAGGTGAGGCTTTTAGTCAATCACTTCGGTACGAGACCGAATTACCTATTTGGATTTTCCGTAATACCGGTAGCATGCGTAAATCCTTAAAAAGGTTGTATTACCAACTCTGGTTTTTTTTTAATGATACGTACAGTAATAAATGATATGATACGTTTGTGCCATGCAATTTCAGCCAACTAGTTTGTGCAAAGCAATTCCACAACAAAGCCCGATTAATTGCATTAGCAAATCAATCTAGCAACAAACAGATTACATTATCTCTGTCCGTGGCGGTAATATTTATTTGATATTCGCAATTACGTGGGATTATCGGCTTTCTCGTGTCTCAACGTGTAGTGAGAAATTGAATTGTTATTGAATTCGTTGTGAGATGCCTTCTTCACTATAATTATAATAATTATTATTGTATTGTACGTGTAGATGTTAATTGAAGTCAATGTAGGTATGATCTTTCTTATACAGATAGGCGTGCCTTGGGTTTGAACTCGAGACCTTTGACACCACAGCTCTCGACATAAATTGAAAAACATTTTGTTTCATCATCACATCAACCGTTAGAGGTCCACTCTCCCAATCGCCACGACGACCGGTCATGCGTCGTCCGCATCCACATTTTGTTTATAGTCGGCCATTAATAGATCTTGAACAATATACTGTCGAAGTAATCTCTAAGAGTTGGAAATTGATAGGGTTTAGATGTATGACATAATTAGAAAATAAAAAACAAACCTTTTATATACGACGACCTCTGTGGTCTAGTGGTTCAAGTACTGGACTGCTGATCACGAGGTCGTGGGTTCGATTCCCACGGGACACAAATATTTATGTGATGAATATAAGTGTTTGTGTTCGTCTGGGTGTTTCCTATGTATTATAAGTATGTATTTACAAAAAAAAAGTATACAAGTATTATATCCATTGTCTAGTACCCATAGTACAAGCTCTGCTTAGTTTGGGACTAGATGGTGTTGTGTAAAATGTCGCAGAATATTGATTATTATTTATATACCTTGTACCTACCCACTTAGGGTAGGTCCAAAATCTAGCTATCATAATTTATCTTAAATAGATTTTCTAAAAACACTATAGTTCGTTTAGATTTAAGGCTAGTACCACATAACAAAGGTAACCGCGTAGAATAGGTACACCGGATTATAGGAATATACCTACGTAATATTTTTGGAGATTTTTGAAATAAAACTACTAGTAGGGATTGTAAGTATATCGGTATTTTATTATTTTAATCTCGATTTTTTAGTTCCTCTTCTTTCATAGTGCACTGCCATAAAATTTGTAAAAAGAAATGTCATATGTACATAACTATAATCAATCAATATACCAACATTATTGAATAAATAAGGTTCCAAAGGAAAACAGCAATTCATTGCGGTCTGTATCGTAGGTATTATTGACCTCATACTGTTACCATATCTGCTCTTAACCGTGACGGTACGTAAAAAACCAATACAAAATTCTCAAACCAATTTAATGTTTAACTCAGTTCACTGACTCATGAAATCGCTCAGAGTAAATGGTTTCGATGAAGACTAGATAAATATTGAATATCGACATTTTGAATATCATCGTCGAAAAAGAATATTATAATGTTATTACTTTTAAGTTTTATAGCTCATACGTAGTCTGTGTCACGGTCTTAACCAATGACTGGCGCTTTTTCTTCATGCGAAGTAAGTCACTTGAAATTAGTAATAAAAACTGATTAATTAATAAAAAATATTTCCTTTTTAACTGGGTGAGGTCATTGGAAATTATCTAGCTCGCCACCTCCTAAAGCCACTTCTGTGAAATGCCAGTCAAATAAATACTAAAAAAAGTGCCCCATTTTTAAAACCGTGATTTATCACCAGGCAAGACTAATGACAAAAATACAAGTCAACAGAAAAACCTTTCACCTTACCTTAATATCCACAAAAGATTAGGTAACCCAACCCTGGTGATCGATAGGTAAATTATTAATTACCCAGTTACAGAAGGCTCTCAACTCTTGGCAAAGCCTTAAGATAAACATCAGAGTAAAGTCTCTAAGGACAAGAAAGGAGAAAGGTTTAATTGTGCCAAAGTTGGCGTTCCCCAAGAAAAAGAAAAAATGAAAATGTAGGCAGAGTAAGATAAATGTCTTTTTTTCTAATTAAGTTTATATCAGAATTTGGGTGGGTTTTTATATGGCACTGTATTTACGTTATAAAGAATAAGAAACTTCAAGAATAATATACATTAAGAATAGACAACATTTTATCAAGAATAATAATTCGTCTGAAAATTCAACAGAAAATTGGATCTAGAGTTAACTAAAAAGTTAGTGATTTGAGTCTTTCCAATATAATTACAATAAATTATAATAAATTGTAACATGATTTTGTTTTAAAGAAAAGGTAAACTTGGTTATTCTTAATAAGTTTTTGAAGTGGGTATTTCTTTACCCAATTACCTAACAAAGTATTAAACTAGTGATTTGATTAGTATCTTTACTTAGCTCAGTTAGCATTTTGTTAGCTTTTCATTACATTAAATAATTCCGTAAACACCAAGGCGGGAAGCGCGGAGATAAAAATTCAATTTTAATAATTGTATTGTTTTCCATTTTATGAAAAAATATTCATGTAAGCATTTCTAAAGTTGTAACTTTTCTGGGACAATGTGACCTCCGTAGCAGTCTACAGTCTGACTGAGTCGTCAAAGTATTTATCTGTGCTAACACAATCTAAAATTTAAAACATATGTATATCACAGTAACATATAAAGTATTCGTTTTTTCTACCTAAGACGTAGTCTTAGGTCTGTACCTGTTTGTGACTGAATTATTACACAGAGTAGCGTCGATTGCTGGTGCTATACCTATACAAAAAATACTTTCAATATGTTGTTAAAATGACCGTTGCTCATAATGATATCCGATTTTTTTTTTGTTCTAGGCATTGAAATTAATTGTTTATTCTAAAAATTAATTATTAGTTCTGGTTCATAGATACAGAAATAAGTATCTTATACTAAACATAGGAAGATAAAAGCGTTAGGTCTCTTAGGCGCTTGAATTTGTTCACAACGTTCTTCAAAATAATGTGTCAGTGAGCACAGCCCCTTATTTTTAAGAATAATTATCGCGTCAAGCGCCAGTGCGAGCGTTACGCATAGGGTGGGAAAACTCACCCTGATTTTCACTCTTCAATACAAAAGCTTCTTCAGTTCCCCGCTATCTGCCGCAGCGTGCGGACGTTTAGTTTGCGTCCATTAATCTCGTCATCGCGAGTGCGAATACGATGTTGAGTCAGTTGTGCGTAAATTATAGTGCAAGTGTGTGATCCATTGGAATGGTTTAAGTTCATCCAGGGAAAATATTACTTGCAACTAAAATGTGAGTATTAATCAATGATTTTTTTTTCTTATTTTAATCTAGGTAAGAATAGTTTAAGGAAAAACCTGATTTCTCCTACACTACACTACTAGCTGCAATGTGTTAGCGCGTTGCAAGTATGTAGATATTGCAATCTACTGAGATTATTCCTACGGAACGTTTGCCATCTGACCCAATTACGGGCTATTACCGACATCTCCTAAGATTAGAATTAAAATATATTATGCAGGCAGTCACAATTTTTGAAAAGACTTGTCTTTCTATGCGCTTAATATGATAAATAGAGAAGTGCTTTTTGTGTTTTCATTGTTAAAGATAATCAAAGTGAATCATCAGCGGAATGACCGCAGCAAGTAGTATTCTTCTTTCTGCATAAAATTTTGGGCATATACCGGTATTCAGCTATATGGATAGAAGGATTAAAAATACTGTTTGAAACGAAATACATAATTATTTATTAATGTAGAGAAGACTTAGTGGCGTTCCAAGACTTTTCAAAATGTTGTAATTTCTCTATATATGGACCTTGTACAAATAAGTATGATCAATAAAACTTAAAAAAATGTACTTTAAATAAGGCATTCTTGTTATGGAACATGATATGTACTCTGGGATAAAACCATTAGTGTAGGTAGGTATGTACTTGCGAGTACATCTGGTTTTTATTGCGTCGTACATTAATTGCTGCGCAGTGCCGACTCATTGGCATGCATATTTTTTGCCCTGAATGAATATGAATGATGACCATCACAATGCGTGCATCAGTATTCGAAATTAAAGTTATATACCAGATTACAATCCTAAAACTTTGCTTTAAAAGTAAATAATAATAGGAGTCGGACCTTGACAGTACACAATTATAGCTACAATGTGTTGACAGCTCTCACCACAATAGATTACCAAGTTGGCACGCGTACAATGCTCGTTTTGCTAAAGAGTTAATGCTACAGTTCCGTACAAAGTAGTCAATGCTAAAATAGTAAATGCTAAAAGACAGTTGTGCACTCGGTAATGCTTCCGCATAACAGCTGATTGATCATTTGTGCTGATTGATATTTATATTATGCCGCTGTGAAGTTGCATTGTCAAGTGGAGTCAAGAGTACCTTGACTAAGGTTAACAAGTTGATTGTACTCATAAAACTGTATTTATTAGCAAATTTAAAATCATGTACTACTTGGTACAATGATGTAGAGAGTTCTTTGTTATTGAAAATAAGCTTTACCGGCCTACCTGCCTTACCTACCCTACTCCAACAACATTATTGTTAAATAGAATACGAAAATAGTATAGAATTCTGAAGTTTCCCATTTTTCTGATGGAACTTCTGTTGCAAGATGTTTTCCTTCACCGTTTGAGCATGTGAGAAGTACGTAGGTACGTAACTTCGAAAATTCAGTGTTGCATCCTTGTGGTCGAATTCAGTTCACAGTCCACTGGTAACACGACTAGATACAGATAGATACATGGAATATCGAATATGCTTTTAGTATTAGTCAGTTTCGGAATCAGTTTTAGAATTGTATGCTGGTATTTAATTTCGACTAGGTTATCATAGTCTTTAAAAATGTAATGAACTTTAATAAATCAAAAGCGTTTCTCATATTTTGTACTCATTTTTAATATTCACATATTTATTTAATTTTAAACAACACATATATAAAGTTAATGAATTAAATATCTTTAGGGCGCTTTCACACTAGCGTTGGTCCAGTTAGGTTAGTTAAGATAACATAAAAGGAATTGTTAACGTCGGCTTATACATCGCGCACCTGCGGCGTTAACGCAGCGTATTCATGTATGTATCATTATCATATGTATATATCATTCGTCGAAATGCCGCGACAACGCGACGCATACGCGCTTCGTGCGTTCGTACGTTCATCGAACGCCTACGCTGGACCAACGCTAGTGTGTAGGCGCCCTTACAAAATGACGTCGTATTAACGTTGAAAATATCAAGAAAGCTGTGAATAAACTTTGACTTTTATAAGATCTCGCGAGGCCTTCAGTTGGTAACGTAACATAGAAAGCAAACTCTGAAAATGTCTTGTTATTTTAAGAGCATATTTTCATTTGCGAGAATTCTTCATAGTTCGTGAGATGGGGAGAGTTGTAATAACAATGTAGGTTGATAATTATAATTGTTAGTCCTTAACGTACATTATTTTGTCGTGCTTGCTGACAATTGCCTATCATCACTATCTCAACCCAATTATTGTCCCACTTCTGGGCACGGGTCTCCTCTCAATTGAGCAATTGTTAGCAGAATTAACACGCCATGGAGAAAGTTTCTCGAGCATACAGGATTCCACACAATGTTTTCCTTCACCGTTTGACCATGGGATAAATACGTGTATAATTTCCGAAAAGCCTTTGGTTCGAACTCGAGACCTTTGTTTTTCACAGTCCACTAGGCTATCACAACCTTTCACATTTGCCTATAAGCGTTCGATCGCTCTGATTTTATAAGGTTTCAGACCTCGTTAGGAAAACCAGTCAACGCTTGCGCTTTGGAGGTTCCATACTCTCCTTCCTCATCCTTACAAAAAAACATTTTAACGAAAATATATTTTGTAGGTATTCAAAAAAACTTAACTTAGCAGTCGAAAGACATGTTCTCTGAGTCTAACTGTTAGTATTCGCAAAAAATATTTCTAACGCTTTTTACCAGATTTTTTAATTTATGTAACGAATTCCGGCGCTGCGGCCAACGTAGACCTCTTTTTAAGAAAAAAAAACCTTATTTTAATTAAGCTGTCCTTTCTTCGTACGAAATTACGGAAGTCTTTCTGCTTAACATTTTCGTGGTTGCCTAATTAGACCGGAACGTAGATTTGGTCGTGGATTTTTGTTGAAAGCGATTTGTTTTAAATTTACTGTTAGGGTACGAAGCCAGTAAATAGCTTAAGCTGACGTTCGATATGTGCTGCTGAAACTCAATATTTCCATAACTTACCATCCATATATTCTCGAGGGATAAACAACTTGTCCTACAGTTGTTGTACTTCTTTAAATGAATAGCCCACTGTTGTATTTTAAGGGCCTATATACTTATGTTCCCGAAAGATACGTTATTTAATGGTGTACTACAATATATCTACAATTTTTCTATCAGTAAGCTTCTTCTTCTTCTGCTACAACATTTTTTTATTCGGAAACAAACAGTATTAACAACTTAAAAAAACACAGTTACCAATAACATGTTTCGTATATAAAACCCCACTCTACAATACTCTACATATTAATAAGAGAGGGATGGTGCTATCTAAAATGCTGAGCATATCATCCCTTTCTAATAGTAGTTGTATAAAACCTTAAAAAACATAGACAAAACTCACATTTATGCGACCACTAAACCAATTAAGTTGAAGTTTTTATCGCACTTTACTGATCGTTAAAGTGTCTTATTGTAATTATTAGGTATTAAAACAGTTTTGTTAATCACGTTAAAAAGCTCTCATTAATATAAAGCTACCGCTGCGACCAGCGTTCGTTGGCCAAAGATAACGCCGTAACCATAAAACATAACTTTTACTTTATGGGCGTTAAATTGAATGTTCGCCACTATTTGTTCAGGAACTTGGTGTCGGGTGTAATTACAGTAACTACAAATGATATATTATTATTACTGTAGGATCAAAAGTTGTGGTGGACGTAGTTTTAATTTGATTGGACTACGTGAAAGCATCATTTAATTTAACTTAACATAATTTTATATTAAAATGTTTGTTGTAAAGTCGGGCCAACTCTGTGTGGTTGGAAATTTTCTGATTGAACATTACCTTTGTATGTATGACCAGCTCCAAACGGTCTTTAACTGCTGCTGGACTGCTTTAGAAAAGACCTCCTTAACGTGTTGTTATGGATATTATGGCAACTCTATTTATCTACATTACTATAGCACTAAGTAGCAGTTCATCTAAATCCTTCCGCACCACTGAAACTTGTTCCTAACCAGTTAATAAAAACACGGTTTTTCATTTTGTAAGCTGATTTCTTATTTCATACTATGTTCTGTTGTTA
Source organism: Craniophora ligustri (assembly GCA_905163465.1). Classification (NCBI taxonomy): domain Eukaryota; kingdom Metazoa; phylum Arthropoda; class Insecta; order Lepidoptera; family Noctuidae; genus Craniophora; species Craniophora ligustri. The sequence goes on from LR990972.1 coordinate 9,264,989, forward strand.
TATAGAGCTAGAAAAAGGAGGGGTCTACGATTATTCTATTTACAGTACTACTACTGGGTCTCCTCTCAGAATAAGAGCAATTGGTCTACCAGTCCACCAACTTGGTCTAGAACAAGTTGGCAGAGTTCACACCGAGAAAACGTACTAGTATCCCTAAATGTGTTCGTACGCATATGTGTTCGTTCACCGTTTCAGTCAGTATTCATGAACATACACATGATCAAAAGAAAGTCAGTAATGACAGAGACAGATGCTGATGGTTAATTTTTGGTGGTAATTACGATGGTAGAATTTGCCTATAACGTAGCCTAACACACGGTAAATAGGCTATACGCAATTTAGGAATCATCTGTACATAAGCACTATCTTAAATACGTAAAACATGGGCCTTTATTTGTTCTGAATACAGCGAATAAATAAGGATAAAACCGTTTAGTCTTTGTTTTTTCGTAAATGGCTTTGTTCTCCGACCGTGTTTCAATAATGAGGTAAGTTTTGTAGTTATGGGTGATACCAGTTTCATAACGTGTCTTGTGTTTGTGTGATCAGATTTTTTTTATGCTGCTAATAGAGCGATTCCTTTGAGTGCCTTATTTATTTATTGTGTCTTATGCCTATTAATTCAAATTCAAATAATTTATTTCGGATACAGATCCATATAATGTTAGTAGGTGAAAAACTTAGCCTAATGTTAGTATTAAATTTAAAATATCTATTTGACTACTGGGTCTGGATTCTTACCCACCTTCGTGAGAGGGGAGAGTCCCATCGGTCTATACATACATTTATATACGAGCATACAAAATAATTACGATATAGTAATCAAAGTTTTTGTATTATATGTAATTAGTGCTTCTTTCATTGAAATTTTGAATGATCGGGTATTAAGATAAATAATCTAAAGTTTCATTGCAATCAGATAAGTATGTAGCTGTCTATAACATTATTAATACGTCTTAAAACTAATTAGAAAAGGCTACATTAATTATCTTTTAATTATCCTTCAAATCGATCATTATTATTAATATAGGCATAATGAAAACGTTACGAAAATTAACTTCAGCGGTATAATTAGGTAAGCTCCCTATTAATATCAGATAACTTTATGACGCCGACTCTGTCTCAAATTATAATCATTTAAACTGAGTTTCAAGTTGAACTTGCAATTAGCTTAACTGTATCTAACTAATCACCGTCACCTCAAGTCGGTATATTATCGCGTTATCGCTTGTCGCCAACTTCTGAACCACAGAATAGATAAAGTTATCCCTTCCGTGTTTTGAACAGAGGGGAGAAATGGGCCTCGTCAAGGAAGATTACTTTAATATGTATTTTCCTTTCGTAAGAACTTTCCGAACAAACTTTATCCGCATAATAATTATATTACTCGTTTCGAGGTTGTTTGAAATTTTGAATCTCTCTGCGCTTTTTTTTTCGTGTTATTAATCTTCATCATATCTCAGAAAAGATTTAATAAAAAGTATTTTCGTATTAATTATGTAAATTAAATGTTGACAGTAAGTTTTTGTCGTGAGTTTTCTCTTTCATATAATGTTAGATTTATTCAATAATTGACGACCTGACTGGCGCAGTGGCTGAGCGATCGGCTTGTGCGTCACGGGTTGCGGGTTCAATCCCCGCACGGAGCAAATATTTGTACGTTCTACAGGTAGTTGTTCCGGGTCTGGGCGTTTGTGTATGTGATAATTTGTGTTTGTAAACGCATCTCCGACGCAGGAGAAAATCCTAGTGTGGGGTGGGGTGTAACGTTTATTAAAAAAAAAATTAATCAAACGAATATGACCTGAATAGCGCAGTGGGTGAGCGATCCACTTGTTCGTCACTGGTTGCGGGATCGGTCCCGCAGGTAGTTGTTCCAGGTATTGGTGCTTGTGTCCCACGACACAGAAGAAGACCCAACGTTTGAAAAAAAGGAAAATGAAATACATACCGCGTGAGTTTTATATAGGTTCACTTATATAAAGTTTGAATAATTCACATACATCCAACACCTTCGTGATGCAGTTTTACGTGATGAGATATGCGAGCCCACAGTTTCATGTAGATTTCCCTGTCACATTGTAACTATAATTTGTCCGGTCCAGGTGTGTTCACATTCATTGTAACATCAAAGCAGAAACCGCAAATTAATCTATTTGAGCAGCGAACATTGTACAACTAGAATTTCTATTTGTTTGGGCATCCATTAGCAAACTAATTTGTATTTAATTGTTTAGTTCATTTTGGTCAGACGTTGCTCCAGTCTGTTAATGTTTCTTGTTTGTATATGCTATGTGTTTATAAGCTGGCATTTAGTTATATAGAGCTTATGGAAGATGAGTAATATTTAGTAGTCCTAAATAATGTCCTGTTAATGTTAATATTTTATTTTACATAAAAGTCACCATCAATGTAATATTAGCTAAATGACCTTCACAATAAAAGAATACCACTTTATATTTCCAATAAGGACTAGGTACATACATAAAAGTGTATACTTTTATGTATGTACCTAGTCCTTATTGTTCATAATTATTATATGTATAACCATAGTTGACAGCGACTTACAACGTATCAAGAACACTTTCAACTAAGTTAGATATATTAAATAGCATTGGAGGCGATGATTAAGTTACCTAACTAGGCAATTAAGACTGTTTCATCAATTGAACACTCAAATATCGTGTTCAAATTTCAGACACAGTATACGTTTCACTTCGGCATAATTGCTGAGAATTGCTTAGTTGGAATACGTTGGCAAATGGAGTAAAGCCCTCAGGATCTACCTACGCAGAATCTTATTTAATTAGGATCCCAGTAGATATTAGGTAGAAAGGTTTCTTATTGTAATTGGAGGAAGATTAGGTAGTTATTCCTATATGTATTGTGTGTAAGAAAGAATTAAAAATAATTCTACCAAAAATATCGTTTACACAGAACCAACTCACCGTATCTATTGGTCGTACAGTTTTATACTTAAATTTCGATTTAATAGAATCTATGATAGATTTATATTTAATGAATTATCTTCTTTATCCAAATTTGGGTGTTTTTTAATTTCAGTCTCCCGAATCATTCTGAGTAGGAATCGTATACCGCGATAAAATCGGTAAAAACAGGTGAGAAGTTGACGAAACAAGGACGGTCTCTCAATGCTCTCTCAAATATTAGCGTCCAAACCATGACGCATTTACTTTCATACTCTTTGTGCCCCAACACCGGCACGTCGAGAGATCTTTATTTTGCCACTGAAAATGCCGTAAATGGGCCAATATTTGGGCTCCTCGGATTTAATGTCCATATTTATAAAATAAATATGCGTATTAAATTTGACGTCATTGATGTTCCATCGGCAAGAAGAAAATCGGTAAAAAAGTAGTTTCATTACTAAGCATAGTGGTTTATGTACCCATCTACATATCTGTTGATCTCTGAGATTAGTAAGAAATTGTTATCATTCTTCAAGTTTACGTCGCTGTTGAAAGCAATTTACTCGCAACAAAAGATCAAACAACCTTCAAACTAAAGTGAAAGTTTGGACAGTCTAAAGACCATCTTATCTCGTACCGGAATTCAACACTTCTCAAGCAAAATGTTCAATATAATTTTATCTTAATGGCTACGTTTACAATGTCAAAACAAATTGCTTAAATTCTAAAACAAGTTTGTGCTATTAACACGTAAACAAACGAACTAACCCTATAACAGTATCATTCCGGAAAACTTTACTTTTAAACTACAATGACTTTCTGTATATTGAAATTTCACTCTTATCCTCAATGCAATAAGAGTGAGAATCATCCTTGGTCTCAATACATTCCCGTTTTCAGAAGCTATTCGGTAATACCTCCTGTAATTAAATAAAGTTCAATGGGGCATTAAAGTTGCAGCATTTAACGAAACAATTCAAATCCTTTAATATGGAATTACAATTACAATTAACGATTTACTTCCGCTTTTTTATACCACATGGTTGGTAACAAGCTTGGACGTTTGGAACACCAGAGACTGTCGCTCGCGCGTTGTCGAATGTATGCCCTGTAAGAATGTCGTTATGTAAAACATATGAGTTCCTACAATATGCATTTTACTTTAGTCTAACCCTAAGTTAGTAAACAGACACCTTGTATTTGCTAAGTCGGAGCACGAGTTTAGTCTATAACCTGTTGTCGCTATACATATTCTGCTCGACTTCAATTCATTTACTTGGCAATAACGATCTCATGCAAATCCAAGACTCAAATTTCTGGTTCTGAATACAAGTGTGACTATATAATATCTACAGCAGCCTAACTTCGCAACTCATCTTCGTTTGTACAAAGTCAAACTTGTACAATTACACTATCTTTGTTGTGCTCCCTCATTACAACATTTCATAGTGCTGGCACAAAAACTTTGTCGAAGCTAGCGCTTTCTCTCGGAGCGTTGTTGCCTAGGGTGACATTCTAGACAATTTAACTCAGTTTTGTTATAATTGTTTCCATATAAAGGACATTATTATTATTTCGGTAACTAGGACTTACTAGAAACTTATCAAGATAGTAAAATGTAGTGTTTTTTTTCAATCTCGTTCCGAAACAAACACCTATTTTTAAAAATTTAAGGCGTCCGTAGTATTTGTCCCATCATCAACCCAATTATTGTAACGCTGCTCACTGTCGTTCACATACACACCCCAGACATACTTACAGAAACTGGAATTCACCCTATTCCACAAATTACTGCTATCTTATTTCTTAAATTCAAATTATACTCTTATAAATTGCTTGCCTGAAATTTGCCTTCTGCAGCGACGTTTACTTATCTTTTGCTATTACGTTACATACTGTTAGTATCTTTGTAAGTAAATTTTTTTGAAATGTTTTTTGTGACAATAAATACTTTTTATTTAATTATTTGCTGGGCTTGGGTTTCTTCTTATTTTTTAGCGGGATTAGGTTAAAGCCGCCAACTATTGCTGAATTCGCTCAACCTCAAGAAACCTCACGATGTTTTCCTTTGAATGAGCAGTTAATATATACTCATGCATTTATTATTTGTCTTATTAAATTAAAATATTTGACTCTAATTATCTAGATTATTAATTTAGTATTATTAATTTCACACTAAAATTAATGGGTAATATGTATTATTTTAAGAGTGTGTGTAGACTGCGGGTACAAACGCTTATATCGCTAATGAGCAATCTCTTGCAGACTTTTTTATATGGCTTGGAGATGACCACAGTTATGTGATATAGTTATTAAAGTAGGCGCGTTATATTAAAGAATCAAACACGTTAACCAAAAGGCACAGGTGTACTACTGTACACCCACATTTCGCCGGCATGTTGTAGGTATCATATAATAGGCGGCATAAAACGCAGTAACACGTCGCTCGACCTGGAGATCGAACCCAAGGCCTTCTGCTTAGCAGTAGCACTTAAGACTACAATACTAACGAGGCAGTTAATATAACTATCTTTAATAATCTCAAAAAACAATTCCTACTGTGTCGTTTCTAAGGACGTGACACAAATAAATCTTGCATATTTGTTCAGGCTGTTTGTTTAGGCGGAAAATTATGTGTTTAATACCTAGGCAAATGTTATGTTAAGGTTACGTAGTATATTTATACACATAACATACGTATTTATCCGAAGTTAAAGTGTTTTTTTACCATTCATTACTGTGGAGAGCGCAATCTTCTCAACCTCCACCCACTAGCTGATTTCTTTCTTACTTATCTACATAATTATGTTTGCCCATGACCATGGCTGCTGTAAAGGATACGAAATTTCGGGATATAATAAATAATATATATTATGTACTTTTTATATGGTTAAAATAAACATTATTATAAAACATATCAATATACCGCCTTAAAATCTGTTAAAAAGGTAGTTTTAACTCTATCTCCGCATTCTTGCTAAACGAATGTTTGTTTGACCGCTTTCAACAGATATTTGGCCCGTGAAATATGTCACCTGATTGAAATGTTTTATTTATTGAGGAGAAAGGGCTGGTATTAGGATCGTCCCTAGAAAATATGTTCATTGACTTCGGTCGGTGATTGTTTTATCCCCAACTTCGATAATATAATATAATTTGGCAGTACCAGGGGAGGTACCTATATCTAGAACAAACTTTTAAAAGTTCTAAGTACTCAATACTCAATTCTTTATTGCATTCCATAGTAATTTTACAGATGGGCACAGCAAACCAAAAAAATATTTTTTGGAGAGAGGAAGAGGGCTATTTTTAACCGACTTCAAAAAGGAGGAGGTTCTCAATTCGTCGGAATCTTTTTTATGTATGTTCACGAATTACTTAAAAACGCCTGGACCGATTTGCACATTTCTTTTTTTGTTTAAAAGGGTAGACTTCACAAACGGTCCCATTGTGACCAGGAAAATCGAGGGCAACCCTCAAATTTTATAGGCAATTATAACGTTTTCAATATATTTACTAAAATTGTTCCAGTATTTGCGTCTGATAATCATCATTTGATGTTGATGAGCTGATGGTGGAAGGTAGAACTCCTCAACAGTTAAGAGTTAAAAGATAATTCTTTCAGTTATAGACATTTATTACATTTACATGTATTCTCCAAAGCTGTTCAAGTATTTGCATTTGAAAATCACCATCTCATGTAATGATCTGATGATGGAAGGTACAACTCCTCAACGGTTAGGAGTTGAAGGAAAAATCTTTCATAATTATAAGTATATATGGATCGATAGTTGTATTCTTTCAGGCTATTAGATTGACCTGATATGAAAAGTTTAATATATACAACACTAAAAAGAAAAAAATAAATCAACTTTAAAAAAAAAGAAAAACCAACTTCAAAAACTAAAAAGCATAAAATAACTTCATACAGTTTTACCCTTTCTTTAGTTTTAAAGGTATGAAGTCGGTGCCGATGATGTGGTGGTTTTAACCACCCCGCTCGAGGTCACTTGCGTGCACTTACTATTACGTTTGGCTTGGCACCGACTTCATAACTTTTAAGTTTTTAAGTTGATTTATATTCTATGTTGTACAAGTATTCGTTTATTTAATGTTTATGTTATTATATTTTATCTTATGGTATGGTATGTTATTGGTTTATGTTATGGTATTTTTTCCTAAAAGTTAATTACACAAACTACAAGATCACGTTTGGCGCAATAGTTGACAGATTCTTCTAACCGGATTGCAGTTTCGATTTCTGTATTTATGTGAGTTATCTGACTTCTGTATGTTAATATTTCTAAGACCCTCGAGTAGTCGCTGTAGGTCTGTGTTTTTGAGAGCGTACAGGAAAAAATATATGTAGGGCAACCTTTAGAAGAAACTTTTAGTCCCTAACAAAAACATGCAATACATACAGTGCTCTCATGTATATGCTATCGATATGATGAACATTCACTACGAGCGAAACTTTATTCGAATTTAAAATGGGAAACACGCACCACACGTAGAGGCAATAAATTTAAGAAAACTAGGCATTTTATAAATGAACAAAAGCCTCTGGTATAAGAGCTTGAATTTTCCAATCCTTTGTTATTCCATATAAAATGGGCCAGGCAAGGCGGTTGCCATAAATTGGGTACGGTTGAGTTCTCTTTTCAACAAAAAATTAAATCATTCTCTGCTTCTTATTAATATACATAACATATCATAAAATTACGTCTGTATTTCGAAAGAGTAATTCAGAAGTGTATGATATATATTGTGTTTTTGGGGTCTCAAGTTATAGAGCCTATTGTCATCAGCTGGATGAAAATCCGAGTTGCTGATAACACTTTAGAAAAACCCGAGGACCTTTAGCTTGACCTGAATTTGAATCGAACCCAAGGCCGGGGTGGTCATGGGTTCGATTCAATGAGGTTGTCATCTCATTAATTTATCATGACTCTTGCTGTGATACGTAAGTGGTGGAACACAATAAGGTCTTACGCGTGTGAGATTGAAAGACCATGATGACTTTTATAATAATTTTGCCAAGAACAAAAATATATTGCTTTTTATAGCGTTTGTTTTTCTAAAGGTTTTTTTTATAAAATATATTCAAACAAACATTTTTATAGCATAAGCACGTAAACAGTCTGAACGATTTTCAAACAAAATCCCGAGCGACTAATTGTGTTGGAAGTAATTTAATGTTTAAAGTTTTGCCAAGTTGTGTGTTCGGACTTCAGTCTTTGTTTGCTTAGGCAAATCTTTGGCACCAAGTTGTGTTTTAAGTACTTTTAAGTGTATATACACAGTAGATTTTTAGTTTGGTTTTCTTTTGTATAGATCTCGAAATCAAAATAACAGATTTTTTATGTTTTACCGCGGTTTATATGATATAACAAGTTTTTCTCTTTTGCGCAACAAAATCAATGAGTAATCATTGAATTTTGTTCAAACTATATAGCCATTACATCAGAATTACACAGGCTACTTTTATCAACATACTGAGAGTATAATGAATTCCCATGCACATAACAGTATTTGAATTAATAACTCTATTAAAAGATTTTTCACGAGTAATGATAAGTACACACCTCCCTCTTTACCACTGTTAATTATAAATAAGCAGATTAATGTTAAATAGTCATTCAAAGAACAGCAAAAAATACGTATAACAATACCACAATAAAGTCACTTCAGGAAACAGATGAAAACGAACAAAAACAACACGAATATGTATGTAATAAAAATCGTAGAATTAATCAATTTTTTTAAAGCGCAGGTAAAAATGTATGTTATCATTTAAATTTCACGTATAACGCCATAAACCACATCACGTTTCGTTGAGTGCGAAGTGTTCTCGTTAACGTAACCAAAGCACGAATATCAAAATACAATTTTTATTTATTTTTATCATTATGTTAAATTTGAATAAATATTCGAAAATATTGTATTCTTTTATTTGAACAGTGATAGGTATACGTAAATTTCCTGAACTCGAAACTTATATGAAGACATTCATTACATAAGATTTTGTTCAGGAAATTTTATATTTTATATTCATTGGTCATCGTTAGGAAACCAGCTTGACATTTTCTGAACTTTGTGTGAAATTTCATCTAAATAAGCATTACTAGTGTAATGCTTATTTAAGCTAAGCTAAGTTTTCATTTATCCACTCGGTTTCTAAAGACAGTAACTTTCAATTTAATTGTGAAAACATTTAAATTATAATATAATTACATAACCGTTACAGTTTCTGGGCTAAACTGTCACTATTATGTACGCCATGGGTACTATTTTTGTAACAGCAAAAAAAAACAGCGTGTACATTTCTGCTAACGCAACATAATCCTGAGATGGGCCTCTTTTGGCCTTGTGCAGGAGACTTTCAGTTTTTGTTTTATGTTTTGTATTTTAATGTGAAGTCTAAACTAAATATTTTTTCTTTCTTTCTTCCAAATTAGCTGAACGTGTGATGTTGACTTTGCTCATCAGAAATAATTTAAGATAAACATTAGTAATGTTTGTCTTAAATTGTAGCTAGCCCTACACGGAATTGGCTTCTGTACAATTTACGTTATAATATTAGCTTAAAATATTTAACGTAGGTACGTCTATATTAATATAGTTAGTTTGTTTAACAACTAGTAAAATGTTTTTGCATGTTATTTGTAGGTTTTTGTCACCCTGAGATGTCAGTTTTTAAATTTACCGAGTTATTTCATTGGCAACATTACCATCCAAATTGGGACGGAATATTGTTAGTATACTATCATTTAACGGCAGAATTTTTCAGCCATATGGCGATATTTCCCCGGACGCTACATTCAATACTTTCTAAGGAGCAGTTTTGCCATTCAGTGAATTTAGTAAGCTTTTTTCGTTGAATCAGATAAGCTGAGGTATCTCGTCTGAACTACAATTGTGTAACCATTATATGTACATTTTATAGTCAAATGTTATGTAAAGACGACTTAAAAGGGATCCTTCAATAGCAATAGTTAACGTAAAGTGGCATTAATGCGACTGCACGTAAAATGATAAAGTTTAGCGGAGGAAGTTCCAATAAGGAACGCGCTTAGACCATTATATAATCTAAGGGGCTAGAATAATACCGCACTGAAAGCACATATACTTAACAAGATGATAATTTACTCGTTGTCACTTAAATTTGAAACTGTTGATTTTGATTAATTTCCCCCATGGGAAAAAGGCGTGAGTGTATGTATGTATGTATTAATATTAATGTTAGCTTGAAATCAAAATTCAGATCCAGTGGATTCTAAAACTGAATCCCACAAAAACGTTATAATTAATTTAAAGGTTAATCAAACATTTTCTTAAATAAATAGTAGGTATCTAATATTCTCGGTTCATACTTTGAATATTCAAGATAATTAAACCGTTTGAATTATGCGATTGAGCCTCCGCCGACCCTAACCTCGAACTAACAACTGAAGCGACTAAATTTCACGTTGCCCATGTCGATGTAACCCACTTTACTGCTTATTCCGTTTCAGCACGAAGGGGTGATAGAATCTCATCGAGGAGTAGTTACGTAATGTAAATTTATCGTCCAAGACGAGATTGCTGCGGTGGAGCCCGGACCGAAGCCTTCGAGCAACGGAATAAATTATGCATTGAGCATTAAGTGCTGCTCCTCGCAACGGAAACTTGTAAATGTTGTTCGAGTCACAAGTCCTATCTAAAAAGCACATACACATAAATTACTAGTTCTTGCCCGGGACTTCGTCTGCGTAAAATTTGTAATTTTATATACACCCCCTTTTTCTATTTTAAGGGATGATTTCCGGGATGAAATTTATCCTGTGTCATTGCCCGGGACTCAAACTATCTCTATATCAAATTTCATGTAAATTGGTTCAGCGGTTATTAGAATTTCTTACACTATGGTTATAGCGTGAAGAGGTAACAGACAGATAGATAGACACACTTTCGCATTTATAATATTATATATAGTACAATTAGTATATATTATATATATTATATAAGTATGGATAAGGAATTAAGTGACAACTTTTGTTACTTATAACATCAAGCAAGGGGGTACGTACCCCCGAATGGTCTAAATCTGTGGTGTGTGATGATGATTGATGATAAATAATAACTAAATGCTATTTAGTAGGAGCATATTGCCAGCTAACTTAACTGGGCACAGATCCACGCTTCGATTTACCACTGAAAATTTCATAGCCAAGGTTAATTATATTTTGCTTGACCTAGGAATCGTAAAACAATTGCGAGTGTATATAATGGGTAATTTAATGAGGCAGTTCTTTAATATATTTTCTATTCATTATCTCAAGATAGCATAGTCAATAACTTTATCATTATCATTATATTAGCCAAAAGGTGTCCACTGCTGAACAGAAGTCTCACACATAGATTTTCACAAGGATCGGTATTATTTATGCCATGTCTCCATACAAAAAACTTCCATCAATCTTAATAAGGTCAACTTTTTGAGACAGCTTCACGCTGCGCTGCTGCTCATTCATACCTTTCTGACTCAGTGACAATGGCACCACATGTAAAGTATACTCTTTCAAACACGAATATTTCAGATCGGTCCAGCTATCTAGTGATTGGGGTACATACTTAAAAAAGAAGATACCGACGAACTGAGCAGCGCATCTTTTTTTATGAAGTCGCTTAATAATACTATGTATCTACTCTGAAATTCTTAGCCTCCCATAAACCTTGTAGGTAACTTTAATTTGAAAACCTAAAGATGTACACACTCGTAATGACGTGACAAGGTCGCAATAACAGTAGGAGCACGCAATAGTGTCTGACATCTCGTGTCATTACCGTATCTACCCACAGTCGGCCATTGAGATAGCTCCAAATATGGTTCCCTGCGGAATTTACAGTTTAGCCACACACACAAACCACATCAAACTTCTGCTCTGCACTGTTTGTAACAAAGTTAAAATTTCAGTGGCGTGGAAATACTCATATCAAGTTTCTGGGATGATTCTGCGTTATGTTCGGTTTTTGAATGTTCAGTTGGAATTCAAGCGCCTTCAGAATGAAAGTTAGGACAAGATACTCTAGCCATTAAATCGTACGGCAAATATCTGTGTTAACATAAGCGACGAAACCGTTCATTTTATTAGACCTACTAGTTGGCGAAATATTACATTGTGTGTATTTTATTCTGCTATTCATGTTATCAATTTACAGTTACACTCTTGAAATATACTCACAACCTCTTAGGAAACCTCTTGGCTTTTAACGTAGGTTGACAGCTCCAGAACCCTGCTACACTTTTACATGGTAATACATTATGTATTCACTATTAGAAAAAGTAAACTTACGTAACCTACAATACGGCCTAATGGGGACGGTAACCGAGGTAGTAATGGCGCCACTTACGCTTGAGGCATTGTGATTTCCTTGGTTGAAACCTTTTTGATATCATCAATAACGCACATTTTGAATGTTAGGATTATTTTAGATTGGGTAGAATAACCGTAAACGTTGACAGCCTTTCCGTTTATCTCTTTAAATATCTTACTACTACTTTCTTTAAACTATCTAATCTTATTCTAACTTCAATCAATCAGTCAACCCAGCCTATTGCAGTCTACTGTTGGACATAGGCCTCTCCCAAACTGCGCCATAGCACTCTGTCCTCATACTTGTCTTTTTTATCCATTTAAAAGGTTCGGTTAGCTTCTCGAAGTTTGCTATGAAAAAATATATCTGTACAAAATATAGGTACCTACGTACGTAAACTTTTACACTTGAATTTCCTGAATATAAGTTTTTAGTCTCAGATTCGTGACCCATTCTAAGAATTTGCCGCCGTTTAAAATTTGTAAATTACGTAAGCTACAGAGCTGAAAATAAATTAACAGAGAAAAATAATTCTAACGGAGGTGACTTCGCTTATGGTCGTGATGTACAAATTATGTGCATCAGTGAGTTGAGAAATTAGTCACAGCTTTGAATCCGAAATTCTGTGATTTAAACTGAAATTTGTTCTTTAGCGTGCATTAAAACCAGCTGGTTTTTGATTAATCTAAAAATTCTTAAATAAAGCGGACAAGCTTGAAGAAAAGATAAAAACCAGCAAATCGACAGAAAATGTAGAGAAGTATCTTAGGTATCGAATGAGGAATAAAGTACCGATTGGAAATGAGGTAGCTGTTGCAAACGAGTCCCCAAACGAGGCGTGAAATTGGCGCTCGAGCGAGCCTTAGCTGTGGAATGGATATAATAGAAAAAATAGGTAATAGCTATGGATATATGTAGATTCTGATAATTGTGATGTTGAAATGGAATCAGTGCTTTTGGGCATAGTTTATAGCTAGAACAGACGTTCCTTCTAACAATAAATTCTTGAAGACCGATATTTCATGTTGTTAGTGCATTTCTTAGTAAACATACTAACACGCCAATCTACTCGGAGAGTTTCGCAGAGGTGTACTAATGTAAATTTACAATTCGCCGTTATGTTTTAGGTCCCACGTAATAGGGAGCCATCAACCGGGCACGAATCCAGACTTCCAGCTGTTACTGAGAATTACAAAAAAAAACCTTAGAATAGCACTTGCTCGTCTTAGTAATCGAACTTAAAATCTCTTGCTAAGCACTTGCAATTGCGACCAATTAACTAAACCAACGAAGCAGTTTCTTAATAAAGTAATCAACTAAAGAAATTCTTACATAACTCGAAAAATTAATTCGATAAAAGATACATACACATTTATCGATTATTATTATCGGTATCGCGATATATGTGGCCCACACCTTAGGCGAGGCTTCGGCACTCCACACGAAGCCAAATAAAGCCGAGTAAACCCACGCACATCAAAGGATTTTATCACAATGAACTTCGTTTTGCACAGCCTCACTTTATACAGTGTATTAGCATAAACAATATAATATATTACGCTATTATCAAACAGCGCCCTTTCCTTATATCTTTTTTCTTGGATTAGATAAATGTAACAAATAATTATTCAGCACTATAAAATAAAGCAGGATCGTTTGCTTCTTCCATTTTGTTTTTTTGCGTTTGTTGTCGTGAACTCGTGAATAGTCGTGATAGAACATCACGATGACGCAATTGGCAAGATGATATTCAGAAAATTATTAACATTTTGCTACATAAAGGGACTTCGCAATACATACAAAAATAACCGATTCTTAAATACTCTACATTTTTTATCTAATATGAATTGATGAGCCATCGCGTATTCTGCCCATTGCCCAGCTTCATGAATTGTAACTAGATGGCGTTAGTTTCGTTATCACGGCTCACGGCCGCGAACCTTTAACTTGTGCGCTGTTATTTATAGCTGTTATAAAAACTGAAAAATGTATATCATATAAGTTTTTAACTTTATATACTTTAAAGTTACCAGTACGTAGTAGTAGTAATATTTCCTACAAATTTTTAGACTCTCAATAAGAGTTTTAGCTTCTAGCTAACAACAACCAATACAATTAATGAAACAATAATGATGTGCTGAAATTAAATTATTAATTTAATGTATGTACAGTTTAATAAAGAATACTCACTTAATTTACTATATGTATGGCAAATATCACTTAAATCAGTTTTTTCACTTTTCGATTTATAACATTAGTAGTATTTGGTGGGTCTCTTTCTTCTTTTCCGAAAATCAGTTCTCAGTTTCAGTGATACTTTACTAGTTTTTTAATTTTTAAATTAATTTAAAGATATAATTTTAACTATTTGTTTATAGTAAGTTAATATTTTTTATGGAATTCGAAATATCAATCGTTTAATATCAACAATCAATTGGAAAATACATTCTGCCATTTGCCTTTACCTTATCTCTGCTTTTGCCTTATATTTATTATGTAGAGATTATATTTAATTTTTTAAGTTTTTTTATGTAACTAAATCCAGAAGGTACCACTGTACCAAGTCACAGTATTGGAAACGCCGTTTATTGTTTAAGTTTGTTAACAAAAGTGGACAGACTGGATTTACTGATATTTGCGACAAGTTATTTGCCATAAAAATGATAGGAGAGCGCAGTAAAAAAGTCGAAACGTGGCCAATTTTTACATAAATATCAGGAAAAAACGTAGATCTTTTCGGCTACGCAAGGTATGGTTTCAGTTAGTTTTTTTAATAGGTCGTGACATGATTGTGTCCTAGTGTGGGTTTGCCAACTTCCCCACGTCACTGAGAAAGTTTCTAAGCCATTCACGATATCCCTTGCCTTTGAGTATGTGATAAATTCACAAGTAACATTGAACATCACGCGCCACTGGCCTGCCTTTGAACCCTTTGACTTTTTAGTCATCTACAGAATTTTAAGTTATAGGTAGCTGGTCTGGAATCATTAATAAGTGTTCTGGATACAGTATAAGATATATGTAATAATGGTAGCGTGCGGTGTTCAGCCGTTTTTGTTTCGTTTTATTACGTATATATAATATGTTTATGTGGAAATACAAAATTGAAATATTGAACTTAGTAGAAAAAGAAAATGCTACCAAATATATTGTGTAGCTTTATGATAAAAAGGTTTATAAATTACCTGAATGATCAGGTTAACATGGTCAATAAGCCATTTAGTAAAAAACAGCGCGCATAGTGTCTAAATACGTATTTTTGACCATCAACACAAAATTAGCGTTGATTGAGCTTTGGGATTTCAAAAGGAACGATGTAAAACATACCTACTCATGTTATATTCATTCGTACAAGCAAAGGTAACAAACACATAACAAACAGTACTATATAATTCAGGGTTGCCGTAGGCAATTAAAAAAGTAAGCCTTTGCAAAACGGCTCTTAACAATAAATTTATTAACGATGGGGTTTTTAGGTTTGTTATGTTGGTTAGGGTTATTTGTGAGAATTCATTTAATGATATATTATGTAGATTGTAGGGATGTTATGATATGTTCTTATGATAGGTGTATTACCAGTAACTGTAGTCCTCACGCACCCACGCTAGTGAGAGCTGTATGGTAATCCCACGGGATTGAATCGCTTATTTTACGACATCGAGGAATAGCGATGGAGTGGCACATGGTCAGGGGTAGTGTGTGAGAGACAGGTAGAACTGAATGGCCACTGATACCAAAACGTTCGCCGTACAGGATTACAGGAAATGTGTCGTAGGGACTAGGGACCCAATAAAAGCATTGGAAATGGTTAAATGTCGGTAGATGCGGGCGGTTCATAACCGATCCTCGTGAAAATATTCTGGAGGCTGCTCCATAATTTTTCTCAATGATTGGTTCTGAGAATCAAAGTCAGCACTTCGATTCATCAATGGATGCCCTTAGACTGATATGATGAAGTTAATACCTACAATCTGCAATTGATGCTCGACGAGTATGTCAATCTGAAACTAGTTATTTAAGGACACAATAGGCTAACCGTCTCATAGATTGTTTTTATCTATTTTTCACGTCGATGTTTTGTTAAGTTTGAAATAAAAATATAAATTTCTACTTTGATTTAAACAATATCAGTATATTTTATATAGATCTGATAATTGCGATGTTTGCGGTGCAGTGCACAAGTGAATACTATTGCACGCTGATTGGATTGCCACGTTGAAATTCGCGTAAATTGTGATTCGAATTGCATACTGTTACAGCGATATACTATTGTTTGTGATTAAATAACTGCTATTTTTTATCGGTTCTCTCGTGGGAGCAAAGTTATTTTGCATGTTGCCATATGTTTTAAAATGGCACTTGTTAGTAACGAATACTTTTGGCTTCCGTTATTTTTCATTACATGCTTTTATTTGCGCTTTTAATCTTACCAGAGTATACAGTTTATTCATCAGAACAGTAGTGCGCATTGCTCAACGTGGTCACAAAACAGTTGCGATTGGACAGTCGCCAAGCGCACATTATTTATAGCCATACTACTACGGTGCATGCTGTTTTATTTACGTTTTGTTATTATAGTAAAATAAATTATAGGTAAATTAGATCAATATGATCGTATTTAATTTGTATCGTTTACGGTGAAATTAAACGTACATACTAAATATTTATTAATACGATGCAAACCCTCATAGAATTGTATAAAATATGCTGAGTTGGTATTTTTTGTTTGTAAAAAAATCTTCCATATTTACACATCTATATGTAGCTAGATAGACATGACACACGGCGCCATTACACAGTATCAATAAAATTCAAATGTGCGGGTGTTTAACGATATGCAAATTGTCCCCCGTTTGTGTGACCATTACCCCGTCACCGTGTGTCGGGTAAGCAGAATGTGCGTTGTTTGTTATTTTTGACTAGCAGGCAATGTCCATAAACAGGAAATGTCGAGTTCTTTTTTGTTGTTATGTCCACGTTGTAAGCTTTATTGATGCATGTTACGTAGAAATTTGAGTGGAAATAACGGAATATACCGAGAAAAGTAAACTGGCGAATAATAATACGGCAATAAAAACACTTTGTAAATATAAAGGCAGAATTTCATTCCGGCTTTAATTGCCAAAGTTATTTATCGCAAAACATTTATGTCTATGGGCGGCGGTGATCATGTACCATCAGGTGAACCGCTTGCTCGTTTGCTCCCTTAACACTATAAATAAAAACTCCTCGTAGTTGACAGTAGTGACAGTTGTCAATTTGACAGTTTCAGGCACACAAACGTACAATGTACGACGATGGCAAGAGAGTATTTTTCTTTAATATCGAAATCCTATGATAATTAATATCGGAATTTATAGCTGTGTCTTTATTTACGCACAAAATGACGCGTGTGCTTACGTCACCGTGATTACGTAGTTGTAGCAGGTGTTAGAATCGGAAAGGTTGAGTATAAGGTGTTGTCCGTTGCTTTAAAGGCTGGCGTATACGTAATAATGAGAAACATGTTTTTTACATTGAGAAATTATTTCAATTCAATATGCATATTAATATGATTATTTAAAAAAAATACCAAAACAATAGTGCGGCCAATTAAATTGAATGTAGGTAGGCACTGTAAATGTTAATTAGTCTAAATTATTTACACGCCTAAATGTTGTAAACATGTTACTACATCTGTACGCACCTTTACGATTCCTGAATTATTACCTGAAAGGTGCGTACAGATTTAGTAACATGTTACATAACTTATGTTTTATACACGTCCACATTGTTATTCAGCGTTGCAACATAAAACGATACTGTACAAATTAGAATAACAATATTATATAAAAATTACATTGTCGTTTTTGTACCTATTCACGCGCATGAGTGATATATCATTCTTGTAAAAAATAATAAAATTATATAACAATGTTTTATAACATTTATGTTACATATTCTATACGTATCTTAATAATCATCACACGAAAAAATATGTTGGATTTATTTGTTTAATAATGATTGACTATTGAACTCGCATGCCTGTTCCAGAAGATTGTACTGCAATATACTTTTATTATAAAAGAGTGTCTATGTAGTTTCTTGCCGTTTTCTGCTCCTCAAGATCAACTACTTGGAACGGTGCAACTAGAATCTTAACGCTTCTAAAGTGCTTGAAAAAGTTTATTCAATATAAAAACCTGTTAAATTTGAATTGAATTGAATTACGAGAACTTTTTCATAAATTATGATTAAGTAAGTTATGACGAATTTTATTTTCAATTCAAAACATCTATTCTGATTAAATCAACACCCGAAGTTTTACTATAAAACAACTAAAGTCGAAATTGCTTTTGCGATAGAAAATTCAATAAACTATGTAAAGTTTGGTTATAAAATCAAAGCGTTTATAGTTAGCTACCTGGGAGAATCGTGATGCTATTCAATTAGATGCCCGAGGGATTGGGATGGTAGTGAATTCTCATAGTTGTAAATATTTTACTAAATAGTGGTTTTTATTTGATTTCCACTGCTTCGTTAGTCTAGCTTAAATATAGGGTTCCAGCAGTGGGAAAATAATGGATTGCTGATGATAGGCAATTTTGACCTAAGTACCTATTAGGACCTATGTACAAATTGCGGGTAAAAGCACAGAGGAAAAGAGGGAGGTATTTACTAACACTTATAAATAAATAAATATTTCTGGACATTATGACACAGCACCATGTTGTTCCGAACTAAGCAACGAGGCTTGTGTTAAGGATACTAGTTGGTTGATATACTACATATAAACATTTTTTTTGTTAATACATACATATTATACATAGATACACCCATGACTCGGATACAAATTTTATGATCATCACACAAACATTTACACGCCATATCATATACATCAAACCCATAGCACAGAAGGCAGTGATAACTACCGCTGGACTGATTGGGTCGTCTTCACTTAAGTATGAAGAAATAAATACCTAGATAGTCGATATTTTCATGGGGTAATTGTAGATACTTTGGTGTACGTGTATATACTATCTGACCAAGTATGCAAAGGGCCACTTACAAATTCAACTCGAGAATAGCGATCGATATGCTTTGGCAGATGTTTGATGGTAATTGAATTGCTGATACGAACTAAGTACTTGGTAGGAGGGTAGACTGAAGTAGATATTAATAGTCATAGTAGGACCTTCCTTGATAAATTCACATTCGAAATTACCAAAATATTTTGAGCCGTTCGTGTAAAAATAAAACCGATTAGCTATTAGACTAATTTACTATTGTATTAGACTATTTGATTTTTATCATCTGTCCTGTAAAACTAACTAACTGAACTGAACCATGTTTCATTTGTATAATTCTAAATTAATTATGTCTAGCGTGTATATAATGCTGTACGAGAAATTGTAAGTGCCACACTCAAACCCAAGAGGTTTAAGTGGCATTATGGAAAAAACAAATTGTTGTGAATGTATTTCTGATAAATAAATTAAAAAAAAAAAAAACTTATTTTTGAATGTTCGAAATCAGTTTGAATGGAAAGTAACACAATCCCGAAAAAAAAATCTGAGCCATACCATACCATCGCGCCTGTCGTTCCTGGAAGGGTTAGGCAAACCCCCCATGTAATAGGGGGCGAGCCTATTGCCATCAACCGGGGACGAATCCAAACTCCAAGCTCCACCATTTACGATCACTAGGCAACAGAGACAGCATAAAATAATATTCATTAATATTTTTTGCCAGTCCAATCTCCCTGTGTTATTGGAGAAACAGTATTATTAGTCTGGGCTTAAAGACCTTTTGGACAAAAATCGTTAGCTAGGCGCCGCCGCCGCTCATAGTGATTATAACGTAACTTTTTATTATCTTATTGGTAGTCTCTCCGGTCTACATTTGTATGATATTTCCTGAGCAATCTCAGTGTTACGTTATAAGGTACGATTACGTGTCTACTCGTTTATTCGGAATCGATTTAGACATGGAATCGACTTGCAAGGATCAGTCCAAATGGCACGTGTATATTTGATTATACTTGCGTCGTCTTCAAGTTTCAAGAAGCTAGAGAATTCTATTCACATCATAGATAAGGGCACTTAGGAATAAAAAAAATGTTTCGCCGAAGCGTCACATTACTACTTGACATACATGATCTTTTCAATTTAGGATTCATTAAACTTGTGAGGACCTAGTCATATTGCTCACGTTCGTCTTTTGTTTCGTGAAATAAGATTTTGTTTTTATTTTATTTCTTCTTCTTATTATCGTGTCAATGGCCTAAACAACGTCTGAATAGTAAGAGGCCACTTCAATGGCATTAGGCGTGGCCAGTCGGAGATCGTCCCTCGTGCAGGCTTTTGGGCACAAGGGACACACCAGAAGGTGTGACATAGTTTGCTCAGGATCGCCGCAGTCACATTGAGCAAAATTTGGTTTTCCGAAACCCCATTTGCACATGTTGGCTCTGCACCTACCAGTCTGGGTACGCAGTCGATTTAACGATTTCCACACTGGCCACTGTAAGTCGTGTCCTGGCGGTAATTTTTCCTGTGGAGGAACAAAGTCAGCAGGTGGAGGGTGGCTTTCAATCCAAAGTTTGCGTCTTGCAGCAACTGGGTGGTCTTTGGTTGATATTGTGCTGCGAAGATAGCTTCTGCGGCTTTTGAGGCGACCCACAGGCATCTGGTGACCGTAAAGGGGATGACGTTGATCATACTCCTGTTTAAATGTCTCCAGAGAGCAGGTTACTTCGTCGGACCTCGGGTGGTGGTATCCCCGCCAATGGATAAACCATATTAAGTAGCGTGCGCTTAATGCATATTCTCCAGCCGATAAACATAAAGCCATTCCTGTCGTGCGGAGAACATCCGCTTTGGCTCCCCAGTGCGTAGATGTTAAGCGGAGAAGAATGTTGTTATGTGCCTCAACCTTCATTTTGGTTTTTTGGCAGTGAGTTTTATAGGTAACTGTTCGGTCCAATATTACTCCTAGATATTTTGGGTAGGGGCAGTGGTCGACGGGGACTCCTTGCCATTTGATGTTAAGGACACGGTTTGCTTGCTGGTTCCGCAGATGGAAGGCGCAGGATTGAGTCTTTAAAGGATTGGGCCTAAGGCCGTTATCATTGTAGTACGATTCCAATTCAGTAAGAGACGCCTCCAAATTTTTGTATTTTATTTATGGACAATCAATAAAGCATATATTATGTGAGCAGTTTTTTGTTAATTATTGATTATGATTTATGAAATAATAATTAATAATAATACTTTTGTGACTGTGTTTAGGTATATAATAATATGATAATAAGGATTTCTAAATTAAGTTTAATTTTTAAATTCGTGTTATCATAATTATACAATAACACGTCGTACGATCTACGATCGAACAAGCACTTACGTTCATACATTTTATTATTTGAATAAGTTTAATAAGTTTCTAATAACATGTTCCTTCACGATTTTAGTTAACTTCAACTTGGATATGTTTCATACATAATATATACATAATATACATAGAATAGAAAGATAGTAGATAGAATAGCTCTATAGAAAGATAGAATGTTTATATATGCAAAGAGTTAACTTGTTCTGTAAATTGACCTATAACCATAGTGCAGTACGTATTTCGTTTGGCGCACCTGTAGATTCACATCTGCGGCTGCTATTCATTACTTACCTTAAATGCCAACTTCGTGGGTTGCAATTTATTGAGTTTCAGAGTTAGTACTTAGTTACATTTATTTATGCCAAATTATAACTATTATGAATAATCCAGCCAGTCGTTATGATAAGTTACGATTAGGATTAAAAGAGTTTATTTTGGCAAAACTTTCAACATAATATATTTAAAGTCGTATTACGTAAATGTAGATTATTTGTATTAAAAAAATATAGTGTGGATAAGGAAAAATAGGCCGCCTTTCAAAGAAATGAGCATCGGTGGTAAAATAGCTATTTGGCGGGTAAAGGACGAACACATTAGATGGGTGGGACTATAAAATGGTTCGCGTTTTCTGATACTACTTTACGCCGATTACCGTCTAGTGGATACCTAAAAAAATAAAATAAGCGAGTATAACATATTTTGGTGCTTTTGTTTTATTTATATTAAATGTCTACTTCAAGTTAATTCAATTTAAAATGTTGAGACTTAAGTTGTTCAATTTATTGATTTCTTACACTTACGCGAATATTAGACATTGAAATAAAACTACTTTTTACGGATTTTATCACGGTATAATTGATATTATTTTAACCCGACGTTCGACGGCGATAAAATCCGTAAAAAGTAGTTTTATTTAAATGTGCAATATAATTTAATTCTATGGCTTTTTATCGACCAATATTAAACTTATTTGTGGGAGAAAAACTGCGTTTGATAGAGCCTTATGAACATTTGACGGTTTTTTTAACAGACCTACTCTGGAGCACTACTAGGAGAGAATGAAACACCGACTTGCAAGAAAATATCGACTAAAGCTTAAGGTGTTTGATTACTCCATTGTAGGCTCAAATCCCGCGTAGATTTCGCTTCGATTATGCAAATGTTATCCCACTTTGAGTCTTTACCTTCACGAGAGCATCAGAATCAAATCATTACTTCGCCTTGATTTTTGTCTTATTATCTTTTAAATTTTAATGTTTTGTTACTTTTAATATTAATACACTACACCACTAATATATTTAACTCAGGCAAAATACTGTTTTTCATAATAATAACCACACTAATGAAAGTCGGTACATGTGATGTGACTGTATATGTCTAATTTTTTATGTCAAGCTCAGATGAAGCTAAGCTCAGGTCGGACGTTGGCCTGTTACAGATGTCATTTAGGTTGACAAAGTAAGTTGTCTACGTCATTATTTCGTATAAAATTTGCAGAATTGGTCTAAAAAAGTCTGAGAACAAAATATAACGAGATTATTATCGCTATGCCTTTGTCTTGACTTACAGTTCTTTTGTTGCGTAAAAAAATCAGTTTGAAGAAAAAAACATAGCCTTGCGATAAGGTGCCAAATGGTAAGTTGCGTAATCACAGTCCTGGAAATCAAGGACGGCAAATACATTTAGAATTCGGTCTCGCCTGGCCCGTATTTGATCGTGTGACCTCTGGATTTTTCGCTGAATTCCCGCTCGGCTGCCTAGAAAATTGGTCGTTTCCTTTGTTTTCATTCGCTGTATACGAAGGCCCATTTTTTTTACGTAAACATGTGAAATGGAATAAGGTCTATACGGAATATGTGAGCAAAAGTACTCCTGCTGATTTATTCACATACATATCTCATATTATTATAAAAACTAAGGCGACGGTTATGGATTATACATCTTATTCTTTTTACACGCAACTGGTATTCGTTAATGTGTTGTGACGTCATGATGTGTGGGCGTGTGGGCGACGACACAATTAATCATATTTGCACAGCAACTGTCGTATCAGATTAACGAAGAGTTATTTGAGTAATGAAGATACATATTAAAGAAACTGAGGCGATGTATCTTTCTCACATGTTTACTTTGCAAGTATTTTATTTAAAAAATGTTTGCCTGTCGTCGGAGTTTGTTTAAGGTTATCTTTCGTAACTATATTCTTATTGTTGACTTTTTTATGCATATTTTATCATAAAAAAATAATCACGTTTTCAGGTAACTATCTTCGTTGCTATGTGTTTAACCGTAAGAACGATTTCATATTATCTGTAGATGAGTTACTTCGAACCACAAACTGATATGATGTGTGGGCGTGAGCTAGTTTACTCGTTGTTTGCATACTTCGAAGTCTTGTGATTTATTACCACAGCGTAGACTTCCTTATCAATTGATTGATGGAGGTCGCCTTAACAATATATTTACTTAATTATTGTGAAGCTTTGCTTGCCTGCAGATAGCATGAAGTTTAAGTTACCTTTCTGTTGATTTAATTAGGCTATATATCAAGTACATATGACATTTAACTCTATATTAGAACGTTTAGTGCCTATGTACACTTTATTATTATTATTATTTAATGTTAAAATTCGCGTAAGTGTAAGAAATATACCATACATACGTAACGTAAAATGTCAAGCGACATTCTAATTAAAGCGTCACATTTGCACTTAGCAACGTGAAGTGCTGCCGAGTTCAACGACCTGTGTATTGACCTGAAAATGTCGCGATCACTCACAGCCTCACATGCAAACATTTCAACATCTCCTTAATTAATGTACTTACAGTTTGAAAATTGTTTTTATTTCGTTGCTCTCGTTTCATTCAGCGCTAGATCTTTCATGAATTTCATAAAATATGCGGAGCCACGCTTGCGGGAGAAATGCTTCACTAATTAAAATACTGGAGGGTAGAAAAGGATTGAAATGAATGAGGAAGAGTTAATAAAGAAGTATGCAATGCATTAAAATGACATTGTAGTTTTTGCATTTTTGTCTTACAAAAATGCTACTACAATTTTTATAAAGCAGCCGAAGGTATTATTTTTGGCAACAATCTTTTTTATAATCACAATTCTCTTATATCTTGTGTCAATAGTACCCACACAGCAAAAGTCCGTAAGAGCAAACTGATTTTAATAGGTTCTCTTAGGTTTCCAATTCCCAGCCATTGCCTTCAATTTCCGCGGCGGGTCCCGGAGGCTCGTACCCTGAACGCGACTAACGAGAGCAGCTTTCATTTGCATTCTTTGCACTAATGGTTACAGTTGACGTTTTATTTCGCCAAAGGTCCTTTGGCAACCATTTTGTGCCCTGATTCGTGTTGGATAAAGTTTCTGGTTGACAACAGATGGCTGATTTCTTTCTTGTAATTTGAAAAAAGGAACAGATTTTAAAAATGGATTGTGCCACGTTTCTGCTACCTGAAGAACTCACGGCATTTTTTTCTGGGCAGTCCAAATATGGTGGTTCTGTTACATTCCTAGCAAATCTTCCTAAATGTATAAAGAGCTTCATTCTCTTCGGCTTTATCTTACTCACCTTTTTACGTATTCACGTGACATTAACCCGAAGGCCATTTAGTACGCTCTGTATAAAACACACTTAAGTACCAACGTATTTTGCGTCACGCACTTGACAGAGTGAAAAGATACTGAAAAATCGACGTATCAAAAAAACATTTTATATTTTCGCAAGGCAAAGATCGAAATATTATAACAGTTCCAAAGCGGAGTGAAGTTTTAAATTCAGGCCTTATTTTATCTTTTGTCGCATCGGTATTTCGAAAGCCCATAGGAATATGAGAAAATAGCAAAGCTCCAAAAAAAGATGGCACGAAACATTCATCGATCACTGGACTTTGAAACAATACCCCTTTACCATCGCATAGTTTCTGCCTCGGAAACTACGCACAAATCCGTGGAAAATCCGGATAGATGGCGACCGTATATAACGTAGTTTATAGGTGACGTATTTTATCCGGGTTATTCGGTTTAAAGCGCCTATGTACAATGATTCAAGTTATCTATTAAAAACTTTGTTCATACTGTTTTAGGGCGGTACCGCGTTCCGAATGTACAAAATCAAACATTTGAAATCTGGGCATAATAATTCTGTAACGTTGCGTTGAAATTGGCCTTTTCATTTCAAATGAACGTGACGTTTGATCTAAGCAAATTAATGAATATCTTCATCAGGCTCAGGGGTAGAGAAAGAAGCTCAGACTAATCTTCCTTTTTACGTTGTTGTCTTTATCTATAAGCATTGCTTTATTATCTAGGTACTGTAACTGGTAGGTCCGTGTAAATAAAAAAAAAATCACCATCTACCAACATGAAACGTATTTCGATACCTTGCCCACCTGCGACTTAGAGATTGGATGGATTAGCCGATTATTTATAGGGCATTAAATATTTTTTACGATGTATAATACATATAGTTAGCATATGACTAAATAGGCAAACATTGAAAGGCATAGAAGAAGCTCTTAGATTTTTTGATAACCTGCACTCTCTTTCATTGATAGTGCTTCGTTGAAAACGGGTCACACGAGTGAAAGGAAGCAGGTTACATAGGCACAGCAGGCACTGAATGGCATGTGTTCTCACGTCAACAGCGAAAAGGGCACAAGTGGGTGACGTCACAGTGTCAACACTGACACTGTTTTGGTTACTGAATGAATAGGAATGTTTGTGACCTATTGCGGCGCAGTAAGAATACTATTTCGTGTTGATATCATTCAAATTTGAGCTCTATGCCCTTTGCAGATTAAAGTATATAATTGCGGAAACAGTTTGGTCTTTTAACATTGTACTAGAAGCTACGTAATTAAAATCGAATGTTTCGTTCTGACACTTAGTTAGAAATAATTGGATGGTTTTGTTAAGTCACCAATTTTTATATAGTCCGTTCCGGTTTTATGTTTTAGGTTGGAATAATTAAAATTGAGCAATTAAATAGTAAGATTATATAATAGCAATGACATAACATAAAAAATTGCGTTTAAAATAACCGACTTCAAAACTAAAAAGTTAAAAATAACTTAATACAGTTTTAACTTCTTTTTAGTTTTAAAGGTATGAAATCGGTGCCAAGCCAAATGTAAAGGTATGTACACTCATCGCGCGTGATCTTGAGCGGGGTGGCTTCAAACCAGGTAACGGCACCGACTTCATACTGTATTAAATTATTTATAACTTTTTAGTTTTGAAGTCAGTTTTTTAAACGCATTTTTTATTTTGTTTTTTACTTTTAGGGGTCTGTAATAGGTTCGTTGTAATAGGTCTCGTTGGTGGTTTAGTGGCCGTACAGTGCGACTGCTGAGCAAGAGGTCCTGGGTTCGATTCCCAGGTCGAGCAAAGTGTTATTGGGTTTTTCTGTGAAATACTCAGTAGCAGCTCGGAGTTTGGATTCCTGCCCTGTTAATGGCAATAGGCTCGCGCCCTATTACGTGGGACCTAAAACATTCCGGCGAAACGTGGGTGTACATAAGTACACCTCTGCCTAACCTTTCGGGTACGACAGGCGTGATGGTATGTAAGAGGTTGAACAATAAACGCGTCACCTACGTAGAAAATTTGAGGTTTTCTCTCGATTTCCCAAGGATCCACTCATCAGATCCTCAGCATTTTTTATGGGACCACACGGGAAGCGTCATCTTTCATATAATTTTCAAAATCGGTTCACCAAGTCGAAAGTTATGAGGTAACAATCGCAGTCATTGTCAAAAATACAGTCGAATTGATAACCTCCTCCCTTTTGAAGTCGGTTAGAAATAACAGTTAACGTTAGATTACTTCAAAATGTGTAGTTGTACCGTCAGAAAAAGATGTTTTACAATGTTTTTAGAGACAAGTGGCGTCTAAGTTCGAATCAGTACCTTTATAGTAATCTTGGTGCAGGTCGCCAAAATTTATTGGATGCGTTCAGTATTACATACTTGCTCCTTATAGAAATCTATTCAGTAGGCATTGTTCAGCTGCAGACTTCCTCGGGAGGTTGTGCGACTGAAGTGTAAACAGTTTATTCAGCGACCGAATAGTTCTATTTAAAGCAGTTTCGTAGTTTCGTCCCATTCCCCATTGACAAGCAGGGCAACGCGCCAAAGCGAACAAAACACAAGTTCTGCTGACGACAGGCGCAGATCATTCATTTTTCGCGAGAAAAACAAGAAAAGCTTAAAGGAGTTATCATTTTATTATCTAGAGCGATGGGGGACGTCTCTGGCCATTAATAACAGACAAAAGCAGCTTTCGACTGCTCGACAAATTTCCCGGCCGGGAGATAACTACTTCATTATTTTGAATGACTTCGCGAAGAGGCGCATTTCAGTTTTATCATTAATTAGTTTGTTTGGATGGAATTATTCTTGTTTATTGCAGAGTTTTATTTACGACAACTTCTTAAGTATTTTGTTGTAGAAAAAGTCTGTAGAAGTAAGCAATTTATAAGTAAATAAGTAGGTAGTATAAGTGAAGTACCCTCACATGTGTTGTTATTGGTTCTAGCTTGTTTTTTTTCCTAATAGTAGACCTAATGGGTTGTCCCACTTTTATTACGGAGTCGTATATTTTTATAGATACTTCCGAAGATAGTAACAAGCTTTTTCGATTATATTCCCTAAGTGGCAACTATTTCGGTAAGTTTTTCAACGCCTTGTGACTTCTAAACTTGAAATAAAATCATGTAACTCAAGTTAGTTCGATAAAACTATGAACTGGCGAGAATTTAACATCACGCATATTATTAAAAAGACTTGTGTCATTCGAAACATGTGTATAAGTACTTAATTTAGTTGAATACTTACAGTATTAATTTTGTTTCAGGTAAGAACAAAGTCACGATAAACAGAAAAAGTGAGCTCCTCGCCATCGTTTCCGCGTTGTATGTACTTAATTAATGCTAAGTAAACAGTAAATTATATCAACTTGCGTGTAATTATATCAACTTTCAAAGTATGATTTTTTGGAGGATGATAAAAACAAATAATTACTGCAGACACAGCGACGAACTTAAAACTTACTTGGAGACTATAACGCCGTAATTTGTACGGATAGTCGCAATACACTTTGCGTTGGAAGAAAACCTTATGATATAGAGTTATGGCTTTTATTTCCAGCCTATTACGAAATTTCCGTTCCATTAACACTTAAAGATCTCAACGAATTTGGGAACAACGATCTGCTCACCCCACAAGTGTAATAAAGTGCACTTAACAATCACTTGGCACCCTAAATAGTGCTCGCACACAAACGTTTTTTGCACAATTTTGACAGTTTTATGAAGACTGGAGACACGGAGGCTTTGGCAACAGACACATCTTCTGGATCTAGTCCAAGAATCGTAAAATTTATATATTCCCGGGTCCATCTGACCCACATAAACAGCAACGGACAATAGAGAAAATTTGATATTTATATACAATGTGTACCCGGAGGTTTTCGAATCATATTGTTGGGTCAAGGTACACGTATTGTTGTAGTTCCCTAAAATTCTTATTACATGAACGGTACAAAGGTTTTATTACCATTTTGAAATAAGATTCGTTTTATTGTTTGTAAAGATTAGATTGTACAAATTATTTTAAATGTATTACCAAAATACATCTAGTAGATGAAATTTTCAGTCTAGTGTTGTGTTGGTAACTTCTCTCGTTGGTCCAAGAATTTTTCAAGCCGATAACTTTTATAAAAAGTTAGTTGAAACTGAGCTCTTAGTGCCTTCCGCCATTGGCAAGAATCCAAAGAACTAGATAATGACGCGGCCACTGTTATGTAAGTGTCGTTATCAGGATCAATATATTTTATGTTCCTTTGATTTTCATTTTCCGTCGTCGCAATAAATGTAGAAGTAAAGTAACGAGAACGAAGAATTGGGATTAATAAAACCTACCGTTAGGTATAAATATTTTAAAGGATTTCTGATATTGTAGGCGATATAAATTCCGCTCACGTAGTTTGCTTTACTTGTAAAAGGAAACTGTAATGTTCCTTCCCAAAATCGGTAAACGGAACTTTGGCAAAACTCTTGGAAATCTCCGTCCACGCTTGCAAAATTACCATAAGGTATTTTTGTTGCTAAGCATACGAGAAATGCGATTGATTAAGTATTGGAACCACAAAATATACCAAAACCTCGTGGGTCATTGTGTGTAAATGTCAAGTTATTATTTTCAAAAAATCGTATTACTCTGAATTGAGAGTTGGTTGTATAAAATTATTTGATATTCAAATGAATTGGGATTCCTTTGTGGCTTTAACATCACAAAGGAAAACAGGACCTACTGAATAATTTAACAGATTGTGTAATTCTGACAATGGATTTCGTCGAATTCGGCATTAATTTTAGACAATGCGTAGGCATTGTCTCCATTATTCACATCATCACATCGTCCCCGTCGGCCCACACAAATACTCCGAGTAAAATCCAACTCCATTTTTATTTTTGATGTTTTTAAATATTTGAATTATGGATTGTTGTAACCTAAAAAAATGCAAAAATGGAATATGAATTTGGTAAAATTTGTATTGTTTTTTGACCTTTCATGAAAATCATTAATTTGATTTAAATAAGTAGTTGCTCAAATCGTGTAATGTATTGAACTTATGCAGTGTATATTATATAGTATTAAAATACTGCTTGAATTAATTAAAAAAAAGGGTTAATTTTATGCGAGACTTATTGATGGTATTATTATTAGTAGTTAATATTTATAGAGAAGATTTGATAGAAATAGGGAAGTGTGTTATAGTTACATAGTTAAAGCTGTGATATCCATGTTGTGTAAAGCGGTGTGTCACTAACTTTTCGAAAGCTATGTGCGTGCTTATTACGTGCTCAAACAGTAAAGGATGAATAACATCGTGGGAGTAATTGAATGCCGAGGATATGTTCTCGATGTCGTGTGAAGTTTGCCAAACTACATTTGGCTAGCGTAGCGGAGTATATACACTAACCCATCTCAAACAATAATAATAATAGGAGATATGTACCATTTCATCGGTGGAACAGTCAACGGTGGGTAGAATTCAATCTGAAATGTGACCAAAACAATGAATCGCTATACGTTATATACTATCAATTGTTAAAAATGTTCTCCATAATTAATAAATCAGACGTTTTGCAGATAGTTGAAGCTGTAATGAGATAATTACATTAATTATAGCTACTTAATACTCACTGAAGTACTCCGCAATGTTTTTATTTTATCTATCACTACTACTTCATCCAGTCTTTTCGGCTTATTTTGTGTCACTGCTGCATGTTATTTATTTACGTAATTTATTTAGATATAAATACGCTACTTAATAGCCTTAGCTAGTGTGCGCACGATCGGTTGACTTGAAATATTTAGTTATAGGGAATGGAGCACTTGCTTTTGCTCGCCAGTGATCCGTGAAAATCATCGGAATGGAATTTTCTCCAATACGTGCCGTGTTCCGGCTCGTTTCACTGATGGAATGGCTAATGAATTGACTAATTGTCTGCTGATTGATTTCTTAGTACCCAGAAGTCAATTCTCTGAACGATACATTTAAATTAATCACTATGAAGATAATAGAATAATTTTCCTGGTACCTTGGTCTGCAATAAAAGTACTAAATATTTCCTATAGACCTTCAAACTCCACTAAACCAGTTTACTTTCTCAAATTATAACAGCCCATTCATAATATTTAGTGGTTCTGTATGACCGCGTGTGATAAACTGTGGCGTACATATTTTTCAAAAGTGTCGCAAGTTCCTGCGCTGAGAGGATATTTTACGTCTTCATAAAAAGGAAATATTGTGGGCCGAGGTGTTTATGGGCTGAAAGTATTTTGTAGCGTCGCCGATGATATAAACTTGCATATTTGCGTCGGCAAATATTTTCATATCAGTACCTTTGAGTCATGTGATAATCAAGGGTTGCGGAATTTGTTTTTGAGACCGTGTTTGGTTTTGAAGATGAAATTTCATAAAGGTTAGTGTATTATATGTATCGGTGTCTCTGTCTAGTCTATACAGGTAGTGGCAGGCAGCACGTGTGGAACGCTTGGAGGTCATTAACCCTTGAAACCTTATTATAGTGCTGTTAGCAATGCCAATTAGTTACGGTTATTGCATCATTCATTTGATCCGCAACAGTGAAATAAAATTATATAAATCTATTTTATTTATTAAGTCCAGTAAATTTTTACTCGTGTCTCTTATTTTTTGGTGCTTGTTAGACATTTTAATGTATAAAGTAAAATAATAACGATGCCGATGCAAAAGAGGACCAAAAGAGATTAACGTGCTTCTAAGAAAACTCAGTTTTTATTATATCTCATTTTTATTAAATTGACGAACCGGCTCACTAAAAAGATTATGTAGAAGTTACGATAAACTGCGTTAAAAATTTAAGATTAATAATTATTCGGAATTTATTAGAATACCTCTTGTTCTAAGTCTAAGAAAATGTTTTCATCTTGGAAATACACATACCTGCTTATCGTATTTTTCAGTTGACCAACCTCAGTAGCATGTTCCAAACGGTTTTGTATTACGATAAGCCTAGTTTATAGGGGTTTCTTTCTCGGTGTGCGTCTCGGAGGTGTTATAAAATTTTAAGAAAAGTGCTGTATTGACGCTGTTTGTCATGTTTCAATATTATCTCAACTTTTCCGACGAATCGACTAAAGAATATTTCAAGAATGCCGCATTGTTGAAGTAGAAACTTTATCTCAACTCAGTTGTATGCCGCAATAAATATGAGCTCTCTTTGCTGTCAGGCGCCACTCACTTACTTCCTCGTTTGAGCTGTCAGTTGGCATTAGTAAGAAAAAACACGGTTGAGTCGGTAGGTTCAAAGAGCTTTTTTTATGTCGAATCAGATATTCTTTCTATAATTGCTCGTTGATTTTTATTGGTTATTTGTGACTTAAAACGTTTAGATGTATTCAGATCTATATCGAAACTCAATAATTTATTAATATTAATGAACCACACTCGAAGGTGTCGGCGGAGGATTTGGGTCTGGATTGTTCTAAATTACTTCCGTTGAGTGTAATTTAGGAATTATTTAGAACCAATTAGTACTTTATACAAATTACTTATGAAAATGTAAACATTTATTACCTTCTAATTATAATTTAAGTTCACGGGTTTGATTCTCGTCGACAGCCAAATGTTTTTTTTTTTTTTAGTTTTATATTAATAAGGTTTTGTACATTAATAAGCTCTCCCACGTATGTTTTTTGCGTAGACTCCATTCTAAAGAGACATATGAACATCTGTGACATTGCTTTTGGTTCAATGGAATGTTTTACTAGCTTTACACAATGGGTACGCTATTTTTTTTTATTGAGTGTTGCGGAAACTTAAAGCCTATATATTATTATGGAATGACTTTAAATCTTTGTGGGCTTATGTGTAACAAACAGGTAAATACTATGTTTTTGGTGGTTATTAAAAATAAAAACAATAAATCTAAGACCTTTACAGAATATATCCATTTTACTCTCACAAAAACTAGTGTACTCGTGAATAATGAATCTGAACAAATGTGTAGCACGCGCCGTAATATATCAACGAGGCTTATATTGTTAGGCTTTGTTTCGTTTGGCCACAAAAAGAATATAGTAATTTCTTCAAAAACTAATCGTTACGCGCTATCTACCAAACATGCTTTTCTTTTTTGTAGCCTGTTGTGAGAAAAAGGTTATTTTCCTATCATGCTAGTTAGCCCAACAATTGCTGAGTATTATATGCCCACAATGGGTTTGTCTCTTGTCTCCTCCAGGTATTCAAGCACAAGAGACTCTATTGAATGTTGCTCGGGGTCGCAGCAGTTGAATCGACTGAGATTAGAATCTTTGTACTCTGCATCTTATTTTATTTTAGTATAGTATTTTTTGTTCGTCATCAGATAATATGGACACGAAGTCCCTTCTTTGAAGAAATCAACTTCTTAACAAAAAATAGCATTGTTATTCGCATTTTTATATTTCACAAACATCCTCCAGTCTACCAAGGTATTATCAAGCTCGCGCAATAAGTTCTTAAGCGCATACACAAATGTTCTACGCTGGTATAAGTGAATTACTTCGCCCTTGATCTTGGTAAATATTTCTCCAACAAGTTTTTCATTTCAACAAAGCTGTTAAAACTTTGTTATCTTATAACCCATTACGGAATTCTTTAGCTGTCATAATTCTACCAGATTGCTACCTAAAAGTACCTGCCGCCTTTAATTATACTAAGATTTGTTTACCTGCGAGCTAACGAGACTACACTTATAACGAGGCCGCTCATAATACCCATAAATAACTAAAGCATTTAGTGCTGTGAATTTCAGAACAAACTTATTTTATTTTTAAACTCATTATTGGATAATAAATAGTGATAAAAAGAAACTTAGATTCTCTTGAATATTTCTCTTTGATTCTCGAAGCCTTTACCCAGAGATTGGGCTATATTTGTATTTGAATTATAATTTTGGTTCATTTCATTGAATTATTTCTGGGTCAAGGGATTGTACAGAAAATTTATATTAGATGCTTATCAACGGACAAATGATGCTTTTAATTTTACCCCTTTTTCCATTATGTAATAGAGCCAATGTTTCTGTACAATATTGTTCAAAAATGAACACATTCAAAATTTCCCGAATTATTTAATTTTTGGGTTTAACTGGGGTCTTGTACATACTTTTATACTTATTGGGCAACTTTCGTGTGGGAATTAACAGATAAGCGACCGTTATTAACAAGCGTGCGGTAGGATTTGTTGAAGTTTATTTTATCCCGACTATGATGTACCCACGTAGAAATAATTAGTGTTGTGAAATAAAGAGTATCTTGAAGTATGTACCTACATGACTTGTTGAAAGTATTTTTTTTAGTGTCAAACTATTTTGTTCTAATCCCGTGTACAATTTGCAAAATAAAAAACACAATGCCAAACACAAAGTTGGGCCAAACTTAATTTCACGAGCAACAAATATATCGTAGACTACTTATGTAGATGTATAATAGCACGTCCTTTGTTAGATAGTACGTCACAGATCAGTACAGCTAGGAAAACATCGCGCTGTTTCGGGAACAGTTTGGAATCGAGAATATCGGCCGTATTTGTGTTTCGTTTGCGATTGGAATTTCAATGATTGCTTTGTCAATAAAATAAGTGTAGTGAACTGCAAAATTGCATGCCGTTGTGAGTTCGGTTGGATTGAAGTATGACAAATAGTTCAATTAGTGTATACTTTTGAAGATCTTACGTAGGTTTTCCTGTTTGCTGTGAGTATGTAATAACTAGCCTCTATAAGTCTAAAACTCTATCTAAAAGAACGATATATCAGTATAATAATCGCGTTCGTATGATTTAGGAGAGTATTTCTGCATTTTCAGCATTTTACTGCGTTTCTGCTTGACTGGTTAAAGAAGCACATACATTTTAGGTTTACGGAATATTTATTGCGTGGGCCAAAACGGGGTAATGGGGTACTTCGTTCAGTTTTGGCTTCCATGTATATTCTTATGTAAGAACTAAGTTATTGAAATATAAATGACTATGTAGTTCTAGAATTAAACAGAAATAGCTTCACCAGTGTGTTTATGTAGAATTAATATCCACAAAGTTAAGACGGGATCGTGAATCAATAGATAACTCTACACCAATTTCAGTTCCCATAGATAAACGATCACGTTTCGCCGAGGATACAAACTATATTTTGTGGTTAATTGGATTCTTCTCGATAGCGCGCACACTGGCCTGACCCCACCCGCGTATTGCTATCAACTAACTGCGAGGCTCTGTGTAATATTGTGTTGAGGCACCACTAGAGATGGGCAATGTGTTTATGGCGGGCAAATAAGGAAGAAACCAAAGCATTTTGGGCATAAATATTTTTATTCAAAATTGTGACTGTTTACCGACATTTAATGTATTTTCAGCTGGAATAATTAAAGTTAAAGTAGAAAAACAATGATATCAATTAACATTTTTAAGTCACCAATTCAAGATAATTAAATATCTTATTTTATTCATGTGTGTTGCTCTTGAAATAACACGAATTACATTAAAATAGGTAGGTACTAATAGGTATTGCCTATGAAACAAAAATACATAAAATGAGCTTGATTTTAACCAGAACTATTTTGAAACCAATAAATATAATTTAAATTAATTACCTAACCAATATTTATTTAGAAAGTAAATTAATGTTCTAATAAGATACCCAGATAAATGCCCAGATAAACGCCCAAGGGTAGGAATTTATCGGGAACTTATGGGCATTCTGCCCAATTTGCCCAAAACACTCCAGCATTTTCCCATCTCTAGTCACCACACGACATCCTCACCGACTTCTTTTTTTCAAGGTAAAGACAACAAATCAATCGCTACCTTCTCTTTTTTTAAAACTTATGCTGCTACGACCGAGGAAAGTACAAATTACATTAATAATATTAATAACACATGACACAGTTGACAGCATATTAATTTCGGGTCCTAGCTCTTATGTAATAAACTCAGACCTTAATAAAGGTCCCAGAATTAATATACCAAGTGTCAGTCTACAATTTATATGAGACAATAAGGTTGGATGCAAGTCGGTTCTAGTGGCAAACTATACCATAAGTTCTATAGATATATTCACAAATAGACGTCTTTTGATTGATACAACAATAATATTGATGGAGTTATTGTCACATTAACAGAAGGTAGACTAATACAATTAAGTTTGATTGCGTTTCTTAAGTATAATAGTAAATTGGGTGAATTTAATTGAAGGGATTGAAGGGTTTCAATCCTTCTGATTTATTGTGACCAAGACTTGTAACTATATTGATTCTAGGCGCTACTCTATGGTGAAACGATGAAACTTTTGTGTTACTTTAATGTTGTGGTGACTATAAACCTAGTGAATTATTCATCTGCTACAGCTCCGCGCCTGCCAACTGGGACGAAACCACTAACTAGCACTACCAGCTATAAATTACTAAACACTACATTGCTTACACAGTTTGAAGTAACGGAATGTTCTGTGAACCGCAGCAATTACACGAGACATTTCCCTTTGACTGACAAGATCTAAGTTAATACAATATGGCTAGATAATAAAAATTTTAATTCACATTTTCTCCACCGCGCCGTGAAAATTTGATCGACGTAATTTGTTGCCCAACCCAACAAAAGTTGTGGCTTATGATGATAGCTTTCTAGTGTTGCGAGGTTGCTGATTTTTTACAAATAACCCTGTATATAAAACATATGTGAAGCCAATAGGACTATATCTGCATTAGGGACTGTGAAAGACACTGAGCAATCTTCTAACACCCAGAGATTGTTCGATGAGTTGGTAGGTAGTAGGTCTATTCCTGAGTCTCCGCCAGTGATTGACCTGACTTGTGATGACACCATAACCCAATGTCCACCATTATTAAGTCACAATAAATTAAAAAAATATATTAAGATTAGAAAGTTAATAAGGAAGTGTCATGTAGCAATAAAAAGAGAAAGTTTTACAAAAGTAA
Organism: Craniophora ligustri; assembly: GCA_905163465.1. NCBI lineage: Eukaryota > Metazoa > Arthropoda > Insecta > Lepidoptera > Noctuidae > Craniophora > Craniophora ligustri. Next base: position 9,302,179 of record LR990972.1, read on the forward strand.
ACTTTGTAAGCGAAGAGAACGAATAGATTTAATTAATAAAATAAAACAATATTCATTTGAGCTAGAACATAGTAGGGCCATATATGATGTTGACACACATCAGTTACGGGATGCATTATTATATAAGGAAAACTTGTTAAAAGACATCTTTAACAAGTATGAGGCCACTCAAAAACAACTGAGTGAACGTATGGTGCAGGCCAGTGAGCTGGTGGATCTGGTCAGGTACAGCGCAGAAAGGTATGAGTCCCTGACTAACAACCTCTCTTGCAGTTGCGCCCGTTCAGTTCCCCCTCCTAGTCCTGTGCATGACACACACTCCCTTATACCGTCAATACCGTCTCCACTGTCAACAATAGAGTTTGCTGTTAATTCTATTACAATTGATAATAAAAAATTAAGTAGTAATTCAGATTCTAAAAAAAATGTACATATTTTTTCAGATAGATTTGGACAGGGTTATGGTAGTCTGCTTAGTAGATATTGCAAACATTCAGTAATTAATTATTGTTCACCAGATGCCAGTTACTGTAATACAATTAAAAACTTAACATTGACTACACTGAATTGTAATTCTTCTGTCATATTGTTATATGGTGACAGTCTAGCTGTTAAGAAACGGGACATTGAAGAAAATGTCAACAATATGTTAAGTCTCTCGAAAAAAACTGGATGTCGGTTTATTATGTGTGCTTTACCATATTCTAGCAGTCTAACAGATACTCAAAATAGACACATACACAAATTAAATATGTATATGTATAATATAACATGTCATCATGACACTATTTTGTTTTTTGATACTAACATATTTATAAGGCAATATATACTAACAAAATACACTATGTACCTGCCCTTTACTTATAAGCGACAAATTGCTAACCTTTTAGCATTCTCTCTACAATCTGACAACATTACACACAGTGTAACAAAGACTATTTATTGTAATAATAATATTACAGTTAGTAATTTACAATCTAGTGATAAACCTGTTTGTTTATCTCCACCGCAACCTGTTTTAAACTAACAGGTAAGACAACAGGTAGGCTTCATGAACTGATCATTGTTCATCAAAACATGCAAGGTCTATCTGGCAAGGAATTAGAATTAAGTTTGTTTATGGAACACCATAATGTTCAGATTATGTGTATAACTGAACACTGGTGTACAAACCCTGAAATTAAATACTTAAACACTGAAAATTATACTGTACAGAGTGCATTCACCAGAAAAGAAGCTATACACGGCGGGTCATTGATTATTGTTTTGAATAGTTTAAAATGTAAAGAACGTAAAGATATCTTGAATCTTTCTGTTGAGCGCACTATTGAGTTATCTTGTATTGAACTAGAGTGTTTCGTTATAATTTGCGTGTACCGTCCACCCTCAGGTGACTTTAATTGTTTTGAAAAAGTAATGGAGGAATCTCTAAACAAAATAAAATCCTATAAGAAGGGGATAGTAGTGTGCGGCGACTTTAATGTCAACATATTGGAACGATCTTCCTTAAGTAATAGGCTAATTAACTTATTTAAATCATTTAATTTAAAATATATTTTTCTGGAGCCTACTAGGATTACAGCATCATCCTCCACTTGTTTAGATAACATATTTTGCAACCGTGATGCAACACATACTTTAGTTGTAAATGATTTAAAATCTGATCACTGTGGACAAATTGCTAAGTTTATCAAATCGCCTGAAAATAAACTACCTAAAATTACTTGTAGGCCGTTAACAAAAAGTAGGTTTCATAGCTTTAAAGCCAAAGTAGTGTCTAATGTCCATCCTTCCTTATTGCAGCACGACAATCCAGATGTTATGTACGGCAATATATTTAAAGTAATAAATAATGTGTTTCTAAACACCTTCAAGACGAAGACAATAGAACTTAAAGGTACCACTAAATTCAACGAGTGGGCAACCCCGGGTATCTATAAGAGTAGAGCTAAATTATATGAATTATATGATATGAAAAATTATAAATATGGCGCATCCTTCGTAGATTATGTTAAAAAATATTCAAAAATGTTTAAAAAGGTTTGCAGAATGGCCAAGTCAATATATCTGAGCAATAAAATTAAAAACTCAGATGATAAAATTAAAGCAACTTGGAAAGTTATCAATAATGTGACTGGCAAGATTTCACAACGAGAGAATAAATTCGAGATAATTGATAACAATAGGATGCTTACTAACGATGTTGGTGTAGCACACGCTTTTAATAGTTTCTTTGCTAACATACCCATAACTACTACTAGTTCCTTAGGTTCTTCTTCTACCGATGCTGAAAATTTACTTCGTGAAAGTGTGCCTAGGTCTCAAGCTACTTTTGTATTTAATCATGTAACTGCTAGTGAAATTTTAAATACATTTAAATCTTTAAAATTAAAAAGAACTGGTGACTTATGGGATATGTCTGTCACTGTTTTAAAATCAGTGATAGATATACTCTCTCCTTATTTATCTGTAATATTTAATAAATGTATTGACATAGGTACTTTTCCAGACCTAATGAAGCATAGCAAAATAATCCCCCTATTTAAATCTGGAAGTAAAAACGAACTCTGTAATTTTAGACCAATATCCATTTTACCAACTGTTCGTAAAATTTTTGAAAAACTTTTATTGAAGCAATTACTAAGGTATTTTAATGTAAATAGCCTCCTACACTCTGAACAATATGGTTTCACACAGGGTCGTTCAACAACAGACGCAGGAGTTGCATTACTGAAACACATCTTTGACGCTTGGGAAAATTCGCAGAACGCTATTGGTGTATTCTGTGATCTTTCGAAGGCTTTTGATTGTGTCGACCATAAAACACTTATTTGTAAACTTGCACATTACGGGATTCGAAGTAAGGCACATAATATCTTAACTTCTTATTTAAGTGGTAGGATACAGTACGTAAATATCAACAATACAAAATCATCTGGATTGTCTGTGCAGTTGGGTGTACCACAAGGCTCAATTTTAGGCCCTTTCCTTTTTTTAATTTATATAAATGATTTGCCACATTATCTGAGATCCATTTGTGATGTAGTACTGTTTGCTGATGATACCTCGCTTATTTTTAAAGTAGATAGAAATAGAGATCATTTTGACGACGTAAATAGTGCACTTGTTCAGGTAATGCATTGGTTTACAGTTAATAATTTAGTACTAAATGCTAGAAAAACAAAATGTGTAAAGTTTAGTTTGCCTAACGTGAAAAATCTAGGACCCAACTTAATTGTCAATAAAGAAGTACTTGAGACCGTCAATTCTACAGTATTCTTAGGTATTACACTAGATGCCAAGCTTCAATGGGGCCCACATGTGTCATGCCTCGCGGGGAAACTTAGCTCCGCTGCTTATGCGGTCAGAAAGGTTAGGCAATTCACTGACGTAGACACTGCTCGACTTGTTTATTTTAGTTACTTTCATAGCATTATGTCCTATGGAATTCTATTGTGGGGTAGAGCTGCTGATATAGAAAGTATTTTTATTTTACAAAAGCGAGCTATTCGTTCCATATATCAGCTAGGGGCTCGAGTTTCTCTTAGGGAACGTTTTAAAGACATTGGTATTTTGACTGTTGCATCGCAGTATATTTATGCCAACATAATACATATAAGGCAAAATATACATTCCTATTGTAAAAACAGTGACGTTCATAGTATTAATACACGGAATAAACATAAATTGTGTGCCCCCAGTCACCGTTTACATAAGGTACATAATTCGTTTGAGGGGGTTGGTATACGTATTTATAACAGAATACCTACTGATATCTTGGATCTACCGACTGACGTATTCAAAAGTAAAGTAAAAAATTGCCTTATTAAGAAGGCTTATTATAATTTGAGTGACTATTTTAGTGATAACAGTAGATGGTCGCCGGATTAGTCCAAGATAGCAGTCTACTTTGTAAAATGTAATTGTTGAGATGTGTAAGTGTGAGCGGGCACATACAGAGAAATGGAGGCCAAGAGTGTGTTAACATTATCATCGGTTGTTCTGTATTTCTATATCAGTAGTTTTTATATCTCGGCTTGGTAGAATGGATTGGTATATGCTAGCTCACATAACCATAGGTAATGATTGCACTCTATATTGTATACTGATTATAGTATTGTATAGAATCACTTATTAAATAAACAGACAGAAATGTGTGCTGGGGAGTTTGTTGCGCCGCTTCTTCTTCCCAGCAAAAACACTAGGAAGCGGTGAAGGGCGGGCGTTTTTGGGGGCTGTCTTTATTGTCGACGTTCAAAAAGAGCCATTTAAATTTGGCCTACTTTGAATAAATAATATTTTGACTTTGACTTTGACTTTGACATAACTACTTGTGTAAAAATCCATACAACTATTTGTAAGTAGGTATAAGATGGGAACAACATTTATGTAATGGTTGATGCTATTTTATTAATTATTATTATACAATTTCTATCCTGTTTTTACTTCTATTAGCTTGTTAATAGCTTTTCATTTAATTTTTTGTCACTGTGTACGGAGGATAAACAAAATAATTCATTATTTTAAAAATGTCACAAGAAACGCTGAACAAAATAATTCTCAAAACATAGTGACCAACGAAAATGTAACTTTAAAGAACTTACAACAAAAGCATTTATCTCCACAAAATATATATCTCTGCATTATTAACTTAAATTCAACTCAATTTACAGATAATGAGTTGATCAACTTTCATTTATTCAAAATTTCAGAGACCCCTTTAATCTTTTCCGGAAAAATTTCATCTCTTAAAACATTTTATCTTTGTTCCAAAGTCCCGCCGCGCGCCGTTTCCGTAAATCGACTATGACAAAAAAAGTGTCGTTTTCGTCGCGGCTGTTATTAGCTGTACTAGGGACTAGGGATAAAGTTGTCATTTTTGAGATTTTACGTTCAACATTTTTTATAGGTTGTATCTTGGTTCGTAATATAGATTATGACGATATTTGTTCTCAAAGTTTACAGGAATCTAATAACCGTATCGGGTACAAAAATACTGTAATTTTAAATGAGCTAATATTTTTGACGTATTTGGTTTTTACTTACGCGTATAATTGTTGTTCATACATGATGGGTGAGCAGTAGGAACACAGATAACCTCCAGTTCTTTAGTTTGGTTTTGTATAAATTGGATGAAGTTAAATTTGCTGTTACTACAATAGCTGTCCTGATCAAAAAATAAATTGTTTCTTGTAGCACATCGTCAAGGCTCTTCCCCGATAAAATCAATTATGAATTTTACGTAAAAAATTTGCTCGTCCGCTGTTTCACTTTGAAATCTTTCAACGTAGATAATTTCAAGTCGGCTTTGTATATTCTTACGGTTTTGATAAAACTCTATTAAGAGCTGAGCATTCAAACGTTTTAATTATCTTTGACTAAATTGTAGATCTTTACAAACGATACAGAACACCGCGCGCTGAGCAGACGCGATGACCTGCCTCGCCTATATACAATTTGTAAAGAGGCTTTAAATAGAATTAAAATGGATCGGAGCACGTTGGGATCTAATTAGTGAATTCAGAATGAAGTTTTAAAAGTTTTAGTTTAAGTTGCACTGAATATTTAATAAAAAGAAGAAACACTTCTTTTTTGTAAATATGGGTGGTCTTCTGGAATTCAATGGAAAAATGTGTGCGGAAAAATCTTAAGCACTGATCTGACTAACAAATATTGAAGATGTAATTTGTTGAAATAATACTACTTTTTACGGATTTTATCGCGGTATATTGATATTATTTTAACTCGACGTTTCGGATCCTTTACAGCATCCATGGTAATAAAATCCGTAAAAAGTAGTTTTATTTCAATGTCTAATATTCGAGTATTTTGTGTTTATTTTAACTTTTGATATGTTTTGTGTCTACACTTTGTTGTTCAAAAGACGTTGTATTTTTCAAATTAATAAATGACTATATAAACTACTATCATTAACTATGTCTCAGCAATGCCCGTCTTACGGTTTATTAGTGTTTACCTACTCATTATAAAATGTTTATAATATATTTACTGTTTTCTATAATTACAAGAGGAATGAAGTTCAATTGTTAACAAAAGTTACCGTGCTTTTTACATTTGAGATAATTTTATTTCCAGATTAAATATAAGTTATTATTTTTTAATGTTGTTTAAATATGGAAATGGGCGATATTATGATAATAGCACACTTCTCCCTTGTGTTTCATATTCACAACTTTGTATGTTTAAGACAAGGCTGTGACATCATAGCCGTGATTTATTTTTGTTAACTATTATTAGGTAGGTACGTTCTTATATTATGTACTTGAAAATATTATTATTATTTCTACGGTAAAATATATCGCCTGTAAGCAATATTATTATAATGTAACAACTTCAAACATGTTCGACAAGTTCTTCTTGGTAGCCTGTGGGTGTTGAAGCTACATATTTGCTTAAGTAGATAATAATTCTCAGATTTAACATCACAAACATATTGTTTACCATTCTCGGCAACACGATACAATATCACAAAACTATACGAAGGTATGTGTGTTAAGTAACTTCGAATACCCAATAATTACCCAATCAAGTCGTGAATAATATAATATGTACATTCAAGTGGTAATACACTGTTTTGTAAGCAAACAGAGCGAGTGTACACAGTGAAGTTAAGCGACTGAGAAGCTGTGGAGAACTTAACCTCTGTTGATGTAGTTGTGTTATTAAAATCAACAGAGATATTATATTGAGGGTGCTGTAACAAGTGACTTTGAGCAGAACAAGTAGGTATTAGATGGCTTTAATATTAATAACATTACATAAACGGATTTACAAATCGATGATATCAAACCTATACCAACTATTTAAGACTCAAGGAGGTAAACTTCTCTCATGAATAATAAGTAAATATAATAGTGGGTCGATTTGGCTTTTCAGCGGATATCATACAATTCCGTCTAAAACCTTCATCAACACAAATTACTTTAACTTTAGGGCAACATACAACAATGTTAATAGTCCAGAATCTTGCCGAAGCGGTCAGTTAGGGACGGTCTAATTCATTAAAGATTCACTGCTTGGCATGTTTCTCTCATGAAATCCGGAGTCCGTATTAATAAGCGTGGTCCCTCAGTGCGGTCAAGCCTGCGTTTAATTTCCGGTTCTGCTAATTGTTTACAAGTTACGGGTACTTGTAAAATGCGGTGTGATTCACGACTGACGAGACCCTGAAAACCCTTTACGATCAAAATTTTTATTGTAACAAACATCAATATTAAACTGAAAACAATTACTAACTACAAAATAATCGAAAAAAAACTGTAAAACTATGTAGTAAGTACTTACTTGTTGTTTTGTTACTTGTGACGGCTACGCTACAAAGCTTTTAAAATATTACGTCATCGACTTGTTTGAATCCAGCGACGTCGGATTTAGTTTGTATGCAAAGCTAAATTGAATTTACCCATTCAATTTTATGTACCAGTTTTTTTTAAGCAAATACTTTCACGGTCGTACAAAGCTTTTCCTTGTTGTCATTACAACACTATTGATCGATTACGAGACAAGTGATCGGATGGAATCTCCACTGTTGTTCCACTTGGATGCTTAAACTGCAAGAAAAAGATAAGGTTTTTCATGCAGGACTTAGCACACGTGTAAAACAATTACATACTACATAAATATTATGCTGTGATAGCCTATTCCGACTTATACTCTGAACTACTAGTCAACTGTTATAGTGACCTTAGATATATTTTATATTCCGGAATAACAGAATGTCATATTCGTTCAATATTATACATTCTATTTGAACAATTTTCAATGAACTTTACAGATAACCATTGTTGTAGACGCGCGTACCTCAGAACTATCACTTGGATCGCTACAAAGCGTTCTGAACGAAACCAAAGTTTAAGTAGTGGTTTAAAATAGTTTGATTAAAGTGACTGTCTTCTGTTATAGTATCATAAATAAGCACGTTATTATGACAACGATTGATTAACATTTAACCGCGAGAATATTAGCAGCTTTAGGGAGTGGTTGTGTGATTAAAATTCCATTTATGCGTTCAAGGGTTACTACAAACATGTTATATTTTTCAGAATATCACTACATATTGTTAAATTTAAATTATTAAATTAAACTTAAATATGTGAGTGTGCTGCACCTGCTCATTTAGCTACAGTTTACAGGAACAGTTCAGAGTATTCATTGTGTCAGTAAGTGCCGCTATCAAGTCGTCACTCTCTTTGTTCCTCGCTCACTCAACTGTCCGCGTTTGTAGACGTTTGAGTTTTATTGTAGCCAGCGAGCTAATTATCAAGTTCCTTATCTTTGTAGTATCTATGTATTTATAAGAGAAACCAAGCGTCGAGGGACGCAAAAATCTGGTGTTAAATATATATATTATACAACACTGTTTTGTCTTGGATGTTAACGATATTCTACCGATTTTATTTAATAAAAATGTAGAATATCATTAACATACAAGACTGGAATTACTGTTCCGTGAAAGTTAAGTGCATTAAAGTTTTAATCATACAAATTTATAATCTGAACAGGCATTTTAGTACCTACCTACCTTATGTAAAAGTAATTATTGGCGTGCAAAACAACAACATTAAAAGGTATGTTATGGAAATTCACTAAAAGGTTTCGAAGCTAGCGATCTAAACGTGAGCCTACAGCCAGTAGTGCCGCGTTATTGAACTAGGAATTGTTTGCCCTAGTTCAAACAATATCAGCCGTGACGATTGGAAATAAGGCCTATTATTTTCTTCTTATTGCCGAGATTTACGTTTCAAATAGGATTCTACGAAGGCCTAAAAATGTAGAAAGTAGAGAGCGGATTTCATATAATTTGTCCCAGAAAAAATATAATAATAAAAACTTTTTCATTTTATTTCAAATTATGGGATAACAGATACAATGTAAATTAACGCGATACGAAATTTCAAAAAGTTGGAATGAGGCCATGACGCAAAACTGTGACGTTCAGACTTTGGCTTAGGTGTGCCTTTGAAGGTGGAAAGAAAATTCGTTCACCGTGGAGTGAAGTGCGGCCACGATTAAATGGAATTTAAATATCTTATGTCGATTAGAATCCAGATTTTCTGTTTTATTGAGATCCAGTTTTATACTATGTGAGTCTTGGATGTTGCTACCTGGAGGTTTTTCAGCATGTATTTTCTTTATTGCAATAATTAGTGAACTTCATCAATTACGTCATTGTTCACGAAACTAAAACTATTAATTTATATTTATAATGTTTATCCATATTATTCACAGTCATAAAATATTTAAGCTGTAGTCTGTACACCAGTTTTGTTACTATTCTTAATTTTGTTTAAAATTACGTAACTGGATACCTAGAACTAATTGAATTTATTAATTAATTAAACATTTATTGTAAACGTAGCAATAATTACCAAAAGGATATTAAGTTCCCAACGTCTGTATTTAGTTGTGAAATTACCCGAGTACAGGCGAGTTCACGCGAGTGCAGATACGTGAACACGCTAATGCTAATGTACGCGTCACCAGCGCTGCTGCAGCTGATTACAAAGGATCAGGAATTAAATAGTTCCGTGAAACAGGAAATTGTCCAGTGTGACTGTACATTATTCCCTTTAGTAGCAAATGAAAACCACATTTAGTATGTACTACGATAAATGTTGACATCGATTTGCTTAGCATTGTAGGTATTAAAATTATCATCTCTTTAGTCGGTTTTAATTTGCATTTATATTTTTCTTGTTGAATTTTTTCGTCCCTCCTTATTTGTATTTTTATACTTCTCGTTCGTTGAGGACGTATCCCGAAGTTTTATTTGTGAGCTTATTAACGTTTAGAAATTCTATCTGATTTTTCTACGGGATTTTTATTTTGTTTCAGGTTTGTATGATATTCAATTTCTAAAAAATTATTAACATTCAAGACGTTCACTTCTTAATTGTAAAGTAAAAGCGGCAATTGAAGTATTGGCTTGTATTGCCAGGACACTATATTGTTTTTTTTTCATCATTTGATAGTTTTCAATAGCTCCGAGTTTATACTTCTACTACTTATACTGACGACGTCATGTAACAGTACCTAAATCAAAACAAAGACTGCTTCTAATATAATGCACGCATAGTCCTATCAAATGTCTCTCTTGAAGTTACAAAGACGTACCGCCCGACACTAATGTGAACACTTGACAACGTAAACGTTATTAAAGTAAAATGCAGTTCAGCAGTAGCTACATGCGAGTACTGAGTTGAAGAGTATGCACATACTGTATACCTACAATATGACTACGAAGGATGCCTGAGAGAGAGTGGTCATATACTTATAAGTTGATCAAAATAAGGGCATTCTTAAGTCATTTATTTACCCAGTGGTGTTGTAATTCCTAGCGTTTTGGTAAGTGTTAGGAATATAAATGTAATCTGTGTCTAGATGTACCAAAGACATTGTACGTGTCCCCATCGTGATACCCATTTCAACTGACAGGCTTTTTTAATGTTTGTAGGCACTGGCTGGCATTACAATTATTACTGCTGTCAAAAAAAGCAACATATTTTTTTACAGTTGGTACCTAGTTCATTACAATATTTTTTCAAATAGGTATATTTAGTATGAAAATTATAATATTACACGTTTTTTTTTAAATAATTGAACGTAAACTTTCCAATCATATGAAATTCTGAAAATGTTGTGCTTATCTTTACGTATGTATACTACATATTTTATTTCCACATAAAAATACAGAATAAACAGTTCACGTCATGTTACAAGATCGAAATTCTGAATTCATATCTGTTTTTTTTATTCATATCTTATTCACCGGCTGCTCCAGTTTACAGGCTCAGCTGCGATCTATGTGAGATATAAATTTATTTTTCTGATTTGTGATCGGTTTCCAACATTTTTAAATTTTGTGTCAATTTATCCCATTGTTTGTAAATACTAGATTGTTAGAAAACAAATACCTATTGACAATTATTATACAGTATTAAAAAGTCGGCAAGGAGATTAACTCTGTAATACATTACCTACGTCTAGAACACTGAGGCCAATGCTAACGACTGCACACGAACATTTGTCTTCCACAACTTCGGTTCACTACCGCGCTGATAGATCACCATTGTTCCGATACATTGCCGCCCACGAATCGACTCTGCAGCTTGATATTGTCAACATGTGATTACTATATTATTGACGACCCGTTTAGCTCAGCGGTAGTTAACACTGCCTGCTGTGCTATGGGTCCCGGGTTCGAATCCCGGTAGGGACATATGTTTGTGTGATGAGCATAAACATTTGTTTCCGAGTCATGGATGTATCTATGTATAATATGTATGTATTTACAAAAAAAAGTATATATGTAGTATATCAACCGACTAGTATCCGTAACACAAGCCTCGTTGCTTAGCTCGGAACTAGATGGCGCTGTGTCATAATGTCCAGGAATATTTATTTATTTATTTATTATTATTTATATGTAACCAAAAGCGCCAGTATTTGAAGGAAACAGCTTTTGGATTCTTTATTGGGATTATACTTGTTTTTTCATTCTTTCAAACGAGGATATGGGATTTGCTCTGAAAGATTTCCTTCCATCTAACTCCAAATCCTTGGAGTATTACAAACGGTTGCTATAGAGGTAAATCAGATTATACAAGATTGTTGTATGAATAACAGTTTGTTTGATCTCAGCAGGTGGATTCTTGTTCTGGGAAGTGCTTACGATTCACGTAACATACTTATCCTTTGATGTATCAAAGGATAAGTATGTTGCATTGAAAATACTTATAATATAGGTAATACTACCTGAACTATGGTTTAGTAAATCGCTTCTCTCGTTTATACATTGAGCAAAACATAAGGTACAATACAAAATAAAACTACTTTTTCCTTTGTGGTTCCGCGACCCGATTCGGTTTAACTGTAAATGTATAAAAGTTATCTGATATCAGCACCAGAACACGACGAACATGTGTAACATGCTTTTAATAGCTCAGAATGTATGTGTTATATGTTGGAAACTACGTTCTCCAATAATGTCACAGATCCATCCAACAGCTTGAAAATGAATTATAACTTTAGAAATGTCAATAAACACTTAGCAAGATGAGCAACGTATACACAACTTAAAGTAGGCTCTAGAACTCAGTCGTTGGGTTAACATACAGACGTATTCCTGTATTCCCTTCAACAATTTTTAAATTAAAACAACAATTTCAAAGTGTTTTGGTTTTATTTAGATTTAAAGTAGTCATTATAAATTAAGAATTGCAAGCGCGGCAGATATTTTAGTTTAATTATTATGTCATTTAAGTCATTTAAGTTAAGCTCAGTATAACTTTACTCTCATTATGTTCTATAAATTTTATATTACACATAAGACGCCAGCTATTGAGAATCCTATTTGACTTTGTACTATTTTCGCCGGGAAACCACTGAGAAGTTGCGCGTTCAAGGTTAGCTCCGACCGCAATGTTAATTATTCCACAAAATCGTTATCCTCCGAGGATTACCGACATCAAGCTAGCTACTGTTTATGTAGCTTTATGGATTCTCGAAGTATAAATTTAGAAACTTGCGTAATCCTAGTTAAGAAGTTCTAGTTTCATATTTGATAAATTGTGTTATTGCTTGCGCTGAGTTCTTGTTCGTTGAGAAGGGTTAGCTTATACTTCATTAAGTGTTTACCGAATTAATGAATGTCATCTGGTCACTAAACTGATACGAGATATTGCTTAAAGTAGTCTATTAAAATTTTAGTAATTAATTTAAGAACAAAGTAGTAGTTAATTAAAGTACAAAGCTTAAGAAACCACAGCATGATCATTACAGACTGGGTTTTTTCTTTCAAACAAATATTCTGCAGAACTTCAACACTGATCCGATTTCTTACAAAACGATTTGCATTTCTGTATAAATAAACATAATTTAGTAGGATAATTAATTATCAAAGTGGTATCAAGTGCTAACATCAAGCCTCAACGACTAACTGAAGATAAATTCAGTTAGCACTAACACGCCAACAATGCACAGGAGACGAATATTGCAGTGAATATTGCAATGCTCTAGAGAATATTATTATTATGCTTATCTCATATAACAGGTTATTATATCAAATTAGTTCGCGACATCCGAAAGCTGTTCACCACCAAATATGATGCCATCGTGGATAAATCAGTGACGCGATTCTATAGCTACATAGTCTACTAGAATACGTAGCTTTGTTGAACGTAAAATGTCGAGGACAATTTTGGACTAACTATTAGAAATTGTAGCACTTATGTTATTATGATTGTTCTCGCATTGAAAGTACCTGTAGACATATAAATTGAGACACAGCGTTACTGAATATCGACGCCCGCAACAGCGAAATTTACGATACCAAAATAAATTGGCCGTACCGAGCTCAATATTAGCTTTATTTCATTCGGGCCCGTTGGTAATGTGTGTAAAAATATACAATAAAATTCCAGAAGATATAAAAACAATGGAGTATGAAAATAAATTTAAAAACGAAATACAAAAATATTTAATATTAAAATGTTATTATACCCTAACTCAATTCTTCACTGATAAATAAATACAATAAATAAATAAAACAATACGATAGGAAATTTTATAACATGACCCATTTATAACATAGACACTCAGATTAAGGACACTAATTACTATTATTATATAAAATATACTATTAGTCCTTAGTCATAACAAAAATTTTATATTATTTTTACATGTAACCTATAATTTAATTATATTAACCTATAACAGTTACTTAAGTAATTGCTGTGTCCGAACGGGGTTTACTAACTCTGTAAACAATGTAATTGCAAATAAATGAATATGAAAATATGACAAGTTTGACGACGCATCTTGAGCGCTGTATATTAAAGTCTCCCTCTGTATATGGCAGTCTCCCTTTGTTTAGTATTTAATATTTTTTAACAGGCTGGTTCTTTTGAGTACTTCCGTACAGGGCAAATTTCGTTGCGTTTTTTATTTAAATATTTAAACAACAGTTTTATAGAGAAAACGTAATGCATTCTTTATGTAAAAAGTCTTTATATTTTTCCGCCAATGCGGAGTTTTCTTATTGTGTGATGTAAAAATCCACCGCGGATGCGGATACGTTGTGGCACATCCCGTGTATCATAGACATATGCGCCATACATATACTCGTATAATACATAAGGACCTATGTATTTGCGTTAGGTCGACCTATAAGATAAATACATACATAAATATATAGATTGCGGCTGTCTATAAAATTGGGATTGGTCACTTTTCTATCGCTACGCGTGGCGTAAAAAATAGATTTAGTGTTCAGATGTATCAATAATAAGTATACTATTCTAGAATAGTATTAGCGAATGATTAAAAAAACTGCGATTGTGTCCGAATACGCGCATTTTTCATATTCATGGGAGTTCAGGTGTACCTACGGTAAACACAAAGTTCACTCTTGCGGTCGTGTTAAATCAAGTGCACGCGACCCGACGGTTTACTGAAAACCTCAGCGGGTTCTCTCGGTATTCTAAAAAACGAGTTTTGGCGAATTGTGGAGTGGAAAATAAGACGTTCGGGTTCAGTGAATTTTATGAAATGACATTCAAAACTTATAATATAGGAAAAGTCAGTGTAGTACAACGTTACCACAACACGACATTGCCTCGTGCAATGGACGAAAATGGACATATGTATATCATAAACCTGTGTTAGAAGATCGTTATCGGTGTCGTTACAAATATGTGAGATATTTCTCATGGATATATTGTTTTTAAGTATGTGGAGGGGTTGAAAACATTTCGTATTCAATTCTCAACAGATGTTCTCAGCTGGAGGTAAGATGGATTCCTAGCCATCGTCGTCAGATGTACTTCTCAGGGGACGCGCGATGTGAACACACATAACTGGGTATCGCGTTATCTGTAAACTTGTATTTTTATGTATGTACTGGATGCAAGTTCTAATCTACCAAATAGTTGAGGAAAATAACAATATTTATAACTTAGCTAACACAAGATTATATTATTAAGTTTACCTTGTGTGATGAGATATATGAACTTCGATGTGGTACTTTTATCGCTATATAATGTTATTGAAGAAAATGATTTAATTCCTATTTAAAAATAGTTTCCAGGAATTAAAAACGAATGAAATTAAGCTAACATTATTTGTTCTTATTGAAATGTTTTTAGAACATCGTAGAATAAATATACCAGCGCTGTATTGTACCGACAAACTTCAACCAGAATTGAATGTTTTGTGTCTGTTAAACTTCACACAATAAGCGGATCTGAATCAATTGTACTGAAAGAAATCTGAAGTATCCTTTATTTGAAAGTTTGTCAATCTTTAAGAGCTCTGTCAAGTGTTTCGTATTGTGTCGTTTTCAAAGAACTCAATATTAGAAATCATTGTTTGTCCTTTTATTCTGCTCGAATGACAAAAGAATACCTACCATTCAATTACCAATTAATAATACAAGAATTTAACTAAATTCTTTACTTTGAGCTCCAATCTTTAAAATTTCATTTAGAAAATACAATCTTGGAACTTTAACCAAATAAATGAGGGTTAAATGTTCAACTTATATTCTTATCAGAAGTCAACATCGGCACACAAAAATAAACATTGTATTATACTACAAAACCGTAGCTAATAACATTAAGAGGACAATGAAATTCCCTTTGTAGCCAATAATTTATGTTATTTTGTTAGCTCGTCATCTCAATTTATGTTCAAGAAGGAATATTAGCAGGCTCTCGTATATTTTTATTGGTTGAGGAAAAATGGTTCCGCATTAAATGTTGTTTGTCAGTGAAGTGGATGTTATTCTAACAATACAACTTGAATTGCATAATGTTACATTGATAGCAATTTTAAATTGACGTCAGTAGGTGAACTTAAAATAATAGACGTCTTGTGTGCACACTTTTCAAGATTAATTATTATTTAAACATATTACAATGCCTATTTCATGTGAGGTTATATACAAAAACATCATAATTTAATGTTTGTGAATAATGTTGAGTGACTCAGCTATAAAATTGAAAATACAGGCGAATAAGAAAAGCAGACGAGAATAATTTTGGGATTAATTTAAGCTATTGATTTCCTTTTGATTAAAAATTACCTAAATTCAACTGAATTATGTAATTTAGGACGGACACGTTAACCAAATAATTATAATATTAAATAGTTTGGTAAGAAAAATAAATACATCAGATAAAGTTATAATCTTATTTTATGTGTATATATATCTTTTTATCTATCTTATCGTGGTGTCCTATTGTTTTTGATCAACATTATTATTGTATGTAAGTCGTGTCTGCGTCTCATCCTCCATATCTTGTGTATCCGCAGGCATGATCCTCTTACGTTTATGTGTATAAACGCGCGCGTTCGTGACGTGCGTGAGATTAAAACACGGAGTGAAATGGAGCTACAATCTTGCAGAACAAGTGCGCATAGCTTTTGATTATATTCGTGTTGTTACTCTTGTCTTACCGGTTTTTAAATAACACTAGTTATATATTTTATAACGTGGCCGCTTACACTGGGCCTTATAAGGAAGCTCACTGTCACTCAGAGAGCGATGGAGAGGGCTATGTTAGGAGTTTCACGACATGATCGAATCAGAAATGAGGAGATCCGTAGAAGAACCCGGGTCGCTGACGTAGCCCGAAGAATTGCCAAACTCAAGTGTCAGTGGGCAGGACACATCGCTCGAAGAACGGATGGCCGATGGGGCTTGAAGGTTCTCGAGTGGTGACCACGTACTGGAAGACGCAGCGTGGGCAGGCCCCCGGCAAGATGGACTAACGACCTGGTGAAGGTCGCTGGAATCCACTGGATGCGGTCGGCGCATGACCGGTCGTCGTGGCGATCCTTGGGGGAGACCTATGTGTGGCAGTAGACGTCTAACGGTTGATGTGATGATGATGATATATTTTGGAAAAAAACAAAATGATTCTATGCTAACCAATCTAAAAAAAAAACACTTAGTCCCACCCCACGTGCGGTCGCCGGTTTCTCGGAGACAGTATATTTATTACGTAACTAGCGACCCGCCGCGTCTCTCCGCGATAAACGTATATCTTCAGAATTCAGGCACGATTTAGGTTAGAATTGAAGTGATTTGTACTCAACCAGTTGGATGGAAATGTTTAAATTTTATACGTTGATTTAACGTCGACGGTTACGTGTCACTGAGAAAAAAATTATTTCGGCTTACGGGCTAAAATTTTAGCAATAATTATTTTTGCTGAAAAATTTGGCACTTTCTATCCTCATCTACATGACATTACATTAACATATGAGACTTGAAATTAATATTAATAAATCAACGGAAATTCTAAAATAAAACTCTCATAATTTTGAAGTACCTAAGAGAATTGCGGAATTTAGCTATTTAAATAAAACTTTAGAACTTTACTAACGATTATCTTCCGCATTCTCTCTATAAAATACCAGCAAAACATATTTTGAGCTAACATGGTTAAAACTTGCTTGACTGTAATGTGACGCATCGCACACACACCGTCGTTCTAAGTTCTAAGTAATTATTTGCAATGAGACCTGCTGAGGAGTTGTGAACTTGTTGTCTGCAAAACTAAATGTATTTTATTGTGAAAGGAATATCCATAAATCAATTGAGATAGAAAATTTGCCCAATGTCAAATGACTTTTAAAATTACATTTTCTATCCAAAAATAACCAAATTCTCCTTTGTTGCAGGCTTATCATGCATCTTCTGCTCAGCATCACACTCGTCACCATTGCAGTAGACCTCGTGTACGCGCAAGAGCGCGACAGGGAGCACCAGGGTCCACAACCCTGCGGCGGACACCTGAAGGGCCCCGTGGGCACGATCACGAGCCCGAACTTCCCCAACCCTTTCCCCGTCCCGATAAAGTGTAAATGGATAATAGAACACGACATAGTGAATGGGACTATATCGATATATTTCACTCAGCAGTACACCACTAGTGGTTTGACATTCACTGAGTACATGTACTATGACGAGACGTACAAGTTGGGCGAGAGGAGAGCGCTCACTGTCACCGAGGAGAACATCACCAGGGTCAAGTGGCTTCAGGTATGTCACAGACCAATATCTAAAAGAACTTATAATTTATTTTTAAATTAAAATTTTTATGCAATGAGATTTTATTGAATTTTTGCTATCAAAGAGTTACACCGCGATGGCTAGCAAAAAGGCTATGGTTTTTGTAGTCTATTAACCGTACCTTAGCACTTCAGGTAGAGGTATATTGAGGTATATTGAGGTTGAGATAAGCTGTACATAAAAACTTAAGAGTGTTAGCGAGTCAGTCACGATGCATAAGCTTTCTAGGTGTTTCGTGTAAGTACATAATTTATTTTCTAGCTTAAGCTCTTAATATAAGTTCATTGTCCTGAAGACTTGAGAGATTTGTCTTTTAATTGAAAATTGAAATTGTTAATGGCGTTACTTAATTGTTCTAAATGATATCAGAAATTCTATTGAAGGTTTAGAAAAAATAAGCGAATAAAATATAATTGTAGGATCGGACCGCACTGAGAGACACACGTGTTTAGGTCTGTTTCCGCAAACGTAGGATACCTTTTTATTTGTTAAATTAAAAAAAAAAGGGCTTGAAATTTGTCAAATCACTGATTTGTTCTCGGAAGGTGATTATTTATGAAAATGTTTGCCTCTTCGCGTTTAAGCCGTTGACCTGTCTGGGACAATAGCTATATTTAGTATACGCAGAAAAAGTCACGGGTAAAGGCTTGCACTGGTAAACTGTGCATGATCGTAATACCGTGTGACAAACTATGAATGATATGCGTTACCTACAATAACTATATGATTGTAATATATTGCAGTACCACGCCCCCATCTTTTGTAGCTGTTGCATATAGCTTGAGACGTTTTAGTATAACTCCGTTTTAAAGTACAAATCCCTCAATCACCATTCATTTTATCGGCAACTATTGCAGTAGAAATCCCCTCTTTCAGGAAAAAATAATCAACTTAATTTTAATTAAAATACCTTTCAAAACTTTTCGATTAAATAAATACCATTTCCATACCGCTATACGAAAAGTTGCTAAAATAAACAAGAACAATTTTTTGCAGCTTTTAGCTTTCCTCATGCAAAGCTGAAATCCGGCCCGTATTAATTGCAGCTGAAATAGGCTCGCAGCTCACCGAGCCGTCATGCTATTGAAAAACATCGGCGCGGAAAACGCGCGGTTTGAAACCAAATCAAATATTGGCTGTGGGAATGCCCCGGTGTGTTGCATGTATGCTGACGGCAAACGTGATGTTAATCTTAACCTTTTAGTTTATTGGTACAAAACTGTTACGGATCATATAAATGGCTTGATTGAAGAGATTGAATTTTCTCGTGACGCAATTAATGACGCAAACAATTACACAATAATTGTCACCATGAAACGGTACATGTTGTAGACCAATTTTGGTAGATTGATATATATTGACATCAATGTTGTCATGTTCTACGAATCTGCGTCATGTGGTAACTTTTATTTATTAAATACCATTATCATTATTTAGCTTGGTTCTTGGTATATGGGTACTATAAGTTCATTGTAACGAACATTCATAGACACGTGTTCAATGTTTTTAATATAAATGGTTTTGTTTCTAATAATGGCCTGTGTGAGAACAATCCGACTATCGCAAGTTACTGACATGACACTGGTCTTGTTGGTATAAGTTTACAAAAAAAAAATATCATTAATTGAGAGATCATTTCTGATTAGTTTTTTAGAGGTCTTTAAAACAACTCGCGTATACATGTTTTCTGTTCAAGGCACCGTAATTAGTAAACATGTGAAATAATGAGTAATGCTCAATCATCAGTCAAGTCAAAAGTCTAGCGCACACATATTATCAATTAATATCTCATTAACACCAGTCAATTATTCTTCACTTGTTTTAATATTTCATTATGTCATTATGCAGGGTTCTTTATAGCTGTTAATAATCGTTTGAACATATATGTTGATGAAGAATTGAGTTTTGCGGTCATGTTCGCGAGTGCGAACGCTCACAAGTCATAACTGTTGCGGCGCAACTCCACAAAACAAGAAAGGTTTTGATTGACCTTATTAATTGATGTGTTTGGTAAGAGTAACACATATCTCCAATAAAATACCTAAACGTACCTATAAGATTTTGGATGATTGATAAAATGAAAAAGCCGTAGCACTTCGGTTAATTTACATGTAAGGTTATTTAACTCTGTGTAGAGATGTTGGATTACTCTGCAGGGAGTGTTCCGGTTCGCTTGCCCCGTTATTACCATAAAACAAATGGTTATAAAATAAATTTATCTACCTACACTCATTTTCTCATTTTCACTTTTAAAAATGTGTAATCGAACGAAAAAGAAACCTAATATTGTATTTGTAACCAACGATAGAGTCGGGTTCACCACGCTGTGGAACTCAAGTGCACGCCATGTGTGCCAATAGCTGCGTATTTGTTTCTGTTACCAGAATTAATTCTTTCGACTTTGAATATTATCAGTTTACGTTTGACTATCACTTGATCTGTCCGCTTTTTAACCGACTTCAAAAAGGAGGAGGTTCTCAATTCGTCGGAATCTTTTTTTTTTAATGTATGTTCACGAATTACTTAAAAACGCCTGGACCGATTTGCAAAATTCTTTTTTTGTTTAAAAGGGTAGACTTCACAGATGGTCCCATTGTGACCACATCAGGGTCTGATGATGGGATCCCCGGGAAATCGAGGGCAACCCTCAAATTTTATAGGCAATTATCACGTTTTCAATATATTTACTAAAATTGTTCCAGTATTTGCGTCCGATAATCACCATCTCATGTAATGATCTGATGATGGAAGGTACAACTCCTCAACGGTTAGGAGTTGAAGGAAAAATCTTTCAAAGTTATAAGTATATATGGATCGATAGTTGTATTCTTTCAGGCTATTAGATTGACCTGATATGAAAAGTTTAATATATACAACACTAAAAAGAAAAAAATAAATTAACTTTTAAAAAAAAGAAAAACCAACTTCAAAAACTAAAAAGAAAAAAATAACTTCATATAGTTTTACCTTTTTTTTAGTTTTAAAGGCATGAAGTCGGTGCCGATGATGTGGTGGTTTTAACCACCCCGCTCAAAGTCACTCGCGGTGAGTGTACTTACTATTACGTTTGGCTTGGCACCGACTTCATACCTTTTTAGTTTTTGAAGTTGGTTTTTCTTTTTTTTAAAAGTTAATTTATGTTTATACAGCTCCGGGCGAAACATTTTATACATCGCTGAATTTTACAGGTTCCGATGATATAATAATAATGATATATATGTTTTTATATAGAATAATATATTAATTTACATAGAATAATATATATGTTTTTGATAAAAAAATACTAAGTTTTCTAGCATCACTATAAGCTAGTCGATTGCTAAAAAATAAATAATAATAAAATCATCTAGGGTGGTATATAGTTGCGAATAAATATTAAAACATTTTTTTCCTCCTTCCTAAATAGGCCAATTAATAAAAAGTACCCTTTGTAAAACATGAAACAGATAAATCGATTTCAATTCCCAAAACCCAATTATATTGTTCTTTCCCTTGAGCATTTTTCTCCCTAAAGGATACATTCAAACAAATTACTACAATCTTTTACAAATTAAATCGTATCTGTAACACGTGGCGGATCTATTCATAGGCCTCTTGTTACGAGTAGATTATTTCCATTAGTTGTGTGTTATTCCGTTTTCTGATATCGCGTGGTAGTGACAGAGGTCAAATGTCCGAAACCTCTGTCAGTCCCCGTCCACATTGGGCAGGAATGGTTCTATAGTAGTTCGCATTATGTTGAAAGCTTGCATGATGATTTAAAAAGTAAATAATATAATGCGACGAACCTCCTGTATGTGAACCCTTACGTTACTGTATGTAAGCCAGGCCGGTTGTAAGATTACAGCCCTCAAGCTTTTCACTGATATTTTTCAGAATCGGTATATTCAATATCTAAAAACTAACAAAACATTGATAGTAATTCTGTGCGTACACGGTCAATATAAGCTTTTTCATCGTCACATGAATTTTATTCAATCGTTCCATTTTGCTGCGCCAAACGTTAGCGGACAATTTGTTCACCCATAAAATTTTACAGCCACACTCGTCGACAATTTTACTAGAATATTTTATCGTGAGCCATATATGACCAGAAAGTGCTTTTCAATCGATAAAAGATAGCGGGTGTATAGTTTGAGTACAAAATGAATCCTTTCTACAATCGTAACGGAATCAACAAAATAAAACTTAGTTTTATTTCGTTATTCATATCTTAAAATCTTTTATCTTCAAATGTAAAGTTGATAATGACTAAAATAAAGATAAAACATAGTCAGCAGTTAAAACATCTGCTAAAAATACATTCTAAGCTACTATAATTCTTTGAATCGGTGCGGATTCATGATAGCGGGTTATTTAGGATGTGGCCTAATATTATTTATTCCGTACCCAGCAATAAATAAAACCAATCAATATAACTTATCACAATTCCGTCAGCTCTTCCAATAATACTGATTACTTCTGCGCGTTCTCTTGACGTACGAGACTCGTGTTTCACAATAATATATTCTCTGTTCGCCGCAAACATAATTGTTAGCTAAGTCATTTGACCTACATATATACCGTATACATTACTGTCTGTTTATTTTTCTTCTGTTTCTTGCGCTTCCTGGCATATGGCTCGTTAAATATGAATTATATTTAGTAACCCGTACAATTCAATTGTAACCGAATCATACGTATGATTGAATATCAACGCAGTGTCGATGAAGCGAAATCACATTATTCAGCGCACGTTTTGGACGTGATACTGATTTATTACACAAATACATGTACAGTGGTATAAGATGTTTTGAGATAATAGTTTTATCTTAAAACGATATATTATCCGAAGTTATTCCATTATTTTAATAAAGAAAATATTTTTGGCACAATAAACAGTTTTTTGTTTTATTAATTTATTCAAATAAATAATTTAAGCTTTAAGAAATAAATGTCGTTAACAAAAGCGTTTAGAAGAGAATGAATGAATGAAGAATTTTGGCCTAAATTCTCATTATTCTGCAGTGACCTATATTATATTACTACTAGCTGACCCAGCAAACGTTGTTTTGCCACATTATAGGGTTGGTGGACTACCCCTAACTTTTAGGGGGATGAAAAATAGATGTTGGCCGATTCTCATAGATACCGGATAAGCACAAAAAATTTCATCAAAATCGGTCAAGCCGTTTCGGAGGAGTATGGCAACGAAAACTGTGACACGAGAATTTTATATATTAGATATTTGTTGCTTCAACATTCTACGGGCTACGAAGGAAATTGCTACGAAGCGCTACAAACGCGAACGCACGTAGTCGTCGTCTGATCATACAAATTAAAACTTGACACAAACCTGTATGTCAAGTGTTGGGACAACAGACACGCGAGTTGCGGGACGACACGAGTCATTTGAAAGACAAAACAGTATCATTGAGTGCTCTAGACTCGATGGTAATAGAGATCGCTTGTGATTCATAAGCGATTTGAGAGTGAATACGCGAGTACACAAACTGCGGAGAGGCTTGTTGTCGGCAAAGGACGTTCTATTAACACTTATAAGTTATTGAGTACATATCACAATATAAAAATCTATTGCCTGAGATCGTTTTGACAATATTGTGTATTAACTTTCATTCAACATTCAGTATTTATAGAAACTTTTGCTTTTGTGAAAATGATATATATCCGAATTACGACTTAATGTAACAAACTTCAACATTTCGGTAAATTAGATTCTCAGAAAAGTGAATTAGCTCTCAGTAAGCGCAAATAGTGTCTGTTACTGACTAAAAAGACTATTACTAAGAAATGTAGTCGAACAATTGTTTGGCACAAACGAACAAAGGTTACATAAATATTACAGAATATTTATGTAACCTTTTAGGTAACATCAATATTACAAAACAAACAATAAGAGTTTTCAGGCCACTGAACATTACGTTTAAAGGTTTTGTCTGTGTCCCTGAAACAAACATAAATGATTGCTGTTGTTCTAAGCAATTGGTAAGAATGTGATAATTTAAAATAATACTAGAACATATTTGATCCTTCCAATATTGTCTGTTGTGTTTCTCGTATCAGAAAACAGATTATGTAAGCCATATTCTGGGACGGGCGCAAAAGATATTTGAATCTTCAATAGCATTTTGACTTAATTGAAACTGGAAGATAACTCCGGAGTAAATGTGAATCTAAAAATAAACAGCCTCTTGAAGTGCCTTTTTTCAAATCCGCATCACTTTTGTCCTATTTCGTAAGTTCCTAATAAAAGTTCTTAGTAGGTAAGTACTATTTCGGCTAACTATTCAATAAAGTTCTCTGACAACATATAGAAATGATTCCTTTATAAATCTAGATTACCGGACACCGCATTAATTTAATAGTTATATACGGTTAGTCGTACTTGACATGAAATTAAAAATAAGCGGCTTGCAAGCTAATGGTGGATGGGTTGTATATTATTTTGGTGGTTGTAAATTAAGTTCAAAAAAATATACATGGTTTAGCATAAATCGATGTACTAATTTAAATAGTATTTAGTGGCGATTTAATTAAACATAGACCGCGGATGGAGCTGATGCCTTATCTCTTGAATATTGATGCGGTTCTCGGAATTGTCAACTAGTAAAATTCTGATTGTCAATTTATAGATTGAATGGCTTTCAATACGCTAATAAATGTCCTAGGTACGCTTACAGTATAAATAATTATACAAAAAGTTTCATCAATATTTACTGATTGTTTATAGTAAAAGCGATTTTAAATACTCTACAGCAAAGTTCTGTTTCATATTGTTACTGTGCTTATATTTTGAGCTTAGTTTCTCGTGTTTTCTACAAAAGCAAGTCGTGCACATTTCATCTTACTATTTACTCTAGAGATTACATCCATTTCATGAAACACAATATGTCGCTGTTCCATAGTATAAAGAAGTAGAACATGTAAATATGTGACCGGATGCTTTCTGAGATAGGGACTCATTTTGAGGGATTTATTTATAGTTGAGAAATCAATTCTAATAGTTTTCTTTTTATTTTATCAAAACAAACCTCTTTATTACCCATCTATCCCTCGACCTACGAGAGAGATTAACCTTAATAAATCTCAAAGCACTAATTGAAAAAGACTCTCACTGTGTGCGTAAGAAATGAATGCTTCAAGCGAGGTAGCCTGTATCAGATATTGTGGATCAAGTGACTAGTAAAATGTATGGAGTATAGAGGTTAAACAATATACCTACACACAAGTATTTCAATCGAAACAATAGTTGTTGTAGAGCCCCTCAAGTTTCGTAATAAATACAAAATATAGAAGATATTTCATAAAAAAAAAAATCTACTTAAAAAAATTTAACATAACATTGCATTCCAACTGGAATACAGACGGAAAGATAAATATGTAAGAAAGAAAGCCGTGGACTGAATAAGAATGGCCGCTTAGCCGACTGCTGCCAGTGAGAAATGGAAACAAATGGAGACCGTTGTGAGAGATGAGCGAGATGGCCAGTAGAGGGCGCTGATGGACGACGCTCCATTTTAAACAGTTCTAGCCTCTAGTCAGCGCTAAGTAAATAGGTATTCCTTAAGATAAAACAAGAATCACAAAACAATTGTATATTGTATTGTATAAATTAAAAAAATCATTGCATAAGGAAAAATAACTATTCTAGCCAATACTACGTTTAATTTACGCAAATATCAAAAATTGACACAGGACACCGGCCCACCATTCTACAATTAATATATTGTATAGTGAAAATAAACGGGATTATCTGACACGTAGTAAATTAAATTACAATTATTAGATCTATTCAAGATTATTGAAACTCATCTTGTAGTTATTAATTATTTAAGTACTTTATACATTCAAATCCGATACGATTCTGAAATTCAATGAAATTGCACAAGCAAATAGCGTGCGAGGAAGAATACATTATGTGCCGCGACTACTTTGTGAACTGGTGTTAAGACGGTACGGGTGGGGTATAAGAGGATACAGATGGCTTCAGAAGGGACGCAGGTGAATAATGCTGGTAGAATCTCAGGAGCTTGGACGTCGAATACGTTTGGGGGTTAGTAAGTGCCACACATTTCTCTAACGTTAATATTGTATCGTTCCATTTTTCAACCAACTTCTCGAAAAGGATGGCATTCTCAGTTCGATATATTTTATTTTGTTTATGCTACAGGATATCTTCGTAATTGTGAACTGATTTTAATTATTACGGGACTGTATTATTATTAATACCTCCAAAGTAATTCCATATAATGTCATTAAACTTTGGTCTGTGAAGTTACAATAATGTTGTTTTTCGAAGTCAGTTTTTTATGTAGGTAACTAAATATTGTATATGAAATAATTATAGTGATGTTGTATTACACCGTGAACCAAGCACAGGTTTTAATTAATGAAATCAAGTAACAGCAACTACATAAGAGATAAAAATATAAATATCTGTACGTGAGTTTTTGCAGAGGTATTTATAGTGATACCAATGACGTAATACCAAAAAAAACCTTTAATATTAACGAGAAATATATTTCGCCAATATTTTTATTTACTTAATGTCTAGAACTGCAAAGTGATTAACGTATTATTCTCTTGACAGTTAAGGCAAGTCATATTAACATTATTTACAGCTTGGAGCCTTATACAAGTTATTTAACTTGCACATATCGCACATTACATTACACCGAGTGTTTCCGGACATTTTCCCGCTCGCAGAAGTAACACTCTAGTTGAATACACTTTAGTTCTGTATTTATGTATTACAATATTATAGTTGCTTATAATAAATCTCGTTCTGACAGTATAATTACGCAACAACTACACCGCAGTGCGGAATCCTCGCGAGACCCTTTTGTATACAAAATGATAGACTCTCGGTGTACAGAAACCATTATTTTCTATTTATTGATGTAAGCTAATAATGATTTACGATGGTTTGCTTTACTTTTTGTGTAGTTTTAGTGCGCAATCTGTACATAATGGTGCCTTTACTTCGACGTGAAAAGGTTGGGATACGAGTACTTGAAGCCGTATACGGAAATAAATTTAAGACACAATCGACTTTTCCTTGTGTTGAATTGTATCAAACCATGTTAACTGTGTCGAGGTTGTAGAATTTTAGAAGGACAGACTCGCATTTTATTTTCATCATTTCGGACCTACTCAATCTTTTTATTCATTCTTAGTCCCTATACGTCCCAGAATATACTTGCTTTTAAACTTCATTTTCGTTAAATAGAATTCCGATTATGATACTTACATACCATAACCTTGCTTAATTAAAAGCTTCATCGTACAATAAAAAAAACTACAGTTACATATGTAGAAAAAAGGTAAGTGAGTGACCTTTCTATTAAACAAAGGTAAACTACGTTCGTTAAATACTTATTTACGGATTGATCATGAAATCTGAAAAACAACTCGATCAATCAAACTGAAATTAGGCAGGTAGGTAATTTATAGGTACGAGATGCCAGCTAAGATTTATTGAAATAAAATTTCATCTTCGAGGGGGGAAATGGCAATATGCACACCAAGTGCATGTAATAAATTTAAAATGTATGTTTTAAAATAAAATACACAATATTTTTAACCTCTTGAGGTTTAAAAATAAAGAAATCTTGAACTTTTCCGTAAATTCGTCGTCCCCTCAAGAGCCGTCGTTTCGTCGCTGACTCCCCGAGCACTAGCCTTTACGAAATCCGGATAAAACTGGAGAGTGTCTCAAGGCATGCATTATGTAAGAAGAAGTTGTTTTGCTAAAGAAACTCTTTATTTGTTCGTTAATAGCTGACTGCTTCATAAAATAAAATGTGTAAGAACAGTTGCATTACAAAGATTTTTTAAGACTACTGAATTTAAGAAATAGTATAACAATAGAGTTTACATACCCTCTGTCTGGAAGTCAGCGTTTATTACACATATTCATAAAAAAGGACCTAGGGACTTCGTGCAAACTAAAGGTGTATTTCTAAACTATACCTTTTTGCTAAAATCTTTGAGAACATTATATACAGGTAGTTATATGCTAATTTAAAAAACTGCATAACTGATGCACACTCCACGACAATCATCATAAAAACTTACTACTGTGTGTTCAAGCTTATATTTCCACCAAGATTGGAAGTATAAGCTTGTACTTAGCAATGAACGAGGGGATTAAGTGAATTCACAAGAGGGATAAGTCATGCAATATTCAAGCAAAGTTAGAAGTTGGTGCATTTCTACTTGTGCTTACTACAGACTTTATAAGAGTTTAGGTTGTGTACACATGCTGCTCTGGACTGCAGATAGTTCACTGTTTAGTTTTTCAAAGGGATATTTTTCTATCTACGTTCACTTTTAAATAAAATAACTAGCTTTTATACCTTCTACCAGTTTTGAGACTTACAGTATTTTGCACTGGCATTTGGCAAGTATTAAAGTTTCTGTTATTAAACCTTTAGTTCTAGCTATCTCAAATAAAGTTTGCTTGATGACCGATCTATTGAAAGGGCAGACTTTACATGGCTGCACTCTCGAATAATGGTATAAAGGAAATTGATTGAAGGTTTTTCTTGAACGTAAATAACAAATTCACGAAATAACTGTAACCAACTTTGGAAAAAATATTTTTATCTAACTTTTTCACTTATAAATGTTAGTTCAGATATTCAGCCTTGCTGCTGACATTCAGTGATCTTGTTTCGATGGCAGCTGATAGTCACACGGAATTTAAGGTCTGAGAACATAATCGCTGAACGGTTAAAATTACCCGCTTTATTTCAATAAATTTCGATAAAGAGCTCTCTCTTGTCTCGAGTATTTGCTAGTTATGTAAAGCGGAATTTGGATCGGCAGTTATCAATTTATCAGCAATAGAGTCGGTTCTATTCAAGTACATAATGAGCTTTTTGGAGCGTGCTTACCTAGAAACCAATTCACTCTTGATTTAAAGACACCCAGATTATATCTATCGAGGAAGACCCACTAAGGAAGCTCATTCAACATTTTAGCGATACGCATAATAAAAGTGGACTTAAGGCTTTTTGTTCGGGTTTTTGGCATAAAGTCTCTTATATAAATCTAAATCGTTGACAACGACTTGACTATGCGACATGACGTTGTAAACGTATCGTTTCAAAATGATTGATAATTTTAGGTACCTACAGTAGTTTATTGGATTTTAAGGAATCATTTTTTTTGTTCAGAATAAAGATTATGGTATAATTCCCTTATCCATATCCCACATCCATCCAAATCTTTTATATTGTTGGTCTGGGATTAAGGATTAATAACCACTTAAATGTATCTTATTAATGATGTATGTATGGATGGATGTTACTCTTTCACGCAGAAACCGCTCAACAGATTTGAATGAAATTTAGCATAGCCGCCTGACGCAGCTAGTACAATATAATTTATACAACAAAATACAAAAAAACAGTTAGCACAATTTTTGGGTTTGGGGAAAAAATAATGGTCTATCATAGCATCCTGCTATATTCAAATACGAGCTACAGTGATGCGAGAAATCGTCTTCTTACTCTCAAAGAATTGCTCGAAATTGTATTTCAATCGTATAAAAAATATTCGTTTCAACAATCGAAATCGTTTATTTTGCACATTCAGATTCTATAATTGTAAAAAGAGTATTATTATTTTTTCCATACAATTTATGCCCGGCTCTTCTCCCTTGCGCTTTGACAATTCTGTTCGACAATTTCACGTAATCTACCATCAGTTCACAGTTGTAGTCGATTCAATTCATGTCAAAGTTAACCGTTCAATCCAGTTCAGTTCCTTCATTGTATAACTACTATTCCAACAGATTGGAGATGCTTTGATGTCGAGAATCTTACTGCAATTAGGTTTTTGATTAGACTCAGATGTCCTTTGATGAAAAGCTGATAATTGGTACTTAATTGTTAGTTTTTACATTTAACTCATTAGGAAAGTTAAGATATCATATTATAAGTCTTTACTGAATTAATATAATATTTACCAAAGTGAATTCTCGTGAAAAATACGTAGACTAATCGTTAGTTTATTATACTCATAAGTATTTTTGCATATTGTTGATATGCCACGTTAAAAGCACAAAAACATAATTGTTAAAATATTTTAAAAAGCAAATAAGGAAAATGTTACAGCAAAAGAAGGTCTACAAATTGTTTTGTTCTCCCAAAAGGTTATGCATGATCATAAACAGTATTTTTTGATAACGATTAATTTAATGTTTGGTTTTATTATTATACAAGAAACCCAACAAAGTTCTCTTGATCGTATCATCATCATCATCATCATCATTTCAACCGTTTGACGTCCACTGCTGGACATAGGTCTCCCCTAAGGATCGCCACGACGACCGGTTATATGCCACCCGCATCCAGTGGATTCCAGCGACCTTTACCAAGTCGTCAGTCCACCTTGCCGGGGGCCTGCCCACACAGCGTCTTGATCGTATAATCAGTAAAAAGTGACCATAGTAAATAGTTTCCGTTCTATATTATGTTACATAGATGTTACAGTAGTCAGTATTTAATATTGTTTCCTGTCATCATCAACCCATTTTCCAAGCCGGCTTAGTGCTAATTGATAGACTTCACTCGCTGTCAGGAAATACAGGTTTCTCGAGTCGATTTAACATTTCAAAGGCCTTAGACTCCATCTCGAGACGTTTGTCTTGTCAATCCGTGGTCATGACAATAATCTGTGACCATAAAGTACTGCAAACTTTTTGTCGTTAAGCATTCTATAACGTATTGAAAGACATTTGAATAAAATATTCATTGATTCGCCTCAACCCGCGTCAAATGGCGTAATTTCTTTTGTACGAAAATCTTGTCGTATCTTATTCCTCTAGATTTCAATGGAAAGCAGCTGAAATACTTATAGTGTAACAGTGGCCCTAATAGTTAAACCTGCAGACGTGGCGCACTCTATCTGTTACGTAATGAGTTGCTGCGCATTTTCATTAGTGATTTAGTGTGTGACTATAAAACCATTCTTTATAACTCTCATTATTATAGAAAATATTATTGTCTTATTACAAAGCAATGCGAGTTAGAAACGATTATCGCTTTGATTCTCACCTTTATTTATGAGTCTTCGTTTGGTTTTTACATTAAGTAATTTTAATGATGTTGCGTTTATTGACCTTTCATATTCGCGACTAATCTCATTACAAAATAAGTTATTATAATATTAAAATGTACTGAAAATATACTAATTATTTGAATTAAATTATAATTAAATCAAGGCAAACATCAACCCTTTTAACGTCCAAATACCGATTTATATCCCTACCTTGTAGCAGCCGGTACCCGGGCAAAGGTGAGCTTACCGGGGTATCCGCCGGTGATTAGCCGGTACTTATATAGAACACACACGTGTACCTACGCTGAACCTTCACAATTGTTAGTAGAACATAATAAAGAGTGTACGTAATTATAATTATTTTTAAGAAAATTTAGGAAGTTTTAAATTGATATAAAATCACAACAACAAAATAATAGTTATGTACCTTATGCAACTTAAGCATAATTCAAATAGGATATATATTTTGTTGAAGTCGTCTTAAAGCGAATTAATGTACCTATATGACATCTGATATAGGATTATTTATATAATATTACTACATACTTTAATATTACCATATTAAGAATATCTCCGTTGGATTTCATACATATTGCTAAGCATCTCTCCTTGCCTAAAAAGGCACGAAGATATAATTATAATTAAACAATGTGGGTCAAGAAGAATTATTTATGGGAGAAGGGATTCAACTTCCACAAATTGT
This sequence comes from Craniophora ligustri, assembly GCA_905163465.1. Lineage (NCBI taxonomy): Eukaryota > Metazoa > Arthropoda > Insecta > Lepidoptera > Noctuidae > Craniophora > Craniophora ligustri. Next base: position 9,334,047 of record LR990972.1, read on the forward strand.
AAGTTTGCGCACAACTCGGTGAGTTCTCCTTCATTACAAATAGGATAAGTGTAGTTGAATGTGAAACGTAAAGTTATAGCACTTAAAAGAGTTTGTAATAAAGCTAGTGATAATTTCAACTTGCTGCAACTTGTTTGTGAAACAAATCATTATCAAACAACGGTGCATATACATATTTTATGACCCTCAATAAGTAGAATGTACGTATATTATTTTGAGGAAAATTTTGTACAAACACAATGTTTCAAAATTTTGTACAAACATTTACATTCGATTGTAAAATTTCACATAAAATAAAAACCAGTACAGTCCCCTTTCCTTTGCACATCAAAGAAATCGAACACAAAGTTTCAAGCTTTGAACTGTGGGTCGCCCGCTTTGTGTTTGGTATAAATATTAAGATTTGTTTGTTGGTTGGAACGATACTTTTTAAAACAAATAAACACGCTTGAAAAATGATATACATATAAATAAAATTTAAAATTGAATTGCATATTAAGCAAAGCTAATCGCGACATTTTCGGTGTAAATCGAAATAATTCCATGTAAATGTTGTTCCAAAAATATAGAAATATCTGGGAGGGTTTTGCTGTTGGGAAGGTTGCGACAAGAGTAGATCTCAAACGTTTAGTCATGTGCAAAGGATAAAGACGATTAACGAAGGATTTACTGCGAAACTTATGTGGTGGAAGAAATGTTCATCGTTACAAGAGGACTGTCTATATCATACAATATACATAGTCACTGACATTACTATTTCCTCTAAGTTATTAAGCTTTAAATATTTATCTATATATATATATCTATATTAATAATTTCGTCAAGGGGTACAGTAGACTCGATCGAAACCTTACCTGAATTATAAAGCATAAAAAAATAAAGATTTTGAGTCGAAAACCTATTATATCTGCAAAATTCGGATTGATGATGAGAGATGATGAGAAACTATAAGAATTGCTTTACTTACCTTTAATATTCCTTGAGAATAGTAGTCATCGGGACTACAGAAATATCTACCTATATTTTGTACCTAGATGTGTACATTTCACCCGAGCGAAGCCGGGTTTTCGTCTAGCATATTATTATATATAATCGCTTGTCCTGACTGATTCATCAATGCAGAGCCTAAACCACAGAGGTTACAAACTTGGAATTTTGACACATGATGCATTTTATGACGAAAACATCCATTAAGAAATTCAACCCCTAAAGGGGTTAAATTAGGGATAAACGGTTGCATGGAAATCCGTCATTTTAAAAGTTAATTAAAAAAATGGATAAAATCCTGTCAAGCGGTTATACTCCTTCCTCGATCAAGGCTCGATCGCTTATTTATAATAAATTAACTTTAAAAAAAAAGAAAAACCAACTTCAAAAACTAAAAAGCAAAAAATAACTTCATACAGTTTTACATTTTGTTTTTGTTTTAAAGGTATGAAGTAGGTGCCAAGCCACTCTCCGCGAGTGACCTTGAGCGGGGTGGTTACAACCACCACATTATCGGCACCGACTTTTTAGTGTTGTATACATAATTATATATTAAACTTTTCATATCTGGTCAATCTAATAGCCTGATAGAATACAACTATCGATACATAATATACTTATAATTATGAAATATTTTTCCTTCGACTCCTAACCGTTGAGGAGTTGTACCTTCCATCATCAGATCATTACATGAGATGGTGATTTTCAGATGCAAATACTTGAACAGCTTTGGAGAATACATGTAAATATAATAAATGCCTATAACTGAAAGAATTTTCTTTTAACTCTTAACTGTTGAGGAGTTCTACCTTCCATCATCAGCTCATCAACATCAAATGATGATTATCAGACGCAAATACTGGAACAATCATAGTAAATATATCGAAAATGTGATAATTGCCTATAAAATTTGAGGGTTGCCCTCGATTTCCCTGGGATCCCATCATCAGATCCTGATGTGGTCACAATGGGACCATCTGTGAAGTCTACCCTTTTAAACAAAAAAAGAATTTTGCAAATCTGTCCAGTCGTTTGTAAGTAATTCGTGAACATACATAAAAAAAAAAAAACCGACGAATTGAGAACCTCCTCCTTTTGAAGTCGGTTAACAAACTGTAACATTTTGTTGGTTAGTGACCTACATATGTATCTATCTAAATATTTTTAAGGGATATGACATTCCAGCAACCATTTATAAATTAAATGGGCCTTTTAACAAATTATTTCCGAAGACAAAGTAAAAAATTACATAATTCCTTAGGTTGAATATTCATAAACAATATATGAATATTTATTTAAAAATTGAGCTGTAATTTGTTCTACAATCTAAAAAATAAGATCAGGATTGTTGTGCTTTATAAGTTTATTTTATTTCCAGGTTCAAAGTCCAGTGCTGGTAGTGGAGCTAAACCTAGACAGACTGGAGGGAACCCAGCTGAGAGCATTGGGTCTCTTGTCTGTGTTCGGGTTCAACGTGACGTATGAAGTGCGAGCTCCCACACAGTCACCAGGAGCCGCCTCATGCAGTGCTATCGAGTGCCGACTGCTGGGACACTGCTATGCCACGCGAGATTATCAGTAAGTTACAATACGCTTACATAACATCTCTATATTGTATTATTTTTATCCTGAACATGTATTTTCTTGCTATTAATAGGATGCAACATTTTAAACAGTTTGAAACTTAATAATGTGGAGTGACAATAAATGTATAATCTCAAGTTCTTTAGTCAAAACAAACGGGAATATTTTGTATTAGTAATATATAATTATATTAGTGTGTTATGGCCCACACGGCAGGTTTTAACATCTAAATAATGTATAGCTTAGTCCGCAATATTTTCCGCAACGCAGGGAGTTCTACTGTTCGTGTTTCGAGGGTTACTCCGGCGCGGACTGCGGAGAGGGGCCGCTGTGCCCGAGGACCTCCAACATGTGTAAGAACGGCGGCACCTGCAGGTAAGCAAACTGTTGTTACCAGTTGTGACAATTTCCTTTTATTTAAAGAGAGTCGCAAGTTACGTTATTGTACTACTTCCGCGAAATAACGAAGCCAGCGCGGTCTTTAATGAAATTTTCCTTCGGTCGTCTTAGTTGCAAGAAACTGGGTAGTTTAAGATAATGACCCATTACGCTGAAGTTTCCTATCTATTGTTAAAGGGTCTGAAAGTATTATTTGTTTGGTACTTCAATGTTCATATAAATAGTTTGTAAACTTGCATATAAGTGATATGCAAGTTTAGAAACTATTTATATGAACATTAACTGAAGTTCTTGGTGTATTTATGAAATGAAACTCACTCCAAAGCTGTCTAAATAAATGAAGAACAATAGGTATGTATATTTTCCATGATTTACATTGTGTAGTACATAGCTCCAGGAATTGGTTGAGTTGTATGTACTGTGTGACAGTTACAATAGTTCTGTTGGCGCTGTGTGTGCAGACAGCTGGGCGCGGCCGCCGTCAGCTGTGTCTGCGCGCCGGGCTACACGGGCGAGCTGTGCGACGCGCACGTCGCGCCGCCCGGTAATGTACCTTATATATCTAGCTCCTTCTTTATCTTGTTTTGTAGAATTGGTCAAAGTTAATACCGTTACTCATGTATATGGATCCAGCACTATTGATTACCCATTAATATGTATATTAAATTCAATATTTCTTGGAGTTATTGAATAATCAACCTGTATAGGTTGTTAGTATTAACACGCCCATTACGCTTTGCAGTATGCGGAATAGAGGAATGTGAAGAAACTTGTAAAGAAGGAACTACTTGTGACTGTAACCCGAGGGACACAGACTCTAGTAAGTTATTTGTATGTAGAACCAATATCGAAGTGTTTAGGGTGTACGAGTCAATCGTACAACGCATTGTCGGCACTTTTACCTCGCCTCGCGTTAATTAGGTCATTACGCGACAGTTCACGATCAACGTTCAATACGTGTACTCAATTTACAGTGCAATTATAATATCAGTTATCAATCGTATTCATTCATCATCATTCTATCATCTCAGTAGCTTACTTTAGTGATCTATCAATAAAGTAGATTATCTAGTTATCAGTGACTATCATTTCAAGCAGACAAACAAGGTAGGTGTACGACGCAAACAGCATCCCGTACATCTAAATGGTCCTTCGAGCCGGATGAACTGTAAGTGATTTTGTTTTTTCTTCGCGGTGCTCATCAATTTAGTCGCCCCCTTACAAGCGGGATAACTAACAAAAACAGGCACCCCTATAAAAGACAAGAACTGCAGCTATCAAACAGCAACCGGCTACAGCTCTCTACAAGCTCGTTGAAGCAAGGAAAGCAGCTGTTTACAAGCAGATTCTCGTGACTCAAGGAGTTTTAGCATTCATTTTTTCAACATGGAAGGAGTCATTGAAACCCAATATCAAATCATGCAAGCAATGAACCAACTGCTAAGCAATTTTAAAAAGGACGGAGCAAGCCGTAAGACTCCTGATTACATCCAGAAGAAGATCGACCTTCTAGACAGGTATTGGGCGGAATTCCAAACAAATCACGAAAAGATTCGAGAACGTGAAGATCCTTCTCATCAATATTTGGTGCAAGATCACTATGAGCAGACTAGGAACTTTTATAAGTCAACTAGGGAATATTTAATTAAGCATTTACAGGAACAGAAACCAGCTACGCCGTTATTGAAATCCGCCACGTTCGATCCGAAACCGTCGACTTCAGATATCAATCAAGAGCAAGGGACAAGCGGAACCGAACGCAGCATCCAGACGCCTATTTCGATAAATGTACCAGAAGTAGCTGAGACCGAATCCAACAGCAAAATAGATGAGATGTTACGCAAACAGAGGAGTAATTTTAAGGCATTTCAAAGAACCGCATCAAGTATTAACATCGATGTACTTAAAGAAAAATGGCAGTTTGAAGACGCCTTAAAGTCATTGGAATCGCGGTGGAAAGCAGTGGACTCGCTGTATTGGGACCTAGACAGCTTACCCAATCAAGGAGATGTACAGTATGAAATGTCTTACAATACTTGCGAACTGATATACAATGACATGAAAGCAAAAATCAATTCAAAAATGTGGTCAGTTTCGCACAGGGAGAAATCAACGCCGAAAATAGAAATTGCGACCTTCAGTGGAAATTACCAGAACTGGACCACTTTTAAGGACTTATTCATTGAGACTATTCATTCAAATCCATCCCTTTCAAAAGCGCAGAGAATGCAGTTTCTTAAAAGTAAAGTCAAGGGCGAAGCTGAAAAGCTGATTCAACACTTAACTATCAGTTCAGAAAACTACGACACTGCCTGGGATATTCTTAATCATAGGTATAACAATAAAAAATTAATCTGCTCATCTCATCTCAACTCATTACTAAGTGTACCCAATACTCAATACTTATCAACAGCATCAGTCAAAAAACTGCATGACACCACAAAAGAATGTCTTCACGCAATCAAGAACCTCGGCGTAGACACGTCATCATGGGACTTAATATTGGTCCACTTACTTTCGCAAAAATTAGATACCGTGACCCACAATGACTATGTAGAGTCACTTGAGGATCCACGTGAGTTACCAACTATCAAAGATTTTCTGGATTTTCTGGAAAGCAAATTTGTGTCATGGGAGTCCACCCGCCGCAAGCCGGAAACAGCGAAACCATCCCAGTCTGATTCTGCACAAACAATGCCCTACAAAAAGTATCAAAGCCAGTCCTACAAAGCATTCAGTACAAATCAAAACATTAATAACAATTTCAAATCAAAATTAAATTCATTTCCAAGGTACAATGAAGAGACACATAACTGTCCTCATTGTAGTAATGACCACAAAATATTTGCGTGCAAAGCGTTTCTCGAGCTGCAGCCCGACGCCAAACGGAAGGCAATTGCGAAATACAATTTATGTAAAAATTGTTTATACGTTCATGCAAATGAATGTTTATCAAAAAAACGATGCCGAGTGTGCAATAAAAATCATAATACGTTGCTACATGATGCTTTCGAAAAACCAGGGGGTGGAAACGCTTCATGTAGCAAGTCTGAGCAACAAACCACCAATGACAACAACAAGAAAACAAACAACTTCAGCAATCATGTGTCTCAAGAAGATTTAGCAGAAACCCTACTAACAACAGCATTGATCAAAGTACAAGCATACGATGGGTCCGTCATAACATTGCGAACGCTTCTTGATCAAGGCTCACAAACATCCCTGATTACTGAAAAAGCGGCTCAGTTGTTACGTATACCGCGACAGCGTTGCAAAGGTGTCATATTCGGTGTCGGAGCAAAGGAAAATAATTGTAAAGGCAGTATAAAAATTACGTGCAGTTCAATTCATAGTGATTATACATTTGAGACCGATGTATTCATTATGCGTAATTTGATCAACAATTTGCCGAATAAATCATTCTCTAAACCAGAATCATGGACATTTTTAGAAAACATTTCATTAGCTGATCCAGAATTTCATTTGAGCCGCCCAGTGGACATATTATTAGGAGCAGAAATTTATTCGAATGTCATTCAAGAAGGTATTATCAGACACTCAAAATCGCAACCCGTAGCTCAGCAAACACGTTTAGGCTGGATTTTATGCGGAAACGTGCAAACTTTTCATTGCAACGTTGTTATAAATAACCTTGAGGACATTCATCGATTTTGGTCAGTTGAAGACATAGCAGAGAACTCATGCATGTCGCAAGAAGATCTGGAATGCTTGGAGCATTATAAAAACACTACAACGCGCAACGATGAAGGTCGCTATATCGTCGAGCTACCGTTCGAACCTGATTTTCAAGAGAAACTAGGAGCCTCAAAACCAATGGCTTTAGCACAATTTCGAGTATTAGAGCGAAAGTTTAGTAGGCAGCCACAAATAGCAGAAGAATACAATAATTTTATTGAGGAATATCAAACGCTAAATCATATGATTGAGTGCAACAGTAATTCGACACCTAACTGTTATTTACCTCACCACTGTGTTCAGCGAGCTGAATCTACTACTACTGCTTTAAGAGTAGTATTCAACGCTTCGGCGAAAACATCAACTGGTTACACGTTAAATGATCTTATGAAGCGTGGACCTAATTTACAACAAGATCTCATGTCATTGATTTTACGTTGGAGACAATATCAGTTCGCGTACACGGCAGATATTGAAAAAATGTATCGGCAGATACTTTGCAGCACTAAACATCAAAATTATCAGAAGATACTGTGGAGGAGTTCTCCTGACCAACTGTTGCGTGAATACCAACTCACGACAGTCACTTATGGCATGAAAGCGGCCCCTTTCTTAGCCATGATGACTTTAAAACAGTTGGCGATTGACGAAGGCCACAAGTATCAGCACAGCAGAGCAAGTAAGGCATTACAAGAAGAATTTTATATGGACGATCTTGTAAGTGGAAGCTTCACATTAGCATCAGGTAAACAACTTCAAAAGGACTTGATTCTATTACTACAATCTGGAGGTTTCAACTTACGTAAATGGTCATCTAATAATGAAGAATTACTTCAGAACGTAAGCAGAGCGACATCAAATCAAACATCATTCGATTTCAGACAAGCAGAATCAACGAAGACGCTCGGTCTCAAATGGCTTCCCCGTGAAGATACATTTTCGTTCGAATTAAAACTAATTAGCACAGCACAATCAGAAAAGCAAACAAAACGAACATTGCTATCGGATATATCAAAGATATTCGATCCCCTCGGTTGGCTGTCTCCGATTACAATGAAATTAAAACTTTTATTTAAACAAGTTTGGCTTTCTAACATTAAATGGGATGAGCAGCTTCCGAATGATATTATCACCGAGTTTGCGAAAATTAAAGCAGACCTACAGCACATCAGTGAAATAAAAATACAAAGATGGTATCACACCGGCGAGCGAGATATCATTCAATTGCACGGCTTTTGCGATGCGTCATTAAAGGCGTTTGCGTGTGTCGTGTACTGTAAAGTGAATAATTGCATTACACTGATCGCTGCAAAAACCAGATTAGTGCCTGAAAACAAAAAGCTCACTTTACCTCGTTTAGAACTGAGTGGGGCACATTTACTATCAAAATTAATGGGCAAAATTCAACAAGCGCTCATTGGACAGGAGATCAAAGTATTTGGTTGGAGTGACTCCACGGCAGTCCTAGGGTGGATTCAAGGCGAAAGCAGCCGTTGGACACCGTTTGTAGCGAACAGAGTCAATCAAATTAAAGAGATCATTCCAAAGGAAAGTTGGCACTACGTTAAATCAGCTGATAATCCCGCTGATTGTGCCAGCCGCGGTATCACAACAGAACAGCTGAAACAGCATCAACTGTGGTGGATCGGACCTCAATTTCTCTCCGAGTTTGATGAAACAACTTTACAGGAGAGGCCTATCTACGTTACAAATCAAGAGGAGCGAAAATCAAAACAAAGCAACGTCACGATTCGTCAACCTCGTCACGATGACGTCATACAATACGTATTAACCAAATACAGCAACCTGAGCCGCGCCGTGCGCGTACTGGCATGGGTGTTACGTATCAGTCGACGTCACGTTGAACGTCCTGTTTACTTGACTGCAAACGAATTAAGAACTGCAAAACAATTAATGATCAAATACGTACAAGAAATAGAGTTTGCTGATGAAATTAACAACTTACGTTTACGGAAAGAGGTTGATAGGAAGAGTAAGATTTTATGCCTCAACCCTTTTCTAGATAAGGACGGACTGTTGAGGATTGGAGGCAGACTTAAGCACGCGAACATTGATGAAAGCATGAAACATCCCCTGATCATACCACACAACAGCCACATAACTAACCTTATCATTGACCATGCTCACTGCCACACCTTTCACGGAGGGGTTCGGATTACACACTCACATATCCGACGCAACTACTGGATATTAGGCGGAAATAGAGCTGTAAAAAAGCGTCTACATGCATGCATATTATGTAAGAAGCACAAAACAACTAAGCAAAAGCAACTAATGGGGGACTTACCTGAGCCGAGAATCAACCCCGCTCGTCCATTTCACCACACCGGCGTAGACTTTACAGGATACGTGGACGTCAAAATGAACAAGGGGCGGGGAGTTAAAACGAGCAAGGGATATATCGCAGTATTCGTGTGCATGGTGACCAAGGCTGTACATCTCGAGCTTGTATCCGATCTTAGCTCCACAGCATTTTTAGCTGCGTTAAAACGGATGTCATCCCGCCGCGGCAAACCACAGCACATTTACAGCGATAATGGCACTAACTTTGTTGGTGCCAATAAAGCATTACAGCAAGAACTGACAGAACTACGCACAGTATTCACGAACGAATTTTATTCGGAGATAAACGAGATGGGTATCAGATGGCATTTTAACTCCCCAGCCTGGCCGAGCGCAGGTGGTTTATGGGAAGCAGCGGTAAAGAGCCTCAAGCACCATCTTCGTCGCGTCGTAGGTGAACAAAAACTTACGTTCGAGGAATACAGCACGCTACTCGCTCAACTTGAAGCATGTCTAAACAGCCGACCATTGTGCGCCCTTACAGAAGATCCCGACGACTTGAATTATTTGACACCCTCACATTTTTTAAGTAGCGGTCCTATACTAACTATCTTAGACACTGAACGGGATGAAAGAACGAGGTGGCAGAAGACACAGAAGATCTTCGAAGATATTTGGAAGAGGTGGAAATCTGAGTACCTTGCTCAACTCTCAACAAGAAACAAATGGCAAAGACCTCATGAAAATGTCAGAGTGAATGATGTTGTCTTAGTTCATGAACCTAGCCTCCCTGCAGGAAAATGGGCGCTAGGAAGAATCACGGAATTACATCCCGGTTCTGATGGACTGGTTCGAGTGGTCACCTTAAGAACGAAAAATGGATACATTAAGCGCCCAGTGATAAAATTGTCTGTATTAGTAACGGATCCCGCCTCAGTTACAGACAATGATACGAAGGAGACATCAGACAAGAGGAATATTATTAGCGAGGACAGAGAAAAGACGAAGGGCATTAAAACAAACCGAATTGGAAAGGTGTCCAATTTTATAGCAACGTTAATAACATTATTAATTTTCATGACAACAGCATTTGGATACGAACAATCATCGATTCGATACAACTTAACATCCATAAATAAATCACTCTATTTTGACCGAATTTCAAGCATGCAGCTTGTACGCGACGAATGGAAACTTGTCGTGTATTACGACATGAACCCCTATTGGGATGGTTCCGCAACCTTCGAAAAATACCTGAAACAAATAAATAGCATCTGTGAAAAAGAAACCAATCAAGCTCTATGTGACCTCATATTAATGCAACTACGTCACTCTTATAACGAATTGGATTACTACAATAACATGTTGTTGAATCAGCACTTCGAAGGACGAACACGGAAACGACGAGGCCTTATAGACGGCGTAGGGTACGTCGCTAACAGTTTATTCGGAGTGCTGGACCAAAGGTTCGCAGAACAATATGAAAAAGATATTGCTCTTATAAAAGAAAACCAAAACCATCTAGCACGTTTGTGGAAAAATCAGACTTCCGTAGTTGAAGCTGAATATAATCTATTAAAAAGAACAGAAGAATCCATGAATCGACAACATAAAGTTATTAACCAGCATTTAAACAATATAACAAGAGCTACAAATGCATTAAATAAAAGCCTACAAGAACAAGAAATAAGGAATGAATTGGCACTTTCAACCATCATCGCATCTAATATGCTCACGAAACTGAAATCTATTCAAGATACCCTAATTGATACAATAACAGATATTCATCACGGAATGTTCAGTGTACATTTACTTTCGCCTAAGCAGCTACGAGATCAACTTAGCATTATATCAGGACAGTTGTCTCGAGAGTTATCTTTGCCAATCGAAAACATACAGACCGAACTAGTCAAGATTTATCATCTTCTAAAGGTCAAAGCAAGAATTAATAAACAATATCTCATATTCGAAATCAAAATACCATTAGTAAGCAGAGAAAGTTACGATCTATATCAATTAGTATCAATACCGCAACAATACGGAAATACAACAGTCGCAGTAGTACCTGTATCAGATTTCATCGCAATTAATTTACGCAAAGATACATATCTCGTATTGACAGCAAGAGATGTACAACAGTGTACTCAATACGATGACTTAACCAGTCTTTGTCATTCCCGAAAACCCATTTTTCAATTTAAATCGGAAGACTGCCTCTGTATCAAAGATAAGATGACAAACAGATGTTTAACCAATATTGCAGCGTGCCGCAATAGTTGGATTGAATTGAGCAAACCGAATACTTACCTTTATTATTGTTGCGGACAATGTGCACTTCGTGTCATGTGCGAGCATCAGATTACAGCAATACAAATCGCTAACGCCGGGGTCATCGCGCTGGATTCAAATTGCGTAATAAAAGGAGAAGACTTCACAGTTTATTCACATAAACAAAGATATTCTGAAGTGAAAACTGCATCGTATTTGGAGTCTCAGCAAATTCCACCTATAAACAATATAATCAACGTATCGGTACCACAAGTTCAGATGGACATTACCGACCATCAAACATCGCTACAGAACATAAAAGAACAGATAGAGATAATGAAGTCAGAAAATGCCTTAAACTCGGGCATGTCAAACCACGATATTCACCAATATTCTGCAATCTACGTGTTGTCATCGGGCGCGACGCTAGCAGTTATTATATACCTATGTCGATGCAGTCGTCGTCGTCGCCGGCAGAGGAGCGCAGATCTACAGACTGCCTCTAACACGCAGCCGCCACGTCCGCCAGCACACAGCGAACGCTCCACCACTAGCGGGGTCGGTCCCATGCCCGCCCCGCGTCCCAGGGTTAGGGACACCCAACAGCAGCAAGGAGAAGCCGTCGAATTAAAAAACTTTTCAAACTTATTAAGTAGCATAAGACGTAACAAACCCACTCCACCCGTGTTTATAAAACCAGTTTCGAGTGATAGTGACTAAAAATCAATGTATGAATAACATATCTTAAGTAATGAATTGTAACTTGGGTGAAATTTATAAGTTCTAGCATAGTAAGCATCTTTGGAATCATTAGCACCTCATTTCAGCTTGCACCTTCATCTCTCTCGTCCGGGAATATGTACGAGTCAATCGTACAACGCATTGTCGGCACTTTTACCTCGCCTCGCGTTAATTAGGTCATTACGCGACAGTTCACGATCAACGTTCAATACGTGTACTCAATTTACAGTGCAATTATAATATCAGTTATCAATCGTATTCATTCATCATCATTCTATCATCTCAGTAGCTTACTTTAGTGATCTATCAATAAAGTAGATTATCTAGTTATCAGTGACTATCATTTCAAGCAGACAAACAAGGTAGGTGTACGACGCAAACAGCATCCCGTACATAGGGCAAAAGGCTTTTTGTGTTCAGAATTAATTGCTCGTTTGTGAGTACTTATTTGGAACAATAATGAAGAGACCATATAACTCGTCGTAATACTGTCGCCTCAATGTGAAAGTGCCATTCACGTTTCGTAGAGTTTTCGTAGTAAGCAACAATATATGTAATTATGTACATATTGTTAAGTTCGTTATATTTGCAGAATTGTAATTTAACCAGATTCCGATCATCACCACTGCTTACCATATTGCATTGCATTTTTATAATTGAAAAGAGAGGTATGTGCGGATCTATTGAATCCACGAACATGTTTACTATACAGCATCAGCACGGTTCGAAACAAGACTGCAGGTGGTGGACCAACCGAATGTGAACATATCTCGAGAGGTCATACAAGAGGTGAGGACTTTGAACAAGTAGATATTATTTTTTAAGCACTTCCTAATAACATAACTAGCTAATGAGATAAAGGCACAGACATTTAATTTTTATACGTTAATATCGTTATCGTTTTCTCTTTCAGTTAACAAGATATCTGAAGGCGGCAAATATTTCATTACTTGATGAGATAGAAATTTTAAACATTAGGTAAGTTTGTGTTAATATGCTGAACAGAACTTTATCTTAGTGGTAGTGCCACGCTGCGCACATTTGGGTAGTAGCCGAATGGGCCGGCACGTCCGGGGAAGGACCACTCTCTCACAGAAAACCGATGTGAAGTGGCAGCTATGCTGTCGCATTTCGTTCGGTCTGTGAGAGTCCCGGCTCACAGATCTTGTTGGATTGTGCAAAATGCAGTACAACTACCCAGGAAGCGTACATCGCGTTGGAGAATCCCTCTCTTACCGTCCACGGCTAAGTCGTACACTATCTGAGCGTGGATGCCCTGGCTGCTTTTCGTACTCTGGGGAAGGCGCAATTTTGCGCTCTCATCTCCAGTTAGGGGCAAAAAAAAGCAACTTCAGGCTACCTCTTCCACCCTTGCTATGAACTATTGTAACATAAGGGGCTGAACTCCAACTTGCGCGCATTTTTGCCTCGCACCACCACAGTACTCTGTGGAACTGGCGGTCTTTCTGAACCGATACGACGTGGGAACCTTCAAGAAGAGAGCATATTCTTTCCTGAAAGGCCGGCAACGCATTTGAACGTCCTCTGGTGTTGCAAATGCCCAGAGGTGGGCCTCGTACACGTTTGCCCCCTTATTTCCATAAATAAAATCAATTACTATCATAAGGGTTGTGATGAAGTGTTTGTGTGGCAGTTCGCTGGAAGCAGGCGGGTCGCGTAGTGTGTGGGTACGCGTGTGGGGCCCGCGGGGGGAGGCGGGAGCACTGCGCCGCGCCGCCGCCGCCGCGCGCATACGCACCGCACGCCTGCGCCTGCTGCCCGACACCATACACTTCCACATGCAGCCCGCGCTCAGCCTCCACGTGAGATACACACTAGCCTGTAGCACACGCAAACAACTCCCGAACAAGTGACGACCACCACCACAATTTCTTACAGTCCATCCCTATTTTTTATAAATATATGGTTTGCCTATTAGCAATAGTCACTTACAACGTAACAGATAGGAATGGTGGAAATCTTTCTAATATCACTATTAATTAAGTAGGTGAATTCCAAAACGGATGCCTTGTTAACGAAAAGCGACGTTCTCAATCAAGATTCCCCAAAACTTACGAGTACATCAAGTTTTTTTTTAATATGGTTTTATTTCTCGCCGGTTTTATTGATCAGTGCTAAATTGTATGAACATTTCGTAAGTTTATGTTATTTTGTTTGTCTTACAGACACTTGTTGTGAACCAACGGTCAGAAATATGGGAGGGCTCGGAGTTCATACTGACCTGTATGGCGTATGGATCTCCCAACATTAGCTTCACGTGGTACAAAGACGGTGTCAAAATAAACTTTAATGGTACTTCGAGGTGAGTCTATGACAGCCACCTGGTCAGTATGATTCTCATAGATTACACAGCAAACGTAGTAGGCATGATATTATGACAGACATAAAAAGAGAAAGTCCGATTACATATAGTTTCAAAAACCAATTGAAAGTCTACTTTGCAGAGACATTTGGACCCGCACTGTTTCAGAAGACGCACTAGGTCGTCGCATGTCAGTGTTAGGTGTGTCAGAATCAGAGCAGTTAGACAGCGGGAAGTGGTCCTGTGCAGCAGACGACGCGGGGAGGAGAAGATGTAGAGCATTAAGGATAACGGTGTTGAGACCGCCCGAAATACGTCTCGTTCCTTCAATGTTGACCGTAAACAAAGTAAGTTGTAAAGAAAGACAGAAAGACAGAGTGTTGTATAGTAACATTAGGCGTCATGAAATGAACTGTAGTGGCTGCGCGATTGAAAACAAGAAAAATGTGGATGTAATTTTCAGGGTGAAAACGTCAGCATAACATGTCTAGCGGGAGCTAGTCGTGTGCACGGCGTGCTCGGTTTCAGTTGGGCGAGAGAGAGGACGCTGCTGCCAATGGCGCCCGGCAGAGAGGTCTGGGAGGATCTGTATCCAGCTGGAAGCGTGTTGAAACTATACAATGTGCAGGTATGGTCCTATAGCCGATAAATTCAAAAGTCATGGAAATAGTGTTTAGGTTTTTGCTTTTTATCGAGAAGCTACTAACAATCACTTATCGAATATTCCAAATATTTAGAAATCCAGCGAGTTTCGTTGCCAAGTATCATCAGTAGCTGGCACCAACGCCAAAGCCGTGACTATGTGGACTCTAGGAGCCGGCGACGACGCGTGCGAGAGTGACGCCTCTCACGGTGTGCGATGGCCCAGGACCGCGCCCGGAGCGCACGCGGCGGCGTCCTGTCCGCCTGGATATAGCGGGGAGACTACTAGGTCAGTGCAGAGACCAGAGACACAACACTTTTATTTGGAATATTCTGATGTTATGAGTAATTGTATTATATTCTTATATTTAGGTTCTGCGAACCAAAGTCAGGACATCATGGCGCTAAGTGGAGGTTGCCGGACTTTTCCGGTTGTATTGATGACTCACTGAAGGATATTTATGAACAAGTACGTAAACCTGACACTCTAATCGCAGAAAAAAAAACACTGGAACAGTAGTTGGTAAGTTATAGTGTAAATGTCAGTTCAGGCGCATATCGTCCGGGTACGGGCTCGGCTCGGTGTGGCGCGTGTTGCGGCAGTACGGCGCCGTGCTGCGCGCGCTGCCGACACAGCCGGGTGCGGGCGAGCCTCCCCTCGCACACGCCAACCGCATGCTGCACTACCTCATGTCGCAGGCAGCACAGCCAAGCGACCGATACCACAGCCCCACACATCTGCTCAGCATTTACGACAACCTCTTGGAACATCCTGATGCTTTCTTGGATGAGGAGGTTAGTTGTAAGCGCTTAAGACCATAGCTAGAGTGATAAAACATATGATACTGTAAATGTCATATGAATATTTATTATGACGTTAGTTAAATCGTAGGCTGATAAAACACTTCCAGAAAGTCTATGAACTCCAAAATGCAGTAGCCGAGGCAGCGGGTATGAGGAGTAGTTTTGACAAGCAGTACCATGAGTTTACTGTAAAAACGAAACCAGTGCGAGATGACACCGCGGCGCACTTCGACCTGCAGGACATTCCCGCGGGGGCGGGGGAGTGGCGGGTGACGTCCGCAGGAGTGGAGATGCTCACTAAAAGTGAGAACACGTCGGCTGTGATAGTGGTATATCATAATCTTGGAGCCAGGTTGCCGTCGTTGAGGACATTTGTAGAGCATGAGTAAGTAACAATTATTTACTTTTAGTGTAAAATTATTAATTGAAATCGCATTTGGAAGCTTCAGTATCGAATTAGCTGTAATATCAATTTATTCGATGATCTTATTTTGGTTCTAGTTACTTATTTTGTACATTTTTCTGTCACCCCTGTGGATGTAGCGACAACTCTTCTAGGCCCGGTTGCGCGACGGAGTACGTAGTGGCGTCACAACAGGTGCAGGTTACGGTCTGCGGCGCGGACGCGACGCTACCTCATACTGTCACAGTACTGTTCGCGCATGCCAAGAATTACAGCACTGTTGGTAAGGAACGAAATTAATTCTTTTCACACAATACTCACGTGCGTATAGAGTACATAACGTGTTCCGCCTCCCGGCAGCGTCTCGCGTGGCGTGCGGCGCGCGTGGCGGCGCGGCGGCGCGCGCGTGGAGCACTGCGGCGTGTGAGGCGCGCGTGCTGGAGCACACACATACACTCACACACGTCGCGTGCCGCTGTCGCGCGCCGGCCACGCTCGCACTGCTCACCGTGCACAGCTCCGCCGAGGTGAGTCACACACATACCGGTTTTTTTTTGGATACATTACCAAATAGGGAATGGGTCAGCTTAAAATCTTCCTACGAAGTGCCATGACCTCCGCAACCGAAATATTGGATAGGAAACTGACATAGAATTAATACCAATATTCTAGGTTTGATTGTCTCGGCTTTCAGCTGTCGAATTACCACTGCCGATGATACAGTACACGTGGGTATATATATATACATTCTTCCTTCAGATAGATGCAGAAAAGGAGCTGCGCGATATAGTAAAGATTACCGTTAGCCTGGGTGCAGCGATGTGCCTTGTGGCGGCACTGCTGCAGCTTCTGGGCTTGGTGGGTGGCAGTAAGGACAAGCTGTTAGTGCTGCTCAAAGCGAGTACCGCCGGCACGCATGGTGCAGCGATGCTGGCTCTAGTGGAGTGCAGCAGTCAGGTCAGTGGTGCGACACGCTGACAGGGCGACAGGGTGAGAGGATGAGGCAGTGAGAGTGTAGAGTGGTGCTGGTCGCTGTGCAGGCGGAGGCGTGCGGGGGCGCGCTGGGCTGGGTATGTGCGGCATGCTGGTGCTCGGGTGGCGCCGCGCTGTGTGCGCAGCCGCTGCTGCTGCACGCTGAGCTGGCTGGCAGAGCTACGCGCGCGCCCTCTGTGGGCCTGTTAGCAGGCGTGTGCACGCTGTCGGTGCTGACGGCGCGGGTGTGGGGCGGCGCGCCGCTGCAGCTCGGTGCAGCAGCGTGTGCCGTATGCGGCGCGTGTGCCGCGCTACTGGCCGCGCTTACACTGGCGCTCGCACTCACCACACACAAGCTGCCGGCCGACGGGAAGGAGCGAGCGCGCCAAGTGCGGCACACACTAGTGCTGCTGTGCAGCACGGCGGCGGCGCAGGCGGCCGGACTCGCGTACGTGCAGCCGCCGCCGCAACCAAACCACCGCGCCGCACCACTCGCCGCAGCCGCGCTCGCCAACGTGAGTGTCTGCACCTGCTGCGCTACTGTCTCGTGGTGTGTGTCTACATAACACATGTGTGTGGTGTGCAGGGTATAGCGATGTTGGTGTGCTACGTGCTCCGTGACGAGGAGTGTCTGCAGGCAGCGCGCCGCGTGCTCGCGCTCTCCTCTGCCACTCGTCGCGCCGCCGCCGCAGACACCTCGCTCAGCTGTAACTAATATATACAACCTATACTAATATGTTTTATATATGTATGTGCTACTTTACATTATCTCTACTTATTTTACGTAATTAGGTTATGAGAATCTAGTAAAACAGTACTATCATACCACTTTTTTGCACAAAATGTATTTGCACTTCGACTTGTATTTTAATGCAAACCAACTTAGATGTTACATTGATATTTGACATAGTATACATAAAGCAAGGCGGCGAGGTGGAGTGTCGCGGCGGCGTGGGCGCACTGGACTCGTCCTCGTCTGCTGTGTCCCCCGCGTCCTCCTACTGGCGAGCACAGCCGCTTCAGAGCCCCGCTAGCATGTACAGGTGCGGTACGACATCACGCTCTAGCTCACGTCTTTACTGCTCTAACAGAGTGCAATTTATCATAGATAACATTATAACTATTATCTGTCACCTGTATAGCCACAATTGCGCCTCACTTTACATTTTAGGCGGCAGTCCAACCCGGACAGTCGCGCCGACATTGTGCGGTGTGTGGAGTACAAGGAGTCACTGCTGCCGCCGCCCACGTACAACACGCGACCAGTCTGTGACCTCATACCCATAGGTACATGTTGTTACCGGTTTCCGCAGTTGTTGGTGGATAGTAAAACGGTCTTTTAGCAGATGCTATTCGTCGTTTATTAGAAATTATTATGAGATTGAATTATATTAAGAGTGTTGTGCAGGCGCGACAGGAGGCGGGGCCCCGCCGCACTCGCACACGTCGCGTATTTGTGTGGAGCTTCGCGCGCACTCGCCGACACACACTGATGCACACGACCTACAGCCGTACACAGGGGACTGCAATGACACACCCAAGGTGAGGCAACGTATATAAAGTATACTAAATATTTATCCATAAATTACAATAATATAATGGTGCTTCTGTAGAAACATGAGATATCGCTTACAAAAAATATTAACGAAGTTTTGATTTAAAACTGAAACTTCTTTATACAGGAAAATTGCAAAATGTGCGCGCGATCAACCCCAGACGTTTCCAAGTCGGCTACAGCTCCTCGCAAGAGCTGTCTCAAAAAGCGCTTGTGTCAGTTGTCGTGCAGCAGCTCGCTGCCGTCCATCCAGCGCGAGTGCGGCGACGAGCACGACCACTCACACATACAACTTGTCAACACACACTGGAACAACGCGTACCACACCGCGCACACACACGCACACACTGACAAAGTGCTCAACAAAATATCACACGACCTGGACTTTCTACTGAACAGGACGCAAGCCGAGCACTGCTCGCAGCAAATAGAAGAAGCGCCCACTTAGTCGTGAGTGATGAGTGTAGTAGTTGTGAGTTAACATAACGTGTACATATAGACAAAGTGGAAACAGGGGTGCGATTAGACGAGCTAGGTAACGAAAAATACATCATTTTGTTATAAGTAAATATTTTAGTATCTTAACTAGCCTAAACAGAAACATTTGCTAAAATAAAGATAGAGGGAAACTTAAAATAAGTTGTATTGTCCTTATTTTTAAGTCTGAGTTTTATCCATGTTACACTATAGTATTTGTGTGTACTTTATGTGATATTTTAACTTTATTTTGATTTTGTAAAGTTACTTTACATGTCGTGTTCTTAAATTTCCTGCATTTTAGAATATTTTAAACATTTGTTATCACAAATTTTACGATTACAATCCGTGGGACACTCAGAAAGTTTTGAGAAACTAAAAAACTAACTTCTATGAAAAAAATATTTTTATTAAATCTTTTCAAAGAAGACGCATGAAACTTTATATAAAGAGGGTGGTGGAGTCATCAGCCTCTCTATACAAAGTTTCATGCGTCTGAACCATTTTTCAAAAAGAAAATTCCAATCCTCCGCAGACACCTCTTCCATGGCTTTCTCAAACGCTGCTAGCGCTTCTTCCAGCGATGAAAACTGTGTCCTTTGGAGCCGATTTTTAATTTTAGGGAATAAAAAAAAGTCACACGGAGCCAAATCAGGACTGTAAGGAGGGTGTCCCAAGACTCTGACCGGTGTGGAGTCCAGGAAGTCCCTCGTTTTGATCGCAGAGTTGTCGCGCGTTGTCGTGGTGAAGAAGGACCCCGCGGAGTCCGGTGTTTGGTCGCTTGTTGTTCATTGCAGAAAAAAATTCTGGCAAGCATTTTGTGCTATAGCATTCGGCGTTGATGCTGCTTTGGCCTCGAAGTGGAATTGAAATTAGGTACCCCATCAAAGTAAAGAAACTAGCGATCAAAATTTTTCCTGCACTCCTCGATCGCTTCACTTTCGTAGGTGTCGGTTCAATTTGAAACAGTCAAACTGTCGACTGACGCTTTGTTTCCCAGCGGGAAACTATCCACCGTACGCGAAGGTGTTCGCGCAAAATCTTGTGAACACTTCCTGAACCAATCAGTAGAGTATGCTGAATCTCTTCGTACGTAATTCATCTGTTTTCTTGAATATTTTTTTTACTGCCAACACACTTCCTTCGATGACAGTTGTCGTAGGACGACCACTCCTTTGTTTATCCGCAAGAGTAAGACGACCGCGTTTGAACTCGCTATATCAGCGGTGGTTGGTTGCTTTTGAAGGTCCTTCATCCATAAAAGCAATTCGAAGTCGATCAAATGACTCATCAGGTTTTAAGCCATATTTGATATCATAAAAATAATTGCACGAAATGTTCTCGATGCAGATCCATTTTAATGAGACAAGAAAATTTAAACTGGCTCTCAAAAATGCGGAGGGAAATTTGAAAATCAAACAGTGATATTTTTACTTCGATATTTTAATAATCGAAGTTTTCAAAATAATTACAAGTGGCCAGTGTCTTATACATAAAAACTTTTTGTCGCAAAACTTTCTGAGTGGCCTGAGTGGTCTGGTCATTAGGATTTTTTGACAATTTGCTGAGATTATTAAAAAGTATAATATTATCTCACTTTTTGAAAAAAATATACGTAAGTTATATAATATTTTGTTTGTAATATAACAAGATACCAAGTGTATAAGCTAACTATTACGTTAGCGACATAATTTGTAAATATATTTTTATACATTGAAAATGTGTTTTCTTTTTATTCACCTTTCCATCTGTCTTATTCTTTTTGACTCCGATCCGACTTATTCAACTAATTCGAATGTCTATGAAATAATTGTTTTTCTTTATGATTTCAAATGTTGGTCTTGTGTTGCTGTTAAACGTGCGTCTGCCTCGCTGTTATTATGATTATCTATTGAAATATTGATAATATTGTGCAGGAAAATATAACCAGTGCAGCGGCCATTTGCGATTTTGATGGATGGTGATGTGTTAAATTGTAAACATGCTGATCATCTATTACTTGAGATTTGAGTTTAAAAAATGACCATGCAAATAATTTTAAAACTGTTTAAGGTTCTCGTTGCTTAGCACGGAACTAGATGGCGCTGTGTGCCATAATGTCCAGGAATATTTATTTATTTATTTATTTATTTATTTATTTTATGCTACTTGGTGATATGGAACAATTTTTTGAGACGTTCATGTTAAGAAAGACAAATTCGATTGATAGTTGTGGCTTGACGTTCAATCAGGATCCAGAACTTATTTAGATCACGCTAACTGGTTAATCCTTAAGTCTTAAATTTCACATTCTTTATAATTATGATCACATAGATTGATTCATTCCCTTTAGCCACTTCGCTATCCCACAATAGCAGCACTCATAAAAACTGTACATTCAGAAAAAAAAATTTCACTAAGTTTGAAATGTAAGAAATGAAAACAGCCCCCTATAGAATCTGTGATAATCTTTAATATCTTACAACATTAGGTATGATTAATGGCTGAGACGTGTTAAGTGATTACCGTTTTTTATTCTATATTATACGGTTCACATGATTTACGATAATTATTGTAAAAAAAATGCTCGGTGAAAATGACTGGCAGTTTGATTAATGCCATCTCACTGAGGGTTATAAGAAAACAAATCTTATAACACATTTTATTTATGATCTTTTCAATTAAAACATAATATCTATATTAGGAGGGGGGAATTCAAAGGCGAAGGTGTTTTTTATTTTTACAATCCGGGTAAGTTATAGTTCCTAGAGGAGTAACTTACTATTTTTTATATTGGTAAAAAATATAAAAACAATTTAGCGCAAAAATATTTAGTTATTTATACGACGTCTTTCTCAGTTGATAATGAAATGTAAGGTAGTAGGTACTCACAACAATAACAAGTGCGAAGTAAATACATACTTTAATGAGAGCGTTGAAGCGTACCAAGAGCTTACACAAACAGCTCCGCTATACAAGCTAACTTCTTATTGTCTATTCTGTATGTTGGAGCGTACATATTTGTAAATATTTTAATCCATCGTAATTTTCGAGTTTTAGTGAGTATATTAGCCACTAGATACACCAGCACTTAACTGATGAGGGTACTTAACAGTACCTACTAGGATTACATGAATATATGAACACAGACTTTTGAGAAAAATTACGTGGAATTCCATGATTATATTTATGTATGTGCTGTCCAATGGCACGTACGTAATTATGATATAATAAAATATTGCAATAAAACTACTTTTTACGGATTTTATCGCGGTATATTGACATCGCTGAAATTAAACACCGCCGTGCCAAGAAGTCTGCAGTTTGTGAATACACCATAGATAAACCCCAGCATTATATCAGATTTGATAAACCCCAAGTCCTTGCAAATGAAAACCGATTCCTACCCAGGATGCCGTGAGGCCATTGAAATTAAATAACACCCAAATTTCATTAGGATGGCTGGGTGTTACCACCTGCTTGGAACCCCATTATAGATTCTATTAAATCTAAATCCTTGAACAAAACTGCACGACCGAAGGACACGGTGAGCTCGTTCTGTGTAAATCGGATTGTCAATAATAATTAAAAATGTAAGGTAGCTGTTAGTAATTATAACTTCAAGACGACCGATACCTTAGTCTGTCCGTGACCATGGATGCTGTAAAGGATCCGAAACGTCGGGTTAAAATAATATCAATATACCGCGATAAAATCCGTAAAAAGTAGTTTTATTTCAATGTCTAATATTCGCGTAAGTGTAAGAAATCAATAATAAAATGTTGCACGTTATCATATTGAGGAATTTCATTGATAGTAATAATTAAGATCGAATATATAGTAACAAATCTTACAAGGCCACTTAAAAATATAAGTAAAATCTTAAGGTACCTCAATACACTTTAGCCTATCCTTTTGCGAAACACAGGCGTGATGGTTTGTATGTATGTACAATATAATTTTGTAATCACACTAGCACCCCTAACCCCCATCAGCAAGTACACAGCAGGTAAGTAGGTAAACACATTATGATGAACCTGAACAAATGTCACTTAAAGTCCCCTGTTTGACATGTCATTAGTGTCTGTTAATGGTCACGTGTAAGTACGTGAGGTGCGTTTGTATGTGTGTACGTTATAGGTTTCAGGTGAGTTGGTGATAATGTTGGACATTGGCGCACGTCGCCGTCCTCAAGAGCAGACGTGATCGAGTTACGTAACAACAGTGGTTTTCTGACTGTCACACAGTGAAGAACATGCGGTTAATGTCCAGTATAAAGACTACATGGATTTCTGTCCATCGAATGCAATGAATAGATATAGGTTATATTATTTGTGGTGATAATAAATAATCGTAATCACTTGAATATATATAATCCTTTGTTTGGCAATGTGTAATTAAGCGGGATTATCTCGACTCAGAATCAACCGGCGTGATGTGAAATCTAATTACTTGCTTGAAGGCTAGTCACGTCGATGGCGTCAAGAGTTATCAATAACAAGAGATCTACAATGTTTATTTTAATCGAGAAGGTTAAAAAACGTTGTATTAAATATTTTAGAAGTTATAAATTATGGATTGGTTCGATTCGAAATTATGAATAAATATATCTAAACCTAGACAAATTGGTTAAATAAAAGTTATAGTTACTTTTATTTAACCAATTTATCTACACAGTCATTAACATCTAGAAGATATTCGACTTTCGTAAAAGTCGTTTGTACACCTCTATTTTCTCGAATCACTGAAAGCTAATTTTCTTTGGTCATTTTCTCGCGCCACAAAGGTTAACGACGGCGCGGTGCGACGTAGTCACCTGACTTCACAGACACAGGTCAAGTCAGGGCTCACCTTATGTAATGGTCGAAGCTGTCTGTATAACTTAGCAAAAGTATCTAACATTATAGGAAAAAAACAGTAGTTAGAGTGTTTTGGAGATCATTGAATATAAGGATCTTGCTTTCTGTTACCAATTATATTTATGAAGAATGTGTCAATAACTTTCAATAATCGGCCAGTAGTAATAAATACGAGACGCAATTGTTAAATTAGTACCTGTTTATAATCATCCAGGACCTGAACTATTTAGAAAACTAACAACATTTACAAATTTTCTTACGAGGAATATCACATAATGTTCCATCAAGACAAGGAAGAGTAGTTCTGTCGAAAATAAAACCGACCTCAAATGTCAAAACTGGACCAAATTAAAACGGGACCACACGGAAAGCACAAGCTTTCAAATAAAAAAAAAATCAAAATCGGTTTACCCAGTCGAAAGTTATGAGGTAACAAACACAAAAAATACAGTCGAATTGATAACTTCCTCCTTTTTTGAAGTCGGTTAAAAAGCAAGAAAATTTTAAATAATTAAAAACACATCACAGAAATGTATAAGGACTTAGAACGAAATAAAACGCCAACTGTAACTGTTAGTATAAAGAATTCAAATAAATATGGAGAGCATATTTATTTGAATTCTTTATACTAATAGTTAATCGAATTCCTATTTCCAGCCTCCGGGGCCTGCTGCGGAAATTGAACCCAATGGTTGAATTGAAAACCTGCAGCATCTTTTTTCTTTAATTTTTCTTGCATATTGCAATTGTATGCTATTTTGTAACATTGTCCATTAGAAGAGGTTTGCTTTTACGGAATTCTGTTATGAATTTAGTCCAGGTTTTTAAAAAAATTTACAATTACTTTCAAAAACAATACTTTCAGCTTTTGACAATGTAATACTTTAATTTGATTACTCACCCTTCCATTAGTTTCAGTCCACATTCTCGTCTCTGGTATTTTAATTAGCGAAGTATTCCTCCCACAAGCGTGGCTCCGCATGTTATATGAAAATTATGAAAGATTTCTGGATAAAATGAGAGTATTTCACAGTGTAAGTACATTAATTAAGAATCTGTTGAAATGTTTGCACGTGAGGCTGTGAGCAAACGCGATCTCTCTAAGTAATATAATATTATTAGTATTATAAAAGTCATTGAACTTAACAACAGTAGCTTTGCGCCGCTAAGAGCAAATGTGAAGCATTTATAAAAGGTCACGAGACATTTTATGTAACATCGGTTTATTATTTTAATATAATTTTAAACTCTCGCCGTCCAAGAGCCGCTATCTACTAAATTAGTATTTTATATACTACAACATTATCAATCATTATGTAAACCTCTTTATACAATCAAAACAGATGTAGTACTTACTTATATTCTGTATGAACTTTATTCCATTTCATTGTTTGTGAAGGTTTGTATAAGTAAAAATGGGCCTTTACATACAGAAAATGAAAATAGAGGAAATTACCAACTTTCTTGCTGTCAACATTGGTGTGCCATCAAGCGAATATTCTACCAAAAATTAGAGGTAAGGCGATCAAAATCGAGCTAGGGGAGACCGTATTTCAAATGAAATTGTAGTCTGCGATTTCCAGTGTTGCAATTACGTAACCTTACATTTGGCACCTAATGAAATAACATTATCAGTCTGCAATCATTTGTTTGTATTGACCCAACCATATTTCTGTGGACATAAAAGAAAAAATTTATGGATTTTTAAATCGAGTGTTTTAATAATATTTTTATTAATAGTCGTCTTTAGATAACATTAGCAATTGAAAAAAAGCAGGAGAGAGAAAAATAGTTGGTAAAAATAAAATTATCGTAGCTAAGTTCTGCTACTTTAAATTATTAATTTACTCTGAGTTACAAGGCAATACGAAACTAATAAATATTATGTGGGTTTAATCCGATGTTATACACATGAGAAAAATATGTGACAGCCACGTTCTTTTTATCACCATCGTCCATCATTATAACATTGTAAACAATGCACATTCTGATTAGGTACCCAGTAACCCAGCACGCGGTGACGGCGTAATGGTCACACAAGCGCACAACAATTTGCATATCGTTAAACCCTCGCACATTTGAATATTATTGACACTATGTAATGGCACCGTGTGTCATTGTGTCGCCGTAGCTGCTACGTCAAGTTGTGTCAATGTTGATATTTTTTTATTTGATTGTTAAGTTGTACTTAAAACAGGGCAGGGCACATCGCTCGAAGAACGGACGGCCGATGGGACCTGAAGGTTCTAGAGTGGCGACCACGTACTGGAAGACGCAGTGTGGGCAGGCCCCCGGCAAGGTGGACTGAAGACTTGGTAAAGGTCGCTGGAATCCACTGGATGCGGGTGGCATATAACCGGTCGTCGTGGCGATCCTTGGGGGAGACCTATGTCCAGCAGTGGACGTCAAACGGTTGAAATGATGATGATGATGATGATGACTTAAAACTTTGTCTACACATTGTTGGTTTCAAAAAAAGATACTTCAACTGTTACAGTTACTAGTTTTTGAAAATAATAGATTTTTAGGAGCCACATATCCATATGATTAAAAAATACTGTACCTATGGTATAAGTGCGTTGGGGCAGGATGGACTCAAAACAATTTGCTGTTATGTTTTAAGCCCTTATATTTAATAATAAGAATAGCAACACAATTATGATTTCATTGTGACGTTATAGCTATTATGCCTACACTCAAAATAATTTGATAATTATAAAGTTTTAATTTACCTATTGGGGGGCAAATCAATTTCCATCAACCACAAATCTGAACCGTTTCATCACAGAAAACCAATAACACGGATTAACCCGATATTCGAACCTTTGGTCTAGGGTACGATTAACCGGTAATAAAAATGACTGAAAAGAAATGCTGAGCACAAACTCACCATCCCCACTTCCAACTACTTGGCTAAAGCTAAACAAAACGTATGGGTACCTAGAATGCGCCTATTTATTTATTTAATTGATTTACACGGCTTAAATAATACCAATTATATAAATCAAAGATAAATTACAAATGTAAATATAAGGAAAAAAAAGGAGAAAACATAAACTAATTAAATAAAATGTTTTTCACAAAATTGTAAACACTGGCACATAAAATTGGCGAATTTATCATCAAAGATATCACAGGCCGGTTTGGCTTCCACGAGCTTATTTAGTGCAGTCAACACGCGCGGTAGAGACGCAGCACGTGATGCTGTCCGACACAAGGGCACATCTAGCAGTTGATGTTTTCTGCTACGGAGATAGTTATTCGGTGTGTAGAGTCTAATCAGCTCATTATGGATATCCGGTGCATCCGTCATACCTCTAGATATTTTGAGCATAACGCCTACCTGGTTATATGCTCCTCGTCGCCAGCATGTGATACCCTAAACATCCTAGGAGGAACTTGGTAGGATAGAGGTAGGGATAGTAGCCGAGAGTTCTTCTGTAAGGAAATCGCAAGAATGCTTGTTGCGCTTTTTCTAGAAGTGCATACTTATCTTCGTGCAGATTCCATACAGAAGAACTGGCTTCTAGCTTGATATGAACAAGTTAGTTATAAAATAATGAAATATTTTTTTAGCATAAAAACAAACCAATCTTTCAGTTACATAAACTCATTGTACTGCGTGTTCAATAACTCAGTTAGCGCAACTGGCACAAATATCAATTATTAAAAGTTTGACCATTCAGAAACTTTGTCGAGATAACTTTGTAGTGTATTTATTTTCCAATGGCCGATATTTTCCGGCACCTCGCCGTTAATTTGAATAAAGTTTTTCGCAAAAAAACTCGTTAGAGCCGGAATTATTCCCTTCCAGTAGTTCCGCGCCGCGACTAATTGAGTGAGTCTGTACAAACAGGCTCCAGTAACAACGCTTAGCTGGGCTGTTCACGACTACATGATAAAGTAACTAGTCCTTTGTAGGTAAATAGTAGAGCAAATGAAAACAAAGCAGCATTGTTCAAGTTTGCACTACAAAAAACGTTTTGAGTAAAAAGCTACCTTCACTTGTGAAAATGTAAAATGAAAGATATACATACGGTGTTAGTTTAACATTTAAACACGGGTATCTCAACTTAATTAGTAACCCGTATTGTTGGATACGGGTTAAGGTAATCTTTTGGGTAGATGTGAATACATAAATTAGACGTGCATCCACCTAAGGACAGCAGGGTACGCGAGCCGTCGACCGTCATAATGTACTGTAAGGTTACGTAAACAGATACACGTTTATGTTAAGAAATTCTAAGCAGGAATACAAAACAAAAAAAAAACGAAGAAAAGAAGAGGACTGCTGAACAAAATAAATAAATAACATTTCAATATCATATTTTTAAATTTGAATAACATTTCAAGTCGTCTCAATGAGAAAAGCTTAATACTCAATGAATAATTTATTCGATTCTGTGAAGATTTTCTTTCGTGTTGTCGCAGCATTTCGTACTGGATGCTAAACGTTACATTGTATTTTTAGCTGATTCAGTAGTTTAATACAAAGCTTATTCAAGTACTCCCAACGAGTCCACGACGGAGATCACCTTGTTCTAAATTTAAAATCTATGACATCTGAGAGCGAGCTGGCTAGGTTGTAATAAAAAAAAATGAAAATAAGGACAGCAACATACTAATTATTTTTGTATTGTGGTGATTCTAAACAAATGACACATCAGTGACGTCATGCACAAAATGAAAGAGAGGCTAGTAAAGAATAAGGACAACAACATCTATAATTTTATTCCACGGTCAATTCAAAATATCTAGCATTTGTATGATGTACTATTATATTATGTAGATTAATTTTAATAATTATGTCTAAACAAATAACACATCAGTGACGTCATGCACACAATGATAGAGATAGTAGTAAATAAAAAGGATAGCAATATTATATTCCTGTAGTTGTATAATTAAGTTTGTTGACAAGGTTTTGACTCCTGACACCGGGATGGATGTTTTTCGTATTATTTTGACAAACCGATATTGATTACTATTATTAAGTATCAATACGAACATAAAATACCTTTACGTTTTCTTCTTCAATTTATTTTTATAGCACAAGGTTGGCAAAAAACTTAAGGCCAGCCTGATACACATACTGATGATAAACATACTGACATACCTGGTAAGCGGTTACCGTAGCCTATAGACGTTTGCAACACCAGAGGAGTCGCTCGTGCGTTGCTGACCCTGTAGAAACCGTTTAGGCTTTTTAAGATATGGGAGTTACCAAACTAATACCAAACGGAATTCCCATGCTGTCAGAATAGTCACTTCCCCAACGACCCCTGGTGACCTTACTCACTCGCAGAAACACAACTTCGTTATTTCACTGCGATCTTCTGTTAGGCGTCGGTAACTTCCCCAGTCGGCAGTTCAAATTTGAGCGAGGAATCTCGCTATGCCCTACCTCTCGAAAAAGTAATACTTATATATTATTTTCAATTATTAATCCTTGTCGCTGCCAAATTATTTAGACAATAGTGTGTTAATGTTTTTTTATTTTACGGTATGAAATATAGTGTCTAGTCTCTTAGTGAAATATTAAGGCGCTATAACCATAACAACTATAAGCAAATGACTTACTGAATACCTAAATACTGATAAAGACTATCTATTTATTTACACATCACTGACGTTTAGTACGCGCAGTCTTATCCACAATTACACGAGGGTAAAACCAAAGATATATAAATATCAATTCGCGATGTCTGTAATTTGTATGTCTGCTATAATACTCGATAACTATCTAAACAGCAGACAATGTGTCAAATTAACGACACAACTTATCACATTAATACACAATAACCCGCTAACGATGTTAGACATTAATGTTAACTAGTAGTAACAGATCGTAACTGTAAGTACTGTTGCGGGGGAATTAATTCATTATAAGAACTTACTTTTGTCATTCTTAAACTAAGCATTTTGTTTTAAATTGAATTTGTAGTAAGTGGGTATTGTTTCGTGCTCTCATTTTTTACCGTGCAATACTTATAAGTATAATTCTCAGACAAACACATAACGTACATAGTATGTCACGGGTCGTATCGACCCGAAACATATTTAATTGTTTTGAAATGTGGGTGTACATTAGTACACCTCTGCCTAATCCTTCGGGGACGACAGGCGTGATGGTATGTATAATTTTATTGTAGAAGTTTTACTTAGTCGTGCAGTTATATTATTGCCTCAGTGAGAAAATAGAAATGCTCTCCTTGAACGCACTAAACTTGTATAAAATTTATGATCAGGCACACGTCAACATCTTGCAATATGCAACAAAACTATGGAATTATATATTATGACAATATATTCCATCCTTATTCTTTAGTACTATCTCTTTCATTTTGGGCGTGACGTCACTGACGTGTCATTTGTTTAAACCAATCAATTTCAACAACCGAAAAACTTCGAATTCGGAACACCACAACCTCTTTTGAATCCTAAACAAATTTGCAGCGTCATTTCTCGCACGGAGTCTTCCGGCAATAGAACAATTAACTACGAACATATGGAAAATCTTTTTGACACGCTTGTCCACATGGTCTGATGTAGTATGAGTCTTTGCAGTTTCATTTATACAGTGTGGGTGTTTAAGTTCTCTCAAAGGTTTCCAAAAGCTTGAAGGAATATTGGAAAACATAAACATTCCAAATAAAATATATTATTAGGACAATTAATAATGGTTAAAACCATGTTACATGTTTTAAATCAAAGCATTTTATCAGGTATAGTTGAAAAACGAATTTTAATACCAACCCTTAACATTACATCTGTCCTTACAGTGTGCAGTACGTGAGCTCGTTTACGCTGAGTTTTATGGGTTATTTTATATTTCGCATGTTTCTTTCGCGTTTTATGGATGAAATAAACACTGTTATTTTTATTTGTTATGAGGTTAATTTTATAGGCTTAGGGTCGTATTAATTGAGTGAGGTAAGCAAAATACAATCGATTTTATTATTTCTTAATTTTGTATACTCGTATTTTTAAGATATTGAAATAAAACTACTTTTGATGGATGTTGTGTACTGACAGTTTTTAATCCCGACATTTCGGATTTGTAAAAGGTAGTTTACTGTCCATAAAAATAGTAATGTGGTCAGTTACTAAATATAGCGCGTAGTAGTATAATATTTCAAGTAAAATACTCTTCACTTGTTTATACTTATGCCTGTTGTTATTGGGTCGTATGATAATGTTTTTCTATTGTATTTCCTCAATAAACCTAATAGGACATTTCACTTCCATTACGGATATTCAATATTTATGGTAACGTTTACCATAATATCTTCGTAAACGTCACCATTTAAAAAAAAATACACTCGAACATACTTAATCCTATCTTTGGAAGTACCCATAAAAAATATTGAATATCCGTAATGGAAGTGAAATGTCCTATTAGGTTTATTGAGGAAATACAATAGAAAAACATTATCATACGACCCAATAACAACAGGCATAAGTATAAACAAGTGAAGACCTTAACTTCCTGTGACTTCCAACTAGTGACACTAAGTAGTGTAAAGTTTTTAAATAGCTAAAACATAGATTTTAGCTATTTAAAAATATTAATTTTAATACCATCCATAAAACAACTAACCAAACTTATTTACCATAGCGTAATGTAGATTGCATAGCTACATTATTTACAGACTTTATTCACAACGTGCGTAGTTTACGTTGTGAAGTTCCCAATCCGCTCGTTGAAACAAGCGTAACAAAGTGTACATAACAATTATTCGTAACACGTTTCTGTATGGTTCAGTATTTTTTCTTAGAATGACTGTTTTATGAAGGCTGAATCCAGCCTAGGCAGCAGGCGTGAGTCTTTTGGAGTCACTCCAAGAATCGTAAACTTTATAGACTTTGGGGTCCGTCTGACCCGGATTAAAAGCAACTAAAAGAAAGTTTGTTAGTTTATACAGCGTGTACCCGGAGTTTTTCGATTTAGGGTAGGTAATTACCCTTGTTGGGCCAGGGCACACTTATTCGTGTAGTTTACTACAGCTTTTATTATATAATCGGCAGAAAGGTATTATTATACCGGTGAAATAGGATTTTGCTTCAACCTAAAAATTTAAACAGTATATTAGTCGCTTTTGACATGATGATAATCGTAAGAGGTACCTTTTATGATTATAATATAGACACTTACGTTTATTATGTTGGTACATATTCGTTTGACAGCCAGGATCGGCGGATCGGTGTGCTCTCCAAGTCAAGAAGTCACGAGTCTCCATATGTTAAGAATAGTCATCTCAGACTGACTTCAGGGAGGGTAGCTTAACCTTACGGATCAATTGATTAGCATGGTTCTTACTAGGTCATTAGCCCCATTATTAATAAACCTTTTTAGGGTTAGGTGCACAGTACCTACTCGTAACCGGCAAACGAGGGAAAAGTGGTATGCAGAGACCGTAGCGCGTGGAATTCTGTAGTTTCTGCCTACCTCCGTGGGAAAAAGGCGTGAGTGTATGTATGTATAGTTGAAACTGTGTTCTTAACCCCTAATTTCAGTCTCTGGCGAGAAGCCAAAGATCTAGATAATGCG
The DNA here is from genome assembly GCA_905163465.1 of Craniophora ligustri. NCBI lineage: Eukaryota > Metazoa > Arthropoda > Insecta > Lepidoptera > Noctuidae > Craniophora > Craniophora ligustri. Next base: position 9,366,591 of record LR990972.1, read on the forward strand.
GCTACTGGAGTGTAAGTGTCGTTACCACAAGCAATAACTTTAAGTGCTTTTAACTCGTTGATTTCCAATCGCAATAAATGTAGAACGAAACATATAAATATTTTATTTCCAAAAATTCGCAATAATGAACTTAGGGGAAAATATTAGTGCAATACAATATTAGTGGATAATCAAACGAATTGGAATTCCTCTGTGGCCTTAACGTCATAAAGAAAAACGAACTTTACTGAATAATTTACCAGATTGTCTGATTTTGACAATGGATATTATCGATATTTTACAGAATACCAATTATTTATTATTACCTGGCTTCTTCCGCGAACTATTTTAGACTTTGATCAATGCTTGCAAAATGCTTTTGCCACCTATTATTTTACATTAATTAAATACTCAAAGGTTCTTCAAAGATCATTTTGTGCCGACTGGTATGTAAATGGAGATTTTTTATTTACTCAAGAAACCCGCTCAAAAGGCTGCTTTGAAATCTTTAGTTATAGGCATGTCAGCACTCCCTTTTTATCGCCAGTGAGTCGTGAAAATTATCTGAATGGAATTTTCTCCATATGTTATGAATACATGTTATTTTCTGGCTCATTGCAGTAATAGAACAGCTAATGAATTGACTAATTGTCTGCTGATTGATTTGACATCGCCTAGACACTAATTCTCTGAACACGCACATGAACACATTAAAATGTATCACTCACCAATAGAATCTTACCATAAAAAAACGTTTTTTTCAAGCAATAGTTAGAGTAATAAACTATCATATTATATTGATTTAAAAAATATTGCATGTAAAGAAAATATTGTGATACGAAGTGTTTACAGATATAAAGTAAATACTTTGTATCGTCGAAGAAGATATAAACTTGAATACGAATCGGTAAATATCGTCTAATCAGTAGCCTTGAATGATGTCGTTATAAAAGTTTGCAGAGTTTGTTTCTATGATAGTGTTTTGTTTAATTAACTTTCCTGCAGATTACAATGCGAATAATAATAAATAAATTTTTAAATAAATAAATATTCTGCGACATTTTACAGCACCATCTAGTCCCAAACTAAGCAGAGCTTGTACTATGAGTACTAGATAATGGATATTATACTTATATACTTTTTTTTTTGTAAATACATACTTATAATACATAGGAAACACCTAGACGAACACAAACACTTATATTTATCACATAAATATTTGTGCCCCGTGGGAATCGAACCCACGACCTCGTGATCAGCAGTCCGGTACTCGAACCACTAGACCACAGAGGTCGTCAAATAATACTAATCTTTCAAGCTGTGCAGACTAGACATCAATGCGAATAATACATGTCTAGTCTGCACAGCTTATATAAGACGCTAAACTGAAACTAGACCATTTTGTTAGGGTAGTCTCGACATATCAAAGGACCTTATTTAAAAAAAAAAAGGTAGCATGCAAGGTAACGGTTGCAACACCAGAGGTGTCACTCGCACAATGCCGATACTGTAAAAATATTTACACTCCTTTTAAAGGAACCCACCCCATACTGTAGTCATTTAGGAAAACCTTTTATATAAACCATATTATTAAAATGCTGTTAATTATATCAATGTAACTGTTTGTATATTGCTACAAAATCTGTAAAATGTATCTTTATTTTTATTACAAGAAGATTTGGGATGAGAAACCAAAATAAAAACGAAATAACTTACATTTTCCATTAGTTTCCTCATCCTGCAACGGTTACAGATAAATAATTGAAATGTTTTTTTCACAAGTCTATCACTTTGATTTACAATTCTAATTCCGACACTCTTTCAGCGTAATTAGTTATTCGATTGGAATAAGGAAAGTGATTAAGCGTCGACATGAAAATGGATTAAAAACGATGATTGTTCCAAAATAAAACCAGTTACTTAAATTGAAGAAACGACTTTTTCAAGAATTTTAATTTGCCAACGTAGACTTAGTGAGGTAACTTAAATATAATTAGTATTTATTTAGCTTGTATGATTATATTTTTATTTATAAATGTTAAATACCGATAAAATACTGTATAAGTATTTTTACTTTGCGAATATATAAGTTTATAGCACTCGACGAGAGACATTCACAACAAAATCGTAAAACTGCGTGATGGCGACATCAGAATGTTCTAGAATCACTTATTTTATGTTACGCTCATATAAATATTTCAGAGATTCAGGCTGATATGTGTGGGAGGTGGCATTTGTGCCATTGGGGCTGCTAATGTTATATAAGTATCTCGCGCTTTAACTAACGACTAATGCAATGCATAAGACTATGTAAATTAATCGGGGAATCAGATGATACAGTAACTGTGATCACCAGAAGAGATAGATATCATGTAATTAAAAATACGCACGACTGGAGGATTGAGGCGTCATCAGTAGGTATATGCCAATTATTTAAGGCTTTTTGTTTGTAATGAACTGACGGTTCAAAGAATAGTTTTTTTCATTGTAATCGAATTATTATTATTATTATATTGCATAAAAAAAAGTGTTTCTCAGATAATATTTTACAAAATACAGCAGAACCTACGTTGTATGTATTCATTTGAGTATTTATGTTATCCATGGTTTATCCTATATCTATGTATAATACGTTGCGGTATCTTTTTTTCCTGGCGTGTATCCCGGAGGTGATGTACACTTTACGTAAAAGCTCCGGAGTTACGTCGTTTGTCAACTTTCTATACGCATTTTCGGCAAAATTGCCAAGGATATCTTTTTATATTACCGCATTGTTGAAGTACCTAAGCACATAATCTTAAGCTTGTTTTTGGTGCAATACATATAAATTATTTCTGGTTCTTAGGCTTACACTCCCACAGATTATATTTAGAACGAAATGGCTGATCAGTAATGTATATTTGGCTCAAATGGTTACAATAGTGATGTCAGTTACAGTACATAATGAAGTAAACAAAATAAACGCCTAGTAGGATAAAGCTTTAGTTAACTGCTTGCAGTATAGTTTTATGATAAATAAATGAATAAGTGCAAATGGAAGAATTTCGTTTTTAAATCTAAGGAGAAACTACACGACCCAGAGAAAAGCACAATCATCACTAGTTGATATTGAGAAATGGGTGTATGCGCAAAGAATATGTCAATATTACTATGAAAATACCTATCAACTTAATATAGCAAAATCTTTTGTTAAATGATCGTTTCTATCACAGCCTAGTATGAATGCTTGTGCGCATGTGTTGCTTTTTATCAAAACGAAGAAACAAATATTTTCTTTTATTGTTTAGTTCAGTTTGGTTTATCGAGGAACGGACCATGTTAGGGACATCTAACCAAATATAAGTCTTTTAATATAATTATTAGCAATAAAAACAATAGCCAAAATTTACTTCAGGTAATTTTAATAATATAGAAAAATGCTAGGTGGATATCTTTAAAGAAAAAATTTAATAATTAATATATAGTTAATAAGTAAAGACTACAATCATTCTCAATCAAGTCGGGACAACTTTTTAGAAATATTTTCAGGGAAAAACAGTTTCACGATTTTTTTAATTTAGTAGGCTATCGATGTTTAATAAATCTAAGAGCAAACCTACGTAGAAGCTACGTTCACCTCACTCGCAACGCACACGTACTTGTAAATAATGAAACGGAACAAATACGTAGCAGGCGTTGTAATAAATATCAAAGAGGTGAATAATGTTACGATTCTGTTTCAACAGGAAGTAAAAACAATCAGCTGATATTTTGGAATATCAATTTTCCCAAACACATAAAATAGCTCCTTTGTTTATACTACTGTTTGTGATTTGTAATGACATTAAATATATGGACATGCTTTATAAATATAGCTTCTTATCCTCTTCTCCGCCTACAAACGGAACTGCTTGAAGATGAACAACAAATATCTATTGTATAAAAATGCGTATCTGCGCCCCTGATCCTCGTAAATCTTTCTCCAACAAGGTTTTCTTTTCAAGAAAGCGGTAGATACGTCGTTATCTTCCAACTCATTACAGATTTCAATGGCTGTCATAATTCTACTAAATCGTTTATCAAAAGTAGGTAGCTGTCTCTTTTAATGACGGCTAGATTTGTTTACCAGCGATCTTACGAGACCTAGTAATGGTGACGCCCTCATAATACTCTTAATAACTAAAATCGTTAGTACTGGGAATTTCAAAACACAGCATCACAATGAAAACTTACATTATTATCATTTATATCCTACAAATGTTAATGACGTATACTGAGAAAAGGTTACGGAATATGAAAATGGCTTCTTCACACCAATAGACAGGTTGGTTTAAAATAATTAAGCAACAGTTTCTAGTCATCTTTAATATCAGAAAATATATATCCATAAGGCTTGAAGGTTATCGAGTGGCGACCGCGAACTGGAAGACGCAGCGTGGGTAGGGCGCCAGCAAGGTGGACCGACGACCTGGTAAAGGTCGCTGGAATCCGCTGGACGCAGGTTGCCCAAGACCGGTCGTTGTGGAAATCTTTGGGGGAGGCTTATGTCCAGCAGTGGACGTCCTCTAGCTGAAATGATGATGATGATGATGTACCCATAAATCCATATCACACACTGAAGCTAAGGATTCATGATAATTAGAACACTGAACAACTAGAAAGTTACTGCAATACCAACAAACTTTCAACAACCTCTGGGCAACATTTGTATTTGAGTTATAATTTTGGGTCATTTCCTGAAATTGTTTTCGGGTTGAAAGGTTGTTCAAGTGTTCATATTTGATTTTAAATGCTATTAATCGGCATAGTACCAACGCTTTTAAACTGAACCTTTTCCACATAATGTAAATATAGTCAATGTACCTATGTACAAATTGGTTCATATTGTTCAGGAATTCAATTAAAATAAATTTCTGAACAGATTTGTTTAATATTTAGGGTTATTTGGGATCCCGTAAATACTCAGTGGACTCATTGGACAAGTTTTGTGCCGAAGCGGCCTTTATAAACATGCGTGCGGTGGGATATGTTGAATTGTATTTTATCCAGATTATAAAGTAAATATACGGGCCTCGTTAGTGTTGTGTAATAGAAGAGCATAGGTGCCTCCAAATTGTCAAGATCAAACCCAAAAATAGAAAATACAATCCTAACATATATAGTACGTCACTGATCTGCAGAGATAGGAAAACGTCGCGACGCGCTGTCAAAGTTATAGTTTGCAATCGAAAACATGTTGCTGTATTTGTGTTTCGTTCCCGATTTAGATTTCAATGATTAATTTGTCAGTAATGTAATGGTAGTGAACTGTAATTTTACTACATTTCTGCTCGACTAGATAAAGATACAGATACATTTTAGGATTACAAAATATTTATTATTTAGGCCAGAAACGGCTAATTGGAATTGGTAGCTTGTTTAGTTGTGGCTGCTGTTTTCTTTTATAAGAACAACTTTATTGAAATAATAACTGATTGTGTAGTTTAGAATAAGAAAAAACATAGTTTTTTCAGTATAATGACGTGGAACTAATACCCTAATATAACAATACTGTTGCTAGTACTGTTCAATTTATTTGAGTATAAAAATACTCTTAATTTTCATACAAGAGAGAAGTAACTACAACAGCCCAAAGCTCAGATTACTTTAACAATAATAATTAATATAGCTGTTAGTTGTTCAGTGCCTGCAAATGGACCCAAAACGAGCAACGAGTTATAAAACAATGTAATTACGAAACACAAATTCACATCTGCATGTTTTGTATGCCACAGCGGTCACACGGGACATTTCCTCTAAGTGACAAGACGCGAGATGAGCATTCCCTTATTGAAATATTACCCGCGTTTTCCCTGTCACTGTCGTGAGCATTTCTCGTAAACGTTCACACAATTTGAGCGACGTAATTGCTGATTTTTTATTTTACTTTAGATAGACAACTCTGTCTAAAGTAAATCATTACAAAAATACGGTCACAAATTTTAACCTAGACGTTTATTTAACTCAGCAAATTTCTGCAGATATGAATTAAACCAAGGAAAGTAACGTAGGTACTATTCTAATCATGAACATCAACAATTTATACTTTGGTGTATAACATAAAATATATTTTTATTATCAAAAGCCTTAAATTATGGAAAAATTGTTATTGTTCAGAAATAATCTATTTCCGCAATATAGTTTGTACACATTCGACCAAATAGTGTTACAGTATTGCACAGTAAAACGATCTCCTATTTTTCAATTTTATAGTTTTTCAATAATGTTGTGTCACCAATTCTCGGTGTTTATGGCGTTTGAGATGTTATTTTGTAGGTCCGATTTAAATTCATCACGTATCGTTTTTTTGTAGTGTGAAGTGTCACTTTTGCAGATATGCAAATAGTTTCTCAATCTGATGAAAAGTTTACAATAAAATATACAACTTTGCTCAAAACTTACAAAGGTTTATAAAAATTAACCAATTATAATTGCCTACATATTAAATTATAATAAAGTAGGTTTAAACATAACACGTTTTTTATATTGTTGCCCCAATTATGTATGTGTATTTTATATTTATTATAGTAATTACAAAAAATCTACATACAGCGGGTTTTGGAATGAATGAGTTACCATTTATTTCGTTAATTTGCTCCAATAACATTGCTTATTCAGATTTGATACCGATTTTAATTCCATTATGCATTCATAATTTTATTTCCGATTTTAATAAATATCCGCTTTACATAGTTTGAGGAAGCAAAACAACATTACGATGTAGTATGTGCCTACGTACCTATTAATCAATTCGTTCTCAAATACAAAGACAAGATCAGGGCCGTTCTTTTTGTACAAGTTCAAACAATTTATTTATCTCCACAAAATGTATATCAATACATTATTAACTTTTATTAAACTCCATATAACAGAGAATGAGTTTTCACCAACTTTCATTTGTGTAAGGTTTCAAAGACTTAATCTTCCTGAAAAATGTCGTCTCTAAAACCGTTTTATTTATGTTTTGAACTGCCGCCGTTCCCATAAATGGGCTACTTTTTGTCAAGGTCGATTTGTAAATGCTTGTTACTTAATTTTTGTATAGGTGTGTTATTATTACGGTGCGTATACCTATTGGTTCTGGCAATAATACTGCTACAATTTCGCTTTTGGCGGAATTCAATCTGCTCTTCATCGAAAAGAAGACAATTCCTCAATCACTGCCCAAAACTCACCTTACTTACAAACCTGGTCCAATGAAGGTATACAGAGTTATTTATAAAATTCCAGCAACCTCGCAGGACTAGATAAGTAACATCATAAACAACAAATATTGTTCAAAGAGTTTTGAAATAACTTGATAGATGACAAATAGTAAAGTGTGTGTGTCAAATTGTGATGTGTTTGCGGATGAATGGAAGGTGATCTTGAGAGAATGTTTGGAGTACTGTGAGAAGAATGCATGATAGGTATCTTGTTTTTAAACACAGCTGTATTTACTGTTTTTGTTATATCTATAAGTATTGATCTTACTTTATTTTTATTTACTGTAATTGGTATATCCGTGTAAATAAATAAAAAAATAAAGAAATAACCCTGTATAATGAACTGTAATCTATACTAATATTATAAAGCTGAAGAGTTTGTTTGTTTAAATGCGCTAATCTCAGGAACTACTGGTTGAAATTAAAAAATTCTTTTTATGTTGGATATTTCATTTATGGAGGAAAGTTTTAGGCTATAGAACATAACGTTAGGACCAATAGGTAAAGCATAAAAAATTAATGTCCACCTGTGCGACGTCGGGACGGGCTAGTGTTAAATATACGGAATTATGTTTATACGTGTATATTTTTGTAAATTAAAGAAAAAGATAGGGTAAGCAGTAGCCAGCTCGTAGTTTCATAAACATATTGTATTGAAGTTAAAACTCAATATATCTATATGTAATGTAAACTACATCACTGTAGCTTACAAGCAAATTACCCCCATATATCTCAACTCAAGCTTATCTCCACGAGGCAGTCCAGTGCGACAAAGTAAGATCAACATCCCTCCTATCCAAACTCTCCACTCGATTAGCTAATTTCCACTGTTGCATTTGAGACCAAGAGCTGCCAACTCGCTTGGCTGCCTTCCTAAAGATATCAGATAAATACGAGTCTGACCTGAATCCAAGCGTTTCATACTGTACCTATATTGAATAAATTGCATATTTTTGAAGGGAAGTTTTCTTACATATTATTATGTAAGTACATATAACATGTGATATCTGTCAGAATTTAATTAACAATATGTACTGACAAGTTCTTATGCTAATGCTCGCGTGTGGGTCTGAAGGTTGTGTCGGTATGGCAATGCTTTATAAAATAACAGTATTTAGTTACAGTTACACGGAGTACGTTTGCTTTCCATCGTATCCAATCGTTTTATAATTTTTTTGTTGATATCAGTTTATTTTGCGATAAAACTGAAACAAACAAAATGGTCATGCTACATGAAATATTCAATTAAAACCTCATTTCCATAATGAGGCGGTTTTATTCGTGATCGTCAATTCATTATCAAGTACGTATTACCACGTCGTATTACTATTACGTACATATTGCTGCCAAACATTAATCGGAATTTATTTATTTACATTTGCATTTAAAATTAATTGATGATATTGCATTGATTGGGAAATGACAACAAACAACACAGATAAAATTAATGCTATTCTTGATACAAAGACTGCACGTTTTTTTAAATAAAAAAAAACAATATCTCTGCCTATATTGATTCGGATTGGAGATAATTTTAGATTCTGAGATTAAAAACGAACAGTAGTTTCTCATAACATGCATTTCATGATATACCCAATCAATCCCATCATGTTATTATAATGAAGTGTCTGTAAAGAAAAGATGTCTAAAGACACAAATTAACGTCCCTAACAAAAATCACAAAAGCTTCTAATTACAGAAAATGTTTTATAAGTTGCGGGACAAGTCAAGGTGACTGTTGACATCTATTTTCTCGAGGAGAATTAATTAAGAGCAGTGACTCTTCGGCAGCACCTGACTCTGATTTATATTTATTAACTCGCTACGTGAAATATTATTCTAATATCTTTTGTTTGTTATCAAGACAATGAGTACTGGAATAATTTATAGAATTTCTAGATACTATTTCATCTAAAGCTAAAACACAAACAACTTTATGGTAACATGCAACAATGAACAATGTTTGTAGTCCAGCTTTTTTTTTGCCATTTAGAAAATCTATTTCTCAAGACAGCACACAACTGTGTCATCAGATAATATAATTTCCTTACTATATGCAAGAGCAACTGACGACGTGTGATGTCTGCATACTAATACACCATCAGACTGGTGTATAGGTTGCGTTATAGCTTGAGTTATAACACAACTTTAGAACCTCAACGATAGTACAATATGGTTTTATATTTAAGTATAACTGTCTCCATGGTTCAAATTGTACATCAATATTTTTCCTTCCAGTGCATTTTTTCCAGTGGCTTCATGCATAAATAGACTGCTAAAACATTATAATAGTAATCTTTTCTGATAAAATTTGTAGTTCTATAATGTCAATGATTGCACCAATAACTTAAACCAAACTGCTATGTCTAGCTATGTATGTATGTAATAGCACAGATCAGAATAACGTGACTGCTCTTTATTATAGTAATCGGATGGTCACGTGATCATGGTAGCATTTGAACGAATGATTAACGCTTAACCGCGCGTGTGTTAACCGCTCTAGCGAGTGGTGGGCGCCCGCATCGCTTTATGGTCAGCGGAGCGTGTCGCAATTAAACTTCTGTATATTTATTTACGTATTAAACTCCTACACGAATTTTTCGATTTTCATTGTTGTTGTTTATTTTCAAAAGTATTAATTAAGTACATAATAACCTTTTTACAAAGTTCAACAAATTTAAGCATTTTTCTAAAGGAATAACATAATAAAGTAAAAACACAAATGTAAAATATGATATGTTACAGTTAGACTAATGTAACACACGTAAGTACATATAAAGTAATAGTTTCAGTTCACATCTCATTATATAAGTATGTGTCGTTATCAACTCACCTCTCTTCTTTTCTTCACCCTCACAACTGTCCGTAACAAGAGTCTTAATAATGTTGTGCACGGAAAATTATGTTGAAAGCAAAGGCGTGAGTGTATGTATGTATTAATATTAATATTAATAACGCCTGACAAACGGCTTCGGCTGAACATGCCTGCTGCAGCAATGCAGTATGTAGGGGCAGTCCAACCTGTTAGCAATCATCGCCAGGATTGCGTTGGAGCTGGCTCGCACTCTGCGCACCAGAGAGATGCTCCGCTTGCGCATAGTCGCGTGAAAACAAGCGGTGCGCTCCTCCGCGAACATGCCTGAGGCGCTACAGAAGCGAGGCAGCCCCATCACAATCCTAAACGCATTATTGTATAGAACACGGAGGTCATTATAGCACTTCTTTGTGTAATGAGCCCATAGGCTGCAGGTGTAAAGGGATGTACAATACGCTCTAAATAGTGTAACTTTTACCTTCTTTGAACACCTAGCAAACCTGCGGGCTATCATGTTAGTTGGTATTGAGAGCGACCTCCGTTCTCTACCAATATCCTCTATATCACTTAGGTCAGGCGTAAGAATATGTCCCAGGTATTTAAACTTGTTCACTCTCTTCAGAGGGATCCCATTTAATTTTATAGACGGAACACTCTGGAGATCCAGAGCACCACCTCCAAAAACCATTAACTGGCTTTTTGCCACATTATATCGCAAACCATGATCACGAGCATAATCTTCACATAAATTTAACAACCTCCTCAAACCACATACCGACGCACTCAGCAACACCATGTCATCTGCGTAACTAAGATTATTCACAGACACTCCATCAATATGGCAGCCGACATGGTAGTTGCTGAGCGCGATGATCAGGTCATTCATGTATAAGTTAAATAGCGTAGGGGACGTTAACCCGCCCTGCCTGACGCCACATTCAAGTTGATATTGCTCTGACATCACCCCATCCCATCGCACACAATTCTTTTGATGCCCATACCAGAACCGAAATAGGCGAGTAATTTCATTTGGTAAGTTAACCTGGTCTAGCTTACTCCACAGGACATCGTATTGAACTAAATCAAAAGCCTTGGAGAGGTCCAAGAAACATGCGTACACCGGCGTGTTTCTCTTCGTATAGTAGTCGACGGTGTGCTTAAGGCACAGTATCGCGCTCTCGGTTGATAGCTGCGGACGAAACCCGAACTGGTTGTCATGGAGAGTTACGTAATTGTTCAACTGTATATTAAGCAGACCGTCAAAAACTTTAGCCACTGTGGTGGCGAGAGAGATAGGCCTGTAATTATTAGTATCGGCTAAGTCAGTTTTTAACTACCGGCACTACCATGGTTTTCATAAAATGATCCGGCAAATAGCTATGGCTTACACACAGGGAGTAAAACATTGCTAAGACTCGCGAGATGTGTGGTCCAGCATGTAGGAAGTGCTCAATACTGAGTCCATCGTGACCCGGAGATTTTCCTCGAGTCATGTGCCTTATGACACTAGCTACGTCTTTCGCATTAAATCTCATGACGACCTGACCACTTCTATCAGCGTTGAGCACCTCACTGTCTGGATCACGCGGCGATTTAACAGCAAAATGCTCTTTAAAAAGATTTGCGATGCCCTTAGGATCACTCACCCCACAGATGCTCGCAGGAAGTCCTGGGCGAACATTGATTTTGGCAGTGCTCTGCCAAAAGCCACGAAAATCGCCTTCACGGTGTTTATCAGCGAGGGCATCCATTTTGATCTGGTCTTGGTGATCTTGACACCACCTCAATCTTGATTTGAATACCCTTCTGCTATCACACATATCATTATAGACAGAACCGGACTTAGGCCTACCGCAATGGTCCCATTCTATAAACTTAGACCTGGCGTCCCTATGAGCCCCCGCGACGTGCTTATTCCATCCGATTACAGGTTTGCCTCCCGCACGCCTCTTGGTCCCACGTCGTCCTTCCTCCATTGATATGATTGCCGCGGTGCTAAGGGCAGTGACGATGTCAGAGTACAACCTATCCAGAATACGCACGTGACCAGTGTCATTACAATAATAATCAGCACAACTAGTACATTCGGCTGGGAAATCGATTAACATTAACAGCTGATTACTCTCTTTTATGTATTTCTCAATCTGCTCATCATTTCGTTGACCCCAAATTACATTTTTGTCAAGTGTTGTAGTTTGAGAAACCTTAGATGTCAATAGATTTAGGTTACACTCAATTATGAGCGGCAAATGATCAGAAACCATAGAATCATATTTTATTCGCTGTAGCGCGCGTTACTAAACGTTTCTTACAAATCGTGCGTGTGGCTATCCTGCCGCGAAATCCACCAATGGTAGGCGTTCGCGCCCACGCCACAGCCGCTGTGCCCGTGTCGGTCTAGGCGCCACCGCGCTACCCCCCCCCCCCCGTTCGCGCCCCGCGCCCAACCAGAGCGGCAAACAAGCGCGTCCTGTGCGCATCTAAATTTTATGTGAAACATTGTGATTGTTGTTTCTGTAAAAAAATCTAATTATATTTTAACGTGGTGTAAACGTGGTGTTAGTTTCATTTGTTGTCTGCCCCAACACACACTACAAGTGGCTGCCCAACGTGTGGGGCAAGTGTTCTCGCGCTCGCGGGCTTTACGTGTACGTGTCGCGTCCACACCGCCATGCCGCGACAGCGTGGCCAGGAACAAGCGCCGCCTGCGCTTTCCGACGACGAGGTCTTTGTGAGCGCTAAGGAGGGTGCCAGTTTTTCCTCGGGCCAAGTGGCCGCCATGATGGCCGCCATGCAGCAGTCACAAACGGAGGCCTTCGAGCGCCTCCTAGAAAAGGTGATGAGCCGCTCGCCATCATCTCCAGCTCCGATGCCTCCACTCGCCAGCAGCGGTACCTTCGCACAGTGCACCGCCAGATTTAGCGGTGACGTCAACGAGTCCGTGGACGCCTTCATAGATGCCATCCTAAGCTACAAAGATTGCGTCAATATGACAGAAGAAAATGCCCTCAGGGGCCTCTCGATGTTATTCACAAATAACGCCGCGGTATGGTACCAGGGCGTCAAAGCAGAAATAGGTACATGGGAAGCCGCCATCAACCTACTCCTCGTGACTTACGGTGAAAAACGACCCCCGCACCGAATATATCGAGAACTATTCCAGTGTGAACAGCGCGACTCAAACACGGATGTGTTCGTGGCTAGATGTCGTGCATTGTTATCAAAAATTCCCGCCGGTGATATCACGGAAAAGGCGCAGGTCGACATGGTCTATGGTCTACTTGACGCTAGAATACGTCAACATCTGAGGAGGGAAGACTTCAAGGATTTCTCGGGTATGCTCCGCCTCGCTCGTTCCATAGAAATCGAGGAACCAGACAGACGTACCCGGTCACAACCCGTCCCGATGTCCAGCACCCGGTCAAGGAATTCAGCGTACGACAGCAGCGGTCGTGGCGTCAGCGCGGCGCACCCGCCGGCCCCGCCGCGCCGCTCAGCAGCGCCAGCGGTGCCGCCGAGCACGGTCAGCGCAGCGCCCGCACCAGCGGCGCCGCCGTCATCGAGTAAATCGCGTCGTTCAACGATATTCGACATCGCGAGTGCGCGTCCGAATAATGTCGCGAAATCCCGTAGTGTTTATAATGATAATAATAAAACAAAGTGCGGTAGTGATAAGTCGACGTTATATTGTTATGGTTGCGGAGCAAAAGGGGTAGTGAGGTCGCAATGCCAAAATTGTAATAATAGTTTGTCGTTCTCATCTCTTTCAATCAGTGATTATTCATCGGTGTTGGTAAGCGATTACGATTATAATACACTCTCGGATTACACTCCAAGTCATGATAATATTACACATAAGCGTAGTAATAACAAAAGTGTCAATCTATGTGGTAAACAAACACGCGCCAAGCGTTCTAATAGATATCGTAGATCGTCTTACATACCATTACAACATTCACACTACAATCATGATAGTTATAATAATAATTTTTGCTGTGAATGTCGTAATGGTTATCCGTGTTATTGTGATAACGTGCGTTCGCATGTTCCGGTAAATTGTGAATCGTACCCGGGTACTCGCGTCGTATCACCTGATAGGGTCAATAACCTAATTTTCAACGAGTATGATAGTGACGTACGTGTGAGGGTCGATTCATCTGTTATTAGTGATACTCCCTCGCGTGATAGGGTAGGTGTAGCTGTTATCACCCATAGTGATAACCTCTTGCCGGATAAGGTAAAGGTACCCGTTATCGGTTCTAATGTTTATAGCTTACCTGATAGGGTGGATGCACCAGATGTCACCCACAGTGATACTTCACCACCTGCTAGGGTAAATGCGCCTATTATCATATGTAGTGATGATACTTACTTACCTGTTAACGTCCCGGCTCATGAGTTGTGTTGCTCTAACGCTGATCAGCTTGACACACCTTCAGTAGCTTCTTCACTCTGCGCTGATGTTGCGGCGTCTACTACTGTTTCTTCCGGTAGTGGTGGGTCTGCAGTCTATCTCTCTGCGCCTTACGCTTTACGGGCGGCCGTACATTCAACGCAGCAAAGGCCTGTGCTATCTATTCAGGTTCTTGGTTTGCGGGGCATGGCTTTGCTTGATACAGCTGCTAAATGCTCCATAGCGGGACATACCTTGTTTAAAATATTTAAGGAAAAGGGGCTTACCTTTGGTTCTAAGCAGGTTTACGTGAAGCTGGCTGACGGTGTCGTCCATCCACGCGAGGTCCTGGTGGCAAGCGTGGACGTCAGCATCACTGTGGACAAAACGGTTCGAGTGGACTTCACGATTTTTCCTGAAGCTGATAACAACGACACCCTCCTGGGGATCGATTTTATCCATGCTGCAGGTATGGTTATTAATTTTTCTACTGCTACTTGGCAATTCTCTGATGGTACGCGAACCTACCCACTTGAATATGAGGGAGGATCGGTGCCGCGTTTGAATCCAGTGTCTGTGTCGTCAGTGTCGCTAAGGACTGACGAAGGCTTATCGCTAACAGGCGACCAACGCCAGGAACTCGCTGATTTACTTCAGCGCCATGAAGACGTCTTCCGTCTAGGAGGAGAAGCTACTCGCTTCGCCGAACATCGTATCGATACGGAAGACCATGCACCTATCGCAGTGCCTCCGTACCGTCTCACGCCTGCGAAGAGAGCTGCAATGGAAGCTGAGATCAACAAGATGTTGACTGATGGTGTGATAGAGGAGTGTGAATCGGCATGGGCCGCACCCGCTCTTCTTGTTCCTAAGAAAGACGGTACGTATAGGTTCTGCGTAGACTACCGACGCCTCAATGCTGTTACCAAAAGTGACACTTACCCTTTGCCGGTCATCGAGGACCTGCTTCACGCTACTAAGAGGGAAGGTTACATGAGTACCATTGACCTCAGGTCAGGGTACTGGCAAGTAAGCGTATCACCTGCGGACACCATTCGATGCACAGCACGACTTGCGTGCTATCCTGGAGAAAGAAAGGTACGTTGCTCAGGCTACGCCTTATCTGTTCAAATTCATTAAATCCTTACAGGACATAAGAGATCGGGTAGAAAGACGACAAGATCTCCGAAAGGAGTATTCTGACTCTTCTCGACGTCCGGCTCCAATTTTCCAGGTTGGCGATCAGGTATTGTTAACCACTCATTCTATTAGCAATGCTCCCAAAGGTTTGACCCGTAAGTTTATGCCGCAGAGAGATGGGCCGTACGTCATTTTAAAGGTTATCAGTCCCACAACTTATGAGTTAGGCGATGGTCAGGAAAATTTAGGTCGTTACCATGTTTCTGACCTCACGGCTCTTATTTGCGATAGACCCGAGGCCGTTGAACCTATCCAGCCTCGCCGTCTGCGAGGCCGTCCGCGAAAGGCGCGCTCTTAGCTTGTGCCAAGTCATTCTCGAGGGCGATATCATGACATGGAGGAGGAGAGTGTAGCGCGCGTTACTAAACGTTTCTTACAAATCGTGCGTGTGGCTATCCTGCCGCGAAATCCACCAATGGTAGGCGTTCGCGCCCACGCCACAGCCGCTGTGCCCGTGTCGGTCTAGGCGCCACCGCGCTACCCCCCCCCCCCCGTTCGCGCCCCGCGCCCAACCAGAGCGGCAAACAAGCGCGTCCTGTGCGCATCTAAATTTTATGTGAAACATTGTGATTGTTGTTTCTGTAAAAAAATCTAATTATATTTTAACGTGGTGTAAACGTGGTGTTAGTTTCATTTGTTGTCTGCCCCAACACACACTACATCGCACATTAGTTACACATTGCCTGGCTGCTTGTGTCACTACGCAGTGATCCAGCCAACTACACGTACCATGTACTTGACTAATGTATGAATAATTATCGGAGTCTACCCCTAATACATCTACATCAATACATGTCAACAACTGCTCATCGCAATAGTTTCTTAATTCCTTAAAAAACAATTCATGAGGGTCCGCATTAAAATCTCCTAAAATAAAAACCGACTCAATGCCGTGAGTAAGTACTAAAGCACATAGTTCACTTAAGCAGTCTTTAAATAGATCCAGATTATCAGCGGAATTTGTCGGCATATAAATACTTATCACCAGCAATACCCGGTCACACGTCATAATTTTGACGGCACAAATACGCGAGTTTTCACACGGCAGCACGGATACATTCGGAAAAACACTATGCCGCCATAATATTGCTACTCCGCCGTAAGGAAGCCCGCGCAGTATGCCCGCCGCTGTATCCACAGCTGACTTCCCGATATATCCAAAACCGTTATCTATTGTGCTAATAAAAGGTATATCATGTGGTAACAACCAGGTTTCCTGTAGGCACACTATATCGCACGTACGGCATATGTTTCTGACGTCATCGATAGAACGCTTCACGTTTTTGCAGTTGTAGCTAGCAAAGCGATACATACCACTATTCATTACGTGGCACACTTAGGCCGGTAACAGACCAAGGACTGTTCAATCTTCTTTGTTTGAAATAAACAAATCGTCTAAATATTATGCCCTTGGGCCATAATTCTTCATTTAAATATAACGCATTGCATTCATTAGTTAAAAATTTATATGCCTTGTGCCCCCTTTGCGTCTTCATATTAATTCTTTCTAAAACAACAACTTCTTTGGTTTTATTTCTAATATAATCTATAATATCGCACTCATTCGTGTCGAGATGAACATTCGTTATAAAAATCGGGATTTTCTTATCAGCCGCCTTAAAATTACATTCTAAGTCTCGAGCTACTCCCGATTTTCCAATATACCTATATTTATGTTGCTTCTTTCGTTGTACATACTGCCAACCATCGTTAATAGTAGGAGACATTGTAGGCACTTGTTGCTGTGGTTCACCTTCACGCCATCGTTGCTCTGCCAGTGTGCTACATACCTTATGGGCAGGCAGAGGCACTTGTGTTATCGCTTGCGCTGGGCTCTGACGCGACGTCACCGTGACCGCCTTGCAGCTCGCTGTAGGACCGATTGTAACTGCCGTCCCTCGATGCGTCACAGCAATGCTCGCGCAGGTAGCCTCGCTCGTTGTCGATTGTTGAGGTTCGCTTGATTTAGGCGTCGCGCATTTGTGTTCACTATCATCAACCCTCATTTCTCTATACGTTGGTGAGGACGATATGGCGTCAACAAATGTAAGGTTTTGTTCAACTTGGGACTCATTATAATATGCTGGCGTGTGAAAATCATGTGACAGATCCACGGGTCCACTGTCGAGCCACGCACCGAGTTTTGTGTTCACTTTATAAGCCGAAGTAGACGGCAATGAATCAGTCTTTAAACGACATATTTCTCTTTTTAGGTCATTCATATCGTCCTGTGTTACGTACGTTGACTTAATGCAGTCAATTTCATTTTTCATTAACACCATATCCTTGAGTAACTTCGTGCAGTCTAGATGATCAAATGTGACTGGCGGTAGTTTGTCTAAATCTTTTGCTACGAAAATTGGAATTAAGTCGGGCTCCGTAGACTTAAAAAGATTAATGATATCGCTCAAGTCTCGCTTTTCTTTGCCTGCATTTTTACGGTTTATTTTGCGTTTATCTGGAGGAATCGCTTCAAAAAGCAACGATTTCGCGTTTTTGATTTCACAAGCCTCGAAAGCAGACGTACACACACGAACTAACGTATCTTCGTCAATAACGGACACTTTGTTTTGCACATATGAGAGTAACTCGTTTACTATCAGATTACACTGTGTGCATTTTACAATGTTCGACATTTTTACGAATTTTCGCAATTTTTCGATAATAATATAATTTCTAATAAAAATAGTCTGCTGTCAATGTCATGTTGCTATGACTACTATTTAAATTTAAATTTAAATTATACTCACTTTTAGAAAATGAAGCAAATTATAATTTCAGTCACCCTTTTGATAAATTTATGACATTGACTAAAGTCCGGTACTTATTTAGGTATACACGTATTTAAAAACTGTCTCGAATTGGAAGTTGAAAACTATTTCACTAAACTAAGAACTATCTTTTTTTATGGTGATAAAGTGCCAAATGAGCAGGCATCTCACCTGATAGTGAGTAATCACCGCCGCCCATGGAGATTTGCAACACCAGAATGTGGCATATGCATAGCCAAACCCTGCAGAAACCGTTTAGGTTTCTTAAAATAGGAAATTACTAAACTGACAGCAAACAGAATGCTGCTCTCAGAATAGTCACTCCCCCAACGAGCTCTGCTAACATTACTCACTCGTAGAAATACAACTATTGTTGATTCACTGTGGTCTTCTGTAAGGCGGAGGTAGTTTTCTAGTCGAGCAGCTCAATTTGAGCGAGGGATCTCGTATATAATATATGCAAGGTAATTTTCCCATTTTCGCTGAAAATTGTTCTAAACACCGTTAATGTGGGATTATACGAGCGCTGCGCGAAATTAACATAACAAAAGTCGCATTGCCTAGGCTTGGGACAAAGCGAGTAGCCGCGGGAAAAGACTCGGCGCAAAACTGTGACGTCACAGACTTTTAAGTGAGCCTTTGAAGACGGAAAGAGAAGTCGCTTACTGCGCGACGAAGATGAAGCGGAATTTAAATCTCTGAAGACAATTAGACTCCAGCGAATTGCAGTTATACTAAAATCTGTTGTCATCGTTTATAAAATACGTACCCTCGTGAGTAGGTTGTGCTGATATTTTCCGTGGTTGTTTCTTATAAGGGAACTGGTTTATTCCGCTTCAGTAGTTAATAACGTCATTAATGTTTTATCAGTTTCTTATTAGTGTTTTATTTAATCAAAGTGCCTGGTCCAACCATTGCTGTGTAGTTATTCAAAATTTTGTACTAAATTACGTAACTCGGTAGGACTAACCAAATTTATCATAGTTAGTAGTCATATAACTACTAACTATTAACTACTACTCCAAAACTAGGCCTGAAACTATATAGTTTCAGGCCTAGTTTTGGACTAATGAGAACTAAATTACTGTCTGAAATAATATTTGTTGAAAACGTAGCATTAATGCTAAAATGGGAACTTGTTAGTATTTCAGTAATTTACCGAAAGACTTTTAAGTTCCCAAAATCTGTAAAGTTGTCAAATTACAGTAGAGTAGAGTAGAACTGCAGAGAAGTACAACATGATTTCAGTTTCACAATGAGAAAATATTTACATTAATAACCTAATTTCATAACACACTCCCTGACTGTAATAAGAGGGATAAAAGACATAGATAAAAATATCTACAGATAGATAAATAAATAGATAGATAGATAAAAATATCTACCTAGGTTGAGGACGAAAACAGGTGTAATATATTTATTTTATTAAAACTGTAATTTTGACGGAACGGAGCAAGAAGGCATTAGATATGTCAAGACAGTGAAATTAATAAACATTAATTTACAAATTAGCATCGCTTGCGGATTTTGTTAATATATTCTTTTAAGCAAACTTCTCTCCTCGTTTTCCACGTTTTTCTAGAGCTTTTTCCATACAGTTGAAATACTTGACATCGTTCAATTTCCTGTTCCAAGGGGATGCTGCAATGCGTCTTATTTATCGTGATCTATGTCCTTAGCTTGTTTAATTATTGGTAAAAATGTTTTTATTTGAAGCATGTTTTTATTTCTTGTTTTTCGAAAATATTCCGAAGGGAATTATGGAGACAGTGTTTATAGGTCACTGTTATGTGTGTATGGTATGTTCAGTGGAAAACACTTGGGCATATTCAGAAATGTAATGATGTCTTGGGGAAAAAAATGCTAAGACTCTAGGGTATAAAAGTATAGTCCAGTCCGTTTGCGAGTGAACGTTTTGCTGATATACATTCAATTCATAGGAACTACTGTAAAAAAAATTTGTATAACAAAAAAATGCTATATTTAGAAAATAATATTTGGTTAACCTGTGTTCAAAACGCTTGCCTATTTGGTAATATGAATGTCAAATCACCCCTGCGTCTTATTCTCAGTTATTCGTTTTTTTTATATGACATATTAGAAATACATATCTTATGTTAATGGTAATATATGATTCATGTGGAACCATATATTACCTAAATTTAAATTACCTAAACGTGACTGGATGAATTGTGAATGAAAACAGAAACTATATTTAAATTACAATAATACTGACCTAAATTATGTAAATAAAACTTAAAATTTTAAGGGTCAGTGATTTTCCTCTTAAAGGTTTGCAAGTTCCGACACAGATGTGACTTAAATTAAATTGACTTTGTGTTTGTGTTTCAAGTGAGGATAATTAATGGCTGAGCCGCTGAGCCCAACAACCACAGAGATGCAGCGTAGTGTTGTGTTACGGAACAATTATTTTGATGAGAAATTTAGGGCAACCTTTGGTTTGGATAATAACAGGGTGTATTTTCTTTTAATTTTAATACATTCTATTGGCTAAAATACCTACGGCGCTATACTTTTAGAATATTGGTAACCGGAGCTTTAATTAAATTTTCTCGTTTATAAATGTAGCGGACTAATATTTTATTTCTTACTAGCTTTTCTCTGCGATTTCACCTGTGTAGAATTAGTAACTATTACATTGGACCTAAAACATACAAGCGAATCATGGGTACATATTAGTAGATACACCTCTGTCTAACCTTTTGGGGAAAACAGGCGTGATGGTAATAATATAAACTCAGCGTTCTTCCTCTTAGCTGAAGCACCGCAGACGCTGCGTTCAAGGATAGCTCCAACCGAAATGTTAATCAATCCTATTTAAGAAGTTCAAGTTTCATATTTGATAAATTGTGTTATAACTTTAGAACGAAAAAGTTGTTGGACTTAGCGAGAAGAAAGTGCGATGGAATGTCTGTAATTTTACCAATTTACTTTTGTGAAAATCATTGTGACGTAATTGTACAGCAATTACTACTAATAATGTGCTTTAATTAATGTATAGTAAGGATTACCGTATCCTAATTAAACAGTAATCATTTAGCAACTTTTAGAATTTCAACAAAATTGTGGAAATAATTGAGGGAACTATAAGTAGTTAGTACTCGTGCAGTCAATGATTATACACAGGTGACATCACGCACTGTAATTGGTGTTTAAGTACAAATTAAAAATATGGTAAATAACAACATTTTATTTCTTCAGAAATTACTAAACTGACAACAAACAGAATACCCATGCTATCAGAATAGTCACTCCCCAACGAGCTCTGGTAACCTTACTAACTCGCAGAGAGACGTATATTGACGTATATACGTATATTGTTGATTCACTTCGGAATTCTGTATTACTTCAGTTGTTCTCGGTTCGATAAAAATTGAGCTCGAACAAAGAAAAGAGCATGAACTATTATCACAAATCGAAATCACGGGTACCTGTAGACCTATTGAGTCGTGACGTGAGCGTAAGCGCCGATATTGCATGTTTTATGACGCCTTGAACACTGTATATTCAGCAAGTGATCGTGCTTATCTTTGAATTGAATCCTTACCTTTTTTAAAGGGTTACTTTGTTTTATAATCGTCATCATTATCAACCTATCATTGTCCTACTGCTGGGCACTGGTCTCCTCTCATTTGAGAGAGATTAGACTATAGACCACTACGCTAGCCTACTGCAGGTTGACAAATTTCAGATGCCCTGCAAACATGCAGGTTTCCTCTATTTTAAGAACTCCCCCATTTTAAAAAGACTAAATGACTAAAGCGCTCCCTATTTTTGGGGTCCATAAAAAAAAGGAATGATTAGGTTGCTATAGGGTCGGCAATCCGCGAGCGACATTTCTGGTGTTGCAATTGTTATTATTATTATTATTATTATTATTATAAGTGTCATAATGAACTTTCTTCTTTCTGCCATATTTCATTTTCAGTAGTTTTAATTTTTTATTAAATAAATATTATTAATTTAATCTTAGCTATCGATTTTTAATTGTATCTACTTACTTATAGTAAAAAGATTTCGTCAATTATAATTTAGTGGTGATTATTATCTATGAATGAATTGTATCTAAGTCCTTCGTTAGAAAAGGACGAATTCCTTTGTAAGAGTTATTTAAAAACAATGACAAAATGTAAATTAATGAAAGTCTTCAAACATTTTTATTAAATTACTTCGCTCGACTGAAAATTTTACCAAACAATTTAATCGCCCCGTACAATACACCATCTAAAGAATAAGCGCCACTGTGTATTGTACCGACAAACTTCAAGCAGAATTGAATGTTTTGTGTGAGCTAAACTTCAAACAATAAGCGGATCCGAATCAATTGAAGGTACAAGACATCTGAAGCATCCTTTATTTAAAAGTTTATTGAAATAAAAAGTAGACAAAAAGTTCTTTGCCAAGTATTTTATCGTTTCATTTTCAAATGAAAGGAAGGAATAAATACTTAAGTAGGTACATATGTACTGTTAATGATCGTAATCCTAAGTAAGTATAATAAAAGTTGTACTTGAGCTAACTAGATGGCGTTGGCATCGAAATACATCGCGATATGGTTTCGGTACCACGATTTGGTTGGGGTCCTGTGATTTTTTTCAAATACATGTTTGTACATATAGATCAGTATACTTACAGTGGTTTTATTTATCCGTACCCTACTAGTGTACACAAAAGGTCATATAAGCAATTGAGTACTGAGCGATTGCTACTTAACATGTACTTTTAAAACGAGGAAGGTACTTCTTCCTTCACTAAATAAGAACAACCCATTATTGTACCACTGCTGAGCATGGGTCGTCTCTCATTTGAGGATTTGGATTTGGCATAAGTCCACCATGTTAGTCTACTGCGGGTTGGTAGACTTCACATGCCATTGAGAAATCTCTCAAGCAGGCCTTGTAATGTTTTCCTTCACCGTTTGAGCAAGTCATAAATACGCACATAACATCCGAAAAGTCAGTGGGTGCCTTGAATTTGGATGCGAGACCAGCTCGCTTAATTAACTAATCTTATTAAAATTAAATGTAATGAGAATTATTTTTGAGTTTCATCTTGGAGCTCAGTTTTTTTACTTTGGGCTGCAATATTACTTGAAACAATAATATATAAAAATATTTACTAACAAATATAATGCTACAAATGAGTATTCAAAATCTAGTAAACACTTGCTATGCTTATAGGTACACCAAAATCACCATCAATCAATACACACACAGAAATAAAACAATACAGACACGTTATTAATATTGTAAAAGTGCTAAATATTCAAGTTTATAGTAAAATTACAGTGTAGGAGTATCTAAATACACTTAAAGTAGGTCCTCATTCCGCAGTTGCATGTTTTTACTTTCTAATTTTCAGAGATAATGAAGTACTTTCCTGTTCTCGGTTTTTCTTTGTCTTCGGAAAAACTTCTTTAATACTCGTGTATCCGGCTACTTCCAAGTATAATAGCTTTTATTTTCTTTTTTATAGCAATAATAATGTATTTGAATAAATCTCTGGTGAGTTACATGTTTCTTTGTTCTTGTATATAGCAGAATGTCTATAACTAACTCTAGAAAATTCCTCTCAACTAAATTGTTCGGTATTCTTATGTCCAATAGTAGTAAAGAACTTAGTATGTTTTTATTAACTACTAGCTTTTTCTATCAACCAAATCTGCTTTTTCATCAATCTTTTTATTTATACTCTTTTAAGAAATTAGAATGAAATACAGACTTATTCTATATCTTATGTCCTTTCACGGGACTGAACCTTCCTCGCATTCATTATATTAGTATGTAAGTATGAATGGCAAAAACCAAAATAGGTTTCTTATATCCACGTGAACATATTTTACTGAGTTCTATTGATTCAGGTTCAGTCAAAATATTTTCTCTTCGTGACGAAAATTCAGGATTATTTTATGCGAAAGTTAAATTAACGTTCTATCTAAATATTTATATTGTTAAATGACATGCTTTATTACCGACACCAGCGTGGTTTGCCAGAATTAAAAATCCTGATTTGACTAAGTTGAAAATATTAACAATTATATTACTTAATTTACAATTATCCACTGTAAAATGCAAATGTAGTCTGTGTCATCATAGCAAACTTTCGAAGTTCCGTACATCGCGATGATGAACATTCGATATAAAGTTATTCGTCCTACCGTACTTTACAACTCACTTTATTCGTACATATAAAGTTACGAATACTGTAACATCGTTACTCTAAACTTCGAAGTTCAGTATGACAGGCATAGAGGAGACCTTTGTTCACTTGTTTGTTTGTTACTTTGTCTGATAACATTATGTTTTATCGATTTGTACAGCAAGATGTTTAGTCAACGAATCTGTAACAGCACGACCCAACCGTTTAAGTATTTCATTACACTTTACATTGAAACGTATATTTTCCCATCATGTTCATTTCCGCCAACAAATGCGCCTATCACACGCAAAAACGAGGAAACACATAAACTGTGATGACGTCACAGTTAAGTGCCTCATATTTACATATTCACACACACACTTAGAGACGATGATACGGGCAAGGAGGCTGCAAAGTACCAGATATGTCACGGGGTTTAGCATGTGAGTGCTTTTCAGAGCATTAGGTTTTCACATATATTTTTATGATGTTAAATGTTTTAAAATAATGACTAACTAAATTTTTATTACCACGTCTCTTTCATCAAAACATGGGTCACATACGGTATGACTTTATTATAATTTTGATGTTAAGTAATAACAAAAACATGATTTTTTTAGAAGCTTTGTTAAAATCATAATTTGTCGAGAAGAAATAACGTATTCGGGGTATTTAAAGTCTACTTACATTCCATTTCTCATTTCTCGTTTCATCAATCTTCATTTAAGCTCCAAGGAAACAAATGAGTGATGTACGACGTACATCACTCATTTGTTGTGATGTGTACATAAAGTCTCATGACGTCTCATGACGACAGGCTACACGGAGCACCTGCCGCTACCCATGGCGGATACCTCGCGGTATTTACATATTTGCCCTCATTTTAATGCGGATGATATTTTCATAGATGTATAAATGTGCCTCATGTGCCAGATGTGGCTATGGCTATTTACATTTTTTTTTTGCTAAAACAATCTTACCAAACAAGATTATACATACATATATGGAGTATTTAAACTATCTTTCATTGATATCAAGGCATTTAATACAGCCCACTAGAATGTATACCTCATAGCTAGTTAATAAGACTTCAAGCAAATAATAAAATCAAAATTTCCACTTACATTGTAACATTGTTTCCATAAGTTTATTTATCTTTATAACAGCAGCGAAGAAGAAGAGAACTCTTATAACTTTTGCCTTTTAACTTCCGAATAACCTGAGACAGTAAGAACGAACTTTCTGCCAAAGATATACGCAAAGTAACGTTTTCCATTGTAGGCGGAACATAATATTGACACAAACTTCGTTATTATATGCTATTATTAAATTATAGCGGAAAGCAATCGTATAACATCGACCTGCCTTATGAGAATTGCAATAACGGAAATGTAGGAAGCAAGAACCAAAATTTCAAGATTAAAATATTCAATTCAAACTACGAATTAATGATAAATATGATACTGTCATAGAGTGTGAGTACCTCTAGGGTGAGACTAGTGCCGTAAGTCGGGTCTAAATTATAAAAAAAAACCAATAACAGTTCGCGCCAACCAAATACTTAGATCGTTTCAAGATACTTTTACAAATAACATCTGAGCACAAGATGGTGCCAGCGATTTTTCACTTTAGTTCTCTCAGACGGGACTTGGAAACATGGTCTCTGAAGTGCCGACATTCAAGTCACTTACGTGTCTGTCTATGTGGGATATCTAAAATATAACTTTGAGGAAAGAGCTATAGCAGCTTTGATTAAACTTGTCTACACTAACGACACACGTGCATCAGTCATCGTCTAGTTCAATAGCTAAGTATTATATTATACTAGCTCACCCAGCAAACGTTGTTTTACCACATTATAGGGGTTGGTGGGCTACCCCTAACTTTAGGGGGATGAAAAATAGATGTTGGCCGATTCTCATAGATACCGGATAAGCACAAAAAATTTCATCAAAATCGGTCAAGCCGTTTCGGAGGAGTTCGATTACGCACCCCGTGACAGAAGAATTTTATATATTAGATTATCTGATTGTGTCTCTTCCGCAATATTTTGTATATCCACAAATATCATCCGCTCACGTTATGTTTATAAACGCGCGCGTTCGTGACGTGCATGAGATTAAAACGCGAAGTGAAATGGAGCCACAAGCTAGCAGTACAAGTGCGCACATATGTTGATTAAATTCTTATTGTTATTATTGTCTTATCAGTTCACTGCTAAGGACATCATTGCTTTTGATATTGAATTTTATATGCATATACAAATGTAAGACAATACCAAAAATAATCTTGGTTCTTAACCTATATTAATTGCGTCACTAATGACCCGCCGTAATAATCATACATTTGTAGATTTTGGGAGTCAGGGCTGCTTACGTTTTCTTTACGATAAAAATTATTTTTTTACTTTTTGTTTGATTTCCTATAAAAGCGTGATTTTTAGTTTTTCAAACTGTTATTTTTATAATGCGTAAGTTTCACAAAACGATACTATCTACACATAAACAAACAATGTTACTGACGTTTATTTTTTTGTTTTACGCAGTTGATACGGATTTTAAAAATAGGGTATTTTGCTCGAAGAAAATGTCAACAAAAATATACATACCATCACACCTGTCATTCCTGAAGGGTTAGGTAGAGGTATACTAATGCAAACCCACATTTCACCAATATGTTTTAGGTCCCATATTACAGAGCCTATTGCTCTCAACCGGGTACAAATCCAAACTCCGAACTGCTACTAAGAATTTATTAGAAAAACCCAATAACACTGCTAAAACGGTCAAACCCAAGGCCTCTTGCTCAGCATTCGCACTTTATGACCACGAGAACAACGGGGCAGAAATTTAATAAAATCAATATCTACGTGACACGACAGATATGATCAAAATTCCCGAAGCATACACCAGAACAGAACTCAATATCAGTAACGGACTACATGCTTGAGCTGTCACGCTAGTTGAAAATATACCTCGTTCACCGCAGACTCAGTGCAATATATCTAGCACGTGTTCACAGCCTGCACATATTTATATCTCCTCCACATATACGTGGTCTGTTCGCATTACATATATTGTTCAGAATTTCAGAAATAGGCCACCTGAATGTATTGTCAGTGCAGCTATGTAGGTATGTGCATTTTTATCTGTCTAGTTTTTGTTCATTTTTAAACCAGCTTTTATAGTTTTAAGTATTATTTCAACAGTTTAATTTTTGTACACGTGAAAAATGTTTAACAAATTAATAAATAACATAATATACTTTAACACAATCTCCCTGAAGAAAAATATTTTTCAGCGCAACCTTCTTAACAGAATATTGTCCCATAAATTATAAAATTATGAAGTCAACAATAAACTCATTTAAAACTTGGCATGGAACGACTTTACGCTATGTAGGTAATATCGCGCCGTAGACTTCTGAACTTCGTCACGTTGCCAAATTAATTAGATACGAAAATGGATCATTGTAATCTTATATGTCACGTAAAGTTTTAAACTTATGGGACCTTCTATAGATAAGAACTTTGGGTACGAAATATTTTTACATACATAATCTTTACGTAGACTATAGACTAATCCTTCTCAATTGAGAGGAGACCCGTGCCCAGCAGTGGGAAATTAATGGGTTGATGATGAATCTATACGTGTATACTAACTTAAATATTTTACGTTCTACCATCAGCGCAGTGATAATATGGTATTATCAGGAATGTGACTAAAATATTTTGTCACTCGCGTAATTGTTTTAAGTATTATGAAAGGTTCTCATGTAAATATCTGCCACACGACGCTAGTGAACATCGAGCGTACAACTCCTGTTATCACCGAACTTATTGTTTTATCTCAAAATCAAATTGTACACATGACAATGACTGTTAAATGTGATGGTTCTAAATTTAATTTTTACAGAGCCGCGATGAAGGTCAAGTTGTACTGAAAGGGTTTATTAAGACAAACGAGAACATAAATCACAAAGTGGACAGTTAAAGTAATGAAGCGGACATCTAATAAATGACTTCATTTTAGCTTTATCTCTCTCGCAAAATCTTTTTCTCGAACATAATGGGAACATCTAAATAGAGTAAATCACTTTGTGATAAGGATTACACGGATTATATTTTTTCAATCAACGTGTTGATTTTCTTATTTACAAAATAATGTTTATGACAAAAATACTTGTTTCCTTTCATAATCATATTCAAAAACTATTAAATTTCTGTCATAAATAGGCTAAAACTAAAATATAAATAGCAACCATGGCATCACTTTCTCGGCCTGCAATATGACGCGTCACGTGATTTAACATTCAAAACAAAAAGTTTTGTGTGATTAATTATTCGCAATAATAACAAAACTCATTTGTTGCAGACTTACCATGCGTACCTGTGCTCAGCTTCGTACTCGTCACCATTGCAGCGACAGCAAGCACCAGAGGCGACGACCCTTTAACCGTCTCGATGAAATGTAAATATGGATAATAGAACACGATGTAGTGAATGGGATTATATCGATATATTTAACTCAGCAGTAGTTGTTTGACGTTCACTGAGTACATGTACTATGTATATATCTCACTGTCACCGAGGAGAGTATTACTGGGGACCTGAGGTCAAATGCCTTCAGGTATGTTATATAATTTACTGTTGTAACTTTTTATATGGGTGAGTAGCTTGTTTTAATATTTACAAACATAGTGTCACATAAATTTCCCGTCTTAGTAGTACCTAATAGATTTAATTGTTATTAAAGCCGTAAAGTAAAAATTAAAAAAAATATTATACTCCCACCAGATTCTTCAATATAATAATTAGCTATTCAGATTGTATAGCAAACGTTTTAGTAAAAATAATTTACATTTCAGCACTTAAGTATGTATACTTGACAAAGATACAAGTTTTATAGCGGTATTCAAACTTCTCAGGACTTAATTAAATTATATCTGCTAGACTTGAAAGGCATTTAAAAACTGCAGTTTTTTTCTGTTATTAAAGAATGTGAGAGTAATAGAAAGAAAATGAACTGAGATAGTAAAAAATATGTATACGTTCAAAGACAGACATTAATGAAACGAGAGCTTTAAAAGTCTCAAAATAATTACTTAACTTCACGTAAATTCTGATGCGCGTAAATAATACCCTAAAAAAATATTAGGTATCTGAAATTACTGTATTTAAAATACAGTAATTTTAAGTATATGTATTATAAATACAGTAATTTCAGATACCTAATATTTTTTACTGCTCCATTCTCGTAAAAGGTTTCAAAATAGTTGCGACAGAAGACAGACCGATCCAAAGGTCCATTCATCCCACTTAATTCAATTTTAATGCCTCTGTGGGTAGGAGTGTAAGGGTATTATTTACGCGCATCAGAATTTACGTGAAGTTAAGTAATTATTTTGAGAATTTTAAAGCGTCTGCAAAACAATACGACTGACGGAAAGTGTCAGGGAGTATTAGCGACTTATTATTAAGGATATTGCCTAAAATATATTGCGTAAAAATCAGATTGGAGAATTTACGTGAGGTAAGTAATATTAGACCTATGTCCAGCAGTGGACGTCTAACGGTTGATGTGATGATGAAGTAATATTTTAATGTACCTTGATTACCTGATACCTGAAATTTAGCCCGATAAGCAAGATAGCTTAGTACAAACTAACACTTCTCAATCATTTACATTTGCTTCGTCAGAAAATACATGAGATCTGGCGGCCCTGGGATTTTACTGTATAAGTACCTACCTATACAAGTATCAGAGAAATAAATGTATAATATAATATATAATATCAATATACTTGTAGGATGCACTGAGCAATTGTAATTTCCTGCTAAAGTCGACCGCACTGAGAGAGAGGACAAAGGAACGTCGGATGTGACGCAGCCACCGCCGCGCCGCCGAGGTCGCGACATGTTCAGTTCTGTTTCTGCACATGTAGGAGAACTGATTTTGAAATAAGACCTTCGTGTTTTATAAGTCAACATCAAAAATCAAAATCAAAAGGTTTTTATTTCATATGAACTTTTTCAAGCATTTATAAAACGTTAAGACTCTAGTTGCACAGTTCCAAGAAGTTGATCTCATGGAGAAGAACAGGCAAGAAACTCCATAGACACTCGGTTACCTACGGTTACCAACCTACTGATTTATTTTCAGAAATCACAATAACCGAAGAAGGTGGGTCTTGCGAGGTTTAGATCAGGTTTGACCGTCAACATGGTACTGGTGCTTTAGAATAAGTGTAAAATAGTATACACTTATTAACAGTTTATACTTTTATGTGTAATAGTAGGTTATAACATAGTTGTAATCATTGTTTTAACCATCTACATATTTTTTCTGTAAAATTAATATTAAAATAATAAATCGAAGTCTGTACAGGTTCTGTTTCTAGAGAGTCTAAAACTCGAAAGTTTGAATACCCTTAACTAAAACAAGGAAAGTATTTGTTTAAGTTAAATGTTATATTGAATGTGACATTTATTTTCAATTGAATTTGTTCAATTTGTTTAACATCAATGATATTTCTGAACTTTTCCATTAAGTAAATCCTATTTGTATAATGCAATACAAAATAATTTACGAAACCTTTAACATTCTAACATACAAATCTGAAATTAAATTAAATTACTATTTGAGTTTGTTAAACAGTAACAATTAACTTTTGTAAAGTTTTCGATTAAATAAACACCATTTCTATACCGCAATACGGAAAGTTGCTAATACAAACAACCTTTTAGTTTTCTACATGCAAAGCTGAAATCCGGCCCGTATTAATTGCAGCTGAAATAGGCTCGGAGCTCACCAAGCCGTCACGCTATTGAAGAACATCGGCGCGGAAAACGCGCGGTTTGATACCAAGTCAAATAAAAACCGTGGGAATGCCCCGTGTGTTGCATGCATGCTGCAATAAAATATGGTACAAAAAAGAAATCCTCAGCCCTTTAGTTTATTGGTATAAAATTTTAACGACCATATTCGAAGTAACTCGTTAACAAAATGGGTTGACTGAAACGATCGAATATTAAAGCAAGCACTGTGCAATTTGTGTAATTGAAAGTATTGTGGCGCGTGTTGTTGATTGTTTTTCTGTATGTCTAATCTTTTTAACTAGTATTATCTTAAACGTTTTTAAATCAAGGCTTTTGTTAGAAACGCTAACGCCGAATGTGCATAATGATCAAAACTTACTACCATCAGCATTATGAAGCTTTTGCTTACAATTAAAAAATATCTTTAAATTTATCTCAGAAATCTCCTGACTCACAACACGACTTAGGTACTCCAGCTCGTACCCAATCCGTGGTTTTGGGACACAGACTAGATATGACCAACCCATTCATCTGTTCTATGCGAAGCATCCGGCTCTGCGGTTCAAGGCACATTACACGGTGATTGCGATCGTTTCCTGATAGCTTAGTGCATCCTGAATAAGAAGCAAGCAACCAAAACAGTGAGGACAACATGATACAACGTTCGATGATCGTAAACAAAATATCTGACTCCAAAAGTAAATACGTTCTCGAACAATAAAGATTTGTTTGCCAACTGAGTACTATATCTTACGCATTTATACTAGCTTAAAGATGGTGAACTGGTGACAATAGCGTAAAGTACAACACGCCGCGGAACTGAAGTGACCGGGCTTAGACATTTTGTTTTTGTTATCACGGCTTTAAATAATATCAGCTTTCGTTTGGCTCCCACTTGATCTTTCCGCTTTTGTTTATGCAGGCTCAAGCCGAATATTTTATTCAGCGCTGAATTTTTTGAGTTTCGGCAGTACGATCTAGAGTAGCATGAAAAGGTATGAGATTGAAAATAAGATATTACAACAGTGGTGTTTGTGAACATGTTTTTACATCTATACCAATGACGAACGTATATTTTTTTAACAAGAAAAAAAAACATCTTTCAGATTAAAGAATACAAATGGCCGTAATTATTAACAAATTAAATTCAATCTGAAACACAGGGCGGATAATGTCCAATGGCCTCTTGTTCCAAGCAGATGATTTCCATTAGTCGTACGTCACCGTTTTTCTGGTGTTGTGTGGTTGTGACAGGGGTCAAGTGCCCGAGACCTTCATCAGTTGAGGATTGAGTTCCCGCAGCAAGTAAAGCAGTTTGCGCGCTTTAAATATTTCCATTGGTTTTAGTTTCTTTGTATTATTGAGTGTGCTCGGAGTGACACGCCGAAACTTTGTAGGTATAAATCGAGTATGATGATTACCTATATTATTTTATTTTTTCTCGAGATGACGATATTATTTTACCTTTCGGTTTCTCCATACTATTGATAAATACAACCAAAACCTGCCTGGTTAGTCTAGTGGTCGTGCAGTGCGACTGCCGAGCAAGAAGTCTTGGGTTCGATTCCCAGGTCGAGCAAAGTGTAATTGGCTTTTTCTATGAAATTCTCAGTAGTAGCTTGGATTTTGGAATTTTGCCCGGTTAGTGGCTACATGGTACCTAAAACATACCGGGGAAACGTGGGTGTACATTAGTACACCTCTGCCTAGCCTTTCGGGGACAACAAGCTAGATGGTATGTTAAACTTTTGCTTAAAAATGATTCTTCGTGTACAATCGCGCTCATAAGTGCAGTAGCAATCCTACGCAACTATAGCGTCAACACTAGCACTACTTGTGACCTTTTTCTTTTAAGACAAATCACACGCATACATATAAATTGTTTTTCCGTAGGAATATTATCGATAATTTCGTTATAACTACGTATACGACCAGTGGCCGAGTGGTTCTAGCAAGAGGTTTATAATTAATACTAAGGTAGACGGTTCGAATCTTCAATCCTGCTAATCACTTTTTGTATTTCATTTATAAATAAAATATGATTCTTAAGTAGAATATTATTTGTTAAACTTTAGCAAAGATCAACATAAAATGTAAAAAGTATGAAGGTAGACATGAAATAAAATGGAATAATTAATTCGCTCGCTGCTAACACTAACATGAAGAAAACAAGTATATTGGTATCTTTGTCTCGTATTGACCTCACACATTATCACCTTCTCGTAGTTATACTATTTGACGTAAATGTAAATGTTTGTATAGGTGGCAATCACTCACACATGTACATATGTGTACACGCAGTTACCGTGCAAGCGAATACGATCTTAGAGGTGCTACTGCACTTATGAGCGAAAATCTGTAAAAAGTAGTTGTAACCATTTCAATGTAGTAAATGTAAGAAATTAGAATCCTGAAGTAAATTAATATCTCGTATATCCCCTTAACCATCATCATCATCACCATTTCAACCGTTAAACGTCCACTGCTGGACATAGGTCTCCCCCAAGGATCGCCACCACGACCGGTCATATGCCACTCGCATCTAGTGGATTCCAGCGACCTTTACCAAGTCGTCAGTGCACCTTGCCGGGGGCCTGCGCACACTGCGTCTTCCAGTACGTGGTCACCACTCTATAACCTTCTAGCCCCATCGGCCGTCCGTTCTTCGAGCGATGTGTCCTGCCCACTGCCACTTGAGTTTGGCGATGAACAGAGAAAATTACCGGTTTTCTCGATGATTGTATAATAGTCATAACAATCATAATAATTATTAATAAGTAAGAAATACGTAGACTAATAAAATCTAATATAAAATACATTTTATCATTTATATTAGGTCTTCCATTTAGTTGACGTTTTAACATTCTCAATACCACATTATTCCTACTTGAAACTGAACAAACGCTGGAACATGCGGATATTGAATTCCATGCAAATAATAAAGCCTTCAATAGCAAAATGGATTTCTAAAAGGAAGGGAGGATTAATAAAACTCCGCGCACATGTCGGATATCGGTGGATAATAATTTTATTCTTGCTGTCATTCGGTAGAACTGACAATTAAATACGCAATGTAGCGTATGACAGTGTCACGGCTACGCTTGAACTGCGTGAATACTGCCGGGCAACAAATACATAAATTGATTAAATTCACTGAATTTGTACAAATAAATTCATATGTCATAAATATTACAAAATTAAATCTAGATACGACGTAGTGTAGGACGACTTGCAACACGATGGACCGGTGATTTCAGGAAGGTGGCTGGCAGTGGATGGATGCGAGCTGCCCAAGACCGGGATGGTTGGCGCTCTTTGGGGGAGGCCTACATTCAGCAGTGGACGGCAATAGGCTGATAAGTAGATACGCATAAAGCGTAAACTAGCCAAAATCAGCTTTCACGTTATGTAACTTGATTAAATACTTTGGAAATCCCACATTTAATCGTAGAAGGGTCCCCATGAATAATTTAATTTTTGATACCGTGAAAACGTTGTAAATGACCTCATCGCATAAAAAATCCCTCCGGGTCTGTAATAAAGCAGCTGGGCCGAGATAAGCCCGCGTGATCCTCGGCTCTCGTGTGAGCTAATCTCTATATAATATTACAGGTGCTCAGGTTTAAATGGGTGATGTTTTTGACCGTATGATACGTAGGTTAGAGATTAATTGTTGTCGCATTTTTACTGTAATGTATTTATTGTTTATAAAAACTTTAAACTTTAGATTTTGTAAAATATACATATTTATATTAAATTGATAAGGTAAACTTCCATACCTACCTTTTTATTTTGGGCAATTCTTAAAAAATAGAAATATAATATCGAGTGGCATGTATGCCCATTTAAATAAAACAAAGGACAGCCCAATTTCAAATGGTGTCAACATTATTAGGTGAAAGTTAGACAAATTTTCAGAAACTTTGTTGAATGAAACTTAACTCATTACACATGGAGCGCACACGACCGACACCCAGCCAAGTTCGGCTCATTAATGTAGAACTAATGTGATCCTTCATTGTGTTATAACCTTAAACTTGTAAGTTTCTGAAATCCATTCAAAGGCGAGGGATTCCATGACATGCAAACTTTGGTTGATATATCACTTTCTTACATCTAAGTTCCACTGATAGAACATCAGGTATTAACTAATTAAGGCAACGGTTTGTAAGGATATTTGTAGATATTCCTGTTATTGGTTTCACCAAATAACACATTTGGTGGTGGTGTACAGTTCAATTGAAACTGAGTTTCGATTTAATATCACCGCGGTGTTCATGAAGTCACCCAATACTATTCAGCGCACGTTTTGTTCGTGAAACTGATTTATTACACTTGTACGTCGGTATAAGCTGTAAAGAGGTACTAGTTGTATCCAAAAACGAAACTATGTTTTTAGTTTTAGTCATACAATACCATCTAATTTCACAGACTGCTGAGAATAAGTGAATATTCACATATTTTATATTAATAATTTAAGTTTCATAAATAATTTTACTGCCTGCTATAGATAATAATAAAATAGTAGGTAGCGTGTGCTACTAATCGTTATGGTCTGATCAACCACTACGATACAAATTCTCATGATTTTGCTTTGAGCAATGCACTTATATGTAATACGAAACTTGCTGCTACGACATACTACTACGAAGCAGATTGCTACGAAGTGCTACAATCGTCTACGCACACAACCGCCGTCTGATTCGCCAAACTAATAGGTACGTAACACAATACGGTAACATTCATATAAAGTGACTATAATAAAATTATGATATAATTTACTATGTTTGCTTAGGATTCCACGTATGTGAGGTGTACCATTAGAAGTTAAGTTAATAATTTGATAGAACTTGATCACATTAAACGTCGATAGAAAATATTGAATTTGTAAGTAATAGTTCTCAATTTACTGAAAACACACTGGCAACACAAATTAATATCCATTAGTTTTTATTTTTTAGTATATTGCTTTTATAAAAACTTATTTTCAACCGAAGAAACAAAAAACGGGGAGGTTCTCAAGTCGAGGCGTATATTTTTTTTTATGTATAACCACGCGTAACTTTTTATCAAAGTATTTATATTTGTTAATCTCAAAAGTACCAAACAACAATATATTGAAAGGATCAATCATTGAAATAAAATACAAGACACTAATCAAAGCAAGTCTACCAGTTTACACTCTACAACGATACAAACGAAACAGTTTGTCTGAAGTGTTGAGACAACAGACAAGCGGACTGCACGCTATGAGTAATTTGAATGTCAATTCAGTATTATCGAGTGTACTAGACTCGATGGAAAAAAAACTCGAATCATAATCGATTATCGACAGAATACGAGAGTGGATTCCTTTATAAAGAACTTAAGTAATGGGTGTCGTATTTGAGCTATGAATTCAGTTGTGGACGATATTTTATGGTGTGAGGGTTAAAGAAATCCATTAACTAATATAATTCTGACCGACATGTTTTATTTCAAAATGTTTTACATAAAACCAAGGCGGTATTTGTAAACGAATAGTTTTTTCCTGTTAATAATAGATCTTTGAAGGAATATACGAAAGATACGCCTCGACTTTACAAACCAAGGGCTTCATTATTATAGTAGAGAAGAATTCAACAAAAGTTATCTATTTCTCAGTAGGCATGTATTATGAGTAATATGTAGATTATGTATAGAGAGAATAGAATAATATTATAGACTTATTATATTATATTTAACTGACTAAGTTTATTTTCAGACAGCTCACTGACATTTTAATTAAGTTAATTAACTTTGACTAATAGTACAGGATCCTTTAAGAACGACCTTCACTGAACTAGATGAAAAGTATTTTATATCAAATTAAATATATTAATTAATAAATTGTAAGTGGTTTGTCTAAAAAGAAATATGTCCAGGGTATATTAACAATTAAAAATTAAATATTTAGCTTAATTTGAACTATCATACAAACTGCCTCTTTTTCATCGATACATTTTATTACCATTAATTGTAAATATGTGTAGTCAATAACCAAAGAGGTCATTTAAAAGTTTTCTTATATCTTTTAGTAACTCCTAATGGTCGGTCGTTTGTTCTAGTTTAAATTTGTTCTCGCTGATAGCTTGGCTCAACAATTCTCAAAGTTGTTTACCCAGAAATGGTCGTTAGAGGGCAAAGAAAAATCTGCTTAATTTTAGGAGTAATTTAAAAGTTAAAGAGATTGAAAAGCAGAGTTTGGGCCCATTACATTTTTGGAAGATAAGTAAATTGAAACCATTTTATATTGGTAAATTGAATTGAGTAAACTGGACACAAGACGTTTCGGGTCTTTGTATAAATATTAGTTATTATTTGATTATAACTCTGCAGATACATATAATAAAGTTATTCACCTAATTTCTAGCTGTATTTGTAATGCTGAACAGTGTCTGCCAATGTTCTGTGTGGTTTTCAGGCAAGTGGCTTATTCTTAGCATATTATTTTGGACCGTATATTAAGCTAAGTTGTAAAAATAAATGTAAAGTTTGCTGCTCACTGCCATATGCCGTTTTGTGTAAACATTGACTGCGCGTGAGCTGCCATATCTCTCTCGAATATTTACTTGACCCTTGGAATTGTAATATATAAAATATTTTTAAAATTGTATGGCTTTTTATAACAGCCGCTGTGTAAATAAAGTAAAGGCTCAAGGATAGTGAAGTACATATTATTATATTGTATCAATAATTAGCCCAAATCTTCTATTTGCTTTTTTATTCTAGGTTTAGTATTATTTCTTTAATTAACCGGCTGCTAATTTTACTGAAAAAAAAATCTATATTCATCGCATATTTCGAAATCTTATCCATTCACCGATTTAGATATGACAACACGTTACGTCACGTCATGTACTGTGCTACATTGATTTCGAGGAATTCAGAATGCCTTGCAACAGTTCATGTGGTACATTCGTAATTCATACGTACTCATAATAATAATAATCTCCTAGTCAAATTATATTGAAAATTATTTTTTTCTTTTAAAACCTAGACGTTAACATGAATTAAATTGTTAGTATTCTTCACATTATCCCGCACTTGTAATACCTATTACCTATGCTTAAATATTGCGCAACACTAGAGATATAACAAGGGATTATACTAAAATGTCTCTCGGGTCGAGGTAAGTGATATCCCACTGCATGCCGATGTCAGCCGCGACATTTAAAAGGGTATTTTATTACCTCGTGCGTATAAAATGAAATTGTATTATTTCAAAGGCAAATTGTTTTATTCAAGAATGAATTTCATTTTCATGAATAAAAACGTATACTGGGACAGCCCAACAAACCTAAATCTCCACGGTGTAGTCGTACTTTGGTGCTCTTAAAATATCTAGACCAAATTGTGTTACGTGGTAAATTGTTGAGAAGGATCTCAACAGAAATACTATTTTAAACGAAATTGTGGTGCTGGAAAATTTCATTCATGAGTCAAGTACTTTAGCATCTTAGCTCGTAAACCTTTTGTAATTGAAGCTGTCCTAATACGTACTGCGAATTTTAAAAGTCTAAAATTAAAATGGTATTTCTGAGCCATTTTGAGATAAGGAACGAGCCACGAGTGCGCACCTTTTCTTGAAGAGCCCATTTCTTTAGGAAACAGCCAATATTCGGTTAGTCTTTTCCCTAAGGTAGACCCGGCAAACGAGTTTATATTTTTACCTCTTGCCAATGACTAGTAGTACTACGAAGTGAATTGCTGCGTAGCGCTACAAACGTCTACGTACGTAGCCTCCCCTGTCGTATGATTCTCCATACTAATACGTAACACAAACCTGAAGGACCCCACCTTCCTGCTGGCATGGTATTTTTAGTTTAGCTTATGATATTATGATACTACTGCTCGCTACCAAGTGACCGCGGCGGAAGCTGATGCTTGATCCCTTGAATATTGGTGCGACACTCGAACTCAGCAAATAAAATGGCCTGGGTAGGTTTATAAATAAATGATTGTGTACGGACTCAAAAAAATTCAACGTACTACTTCGTATTAATGTTCTGTAGTCAAAAGTTAGACAATAGCTTGTGAATCTTTGTAGATTCTCGTATTGTCTAAAACAGCAAGTCGGTGATATTTTATTTTATTATTTACCGAAGAGATTTCATCCATACCATGAAACACAATATGTCACTGTCCCATAAAATACATCACAAACACACATGTGACTCTCTGCTTTCTGAATACCTATTTCCATATCTAGGGCAAGGGGTTGAAAAGATTTATTTGCAAGAATCCTATACTGTGGGAAAATATTTCCAGTATATTTCTATTTAACCAAAACAAAACATAACAAACATTCTCTTAAACCTTCTATAGACATCCACCTTCATAAATCACAAAGCACTAATTAAAAAGACTCTCACAGTGTGCGTGAAAAATGATAAGCCCCTAGTGAGGTAGCCTGCTTGAGATAAATTAAAGTTCATATGAGAAATAAAAAAAAAATAAGGAAAAATTACATTTAGTCCATTGAAATGTTACATTTTTTTGACCTAATATTACATTTCTCAGAGGACGCGATTTAATTTTTTAGATATCAAAGTGGGGTCATCGTAAACTTCAATTCAAGTTTGTGGGGTTACAGCCCTTGTCCCCCGGTCGCCATCTTGGAAAAAGGGGTGCAAATATGTTTACAGTTTATCTCAAAAACTATAGCGCAAAACTATACATCTGCGCATGCAGATTGCTTTAAAGCGGTAATCCGTAAAAAAACCGCTTCTATGCTGTACCGTTTACAGAATGCCAGCAACAGCATTCTGAAAGTCATTGCTGCTGGATTTGACTGCCCTATCCAAAGACATTGGGTAAGGGTAGTCAACGGAATTCTTTAGGTTAAAAACTGTTACACACGAACATTACTAACATAGTTATAAGCTAATATTGTTACTAACATACTAATCACATATGGGCATTTGTCTGAAATAAACGTTTTTCTATTCTATTCTATTCTATAGATTTCACAAAAATATATATTCTCTAATAGGATCTCATTTATTGATTGTGGAGCAAGAAACACTCTTTAATTGTCGTCGTCAAATAAAAAGTAATCACAATTATTTCCCTTATTCCACTAAAGTAGTAATTTGTCAAATTACGCCTATTATATTATCCATTTACGATAGTGTGTGCTCACATGTCATGTACCCTCGTCAAGGAAACCACAACCGCGCTATATTTACGTTGGCGAAATCACGCGTACACCTGCTCACCCATTTATGTAACGAATAGATTAAATAGTGGTAATAAATTAGGATATCTTCTTGATGTTGTAGAGAGACTACAATTTTGTTTGCATTATCGTTGAAATATTTTGATAAATACTTGACTAACAAACTCACTTCTTCAGCTCTAATTACCTAACTTTATCACGCCAGGGTGTATTAACTTTAACTGCAGCAGTTTGACTTACTATAATACAGCCACAGTAAAATACACATCTAAGACGCTATATAGTTCCCAACCCAGCTAATTTATTTTCTTTTCCCGTTAGGCATAGCAAATATTTGATAAACAGTCGGTTTTTATTAAAATATATAAATTACAGCTATTCAACACACCTTAGACCAGAACGCTTCAAACTAATGAAAACAAACCAAAGAAAACGCTCCCCTATAATATATAATACTATTTAATTAACCGACTTCAAAAAGGAGGAGGTTTTCAATTCGTCGGAATCTTTTTTTTTTTATGTATGTTCACGAATTACTTAAAAACGCCTCGACCGTTTTGCAAAATTCTTTTTTTGTTTAAAAAGGTAGACTTCACAGATGGTCCCATTGTAACCAGATCAGGATCTGATGATGGGATCCCAGGGAAATCGAGGGCAACCCTCAAATTTTATAGGCAATTATCACATTTTCAATATATTTACTATAATTGTTCCAGTATTTGCGTCTGATAATCATGATTTGATGTTGATGAGCTGATGATGGAAGGTAGAACTCCTCAACAGTTAAGAGTAAAAAGAAAATTCTTTCAGTTACAGGCATTTATTACATTTACATGTATTCTCCAAAGCTGTTCAAGTATTTGTGTGAAAATCAACATCTCATGTAATGATCTGATGATGGAAGGTACAACTCCTCAACGGTTAGGAGTTGAAGGATAAATCTTTCATAATTATTAGTATATATGGATCGATAGTAGTATTCTTTCAGGCTATTAGATTGACCTGATATGAAAAGTTAATTATATATATACAACACTAAAAAGAAAAAAATAAATTAACTTTTAAAAAAAATGAAAAACCAACTTCAAAAACTAAAAATCAAAAAATAACTTCATACAGTTTTACCTTTTTTTTAGTAGTTTAGTTTTAAAGGTATGAAGTCGGTGCAGATGATGTGGTGGTT
Organism: Craniophora ligustri; assembly: GCA_905163465.1. Lineage (NCBI taxonomy): Eukaryota > Metazoa > Arthropoda > Insecta > Lepidoptera > Noctuidae > Craniophora > Craniophora ligustri. Next base: position 9,408,330 of record LR990972.1, read on the forward strand.
GTAACCACCCCGCTCAAGGTCACTCGCGGAGAGTGTACTTACTATTACTTTTGTCTTGGCACCGACTTCATACCATTAAAACTAAACTAAAAAAAAGGTAAAACTGTATGAAGTAATTTTTTGCTTTTTAGTTTTTGAAGTAGGTTTTTCTTTTTTTTTAATTAGATTATATTATTTCACCAAGACTTACGCAAAGGCGCTGCTTCATAATTACAGACGAAATCGGCTTGTATAATAACGATAATAATTTTTAATTATGTAATGAGAATATTAAGGTCTTAATTTATTCGAAGTAATTACGGCGTAATTATAATCATGACCTACTTTAATATAAACAGATTATTTAATAATATCACGGTGCTTTTGTTTTCTAAACTTATAGATTTTCTGCTGTACCTAATTATTTTTGTATTTTGGTAATACATTGTTATTATTTTATCGTGGGATGTATTTAGACCTACGTTGAACATGGAGGAAGCACATTTTTATCAAACGATTGGCGATGGGGCAACGAATTCGCAAGATGTATTGGTTGTTTGTCCAGCAGTGGACGTCTAACGGTTGAAATGATGATAATTAACAGAAACGGTCAATTCACAATAGAGAATAAGATTTTATTGTATAAATGTATTATAAAACCAATATGGTCATACGGTATACAACTGTGGGGTTCAGCCGCCAACTCAAATCTGGAAACTTTACAAAGATTTCACTCACAAGTATTAAGAATGATAGTGGATGCACCATGGTATGTTACCAATGAGAGACTCCACCGCGAACTTGGTATAGAAATTGTGAAAGAGGAGACAAATCCTACAAAGACAGATTGCAACAACATCCAAATACACTCGTACAACACCTCATGGACAATATATTAGACCAGGAAAAGGTAATTAAAGACCATAGACCTATAGGAAAAAGCCTACCTACCACGGGATTTATTCTTAGTTATGAGAATATGCCAATGGGCATATAACTCACCCGTTACCACATCTCAACCAACACAAATATTGCTGAATGTTCTTAAGACGGTTTAAAATAACAACAAATGTTATTATTTATATAGATTTTAAATGCATCCAAAATTTAATCTTACGATAATCAAGCGCATGGTGATGTGTGTATTCATTAAAAATGAACTATTCTATCTGCAAACAAGGTTCAATTGTTTCACTTCTGTTACCATTCAGATACTAGAGTTTTCCAGAATTTTGTTTATTTTTGACTTTTTTTGGCAAACGAGCTGGCGGCTCACCTGATGGTAAGTGATGACCGCCGCCCATGGACATTTGCAACACCAGAAGCTTGCAAATGCGTTGCCAAACCCCTTAGAAACCGTTCAGGTTTCTTAAAATAGGGAGTTACTGCACTGACAGCAAACGGAATTCCTATGCTGTCAGAATAGTCACTCCCCCAATGAGCTCTGGTAACCTTACTCAGACGCAGAAAGACAACTATTGTTGATTCACTGCGGTCTTCTGTAAGGCGGAGGTACTTCCCCAGTCGGGCAGCTCAATTTGAGCGAGAAATCTCGCTATGCCCTACCTCCTACAAGAGCCTTTTTAGATATTTTGCTACTTTATAGAAAATAAAGTATATATATGTAGATTTCGAAAGCGATAAATAACATGAGGAAAATTTGGGTTATTACTTATTATGTAGTTATGTTTACCATAGTGATCTGAATCACGCTATTAATTATATGTTTCATTTCTAAGAAACTAATTTTGTGAAACATTTTGTCTAGACACAACAATTGTCTAGACGACACTTGATCAGTTTAATTCAATTTATTGGCCAATTAGACTATAATTTGAAGTAAAAATTTGATTAGGTACTTCAAGCTTAATAAATATCTGTAGCATTTAATAACGCGGACAAAAAAAGAAAGAATGTGTTGCAGTTAACACTTTATTTTCTTTTTATGTTATTATAGTGCTGTGCATCACCGTTACAACATTAAAGTTATTGCGTATTTTGTTTTAGTACAAAATCAGATAGTAAATTTAGGTTCGTGTATTGCTCTAATTAATTAAGCCGGGCTGAAACTCAGCCTGTTTACAGTCGTAGGACAAAATGTTAGGCGGGGCTTATGGTACTAAAGCTGTCCGTTTATTACTAGAGGAACTATATACCCATTAAATTAAAATATTCTTAATTGTTCACCATGGTGTACCCATCCGCCAAAAATACACTTCACCGTTATCATATATTATTATTATATTAAAATTAGCATAGTGATAAATATGAATTACATTCGGTATAACTTTTTGTTTAATTCACTTTCATTGTGAAATGTAAGCAGTTTTCTTTGAAAAATATTAAAAGCAAGACTTGAAAGTAACAGTTCACTTCAGTGCACTCGTTGTTTAAGTCAAAGAAAACGGAAAAGTAGCAACAGTGATAACAATAGCACTTCATTGTCGGCAAGTGTCTTTATTATAGCAAGCGTAGACTGGTTTTTGTGGACGAAAAAAGTCTTTCAAATTAATTTATGTAGGTCGAGCTGTGAACTGGTTCTTGTTTATTATTACGATTTTTCTACTCTCCAGCTTTATTTCATTACAAATGCGGTGTCTGGTGTAGTACCTAATTATAACGGTCTTGTTAAAGCAGCACGTTAAACTGAATGATCCTAAACTAATAAACTTTGAGTATTTTATACATGCCTGCGCGGGTTTGTGCAGTGCACTTGGTTATACAATATTATTATTACCTCTGTTTTCATGTCATTCTTTTACCTCGTGTTCTTTTACTGCATAAAATGGAAAGTCAGATAATATTATCACTGACTAGTTTAATATGATAACATTGGATGAAGTTAATTGTTTCAGCTTCGAGGTTCACTTCAGCACTTGTCCACACAGGGCGGTCACAACAATTAATCAAAACGTGAGTTTCACTTTCATTGCCCTGAAGTGTCGGAATTTTGGGCGCGCGCGGAATAAATGTGAAATTTATTTAAGGGCAGCCACTTGCGCAACAAAGTTTAGTAATTTATTGCTCAACCATGTGCGTGGTACTAGCGTACATATTATACTAATTCCTTATGTAAGGAGTTGGTATACGTATACCAAAATGCAAGAATGTCAATGGTTCGTATAATTCTAATAATGCCTTAATTTAAGTCACAACTGAACCGCTCGCATTGAAGCATACCTTATTTTGTGAAACTGATACGATTGGACGCCTAATCGTTTCGCAAACAACTTACAGTACTTATGTTTTCAGTGATAAAGTGTCACTATTTCTAAAGCTTATGATATTCAGCATCTATACCACCACGAAGTAGCCAGATCACCTTACAATATACCTCAATCTGCCCAAACACATTCCTAATCTACATAGATTACGCAGCTTCAACTTGACGATAGCTTCATATCTGTGATAAAAGGAAAATAAACCTTTTTATAGCAAATCAAGCTGCGAAATGTCTTTGTTTGTTGTTTCAGCTTTTATTTATTTCCTGTTGAGTTATTGCGATCAGACAACGATTAAGAGGTCAGTGCGTTGACTTTTGTGACAGCCGTAAACCCCCTGTATATTGTCATACAGGAAGTAGGTCCTAACAAGGCTGTTTTGCAGTTATATTACAATCCTTTGGAATTATTCCTGTTGTATAAGCAACCTTATGCCATGTACAGTAAAAGTGACGGTGACCAAATTAATCTACAAAAGAGATAAAACGTACAATTGTGATAACACCCAAACAGTTAAAAGGTTTTACCGTGTACGGTGACAAATAGTGTATTATGTCATTTTATTTATGGTATTAGATTTTTCTTTTTACTGTTATACGGCCTAACATTTTGTATTTAATTACACTAAAGTGTTTTATTTTTATTTTCTATTTTTTATTAATAGTAGGTAACATTTATTGGCACAGTGATCACAGATATCGGCTGTACAGATGTGACAATACGCGATATAACAGTATGTAAGAGAAGTCCTTGTTATAAATTAATTATAGTCAATTTTACAGACTGTTATTCCTAAACAAATAATACTGAGATACTGTTGCTTCCGTGTTGACACCGCATTATATGTTACCAAGAAATTGCCTTATAATTATTTTCATTAATTTCGTTTACACTCCACGCTCCCGCTTTAGGAAAATTTCTAATTAGCCCTTATAGCGCTAATTTACCTCTATTATTCACAAGACTTAAGAAACACTTAGTGAGGGAATGTAAAAGCTTAACAAAAGACTCGCAATACAAAAAAATAAACTATTAACTTATTATGGTTTAAGAAGGGGGTTCTTTCCACCTGCTAGTAATCTGATACTTAAGCTTGTTAGAGCTTGAAACAATATGATTACTCTTAACGCGCTAGTTTTACTTTTGGAAAGACGTTTCAATTAAAAAAAGGCTGGTATTAATCTATGAATAAATATATAGGGGCCATATACAGCAATTTATGGAGAACAAAGCCGAACCCAAAACTCGTTACTCACACAATAGACTTTCAACTTCCAATAAAACTCCCAAAACTCTGTTGGATATTATACAACAGATTACAAAACAACACAATTGCGGTAGTGTCGTCGAGTAAGTTATGACGTCGTAAATATGTCGGATGTCGGCGCTGTTCAGGCGCGCATCAGCAATCCTAACGTTGCATGATATTACGGAATCTGCCATTACACCTGCAGGGAGTTACAGCGAGAGCTTGATGAATGACCATCGAGATAGATTGGTGAAACTATTGATGAGTTCGGAATGACTTTGTGTTTGTATGAAGAGGATGTAAGGGTTTCTAAGTTTCTACTTACTAGGTAATAATAATTTATCACTAGGAAACGATGCTTTGCCCCTAGTGGATATTGTGGATTTTGGCTCAAACAAAATTGAAAATTGTATGATAAAACGTATATTTATATATATTGTTATGTATGCAGATTGTGTTGTGGTGTTATTACCTCTGGGTAATATCATTATTTCATATTATAACGTGGTTCATGTCTGTCTGTTTTTAGTTATAACACCGCAAATTGTACTCTATTACTATCTGTATATTCCATATTGTTGTCTCATTAATGTACATTAAAGAATATATAGAATATAATTATACGGATACACTAAATCCAAGAAAGGAAGTGATGCAGATATGAAGGAAAGGCACTAGCAAATTAAATAGATAATTTAAATGTATAAATGCAGTAATAACAAATTTCTCAACTCCAGGTGAAATATCCACGCTACCCTGAGGTGTACTACCTTTAGTATTCCACCGACAAGCGGACGTAATATCCGTCGCGCTGTACCGACAGCAGCGGAATATATTCGAATTGCTTGGATGTTAGCTTCGCTACTAACCAATATAGCTTAGCTTGTAAGCTGAAGTAAGAAGAAAATGTATACTTAGATCTGTTTTCTTTTTGGACACGAATGCTATTTTATAAGAGTAATCAGATTATTTAAGTAAACAAATAACTTTTATTAATAAAATGAAAATGTTTATTTGTAGTTAATTTGAAGTTTTGTTTTTATTTTCTTTTCTGTGTTTATACATTTATTTGTAAATTTATAATGAAAGGGAGGCCTTCAACTACAGACATTTTTCAGAAGCCTCCATTTAGGCATACTAAATGGAGGCTTCTTGACATACAATGTTAAGCCAAATGTTATGAAATAAAATTATTTATTTATAGTTCATATTTTATGCAAGCATGATAGAGTAAACGAAACTTAAATAACAGTTCCATGATAACTGGTACTCCAATAAAAAATCGGCTTAAAACTTTCCACAAGAAAATGATGGGTTATGAAAAATCTATACGCATTGTGTGATAATGTATAAATCATAATGGCGAGCGACACGGTTCGCCTTTCTTCGGTTAGGGTTTATTTGACAAAACAGTCATAACATATTGTAACTATTTTGTTGTAACTTCATTATAAATAGGTACGTTTCGGCACTTTACACGACAACAAACAAAAACTAAATCTAATCACAAACAAATGCAAGCACTACAACAGTAGGAGACACTTCCTAACCAGATGTTCAGTGTTGAACTACACTAATCTAACTTGTAATGAGACCACACTGACTAGAACAACAAATACAGCTAGACAAACAAACAAATTGCACAAGTTTTATCCTCCTTTTCCCGCGCCACGAATAATTCCTCATTTTCTTATTCCGCTTCCGTTCTTTAGTAAGTGTTTACAAAACGAAAAGGAAAACATAAATACCTCGACTTAGCATTGTGTAATTAAATGTCTTGAGAGTCCGAGCAGCAATGTTGATTATACAATACTATAAAATTAGTATTCAAGTGTAGTTTTTACATCGCATTGCATATCAAAGGGACATATTTTATAAAACAATGATAAACGATGAACTTCATATAAATGAGTTTAAACTTTAAAAACAAAGATGACGATTTAATTAATCATTACATATTAGTACACCTTAGTAATTTTTATTTCAGTTCTAAATTCTAAAACTAGTTTGGTCTTTACGTTTGATAAGAATAATACTTATATCTTGCATCATCTCCACAGGTGTATAAACGCGCTCCATTAGTTATGTTCCATAGACAAGAGTAAAGTTTCAGCGTACGTTGTGTTGTGTGTTTATATTAATCCCGCGCGTCCGTTTTGTATAATAACCGGCTAATCACCGGTGGATACCCCGGTAAGCTCACCTTTGCTGCCGGTACCGGCTGCTACAGGGTAGCGGTATATATTGGGTATTTAGATTATAAAAGGGTAGATGTCAATTTTGATTTAATTATAAAATTAAGTTAATTTTATGTTACCCACCCGGCAACCAATTTAAATTAAGTCATTATTATACCTACTTGAGGTACCTAAACTACATCGTTTTGAACACCTTTTTGGAATACTGTATTAAGACTTAACACTATATATTAGTAACACAGGAAAAGTAGTTTGCAGTAACAAAACCTCACTTATTTCCGTTATTTAATATATTCATTTCCGCATATTATGTTGATGTTTAAATACACCAGATTCACTCGTACCATTTTCACATTCACTGATTTCATTATGATTTACTGCAAATTGAATTTGTGATGCAATTTATTTTAAGTGGATTTATTTCACGCGTCATAAAACCCATTACCTAGCTCTAATAGCTTTATACGTTATACGGCTTCAGGAACAACTGCATTTTTTGTTCTGTTTCTGAATACGCATAACAAATATAAAAATAACCAGCTCTGTCTCTCAATAGATAAATTCGATGATTGATCATTTACTTAAAAAATAATGGAAAGCTTTCCCACCGACAATATAGACGCATTATAGAGCCGGGAAACAATTGTATTCCGAAATATATTTAACTTACTTTCGGCATTCATATTCAACAAATTATATGTCCGTAATGGATTTTATGATTTAAATATCGCTGAAATTGTTGCTATCTCTTAGTTTAATCACAATCTCATAATTATTAGAAAAAAAAAACGTGTTTGTTATAGGCTCTACCTGCCTGTAGGTACATGGTAGATACATTTTTGTAAAAGTAAATAAACTTACTAATCATGAATTGTATGTGTTTATCGAGATGTAGAGATACATTGTAATCCAATAATAGTCACCGCATTTACGTAATACTAAAATCATCATTTGCTCAATAATCGCTCAGTTATTATATCAGTATATTATCTCACCTGATATCCGCTGTTTTGAACTCATTTAATATTAAAACGCATAGCAGCGTGAACGTTTTATACAATCACATATTTCACACAAAACAACGGAGAGCTATGGCATGCGTCGGCTTTTAATCATTCCTGTCGTATTGCCTGTCCAGTCTGGTTTGAGTGCAACATTGTCATATCCAACGACGCGACCAGTAAAGAGATATCGATTTATGTTGAATAGTGATTATTATTATTGATGAACCCCTGATTATTCCACAGACCATTCGATCGTAACATTATAATTAAGCATTATAAACCGAAAACATATTCTCAGTGGGTGTACGTCTATCTAGACCTAAAATAGCTTGCATCAAAAGTAATATCTCAGAGCATCCTCCATTAAAAGTATGCCAAGAAGTTATCAACTTCACTAATGGTTGCGTGGAAGCAGTTTATTTTTCACTGTGAGTGCTTCAAAAGTATCGTTAAACTGACGTAGTGATGGCAGTTTGACGTAAAGTAGTGAACCAATATTCCACTAAGAAAATTTACTAAACATAACACAAGACACACAGAATATGGAAATGCACCTATTAGATTTAAAATATTATCTGAGGTTGTAGATAATATAAACTGCCTCATTGGTCTAGTGGTCGTTAGTGCGACTGTTGAGATAGAGGTGTTGGGTTCGGTTCCCAGGTCGAGAAAAGTATTATTGGGTTTCGTGCCTGGTTAATAGCTATGCCTGAGTGAATTCTGACTATAATACAAAATGGCGTGAAGTTTAAACAAAGAACTCATTAATGCCCATCAAATCACAGTTTTCATTAGCTGCGCGTGCAATTAAAGGCTGGAATTGAAAACCGCACACCAACGTAATTACATCATGTACTATCAGACGCAGACTCATAATTAAAGGTCTTTATTTACCTGTTCGGAATCCTTATCTGCAGATATTGACAGCAAGGTAAGAACTATAGAATGTGAGGAAATGTACTGGCATGTTATCCATTAACAGATCCAATGTTGTTATTATATTAACTTCAGCTATCTCATCTTCTATGTATAATCCACCGTACAAAAAGTGAATCATAACGGTATGTCCTTATATGTAAGGCGATAATGCGTTTAAGCGATGTTGTGTCAGGTAGTTACGTTAAGTTAACAAACTTGGTAGTTAAAACTAATAACCGGTGGCTTCCCACTAAACTGTTCATTTAAGTTAATATTAGTAGTGCAGTCAGCACATCGCCACACGACTGCGTGCTACCAGCACTAACTTGTGGAAGCTACTATTAATTCTAACACACTGCTGGATGGAGAAGATAACTTTCTAGGTAGTTAGTGTATAAATAGATATTAGCAGATAAATAATCGTAATTTAATTATTGCAAGAGCTCTAAAGGTGAAGTAAGAACTTTTTATAAATATAGTATACCATTAGTAGTATTAAAATATACAATTCATTGATAATGTTGTTTATAAAAAAAAATACACTGGGCATGAGTTGACTCAAATGTTGAAACTCTTTCACGTTCGTGTACGTTCGTAAGTTATCTACGCTCAACAAATTCAGAATAAATAACAATTACATGCATATATAATATTCTTTATTTATTATGACTCATGTTTATTGTATAGTAAACTAACCAAGCACAATAAGTACTACAAATACTACTCTACAGTACAATTACTCTACTGTTGCCGCGGGGAAGTAGAATTTTAATAACTTTTTTGTAAAATCGATAGAAAAAATTGAATGCGGCCAGCTTGTTTTGATGATAGAGTTGGCTTTATTTTTAATGTTAATTTTCTGTCTAGTACAGTTATTTTGTTTTAAAATAATATCCTAATTAAAAAAACGTGTCCCATACCTCCAATGCTTACCGTCTCTATAAAACAAATAATCCTGGCCAAAGGTTACTTAGATGATCTTCCAGCATTATGGTCATGTTTAACCTTCCGGAAGCCCGCACGGTCCGGAAAGCCAATTAACATAAACCATCCCAAATGTTAAGCTAACAGTGAAGCGTTTATGAGATACAAGTGATTTAGTTTGTACATAACAATATAGTTTGAGTAGGGTTTGTGAGGGGAAAATGTGACTTTGATCACTTTATCATACAAAATGATTGATCTTACAATCAAGAAGATTATTAATCCAACGTTATTAATATAAAGGATAGTTCAACAATTTCAGTAATACAATGCATAATGCATTAATTTTATATTTCAAATATATTTCACCAAAACGATGTCACTATACTCATATAATTCCGCGCATAAATACGACTCTTGTGTAACACCAACAAAATTATTAGCATGATTAAAAGTCAACAGCAAAGATTATAACTCGCAATAATTCCAATCATCATCATCACATCAATCGTTAGGCGTGCACTGCTGGACATACATCCATTGTTATCCAAATATTCTAACCGCACACCTAACAACGGCATATCATATAATATAACAAACAACCTATTGAGAAGTGGATGACGATACAATCGACTTTTTGTACGTTTTTGGAGAACGTATATAAAGTAATTATCTTCTACTGCTACTCCTAATTATCTCATTTAGCCAAAGATCACAAATCACAATTACTTTTTCCTGTTAAATAAGATCTTAACTAATAACTATTCCTTTGCATGGCTAAACAGGAAACTACAACACACCTGCAGTGTAGTGAGAACAACTTAAGAAGTTTCATAAAGTCTGAAATATGCCACTGTCAACATCAACATAGATTAAAATAATTGATAACGTTCATTTAAGTTTTACCATTGATTGACATTTTGCGTTTCGGACAGTTTCAGACATAAAATTAATACAGAGCTTTACTTGGATATTACCAATTCCATTACAGATTAATTTATGATCGCACTTCTGAATCGGTGAACTGTCCTACATTTCACTTTAGTGGAAGGGCTTGCTGGTATTATGCGGGTCATTAATTTCATTCAGCTATTGAATTCCGAGACCATTCAGTTGCTATCCAAATGGGATCACTGAATGTCAGCACTAACTACCATAGCTAAATTAATAATTTGTCGAATCATGTACGAAACTTACAAATTTATAAGAAAAAAATACAAGTCAGTTAAATATTTAAAGAAATAAATAGGACTGGGATAATACTGGGATAATAGGACACAGAATTTCTAACAACATATCACTAATATTCTCCTAGATTACACTTGACTCGAACTTTCTCTGTTTTCACATATTCATTAATCACAGTAATTATGATAGATGTTGCATACATTTCGGAGCCCCGCGCTTCCTATATTTAAGGCGAATGAAGGCTGCTCTAATTGAATCAATATGGTTACGGCTATGAAAAACAATAGACGTTGTTTGACATACTAGAGTATGAATGTTTTGTAATAGTATAGTATGTGAATGTTTTGAATTAAAAGAAATGCCTCCACGGTAATATTATTTTCCTACACAAACATCAACTGCGCAAGTCCAGGCATTATTGTACTCTATTTTGTATACGCTTTCGATTTTTACATTGTATTGCAATTAGTATTATTGTAAAAAAGGAACAGAAGCGCTCTAAAGATTTTCCTTTCGGTACAAAATTTAATCAAACCTACAATTTGTCGCTTCTTGTTTAAATTAATATTATTTCCTGAACGTTGTAGTAAATCGTTTGTTTTTAACAAAACCGCCGTGAGATATTTAACTAACAAATGTGTTTATTGCGCTCCACCGCGACGTCTGCTCTCGTTATTGCGACTTTAACATTGTTATTGCGTTATTTCTTGTCAGCTTGTCGTATTTTCTTTTGGGAATAATATCAGATTTTAATATATTTTCATGTCATATGAGGTGTCACGGTACGTTTATTTTAATGCATAAATACAACAATATCAATTACATACCTATTTAGGCTCTTTATAGCCTACTAAAATGTATGAAACAAACCTTACACGAGTATTTATAATAAAACATGAAAAAGAATTTCTAACATCGAAAGATTTAAGTGTCTGACATTGACACAACTCCAGTTACACAAAATTTAACTCGAATTGATAAGTTAAGTGATGGTGGAATACAAATCTCATCAAAATACTTAAAACGGCAATATAGCTAGAGACGAAAGACACGTGTATACTATTCATAAACTTTGACTTCATTGACATCTGGCGAATTCAAACTTTTGAAAGGATTTGGAAAAAAGTTACTCGCTATGTAATCTCAATAAATAAATATAATAAATCTCAAATATACACTTCCAACATTTAAATTTCGTGTTAGCCCCTACTTTTCTCCTCTGGGACCACAGGCGTTGAATTTTAAATGGACAACTCAAATAAAATGTTAAACTTTTTAAACAATATGTAATTAATACCATTTTGCTCTGTCTAGCCCGACACAAATCGTTCACCCTTTTGTTGCGTGATATACGCTTGTAGGTATATTATAATATTAGAAAGTATTTAATGATACTTTCTAATATTAACCTTTTGTAGATGGAAACGAGAATATTTTTTTTTTTTTTTTAGCAGCCATATAATAGTTATTGGGGTGCGTTAAAACGAGTTCGGTCATAAAATATAAAAGGCTTTTTAACAGACAAACGTTTTCATGCAAGTAATAAACGAACAAAGAGTTTGTTTTGCTAAACCAACTTGTTCTTATATAATGCATGCCCTGAGACTGTTCAGTTTTATCCGGATTTGGAATCAGGTATTGCTCGGGGAATTTGTAAACGACTCAGATCTCGAGTGGGCGACCAAAAGACGATAATATTAAAGATGTCTTTGTTAAAACTCAACATTTTCGATAAAATCTCACTTATACATGTTTAACTTTTTTGACATGGTCGCTGAATAAGGAAAAGCCTTCGCCCTGCTGTAATGGTTCAATACGAACGTCCATTACATAACAAAGTTAACATGATTGTATCTAGTCTGCTACGACAGCGTAGCACCTGCTGCTACGTAGCGGTCACGTAGTCGCGCCTGAGCTCTGCATAGTCAACGGCGTAGCATACAGATAGATAGATTCAACATATAATCTAAAAACATATTGGCTACACTGTTTGCTGTGTAGTCAATATTTTTTTATATTAGTTCATCAATAAAATCATAAACATACTGAATTACTCATTAGAATTTTATTGTCATTGGTATAAATAGGGAGTTACTTCAAGGGCTCTTTTCCATAAACTAAAACCGTCATGCATAATGTTTACTCTTAAAAAGTGTACACAATTTTAAAGGCATGAAACTTCAAAAGCTCTTTCGTAGGAAGTTCTTTGATCAGTAAGCCGCCTCGAGCGACTTGGGATGTCTACACTCGGGCCCATTTCACAGCGGTGTGGATCAGATCATATAAATATATAAATGTATATTGTATATTACTATTAATTTGGTTCGCATGAAGCCAGAAAACATGATCAAAAATACCAGCTCAAAAATACCTCAACTCTCGATAGATGGCGTTGGCGATGAATTAGATCGCGCTATGGTTACGTTACGCACGGTACACCTAGTCCGCAGTACTTTACATAGAGTAACCACGATTAAACAATAATGTACCTACATTTTACATAAATTTTTGAAAGAGGTTAAATCTTGTTTAGATTACCTCAGTTAAACGATTTAATTTAAGTGTACAGAAAGCTGTAATCTTTCTGGTATATTGTTCTTAATTGTTAAGAGAACGTGTAGTGTAGTATATCCCATTTATTAATGTAATTTAAGAAAAACTTTACGTTAAAAACTCGTTATATTATTAGAAATAAATAAAAAAAATAATCTTATGCCATCCATTAATAAGCAACGGACTCTAATTGCACGTGCAATTTCATTGAATTACAGAATTGTATTGGTTTCGACGGCTATTTAGACTTTGTGATTTATTTGCTTTATGACTTTTAATAAAAACATACATGACGTTTTTTATTCCAACATGCAGAGAGATAGAATCCATAGCTGTCCACTATGCGAGCATAAGTTCTGATTGTTAAGGCACCAAATATTACTTAATATTACACACGACACGCGAGCCTCCGCCAGAGACAGCTATTGTAATAAGTTCTGCCCCCAATTTCCTGCTTCTGCTCTGAATCAAACTTAGTGCTACAATATTGTAGTCTTCTTGGGTTCGATTCGAAGTTCGACGTGGAACGATGTGTTGGCGCGCTTCTAACTGGTGACACACTTAACTTGCATATGAGCACTGGTTACTTTTTGCCTGTTATAAAATAATTTTGAATATTATCATTAAATTTCTTTTTCATTTTAAAATCAGTAATGTAATCTTACGCTAATACAATTCAGATAAAATGTTGATTCTATACTCGTCTCAATACATTACGATCACTTTGTTGTGTCTACGTCTGTCTCGAGACAGAATTCCGCGTTTTGTAAGTAAGAGGATCGCACACATGACTACGTGTTTGTATTTGGGAACACAATAGGAAGGATCTTATAGCCCATTCTGTTCCCTCCGGATTCAAAATATTATGATAGCAACATTTTTAAGAAAACTGAATTCCTTATACAACTAAACATGGTGGATTTTGATTTAAAACGACGGAAAGACACAATGCATTTCGATTAATAAGTCCTATTGATAGAATGCCCCCGGCAAGGTGGACTGACGACTTGGTAAAAGTCGCTGGAATCCACTGGATGCGGGCGGCATATGACCGGTCGTCGTGGCAATCCTTGGGGGAGACCTATGTCCAGCCTATGACCTATGTCATCATTTCAACCGTTAGACGTCCACTACGTCTAACGGTTGAAATGATGATGATGATGATGATTGATAGAATCGGTTTTACTTTGGTACAATTATACACTTAATCTCCTTTACTTCATCTTGGCGATTACCGTACCAATTATTCTAACCTTACCGATTGGCGAAGTGGCAAAGCACGTGCGTCACGGATTGAGAGTTTGATTCCCGCACGGAGTAGAGAAATATTTGAACGACCTACGGATAGTTGCTCCGGTTCTGAGCATTTGTATAAGTGAACATTTTATGTTGTTAATAGGTGCGTTTACAAAGACACAGTAGATAATCCTAGTGGGGGCAACCGCTTTTTTTTCCAAAATATAGCTAATGAGTATAAAATTAGTTCAATGTTCAGCTGGATACCACTTGTTTAACTGCACTCTGTTTTCACCTTCTTATTAATCACTCATTACGATAAATATATGGATAAAATTATAAAACCTGTATGTAAAGTGTATTATTATTATTATACTCGCGGATCATCAAAGTGTATAGTTAGTGTTTAGTATAGTGTATTCGTTATATTGATGTCAATGTTAATACTTAATACTAGGAATTATTAAGGAAAATGAGTTAAAATAATTACATTTATTTACTCTACTACTCTTCTATGCTCACAATATGGTTAAATAGGAGTAGGAACTGATTAGCGAAGAGCACAAAAACATTACAATATTTATCTTTTTTTAAATCTCATTGTTATCCCGTATTACGTATTAAACATCCTTTATTACGTGCACCAAAATGTAACCGTGAATAAACGAAGGCACGAACTAACAGTACATACTTTTTTATGATAGGTTCCTTGACATAAGGTTTTAAATTTAACGTTTAGCTCGATAGATGGCGTTGGCGTCGAATTAGATCGCGCTATGGTTTCGTTACACGCGCTACACCTAGTCCCAAATACTCTCGATGTGGCTACATTTACAGTTATTATATTGTTATCAAACTTGCTAAATAAAGCTATAATTTTTGAAAGAGATTGGGACTATATCATAGTCGACCTCAGATAAACAATTCATTATCAATTAAGTGGGTGGGGTGATACACATAATTCAATTTAAAATAATCTGTAATATATTTATTTGTGACTACAAATACCTACTTAAGATAAATTATAAGAGTAATAACGAAAACGTTCAAGAATTCTTCGTTAAATCTCAAAATTATTGACAAGTTCTTTTATGATGTTAACTTAAATTTATACTTCTTAGTTACCTGTATCAAAATACTTTGTACTTCTTTCATTCAGGTTAGGTGCCATTGGAACAGGTCGAGATAGTTGAAAAATAAGGTGTAGGCTTCACCCTGCTGTAATTTTTGATAAGGTCGTCCATAGTCCATTGCACAACAAAGTTGATAGATTGTATCTTATAGTTTTTTTTTTGTTTTAATGTGCTGACTTTCCGTTACTGGACTTCCTGCCATCTGGGAAGGTGACGGGGTATGTCGGTCTCCGCCCCGCGTGGGCTTCTACCAAATAAAAATTGCGTTCGATTGCCGTAGGGATGCACTAAACCATTCACCGCAACCCTGGGCGGGTCCATCTGCTAGTCTGCTACGACAGCGTAGCACATGCGGTAACGTAGCAGTCACGTAGCCGCGCCTGAGCGCTACGTAGTCTGTGGCGTAGCAAACTGTAAACTGCATATCGCTCTGAATCACTAACTGAGGTCAAGTTTTTTTTTTTCGAGATACATCCATTATTATAATCATAAATATTATACTGAATTTAGAAACGTAATTTTTATAAATAAATTGTTATTTAATGGTTCATGCATAATTCTCTCGTCAAAAGAGCGCTCAATTTTGAAAACATCCAGCTCTAAAGGTTTATTCTCAGAAAGTTTGATCAGAAAGCTGCCTCGAGACTTGAGATGTCTCTGCTCCGGCCCATTTGACTGCGATGACGAGTGGAACGATGATATAGATAGATAACCTGATGGTATAGATAATATGGATAAAACTATTTATTTCTTTTGAATGTAATCAGAAGCTCTTGATTGAAACCTTACTGCTTATACTCTTTTAAACTTTTAGTCCTAAATAATACGTCGGCTCTCGATAGATGGCGTTGGCGTCGAATTAGATCGCGCTATGGTTTCATTACGCACGCTACATCTAGTCCCCAGTACTTCATACATATGTTATGCTCTTCGAGCAACAAAATACTTATTGCTTACAATATTAATATTTTTGAAGCAGGTTGTAACTTTATGAAAGTCAACCTCAGTTAAACTAATATTAGTTAGTTCTTAGAACTGCAGATTAGCTTAATTATCAACTACTAGTAACGTAACCTTTTTTTCATCAATATTAATTTCTCCTATTTCTGTATGAATGGAAAACGCATGATTGCATAAGTTAATGCCTATAACATAGAAATACTTCTTTTTGTTTTAATTTATACAATCAATGGACAGAGTATCCATTGATTGCATAAATTCTAAAGATTGTTTAAAAGACAGGCCTTAGCAGCACATTAAATTTGCAAAGGTCGCTCAACTCACGATCACTCCACGGAATTATCTCTTGACTTATTAACATACTAATAGTCGGCTAATAAACTATTATGGCAGCAGAATTATCCTTCCTTATAGAAAGCACGTCAATTACGACCAAATACCTCGAGAAACTTTAGAGAAGCGCTTATAATAAACTTGTTACGATTATTGAAAGCTATCCGGCTATATTATACACGGTTATAAGTTACAAAGTGGATAGACTTGACTCTCCATTGAGGAAAAGTCTCAGTTAATCCACATTTTCTCATGCGACCATTTCCGACACAGACCATATCTTGAATGAATGCCACGTTTATAATGGTGTGTGCAGTTTGCGGTGTCACTAAGCTTATCTATAATTACTGTCGTGAGCTCGGTCACTGCTGCTGTATAATCCTCTGCATCACATCTCGGGTCGTTAAGACCTTACCGTTTGCAGGGTCATTATGTTGCCGACTTTATAGTTTGTATGGCATACAATTAAGGTCAGCTGACAATTTGTCAGCTAAAGTGTAGGCAAATTTGAATTACGCCCTACTTATGACATTTCTGTTGTTCATCAAGCGCAAATAGTTTTTCTACTTCTTCATCGTATAAGCATATTTTTTTACATGCAGTATCTTTATAACTATAACGTAATGCTTACTCGTAATAATATGATTATGTAAAGAATACTTATAAGATGAGCCACAGCAGCACATCTCTGTTACATTTAACTGTCGCTAAAACTGCAAGAAACCGCTGAAGCTCTATCTCTCCACGGCATTATCTCTTGACTTATTAACATACTGCCAGTTTAACTCGGCACTAACAGTTACGTCAGCACTAAAGTGGTTATAAAATAGAATGGCAGCCAATCAGCAACCGAATTATCCTTCCTAATAGAAGGAACGTCAATTACGACCAAATATATCTCGAGGAGTTTTCGTGAAACGCATGTAATAAACTAGCTACGTTCATTATAGACTTTTTAAACTGGTTAGTTAACTGTCTCCTTGGTCTAGTGATCGTACAGTGTGATTGCCGAGCAAGAGGTCTTGGGTTCAATCCATGTCGAGCAAAGCATTGTTGGGTTTACCTGCCTACCTTGGGTGGACCTAAAACATACCGGTGAAATGTAGGTGTACATTAGTACACCTCTGCCTTACCTTTCGGAAACCACAGGCGTGATGGTATGTTATGTGAAATCGGTTACGTGTTTCTTCTTTAATGCACACGCTTTTTATAACAGTGAAACGCATCGCATTTTGTACACAGTAGTAGTAGTATTAGATTACCATCAATAACATGCATCATAAAACATTATCTGTTCAAATTTACAGATAGAAACTAATAAATATCTAAGTAAATGAATTAACTTCCACCATTCGCTTGTATAAAAAAACAATAATCAATTGCCACATTTATATAAACCATCAGAACCCCACTGTATCATCACACTTTTTATCTACTCAATAAATACAACCGCTACCGAGAAGCTTAATATAATAAAACTGCAAACAAAGCCAATAAATCTCCGGCAGGATTTTCCCTCACATTGACAAACATAAGAAGCCTGACGTACGTTTAGGAAAAGCATCGGTTGCCCCATAAAGTATCTTCGGAGTTTTTACGCGACTCATCCCATTTTTATTACGAATCTAGTTAAAAGGGATTTCGCACCCTCATCGTATCCCACTTTCGTTGGGTTGGATCTGTTTCGTCTCATTCTATCCCAAGTTAGTACGCGATATACTTTCACTTCTTTCACTTACTGAGGATCTCTCGGAGAGTAAGTACTCAGGTTTTTGATTAGGTATTAGATAAGAAGATATATTTGTTGCTTCCGATTAAATTGTTATCTAACTTGAGTTTTATGAACAAATTATGTTCCGATTTTAGTGTAATTTTTCAGTACCCTAGTGCTAGGGATGATAAAGTTGAAAAGTACACATATTATTTTTTTTTATAAATAGTAGTTCCATTCTTATAGATTTCCCGAAAAAATCTCGACGCTGCGCGCTGGTGCACGCTTTTATTATATAGAGGATTTCAAAAAAATCTATAAATTTAATTCCGTCATCGCACACTACATTGTGCAGCACTGTTGTTGTTTGAACGCTGTTGCTGTTAAATGTCGCTTCACTACAACTGCAGCTATTTCATGAATGGGTCCATTGGTTTTTCTACCTTATTTATTTGCGGTGTATTGGCTGCCTGAAAGCACTATCTTGTGGAGCGGTTGAATCGCATTTGCATACTGTTTACCTACAGTGTGCAGTGAACTAGCACACCGGCCATTGTGCTTGAGAACATCCCACTACCACTACCACTGTATATATACCCCAACAGTAATGGATACTCTTCCATCAACGGCTCATGCAACTAGTTATCTGTTTAGGTAAAAGCTGGTTTAAATATGTTTTACTTTGAGTACCACCACACCTGCACCACCCACAAAGATTGAGGCAGAGGTGTACAGGCATAATTAAAAGGACGGTAATATTACCACCTCTTAGAACCACGGTCAAATTGCCTCTTTTCTGTATCGTCATATCTCACGTTTAGCAAAAGTATCTTTCTTTGGGCAAAAATTATACTTCTAAAACTAACTACAAATAAAATGAGGTCATAAGATCATTACCATACCGCGTACATAAACTCAGCTCAGGTGTTTAGAGCAAGCCAGCTTAGGAACGTAAGTCTAGTAGGTATAAACAAAGGAATAGCGGGAGTTTTCTTTTATGGCGACCTTTTGTTCTGAATTCATGTGTAACATAGTGTACTCAAAGAAAATCTTTTGTGAAAATTTTCTCTGTATTTTGTTCCTTCTAACCAAATGTAGACTTTACATTAGTATTTATTTTTAGTGTAGATCAAAATCCATTCAATTCAAAAGCATTTTTTTTAGTTTCAAGTCATTAACTATTGTGATTATTTTGTAGCGTCTTTTGTGTTCCACCGATTCTGACGTAGGCGTTTTTACACTATTAGAAAATTAGATATTGTGTTTGCCCAACAAACAACTGAGCTGAATATTGTATGTGCCGAGTGTCTGCGAATTATTCCCAATCGACTCACCCGAGGGCACGGCCGGTGTGTACCTACAAACAAGTAAACAAGACTATTTGTAAAGACTTAATTTCTCGCCAAGTCAAACTCTTCCCACAAAATCAGGTCAGTCGTAAATATTCACACCACTTGGGCTTTTCTGTGTACAGTTCCTAATAGTTTCATTGGAAACTTAGAGCATTGTCACTGCAATAAAGTTAGATTTAGGATCTAATTTTTCTCTTGTGAAAAATGGTCAAGAATCCAATAAAAATCTTTTTGAATTTTCATTTTTTTTTTTTTAAATGAAAATTCAAAAGAGAGAAGAGAATTCAAATTTTAATTAGCGCGAGTAGATAGTGGTTTTTATTAGAATTTGTATATGTTGCATTTACACAGGATAGGAAAATGTTGTGTTTAAAATTTAGTCAAATTAATTAAATATCTAATTTCGGTACCTACAGTCAGCGCTCGAGCAGGGACGTGACTGCTGTGCATAATTTTATTCTCTAACGAAAGCACGTTGGAAAAACTTCAACTCACCTTCGCTGTTTATGAGGCAGGCATTCATTCTAATTCTCCAATGAAGTTAATTTTACCAAAATTGTAAAAATATATCTTACCGAATTCAAATGAAGTCAAACGCACGGGGCTCGAAAAAATAACGAATAGTTCAACGCAAGTTTATTAAAACTCATAGTTGAGCGATTTCTATAAATATTATTAATATCCACAGACCGTTTAAATATAGTTATACAATAGATACCAGGAAAGGACCTTACTTCGTGCAGTTGTATAAAAAGCCGACACTAAAGTTTTCCTCGCGTTATTCCTAAACCAAGGCTTTTGCTTTTATTTTTCTTATTATACTTAGAACTTGGCTGTTGGGCGTATTAATCGCAAAGTTTAACTGAAAACGTTAATCTAAAAGTTAGCATTAAAGGATCTTCAAACGACTGGCTTTAGAAGGTCAAACTCATTAGCGCACACAGACATAATATAATATTAAACAGTCAGAAACAGTTCCAGATTTCTAAGTCGCTGAGCACAAATTGTTCTAGATGTGAAATAAAACCTCATGATGCTTAATGGCCATCCACCGAGAGCGGTCTGACGCAAAATTGCGACCACACTTTGCATTTATAGCACCAAACGAACATGAAAATAGATGATTGAAGTCGTCAGAGCTTTCGTACATAGTGTTTTGATTAATGAAAATAGGTTCAGGGTCTTTATAATGTTTGTACCACATCCGGCCCACCTATTTCCTGATACCCACTCTAAAACAAGCTTGTATTATTCATCACGTCCGTCCCTTTAACCTATACTAACGAGCTTCCAACAAATATAGTACTTTTTACATCTGTTCGTCTAATTTATCTTTGTCTGTGGGTCATTCATTTTACATTTGCTTAAGCGGCAAAAAATCTCTTGGGCTTGTGGATGGACGGGAATAACTTATTATAAAAGCGTAGGTGTACTGATGCATTTTCGCCGTTCACCAGTATGTTTTTTTATTTGTTTTCTTTAGGGTCCATACCTATTACTATTAACCAGGCAAAACCCAAATTTCGAGTCACTATTGAGAATTTTATAAAAAATATATGGGAACCCAGCTCGATATTTACCAACACTAAACAAATTAAGAATATATATCTTATAATAACTTAAATTATTACATAAAATCGTGATAATACATTATATTAACTCTTTTTGAAATCAAAAATACCCATAACCATAGTAAACATTATTTATTTTCATATTTTTGATTTGATTGAATTTGATTTAAATTCCAATACGCACGCGGTCAGTTTTACAAAAGTTCAAAAAGACAACTCATGAACATGTACTGTTTGTATTATAATAATAATAATAATAAATTCATTTATTTCAGACTAATTATCCATATTTTGTTAGTATTACATTAACTTAAAACTATATTAGTGAAGAAAATCGCAATAAATGATTGAAAATAAATTAAAATGAAAATGAATTACCTACCTAATTGATATTTTTCATTCTATGGTCACTACATTAATCATACAACAATGATTAATGTAGTGACAGTCGAACCTCTCAGCCAACATCCTCAAGATGGTGTTGGAGCTGGCGCGGACCCTGCACACCAAGGATGTGCACCGTTTCCGCATCGTCGCATAGAAGCAGTCAATGCGTGACTCAGCGAACATCCCCGACGCACTGCAGTACCGAGGCAGCCCCAACAACATCCTGTAGGCATTGTTAAATTGGACTCGTAGGGCGCTGTACCGTTTTTGAGTATAGTTAGCCCACAGGGCACTCGAATAAAAACAGGTGCAATAAGCTCTGAAAAGAGTGTTTTTTGCTTCCTTCGAGCATCTTGCAAACCTGCGTGCTATCATGTTTGCTCTAACAGACAACGCCCTACGCTCCCGCTCCATGTCTGGATCGTCTTTTAGGTCAGAGGTCACGAGATGCCCAAGGTATTTAAAGGTGTCAACCCTCTTTAGCGGTACATTATTCAACTTGATGCTAGGGATACTATCTGGACATTTACCCCTGGCCCGAAAAACCATACACTCACTTTTCTTTTTTTTTTATTGTATTACCGAGCTTCTTCTTGTGTATAAGGGATGTGATTTATGACAATGTGAATCGGGTGCCTGTCGAATATCTTCATAAATAATTCGACAGGGCGTTTCTTTGAATTCGTTTTGTACCGTAAGTTCCTTTGTATTTCTGTTACTGTTCTGTTATATTGAAGCATAATTTCTGCTTTTGACCTAAAAAGGAATTTAACTGTAGTTTTGGAAGTCAGATTTTACTCACCCCAGGCAAGAAAATCACTCAGGCGTGCAGATCTCCTCACAATACTTTCCTTCTCCATTTAGATGAGTGATAAACTAATGACACATACATGTGATTACAAGCAACTAAACAGTTTTGAAAAGTTGGAGGTGCGTACATTGAATTGGAACTCAAAATCTATGGCTTGATAGTACGTAGTTATATCAGGGAATTAAGTGCTTGTATTGGAGCTAAATCTAGACAGACTAGAGGGAACTCAGCTGAGAGCGTTGGGTCTGTTGTCTGTGTTCGGGTTCAACGTGACGTATGAAGTGCGAGCTCCCACACAGTCACCAGGAGCCGCCTCATGCAGTGCTATCGAGTGCCGACTGCTGGGACACTGCTATGCCAGTCAGGATTATCAGGAAGTAGAAAATTCAAATCAATTTAATCAGTACTATGATAATAATAACCTTCACCCGTATTTTATAATAAAATTTTAAATTGTATTTATAATCAACCGCCTATGAAACTCGATTGAAAATATGCATTTATAATAATTTTTATAATTTCCTTGATAAAAGCAATAAAGTGAAACTTCAGTACAGGCGAACACAGAACGTCTGTTACAATCACGGAACAGAAAAAACTCAATTTTTCTGTTCCGTAGTTGCAATGCTAGTCAATGTGTTATAACAAATTGACTAGCGCAGTACGCTCACCAACAAAATAGACTGGCCATCAGATATCCACAGACAACAAATTATGGTAACAAGTAAAACACTTCTCAATAAAATTTCGCGGCGGGAATTTCCGCGCGGGTATTTCTCACAATTTATCGTTTATACCGCAATACTTTCCGCATCGCAGGGAGTTCTACTGTTCGTGTTTCGAGAGTGAGGAGACTGCGGAGAGGGGCCGCTGTGCCGGAGGACCTCCAACATGTAAGCTGCAAGTAAGCACGCTGTTCCAGCCAGTGGTCAATATTTTAAAACAATCGTGGTTTTAGTATTTTTCTTGGAGAGAGAGATTCTCTATTATATTATTTTCTCCTAGTCTCATAAATTGAAAGCTTACAAAAGCGTATTATGTATTCATATACCTTGTGTATATGAGTGTGATATGTATATGATACCTTGTGTACATAATACGCTTCTTTTTTTTAATTAATAGTTTCATTTTTGGCTAATCTGGATTCACCGTTCGCCGAAAAAACGGAAAACCGCACGCGATTTACCAAAGTTGTGGCGGCTATGGTGAATATATTCAGGACAATAATGAACCTATAACATTTTGCATATATGAATATATTTTGTCAATTTGTATCTATTACCCTAATGATCTGAAAACAAAAGAAAACATACGCAAATTGTAAGAGTCCTGTATCCGACATGAAACGAATCGCAGCCATTATTTTTTCTGAATTGAGTTGGTGTAAACGTTTGTACAAAGGTAAACGAATACATGAGATATAAGTACAACTGAATGTTGACAATATGACACAGCTATTCCACTTGCCACGTGTATACTGACTACTCTACTCTCCGCCTCTCACTTATGTCAGACACATCAGTTAATAAATTTACCACCCTTCATAAACACGTTGCCGTGTATCCAAACAAAATCTTACTTCGTCGAACACTTAACTATGGACTGTCTGTGGTCCGGTTACAAAGTCACTTAAATAGCTTTTTCTACCTATCTCTTTACACAAACATAACATTTTCAGTAAAACTGAAGCGACAAAACGCAATCCTTTTATATCAGTGTTGCCAATTTACTTCCTGTCAGTGGAATAATATTGTAAGATTATATAAAACTAGAAACAACGCCATTTCTCTCGGAACCAAGTTAGCAAAGTGATTACTTTGCGAGATTATCCATGTAATAAGATGAAATATAATGTGAAGGAAAGTTGATAAACACTAAACTATGCGGTTTTCAGGACGAGCTCGCTCGCTTTTTCTATTGCCATAAAGTCCGTCTTTAAAGAAAAAGTAATAAAACATGCTTCCATAAATTTTTATTTTTATTTGAACTTTTTCAATACTCTTACTTATAATATTTGTTAAAGAAAAGTGGATCTCAGGCAAAGAATAACGTATTGTACTACGTACTGAATGTGTATTTCCCACATCTCCCTAAAGTCAGATACCTCACTGCTGGTTGTTTAAAGTAAGTAAGAATTAGATAAAGATACTACAGCTACTCACACTATTGTCGGTTGGTATTATATAATTAGGTACATGGCAGGATACGTCCAAGTTCTTGGTATATTAACATTCTTGAAGCTGCGTGGTAAGCTTAATTAAATATATATATATATTATAGGTTTTAACTAGCAGCGTCATACGAACATTAACTGTTAAACTATAATATAAAATAGCAATTTTATACTTGGCGACATCCAAGCTAAAGCATATATATAAAAGCATTGGGCTAAAGGCCCAATTTGGCGCGGATCCAGTTATGACACTCATTAGCCTGACTCAACATAGTATTATTTTTACTGCACTTGTAACATGGATTCAAGATCTTTAGTCAAACACGAAACCATCACAATAATATTTACATTAGTTATTAATACAGTTGGTATTCAAACATAAAACAAAGTTAATCTTCATAAACTTCGATCGATTGCTTTCAACAGAATATTTATTGAGATTGCATCCACCCTCAATGGTATTCGTTAAAACTAATAATTTCAGTTCCGTGAAGCAAGCTTCCGGAACAACAGTTTGTTTTTGAAACTTCCGCCGTGACCAGTATAATATAAAATATACTCAATATTTGCCATGTCTTGTATATCTATACTAAAATGACCAATGAGTGTTTTGATAAACACTCATTGGTCATTTTAGTATACATCATAATGCTGATGCATTATGATGTTTCCTTAAAATATTATCAATATGTATTTACTTCATGACTATATAACTGAACAGTAACTAGCGTATCAAATCTGTCTCATCTTATACAATTTCTATTTTAGTCAATTGTAAAAGTGATAGAATTAATGTAAAATAGGTTCCACTGAACTCTGTGCTGTGTGGGTGGTTATGATAATCTTCTGGCCGTTAGAAGTTAACGGTAAGACGAGAATTACTTAGAATATAACTATTTCAACTAGCGTCTAAAAACACTCTATTAACTTTTAAATACATTTCACTTTCTTACTCAGTCCCTAGATACGAGCCAGGCGTTCGGAAGTATGGCAGCGGTTGGAGTTCATACTGACGCCATACTGACCTGATATTTTGACTTGGTACACAAATGGTTTTTAAATTTCCTTTTATGACACTTTTATCGTAAGTTATTCTAGAACTTTTAAAATATCTGTACAATCTGGACCGTCTCGTTAAAGGTTTACCAGTGTAACTCAAAGTTTCATATTATGTATAATAACTCAATTTGATTTTCTAAGATAAAAAAACACACGCTGTATATGAACAATATTCCAGATTTGTATCCGCTACAACATTTGACTCTAATGAATACCTATTGTAGATTGGGTAAGCATTAGCTTTACGTGCTTGGAATGGTGTATCAGTAAAATATATTTGAAGGTCCTTAAAGTTCCTATGTAAAATCTGGTGCATAATTAAAACAACAATCGAGGTTACCAAATGCGGTTATTTTGAAGTATATCGTGCAATACACTTCAAAATAACCGCATTTGGTACCGAAAATTATAATCCGATCTGCACACGGACCGGACACCACGCACGTTAATAGCCTGCCGGCGACCAGGCGGGCTAACGAGCGCGCAGTCCGGCTGCAAACGGTCACCCATCCAATTACCGGCCGACTGTTATTTAACCGCACCATTAATCGCTGACTTCCGACCTAGTCTCTTCCTGATGACCTCATTTCGTTGCAGCAAGTACCACATCATTCGGAAAAAGTGAAGCTAAAATAAGTGTAAGATGAAAGTTCTAATGAATCGCATTCACAGAAGACATTAACTCGAAGGGCATATTTATATAACAAGGACTAAATTATTGACCAACTACTCAAACACTACTCAAATTTTACTATCTTCCCTGGGTTCGATTCCGGAAATGAGCAAATTAATGAAAATTTTGTAACAGCTCACAGTTTAGATTTGTACCCTTCAGTACATTTAAAGTATAAGCTCTAAAATATCGTCTGATTGAAAGCAGTGGAGTGGATAGTTTATATTTTAAAAGGCATTCCTGTTTCCTTTGAGCGTTACGTGATCGCTTTAGTTAATGTTAGGGTGCGGTTTTTGAGGGAAACTTAGGTACATACATGTAACACAGGTCTATACTTTGATCATGTAAGCAGAGGATGTTCCGGTTTAAAGTAAACCAACCTATACTTACTCAGATTGTCCACGTATAAAGATATCGAGAATTTTCCTAGTAGGTTGCAATAATTTTGGCTTTCAATTATAACTCAGAAGAAAGACATATTACTCAGAATAATAATCCTTTTTATGGTGCGGAAAATCCTCGTGAACCATCTGCCGTCGGCGTCGACGGTATGTCGGACTTGTACCGATTGAAAACTGGACTCGATTACCCTTACGTTATCGTTAGAGTCATAGGACTTGTGAACACAGTAAGCTCGAAATTATATGTTATTTTATAGTACATCCTCCGCTTATGTCTGTCTATCCATGACTGTACCTACTGGACTGCAAAACTATTTGACGCAGACCTTTACATTATCTACTCCATCCAACACACAAATTGTTGATGTACCCGCAACAAGTATTTAAATGTGAATTACTTTAACCTTTAATGGATTCTGGCGTGTTTAGTTATAAAGTTGGGATTATGTTCATTTATTACAATGATTAGGTATACTATATTAAACGGTTAACAACAATATCATGCAATATCTCTAAGATTTTATGTAAAATAAGTGGTTATTTATAATTATATAGCAATAATTTGAGTTTGACGGAAGAACAAATTAAGATTGCCTCGTTTGTCCTGTAGTCATATGATATGTGCAACTGCTGAGCAAGAAGTCTTGGGTTCGATTCCCAGGTCAACCATAATGTTATTGGGTTATCCTATGAAATTGTCAATAGCAGCCCGAAGTTGGAATTTGTGCCCGGTTGATGGTACTGAGATCATCCCCTATTATTTAAATATACCGGCAAAATGCTGATGTTAATCTAGTACACCTCTGCCTATCCCTTCGGGGACGACAGGCGTGATGGTATGTTATGTTACTTAAGAGTATGAACCTGTTTGTTTGATAGGCTTCAAGTTCGCAAAAGCATATCATCATGCAGTTGGACAGTTGTGGCTTAGCGTTTAATTAGGACGCGCCGTCAGCTCACAACTAAGTCCCTCAACGAGTTATTATACGCTCACTGCTACGCAAATATTCATCCTTATATTTGCACAGTTAATACCGGAATGCGAAATATATGCTGGGGATAATTCTTCTGCATTTTATTGGGTTTTACTAAAACGAGAATTGGTTAGTAGCAGAGCGGAGTTGGGATTTGTGATAGGTTAATGTCCATAACCTCCCAATAAATTGCATGGGATCTAAACCGTATCAGTGAACTGCACTGGGTGCAGGTATAACAGAACTAACTGCCTAATGCATTTGGAAAATACAAGCGTAATAGTCTAATGTATTTATATGTATGAATACATATATTACTTCGTAGTGGCTTCGCCCCTAACCCTCATTAGCACGCACACGACAGGTAAGTAGGTAAACACATTATGATAAACCTGAACAAGTGTCACTTAAAGCTCTCTATGTCGCCCCATTAGTGTCTGTTAAGGTTGTCACGTGTATGTGAGGCGCGTTTGTATGCATGCAAGTTAGTTTTCAGGTGAGTTGGCGATAATGTTGGTCATCGGTGCCCGTCGCCGGCCCCGGGGGCAGACGTGATCGAGTTACGTAACAACACTGGCTTTCTGAATGTCACACAGTGATGAGCATTTAGTTGGTGTATGTTGAACATATTAACACGTTCGCTATATTAGATAGGACCTCTGACATGTTTAATTACATTGTGTTACTACGTGTTGGTGTAACAACGGTTCATTAGGTGCTCCAGATGCAGCAGTATTACCATCCATTAGTGTCCAACGTTCTACATAATCTAGATTAGAAACCTTCCTTGAGAACAGCTATTGTGTTCAGTGCTACTGCTGTATAGTTTTGTATATCTGTATAGTGCTGTATATCTCTTGAATAGTTTCTCATGTTATATTCTACTTAGTGTTTGTGAGTTTATTGATTACTAACAATAGATTGATCTGAATACAACCAGACAATCTACTGCCGTTTACACAAGTACCACGTGACCCAAACAACTGTAGTAAATGGTCTCATAGAGTCTGAATAGACAATATATAGCCACACATGCCTTCATCGTACGATAAGTAAGGATTTGACTGAACATTTTATATGAAGTTGAGAAACGGTATACAATCATATATTTTTCCAGCAGTGGACGAATATAGGCTGATGATGATGATGATGATGATACAATCATAAATGTAAACATTGTGTATAAGCAATAGATATACGGGTAACAACGTATCAGATAGCGTACAACGTATCAGTGACCAAGCTTGAATAAATTAATTTGCTTCATTATGTAACAAACATTATCAATATATCATATTACTTGTATGGTAATAAGTAATTATACGGGATTACTACCGAATTACTAACTTCTATGTAAGTACTGTCATGTCGAGAATTATCTGTAGCAAAATCTTGTAGTTTCCTTTGTTCAATATGGTTAATCTATCTTCTATATATATATAAAAGGAGAAGCTGACTGACTGAATGACTGACTGACTGACTGACATATCCACGCAGGGCCTAAACTATAAGAGTTAGAAACTTGAAATTTTGCACAGGGATTCTTTTTATAACGTAGGGGAGCACTAAGAAAGGAATTTTGAAAATTCACCCCCTAAGGGGGTAAAACGGGGGTGTAAGGTTAGTATGTAACTTTGCTGTTTTTGAAGTTCTTTGTGGCTTGGCTTTTCCGAAATTTTGCCCATAAGGAGGGGGATAGGGGGACTAAGTTTGTACGATACAACGTGATTCCTTGGTCCAATCTACTTCAGATTTTGCATAAACATTTTTTAACAGAATTGATGGAAGACGTATTTCGTATTTTATCGAAATTCAATCCCTGACGGGATTAAAAAGAGATAGAGAATTATGTTGGAGGTGATATCAATACTCCTTAGTGCGTGCCTTTGATTTAAATTACTTTTTATTTTGACACATACTTGAAAACTCAATCCGATTTTATTCAAACGAGGTTGAACTCACATAAAAGCTTGATGCAATGCAAATATTTTATACTCCTTAAAATTTGAATTTCTGTTTGTAATTTCATAATTATATAAAAGTATGTATACGGTAATTACACAAAAAAATAATTTCTACAATGTTTGTCTGTCTCTCTCTTCGTTCCTTCTAATTGCTGCAACAGCTGGACCGATTTTGTGGGGACTTTCACCATCGTTATAAGGAGTAACTTAGGCTACTTTAATTTAAGAACAAGAAACGAATTAGAGTCCCGTATTACTTAAAAACGCGGGAGCTGAACAATGCATGAATATGAACATTAAATTTTTCGTTAAATTTCACGCGAACGAAGTCGCGGGTAACAGCTAGTTATGACATAAAATTATTCCAAGTAGTGTCAATAACCGTTTAATTAGACGACCCATGTACCTACTGTATTAAAATGTTTATTGCGTATTTTACACGCGTAATCAGAATTTTACCAAAATAATGATTAGTAATGAAACAATTATTACTTCAAGTATCAGTGCGTCAAGTGGTGAGCGCTAAGTGTCGGCGCGTGGGGGTGGGAAACTCACCCTAATTTCCACTTTTCAGCATCAAAGCTTCAGTACCCCGGCTTCTGCCGCAGTGAGTGGCTGTGTGTTCTGCGTCGGTTGTTCTCGTGATAGCGAGTAAGAACACGATGTTGAGTGTCGTGCGTAAATAAAAGTGCAATAGTGAGTGTGTCATTGGAATGCTTTCACTTCATCTGGAGAGGATATCACTGGCGATAACATGTTAGTATAAGGCAATATTTTCTAGAACTAGATCATAGGAATATAGATTAAGCTTGACCTACTGTATCTACGCCTACGTAGAGACTTAGGTTGACACTAGAATGTGTGTGATCAGGAAACAGTAGGATTATAATAATTAGAGATCCTTCTATATTATGAGTAAAATAATAAGAGTATATTTCTTCTACATATGAATGTAAATAACTATACTATTCGGTATGGACCTAGAATAAGTGTAAGTTTAAACTTTGCTAATACATATTGTGGGGGATAATATAGACATATTTAGGATTCTTGTTATTTTAGGATATTGAAATAAATATTTGCACGAGATATATTTACATCATTGACACACACACAACACGATGCGGACGATGTGCATCTGTTTACCAGATTGCTCCTATATATGTTTGCTTTGTTTACAATGTAGGTACATGCAGCTGACAGTTTCTAATTATAGTTATATGAGCATGACATAACATGTTGTTGTTGGAATCCAAGGATTTCCTAGTAGGACGCGTACAAGGCTTGTTTTTGTAGATAGCTGATGTCACTGTTGTGAATACAACCGTCGATCGACTGACACAAGTTAAATGATCATACAGCAGACATTGTTTACATCTAACAGCTGATTGATTAGTTGTGTGGATCTTCATAATACACGGTTAAAACTCCCAATGCTATGAGTAAGCAAGGTGAGCAATGTGCACGTGACATATAGTGAGTTCCGACTCATGTTGCTAGGACACTTATGTGAAGTATTAAATATATGTATAACTTATCTACTATTTATAATTTCGTATTAGTCACTTAGGCCTTTCACACACGTTAAATGTGACTGACATTTTAATTTATCAACGATTCTTAATGTAATAGATGAAAGATAAGAAAGATAAATGTCAGGCATCAGGTACCTGTTTGTCATGTAGAACATGTATTTTCGTTATAATTATAACCAGTTTTAAGTTACAATAAATCACTCTCAACATCACATAAATAACATAGATAGCGTAAGTATTCATTTAAAATATGTACGTTAATCCGGAATTGTTAATGCGCAAAGCGATGTAAATATCTATTAATAATACTTACAGGTATTGTGTACCCATATGATCAAACTTTTGTAAGTACTTTTGTAAACTAATTTAAAAAATGGGCATAAGAGGAACGAGTACTACAGCTACGGGTCTAAATATTTCCAGACTCATAAATTGCGCGACTCGTAAAATAATAGGCTTCACAACATTATGTATCAACGTAACAAATCTCTTAACGAAGGCTGTGAATAAGCTTCGGCGTTAATTTGCAAACCCAATTTATTATAAGATCTTGAGAATACTGTGGAGCGTGTGGCGGCGGTGTTGCAGACGACGAACTCTTGAAATTGTCTCAGTGTTTGTGAAAATAAATCCATTTAAAAGAGAAAATTTGCACGGGGCTTCGTTGAACACGAACAATTACGACGTAATGCGTGCAGAGAATGTTCTTATATACAAATATTTTGGAGATATATCTCTATCTCTAATGATTTAATTATGTGGTTGCATTATATTGGCATTTCACGCAATTAAATAAAAAACCTTGATTCAGGAAACAAAAGAGCTTATTTGTTATTTTGTATTTTTCAAATTCACCTAAAGCAATTAAAATTGTTTTAAAGAATTATTCGCAATATTAATAATTTATATACCTACACGGGTTGCTTATTGGACAACCTTCTGCAAGCAAGAGGGGTTGACAGAATACCAACAGTTTCACTATCGGGCAACATTGACAGATTTAGATTAATGTAAACTAAACTAAATTGATGAATATTAATCTTATAAAGCTTTGTAATTTTAGTATTTTTAAAATGAGTAAAAATATATTTTTGACAATAATTTATCTAATATCAAGAAATTGGCCTCTGATTTTCCTTTGAAGAGGTTTCAGAGTTTAACAGCCTTTTTAGTCCCCTAAATTGATATCGGTAAGGTTCCTACCGCTTTAACCCCGACCTAAATTTGTTCTGACGATAAAAATCCAAAGCTACTGTATATAAGTACTCATTCCTTGTCTTTATTTCGTGTTGTAATGTATATTTTTGTAATGAGATAAGTGTTTATGTAAGTCATTAAACGACACTCGACTTACGATTAAATAACTGTACAACACACCCAATAACAATAATTCATCTTTAACTTTGTAAATATAAACACCAAAACAATTCAATTTCTATTTAGACGGCATGATTAGCTAGACATATTTGGTTGATTAAGCTCTCACATCTAGAGCCGCGGCGTTTGTACGCGAGTGTCACATGCAGATAATTGGATCTGAGGAATTGTCATATTTGTGGTGACGTGCAAGCGAGTCATGTTTGTGTACCTCGGAGTAATTAATCATTAGAGTGTGATGTTAAATTATAGAAACGTAATAGTGTCTAGATGTTTCAGGATCAGGGTTTGTGACGATGAGACGGCACCAACCGTCGGCTGTACTAACATAATCATGCACGAACTTATATCAAAATATATAAAAAATATGATAATTCTAGGTACCTATACAATTCGTTTTTTTGGTTTAAAATGGTAAATTTGGTTTTTACAAGAAACCAATAGGTCAGCATTTAGATCTAATTTTAAATCAGAACTGATGTTTTTTCATTCTGATGTAAGAGAATGAACTGCAAATACATATAAATACGTACCTACACCGTAGTATTCCAAATTCTATTCGTTTAAGCGTCCACATCCGAACTAATCTGTTCTGATTGGTTCATTGTCGAGCGATATAGTTTAGTCAGCAATAACATAAACACGTAGAGCCTGCACACGTGATGTCACTGAGAACATCGTATACTAAGGTTTAGGAGCTTACACTCGGTATTGAACCACAAATATTCTAATGATATGTTTGCTAATGACATATAAGTACGACTAAATTCACTGACCTAGCTAGGTATATACTTACTTGGTAATCGATTTCAGTCTTTACTAGAAGCTACAGAAATCATTTTATGTACATGATTCAAATAAAAAAAAAACTGCGGATTATTACTGAAATATTATTTCCTCACTTCGCAAACATCTAAACCATTATATGTCCAATTTAATGTACTACATAACCAATTCTATATTAGAACTACCTACTCTTGATATTTTATTACAAACACATTATTTTAGGGAGTCATAGTCATAGTTGAGACACGTTATGTATTATGTAAATAGATACTCTGGCGCCGGAAAACAGAATATACAATGGTAAAGTTAGTTTAATTACTTAACAGTTAAATTATTGATTTACTGGTTTAATGTAATTCCTGCTGTTCCAATTTATCAATAAATCTTTCAAAATTTAACCTTTCATCTGTCTTTCAACAATGTTTTACACAGTTCTTAAATGCTAGAAGTTATTCGATTTTCATAAAAGTCATTTGAACACCTAAATTCTATGAATCACTGAAAGCTATTTCCTTTGGTCATTGTGTTGAGATACGATAGTTACGACTTGTTAAGTAGGTACAATAATTATGTATGTAGGTAACATAACAACAAAGCTATAAACAACAAAACAAAGGTACACTTAAATGTTTTTATCGACACTTAAGGACTTAATGGATAATCAATATCTGTGTGCAATACACATCCATCTCGGTATAAGAGGATACTTCGAAACAATAAATTGTCTGAAAAACTGCGGTCAGCCAAACGTCAACGTGTTACTAAATTATGTAATTGCAGAAACACAATATTGCTATCCTTATTATTTACTACTATCTCTGTCATATTATGCATGACGTCACTGACGTGTCCTTTGTTTAGACCTATTTGCTTACAAATGTTGATAATTTATATAAACAAACAAATGACATCCCAGTGACGTCATGCACAAAATGAAAGAGATAGAAATGCAAATAGGGACAGCAATATTATAATATTCGAATTGCGGTTGATCTAAACAAACGACACACCAGTGACGTCATGCACAAAATGAAAGAGAGAGTAGTAAAAAATAAGGACAACAATAGCTATAATTTTAATCTGGTTCTAAACTCAAATCAAAATCCCTTGTATTTTATTTTTTTATTAACTAACCAGCTGGTTAGTTACTCGCAAATGTCATGAATTTTGAATATCGAACACGGCGATCTCCGTCGTGGACTCTTTGTTTTAGCGGGACCAATGACCTTTGTTAGTAACGTTAAGCGTCCAGTAAGAAGGTACGAGGTTGCTGCGACAACGCGAAAATCAACGTTAAATTGAATAAAGGCATTGAGCGTATGAGAAGTGCGTACCTACCTAATGCGCTTCTCACTGAGGCAACTTGTAACATTATTCAGATAGAAATATATGATTGAGATGTTATTGAGATGTTATATTTTAGAGATTATTCTCAACAACAGTGTGTATTGAATCTAAGTAAGATTGGTAAGAAAGATGTTAACAGAATTCATAAAATGGTTGTTTTATATAATGGTAATAATTCACATAGGAATCTATTAATAAAAAAAAGTAGGATCGTCATTTCAAATGTTGTAATTTAAATATAAAGGAAATACATAATTACACTTAAATCTTAGATAGTTTATTACATTGTTTTATAAATTTAGTATCTATGCATAATATTTGCAGTTCGGCTTGATTGGCACACATACATTACACATCTGATGTTACATCAAGCATCTATTCTAAAGATTGCTCTAATAACCCAAGCATATAATATTGAGTGCTTTGTTTACAATATACATGCACTATTTAAACATAGCCATACATCCTTGACAGTACATGTAGCTGCAGCGTATTAGTTGCTCTCAATACAACAGATATCCCAGTTGGCACGAGTACATTGCTCGTTTGTAAGACAGCTGATGTTACTGCTCCGAACATAACCGGCGATCGAGAGAGGCAAAGTGAACTTATAGTGACGATGAAGTCGTTTTCGTGTAACAACTGATTGATAAGTCGTGCAGATTGATCTAGATAAACAGTTGTGAACTGGCATTGTAATCTGCTAAGGTAGGCGAGTGTGTGTAATGTGCGCATAAACTCGTTGAAGTGAAAAATTCTATAATGTAGTGTACGATTACTTTAATATCAAGATTCGTATTAGACAAATACCACACACATGCAATTTTATTACATAAGCGCATTGATCATCATCAACCCAATTATTGTCCCACTGCTGGACACGTGTTTCCTCTCATTTGTGTATACTGCCGGCATGTATTTATGGTGTATGGTTGTCGTCAAAAGTGGTATGCAGGGATCGTAACGCGTGGCATTCTGTAGTTCTACCTACCCCCATGGGAGAAAGGCGTGAGTGTATAAGTGTATGGTCGCCGATCAACGAAATGATGATATACGATCGTCTAATTTATATCATATAAGTTTTTTTGTTCGTGTTTAAAACGCTAAACCTATTAATGGAATGAAACGAAGACCAGTTGTATGCTTTATATTAGATTAGTAGCGTATTTGTAAATAAATTTACTTAATGTTTTCTCTTTATTTATACATACAAAAAATTACGCCAATAGATAATTTTTTTTTTTAATAATGTACTTCTCAAGATTATAATATTAACGTTGACGATCTCTTAAAGAACCTTCAGTACTAACTTGCATACCCAAGATCTTGAAGTGGCCGTCGTGGGCGTGGTGTGGCGTATTATTTGTTTTTAATAATAATTCCATTCTTGAGAAAATTCGCGCGGAGCATGAGTGTCTAGAGATAACGTAAGAACTCTCCTCTTATTAAATAAAACCACAAATTACAAAGTACTCTGTGAGTGGTTCGTACATTAGCTGTAAAATTAAATTAAAACCATCATATGCATAAACTGTTGTGTCCACAATTAATGTAAAAACACGAACCGCTAATTTGAGTACGAATAATATCATATAATCCAAATTACTATTTCTAATCACACTGATATGTAAATTATTAGTTTCATTGACAATAATACGAATTCGCTGAGCCCGCAAATGATAATGGAGCTCATTGCGCTCTAATGCCAACCTATCTAATAGATCAAAGAGTGTTTGTGGTTGTAGGTTCGTCGTAGTAGCGAAACTCCTATTGCTTAGCGTCAAATTTCACAATTAGATATTCCTTTGCAGGTTAATCGCATTAATTTTCCACAATTGCATCAGTAGATGAGATTCAACCCGTGATACCCAGCGCAGAAGCCGATCGCTCGATCACTGCACCGACTTTACCGTCAAATTGGTTTTCGAACTGACGTGTCATTTGTTTAGACAAACTACTATCAAGCCAGTACAAGTACAAATGTTACGAATTTTGAAATTAGAACCAGATTCAAATTACAGCTATTGTTGTCCTTATTCTTTTCTCTTTCATTTTCTGCATGACGTCACTGACGTGTCATTTGTTTAGACCAATCACCACAAATATTATTATATTGCTATCTCTATTTTCATATCTCTCTTTTTCGTTTTGTGTGTGTCGTCATTGATGTGTCATTTGTTTAGACCAACCAAAATTCGAATACTATTGTATGTTGCTGTTCCTATTTTCATTTCTATCTCATTCATTTTATGCATGACGTCACTGGTGTGTCATTTCTATTTTTATATAAATTGTTAATACTATAGTTAGTTTTATGAACTAGCCAGCTGAATTTTGAATTTCGAACTCGACTATCTCTGTCGTGGACTTGTTCATTTTACCGGGAACAGTGAGCTTTGTATTAAAAAAAAGAATTACCTGAAAGTACAATGTTACGTCGGGTTAAAATATTATGAATATGCTGCAATAATATCCGTAAAAGGTAGTTTTATTACAATACTAACAGCTCCTTAATGAATGTACCTACATAGAGTTTGAATAGAATATATTCCTTGCTCTCGTCGCATTTAGCGATCTTCCACGATTTACATTAAGTATGCGGAGCCACGCTTGAGGCAGAAATATTCCATTCGCTAATTAAAATACTGGAGACGAGCAAGTGGACTGAAATAAATGAAAACGAGTAGATATATAAGGAAGTGCATTATTTTGTAAGAAATCATTGAGTTTTTAAACTCCGATACAATTTTAGCCAAAAATATGTTAATATTTATGCAATTATTTTTTTTGCTGTTCGTTTCCCACGGGACACAAATATTTATGTGATGAATATAAGTGGGTGCGTATGGGTGTTTCCTGTGTATGATAATATTTATATATATTTATATAATATTTATATTTTATTTATTTATTTTGTTATCATGTACACTTTAAATTCACAGAAGAACTCCGTAAAATAAAGCCGATTAGAATAGGAACTCAAAAAAGAACTTAAAAAGCAACATACTGCAAAAATGAAAGTGAAAGGCGACTTTCTCGCCAGATATTTCCAATTCGCAGCCATTGCCTTCAATTCCGCCGGAGCCTCGAGCTCGGAACTTCACCAAAGGGAATATATCTCTTTCAGTTGTATTCTCTGAGCCATTGCTTCATGTTTTATTTTGCTTCAGGTCCTTTGGCACCAATTTCTGGCCGTGATTGATTTTTACTAAGGTGGCCAATTCCTAGCCGACAATGCTTGGTTGATTTTTGAAAATTATATTCTGTCTTTACTGTATTGGCCAATACACTTCCCAGACTGAGAGTTGAGGGGGACAGACAGTTGAGTTACTTATGTTTTCTTAAATGGGACATGCCCACCACCCAAGTCCCTACTACTGCAGCTCCTGTTAGCCAGGATCAACAGTAGTAACCATCCAGAAAATCGTCGAGACAATGAAGCTCGACGTGTCCCAGGGAAATGATTTTAACTGTCTTGGAATTCGCAACGAAATTAGAGACAGAGTTGAGTTAGGGGAATAACGCGGCATGCAATTTAATTTTCCTAATCTTTCTCAATTAATCAATAATATTTAAAAGCACATATGTAGTCCACCCGTGACTAAGGTACTTATTAACTGATGAAATATTTTCAGTTGTGTAGGTACAGTGAATAATAATATTAGTTTAGCTTAGTCTCTCTCATAATATCTGACACACTCTTAAAAGAGCTTCTCTTAAACTGGTCCCACTAGTGAAAAAAAGCAGGTTACATACAGCAGCCATGAATGATGTATGTTCTCACGTCAACTGCAACGGTGAAAAGGATACAAATGGGTGACACTGTGACACTGTTTTGACTGAATGAATAGGCATGTTTGTAGCCTATTGCGCCGCATTAAGTGGCTTGTATTGTGTTGATTTTATTTCAGCTGCATGGCATTTTTTATTATTCAAATAAATAATTGCCAAAACAATTATAACGAACTGATGAAACCAGAGATGTATAGGTAATTAAAATTGATACTCTTGTCAATATTCCACTCTGCCACTTAGTTAAAAATAATTGGATGGTGTTATGAAGCAATCAAATAGATATTACGTTTTTTGTTGCACTTTATTTAATTGATTCATTAACACCGACATAGTTCGATGGGTAATGTTGTGGGGTACCTACCAACAATGTATCGGGCGCGTATCTATATAAGATAACATACATAGCTCCTGTATCTATATTATGTTATGTGGGTTCAGTACTCTTGAGAAAAACGTTTCAATCGCCTCAACAAAATGAGGTGATCATACGAATGATCTATGAAACGTTCACTTTAGGCAATTTGTCACGTAGGGTTATTGGTCATTTGTACCATGGACATTGTCACACGATGTGATTTTAATACTGGTTTTTTAAATTATCTTATTACAGTACCTATTCCAACATAAAAAATATATATTTCAACATTGTTGTTTTTACCAAAACCATTATATTCATCACATTTGTTCTATAGAGTGTGCAGTACGTGAGCTCGTTGACGCTGAGTTTTATGGGTTATTTGATATTTCGTATTTTTCTAACGTCCCTGTTTTATGTGCTCGGTTTATGGACGAAATTTCTTTTATTTTTTTTGCTATGAAGTTACATAATTTTATTGGCTTTAACTTTATTCTATTTACTCGAATACCCTATATGAAGTGTTGATTAAAATGCTCATTCACTAAAATTTTGTAGTTATTTTAGTTCGACTAGAATATTCATTAATGGTTATAACTTTGTACATATTCAAAACTAAAGAAAGTATAGTATACAATTTATTAAGTAGATACTCGTATACCTCGTTTTGTTATTGGAGAATATGAGAATGTACTTCTATCGTATTTCCCTATTATTCCTAATGGGACTTCCGGATTCCATTATGGAGACATAATATTTTTTATTGGTCCAAAGATAGTGGAGAAGTTTATCCGAATGTATTTATCTTGTAAATGGTGCTTATTTTGATTAGTGCCTGAACTTTAAGACTTCCAACTTGCGTCATTATTATACACTAGTACCTAACATAAATTAACTAGACAAATTGGTTAGTAAATGAATAAATATCACACAGAAATAGAACATCAAAATATTTGTGAAACACATGACTTGTGTAATGCGAAACATCTACAGAGACTTAATGTAGCTGAATAACGGCAACACTGTTCCAGGTAAGAACAGAGACACAATAAACACAAGGAGTGAGCTCCTCGACATCGTCTCCGTGTTGTGTGCACTTAATTAGGAGTAAATTAGCGGAAATTATTTCAACGTGTAGTGTGTACTGAGTCTGTTGTTGAGACGTGTCGTACAGTATTTATACAAAAACTATTTGAAGACACAGCGACTGACTTAGAACTCTTCGCTAGATTGTAACACTGGATTTTGCAATCAAAGTTCTCTTGGCATCGAAATATATAATAGCTTTTTTAGCAAAACCCTACGACGATATAATGTTATGTCCTTTATTTACAAGTGTATAGGAAGTGCACGTAACAATTACCCCACACCGTAAATAGCTCAAACACAGAAACGTTTTTACGTCGGTCTCAAAGTTTTATGATGACTAAAACATGTACACTTTGGCAACAGACGTCTTCTGGAGCTTTTCCAAGAGCAGTAAATATTTTACATTCATATATTTCGGGGTCCATCTGACCCACATAAATGACAATATAAGAAAATAGAATATTTATATAAGCTGTGTCCGCAAGTATTGCAGATTATATTGTTAGGTCAGGGTACACATTGATATAGTTTCTTGAAACAAATTGTGTGATCGCCACAAAAGTTTTCTTACAGTTTCCGATATAAGATTGTCGTTTTTTTAGCAAATTTGAATTTCTTTCAAATGTTTCAAAACACGTATGCATGGGTGTCATTAATAGTTTAGTGCTGTAACTTATCTTGAATACTTTATTTTAAACTATTCCTACTGTCATAGTAGTAAAAAACCTTTGTTTTTAATTTTTATTGTTCCTGAGAAAGCTGAAGCTGTAGTTTCATTCAACTGGAATATGTATAAATTTATACCACATATCGAAGCTACGGATCATTATTTAAATACAGAATTATACCCAGAACATTACAGCAAGACCAACGAAGGCAGAGATTGGGCTATATTTATATTTGAATTATAATTTT
Source organism: Craniophora ligustri (assembly GCA_905163465.1). NCBI lineage: Eukaryota > Metazoa > Arthropoda > Insecta > Lepidoptera > Noctuidae > Craniophora > Craniophora ligustri. Next base: position 9,449,501 of record LR990972.1, read on the forward strand.
GGGTTCCCTTAAATTGTTTCCGGACCGGAGTGTACAGAATATTGATGTTAGATGCTTATCGATGGGGAAATGATGCTATTAATTTAACCCTTTTTTCCATAATGTAATAAAGTCAATGTTTCTGTACAATATTGTTCATAAATGAACGCAATCAAAACTTCCAGACTTATTTAATTTTTGGGTGTAATTGGGGTTCTCTACATACTCCAATACTCATTTCGTGGACAACTTTCGTGTGAGAATTAACAGATAAGCGGCCGTCATTAACAAACGTGTGGTAGGATTTATTAAAGTTTATTTAATACCGATTATAATGTACTTACGTAGAAATCGTGTACCTACATGACTTTTTAAAAGTATTTTTTAGTGTCAAATAGTAATCCCCCGATCCCATGCATGTAAAATTCGAAAACACAATGCCAAACATTTATAGCCAAACTTTATTTCACGAGAAAAATATATATCGGCAACTTGTAATATAATAATATTTCCGGGCATTATGCACTGACTTTCAGCACGCATAGAAAACGATCAAGTTTGGCCGACGATTCGAACAGTATTTTACGGTTAATTGCATTACGTTACCGATTAACAAAAAAATTTGTCTATAAATTCTGAAACTATAAAATATGAATTACTATCGGTTTTGAAAATTATTTTGTTTTTACAAAATAATTTTGAAAACCGAAGAGGTAAAATATCATAAAATCAGCTAATGTTTGAAGAACTTACAACAAAATTTATCAGCACAAAATTTAAATCACCGCATTAACATAATTGCAACTCCATTTACGGATAACGAGTTAATTAACTTTCATTTAGGTATTCAAAATTTCAAATACCGCTTGATATTTTCCTGAAAAATGTAATCTCTTAAAACTGTTTTATGTTTGTTCTGAAGTTCCACTGCGCACCGTTTCCGTAAATCGACTTTAGCAAAAAAAGTGTCGTTTCCGTCACAGTTTTAATTAGCTATTGCAATAAAGTTGATAATAAATGAGCAGAATTTATACGTAATTCGATTTTACTTACGCGTGTAACTGTTGTAAGAGCTTGGAACTTACATAGGCTGAGATAAAAATAGATGACAACCTTCAGTTCTTAAGTTAAAGTTATTAAAGTTTGACATTAATTTAATTATAAATAGTTTGCTCTTACTACAATAACCTTTCTGATCAAAAGATTAATTGACACAGTCTTGTAGCATATCGACTGTTCCCCGATAAAATCAATTATGAATTTTATATAAAAAAATAACTCGCCCGTTACTTCACTTCGACATCTTTCAACGCAGATAAATAAAACTCTATTAAGCACTAGAGCATTCACACATTCTAATTAACTTTGGCTAAATTAAAGATCTTTACAAACGATACAATACACCGCGCGCTGAGCATACGCGATGGCCTGCCTCGCCTATATACAATTTGTAAAGAGGCTTTTAAATAGAATTAAATGGACCGGAGCGCTCCTTGAGATCTAATTAGTGAAGACAGAATAAAGTTTCTGCGTGATTTTCTTTAACTTGCGCTGAATACTTTACATTGTTTATCTTCTTTTTATTAAATAGTATTTATCCTGTAGAAGCTGAAATCAAAAATCTTTCATGTGTATTTTTAATGCGTAGTGTAGTGATTTTTGCGGAATCTTATTACGGTTTAATGAAATGGAAAAATGTATGCGGCTGATTAATCTGAAGCAGTGAGTCAGATGAACTGAAAATATACAACATTTTTTTTATTTGTTTTGTGTTTATGGTATTGTACATTAACCGTCATGGTACGTTAGGTGTATAGAATTATACTTTCGACGTCTGAAAAGATACAATCGCGGTTGTATTTTATGCTTTCTTAAGAAAAGCTATTGAAACCTTACCAGAATTTAAGTAACTTAACAAATAAAACAAGCCCTTTTTTCATATACGTACACAAAAATAAATCTTGTAAAATTAAAATCCCTTCCAAAGCAAATAAATTTACTCTTATGACATGTTGCCGATATTCATGCATTATATCTAACATTTCTGCTAGCCTCTATACTAACATTTCTGCTAGCCTCTATACTAACATGAAAAACAATGGGGCTGAAAAACAATGAGTTAACTCAATCAAATAATAGATTTATTTTAAATTATCATTGAAATAAACTCTGTAGGTTAACGTAGGGTACACTATGTTTTTAGTTTGGAAAAATCTTTATAATTAATGTATAAATTAATCCCTATTTCCCTTGGTCACGGCATAACTTGAAAACGGCTTTACCAAATTCATTGGTTCTTTTTTTAAACGTTTTGTAAAAATAATAAAAAACTTAACGACTAGGCATGTTATCGCTTTTAATCTAATCTTATCAGATTACATTAGATAGGTAAAAGAAGAAAACTGACATATCTGTCATTTTTACGAAAGTCCGCGCGATTGACAGATCGTCTGCTGTAAATATCGTTTAATAAATTTGACTTCCCGTGACCTAGAAGATATAATATTTCCCAACTAAATATAATAATGCAATTAGGCCTCTGAACATTGCAAATCTATCCAATGAAGAAGAAACAGATATCGTGCTTCTCTAGCAAAGACCAGGGAGCGGCTCGATTGGCTACGAGAAATTATCCCATCTTAAGATCTGCAAATAACTGTAAAAGACTACGTGTAAACGCATATCAGTGATGATCGATCAAGGAATAAACGACCAGCTGGAATACCTGCAATATAAAATAATGATAAATAAAAATACCTGGAATGCCCGCAACTTCGTCTTCATATACCGAAACCACCAATACCTACACCATCTATATGGGTCTGTATTTGTGGAGTTGTTATTGGTGGCGTCGGTATAGATAGCATCGGTATTAGAGGCGACGCCACCAAAACCGACGCCACCAATACCGACGGCAACAACACCGACGCCACAAATACCGACGCCACCAAAACCGAGGCCACCAATACCGACGGCAACAACACCGACGCCACAAATACCGACGCCACCAATACCGACGCCACCAATACCGACGCCACAAATACTGAAGCCACCAATACCGACGCCACCAATACCGACGCCGAAAATACCAACCCTATTTATACCGACGCAACCAATACCGGCGCCATCTATACCGACGCAACCAATACCGACGCCACCAATACCGACGCCACAAATTCCGAAGCCACCAATACCGACGCTTTCAATACCGAAAAAAGGCCGTAAAATACTAATTTTACGCAAACAAAGTCGCGGGCAAAAGCTTAGTATTAGTATTAAATAAATAATTATATTGATAATAATTAATGTAGTATTAAACTGCGATAAAATCCCCAAGACTGATGTGTGAAATGAAATCAGAAGAGTGGAAATAATAACACCAAAATGGTTTCGAAACGAATTACATATTCGTTTTCCGAGACTGTAATTCAAACGAATTGCCAAAGCTTTAAGAAAAGCTCAATGGCCTTGAAAGAGCTCTGCGACTCGCTTATTTTTGCTTAATATATGATAACTTAGTTAAACCCATTGCTCTTATTAATAAAGTAAAAAAAAAACTAATTTTTGGAACATTGACAGAACATTGAATGATCTTGAATTTTCTCAAATAAATCTCAAAGAGGCTGTGCGACCGGATACTAAAACTTCCTATCCTAACTCTTTACTCGATTAGTTAGACCTCAATTTTGGAGAAAACCTGTGAATTAAGAAATATAACCATTTAATTTTGAATAATATTTTTTGGTACTGTAATTTAAACTTTACTGTAATGTGTGAGGGTGCTTTAATTAATGAAAATATTTATTCATGATCATGAAGCAAACAAATAATAAAACAATAAATACATTGATTTACATAATGATACTCGCTAATAGCAATTAATTACTTTTTGTTTATTTGCATACAGTTTTATGGAACATAAATTATGCATATTTTTGATACTCATTACTGATAAAGGATAATATAATATTATTGATGTGGAATAGAATAATTAAGTTATATTATTATTCAATTATTAAAAAGCAATTTGTATTCGATTCATAATAATCATAGTAATAATTCACCTTTAAAAATAGACGTAACAAAAGAATTAGATATAGATTGGCTAAAGTAGCAGGAACCTCCGGGGTAGAAATTTATATTAGACCTATGTATTCCGAAATCATATCGAAATTCAAAAACTATTGCCATGAAGAGTGGAAAAATCACTTTGATGAGAGGTCAAAATCTAAAGGTATTTGGTATAAAATCATACAAAAAGAACCTCCTCGTATCCCATGGTTTAACAGCGGTGTGTTGACACGAAATGACATAGTCACAGCTCACAGGGTTCGTTCCGGCCACATGCCGTTGAGAGGTTTGGCATTTCTAATGAAAACAGTTAGTTCACCTAATTGCGAGTTTTGTGATGGTAAAACAGAGGATGTGCAACACGTCTTATTGGAGTGTGGTAGGAATGAACCCGAAAGATGTAGATTATTAAGGAAATTAAAATTAAATAAACTAAATGTAGGCATATTCACCAACATATTGGCTCAACCTTCGTCACAGGAGGCAAAAATGATTTACACTTTAGTTAATAATAACAATAGTGGTACTTAGTATAATTTCTTTAATATTATTAGTGACATAATGATTACTTTGTATTAGTCATAGATTAAGTTATGATGGAACTGGCATGAACTGCGTTCAAAAGTTCCTAAATAAAATAAAGAGTAAAAAAAAAAAAAAAAAAAAAAAAAAAATTAGATACGATCAGTTACTGCTCACTGAGAGGCTATTGTTGTGTCGCGAGTTCCGCGAGCACGCTCCGCAGATCGTTGTCTCGCTGTCGTACTATAATCGATTATGTAATATTGCCACAAAAACTTAGGAGCGGGCTATTGAACCCGACATTGTGCTGTAAGCTTATATGGATGCGTGATACTGATACTGAGTACAAAACAGAAACTGTTTCCGCGTTTAGTCATTAGAAAGCTTTGTTATGGTGATGCTGCTGAACATGAGATTCTATTCCCAGGTTCAGTAAGTGTATATTAATTCTCGTATTAAACGGATTTAATTAATTACAATATCACAAAATTATACCAATATGTGTATGCTAAGAAACTTCAAATACCCAATATTTACCTAATCAAGTCTTGAATAATACATACAAGTGGTAATACACTGTTTTGTAAGCAAACAGAGCGAGTGTACACAGTGTTCTTAAACGACTGAGAAGTTGTTGAGAACTTAACCTCTGCTGATATAGTTGTGTTGTTAATATCAACAGAGCTATTATATAGAGGCTGCCGTAACAAGTTACTTAATATTGTACAAAAACAACAAGGTATTAGATGGCTTTAATATTAATTAAGTTACAGAAATCAATTCACAAACGATTATGCAAACTAAACAAGCTACTTTTATGAAAATTAACTTCGCCTGGTGGGTCGATTTGGTATTCTGCAGCTATCACACAATTCCGTCTAAAACCTTCATCAACACAAATTACTTTATGTTTAGGGCAGCATACAACAATGTTAATAGTCCAGAATCTTGCCGAAGCGGTCAGTTAGGGAAGGTCTAATTCATTAAAGATTCACTGCTTGGTATGTTTCTCTCATAGACATCCGGAGGCCGTATTAATAAGCGCGGTCCCTCAGTGCGGTCAAGCCTGTGTTTAATTTCCGGTTCTGCTAATTGTCTACAAGTTGCGAGTACTCGTAAAATACGGGGTGTAATTCAGGACCGACGAAACTTTAAACGTTTTACGATCAAAATTTGAATGTAACACACAACGAAATTAAACTGAAAACAATAACTAAGTAGCAAATGAATGCAGATCAACAGTCAATTAAATGTTGTTGTACCATATATAATAACGATAACCCTAAAATGGCTGACTTTTAAAAGAAATACACTTATTTGTTTTTGTTGTATTCTATTGCTTAAGATAGTACGCAATCTAATTGTGTGAATCCGGCGACGTCAGATTTAGTTTTTATGCAAATCCAAACGTTTTCTAATTTCCATGGATCTCACAGTGCTTTGTTGTCGTTTCTACAATAAAGATTGATCACGCAACTGGTCAACCGATGGAATGCCTAATTTTTTTTATTTAGTAATTTTTTATAAAAACGTTTGCTACGAATGTTCAGAATTTAATTATCAGATAATATAAATTCTATTTGTTTTAATCTCCTATGAACTTCGCAGATAAGCTTGTTGTAGACGCGCGTAACTCAAAACTATCGCTTGGAGCGCTACAAAGCGTTCTGATTGAAACCAAAGTTTAAGTAGTGATTTAAATTGGTTCATTTCTAGTTTCGATTTTAATAATAAAAAACGGAGTTGATAAAGTTTTGGTTAAGAAATAGTCTTCATACCTACTAAGTTCTGTATGAATATAATGAAATAAGTGTAGTAAGTATTAATTAACAAGTTCCTTGTATCCACAGTATCTATATTTTTATAAGAGAGACCAGCTTTAAAATCTTAATCGATATTTTAGTACCTACGTTATTTAAGATGAGTTTTCGTATGCAGAGCAGATAATCAGTACATTAAAACGTATGTTATAAAATTTCACTTAAAGATTCCCAACGTCTCAATGAGCCTACAGCCTAGTGTTTCGTAATCGAACTAGAAATAATTAGACCTAGTTCGAACATTATCATCGGTAATTGGAAATAAAGCCTATTATTTTCTTCTTATTGCAGAGATTTACAGTTCACATACAAACATAATCCTACAAAGACGTAATAATGTAGAAAGTAGAGAGCGGATTTCAAATAATTTGTGACAAAAAATATAATAACATGTTTTACTAATAAATTTAGGAATACTAAATACAATGATAATTTCTATTTGTAATCGTATTTGTAAATTAACATGATACGAAATTTCAAACAGATGTAATGTGGCCATATCCGTGAGAGAAGAGATGATGCAAATCTGTGACACAGGCTTTCTATTAAGTGTGCCTTTGAAAGTGGAAAGAGAACTCGATTACGATTGAACGGAATTTAAATTTCTCTCTCGATTAGATTCCACTGATTTACTGTTTAATTGAGATTGTTAGTTTGTGATGTTGTGGTTATGTTGTTTGCAGGAGATATTCCATGGTATTATTTTTTTATCTGGGAATGATTATGATGCGTGCGTAAAGTTTCTTCGATTGCCTATGTCACAAAACTGAAACCATAAATTTGTTTATACCTAGGTATAACTGACCCTTATCTCGAATTTTAAACCCTAGTCTGTACACTCGTTTCGTTAGTATTCTAAATGTAGTTTCAAATTACGCAACTTAGTATCTAGAACTGATTTTACCAAACATCCTGGTTTCAAACTAATTAGAAACTAACTAAACATTTATTGAAAACGTAGCACTAATGACTAAAAGTTCCCAACGTCTGTATTTAGTTGTGAAATTACAATTACACGAGTACAGGCGAGTTCACACGGGTTCAGATACACGCTCATCAGGATCACGATCACGTGGGATCAGAACACTTAGTTTGGTGCCATACTCGATATTCCCTTTAACACACGACATTTTTATGCCAAATAATATCAATGATACAAGTTTACGTCGAACCAAACAGAAGTGAATTTGTTACAATATTTCATGAAAAGTTAAATAATTTACACAGTCCCCGCTTATCATATTTACAGATATCTACAGGTTCTTTTGTTTTTACTTTCTTAATTCTATTTCTAATTAAATCTGAAATTAACATAATACCTACTAACTAGTTGCGTATACGTGTACATTCACGAACGAAAGTTTTATAGATTAAGTGATTTCTTCACGGTTGACGCTTGAAGCTTAACTAACTTGCGTGTTTGAGTGAGAAAATAGTTGTAATAGGTATTTATATATCAATAACTATAAGGTACAATAATACTAGTATGATCAGGTTTACTATAGGTACCGATTCGTATATTAAAAGATGCTCACTCCAATTATTGTTATTAACAGATAAATATTTAGGTAAAAGAAAAAGCTTGTAATACATACTTTAAACAATAATAAGGTAAGTCCAGGACTACTTAAATGTTAACATCAATTAGCATTAAGTACTAAAATTAGAATTTCTTTAGTAGGATTTCAGTTCGCAAATTTTGTTAATATATTTTTCTTGCCGAAAGTATCTCAAGCTTATTAACATATTTACAGCGTCCTAGGAAAGTTGAAATTCTTGTAATTTTTCCATTTCTCGTTCGTTGAGGACGTTTCGCGAAGTTTTATTTCTTGTCATATTATTAGCATTAATATTTGGGCGGCTTCCGGGAAGTTCTATCTGGATTTCTCTACACAATGTTAATTTTATCTCAGAATTGTATTTTTAATGTTTGAGAAGTCAGAAGCCTAGAAGTTTAACTTCGTATCGTAAATGTAAGCGCGACAATTGACGTCTTGGTTTGCGTTCCCAGGACGAGCTCAGTATTTTTTTTTTTTCATTAAATAGTTCTCAGAAGCTTCCGAGTATATACTTCTACACAGAAATTGGAAATAGGCTCCCTTTGTTGTCCATGTAATCACTTCGACAGTCGTTACCAATCCTTTCAGAAAATACAGAGAGAGGTGCTTATGTAACGGTAGGTATGTTAGTCAAAACAAAACTACTTCCAAAATACTATAATAGTGATTCTGTTTTGCTTCTCAAAGACGTTCTGACCCAGATGTGACTTAAATTACATTAAGTTTCTGTTTAAGTTTCAACTGAGGAGAATTAATGGCTGAGCCTATCAACCACAGACCTTCCAGTTTAGGTATTTATACGGAAACCACACATACATAATGTGTGGTAATAAAAAAACACAAGACAGAAAAAGAAAACACGTGGCACTACCGCAGTCATGATAAATGTGAGCAGAGTTATTGTGAGACGTGTCAGCGGGGAGATAGCTCAGATAACATGTTGTTCATCTGTTTAGAGGGCGACGACATCTGTGTGAGGACTAAGATCTGTAAGCGCACCGTAACAGTGGACTTTCTATTGCTCCCTGTAATTAGTAGGCACATTGGCGAATTTAAGTTTGTTAACTAATATGGAAAAAGAACTTTTATTAAAAAAAATAACCGAAACAAAGAGAACACAAAAATGCATCGCCACTGATAGCACGCCAAAGAATTTCACAAATGTTGCGGAACACCGCTATGGATTAGGCTGGCAAAAGTTTTTCATTTGACAAGCGCTTAGCTTGTCAAATGTGTCCAGCCCAGCTGTTAACGTGAAGAAAAATTTAACTATTCGCTAAAAACAATACATATTTAGTTAGCCTCTCATGGTTATATAAGTAATTAGAGCACGTTTTCCTTCACTTTAAGTATTTTCCTGTGTAAGCCGGCACTCTGCTGACTTCTGACGCGATACATAGCTAATCAACTTGTCGGTGCGGCGCCGTAATCAGGCAGGCTGTGAAGATAGCGCGGCGTGCGACGCGAACATTACGCGGTATTACCGCCGTACATTAAATTATCGCGCGGGAGCAACGCGATGGATGTCTAGCCTAATTGAATGCGTCTCCGAGCATGCGCGGTAGCGGTGACGAATTAGACTTTATTAGAGACATGGCCCTAGCTTTTTGATAGTGTATAATTTTTAGTTAGCTAAATATAAAATGTGTTCATTAAATCATTACCCAAAGCGTAATTAATCCTAGTAAAACCAGTTAAAAGTAAATATTACCACTAAATGCTTCCATAATCAACTAGTGTTCAGTATAAAATTCAAGGCATTTGCATTTATGTAGGTATGTTATTTGGCAAACACGGAGAATTTTATATCCTAAAATAAAATATCAAATATATCGACTGTTTCATTATTATTTTTTATTTAGAAAATAGGTACTCAGTGGAACTGTATCTTTTGTTAAGCGGAATGCACTCATAGTTCTATAAAATGACTCTCTTGAAATAACAAAGCGCCTCCGCGACACACAAGACGTACCGCCCGACACTAATGTGAACACTTGACGACGTCAACGTTATTAAAGTTAAATGCAGCTCTGCAGTAAGTACACGCGAGCTGAAGAGTACTGAGTTGAAGAGTGTGCACATACGGCATATCCATAATATATTTACGAAGGATGTCGCCAAGGCACTGGTCATAAATTTATTAGTTGATCTGGTTAAGAACACTTCTCTAGTTCTTTATTAACGGATAAGTCATTAACTTTATCTAGTACCTATACGTTTTACAATTCCCAGCAGCTTTTGGTAAGTGTTACCTAAGGCCTCTACATTGTACGTGTCAGGTGATGACATCCATTGCAGCTAATAGACTCCAATATGAATAACTTTTGCAGGCACTGACTGGCATTAAAATGATCTACAAACAAGCAAATCTCGTACAGTAGTTTAAGTATTAAGAGCAGTAGTAGTAGTATCTTTATTTTAACAAATATATGTAGGTATAGGTATATGATGGATGGATGCGGGTGGCCCAAGACCGGTCGTTGTGGAAATCTTTGGGGGAGGCCTATGTCCAGCAGTGGACGTCCTCCAGCTGACATGATGATGATGATGATGATAGGTATATGAAATTAAATAAAACTTAAATTATAACGCGTTTTTAAGTGAAATTATTGATAAGCTATTTTAAATTAAGTATGAATCTTTTGAATCATTCGAATATCTCGTGAAATGTTGTGTGTGTCTTTGCGAGTGCATACGTACTTTATTTCTACATAAATATACAGAATGAGACTTCACATCATGTTTCAAGATCGAAATTCCGAAGCGATTCATATCTTTTTCACCGGCTGCTCCAGTTTACAGGATCAGCTGCGCTCTAGTCCTACTTATGTGAGATGAGATATACTTTCATTGACAAAAAATAAAATTTTGTGTAAATTAAAGATTCCTTGAAAAAAAGCATGAATTTATAATAAAAATACAGTTCTATAAAGTCGTCTGGTACAGTGAGGTCAATGCTAACGACTGCACACGAACATTTGTCTTCCACCAACTTCGGTTCACTACCGCGCTGATACATCGCCGCTGGTTCGATACATTGCCGCCCACAAATGTACTTTTGACATGTTACACATTACGTTAGTAGGTACTAATATTTGTTGGGGCAAAAGTTTTTATTATTTGGTCTGTCCTAGTTTATATTTCTTTAAAAAAAAATATATAAAGATTTCCCTCCACGTAACTCGCCAACCCTTAGGGGGTTTACTAACGGTTGTTATAGAGGTAAATCAGATTATACAAGGTTGTTGTATGAATAACAGTCTACGTTTGATCTCAACCGCTTGATTCCTATTCTGGGAAGTGCTTACGATTCACGTAACATACTTATCCTTTGATATAGAAGCGGAAATACATATACGAATATAATATGGTTTAGTAAATCATTTCTCTCGTAAATACACCTAGCAAACATAAGGTGCAATTTAATATAAAACTATTCGGTTTAACTATAAATGTATAAGTTACTATCACATGTCTAACACTTAACCAGAGTTTGAGCACGTTTACTAAGTTTAACGTGCTTTGAATAGCATAAAAAGTAATATGTTAGAAACTACGTTTCTCCAATGACGTCGCAGATCCATCCAATAGCTTGATAATGAATTATAATTATTATTATAAGCGTTTAACTTGTTATGTTTTCTGAAGGATAAATGGCAAAAGCTGATTAAGGTACCACAAATTCTGATTAACAATTGCGGTTCCTCGGTAGCAAATAACGATAATTTAGTGAAAATACTGATACTTTAACATCTGAGTTAGGCTCAGTTTACTTTCACTCACATTATCTTATAAAATTCAAATTAAGTTCATATAAGTATTACACACATGACGCCTTCTACTCAGAATTATAATATACATACTTTCTATATGAAGGTATAAACACTATATTATCTCCGAGATAGTCGAGACATCAGTGAGTCTGTGCGTTCAAGGTTAGCTCCGGCCGCAATGTTAATTATTCCACAAAATCGTTACCCTCCGAGGATTACCGACATCAAGCTAGCTGCTGTTTATGTAGCTTTATGGATTCCCGAAGTATACATTTAGAAACTTGCGTAATCCTAGTTAAGAAGTTCTGGTTTCATATTTGATAAATCGTGTTAATAGGAGTCCGGTATGCCTACACTCTATACAATGTCGCTCACTACAATACACATTGGCTTATCTTTTACACAAATCTATAGTAGTTACTAAGGTACTGCAGATTTGCAGAGTAATTAGTAACTCTGGGTCTGAGCTAGTTTCGAAAGATCATTCATCCATATAACGGTATCAAATGCATAATATGAAGCCTTAACGAACTGACTGCAGGTTTAAGAACTGACCGCCAACATTACATAGGAGACGAATGATGAAGTGAATATTACAATTCTCTAGATACATACCAGTGATGTACATATTACATCACTAATTAACAGGTTATTGTATCAGATTAGATCACGGCAGTGAAGCAATCCACATAGGAATAATTATGTCTATTATTAGAAGGCAAAATGGCAAGGACTGTTTTGGACAAACTTCTGACATTGTAGTAGTAATGTTACTTTGATTGTTATCACTTCGACAAAAAGTGCTCAAACAAATTAAGGGCGTAAACTATTGATACAATTCGAAGTCGAGGATACCTGTAGACCTATTGAGTCACGACGTGAGCGTAACTGACTATATAAAAAGTATGCCGACGTGTCTTGCGCGTTAGATGTCGGGCCCTCCTTTTGATTCTTATCTTAATCTTTTTAAAAGGCTGTGTTTTATGTGTACATATATGTAGGTACGGGACAAAGAAAATTGGCAGACTAACACACGAAAACTCGTTGGGCCTTTTATTTAAATGTTCAAATACTTTAATCTCATTTTGTGAGAAAACGCAATCTCTATGTAAAAAAAGTATTTTTATTTTTCTTCCCATGCGGAGTTTTTCTTTTGTGTGATGTAAAAAAATCCAGCGTGGATAGGCGGATGCTCATTGTGGCACATCCCGTGGAGCCTCGTCATTTGCGTCATACATACGTATAATATGAAAGCAGCTCTGTGTTTGCGTCACAATAAAGTACGATACTATATAATACAGGTTGGGATCTCCTGTAAAGTTCTTTAAGGAAAGTGAAATTGATTACTCTTAGGTTTAGTTTTTGAACAATTCTGAATGCGAAGTTATTAGGATTTCATAAAAATTTAATAAACATTAATAGCAGTGATCTTATGTACTATGAAGTTAAATAGTTAAAAAGGAAACGAAATATGTGATTCACATATTCGATGATACGCATTTCTTTCAATGTATTTTAAGTCACTATTAGTCAATTTATAAAGAAAACAGAAACCGTGTGCAAATATATCCAATAGCATTTATAAAATAGTTTCACATGTAACTTGGACACGTACAGGTGTTCGATAAACACAAGGGTCACTCGCGTGGTCGGGTTAAGTCAGGTGCACGCGACCCCGATAGCTGTTTTATTGAAACTCTCAGAAGTTTCTTTCTCTCGGTATTCTGAAAAGAAACTACTATTGAAGAATTGTGAAATGATAAATATGAGGTTTGGGTTCAATGAATTTGGAATAAGAAATATAACGAAAATTGTGGTGACAATCCGAGATTTAACGGTTCTAAACGGTTTTTATTTGCATTGTAAATATGGGATAGAAAAACGAATCACAAGAAAAATCAAAGTAGGACAATGCTTTTTACACACAATATACATAACTATGTCCTGAAAATGACGAAAGTGGGCGTATACATATCACAAACTGTGCATTGCATAGGTTGCTTTCGTTATAAATAGAATAAGAAAAAAAATCACTTAGCCTCACGTGCGGTCGCCAGTTACACGGAGACAGTATATTTATTGTGTCACTACCGACCCGCCACGACTTGCTCGTGATGAACGTACATCTTCAGAGTTCAGGCACGATTTAGATTCAAATTGGAGTAATTTGTACTCAACCAGTTAAATGGAAATGTTTAAATTTTATACGTTGATTGAGAGTGGAAATTGTTTATTTTATCAAAAATAACCAAATTCTCCTTTGTTGCAGGCTTATCATGCATCTTTTGCTCAGCATCACACTCATCACCATTGCAGTAGACCTCGTATACGCGCAGGAGCGCGACAGGGAGCACCAGGCACCACAACCCTGCGGCGGACACCTGAAGGGCCCTGCGGGCACGATCACGAGCCCGAACTTCCCCAACCCTTTCCCCGTCCCGATAAAGTGTAAATGGATAATAGAACACGACACAGTGAATGGGACTATATCGATATATTTCACTCAGCAGTACACCACTAGTGGTTTGACGTTCACTGAGTACATGTACTATGACGAGACGTACAAGTTGGGCGAGAGGAGAGCGCTCACTGTCACCGAGGAGAACATCACCAGGGTCAAGTGGCTTCAGGTATGTCACAGATAATAAATATCTAATAGTTTTTTTTTATTATTATATTAATGTAGTGTTTGTTTGCTTGTTTTTGCATACTGCGATGATTACCAACATAACAATGGTTTTTGTAGTGTGTTTAACGCACGTTAGTACTTAAACAAAGAGTTTGAGAGTTGATATTGAGATTCGGATAAGCTGTAAACTAAAGAGTTAAGAGTATTAGCGACGCAGTGACGAAGCATAAGCTCTGGCTCGGTGTGTTTTGTATACATAATTCATTATCGCTCATAATCTTGTCAGTTCACTGTACTGAAGAGTTGCTTAATGTCTTTGAGAGGTTCATATTGTAGCTCGTCTTCACATTTATATTAGTTTTGATTTTGCGGAATACATACATATTATTAAATATTTACTATATTAATTTGGTACAGAGTAACAATTAACCTTTCTAAACTTTTTGATTAAATATTTTTTCCATTTCCATTTCCATACCGCTCGACGAAAAGTTGCTAAAATAAACAAGAACTAAAAAAAATATTTGCGGTTTTTTAGCTTTCCACATAGGAACTTAAATCCCACCCCGTATTAATTGCAGCTGAATTAGGCTCGGAGCTCACCGAGCCGTCACGCTATTGAACAACATAGGCGCGGAAAACGCGCCGTTTGAAACCAAATCAAATATTGACTGTAGGAATGCCCCGGTGTGCTGCTTGTATGCTACAAGCAAACGCTATATACATCCTCAACTTATTAGTTTACTGGTATAATAACACTAACGGATCGATATAAATGGCTTTATTGAAACAAATGAATATTTTCGTGACGCAATCTGTGTAACTGTTATTAAAGGGACATATTTATTGTGCGACAAAGATAGATTGAAATAAAAATTAAAATTACACGATCTAGACCCGTTGTCTATAGTAATTCAAAGATAGATTGATATTAATTAACATCAATATTGCAACGTACTATTGACTGATTTATCTTGTACGTGTTCAAAACATCGCCTTAATGAACTTTTTTACCCTGATATTACGTAATAATGTCGTTAGGGTCAAGTTCTCGAGTGCGCACAAACACTACTCTTGCGGCGCAACGCCACGAGACAAGAAAAGTTTTGATTGACCTGATCAGGTCAATCATCAACAATATACGTTTGTTGAGAGCTAAATATAAATCTAATGAAACACATAAGTTTAATAACATTTTGAATGGTTTCTGGCGCATGACCGGTCGTCGTCGTGGCGATCCTTGGGGGAGACCTTTGTCCAGCAGTGGACGTCTAACGGTTGATGTGATGAAGATTATGATGATATATATTGACTAGCATTTAAATTATAAAAGAAAACTTACGTACCTAGACTGACACTGTCAATCTTATTCACATTTTTTGAAAATTACAACGAATGATAATAATCAATAAAATAATATTCTAAAATATTAATGCCATTTTTCCTTTAGACTGACAAATTAAAGAGAGGAACCCTTTGTAAAACATGAAAGTAACAAATCGATTTCGTATTCCCAAAACCCAATTAAATTATACTTTCCCTTAAGCATTTTTATCCTTTTAGGATACTTTCAAACAAATTACTTCAATCTATTACAAATTCAATGAGATTCGAAACACGAGGCGGATCTGTTCACTGGCCTCTTGTTACAAGTAGTTTATTTCCATTAGTTGTACGTTGTTTTTCTTCTGGTGTCGCGTGCTAGTAACAGCGGTCAAGTGTCCGACACCTCCGTCAGTTCCCGTCGACATCGGACAGTTGGCAGATAGTGGTGCAGAGAATATCTTCTATTAGTTATAGTTTCTATAGTTAGGTATGTTTGCCAAATAATTAAAGTCCGCCAAAATGGCTAAAAAAATAATTAATGTGACGTTGATCGATAAAATTTATAAGATTCGCTATATTAATTGTCTAAAAACTAACATAACTTTGATAATAATTCACCAAGTACCTCACACACACTCTATATATTCTAGCGCTTACAGTGTAAATCATCGCATGAATTTTATTCAATCGTTCCATTTAGCTGCGCCGAACGTTAGTTTGTTCACACATAAAATTTAACAGCCACACTCGTCGACAATTTTACTAGAATATTTTATGGTGAGCCTAATAGGACCAGAAAGTGTATTTCAATCGATAGAAAATAGCGATATTTGTGCATATTTATTCCCACTTTTGGATTCATCAAACAACACATTTATATGGCGTACAATTCAATTGTAACTGAGTCATACGTATTGATTTAATATCGCGGTGTCGATGAGGCAAAATTATATTATTCAGCGCACGTTTTATTCCTGAAACTAATTTATTACACTTGTACAAAGATATAACATGTTAAAAGATAATAGTTTTACTTTGAAACTATACTAGTTTATGCTACGTTTTATGTTAACGTAATAACATTTCATCTGATCGCATACTGCTGAGGTTTGTGGTATATTGAAGTTGCTAAAATGTATAATTAGAAATAAATGTAGTAAAAGAACATGAAGTATAGAATGGTCAACTTTGATTTACAATTTCAGCCTAAATCCTCATCATTCTCTAGTTGCTACAACATATTCCTGGACATTATGACACACAGCGCCATCTAGTCCCGAGCTAAGCTACGAGGCTTGTGTTACGTATACTAGTTGGTTGATATACTACAAATATAATTTTTTTTTGTAAATACATACATTTTATACATAGATACATCCATGACTCGGATACAAATGTTTACGCTCATCACACAAACATTTATCCCTACCGGGATTCGAACCCGGGACCCTTAGCACAGAAGGCAGTGGTAACTACCGCTGGACTAATTGGATCGTCTGATCATACCAACTAGTACTTAACACAACAAGAGATCACTTGTGATTCACAAATGATTCGAAATTGAAACGAGAGTAGATTATTAAATCGAGAGTAAAATAAATGAGCGCCTTAATTGGGCTATAAATTCAGTTAGGGACGGTGTTGTGTGGGGCTAAAGAGAGATCACAATCTAAAGGTAGGCTTCGTTGTTTATGAAAGACTTTCGACAATATGCAGTATAAAATTCCATTATCTGAAATCGTTCCGACGGTGGTATTTTGTTTTAAGATCTGTCGTTTAAAGTTCAAGGTATTTTCATTCACCTACTTGTGCTTCTGTGGAAAAAAGATTTTTTTTAAATACATCTCCTTTTGTTATTGTATGGTACATAGTTATATTATTACGGTAAATTAGAATACAAGGAAAGTAAACTATCTCTCAGAAGGCACAAACAGTGTCTGGCACTAACAACGTTTATTTCCAACCAGCTTAATGCCTACTATCAAGAAATTAAGTCGAACGTGAAAGGTTACATAAATATCATAGAACAAACAATAAGAAGTTTCCAGGACACTGAACACTACGTCTAAAGGCTTTGTCTGTCTCCATGAAACAAATATAAATGATTGATTGCGTTCTACGCTATTGGTACGACTGTGATAATAAAAAATATTTACTTAAACTAATATATAACGTATTTGTCCCTTATAATGTTGTCATGTTTTTCATATAAGGAACAGATTATATCTAACGTATTCTGCGACGGGTGCAGAATGATATTGAATCGTCAACCACATTTTGACTTATCTGAAACTGAAAGCTGAGTTTGGAGTAAATGGGAATCCAATCTGTCGCCGGCTTGGTTCGTTACTTCCATGAAATGGGATTTTTACATAACGGTGGGTACGATAACTTGGTAGATAATTTCAATTTGTACGCGATTTTACGTACCCATGGATTTTTTTAAATATTACGGTATTTCAATCCATACAATACGTTGTAGAGCGCTTTAAGTTTTGTAACAAAGACCAAATGAAGAAGATATTTCAGAAAAAAACAATTCTACTTGAAAAAATATCGTCATAATATAAAATATTTTGTATTCTACGTAAAATTTTATTCAAACTGGAATACAAACGGAAGGATAAATATGTAAGAAATAAAGCGAATAAGAATGGCCGCTTAGCCGACTGCTGCCAGTGAGAAATGGAAACAAATGGAGAACGTTGTGAGAGATGGTCAGTAGAAGGCTCTGATGGACGACGCTCCATTTTAAATAGTCTTGCGTCAGTGCTAAGATGGTAGTATACATTTATTTAAGATGAAACAGAATTTCTTAATTTACCACAAAAGTAGTAAGCTTAAATACTACTATTATCACAAATGACATGACATTGTCATGTACCCTCGTCATGTAATCCACGACTACGCTTTATTTACGCTAATATTATAATTGACGCGGATACTTGCCTGCC
The DNA here is from genome assembly GCA_905163465.1 of Craniophora ligustri. Classification (NCBI taxonomy): domain Eukaryota; kingdom Metazoa; phylum Arthropoda; class Insecta; order Lepidoptera; family Noctuidae; genus Craniophora; species Craniophora ligustri. The sequence continues at coordinate 9,468,134 of LR990972.1, forward strand.
CATCAGCAAACAAATTACCAATTACTTACAAATTGAATAGAGATAATAAACGAGGTTATCTAACTCTAGGTTACAATAATTAAATCTATTCAAGATTATCTAAACTCTTGCCAGTGGGAGAACAGCCACACTAAATAGTTATCATCATAAAGTTTGCTCAAAAACTATCTTACAAAAGCCAAAGCAATACATAAAAATCCGCTAGGATTGTGAAATCGAATGGAATTGTACAAGCAAATAGCGTGCGAGGAGGCGGAATAAGATATTATGTGCCGCGAAACTACTTTGTGAACTGGTGCTAAGAAGGTACAAATAGGGAGTAAGAGGATACAGATTGCTTCAGAGGGGACGCAGGTGAATAATGTAGGTAGAATCTCAGTAGCTTGGACGTCGGATAAGATTGGGTGCTACGAAGTGTCACACAGTATGGACACTACACTACTAAGCTTTATACAAGCAGTTCTCCGATATTTGAATCTTATGGTTTTATTTTTTAACATATTTTTAGATTTTAATGAAGTTAACAATATTTTTGACAATTGCGAACCGATTTTAATTATTATTTTTGCAAGACTCCTGATACCTCCTGGTAATTCCATATGAATTGGCATCGGACCATGGCAATATAAATTGAATACAAGATGTTAGTGAGAAAGTTTGTTTAGATATTGGACAATTTAGAATTTGCAACAAGAAAATGTTTCATGTGTCTATTTACTATAAAAAAATGCCGAGAGAATAAGGTTCAACATTATAAGAGCGGGCTATATTAAGGTTATTAATAAGCTGCATCATGTAACTAAATGAACAGTCACCGCACATAACTGTTTCCAGACATTTTCCCGCTCGTAGGAGTCACTCTAGTTGATTACGCTTTATTACTGTGTTCATCTCTTGTAATATTTGCTTATAATAAATCTCGTTCTGACAGTATAATTACGTAACAATTACACCGCAGTGCGGAATCCTCGCGAGACCCTTTTTTATACAAAATGATAGACTCTCGGTGTACAGAAACTATAATTCTTTCTATTTATTTATGTTAGCTGATAATGATTTACTATCGTTGACTTCGTTTATTTTTTGTGTAGTTTTATTATTTCACCGGTTACTTTGAGGTGAAAAGGTTGGGCCATTTTCATTTTATTATATGAGTACATGATTTTAAACAAAAAAGAAATATATTACACAAAAGCTTTTCCTTTTGTTGAAATATATTAAACCATCTTTCTTGTCAACGATGTAGAGATTTTTAACGACAGACTTAACTCTTTTGAAAGAAAATATATTTTAGGACATAATATTAATATAGCCTTCCCTCCGAATTGAGAGGAGACCCGTGCTCAGCAGTGGAACATTAATGGGTTGATGATGATTCTTATTATAAAAGTTACTCATTTATTTACGGACTAAACATGAAAAATTTAGTCTTCGAGGGAAAAATGGTAATATGCACAGTCATTTATGTTTTTAAACAAAATAAATAGTATTTCTAGCCTCTTAAAGTTTAAAACTAAACCCCCGCCGGAGAGCTGTCGTCTGCTTATTCCCCGAGCACAGTCCTTTACGAAATCCGGATAAAACTCGAGAGCCTCAAGGCATACATTATGTAAGAACAAGTGCTTTTAGCAAAACCAATCCTCGATTTGTTTGTTAATAGCTTAATGTCGTCAGTTCTCGTCTGTTAAAATCAGCTGAAAAAAATGTAACAATATAGTTTGTAATACCTACATATATGAAAATCTTTTGTGAAACCTGGATAGGAAATCCAGTAACACTGTTGTAATAGTATTGGTTTTAAACATTTTTACTATTTAAAATAATACAAATAGCTATAAACAATAAAGCTATTTGTATTATTTTCAAAATTCCAGTCGACTCAGTGTTCCTTCGAGCGGAACTGACTCAATTTGGTGCATTTTACTAAAAAAGTTCAAATGCTCGTTCAAGAGTTTAACATATAATTTATTTCCAATTTCGTACTTCAAGGTAATTTAACTATTTATCCATCAGGAACAGTGTGCTATAACTAAAGTAATAGTTGTAAGTTTGACCTCTACAATCATATTATACCCTAGAGTTTTCAAGCAGTTGCGTCTAAACTGATAAGGTGTGTATTTTTTAATAAAAGCCCAAATTTTAGACGGCTAAATTAATGTCGCGCCATAAAAATAAAACCGAGTACAAATCACATTTAGTATAAAGGCCTATAAACGGTAAAAAAATAATTTGAAATATTACATTTGTTCCAGCAATCATAAAAATGTTTTATGATATTTATTACGTATTTTAGACAATATATGAATGGGGAAACATATGAATAGAAATAAAAATAAGACAATTCCTCCACAAAAGTTTACTTTGAAATCCTGCATATTCCTTTAGAAAACAGTGACCTCACCGACTGTATGTAAATGAAAATCAATACAGATAACAAACAAACATACCTACTATGATGATCAATATCGAAAGGCATTTCACGAATCGCAATCTCAAACACGTCAGTTGTGTGGAGTGAGGATCAAGCTCCGTGAGCGACTCTCCGAGCATGTGACGCGCCGCGTGGGGCCCGCACATCATTCCACTTCACATACAGCAGGCGCGAGACCCTGGAATCCGTTTTGTCGGTCATCGTATTATCTATACATCTATCATAATGAGTGATTGATGAGGGGAAATCAGTGTGAGGTAAAGTCAAGTGCAATTCAGCTCGTAGTGCGTATCAGAATAAAATGGTTCTTATACCAATGAAATCTTTTATTTTGCACATTCGGAATTTTTAATATTAAAAAAGAGTATTTTTATTCTTCTAAACAATTTATATCCGTCACTTCTCCATCCTCCGCTTTCACAACTCTGTTCAAAAATTTCGCATGAACCAGTTCGCTGCTTTTAGTAGTCGATTCAATTCATGTGACGTGATGACGGGAATGTTTCCGTAATTTGATGCTAAGATGTGCTTAGATAGAAAGCTGATAGTTGGTACTTAATTGTTAGTTTATACGTTGAAAATATTAAATCAGTTAATAGGTATATGAGATTAATAAACAGATACTATTAAGATGTCTGGTCTGTTTATTATAAAAGAAACCCTATAAGAATATAGAAGGTTGTGATATTGATTATTGGAATCTGAAGGAAGTACTTCAGATTACAATTGAAGTATTCAGCTGAAACACTTATAGTCCAATCCAATACCAGTTTCTTTGTCAGATAAATCTTCAAAAAGCTACACCATTTATTTCTAACTTCCGTTATTATGTCCAATTATTATTATCTCGCAGTACTCATAACCGGCGCGCGTGCATGACGAGATGTATGAATGTGGACGAGGCAAAAGTGGTATGCAGGGACCGTAGCGCGTGGCATTCTGTAGTTCCTGCCTACCCCCATGGGAAAAAGGCGTGAGTGTATGTATGTATGTATTATTATTATCTCACTACATGAGGAGTTATCACATGTACCTACCTAGTCTAGTAGTTTGTTAGAACTAGTAATAGCTTACACTAGTTAGTGGTGCACACGGTCGTGTGGCCGATATCTTTACTCAACTACTAATATTCACTTTTATGAACAGGTTAGGAGCCACTGGTTATTAGTTTTAACTAACAAATTTGCTAACCTACGTAACCACCTAACAACTTTGTTAAATCGCTTAACACATCAGCGCCTGAGATATATGGACCCGATTAGCCTTTTGTTATGTAGCTTATAACAGACGAGCTAGATAAAGTCGAATATTAGATCTTTGTATCGATAATAATAATATGCTTTGCTTGCAATATTAATCTCTGCATACACAACGCTTAGATTAATAAGGACCTTGCATTATTAGTCTTCGTTGGCTAGTACATGAAGTAATTCCATTAATGTTGTGTTTATTGTCTTCTCACGTCACTAATTCAAGTTGTAATTTGGTTGGGGGTAAGAAATTGCAAATGACCACATTACACAATAAGCTATTATAAACTTAAAGTATACTAAAAATACAGCAATGTTTTGAATCAAATCATAATTAAATCAATGAAAGGTGTGTTTTACAAGTTTATTTTATTTCCAGGTTCAAAGTCCAGTGCTGGTAGTGGGGCTAAACCTAGACAGACTGGAGGGAACCCAGCTGAGAGCATTGGGTCTCTTATCTGTGTTCGGGTTCAACGTGACGTATGAAGTGCGAGCTCCCACACAGTCACCAGGAGCCGCCTCATGCAGTGCTATCGAGTGCCGACTGCTGGGACACTGCTATGCCACGCGGGATTATCAGTAAGTTACAATAAAAGCTATACGCTTATATAATATCTCAATATCGTACTCTTTCAATCCTAAACATTTATTTTCTTGCCTTTAATATGATGAAAAATTTTAAACATTTTGATACGTCATAAAGTGTGAATATTTTGTATAATAAGTACATCACTTTAATACATTATTTCAGTGATATGCCTATACGACAGGTTCAATTTTCTCGCTAATAAAGTACTTATTCACTGTTAGCACATTCATTTTGTATTTAATTTGATAAAAACAAAATGCTTTTATAATGACTGTGAAGCAGGAATTTACGCTCAGTTATTTATGAAATGTATAGCTTAGTCCCCAATATTGTCCACATCGCAGACAGTTCTACTGTTCGTGTTTCGAGGGCTACTCCGGCGCGGACTGCGGACAGGGGCCGCTGTGCCCGAGGACCTCCAACATGTGTAAGAACGGCGGCACCTGCAGGTAAACAAACTCTTATAGCCAGTTGTGAATAATTTCCTTTTATTTAAAGAGGACCGCAAGTTACGTTATTGTACTACTTCTGCGAAATAACGAAGCAAGCGCGGTCTTAAGTCAAATATTCCTTCGGCTGTATTAGTTGGAAGAAACTGGGTAGTTTAAGATAATGGTCCATTGTGCTGAAGTCACCTTTCTATTGTTAAAGGGTCTCAAAGTATTATTCGTTTGGTACTTTGACGTTCAATAGTTCCTAAACTTGAATATCACATTCACTGAAGTTCTTTGTGTAAGTATGTGAAACTCACACCAAAGCTGTCAAAATAAATCAACAACAATATGTATATTTTCCATGTTTTACATCAGTTGTTGTAGTACATAGCTCCAGGAATTGGTTGAGTTGTATGTACTGTGTGACAGTTACAATAGTTCTGTTGGCGCTGTGTGTGCAGACAGCTGGGCGCGGCCGCCGTCAGCTGTGTCTGCGCGCCGGGCTACACGGGCGAGCTGTGCGACGCGCACGTCGCGCCGCCCGGTAATGTACCTTATATCTAGCTCCTTCCTTATCTTATTTTGTAGAATTGATCAAACTAAACACCGTTACTCATATTTATCGATCCTGAACTATTCAATATTTATATATTTCATATATTATATAAGGCATGGAGTTTTTGAATAATCAACCTATACTAACACGCTAACGCTTTGCAGTTTGCGGTATAGAAGAATGTGAAGAAACTTGTAAAGAAGGAACTACTTGTGACTGTAACCCGAGGGACACAGACTCTAGTAAGTTATTTGTACAACTGATATCGTTGTGTTCAGAATTCATTGCTCGTTTCTAGGTATTTCGCCAAATAATGAGGAAACCGTATATCTAGTCGTACATACTGTCGCGTCAAACTGAAAGTGTCATTTACGTTTTAGAGATTTCGTAGTAGATACTTATACAACAACATATTGTCAAGTTCGTCATATTTGTAGAATTGTAATTTGACCAGATTTTGATCATCACCTCTGCTTAGCATTTACCTTGTCCAATATTTTTAATTAAGAGGGAGGTATGTGCAGATCTATTGATTTCAGTGACCATATTTATTACACAGCATCAGCACGGTTTGAAACAAGACTGCAGGTGGTGGACCAACCGAATGTGAACATATCTCGAGAGATCATACAAGAGGTGAGTATATCTCAATATCATAACAGCTGATATGATAAGTGCAGTAGATATTATTATTGTTTATACGTTAATACCATTGTCGTTTTTTTTCAGTTAACAAAATATCTGAAGGCAGCAAATATTACATTACAAGAAGAGATAGAAATTTTAAACATTAGGTAAGTTTGTGTTAATATGCTGATTAGCACTTCATCCAGTTGGTATCATAAGGGTTGTGATGAAGTATTTGTGCAGCAGTTCGCTGGAAGCAGGCGGGTCGCGTAGTGTGTGGGTGCGCGTGTGGGGCGCGCGGGGGGAGGCGGGAGCACTGCGCCGCGCCGCCGCCGCCGCGCGCATGCGCACCGCACGCCTGCGCCTACTGCCCGACACCATGCACTTCCACATGCAGCCCGCGCTCAGCCTCCACGTGAGACACACACTCATTGCCTTTTATTTTATAACAGCTTTATTAATGGTTGGTAAATTGTACTAACATTTTGTGTTTATGTTGTTTTGTTTGTTTTGCAGACCCTTGTTGTGAACCAACGTTCAGAAATATGGGAGGGCTCGGAGTTCATACTGACCTGTATGGCGTATGGATCTCCCAACATTAGCTTCACGTGGTACAAAGACGGTGTCAAAATAAACTTTAATGCTACTTTGAGGTAAGTCTAAGAAAACAACCTGGCCAATATGAAACGAGAATATGAGAATAGAACGTCCTATTAGCTTCAAAAACCAATTGAATGTATACTTTGCAGAGACATCTGGACCCGCACAGTTTCAGAAGACGCACTAGGACGTCGCATGTCAGTGTTAGGTGTGTCAGAATCAGAGCAGTTAGACAGCGGGAAGTGGTCCTGTGCAGCAGACGACGCGGGGAGGAGAAGATGTAGAGCATTAAGGATAACGGTGTTGAGACCGCCCGAAATACGTCTCGTGCCTTCAACGTTGACCGTAGACAAAGTTAGTTGCCATGGAATGAACTGTAGTCGTTGCGCGGTTGAAAATAATAAAACATACGGTAATGACATTCTCAGGGAGATAACGTCAGCATAACTTGTCTCGCGGGAGCTAGTCGTGTGCACGGCGTGCTCGGGTTCAGTTGGGCGAGAGAGAGGACGCTGCTGCCAATGGCGCCTGGCAGAGAGGTCTGGGAGGATCTGTATCCAGCTGGCAGCGTGTTGAAACTTAATAACGTACAGGTATGATCCTGTGGTTGTTATATTTGATAACGAATAAATAATAAACGTAATCCTAGGAAAATACTGGTTAGGTTTTTACCTCTTTTCGAGACCTGACAATCTCTTATAAAAAAATCGAAAAATTTAGAAATCCAGCGAGTTTCGGTGCCAAGTATCATCAGTAGCTGGTACCAACGCCAAAGCCGTGACTATGTGGACTCTAGGAGCTGACGACGACGCGTGCGAGAGTGACGCCTATCACGGTGTGCGATGGCCGAGGACCGCGCCCGGAGCGCACGCGGCGGCGCCCTGTCCGCCTGGATATAGCGGGGAGACTACTAGGTCAGTACAGACAGTTCATACACAACGCTTTTATTACAAAAATTCTGATGTTATGGATACTTGTATTATATTCTTATATTTAGGATCTGCGAACCAAAGTCAGGACAACATGGCGCTAAGTGGAGGTTGCCAGATTTTTCCGGTTGTATTGCTGACTCACTGAAGGATATTTATGAACAAGTAAATAACCTGACACTCTTATCAAAGAAAAAAACGACTGAACAGTAGTTGGTAAGTAAGAGTTGGTATGTCGTCAGTTCAGGCGCATATCGTCCGGGTACGGGCTCGGCTCGGTGTGGCGCGTGTTGCGGCAGTACGGCGCCGTGCTGCGCGCGCTGCCGACACAGCCGGGCGCGGGCGAGCCTCCCCTCGCACACGCCAACCGCATGCTGCACTACCTCATGTCGCAGGCAGCACATCCAAGCGACAGATACCACAGCCTCACACATCTGCTCAGCATTTATGACAACCTCTTGGAACATCCTGATGCTTTCTTGGATGAGGAGGTTAGTTATAAGTGGTTAAGAACGTAGTTAGAGTAATAAAACATAATTATGATACTGATATGATTCTGACGTTAGTTAAATCTTAGGCTGATAAAACACTTCCAGAAAGTCTATGAACTCCAAAATGCAGTGGCTGAAGCAGCGGGTATGAGGAATAGTTTTGACAAACAGTACCATGAGTTTACTGTTAAAACAAAACCAGCTCGCGACGACACCGCGGTGCACTTCGACCTGCAGGACACCTCCGCGGGGGCGGGAGAGTGGCGGGTGTCGTCAGCAGGAGTGGAGCTGCTCACTAAAACTGAGAACACGTCGGCGGTGATAGTGGTGTATCATAATCTTGGAGCCAGGTTGCCGTCGTTAAGGACATTCGTAGAGCATGAGTAAGTAACTATGATATAGTTTTAGCGTAAAATTATTTTGCGCATTTGGAAGACTAAGTATAGTAAGTAATCAGCTGTAATATAATTTTATTTGATGATTTTCTTTTGGTTCTAGTTACTTATTTTGTACTTTATTTCTGTGACCCCTGTGGATGTAGCGGCAACTCTTCTAGGCCCGGTTGCGCGACGGAGTACGTAGTGGCGTCACAACAGGTGCAGGTTACGGTCTGCGGCGTGGACGTGACTCTACCTTATACTGTCACAGTACAGTTCGCACATGCCAAGAATTACAGCACCGTTGGTAAGGAACGAAACGGCGTCCTTGCACACAATACTAACGTGCGCATGGAGTATATAACGTGTTCTGCCTCCTGGCAGTATCTCGCGTGGCGTGCGGCGCGCGTGGCGGCTTGGCGGTGCGCGCGTGGAGCACTGCGGCGTGTGAGGCGCGCGTGCTGGAGCACACACACACACTCACATACGTCGCATGCCGCTGTCGCGTGCCGGCCACGCTCGCACTGCTCACCGTGCACAGCTCCGCCGAGGTGAGTCACACACTTACTGGTTTAATTTATTTTGGTTGGTTACATCATCATCATCAGCCTCTTACCAACTAGGTTGGCGTCGGCTTACAGTCTTCCCCTGATGTGCCATTAGACTTCCACAACAATTACAAAAACAAAACATTAGATAGGATATTGGTACATGATTAATACCAATATTCTAAGAATAGTCCACTTGTCTGGGATGGGCAACTTTCTAAATACCACCCTATATACTTGTACGAGCACGCTCGACAATTTTGTGCTGACGCTCGCGATCACGTATGCATTGTACTTGTACATTATAATAATTGTAATATTAAGTTAGTTCACACAATAAAGCTGAGCGGTACACATATATCGGTGTTTTCTTCCACATTATACATAAGAATTCCCGGTACACAATTACCACAGCAATAGAACCCAACATTTTTTGGTCCTTCGAGCCGGATTTAGTGAAGTGTGTGTGAAGGTGCCTTCATCGACAGCGGATCGGCTTAATTGGCCTCCCACAAACGGGTCTACCCAGGTAAGTTGAGAAGTCGCACATTTTGTGAAGCATACCTACGCACGCTGAACTAACAGTGACCTTCGGACTTAGTGTTCACTACATACATTTCAGCATAACGCCAGTGAGTACTACAGAATTGTTAGCTTCTTCCTGACATCACCACAATGGAAGGGCTACTGCAACGTCAGCAGATAATCGCTGAAGCTATACAAAAAATATCCACGAATATTAAAAAGGATTCTGCAAGTCGAAAGACACCAGAGTACGTGAGGAAACGCATACTGTCCCTTGAAGAGTTATGGGATGAATTTGACACTAATCACTCTAAACTGACATTAATGTGTGACAAGAAACATGAATATTTACAGTCTGGTGCTTACGTTTCCGTGAAGGAACTCTACGCAGCTACATGTGCAATGCTGATGGATATAACCAAGGTTGAAGCCATGACTAATCCAGGCACAAGCAGCCAAGGTGACGAAGAACATAACGCGAACACAGAAGAAAAAGGTATGATGTCCAAGACGGACGAGATGATAAACCAGCAAAGAACAAATTTTCGAGCCTTTACAAGAGTTGTAAGAAATATTGACATCAACAGTATTTCAGAAAAATGGGAATTACAGGACAAGCTGCAGATGGTACAGGATCGCTGGAAAACTATTGATGAGCTGCATTGGCAAATAGATAATCTATTGATTGGAACAGAAGTGGATTTTGAACAAGAGTATGCTCAGCATGAAGAAATTTACGAAGCAACGAAGAGACAACTTAACCAAAAACTTAGCCATGCATCTCACCAACATCAAACTATGCCGAAATTGGAGATTCCTGTATTTAGTGGAAACTACGCACAGTGGCCAACCTTCATGGACCTTTACTCTGAAGCTATTCACAACAACCCCTTGATAAGTAAAACACAAAAAATGCAACATCTCAAGGGCAAGCTCAGGGGCGAGGCCGAACGATTAGTGCAACATTTAAATATCTCAGCCGACAACTACGATGCCTGCTGGGATATACTCACGCGCAGGTACAATAACATACAGCTACTTTTTACAAAGCAAATCCAGATATTTTTAAACCAGCCCACTGTACATAAACATTCTGCCCAAGAACTCAAAAACCTCCACGATACGACCTTGGAAACCATTCATGCAATACATAATCTCGAAATAAATACTACTACATGGGACCCGATTTTAGTGCACATACTCACCGAAAAAATGGACCCAGAGACCTACAGCTCATATATGGAATCACGGAAAGCTCCAAGAGACCTTCATTTGATGAAATTATCTCATTCCTAGAGGGAAAATTTACAGCTCTGGAGCCGGTCAACAGAAAAACCAAGATTCCCTACATGAAATCAGAGGTCAAGGACAGTAATAATGCTAAGGAATTTTCATCTAAAAACTTATCAAAAAAATTTAACTACAAACCCTTTTTGCCCAAAACATATCATGCCAGCTCTGAAAGAAAATGTCCTCTATGATATTCGGACCACATTTTTGTTTATTGCAAATCATTTCAAAATATGAATCCAGAATCAAAATTGAACACGATTGCGCAATTGAAAGTATGTGAGAACTGTTTGTACTGTCATAATGACAAACAATGCAATCCCGTGAAAACATGTAAGGTGTGCGGCAAAAAAGCATCATACGACACTACATGACGCTATAAAACAAAGGGCAGATAATACGATGCCTACAACCAACATGACACCTAAAGGTGTTCCGACTTTTTCCCAACATAAAGCTAATCACCTTGCTGGGAACTTTAATGAAGTACTTCTTGCCACGGTGGAACTTAACATTATGTCAATCGATGGAATGTTTATAAAACTTAGAGCTCTACTTGACCAAGGTTCTCAGATCAACCTAATTACAGAATCGGCCGCGCAACGATTGGGACTTCAAAGACGTAAACAAAATGCAATCGTCTCGGGAGTTGGTATCTCAAATAATAAAAGTCACGGAACAGTGCAATTGAAATGCGAGTCGATATACGGAAACTACAACTTTAACATAGAGGCACTTGTCATGACAAAACTGTTGAACGACTTACCGAATAGTACATTTGAAAAACAACATTGGCCCCATTTAGAAAACATTAACCTAGCTGACCCTAACTACAATATTTCAAGGCCAGTAGACATTTTGCTGGACGCAGGAGTTTACGCCGAAATTATAATCGGAGGTATTCTGCGAGGGCCCATACATGCACCAATAGCCCAACAAACGAAAATTGGATGGGTTCTATTAGGTAACACTAAAACATTTCAGTGTCATGTGGTACTCAATAACCTTGAAGATATTTCAAATTTCTGGGAATCAGAAGAAATAACGGAACAAACCACAACGATGACTTCAAATGAACAATACTGCGAAACATTATACGCAACGACCACTACTAGAATGGCTGACGGAAGGTACGAGGTCAGGATACCGATGAAACAAGACTTTGAAAATCTGTTAGGATCTTCAAGGTGACAGGCCATAGCGCAATTCAGACAGTTAGAGAAAAAACTGTCTAGAAATGAAACCTTTGCTACGAGTTACAAGGCTTTCATGGACGACTACCTGCGTCTCAATCACATGAAACAGAGTTTAATTCCACAAGAACCTAGTTGTTACTTGCCACATCACGGTGTCATGAAATTGGACTCCACCACAACAAAACTTAGAGTGGTATTTAATGCTTCTAACAAAACGACAACAGGCTTCAGTTTAAATGAATTGATGGAGTGCGGGCCAAATCTCCAAAAAGATTTACAGGCATTAATTTTAAGGTGGAGAGGATTTCAATATGTTTATTCCGCAGATATAGAGAAATTCTACAGACAAGTTGGTATACAGGAACAAGATCAACATCTGCAAAAAATCCTGTGGAGAAACTCGAAAGAAGATACGATCAAAGAGTATCAGCTTAGTACCGTAACATACGGTACTAAAGCTGCTCCCTTTTAGCGATGCGCACAATAAAACAATTGATCAAGGACGATGGTAAACAATACCCGCTCGCTGCAGAAATACTAAACAGTCAGCTCTATGTTGATGATCTTCTCGGTGGAAGCAATGATATACAAGAGGCCAAAATCACTCAGCGGCAGTTAATTGATCTACCTACTGAATCAAGGCGGCTTTAATCTCCGTAAGTGGGCAAGCAACGACTCACGAATATTAGAAGAACTGAAACAAGATCAAAGAAGTCAAAATATGATTGATTTTAAGCACGCTGAAACAAATAAAACGTTAGGTATCATGTGGAATCCCTGCACGGATCAGTTTACATTTAATCACGCAGTGGAAACGATAAACACTTATAACGTCATAACTAAAAGACTTTTATTATCCGAACTATCAAAATTATATGATCCACTGGGATGGCTATCACCTGATGAGAACAGTAGAAACATAAAAATAAGATGGCAACTGGTCATCTGAGTATCTACAAACACTTCAAACACGTAGCAAGTGGCATTACCCTACCAAAAATCTGGAGGTTAACGACATCGTCTTAATTAAGGAAGATCATCTGCCGCCGTCTAAGTGGCTACTAGGAAGAGTTATTGAGACGCACACTGGAAAGGATGGACACGTACGAGTGGTGACGCTTAAAACGAAAAATGGCACTCTAAAACGCCCCATCATCAAATTATCACGAATACCTACAGACCAACAGATGGACGCCTCAAAGGATGACGCGAAGGATAAAAAGTTGCTTGCCACCCCTACCAACATACAAACTACAGACAGGTCAAACGTCAAGGCCCCTGCCAAAAGATCTGTAAATAGTTACTTCGTTTACGCATTCTTCTTATTAGCCTTTTGCGTAACTACGTCACTGCAACAAGTTTCAATTAACGTGACTACCTTGTCATCAGCAAAACAAGTCTACTTCGACAAAATAGCTGACATGCAAATAAAACAAGACGACTGGAAAATGGTTGTATATTACAACATGACAACATACTGGCGAAGTTTACAAAACGTAGAAGAATATGTCAATCATTTAAGCATTATGGCTAAAGAAGAGGTAACCTTGACATCTATCGCCTCTCAATTGGAACATGAGATCCAGGAAAAAACAACATTACAATGACGTATTGCGATCGGAACACGGAGCTCGTCAAAAAAGGGGATTGATAAACGGAGTGGGCTATGCTGCAAACTATCTATTTGGAGTGCCTGACGAAAGTTTTGCCCAAAAATACGATAAAGACATTAATCTTATACAGATTAATGAAAACCATTTATTAAACTTATACAAGGAACAAACGTCGATAAAAGAGGGCGAGTACAACATTTTGAAGAGAAATGAAGATGTCATGAACGAGCAATTTGCACTTATAACCAAACGCTTTCGAGAGACTAACGAGCGCATTCAACTAGAACGTAATAATGCAATCAATATGATGTCCTCGACATTAGCTGCAACATTGATAATTTCAAACATAAGAAGAGTTCAACAGCTACTGCTTGACCTAGCAATCGATGTAAAGGATGGTCGTGTGGACGCTCATTTATTCAAGCCAAATCAGCTACAAGAACAGTTAAACATAATCTCCGGTCAATTGCCCAACGATGTATCACTACCATGCACAAACAGTCACCAATGTATTCGACAAATGTACAGACTATCACGAGTACACGTCAAGTTAACAAGAGATTTCTTTATCTTCGAAGTTAAGCTGCCTCTGGTGAGCAACGAACAGTATGAGCTGAACCGCATCATACCTATTCCATTCATACAAGGAGAAACAGAAAGGCACATTATACCCACATCGGAATATTTGGCAATAAACCTGAAGAAAGATATGATGATGCCCCTGACTTACAGTGATCTAAGTACATGTGTTCTACTAAAAAGACTATTACTATGTTCCTTAAGTCTACCTATATACGATATAAAACAAGCCGCTACAATCTGCGAGGCACAAATTATAAACAATAAAAACTTATCAGCATGCCACACGACTGTATCAAGTTGCACCGACAGGTGGGTCCAGTTACACAATGATGGCGCGTGGCTGTACTCGTGCTGTAAACAATGTCTAACTCGTATTTTTTGCCCATCTGGCACGTCTTCAAAACAATTAAGTGCTTGTGGTATTATTGAACTTCATCCCGGATGCATGCTGAAAGGAGACAATATTATAATCCGCTCACATAACAAGTTTCATAGTGAGATCAACGTAAATGAAGAGGAACTGTATTTGCGGGACTCGAGTATAAATCACTTTATAACTAATAATAACTATACTTTTGAATCCGAAAACCATGAAGTGATGATGAAGACGTTAAAGGCCAAGATTGAACAGGTGAAGAATCATCAGGACACATTAAATGAGGTTGCCTCATCCCACGACACACATCGCTATATTATGTATAGTTTTATACTAGTTGCTGTTATTGGGCTATTGTTATGGATTCTACTCAGACTTAGAAGACACCGTCGTGCAGTTTTGCAAGTCACTAACAGACCTCAAACCTCGGACCAGGAAAGAAATACCACTGAACCTCAACGGATAATTGCAGAGGCCAGCTATGCGAACAAGGTCAACAAAGGAACTTCGCCTGCAAGTTATTAGATATCACACGCATTTTATTTTTGTGGTTTGGGAGCATGTACGAGCATGCTCGACAATTTTATGCTGACGCTCGCGATCACGTATGCATTGTACTTGTACATTATAATAATTGTAATATTAAGTTAGTTCACACAATAAAGCTGAGCGGTACACATATATCGGTGTTTTCTTCCACATTACACATAAGAATTCCCGGTACACAATTACCACAGCAATATAAATATTCGGCAGCCGCAGGTTAACCGTACAGACCGATTGATTAACTGGGTTATATGTATATACTTCGCTGTGACATTCTTTATTTTTGAATAGAGTATAAATACGTAGGTATACATATATATTCTTCCTTCAGATAGATGCAGAACAGGAGCTGCGCGATATAGTAAAGATTACCGTTAGCCTGGGTGCAGCGATGTGCCTTGTGGCGGCACTGCTGCAGCTCCTGGGCTTGGTGGGTGGCAGCAAGGACAAGCTTTTAGTGCTGCTCAAAGCGAGTACCGCCGGCACGCATGGTGCAGCGATGATGGCTCTAGTGGAGTGCAGCAGTCAGGTCGGTAGTGCGACACGCTGACAGGGCGACAGGGTGAGAGGGTGAGGCAGTGAGAGTGTAGAGTGGTGCTGGTCGCTGTGCAGGTGGAGGCGTGCGGGGGTGCGCTGGGCTGGGTGTGCGCGGCGTGCTGGTGCTCGGGCGGCGCCGCGCTGTGTGCGCAGCCTCTGCTGCTGCACGCTGAGCTGGCTGGCAGAGCTACGCGAGGGCCCTCTGTAGGCCTGTTAGCAGGCGTGTGCACGCTGTCGGTGCTGATGGCGCGGGTGTGCGGTGGAGCGCCGCTGCAGCTCGGTACAGCAGCGTGTGCTGTGTGTGGCGCGTGTGCCGCGCTACTGGCTGCGCTTGCGCTGGCGCTCGCACTCGCCATACACAAGCTACCGGCCGACGGGAATAAGCGAGCGCGCCAAGTGCGGCACACACTATTGCTGCTGTGCAGCACGGTGGCGGCGCAGGCGGCCGGACTCGCGTACGTGCAGCCACCGCTACAACCAAACCACCGCACCGCACCACTCGCCGCAGCCGCGCTCGCCAACGTGAGTGTCTCCACCTGCTGCGCAGGTGTCTATAGTGTGTCTACAGGTTTATCTACATAACACATGTGTGTGGTGTGCAGGGTATAGCGATGTTGGTGTGCTACGTGCTCCGCGACGAGGAGTGTCTGCAGGCAGCGCGCCGCGTGCTCTCGCTCTCCTCTGCCACTCGCCGCGCCGCCGCCGCAGACACATCGCTCAGCTGTAAATAATGCTGCTATTGTTTTATATATCAGTTTCTGTGCCGCTGCACATATTCTCTCTCTCTTCGTGACAAGGTTATGAGAATCTAGTAAAACAGCACTATATGATAGTGCTGTTTTTGCACAAAATGCATTTGCACTTCGACTTGTATTTGAATGAAAACCAACTAAGATGTTTTATTGTTGTTTGACATAGTATACATAAAGCAAGGCGGCGAGGTGGAGTGTCGCGGAGGCGTGGGCGCACTGGACTCGTCCTCGTCTGCTGCGTCCCCCGCGTCCTCCTACTGGCGAGCACAGTCGCTTCAGAGCCCCGCTAGCATGTACAGGTGCGGTATGACGTCACGCCTCTCTAGCTCACGTTATCAATGCTCTAATAGAGTGTAATTTATCATAGATTAGATAATAGATTACATTATGACTATCATCTGCCACCTGTATAGCCACTTTACATTTTAGGCGGCAGTCCAACCCGGACAGCCGCGCCGACATAGTGCGGTGTGTGGAACACAAGGAGTCGCTGCTGCCGCCGCCCACGTACAACACGCGCCCAGTCTGTGACCTCATACCCATAGGTACATGTTGTTAGTGGATAATACTGTAAAACGGTCTTGTAGTGCTGCAATTTGTTGTTTATTACAGAAATGATTTAGTACAAATGAGATTTAATTATATTACGAGTGTTGTGCAGGCGCGGCAGGGGGCGGCTCCCCGCCGCTTTCGCACACGTCGCGTGTGTGTGTGGAGGTGCGCGCGCACTCGCCGACACACACTGACGCACACGAGCCACAGCCGTACACAGGGGACCGCGCCGACACACCTCAGGTGAGACGACACACGCTTTACTAGGCACTATCCATAAATTACTTCTGTAGAAACATGAGACATTGCAATACGTGC
This sequence comes from Craniophora ligustri, assembly GCA_905163465.1. NCBI lineage: Eukaryota > Metazoa > Arthropoda > Insecta > Lepidoptera > Noctuidae > Craniophora > Craniophora ligustri. The sequence goes on from LR990972.1 coordinate 9,485,253, forward strand.
GCTTATAAAAAATATTAACGTAGTTTTTATTTAAAACTGAAACTCCTTTGTACAGGAAAGTTGCAAACTGTGCGCGCGATCAACCCCAGACGTGTCTACGTCGGCTACAGCTCCTCGCAAGAGCTGTCTCAAGAAGCGCTTGTGTCAGTTGTCGTGTAGCAGCTCCCTGCCGTCCATCCAGCGCGAGTGCGGCGACGAGCACGACCCCTCACACATACAACTAGTCAACAAACACTGGAACAACGCGTACCTCACCACGCACACACACGCACAAACTGACAAAGTGCTCAACAAAATATCACACGACCTGGACTTTCTACTGAACAGGACGCAAGCCGAGCACTGCTCGCAGCAAATAGAAGAAGCGCCCACTTAGTCGTGAGTGATGAGTGTAGTAGTTGTGAGTTAACATAACGTGTACATTTAGACAAAGTGGAAACAGGGGTGCGATTAGACGAGCTAGGTAACGAAAAGTACATCATTTTGTAATTAGTAAAAAAAATCTTATCGTAACTAGCAGAAGATTAAAAATTAAGACACGGAAGAAAACATAGAAAATGTTGTATATTTTCCTTGTTTGTAGGTCTGAGTTTCAGCCATGTTACAATGTCGTCAACTCTGTATGTGATATTTACCTTTATATTAAATTTTAAAATGATTGTTTCAAAGATACAGAAAATATTTGTTTTATTTTGTTGTTTACGTTTTCTCGTCTTTATGATTATATTTATAAATTAACCATCACATGTTTTATGATTCCAATGTTATCATATTAATATGTTTTGACATTTCGTCGATATTATTGAAAAATAGAATATTATCACACTTCTTCGATTAATACGTAAGTTATATAATATTTTGTTTGTAATATAATAAGATATCAAGTGTATATGCTAACGTTAGCAAAATCATTTGTAAAATATATTTTTTATACATTGAAAATGTGTTTACTTTTTATTCACCTTTCCACCTGTCTTATTCCTTCCGACTCCGATTGGACATATTCAATGTATTCAAACTGTCTATAGTTATCAATGAAATTATGTTTTTCTTTGTGATTTAAAATGTTGTTCTTGTGTTGCTGTTAAACGTTAACAGATTAAAAATTAAAATATCACAAAGAGGACGAGCATGTTGCTGTCTCGGTGTTATTATCATTGTTTATTGAAATAGGGTGTAGGGAAGTATAATTACTACAGCCCTTTATTGCGGTTTTGATGGATGGTGATGTGCTAAATATTGTAAAAATGCTGATCATCTATTACTTGAGGTCTGAGTGTAAAGAAAAATGACTACGCAAATCATTTTAAAACTGTTTAAGATTCTATTTTATGCTGGTTTGGTAACTGTTTTTGAGACATTCATCTCGTAAGATCATAGCCGCGATTATTATATTATTATAATTACCTGTACTAAATGATTAATCGATGCAGGGCCTAAACTACAGGGGTAACAAATTTGATACTTTGAGAGATGCCGTAAGAGATTTATGACGTAATTTTTGCTATGAAAGTAATTTCTAAAATTCGACCACCAAGGGGGAAAAAGGGAAAATAAGGGATGAATGGTCACATGGAAATCTGTCATTTTCAAAGTTAGAGTAAACACATTCATAAACAAAGCGTGGTGGTTTATTATTAACATAAACTTACACATTACAATCGAAGAGCACGAATCCGTTTGTTTAATAGCAATAAAGTTTGATAGCGATCGATAGCAAGATCTCCTCTCATTTGAGAGGGATTAGGTTATAGTCCACCACGCTAGCCTACTACGGGTTGGCAAACTTCACATGCCATCGAGAAAATGTCTCAAGCATGCAGGTATCCTCACGATGTTTTCCTTCACCGTTTGAGCATGTGATAAATACGCACATAACTTCCGAAAAAGTCAATGGCGCTTGCCTTGGATTTAAATTCGAGACCTTTGACATTTCAGTCCACTGGTCATGACACTAGACCACCACAGCTTTGCTCGTAACCCTCAAATCATATTCTTCATAACTATCATAACATAGATTCATTCCTTCTCTTTAAGCACTTAATTATCACACAACAGCAGTACTTATAAAAACTCTACATTCAGAAAAAACAATTCACCAAGTTTAAAATGTAGGCAGTGAAAATAGCCCCAATCATATTGTGATACTCTTTGATAATCCTTATAATCTTTAATATCTTACAACATTCGTTGTGATTAATGGCTGAGACGTGTTAGGTGATTACCGTTCTTTATTCTACATTATACGGTTCACATGATTTACGATAATTATTGGAAAAATAAATTGCTTGGTGAAAATGACTTGCAGTTTGATTAATGCCGTCTCACTGAGCGTTATAAGGAAAACATCTTTATCACAAGTTTTAAATATACCTAACCTTTTTTAATTGAAGGATTGTAATATAGCAGGAGGGTGTTATTCAAAAGCGAAGGGTGCTTTATTGTTACAATTCAGGTAAGTAGTAGTTACTGGACCAATCAATTTATAATTAATAACCGACTTCAAAAAAGAGGAGATTCTCAATCTTTTTTTTGTATTTATCACATAAAACTCACGTCATTACATGTGACTTCAATTCTAAAAAATCTTTATTTATTAGATGCAAGATAAAGAAGATAACTATGACAAGATTAATATTACCAGCGTGTCATGATTACTAGTATTTCCAACCGTGTGTAAAGTGAATAATAAATCAGTCTCAACGTGTAATAAATAAATAAAACGAGTTTGAAATACGTTATACTCAAACATAAATTAATAAAAGCAGATAACTCGTCCGCTCTACGGTATATATATTTTTGTACCTAGTGCATAAATTAAAGATAAAATAAATACCAGAGATAAGTAGGTACTTTAAAGAATCGCAAATATAAGGCTTGTAAGGATAATATAATGCTTCTCAGTATTATGAACCAAAATTTCAAATATGTTTAAGAAGGGTGCGGATAGGCTTCAGCGCTAATTTGCTAAGCCATTTTAATCTTTAAATCTTGAGAAAGCCGTGGCGGGCGTGGTGCCTGTGTTGAGGATGAACTCTGAAAATTATTGTGTTTTTGGAAATAATATAATTAAAATTAAATTAATTAAATTAAATTAATATAATTAAAATTATATTACAACATTTAGTATAGTTGTCGATACCTATCAAGGATTTTAGCTTAATATTCGCTTTTGCGTAAAATATTTTTTTTTTTTGTATTTTTCGTTGCGTGAAAAGCTCAACAATATTTTTTTATCACATCTATTCAAAAAGAGCTAGTTTATTCCTCGTAAACAGGGACCAAAATAGGTCATTAATCCCTAGGGACCAAAATTGATTTGAATTTGGAATGTGGATATTGTTAGTAAATGTTTCAATCAGCAACGAGGTGAATCACAAACCATGCGGGAACAATGTATTGAATATGTGACTGGCTGAAAAACTGCGCGCCAAATTTAAAAAAAGTTGATGAAAAATAAACAACGCGCGAAATTAAATGCATTCTGCTTTCGTTCGTAGTTGATTCATATTCAGATTTTTGAATATAAAAAATCAGCCTCTAATTATTTATATTTTATGTCTTAGGGTTCTTAATTGTACGTAAATAAATTCTTGTTCATAAGTTGCACTTACTTATTTTCTAATAGAGGGTGATAAAAACTAGAGTGTTCACCTCGGGAACAACACTATTTTAAGCTCGAGTGACATACTTTTAATCCCTTGCTGCGCTCAGGATTCTAGTTAAGAATCCCTCGCTCCGCTCGAGATTCTACTCTAGAATCCTTAGCTCCGCTCTGGATTAAAAAAAACACTCTCGCCTTTAAAATAGTTGTTTGCTCCCTAGGTAAACAATCTACTAATACACAGCGTTTAAACACAGGCAGCAGCGTCGGTGACTCAATGACACAGGGCGCCATTACACAGTGTCAATAAAATTCTAATATGCGGGTGTTTAACGATATGCAAATTGTTGCGCTGGTGTGACCATTACGCCGAGTGGTATGTAAGCAGAATGTGCGTTGTTTGCTACGTTTTAGTGACAAACAGTGGTAGTAAACTCGACCCGTCCAGTGTCGACTTTGTTTTTCATGTCTATCTAGAAACTATTGTGCGCTAAAACTTACACATTTATAGTGTTAGTTTACTACACTACGTACTTATTCAACAAGCCGGTGTGGCATAGTTGCGCATACATTTAAAGAGTCACCTAATTTAATATAAAATATTTATAACTGATGCCTGCTGTAAATTCTCATTTCTCATAGCCTCGAATTCGTAGGAATTCGCTTTGAATTATGAATACACTATACAGTTTTTCGCTTGAGTTAATTAATTTTGTTGCTTTAATTAGTTTAGTTTCGAATAGTTCATGTCATTTCACTATTTAGTTAACTCCGACTTGGAAGCGTGTGAGCAGTTGTCGCTAGATTAGACAACGGGAGCAAAGGATTTATTTGTTCTGTAACTACAACTATTGTGCAGTATTTAGTTTGTTGCACCTCCAGATAAGTTGAGCTCGCTCGCTTCGTACTACACCTGTGTACAGATAGTTCTCATTCATTACTTCACTTTAATGCCAACTTTGTTAATTAAGCTGCAGTTGTTAAGCAATGAGTTTACAAATGAATATGTTCCTTGTCTGTGTCGGTACCCAGAAAATGAACCTATTTATGGTCGCAAGAGATTGTTACTGCGAATTTTTCATATTAATTGTGTGTATGAACTAAACTACCATTATATAATATTTAATTTAATTTCGGCTGTTGACGATAATGATGATGAACCATATTTATCTGATTTGACAATATAGTGTATAGTACTCAACAAGCGGCTGCCTAAGACTTAGCTCCTTTAAGTAAAGTTTAAAGCCTCTCGTTGCAGGACGCGAACCTCTACAACAAGTTCTAGAATAACTTTCGTCGTTGACAATTAATTTTCTAGAAGGATTATACACTTCGCGTCTTAAATTTATAAAGGGTGAATCTCGCTGAGTTTGGTGTAATTGGATTAAATTTGAAATAAGTGAAGTGTATTATACCATACAATCTGATTTCTGCCAGTAATTTTCTTCTCTCTTCGTGTTTGTGTTAAACCATTTAATGGATCTTCAAAGATTATAATTCCTGATGTAAAATTAAATTTATGTTATTTCTAACACATCCTCAGTTGAGAATGTTTTATTTAGTTGATTTTTTTTTCATCAGCCATTACGAAAGATGGCGTTGTCGTCGAGTTATCGCGATATGGATGTAGTGAGATTTGTAATAACACATTTTATGAAACTTAAAGTAACGTTGTATTAATATACCAACATTTCATAATATAATGTCTCGCGACATTCTAATTACTCTTTACATTAATGTTCTTAGCGATCGCTCACAGCCTTACGTACAAACGTGTCAACAGATTCTTAATTAATGTATTTACAGTTTGAAAAACTCTTACTCCATTCATCGCAGAGATGTTTCATGATTTTCATAAAGTATGCAGAGCCACGCTTGTGGCAGAAATGCTTTACTAATTAAAATTCTGGAGACGAGAATGTGGACTGAATTTAATGAAGACGGGTTGATACTAGAATGTATGGCACATTACATAGTAGTTCCTCAGCTATTTTTGCACAATTTTTTTTCTTTAAAATCTAAAACTTCTTTCGTTCATACTTTTTTGTTTTATTTTAAACTCTAATTCAGCTTGAATTAAATAGAATGGAAATCTAAAAAAACATTCAATTGCAATTTACAAGGAAAAGTAAAGCAGAATAAGACCACCGCAGGATTCCAATTCCCAGGCATTGCGTTCAATTTCCGCGGCGGGCCCCGGAGGCTGGGACCGTGAACTCGACTAACGAGAGCAGCTTTCATTTGTTATCTTTATTGACGTTTCATTTTATTCTACGTGCTAATCGTAGTATCTATTAGTCCGTGGTGCTAATGCAACAATTTGTGTCATCATTCATTTTTATTAGGGTTCCGTAGCCAAATGTCAAAAAACGGAACCCTTATAGTTCATCTTCGTCATATCAATCGTAGACCTAATGGGACTTCTACTGCCATTACGAAGACACAATATTTTTATAGGTACTTCAAAGGATAGCAGGGGTATTTTCGGTAATATATTTCTTGTATACTATACTATACTACTCCCAGCCGATTTCGGCTATGGTGACTGCTATAAATTACATAGAACTAGGCTGATCAGTTCTCTCATGTGCCCTTTGATGACTACAGTATCCAATCTTATGAGTAAACGTACGCGAGCATTGGCCACACGTGAGGACACCGTCAACATAATTATAAAAGATGGCTGCTGGTGGTTTAGCCTTAAGAGCATCGCGTTTCGCATCCAAATCTGATTTCCTCTGCTCTTCAAAGTCATCAATTTTATTCTTCACCAAACGCCTCCACTCAGGGCGGCAACTGGCCTTTTCCTGCCATCTCTGGGGATCAATATTGCATCTCTTCATGTGCCTTTTCTGAACGTCTCTGAAACGCAAGAACTGGCCGCCTTGTTTACGTTTACCGTTCTGAAGTTCAGAGAAGAAGATGCGTTTTGCCACCCTTACATCAGCCATTCGTGAGATGTGTCCACTCCAACGAAGTTGTCGCCGCATCAGGTACGCTTCTATACCGTAGACATTTGCGCGTCGGAGCACTTCGGAATTTCTTACCCGGTCCGACCATTTAATTTTCAAAATGTCTCGTAAGCATTTCAAATGAAACCTGTCCAGTGTCCGTGTATGTTTCCGATAGAGAACCCATGTCTCAGAAGAGTATAATAAATTTGGGAGAACCATGGCCATGTAAACTGAGATTTTTGTAGTGAGCTTCAAATCATGTGAGTGTAGGACTTTGTCACGTAATTTACCGAAAGCAGCTGATGCAGCACCTAGGCGCTGATTTATTTCGGCATCAAGGTCGCACTTAGATGTGATAGTGCTGCCCAGGTATTTGAATTTATCCACCTGTTTGAGCTCATTATCGCCAATGTATACCTTGATAGGTTCTCTGACATCATGAGAGTCCATTGCCATAACTTCAGTTTTCTTTACATTGATTTTGAGACCAAAACGGCAACAGACTTCATGGAGGTTAGTAATCAGGTTCTGAAGGTCTTGTGGAGAGTTAGCTACAAAACAAAGATCATCCGCATACATAATCTCCGTTATAAGTGTATGTGACACCTTTGTGTAGGCTTTTAATCTGGCTAGGTTGAAAAGTCCCCCATCAGTCCGGAAACGTATTTTGATGCCAACAGAAGTTTGTTCGAGTGCTTCACTCACAACGACAGAAAAGTAAAGAGCAAACAGTGTTTATATTTCTTGTAAGTGGTGACTATTTACTATGGTAAGTAGGTACATATCTTAACGCCTTATTACTTCCCACTTGGAGGCATTGCCTATACGCTATTACTTATGACATTTGAAAATAACACATGCTTAGTTCTTATGACAGAATATATACGAAACAATATACTAATTACGTTCTCTGAAATCAATTCAAGCAACATTTTATTTTCGTTTCAAGTAATTGCAGAGACACATTAAACACAAGAAGTGTACTCCTTGTCATCATCCCCGTGTTGTGTGCACTTAATTTGTAGTCAGTTAGCGGCAATTACTACTGCGGAGTATGTGCAAAGTGTGTTGTTTGGAGAATGTCGGAAAGTATATAATTATACAAACAAATCGTAATTGGTAACACCGACAATAACTCAACAAGAGAGTAAAACAATTCTTGTAGTGGCAATTCTGTAGTTCAGTGTTGTGGCTTACAGAAATGGATACGTATAGAGATTTTCAATTACTAGTTTGTAGGTACACTTATCATATTGTATGTAAACAAAAAGTAAGTGTATAAAAAAGAGCCTACTTTTTTATATAGACATTTTATGAGCCAAAGTTGTTCCTCAAATAAAAACATATTTCAAACTGTGCTGTTAGTGCTTAGCTTCCGTCTTTGGTGAAAGTCCAAAGAACTGGGTAATAATGCGTTCACTGGGATGTAAGTGTCGTTATCAGACGCAAAAACTATGTGTTCCGTTTTAGTTGCATTTCTAATTTCAATAAAAGTAGAACAGAAGTAATAGCTTCTTACCCATTTAGATTTAACATTCCCGATTTAGAAAATTATATTATTTCTGCACGCGTATTTCGTTTTGCTTGTGAAAAGGAACTGAAAAATATCGGAAATCTAAGCTTAAGCGAAACTTTTCAGATTCTCCGTCTGCGCTCGTAATATTATGAAGTGATGTGACAGTTACATACAGTTCGACACAGATTGTTTCTAGTTTCCACAAACTATTAAATGTGCTACGAACATAAAACTACAAAAATACGTAGTTACATTTTATATTGGTACAAAATTAATAATGAATAATAAATTCTTCCAAATCTAGAAAATACAAGCCAAACACTTTGATAGCCCAACTTTACGAGGAACCAATATATCACAGACACAGATGTAAATGTTTTATAGCATGTACTATCCAAGACAGTACGTCACCGAACAGTAGAGATAGGAAAACAACGCGCTGTTGGTAACAGTTTGGAATAGAAAACATAGTGCTGTATTTGTGTTGCGTTCCCGATTTGAACTTCAATGATTAATTTGTCAATAATGTAAACGTAGTGAACTATGAAACAGTATTCTGATGTGAGTTGAGATTTGCTTTTACTAGATTATATTTAATATTGTTGTATATATTGGAAACAATTATATAATATAGATGGATATTGCTAGTAATTCATGCGTACTCAGCTAATTGATATTGTAGGTTTCAATAGTATGCGCAGTTCTACTTATGTTACTCAGTCCGTTCAGTTGTGAATAATGGAACAATATTTACTAGATATTGTGTGGTATGATTTATGAGAATATTTCTCTATTTTCAGCATATTACTTCGTTCCCATTCGACTACTAAAATATCCGAATACATTTTAAGCTCACAGAATGTTGATTATATCTTTAGTTTTGGCTGTTGTTTGATAAAATGTTTTTAGAAAAAAATCTAAAAACTTAACGACTTAATTTTATGTAATTTAAAGCTTAATAAAATTAACAACTTAGATTCTCTAGTACGTATAATATACGTTCTTGTTCTTGAATTAATTATTATTAATATTGAAAATATTAATATTACGTTACATATAATATGAGCTGTCACAGATGGTAGCATATTAATCTAAGTCTTAACCCTTAACGTAAACGCCTCTAAAGTAATAACTTGCTAAAGGTCACAATTTATTTCATCAGCAATATGAGACAAAACGGCTAATATATTGAACAATCCAACTACTTACACGTCAAGATGACATGTTTGTGACAAATGTAGTCTGAATGATGAATGAAGCAACTTTTAGATCTGCTCGAGCGTGATGAAGACAAGTCGGTACTGTTAGTGATAGTTCTGCTATAGAATAGAAGAATCCAACTTTTGTGGAGCTAAGGAACAGATTTAGAAAACTTCTCGTCCAAGTCTCGTAAGTTGCGTCGTGATAATGAAGACAGGCATTCATTTTCATAGTAAAAAAGTATTAATTTCATTTTCGTATGTACTGGGGTAAATCCATATGATAGGCATCGTGAAAAAGAGGAAAATAGAAATGGAGATTAGTACGCCAATATAATTATTTATTGTGTTTTTAATTCTCATTTGTTTGTTCATTGATTTTAGGTAAACAAAACTTTATTATGAAACGTATAACTTTAGTTACACTTTGAATGTTGTGGTGGCTAATAAACCGTGTGAAATATTTATCTGCTACAGTTCAGCGCCTGCCAACTGGGACGAGACCACTAACTAGCACTACCGGCTATAAATTACTAAACACAAACACCACATACACAGTTTAAAGTTACGGAATGTTCCGTCAACCATTATAGTGGTCACTCGGGACATTTCCTTTAAAGTGACAAGGCGCTTCAGAAATATTTCCTTATTTCAAAGTTTTGTCGCGTTTACTCCGCCGCGCCGTGACTAAGCATTTAAAAAAAATGTGTACACAATTTGAGCGACGTAATTACTACATTTTCCCGAGGTATGTGAATTTGGAAAGACATCTTTATTAACTTCAGTACTGCTTCAGATGCAACTGCCAGGAATATTTTAACGAAGTAATGTCGTAAGCAGTTTGAACTGTTACCTACACGTATATGTAAGTTAGTATTTTAAACAAAAAATAGTAATAGTAAATGCTATTTGTTAGTTACTTTACATACACATAATATTATCAAAACCATTAAAATTAAGTAAATGCAACAACTGTCCCGATCTATTTCTGCAACATATTGTTTACAATTGCAACCAAACTTTGTTTCCATATAAAACGGTGTCCTATTTTTAAATTTTATGGCAATTTAATAGTTTATCGATAATGCTGTGTCAGCAATACTCATGTTTATTGCATTTACGGATTTAAAGCTATTACATTTAGACAATATATTTTAGTCTCGATTTCAAATACATCGTGTAACAGATAATCAGATATTGCATGAAACGGATTTGGATTACCGGATTTGGATATACCTGAAAATGGCCCACTAAGCAAGGTACTAAGAACGCATGCCTTCGTTCTTAGTACCTTGCGTCAGAGGTCTCGAGTTCGAACCCAAGGCACGCACCACTACTTTTTGGAAGTTCTGTGCGTATTTATCACATGCTCAAACGGTGAAGGATTAACATCGTGAGGAAACCTGCATGCTTGAGAGAATTCTCGATGGCATGTGAAGTCTGCCAATCCGCAGTAGGCTAGCGTGGTGGGCTATAGCCCAATCCCTCTCAATTGAGAGGAGACCCGTGCCCAGCAGTGGGACATTAATGGGTTGATAATGATGATGATACGACTTGATAATCGAACCCTAGACCAAAGATCTGAATATACGCTCAATCCGTAGTATTTGGTTTTTCTATAGAATTTTCAGTATGAGCAGTTCGGATTGACAATAGCTGTAACAGCACAATGTAATTATATTCTTATCGTTATTATTCTCTACTACTATTACACATGAGTTCAAAAACGTGTCATTTGTTTTATACGAATCAAAAACCGTTTTGTATCTGCTAAATTTCATTTACAGGGAATGTTGAAGATGATATGAAATTTAATATGGAACACGGAATGGGAACATAATTGTGCTGCTATCTTTATTTTTTATTACTATCTCTTTCTTTTAGTGCATGACGTCACAGACGTGTCATTTGTTTTTAAATCAAACAATAATAATAATTATGTATTTATTTTGCTAAACAGCCGGCCAGCCATTGCATTCTCAGACGTTATCGCATTTGGTTTCAAATTTAGAACCTAGGCAGTGCCAATGTTATTGTATTGCTGTCTTTATTTTTATTTCTATCTCTTTCATTTTGTGCATGACGTCACTGACATGTCATTTGGTTTCAAGTTTTAGGTTATTGGGATTTCATAATTATTATTGTACCTAACAATGATATCTATGCCTTAAGTCGATATTCCTTATAGTTTTGTTTACGTGTTATATAAATATCACAAGATAGCAAATGTAAGGTAGGTATAATATATATGGGCTAAGAACGTAGAAACCGAATTTTCTTGATAAAAATGTTGCAGACATAGATAAATGTTGTGTGATGAAGTGCCAAATGTCAATTGTGAGGTTGCGTAACCATAATACTGGAAATCTAGGACGATAATTTCTGTACCTAAGAAATTACTGTTTAGAATATTCCTGATTCTAATTAATAAAGGTAAACATATTTTTATTAAAGACAAATCTTGCAGAAGTTTTTGTTTTGATAGTTAGCATTCATTCTATTTTTATTGTTTATTAACATTTGCCAATCAATGCAAAACACCTTATAAATATTACAGAAACTTCTTATTTTTTAAAGTGCTGCTGTCTGACGTTTCATTCAAAATACAATTTATCAAATAATATATGTATGAAATCGGTAACCTAACGTAAATTCAGGTCAGTCTCGTACTTATCTGATATCTTCGGGAAGTCAGCCAAGCGAGTTGGCAGTTCTTGCTCTCAAGTAACAGTGGAAATTAGCTAATCGAGTGGAGAGTTTGGATAGGAGGGATGTTGAGCTTACTTTGTCGCACTGGACTGCCTCGTAGAGATAAGCTTGAGTTGAGATCTCACTATTTGCTTGTAAGCTGCCGCGATATATGTAGTTTATATTGTAGATTGTAGAGTTTCTTGGTCAGTAAAATATATTCGTCCTTGATGTTTTCGAAGTCAACAATATCATAAAAGATGTGTTTTTCGTATTAAAAATAAGTTTAATACGATTTCACAAAACATGATACAAAGAATAAAAAGAAATTATTCATTCTTTTTATTCTTTGTATCATGAAAAGAATAATAAATTCTCTTCGATACCAGATAAGCCTGTACATAAAATCCATTCGGAGTATGGTACTTATTGCGTAGGTCAGGTTACAATACAATGACAAATCCAAAAATGTAAAAATAAATTTCTTTCCGTATTTGTTTGTTTTATAAAGATAATGTTGTCGTCCGCATCCCTCGAGGATTACAGCCTCGGATAGTATCTAATTATTTTTGGGTGATAATCCTGAGCTGTTATATTACTCTCGTTTCAATTATAATTAGGTCCGTTCAGGAAACGGACAAAATGTACAACAAGTGTCCTTGTTCTTTAGAACTACATATAATATTTTTTGGATTATGTGACTCTTAAATATTTTGGTTTTAACTATTTGGTTTTTTATTCTGTATTTTAATTATCAATCGTACACATTTCTTTTGCCTTTAACTAAACCTAAAAATCAAAATATGCTCACAGAACTTTATAATAAACTAATTAATGTTTTTTTTACAAATTAAAGAAAAGAATAGACAAGAAAATAAACAATCTAAAGTATTCAGTATGAGTCAAAGGAAATCACACAAAGTTTATTGTGTATTCTCTATTCGAGATTCTAAGGAGCGTTTCGGCCCTTATTATATACCCTTAGTATATTAAAAACACCTCTTCACAAATTGTATGAAGGCGAGGCAGGTCATTGCATCTTTTCAAAGCGTAGTATATTGTATCGCTTCCAGTTTTCAATTGACTCGAATTTAATTAGAATGTATAAATGCTGGAAGCTCTTAATAGAGTTTTACTGAAAACGTTTGAAAATAATAATTATCTTATTTTTCGTGTTGCTGCGGTCGCAAAATTTTGCATTAAAGTGGCAAGTGAGCAACTTTTAGTCTGGAACGTTTTATATTAAAAAAAGGCCTATTTTATATGAAAGAGTTGTAATTTTGAACGGCTGGCTGTATAAATTCCCTTTAACGATTTCTTAATCCTATGTTGCCTTTCAGCTTTCACAAATTACATAAATATTGATTACCAAAATCAGTGAGTAGATAAACCTCGAAATAATGATAAAAAATCGACTAATTAGGAATCGAATGAAAACGACGACAATAACTTTTTCGGACAAAGTTGACTTATGGAAACGGCGGAACTTCAGAACAAGAATAAAAGTTTTGGACAAAATTTTGGAAAAGAAGTGAAAATGTATGTAAACTCATTATCATCCGTAAAGAGAGTTGAATTAATGTTAATTGCACAGATTTTTGTCACGGAGATATATGTTGAAATATCTTAAAAAAAATGACTGTAATTTTTTGGCTGTGATAGTTAGCCGGGTCAAAAGATTTGCTAAGTAGTTTCAACGTATATATTTTATAATATACAGTCGTCCATTCCATGTAATATCTGCTTATCTGTTACACGATGTATTTGAAATCGAGACCAAAATATATTGTCCAAATATAATAGCTTTAAATCCGTAAATGCAATAAACATCGGTATTGCTGACACGGCATTATCGATAAACTATAAAATTGCCATAAAATTGAAAAATAGGACATCGTTTTATATAGAAACAATGTTTGGTCGCATTTGTAAACATTGTGTTGTAGAAATTGATCGTTATCGGTACAGTAGTTATATTTACTTAATTTTAATGGTTTTGATAATATGTGTATGTATAGTAACTAACAAATAGCATCTACTATTACTATTTTTTGTTTAAAATACTCACTTACATATACTTGTCATACTGTCGTAAACAGTTCAATCTGCTTACGACATTACTTCGTTAAAATATTCCTGGCAGTTGCATCTGAAGCAGTACTCAAGTTAATAAAGATGTCTTTCCAAATTCACATACCTCGGGAAAATGTAGTAATTACGTCGCTCAAACTGTGTACGCATTTTTTAAAAATGCTTAGTCACGGCGCGGCGGATATAAGGAAATGTTTCTGAAGCGCCTTGTCACTTAAAAGAAATGTCCCGAGTGACCACTATAATGGTTGACGGAACATTCCGTAACTTTAAACTGTGTATGCGGTGTTTGTGTTTAGTAATTTATAGCTGGTATAGCTAGTTAGTGGTCTCGTCCCAGTTGGCAGGCGCTGGACTGTAGCAGATAAATATTTCACTCGGTCTATAGTCACCACAACATTCAAAGTGTAACTAAAGTTATACTTTTTATAATAAGGTGTTGTTTACCTAAAATCAAAGAACAAACAATTGAGAACTAAAAACACAATAAATTATATACTAATCTCCATTTCTATTTTCCTCTTTTTCACGATGCCTCTCATATGGGTTTACCCCAGTACATACGAAAATGAAATTAATCAAATTTTTACTATGAAAATGAATGCCTGTCTTTATTATCACAACGCAACTCACGAGACTTGGACGAGAAGTTTTCTAAATCTGTTCCTTAGCTCCACAAAAGTTGTATTCTATTCTATAGCAGAACTATCACTAACAGTACCGACTTGTCTTCATCACGCTCGAGCAGATCTAAAAGTTGCTTCATTTATCATTCAGACTACATTTGTCACAAACATGTCATCTTGACGTGTAAGTAGTTAGATTGTTCAATATATTAGCCGTTTTGTCTCATATTGCTGATGAAATAAATTGTGACCTTTAGCAAGTTATTACTTTAGAGGCGTTTACGTTAAGGGTTAAGACTTAGATTAATATGTTACCATCTGTGACAGCTCATATTATATGTAACGTAATATTAATATTTTCAAGATTAAAAATAATAAATTCGAGAATAAGAACGTATATATACTAGAGAATCTAAGTTACTAATTTTATTAAGCTTGAAATGACATAAATTAAGTCGTTAAGTTCTTAGATTTTTATCTAAAAACATTTTTTATCAAACAACAGCCAAAAAACAATAATTTGTTTTTAGAAAATATAATCAATATTCTGTGAGCTTCAAATGTTTTCGGATCTTTTACTAGTCGAACGGAAACGAAGTAATATGCTGAAAATTGAGAAATGTTCTCATAAATCATACCACACAATATCCTGTAAATATTGTTCCATTATTCACAACTGAAAGGACTGAGTAACATAAGTAGAACTGCGCATACTTTTGAAACCTACAATATCAATTAGCTGGGTACGCATGAATTACTAGCAATATCCATCTATATTATATAATTGTTTCCAGTATATCCAACAATAATAAATAGAATCTATTACATTAACAAAAGCAAATCTCAACTCACAGCAGAATACTGTTTTACAGTTCACTACGTTTACATTATTGACAAATTAATCATTGAAGTTCAAATCGGGAACGCAACACAAATACAGCACTATGTTTTCTATTCCAAACTGTTACCAACAGCGCGTTGTTTTCCTATCTCTACTGTTCGGTGACGTACTGTCTTGGATAGTACATGCTATAAAACATTTACATCTGTGTCTGTGATATATTGGTTCCTCGTAAAGTAAAGTTAGGCTATCAAAGTGTTTGGCTTGTATTTTCTAGATTTGGAAGAATTTATTATTTATTATTAATTTTGTACCAATATAATATGTAACTACGTATTTTTGTTATAATTTTCTAAATCGGGAATGTTAAATCTAAATGGGTAAGAAGCTATTACTTCTGTTCTACTTTTATTGAAATTAGAAATGGAACTAAAACGGAACATATAGTTTTTGCGTCTGATAACGACACTTACATCCCAGTGAGCATTATTACCCAGTTCTTTGGACTCTTGCTAAAGACGGAAGCTAAACACTAACAGCACAGTTTGAAATAGTTTTTTATTTGAGGAACAACTTTGGCTCATAAAAGGTTTTGTATTAAAAAGTTGACTCTTTTTTATATACTTACTTTTTGTATACATACAAAATAATAACTGTACCTACAAACTAGTTATTGAAAAACTCTATTCGTAACCATTTCTGTAAGCCGCAACCTAAAACGATTCTTGTTGAGTTATTGTCGGTGCTACCAATTACGATTTGTTTGTATAATTATATACTTCCGACATTCTCCAAACGCACCTTGCACACACTCCGCAGTAGTAATTGCCGCTAACTGACTTCTAATTAAATGCACACAACACGGAGATGATGACAAGGAAAACACTTCTTGTGTTTATTATGTCTCTGCAATTACTTGGAACGAAAATAATGTGTCGCTCAAATTGATTTCATAGAATAGGTGTTTAGATATGTACCTACTAATCGAAATAGTCACCATTTACAAGAAACATATTACCGAAAATACTCCCTGCTATCTTTTGAAGTACCTATAAAAATATTGTGTCTTCGTAATGGCAGTAGAAGTCCCATTAGGTCTACGACTACAAAGAAAATACGATAGAAAAACAGTTTCATTCAGATCCAATAACATGTCTACAAGAGCACTTCACATTTACTATAATGTGCTACTTAAAGCGATACCCTTTCAATACAATATCGTGCTGTATCACAGCGGAATTTCTCTCTGTAAGGAGTATTTCTCCTTGAAGAGTATCCGTTGTTGATAAGTCAACATGTTGACTTAGAGCATCCATTTGCTATTTGTCGGCCTAAAATAATGAGCAAAAATGTTTTGTTTCATTACAGAAAAATCAAGATATCATATTCATACTAACAGTCAGTCTAGCGTGAAGGAATGAAATTAAAAAAAAATATTATCTTTGCAAATTACCAATAAAAACAGTTAACCCGAAATTTCAATAATGTGGTTTACAGCATCTACTTACCAAGTATCAACAGTATAGTTCTTATAGTTTCGGAAAAATGTGACTGTGATATACGGACGGACAGAGATACAAATATGACGAAGATGAACTATAAGGGTACCGTTTTTTGACATTTGGCTACGGAACCCTAATAAAAATGAATGATGACACAAATTGTTGCATTAGCACGTAGAATAAAATAAAACGTCAATAAAGATAACAAATGAAAGCTGCTCTCGTTAGTGGAGTTCACGGTCCCAGCCTCCGGGGCCCGCCGCGGAAATTGAACGCAATGCCTGGGACTTGGAAACCTGCGGTGGTCTTATTCTGCTTTACTTTTCCTTGTAAATTGCAATTAAATGTTTTTTTAGATTTCCATTCTATTTAATTCAAGCTGAATTAGAGTTTAAAATAAAACAAAAAAGTATGAACGAAAGAAGTTTTAGATTTTAAAGAAAGAAATTGTGTAAAAATAGCTGAGTAACTACATTGTAATTGTAATGTGCCATACATTCTATTATCAACTCGTCTTCATTAACTTCAGTCAACATTCTCGTCGCCAATATTTTAATTAGTGGAGCATGTCTCCCACAAGCGTGGCTCTGCATACTTCATGAAACATCTCTGCGATGAATGGAGTAAGAGTTTTTCAAACTGTAAATACATTAATTAAGAATCTGTTGACATATTTGTACGTAAGGCTGTGAGCGATCGCTAATAACATTAATGTAAACAGTAATTAGAATGTCCCGAGACATTATATTATGAAATGTCGGTATATTAATATAATGCTACTTCGAAGTTTGATCAAATGTATTATTACCAATCACGCTACATCCATATCGTGATCTTACTCGACGACAACGCCATCTCTTGTAATGGCTGTTGGGGAAAAAAAACAATCAACTAAATAAAACATTCTCAACTGAGGATGTGCTAGAAATAACATAAATTTCATTTTACATCAGGAATCATAATCTTTGAAGATCCATTAAATGGTTTAACGCAAACACGAAGAGAGAAGAAAATTACTGAAATCTGATTGTATGGTATACACTTTACTTATTTCAAATTTAATCCAATTATACCAAACTCAGCGAGATTCACCCTTTATAAATTTAAGACGCGAAGTGTATAATCCTTGTACTGAAGTAATTGTCACCGACGAAAGTTATTCTAGAACTTGTTGTAGAGGTTCGCGTCCTGCAACGAATGGCTTTAAACTTTACTTACAGGAGCTAAGTGATAGACAGCCGCTTGTTGAGTAGGTATAGGTAGGTACACTATATTCAAATAAGATCAACCTGTTTCATCATCATCATCAGCCTATACTCAATAAATATTCAACCATAATGACAAAATAAAATATATAATTTATTAATGTTAAACTTCAACAAATAATAAATATTGCAAAACAGACATTGACATTGATATTCATCACCAATATGGTATCATATTATATCAATAATCACCAATATCAACGGCATTGACAACTTATCGCTTGTTGTCGCAGTTTATCTATTGAAAATAGATGCACTATAAAAAAAAATTTGCTTAACGTCCTGCAATATCAATATAAATGATAGTCTAGTCATACACACAAATAATAATATGAAGAATTCATACTAAAAATCTCTTGCGACCATCAATAGGTTAATTTTCTGGGTACCGACACAGAAAATGAACCTATTCATTTGTAAACTCATTGTTTAACAACTGCAGCTTAATTAACAAAGTTGGCATTAAAGTGAAGTAATGAATGAGAACTATCTGTACACAGGTGTAGTACGAAGCGAGCGAGCTCAACTTATCTAGAGGTGCAACAAACTAAATACTGCACAATAGTTGTAGTTACAGAACAAACAGACCCTTTGCTCCCGTTGTCTAATCTAGCGACAACTGCTCACACGCTTCCAAGTCGGAATTAACTAAGTAGTGAAATGACATGAACTATTCGAAACTAAACTAATTAAAGCAACAACATTAATGAACTCAAGCGAAAAACTGTATAGTGTATTCATAATTCAAAGCGAATTCCTACGAATTCGAGGCTATGAGAAATGAGAATTTACAGCAGGCATCAGTTATAAATATTTTATATTAAATTAGGTGACTCTTTAAATGTATGCGCAACTACCCCACACCCACCGGCTTGTTCGATACGTAGTGTAATGCAAACTAACACTACAAATGTAATACTATCCATTAAGTAAGTTTCAGCGCCCAATGATTTCTAGAAAGAAATGAAAAACAATGTTGACACTAGCCGTGTCGAGTTTACTACCACTGTTTGTCACTAAAACGTAGCAAACAACGCACATTCTGGTTACCTACCACTCGGCGTAATGGTCACACCAGCGCGCAACAATTTGCATATCGTTAAACACCCGCATATTAGAATTTTATTGACACCGTGTGTCACCGTCGCCGCTGCTGCTTGTGTTTAAACGCTGTGAGTTTTGAGCTTTTTACGCAACGAAAAATACGAATACATTACACATACATTATACGCAAAAGCGAATATTAAGCTAAAATACTTGATAGGTACTGACCACTATATAATAATACAGGCTGTAATATAATTTTCGTTCAGTAAAACGAGTATCAAATCAATCAAAACGAATGAGATAACTAAATTCATATTATTATAAAGATTACGATTACGAACCACGACCTTGACCACGACAGACTTGTGTTCGAAGTTTAAAATCCTTAAAAGTAATATTGTTCTCAAAACAATTGACACGTCAATGGCGTCATGCGGAAAATGAAAGAGATGGAAATAAAAATAAGGATAGCAATAGTTGCGTTGCATAAATTCTAAATTTCAAATTAAAATCCATATCATCTGAGAACGTACTGACTGGTCGGGGGTTTGTCAAAATAAATATTGGGAATATTCAGCGGATACAAGCGCTTGAAAAAAAACAGCGACTGCTTACTATGATGAATTTAATAACAACGGACAGTACAAGAACCAAACTTTCAGTGAGCACAAATTTATTGTACTGCGTGTTCTGTAAACTCAGTTAGCGCAACTGGCACAAAAATCAATTATTAAAAGTTTGACCATTCAGAAACTTCGTCGAGATAACTTTGTACTATATTTTGCAATGGCCGCCACCTCGCCGTTAATTTGAATAAAGTTTTTCGCAAAAAAAATCATTAGATCCGAAGTTATTCCCTTCCAGTAGTTCCGCGTCGCGCGACTAATTGAGTGAGTCTGTACAAACAGGCTCCAGTAACTACGCTTAGCTGTGCTGTTCACGACTACATGATAAGGAAACTAGTCCTTTGTAGGTAAATGTTAAAGTGCATGAAAACAATGCAGTAGTGTTCAAGTTTATACTACGAAAAAAATTGTGAGTAAAAGCGACCTAAACTTGTGGAAATGTAAAATGTAAGTTGTTTCATAAACAGTGATTCATTTTAATGCTTGATGATAGATATACATACGATGTTATTTTAACGTGTAAACACGGACATTTCAGGCTAACTTAATTAGTAACCCGTAATGTGGGATACCGGGTTCATCCTTTTGGGTAGATGTGAAGCATCAACCTAAGGACCTTTGTAATTTACTGTCAGGTTACATAAACAGATTCATGATAATACACGAAATTCTAAGCAGGTTACATACACAACGCATGATTTAATATCTTGAGATTAATAAAAAAAGGCGACGACTGGCGAACAAATATAAAATTTCAAGTTCTTATATTTCAAATCGAATAATATTTTAAATCGTCTCAATGAGAAGCACTTAATGCGCAATGCATAATTTATTCGATTCTGTGTAGATTTCCTTTCGTATTGTTGCCGCATCTTGTGCTGGACGCTAAACGTAATATTGTAGGTCCTGTAATTTAAAACAAAGCTCACTGTTCCCGCTAAATACGACGAGTTCACGTCGGAGATCGCCGCGTTCGAAATTCAAAGTCCATTACATCTGAAATTGGGCTGGCTAGCTATTTGCAGTAGGTCTTTTAAATAAAAAACAAATGACACCCCAGTGACGTCATGCTCAATATGAAAGAGACAGAAATGAAAATAAGGACAGCAATATAATAATATTTGAATTGTGGTTCGTCTAAACAAATGACACGCCAGTGACGTCATGCACAAAATGAAAGAGATTGTATCGTGCTCTCTTTTTTATTGTGTTATGTAAGTTGCGATTCACATGGGTAATGTACACAGGTATGTATGTATGTATTATAAAACCGAAACTGTTGAGATACCCTATAGTTACCTATAAAGTAAGTAATTTCCTGCAGCCATAACTTTACAAGTTCAAAGCTAAACTGCTGTGAATTAAATAATCTAGCTTTGTCTGAACACTAACTACAAATTTTCGAAAGACCGTCTAAAATATATAGATACGTAAATATAATATCACTCAGTCGGCACACCCTAAGAGGAAGCGCTAGCGTGAACCACACACAGAGCAGCACCACGATCCCCAGTAATGAGAGAGACAGCAAGAAAATGTAGAAGTTTTTGTACAAACTTAGTTGGTTGTGCAATTAAGATAATATGACCTCAGTGAGAAAATAAAAATGCTTTTCTAGCCAGCATAGGTACTCAGCCAAACTTGTCTAAAATGTACGGTCAGGCAAACGTCAACATCAGTCATTATACACACACTATAATATATTCTGTCCTTATTATTTACTACTATCTCTTTCATTTCGGGAGTGACGTCACTGACGTGTCATTTGTTTACAAACCATTTCAACAAATCAGCCAGAACACTTTCAGATATTATTAATTTCTAATTTGGAACGCAACAACCTCTTTTGTGATCTTGCAGCTTATCTTGAAGCATTTTCCTGAACGTTTTTACAGTATGTTGTAGAAATTTGTGTTTAGAATCTTATACTAAATTGCAGTGA
The DNA here is from genome assembly GCA_905163465.1 of Craniophora ligustri. Taxonomy (NCBI): domain Eukaryota; kingdom Metazoa; phylum Arthropoda; class Insecta; order Lepidoptera; family Noctuidae; genus Craniophora; species Craniophora ligustri. Next base: position 9,507,154 of record LR990972.1, read on the forward strand.
CATTTTCCACATGAAGTCTTCTGGCAACAGAACAATTAACTATGCAACAAACATTAAGTGCTACTCCTCAAAAGGGATGCGAACGTGTAGATGTTGTTAACAATACAAAGTCTTAAAGGTTTCTTAGATTACTATATTTGGATGTCGTTTAAACACAAAACCAATTTAACATTTATTTCCACTTTCTGGTAGAGCAAATAATTCAAAAACATACAAATATTGTCATCGTTACTAATGCTTAAAATTGTCAAAATTGTTAAAATGCTTACGTAATGGTTGTGGAGCATAGGCAAATAAACATCTTCATTCTTCATACATAGATAATAGGTGTTTGAATATTCGCATAGTAAGTAAATATTTCTCAAGACAGCACACAACTGTGTCAGCAGCAGGCAATTGCCTTACAATATGCAAGAGGAACTGCCGACGTGTGATGTCTGCATACTGATACAGCAATAGCTGTATCTGCAACGTAACTGCCTAGTTATGGTATAGTTAGTGTGTTAACAACTGTCAACACACTTACTATACTAGCAATAGAACGTTAAAATCTCAACGATAGTACTAAATTACAATTGATTTTTTTGGTATAACTGTCAGTAAACCGCAAATTGTATATCAAAATGATACCAATTGCAAAATATGGCCGACTTGTTGTCTGCGTATAAAGTTCATATTTGAGCCGATGCCTACAACTAAACTGCTGTCTATGTAGTAGCACAAATCAGTACCACATGAGTGCCATTAGTTACAGTAATACGGATAATCACGTGATCATGATTGCATTTGAACGAATGATTAACGCTTAACCGCGCGTGTATTAGCCGCTCTACCGAGTGATTGTGTGGGCGCCTGCATCGCTTTATGGGCTGTAGAGTGTGTCGTAATTAAACTTCTATATATATAGGTATGTGTTTTAACAGTATTCAAGTCTTACGTAGGTATACTTTTCGATCATAGTTTTGCTGTTTATTTTCACAAGTATTAATAGTATTATTGTAATAATATTGCAGCACACAGTTTAATAAAGGTAAGTATAGTTCTAGAGGAAAACACTACAAATCAACAATTAATTTAACATATGGCATACAAAGCCACAGTATCACAGCTCACAGCTCATTATATCACTAAGTGTCGCTATCAACTCGTTACTCTCCGCAAGCTTATTCTTTGCTCTCTCACCTGTCCGCAACTAAAGTCTGAGATACTTAATAAAGTTCCACTGAAATAACCTTTACAACCAAACTTTTTCAACGCACATATACACAGATAAACTCAACCCTTAGGGTAATGAAATTACTAAGATCCGATAACATGAAATTGATCACAGGAGGAAGTTCTATATATCGGCTAAAGGTCGTACCTTAATTCAAAACTTGGTATCAGTGTCCGGTTATAGTCCCGGATGATCGGTCTATAAGGTAATCAAACTTTAACCCACATGGCGACCGCTGACCGCGCTCCACACAACTGGATTATTCCTCTACTCCATAATTTTAATATAGCTTATGTGCTGGTGGTTATAGCTCTCATGAATCATTTCATTTACATTTATTTTGTCAAATTTTTTGGTAAGTGTTTGTGTATAATTAAAATATTGTTCAGTCAGCTAAACAATAAAATACCCTCAATAATTAACCATCTTCTTTATTTATACTTAAGGTATTTATTGCAATCACTATTTGTTATTATAACAAAATAATGTTATACAATAATTATTTTGCATACTAAGCTTCCTTTATTGTATTCATCTTTTTAAAATTATAATTCACTTACCGTCCGCCCTTTCGATAAACTTATATGAAATTGTATATGAAATTGATGAAATTTCGGATGGTTACAAATACGCGTACTTCAAAACTAGCTCAAATTGAAAATTGAAAACTATTCCACTAAACTAAGATATCTGTGACTTACACATACGAACGGTAATTTCACATTTTCGATGAAAATAGTTCAAATCATCAGTAATGCAGTAGTATGTGAGTGCCGCGTGAGATTAGCATAACAAAAGTCACATCGCCAGGACAAAGCGAGTAGCCTCGAGAAAGGAGTCGGCACAAAACTGTGACGTCACAGACTATTAAGCCTTTGAAGTCAGAAAGAAAAGTCGCTTATGACGCGACTGCGCGGCTAAGTTAGAACGGAATTTAAATCTCTTAATACAGTTAAATTCCAGCGATTTACTGTTTTACTGAGATCTATTGTCGTCGTTTATAAAATACTCTCTTGAGCTGGTTGTATGGTGTCGATATTCTTTATTTTTAGCTTTTTAAATTATAAAGATATAGTTTTATTCCGGTTTATTATTTGTTAAAAACGTAATTAATGTTTCATCAGTACATTGTACTGTAGGCATTGTTCTAAATAGAGTTTTATTTAACTTCAAAGAACAGAGACAAAAACGGAGACTTTAAAATTTTGGTTCTTTTCAATTTCTGACGACCCAATTAGTCCAACGGTAGTTAACACTGCCTGCTGTGCTATTATGAGTCCCGGGTTCGAATCCCGGTAGGAACAAATCTTTGCGTGATGAGCATAAATATTTGTATCCGAGTCATGGATGTATGTATGTATAATATTATGTATGTAATTTCAAAAAAAATATCAATAAAGTATATAATGTAGTATATCAACCGACTAGCCTCCGTAACACAAGCCCCGTTGCTTAGCTCGGAACTAGATGGCGCTGTGTCATTTTATTATTTATAATCACGTAATTTTCACATTAAGAAAAAAAGACATTAAAAAACCTGATTTAATAACACAGCCCTAGTCTGTAATAAAAATATCTGTGAATGTTATATTTTATTTTTCCTGTTCCAGTTTTAATTAAATCCATAATCAACATAATACCACTGTTACTGTACACGTATATCCACGGGTGAAATTAGGTAGGCATAATATCTATGTTGTGTAATTACTTTAGATACTTTATGAAAATCCGGAGACATTGAGGCTCGGTGCTGGAGTTCGTGTAATTCGAATATGGTTTTTATATTTCGAAATGTTAATTAAATATATACTTTATCGAAAGGTATATTTTTATAAGGTTTGTATACTGAAGGAACGGAATCAGAAGGTATTAATTAAATAAGGTCAATGGTGGTAGTGGCGCTAGTATGGTTTTCCACACATGAGATCGTATTACTGAATAGTTTAGTTAAAAGAAGTCTGTATAATTATTTAAAAAGCAAATAAATGGTTATCTCTACGACCTCAATTAGCATTAATTCCAAAGTTAGCATCGCTTTAGTAGCATTTTAGCTCGCGGATTTTGTTAATATATTTTTAAACAAAATTTTCCCTTCATTATGGACGATTTTATAGAGCATTCAAGCACGGTTGAAATACTTGACAACGTCCAATTTCCCGTCCCGAGAGGATGCTCGAAGGCCGTTTATTTATCATGATCTTCTAAAAATCTCCTTTGGTACTTATTGGTGAAAGTATGTTTCTTACTTACCGAATTGTATTTGTTGTTTAAGGCATGTAGGTATTTAAATCGTATTTTTGGAAACCGTACGACGGAAATTAAATAGAAAGTGTAGATAGTTTGGTTCAAAACACTATTTGCCTATATTTACTAAAATGTAATAGACGCTTACGATCTCTCAAAACGCCTGGACCATCCAAGCGTTTGTATGGAAACGTTGTACTAATATATTTTTTTCAAGATGATGCAACAATCTTTTTATTCTTCTACAATATATTAGAGAGGTGTAGAAAAACCTCAGTTAGTTTACCTAGGACCTTGCAGTTTGGATCTGTTCACGGCTATTGGTAATACCTCGCCCTATGCGTGTCATACATAACTGCTTTTAAATTTAAATAATCCTGATTTATTATACATACATTATGTTAATAAGCAATTAATTTCAGTGGTAGTGGTTCCAACCCAGATATGACTTAAATTAAATTGACTTTGTGTTTATGTTCAAGTGAGGATAATTAATGGCTGAGCCCAACAACCACAGAGCTTGCAGAGTATTGTGGTGCGTGTGTGTATTTGGGCAAGGTTTGTTATACAAATAGAGTAATTAGATTTGTGCTTATTTCATTTTAAAATATTGTTTTGGCTTAGATACCTAATTTGATAAAGATAACGGGTATATGTTTGATCTAACCCCATAGCTTTCAGAGCTACCAAAAATATTTGTGACCTAGTTATTTATTAGTTATATAGGTATCCAATACTTAACAGTATTTTATATTAAAATTTTATTACATAAGTAATTTCATTTGCAAATTCCAGCAGTAAAATTAAATCCAACGAAAACAATTACCGCTTAGCACTTTGGTTTAAGAGATAAAATAAAACTCCGTCTCTTCCCTTCATTACGGCAAAACCTTTTGGATTTTAATGTACAATTTCAAATTGGAAATGTAATTTCGTCATACGATTGGTTAAAATTTTTATGAGTCCTTTATTTTTTAGAATTGAGTCATATTTATTTTAGGTATAGAGTATAAACACAGGATGTCCTGGATACTTCGTATTGTTTCAGTATATTATATCCTGAGTTGGTTTTCAATTGCAATTACCTATTTTTTTTTTTTAATAATATTAAATATAACTTCCTTCGCTTAGGTATGCTAAAATAAAAGAAACGAAGTACTCAAAATTGTATGTAAGCAACATGTTACAACACTACCGCACTCACGATACATTTGCACGGACTTTTTGTAAGAGAAGCCAACCGGAAAACACGTCTGACAAGTTATAGTTTGTTTAATTTGGTGAGTGACGAAAAATGGAAGTAATAGGGTATAGAATGATAAAGGACGGCTGAACTTTAAGAACACCGGCACACGATAACAATGCTTTTTTTTATTTCTGTAATGATTATGATAAAAATAAGAGCTTTTTATAGAAAAAGTCCATTAAAATATTCAAAGCAAGCGAATACAAAACCATGTTGCTTCACACAAAATGCCACAGAGTGTCACAAATGTTGCCAAACCGCAGCACTCTACGTTCGGCTGGCAACAAGGGAAAAAAGAAGCAGGAAAAAGTATTTAAAAATAAAACAGCAGCGACCCAAACAGTAGTCTAGGGAAACAAATAAAAAACATAAAATTCACTTTTAAGTAAATATACCGTAATATTACCAAGGTACAGTAAAATGTTCGAATTAAAATAGAACTCAATTTGTGTAAAAATTTGTCGCTACCCAGCCACTACATTCATTACATTATTCAGAGTAGCGAGCAAGCTGAGCACTAGTCCAGTTTCAGTCTCTGTATGAATTGCGATATTAATTATTCACGTCGTTTACTGGCGACACAGCCAGGTTTTGGAGTACATTTCAAGTATCGGGACAGACAGGTATGAAGAATATCAAATTATTTACTGGAACGTAATTATTGTGCTGATATGTGAAGAAAATTTTTTTTTTAAAGCAGTGTATTACATCATGCCTGTCATTCCCGAAAGGTTAGGCAGAGGTGTGCTAATGTACACCCACGTTTCGCCGATATGTTTTAGCTCCCATGTAATAGGGGGCAAATAGCCCACTGCCAACAACCGGGTACGAATCCAAACTCCGAGCTGCTACTGGGAATTTCATAGAAAAACCCAATAACACTTTTTAGTGAAAGATAACGTGTCTGTTAGTAACAAACTATATTTATAACGCGTCTTGTCGATATAAATACTATAACAGTTGCTTTCATTTACATATTTTCCTCTTAGCCATTGTGCTCACTGAGCAGAACATCCGTGTTTCAGACATGATACGGAGCTAATCAAATTGTCGGTGTCATAACATAATGAGGGAGGCAGGCTGTGGAGATAGCGCGGCGTGCGACGCGAACATTACGCGGTATTACCGCCGTACATTAGATTATCTCACGGGAGAAACGCAGTGGACGTCAACATTATTTTCATTTTTTTTAAATAAACCGTTTCCGTGTAGTTGTTGGCGAATAAATATTTGTTCTGTGCAGGGAACGAACCCGCCGAAGAGTGGCTCTCGAAGCGGCGCGACGAGAGCCACTTTTCCAAATCACCCGTTTAATTCAATCATTTTTGTTTGCCTACAAACAGCTTGAAATTAACAAAATTGCGTTATTAATGAAAAAACGATGGAGGCAAATTGCCGAGTAACAAAACGATCTCTGCAAGTAACTTTATGTTCACATTTGATACACACGATTGATATTATGAGGGTTTGTTTCAAGATAGAAATTCTAAAGCGTTTTTGTTCTTATTCATCAGCTGCTCCAGCTTACAGGCTCAGCTGCTATCGATTGTCTGTGTATTATAATTTAATTACATTCCTTCGGTAAAAACAAATAAGTTTCTTCAACAAAGGGATTAATTTACTTACATTTTGCCTACGCCTGGTACATAAAGTGAAGTTGTAGTGCTTTTACAAAATAATAAATATATAGTACAAACATTTAAGGAACAAAAATAGTACTCTTTATAATAAAAGGACACTGAAGTGGGCCGACTTACCCTTGAAGCGTTACAATGTTGTTATAGAGATAAATATGATTATATAATTCTGTACAAACAAGCTTGTTACAAATATACCAGTCGTCGTTTGATCTCAACAAGTTGATCCTTATTCAGTGATCAGCTTTTTATCTGACATCCTTATCCTTTGGTTTAGTATTGGCGATACACTTATTTTTATCTGTAATACTACATGACTGATAATTCTAAAAGAATATGAAATGTTTTCTTATTTAAAGACATAGCAATAACAAGAATAGAAAAATGAAAAATAATACCTAAAACTAAAGCCATTTTTTTTATATCTGCAGTGGTTAACTAAAGGAGCTGATCTCACCACTTGATCATATCAACCAGAACAAACATTTTATTTTAAACTTTCTTGTTTATTTTTTGTTCTGATGTCATGAGGTGCACGACTTTATAAAATATGTCTGACTTGACCGGCACTCTATCAATAGTTAAAAGGACCGATTCCACCAAAGTCAGTATAACTTTACACATCACAAATATAGAGTAAGTAAAAACATACATCAGAACTTGACTCTCGAAGAGTGTAAAACTAAAGGTAAATTGCTGTTACGGCAACAAGGTGATTGATGATCTTGAAAACAAAGTTTCTAGACCTTATTTTGTAATCCATTCATTGTTTCTGTGCAACACATATCACATAAATGCTTTAAACTTTCATAATTACTAACACATTGTATTTAAAGAGCTTGAGATTGTCTGCTAACGTACGTTTAACATGCTTTTAATGGCATATAGTGTATTATGCTGGAAACTATGTGTCTACAATGTAGCAGATCCTGCCTATCATAGTGCTTTCTTAGTGACGTGTTACAGATAGCCGAGACTTCACTGAGAGGCTGCGCGTTCAAAGTTAGCTCCAACCACGATGTTAACTATTTCACAAAATCATTATTCTATGACATCAAACAGGCTATTGTGTATGTAACTTTACGGATTCTTGTTAATAAGTTGTTGGGAATGGGATTAACATTTAGTAAACCATGTTCATAATGTACTGTTCGTAGTTACTACTTCAGCTGTTGGTCGGAGTGCGGCAAGTCTACTCGTGATCCTGAGTTAAAGTTGATCAAGAGTATGCATTTATAATTTACTTAATTTACAAAACTGGCTCATATATGTTCTTTTGTCAAAGCACGAAAAAGAAATCAGTTGTTGTAATCAAAAAAGACTTACAGACTTTTAATTACGACCGCCAAAAACAAATTAAAACGTGTAAACATTTTAAAGCATTTAAATGTTTCGCTTGTAACACAAAAGTGTCATAATCTATTTAATTAGGTAACATTAATTATGACACACTGTATTATTCTGGTTGTTGTATGAACTCTGTTCATTAATAAATTAGTTCATCATTAGGAGCGGTCAGAGGTAGTTTATTACGTAATTAATTTTGGTGGCGCCGATACTTGTGATTGATAAAATAAATATAATAAAAAAGACGCATATATTACACACATATTACAGTCCTACAGAAAAAATAACTACACATTTGATAGCACCACACCGAGTCCTTACCAAAAGCCGTTATGAAACAAATGTTGATTCCACGCAATAATTAATTAAACATAAAGAGCATACAAGTCCCAAGTCATATTTAGCATAATCATCCGACAGCACGTCAAACATACAATATGCATCACCGCCCGGCATTGCTTAAGAGCCGTCAAGCGAACATTAGAATTCCTTAGCGATCTAAATATTACGCTATACACTATCTAATACATATAATGTTACTCTGAATGAAGTGAAGTGAAGTCATTCAATAGCAATAGCACATAATATATTAGAACGTACGTAACAAGGACTGCTTTAACAATTTTTTTATCATTATTAATCAATAAAATTGTTCACTCACACTTTGATAAAAAATTCTCAATCTAAGAAAAGAGCATGAACTATTAATGCAAATCGAAATCGGAAGTACTTACTGAGGTGCCTGAACACCTATTGAGTCGCGACGTGAGCGTTACTGGCGATATTAAAGGTTTTACGACGTAACTTATACACTGAATATTCAGCAGGTAACCGTGCTTACCTTTGGCTCTTTCCCTAATCTCTTTTGTATAGGTATACTTCAGAAATCATAATATAAAACCTAAGTTTTTTTTAGGCATTGTAACGAATAATAATTAATGTGCAAAGAGATATTAATGTCGTCTAAATAAATTAAATTTGCTTAATTATCATAAATTTAAGTGAAAACACACTAATAAATGACGCGCAAATGATTTTGCTTTCAAACATTTTGATATCTGAAACTTAAGCAAATAGATATTAATTAGACATTGAAGTAAAACTACATACTTTTTCAAACATTGCCAGAGCAACTCACGCAAACTGTTTTGATTTTCTAGACTAAAACGTATCTTTTCTTTGTATAAAAGGTTTCTATGTTCTTCGTGGAATCCGTTGTGATGTAGCTATTGTGTGATGTAATAAAATCCAGCGTGGATATATGGATGCTCATTGTGGCACATCCCGTAGAGCCTTGTAATTTGCACCATACATATGGATGTATAATACACAAGCAGCTCTGTGTTTGTGGCGCAGTATGGTTGAAGAGGTTGCCAGCTCTCAAGTCTAGTTTAAAAAAAGTTATGAAATGTTGCATATAACATAAATATGCCAAGACGTCAATTAGGAAACATACCATATTGAACCCTCGAGAGATGTCTCCATTCTTTAATCACACTGATTAATAATGCAATCGCAATTTTTATGTCATGTTTATTTAAACTGAGTGCACTGAAACTTCTGAAATTTTACCAAACTATTTAAACGTGTCGCATAATACCTTTAAAATATGCGCCACTGCATATTGTACTGAGAAACTTCAAACAGAATTGAATGTTTTGTGTCTGCTTACAATAAGCGACAACTAAAAGACATCTGAAGCATCTAGCAAAGAAAAGATGTTTTGAATATTAAACACATTACAAAAGCTAGAATCTCCTAAATACTTCTATATCTATCCTTACGGTATAACGACCTGTAGAGCATTGAACTTGCTACCCATGGTACAAGTCGCACTCAGCCACTACTCTAATCGTCAAATCAAATCAAATCAAATCAAATCAAATCATTTATTTGCTGAAATATGGTGGATACATGAGATGTTACATTGAGATACAGCGCAGGACATATTTCACCCTCATTTGGGTATGCAAAATATTAGGTAATGTATCTACTAATTATAATAAAATTACAATTATTCGAGCAATTTCTAAAAAGCGTCTTCTAAATGATAGTCAATATGTTGATAAACACCAAGACCAAAACCGATTCCTACCCAGGATGATTCGTGAGGCTATTGAAATTTAAGTATGAAAAAATATACGCTTGAGCATAATTTTCTTTGATATTTATTAACAGCATCAACATCCTTTATGTTTCGCTATACAAACACGGCCAATAACATCAAAAGGACAATAAATTTTCCTTTTGTAGTCAATAATTTCTTGTATTACATAAATTGAGATGATGAGCTAACAAAGCTTATCATCTCAATTTATGTTCAAGATGGAATCCAAACAATCTCTCGTATCTTTTTTATGGTTGAGGAAAATTGGTAACGCAATCTATTATGTTTGTCAGTGAAATGAACGTTGCACTACTTTGTGTGTGCAGTGACCGAGCGATCGGCTTAACCGTTATGGAGTTTCGGGTTCAATCCCCCACTGAGAAATTGTTTGAAGTGCGACCTACAGGTTTGTGTGTGTAAATTAGCGTTTGTAAGGGAACAAACGCAGGAGAACCTTGGCAGGAGTTCAAAAATTCAAAAATTCAAAAATTCTTTATTTGACACAAACACAGGTAAATATAATTAGTTGGAATGGAACAATAATGGTATTTCCGCAAGAGCGCTGTGCTTTACTCTTTCGAGCATACAAATATTTTAAACAGGCATCATCATTATCTTAGAATTTAATACAAAAATTCCTCAAATAATTATTACATAGCATAACAAAATGTCCAGATTTAAAATTATTACAATTTATATTCAAAAAATTCATGAACACTATAAAAACATTTCTCCGCGAGCCACCGTGTTAGATGTATTTTAAATTTATTAAATGTCAAAGATTTAAAATAATTTGGAATTTTATTAAATAACTTAATACACATTATATAACAATTATTCGATGTCAATGTAAGTCTTGAAAATGGTCTAAATAATTTATTAGCGTGAACAGATCGCTGGCTATAAGAGCTGGTTGCTTGTTGAAAAAGGTTCTTGTGTTTAAATACAAAGATGCAAGAATCCAGAATATATAAGCATGGCAGAGTTAGAATCATATATTTTTTAAAAAAGGGGCGGCATGAATCCGTCTGTTTTAACCCAAAGATGGCTCGGAGACATTTTTTTTGGATTATAAAAGCGTCATCTACCACAACACTTCTACCCCATAGAGTAATGCCATATCTCAAAAGCGAACCAGCATACCCATAATATGCAGCAATCGCAGCTTTTTTAGACACTACTTGACCTATTCTTCGTAGCGGATAAATAAAACTATTTATTCTTGAACAAATATCTGCTACATGACTTTTCCAGCTACAGGAACAATCTACTGTAATACCTAAGAATTTAAAAGTTGATGATTCTGCGACTGCCGTTCCTTTGTAAGAAACATTCAACTTCATTGGTTTGGACTGATAAGTATAAAACTGCATAAATTTACTTTTGTTCACATTTACCTTAAGTTTATTGGCTGACAACCAATCAATAGTTGTATTAAGAGCTGTATTAATTTCAGATTCATATGTCGTTTTATCAGTGCCTTTTATTATGATTGTGGTATCGTCGGCAAACAGAATACATTTATGCTTGATCACAGTAGGGAAATCGTTTATAAACAGTAGAAATAAGAGAGGGCCCAATATACTGCCCTGGGGTACGCCGCGATTGTTATCTAAATATTTTGATTGTGCCGCTTCCAATACTTTAGAACGTTCATTGTAGCTAGCAATCTCCACGCACTGAAGTCTATTACTAAGATATGACTTTACCCAATCATGCGCTGGACCACGGATACCGTAATCATAAAGTTTATCGAGCAGGCGTTTGTGACATACGAGATCAAAGGCCTTGCTCATGTCCATAAATAAGACAGAGACAGGTACTTTCTTTTCAAGACATTCGGTTATAGATTTAATGAGCTGAAATACTGCCAGAGATGTGCTGCGATTTTTACGAAAACCGTTTTGTTCGTCCTTAATTATTTCATTTTTTTCTATAAAACTAGACAATCTGCTATAGAACACCTTTTCAAATAATTTGGATAATATTGTTAACAGTGCTACAGGCCTATAATTGTCCATGAGTGATTTGTCCCCTTTTTTGAAAAACGGCTTAATAATAGATAATTTCAATGCATCTGGGAATATCCCCTGTTCTAATGAAAGATTAATTATATGTAGGACTGGATCAACAATAGTATCAATGGTCTTTTTTAATATATTTGTACAAATGCCATCATAGCCTACAGCTTTAGAATTTTTAAGTGACATTGTAATTGTTTTCAGTTCATCGGGGCTTATTGGATTCAAAAACATACTATTCGGGTTTGGTTCAATTGATACATAATTAAAATTAGAATTAGAATTAGAATGTCCAGTATTACTATTTGTATTATTATATATTGTGTCAATAAAAAAATGGTTAAAATAATTAGCAATTGAGTCAGGTTCACTAATAGTATTGCCCTGTATCATAATTTCGGAAACAGATTTTGTGCTTGCGTCCGTGGTTGCATGACGCTTTATAACATTCCATGTTGCTTTACATTTGTTGGTGGATTTACTTATATAACTAGCATAATTATTTCTTCGGGAAATGTTAATACACTGCTTTAATATCTGGCAATAATGTTTATATTTATTCTTAATTAAATTACACCGAGTTCTGACTCTAATTTTATAGTACAGCTCTCTCTTAGTTTTAGAGGATACTTTTAAACCTTTAGTGAGCCATCTAGACTTTCTTATATCTCTATTTGTTACCCTGACACGTATTTTGGGGAAACATAAGTTATAAAATAACAAATATAATTCATGAAATTCTGTAAACGCTACATTGGTTGACTTACTGTTCAAAACTTCATGGAAGGATAAACTGGACAAACAATTTCTGAACTTTACAATATTATCGTTACAATAATCTCGATGAAATTCATACCAATATTTCAATGGAGAAGTTCGTCGTTGACTTATTGTCCAGGTGAAGGTTTGGGCCGTGTGATCAGACAGACCTAGATCGTGTATATTTGCAGTCCCATTTTCAATGTTGGTTAAGATATGGTCGATACATGTCTTCGATTTATTTGTTAAACGTGTCGGCGCCTTGATTACAGGTGTTATGTTATATCTTTCTAGCAAATTTCTATACTCCCGGCTCTCTCTTGAAGTATATAGAAGGTCAATGTTCATGTCCCCGCAAATGATAATCTTCTTACGTGTGCTACGAGATAACTTTTCTAAAAGATTTTCTAATTTATAAAGAAACACGGATACATTAGAGGAAGGCGTTCTGTACAAACACACTATTATCACATTATATTGCACGAGCTCCACCCCACAACACTCAAAAGTACATTCCTCGTTGTCCTTCTTTATTTCGTTGAGGGTTTTAAATTGAATATCATTTTTAACTAATATTGCAACACCCCCCCGTTTTGAGTTTTTCCTTGAATAGAAAGATGCACCTGTAAAACTTTTTAGACGCAGGCTTACTTCGGTCCCCTCTTGCAGGAATGATTCACATAAACATATTATATCAATGTTAACTGGAGGGTTGTGAATGGCACAGTATAGTTCATCTTGCTTATTTAGAATACCTGCAATATTTTGATGCATTATCCTTAGGACATTACTTGCTATCTTACTCGTACATTGTCGTGGAGTAGCATGATGAGATGAGCGATGGTTACAGCCGAAAAAAATTAGGACGGTTAGTAGACAACATGCTTTCCGTAGTATGAGTCGTTTGTTGCAGATTTGTCTTAGAGTTGTCTAATTTTTCATTGCATGGCTGATCTCGCAGAACATAATCATATAATATATTTGATAATATTTGGCCATGTATTTTAGTCATTCCATGATAAGCTATTTTACCCGTTCTGTATGAAAATGACTCGAGAGATAATTCTTTGTTGCTGTCAAAAAAGTATGCATATTCATTATTTAGTATATCCAAATATAAAAGTTTATTGAACATTTCCACTTTGAAATTGTAAATTGGAGCACCTGCAACATAAGTAGCTGCACATATAATTATATTGGTGTGTACAATTTTTTGCAATGATGTTTTTACCGTACTGATTGTTTTTATGTGATCTCTTTCATCTTTAACGGAGTTTTCTCCAATGATAATTATACAGTAGTCGTTATGGTTAAAATCTTTTAATTTAATATCGATATCACTTAGCATATCACTTGTAGTACTGTCGGTTTTGGTGTAATGGCAGTAGTCGAAGTAATCAGAGTATACTTTTTCAATTATAGGTAGGGACATCCTGGTTTTGCTACTGCTTAGGATACACAGTTTGTTTTTGTGTTTAGAGTTCATAAAATGGCTCGTTGATTTATCATTATGTTCATGGAGTATGTTATTAGACATAGAATCTGAAGGTATTTTCTTGTTCTTTGGGGTAGCAGGGTCAGAAGTTTGGGTTTCCTTATTATGCATAACAAGATTGGATCCCAAACAATTGCCTTGTAACTCATTTATTATTGGAGTTTGAGTGATATGGGAGCTTTGTTCATAAATCTTGTTTGGTGTTTTATTCTTGCGTTTTGGTGACATGAATTTTCTGGTAGGGGTTGAACAAATTGTCTTATAATTTTTGGCTGTCTTTATCATATTTTGGAGGTCAGTTTTAAGACGAAAATTTTCAATATTTAAATTTTCGATTTCTTGATGTGCGCTCGTTAATTGCAATGAGATATTTTTTATTTGTTCATGCAAATCATTTATAATATTGCAACTGTTATTGTGAAGACTATCTGGTATGCTCAACATTGTGGTGTCTAATATGGATTTATCATGGTTACAGTTGCTAATGTTAGTTAGTGAAGTTGATCTTTGCGGTTTGCGATAAGTAATATTGTTACTCGGTGAGTCCATTATTTCTTCTGTATTTCAGATAAAAAGTTATTCTTTAAAATTCATGTATTATTAAAATTGTCTTCATAAATTTATGTTATATGTCAGAGTATAAAAATGAAATAAAATAAAAATAAACTTCCAAAAGTCGACCTACAGTGGTATCGAACTCACCACTTAGTGTTTAGCAAGCGAGGGCATGTAGCTCTTGGCTGAGTTAACTAATGCTTAATACGTTGAAATAGTGATATAGTTATCTAAACAATTGCGGTTCAATGACCTCATTAGTCATTTGTCGTGTTCTAATGCCGGTGATCGTTTTGTGACCATATAAGGTCATAAACTGGCCGCTGCTTGTCTGACTCACCACCAATAGTAGCGTTGGTTGCAACTATGACTCACGATTTTTTTGCTTCACTGTGTGTTTACTTCACTAATTTGATTCTTGATATAATTGTTGTTTTGTCGTTCGTTATGTGTTGTTTTAATTAAAAATTTCTGACACAGGATTTATGACAATTGATTGTTTAGCGAAATATAACTTAAACCACTTGGAATACGCGAAAACGATTTAAAGTAATACGGAGTGCAACATAACACGTCTTACTGCAAGCGTAGCGAGCGAGCGAGTATACTTCGTATGTACGTCAGTCAGTATACTTCATACATAACGGATTTCCTTGTAAATCAATGCTAGCTTACAAGTAAGAGTTTTAAAAACGCAGATTATTAAAGAATGATAACATTTTATATTTTTGTCACGGAATCTGAATCTCCGCAATGATTCCTTTTAACTTTCTTAATATCAAAGATAATGAAGTTTTCTCGACTCTTTTTCTTTGTTTCTGAACAAAGTACTTTAAAACTTTTGCATCCGAATACATCCAAGTACTACTTTGAATAATCTTCTGAAATCTCTGCCTGAAATTATTGCAAAGGAAGAACTGAGTTTATTTTAAATTTAATGAAGGGTTTGTCATCAAATTTAAAATAAACTCAAATAAACCTTAGTGAAGATAAGGTAAATAACGTGATGAAAGACATTTTAAATGAGTTTAACTGTTTAATGCGATTAATTGATTGTTTTCTGAATACAAACTAGTAAATCATGCCACAAATTGACACAAATCATGTCCTCACAAAATTAAACCGAACATCGTTGCGCCGCAAATTGTTGTTATTTCGAGTTCTAAAGTGAATTTAACGTTAAAAAAAATATTTAGATTGTTGCATCTGAAAATTTTGGGTAGGGAATTGAGTGGTATCTTATAGTTTTTAAATTTATTCATGTATATATTTTTTTCATATTTACTTTATTACTAGTACCCACTGTTAGAACGAGTAGACAGTAAAGCTTTTTTTAAATAGCTAAATAGTTTATGCAGGTGATCCAATTTAATGCAAAAGGAAGTTTTTAATACCAAGGGTTGAAGTTAAGCCTCTTCACTTATCACAGTTATATATTCCGTCATCTTAGTTAAAGAAGCTGTGACGCCTGACAGAATCCATTTCAATATCATTCATAAAGCTAGCAGCACGACCCTCTTTACGCTTCATGACACTAGCCTAACTCGTTATTGCCAGCGTATTGAGAAAAGCAATAACGGTTAAGTATTTCATAAACCTTTACATTAAAACGGTTCGTTTTTCATTTTGTTCACTTTATTTACATTACCTCTCAACAAATGTGGCTGTCACACGCAAATACGAGGCAACACAAACTGTGATGACGTCACAGTTATGTGACACACCTCGCCCCGCGGATGTGCGTCTCCCATTTACATATTCCCATTTACAAACACTTAGTGACGATGATATGACCAAGGAGGTTAGGAGGTAACAAATATGCGAAACGGTTTTTCATGTAAGAGCTTTTGGTTAGGTTAGTTACTTTTGGCAAAAAGTTGAATATCAGGGGCTAGTTTGTCTACAATTTTTCTAAAAGTTACAGCATTGAGCATATAAATTATATATTGATAATTATATATATTATTATATTATATAGTGTCCACCTATTTCAACATAATTTTCGAAACAAAGTTTTATTATCTCTATTACAATCATCATCATCATCATTTCAACCGTTTTACGTCCACTGCTGGACATAGGTCTCCCCCAAGGATTATTACTATTACAATAGCAAAGAAAAATAGAACTCCCACACGTCTTTACTTTTATAAGTTCAAAATAAACTGAGATAGACATAGTAAGCTTTCTTCCAAAATCAACAGAATAAAATCACGTATCTCGGTGTAGGCTGAACATAATATTGACACGAACTTCGTTAATATTATCAAGTTATATATTATTATTATCAAGAATGTTACTTCAAAATAATGTATGTCTGCTCGAGTATCTTCCACAGTATTATGTATATCCGCAAACATCCGCTCACGTGATGTGTATAAACGCGCGCGCTCGTGACGCGCGTGAGATTATAACGCAAAGTGAAATGGAGTCACACTCTGGCAGAACAAGTGCGCACAGATGTTGATTATATGATTATATTGCTTGCAATTATTTGTGGTCTTATCGGTTTTAAAATTACACTCATAAAACATAATGCGTCTATACTTGCTATAATATTAATAATTTTTAACTTTGCCTTAAGTTTCAATACGCCTCTAAGCGTTTTATAACCTTATGAGACAATCCCAAAAAAAATCAAGATAGTTTCACATGCTGTCGCCAGTTTCACGGAGACAATATATTTATTGCGTCTATAGCGACCTGCCACGACTTGCCGCGGTAAACGTATATCTTCTGAGTTCAGGCAAGAGTGAGGTGGAATTGCAATGATTTGTAACTCACCCAGTTGGATGAATATGATTTTTTAAATGTTATAAGCTACCCTGAGGTCGACGGTAATTCATCACGGGAATAAAATATGCTCAATTCTTAGCAACAAACTATGTCTATTCACATAATAATATGGATTTTTTTCAACTAACTAAATATAAATTATAGTCCTAGACCATAGTCTCACTGAAAAGTTATTTTTGTTGCTTTTATTTTGCTATAACGATCTTCACTAAAAGGCACAACAGATATTATTAAAAATCCTGCAGCATTCTTATATCGAAACCTAGCTACGTCTATAAGTAACCACATTCTCGAGCTGTCACGCTAGTTGAAAATATACCTCGTTCACCGCAGAGTCTGTGCAATATATGTGGCACGTGTTCACAGGCTGCACATATTTATATCTCCTCCGGCTCTTTGTATTCTGTTCAGATTGTTCAGAATTAGGACAACGGAATGTCAGTACCTAACCTAACTCGAATTTTATTCTTAATCTTAATGATTTTATAAAAGAGAATTATGTTAATATTATTTAACATTATTTATTTTAATTTTACCTAGTTTATACATATATAGTAGGTATATAGTTTTTTACATTAATGTATGTAATAAATAAATAGGTAAGAGAAAAACCTTACCTTGCTTCTCTTCTGTTGGTCACAAGAATTCTATCACTAAAAAAAAACAAAATGTTACTTATCGGGTATTTACTATTTCCATTGTGACTCGCCGGGGTTGTGGTACATAATTTGTGAATCCCATGACCCTGGTAAAAGGGTCAGTGGCGTGGACGGGTGTGGTTTTTTAATCGGTAAAGCACATGCTGAGCGGATTCCGACCCTCCTCACTGTCTCCACTCGCGGCGAGACGGCCTGTAAACCTTTTTCCGGAACAAAAAAGGTGTCAAATCAAGAAGTATTTCGGCACGATTTCTTGACAGTAAAATATTTTTAGTACGGACCCTTAACACAATATTGGCCAAGAAAATATAAAATTACGAAGGTAAGGATAAACTCTCATAAAACGTGGCGCGTTACGTCCTTACACAATATGATATCGCCTCACGGACCTCTCAGCTTCGTAACATTGCCAAATTAATTTGATACAAAAATTGTAATCTTATACGGCGGAGTTTACTTAAAACTTTAAACGTACCTACAGATATTTCATGTACTCTTCTGTAAAATAAATATTCTAATGATAAAAATCTGAATCGAGGTTCTGTTTCTAGAGAAAACTCAATGTTTGAATTCACTTACTTAATATTAAAACAAGAAAAGTATTTACATAAGTTAAAGGTTATATTGAATGAGACTTTTATATTAAATTGTGTTTGATGTTTCAATTTGTTTAACATCAACGATCCTTCTGAACTTTTCCATTAAGTAAATCCTATTTGTATACCGCAATACAACAGAAACTAAACTAAACAAGCATTATTTGCGTAACCTTTTATTTTCTAATATTAAACTGTAATGAAATTTAATTACTACTTGAGTTTGTTAAACAATAACAATTAAAGTTTTCAGTTAAATAAATATCAATTCCATACCGCAGTACGAAAAGGTGCTAAAATAAACAAGCACTATGTTTCGCAGCCTTTTAGTTTTTCACATACGAAGCTCAAATCCCGTCCGTATTAATTGCAGCTGAAATAGGCTCGGAGCTCACCGAGCCGTCACGCTATTGAAGAACACCAGCGCGGAATACGTGCGGTTTGAAACCAAACCAAATATTTACTGTGGAAATGTGTTTCATGTATGCTTTAGGCGAACGTGATATATCATCCTAATCGAGTCTGTTAACGAAAGATCTTTCACGAATCAATAAAAATGGCATAATGAATAATATCATGAATCATTGTTTGTAATTGATAGTGAAATGATGTGCCATTGCCAAGCATGTAAAGGGTTGATAGATTGATATTTATTGACATCAATGTGGTCAATTTTTTTGCACTTAAACAAATAGATTAAAACCTGCGTCATGAGGAATTTCCTTTTGTTAAAAAAAACGTAACTTTATTTTCGTAAATAGCTACCGATAAAATATTTCTAATATTAGATGTAAAGCATCGCACGTTTTCTTGTAATAAAATTATTTTCTACTTTATAGTTTAGCTTTCATCTAAACCATGTTTATTTTCTGTTTTTTTTATACTTCGATAAGCTCAGTGTCTCAGAAACGAGACGAGAATGGTTATCAACTCTCTTAGACAATCGTAATTCATTGACTGGCAGAACTTTACTCATTAAACAAGACATAATATAGCTCATCGTTGTAGTATACTTTTGTAAACATGGATGTAAATTATCATTAATTTATTTTGAAAATACTTGAGTCGAATCTAGTGAAAAACTTTTATAGGTTGGCTTGGTAGGCTTGTTTTTAATGAATGAATTAATAATTTCTAACTTTTATTATTTGAGCTAAAAAGCACGGGTTTCTGAGCACACATTGTATATACGACCCAATTAGTCCAGCGGTAGTTAACACTGCCTTCTGTGCTAAGGGTCCCGGGTTCGAATCCCGGTAGGGACAAATGTTTGTGTGATGAGCATAAACATTTGTATCCGAGTCATGGATGTATCTATGTATAATATGTATGTATTTACAAAAAAAAAGTATATATGTAGTATATCAACCAACTAGTATCCGTAACACAAGCCTCGTTGCTTAGCTCGGAACTAGGTGGCGCTGTGTGGCATAATGTCCAGGAATATTTATTTATTATACGCTCATAATTCCAGACTACACTTCGAAAATGATGGATCGACTTTAAATAAACTGTTAGTATAACATATACTGCCTACAATATACCTACTGCCCAAATATTTTGTACCGGAACATGGTTTCCAATCTAAGTTTCTTTATTTATTGTAACAACGTGACACAAACAGCGAGCATATTTCGAACCGCATTCTTTTTTTCTGCATGGGATAAGATTGTCGTTTTCCTTTTTAAATAAAGATTACGTGAGGATAATAACCGATTAAATCGTGTACTTTAGCGGGATTACTTTGCGGGAAATATACTTGCCTTATATGTATATCCAAAACATGTTTGTGTTACCCTTTTTCACAACGACTGTAGTCTTTTTAATTTAAATGATATCTTCCTACATCTCACGCTTAAAGTTTAACACATTCTTAATTTGTAATTGAGACTGCAGTTACTGTTAAACTCCTCCATTTCCGTTTGTCTTAGCAAAACAATGTAACTAGTGACTTCACTGTATGAGATCATCACTCTCCAAATTGTCTGTACACTGAACACAATAATTGTAAACTTCAAGTGTTCGTTGTTTTGTTTGTAACAACAGGTACCAAACTGTCTGAGAACAACACAATTGAGCGCAAGCTTCTAACAATTTCGACTTGTTAAATTTGTCGAATTTGACTTAAATATTTTATCTACACCAAATTAATTTTATGACCGAGTAAATATATGAATAAATAGTTTAGTATACATTTATTTAAGTCTCAATTAGATACGAACAACTGTTTTTAAAGATTAGTGAAAGAAAATAACACATTACGTAATACTTAGCGTTCATAGTAATATAAAATAAATGCGAGATAACGTGTACCTGTACTTGTTGCCCAATCAGTCTAATGCACATGTTATTTCAAATAAATAATGAATGCCCGTTGTAGTTATTTATAAAGAGCGATATTTGAAATTGATTAGACAAATTCCTAAAATGTACATTGTACGTGTGTGTAGTTTATCCACTAGGAACTGAGTTGAATTGCCTGAGGTGAGATTGCCATCTAATTTGCTCGCTGCCTGTATCCAATCCATGCCATTGAAGTACAGAGGTAACATTTTCGTGGCGAGTATACCGACTCTGCAGTACACAGCTCGCTTGATTAGCGGTCACTGCGAGAAAGGCAGACAAACTTTACAGACTGCGCGTGAGGCAGAGTCTATCTTTTGTGTATACAAAGTAATACCACTGTAAACATTTACTCTTCCTAGTTAACTGTATATATAGTCAGCTCGCGAAATTGGAAAATCTCAACTTTGACAAAAAAACTTAAATCTTTACTAAAAAGCTTAAAAATAAATAGGTTTTTAGAGTATTTTTTCTAACCTATGCATTTCCAATAACGCGTCAATATTTTTTCTTTGTCAGAAACTATTCAGGCTGTCACGTCATGATTAGAGGAAGCATGTCAAATATGATTCGCAACGTTAATTCCAAATATACTGACAAGAACGTGCCCAACTTTAGCCTAGTAAACGGGTTGTTACGGATAACAATAATTTATATGATTAAATGAACCTTAGATCATCAAATAATTTATTTTTGTAACTGTCCGTGTATGTATGTACGCATTTAGATTGAAATAAGCTTACCCACTTAGTCTGAAACTTACTACTTCATGAACCACTTCACGAAATGTATAACATTATTTATTATTATATAAACACAGCCATTTTTACAAAGATACCTAAATCAGTTTAAGCTAAACTAAAAGCTTTTGCGAACAAAACTTGGATAACAGTAACTGGTGACAATGGAGTTAAGTACACGCTGCGGAACACAAGTGACCGGGTTTAGTCGCTTTTTGTTTTTGTTATTTCACGGCTTTGAATATCAGCTTCGTTTGACTCGCACTTGATCTTTCCGCTTTTGTTTATGCAGGCTCCAGCCGAATATTTTATTCATGTCTGAATTTTGCGGGTTTGGGTAGTATCTAGAGTAAAGTAAAAACGTTTGAGGTTAAAGAAAGGAATTATAGTATTAGAGAAAATGCAAAATTAGCGTATTTACCTAGATGATTATGTCAAGAAATAGCTATATTTTCAATAAATTCTTAAAGAGGAAATGATCTTAATCACTTACAAATCAATTGAATCTGAAATATAAGGCGGATGAACACAGACTGGCCTCTTGTTCCAGGCAGACGATTTGTATTCGTCGTACTTCACCGTTTTTCTAGTGTTGCGTGGTTGTGACAGGGGTCAAGTGTCCGAGACCTTCATCAGTTGACCGTTGAGATCCCGCCGCGATTGAATCAGTTGGAGCGGTTTAGTGGTGGGACGAATATTTTACATTGGTTTTAGTTTATATAATTTAGTTTGCACGATGAGACGCGCCTGAAGTTTCTGAGTCTTAACATTTCTTGCTGCATGTGAATTGATTTCGGAATATCATTAATATTGATAAATAATAGGAAAAAGCCTATGTAAAAAAATATTCTTCCTGCATACTTCTCTAAAACTTACAGAGAAAATAGTTTTTACGTGTTTTATTCAATCGTTCCATTTAGCTGTGCCGCACGTTAGCGGGCAGAATGGCCACTTGTGCCCATATATAAAGTTTTACAGCCACACTCGTCGTCAATATTTTACTAGAATGTGCTATCGGGAACCAAATGGAAATATTAGGTTTATGTCAATAATATATACATAAAATTTTGTGATTTTATTTCAAACTCTAGTATTCGTAAGTGTAAGAAATCAGTCATGTTTTAACTATTTATGAACAGGGAAAAATTATAACAGTCATCATGAATGTCATAATAATAAATAAAATTACATGAATTAATATAGTCGTAACACAACATACATTTTATTGAAAACCTATAGATATCTTTGATTCAAAATTGTCCATACCACATTATTCATACTCAAAACTGAACAAACAGTGAAACATAATGATATTACATTCCGTGCAAATAGTAAAACCTTCACTAGAAAAACCGATTTCCGAAGATTAATAAAGCTCCGCGCATACGCTGAATATCAGTGTATATTAACTCGTGCTGTCAGCTGATAGAAATGACAGCTTCACGACTGCGCTTCAACTGCACCGAAACTGCCGGTCAATAAATACGACTGTATAGTGTAGAGAGTTAATTAATTTAACTGAATTGGTACAAATAAATTCATAATGTACATTATGAATTTATTTGTACAAATGTATGGTACAAATAAATTCATAATGTACATTATGAATTTATTTGTACCAATTCAGTTAAATTAATTAACTCTCTACACTATACAGTCGTATTTATTGACCGGCAGTTATTACAATATTTCATCTAAAATACGCATAAAGAATATTAGCCAAATCAGCTTTTACCTGATGTAACTCGATTAATTACTTTAAAAATCCCATATTTAGCCGTAAAAAGGGTCACCATAATTAACTTAATTTTTGGCACAGGGAAAACGTTTTAAATGACCTCAACGCTTAAAAAACCCTCCATGTCCGTAATAAAGCAGCTGGGCAGAGATAAGCCCGCGTGATCCTCGGCGCTCGTGTGAGCTAATCTCTTTATAATATTACAGGGGCTTAGGTTAAATGGGTGTCGTTTTTGATCGTATAATACGCAGGTTAGAGATGAATTGGTGACATATTTTTGGCTTGCCTGTATTTATTTCTTATTAAAACTGTTCAAAAGTACAGGTTCACCAGTGCCGTAGCCTACTATCATATGAGAGACTATGAATTATTTGGACAAATTTTTAGAAAACTTACAGTTGATTTGATTGATATTAGCTTATAGTAAAACTATCAGCCATATTACGAATGATTAGCCCAGATTAGCAAACTTATTCAAAACTCTATAATCTTCAAGCTTAAAATAAAACAATACTTGATTAGTTATTTTTGGACAATGAAAGCCATACTTGTCTCTCAATGAAGCAACGTATCTTTATAGGGATTGCTCGTTACAAAAATAGTGAATGTTGACACAAGTGGCAGGTCCCAGGACTATCGCTACATTGTCAGCTCAACACTCTGGGGACGTGGCTGACGAGGGTCCCTCGATATAAATATTTCACATTGTTTATTACTTCCAACTAAACAATGTTTTTATATACGTGACGGTACTGCGAGATCTCCGAGACTTTATATAAGAACGAGTAGTTAATGAGACCATATGGACTAATATTTCTCCATACAGCTCACCTTCGAATCGTATCAAAATGATTAGGTGTAAGTTATAACTACTTATAGAAACTTCGTTGAATGAAACTTAACACATTACATATGGAGCGCACACGACCGACACCCAGACAAGTTCGGCTCATGAATGTAGAACTAATGCGAACCTTCATTATGTTATAACCTTAAACTACAAAGTTTATGTTTCTGAAATCCATTCAAAGCTAATACCTAAGTTTACGAAACTATTCTAATACAATTGTTAAGGTGTAAAAGGAATTTGTAAAGGATTTATATTAAAGTACCTACCTAATTAGTTTCGTGTAAAATATCTTCGTATGAATATGTTTACTGTAACTCTGTGGAGAACGTTTAACATTGTAGTTGTTCTACACATCACCGCGCTACCCGCCATCACTTTGTCGTGTCGCGTTGTGTCACACATAAAGCAGTTATTTGTCACGTCATGTATCTGTGGCGGTTGATCCGGAACTTTGAGGTTTTTTCACAAGCATATTAGCGGCTTATTATCAAATGATCAGTCAATAGTCAACTTTTTTCATGTTTATATATTCGTTTAATTAAAAAAAAGGGAAAAAAAATATTTGATGATCCGCAAGTCTAATAAACACAAATAAACCAATCAATATAACTTATCGTTGGTCCGTCAGCACTTCCAATAATACTGATTACATCTGCGCGCTCTCGAGATTCGTATTCTCGTAATCATATATTCTTTGTATGTTGGACCCATATACTACATTTTCTATTCTTTGGTTAATTACCTATGAGTTTCTTAGTTTGTGCTTTGTTAAATTAGAATTATGTTTAGTTTTTCTGAGCTTTTATGTAATTTTATTGTTTTATGAATTTCATTCAAACATACTGTAATCATTTCATAAATTAAACTTATAATTAATTATATACCAACTTATATGAACACTAGTGCTTTATATAATTAAAACTTTACACGACTATAGAGACGATACAGTATCGCGCAGAGCAAGGTATTTAATACTCTACAGCATGACATTGACATTTAAAAGGGTCTTTGTTACCACGTTTGTATAAAATGAAATTTTATTATTTCAAGGGCTCTTTATTTAGCTCCTTTTTGATTTTATTCCAGCATTCATGTAATTTTGGAGCATAAACCGTATAGTATATGGAGTACAAACTATTAAACGGATCGGATGGATGTAACTTAGTGCCATTTTGAGATAAAGAACGTTCCAACAGTGCGCCGTTTTTCTACGAAGACCGTTTTTAATGAGCCCATTTTTTTAAGAAACAACTATTCGGTTAGCCGGTGTCCCTAAGGATGGAAACGGAAAACGAGATTATATACTTACTGTATTCACCAAATAAACACATTTGTTAAGCGTACAATTCAATCGTAGCCGAGTAATATGTGTCGGTTGAATATCAACACGGTGTCGATGAAGTAAATATCATTATTGAGCGCACGTTTTGTTCGCGGTACTACGGGATGTATTACACTCGTACATCCACATCTAATGTCAAGAGATGACTACAGATATGCCTCAAATGTTACTGGAGGTGCAAAACGTGAAGTCTACGTTATGTAGTGTATTCAGGTAACTTAATATTGTTGCAATGTCTGATGTGTCGGATCTAATACTACTTATAGTTGCTACAAACTACAGAGCGAATGACTACGAAGCGCTACGAAGATTACGCACGTAGTAGCTACAAATATTTTACATAAAACTGAAAGTTACTCCCTGCTGCGATCAATCACTATTAAAAAATTAATATCTTTTTCTTAAAAGATAATTTTTATTAAGAATCCACATGTTCTCGTTTTACTAATAATGTTGATAATTTAATACACAGGAACTCGATCATATTAAACATTGATAGCAAAAAAACGTGGAGCTATGTATATTTACTGTAAAAGTATATTTATACTTTGATATCACTTTCTAAGAGTTCTTAAGTACTAAATTCTCATCTAACTGAAAATAAACACACTTGAATTGGTAATTGAGATCCATTCGTTTTTATATTTTTTAGACTTTATAAAATATATTTTTTATCAAAGAATTCGTATTTGTTGTGCTCTAAATCAAAAGTATTCTAACTAGTCTAACAAAAATGTTAACGCAAGCAACAACATACTAAAAGTAAAGAAAAGAGTTAAGGATTGAAATGAACTCTACTACAATAAACATCAAAGCAAATGCACCAGTTTGAAGTTTGAATCACATAAATGAAACAGTTGTTGTCTCAAGTGTGGAGAGGACAGACAAGCGGATTGCGGCACGCCGCGAGTAATTTGAATGTCAACACAGTAACATCAAGTGCACTAGACTAGATGAAAACAGAGATCGAAGCATAAACGATTATCCGCTGAATACGAGAGTGGATTCTTATATCGAGGACCGAAAAATAGGCGCCGTAATTGGGCTATTAATTCAGTGAGGGATGGTGTTATGTGGTAGTGTGAGGGTTAGAGAGAGATCACAATCCGTGGAGAGGCTTGGTTCTTTGCGGAGGATGTTTTTCAAGTACTGAGCATAACTGTACTGATTGTTCTGACTAATATATTGTTTGAATTTTTTTTATGTCAAATTCATCAAAAAATAATGAAACTTTCAGCTTTTACTGAATAAAGGAAATACCAGAAATAAATATCTTACGACTTAACAGACTAAGGCGTTCATTATTAAAGTAAATGAATATCCAACGAAAGTAGGCGCTATCAGTATCTGTTACAGACTTCGTTTATTTCCAACAGCTTACTGCTAACAAGGCATTGCGTCGACCTACGTTAAAGGTTATATAAATATTACTGAAGAGCCGTTCAGAAGTTTCCAGGCCACTGGAGACTATGTGGGACGCTCTCAGAGGAGTTAAATACTTACAAACTTTGTCTGTCTCTCTAAAACAAACATAAATTATTGCCTTTCTAAGCGATTGGTAAGATTGTTTTAGTATAAAATGTATACTTAAAATAATAATAGACATGTATTGTACTTTTCAATATTGTCTTGTTCCTTATATCCCTTATATCAAAAATTTGATTATATCAGCCATATTCTGCTTCGGGCGCAGAAAAGAAGAATCTTCAACCACATTTTGACTTAACTGAAACTGGAAGCTGACTCCAGAGTAAAATAGAAAACTAATCTCTTGCTGTGCTTGGTTCGTTACTTCGATAAAATGGGATATTTATATCACGGTGGCGGCTATAAATTGGTCGCAGATTTCAATTTGTACGAGATTTTGACGAGTATAATATGATCGTTCTATGATATAAAAAATTGCATTTATCGCAGACAATATTATATATCTACCATAAAATTATAATTTAAGTCAATATGTAATAAGTATATTTTTGGTAAGAGTTTATTTTTTCACTGACTTCGACATGGAACTTGCTTTTTCTGATAGCTTTACTCAACAGTTCACAAAGTTGTTGACTCAAAATGATCAACGACCCTTATTAGAAGGTAAACAAAAATAAAAATATTTTATGTGTACCTTTTAAAGCTAGAGAGATTGGATCACGAAGTTAAGGCTCATTTAATACTTGGAAGGTTTTCTTTTTGGGTTTACTTGTTTAACAGCTACCATTTATGGCATTAAAGAAAATGGAAATGGAAATGTAATATCGATCCTTCTTTAAGTTCATTACCTAAACAACTAATAAGTATTTTTTTGTTACAATAATTTTGATGTATGAACAACATTAAATATTAATGAAAGATACATATTATTATGTCAAATCAAGAACACCATTTTTTTAAATAAGTACCTACTTAACCTTAACAATCAAACGGGTCACAATAATATCCAGGTCACCTTTATGCCTATTACTATTTCAGCTTCCCGATCAATAAGTCTAGCACCTCTGAGAACGTGCTGAAATTTTCTGTTGATAAATTACAGGTCATCCTGCAATCATTTTAGAGCTGTCCTATATATAGTTCACATGTGCGGCTTATAAATTGATGGTTGATTGAGGTATGAATAATTTCAAATTTTATAATTCTTAGGGTTATAGGTTATAGGGTATAATTGTAAGGGTTAGTTTAGCTTAAATCGATGCGTCAATTTACGTAGTACCTCGTGATATTTATCTATCTGCTCGTTGCCAAGTGGCGTTTTATTTAGATATTGACTGCGGCCGGAGCCTGATCCCATGAATATTGATGCGGCACTCGGAACTGGCAACTGCTGAAAATGTTTTTGACTATTTTATAGTTTGTATAGCTTTCTAAAAGCAAATAAATCGCCCTAGGTAGGTTTATAGATAAAAATTTGTGCTCGAAATATCATCGATTTAAATCAAATATACTTCAAAGTACTCCACATCGATATTCTGTACTAAAAATATTTTAACAATTACTTGCGAATAGGACTCTATGTAGATTCTCGCTTTTTTTCTACAAAAACAAGTCGGTTACGTTTCATCTTACTATTTACCCTACGGATTTGTTCCATTTCATGAAACACAATAAATGTCTCTGTCCCATAACATACAGCAGTAGAACACAATGTGACTCGCTGCTTTCTTCTTTAGAGAATATAATATAAATTTTCCAATATCTTTTGTTATTTTACCAAAACATAACAAATATTTGCTCTTAGACCTTTGATAGACATCAACCTTCATAAATCACAAACCACTAATTAAAAAAGGCTCTCGCTGTGTGCGTGAAAAATGATATGCCTCTAGTGGGGTAGCCTGCTAGAGATATTGAGGACCATGTGAGAAATAAAATGTATGTATAAAGTATACAAGTTAAGCAAAATGGCATGATTAATTACTTCTATTTGAAATGATCAGTTATAGAGCGACTCTCATGTTTAGTAACAAATACAAAAATAAGTTTTTACTAATTGATTGATCCTAATTAAAAAAATATATCTTTGTAACATTTTGTCTCCTAGATAACATTATGTTTGAGCTGGAATACAGACAAAACGATAAATATGTAAGAAATAAAGTCGCGGACTGAATAAGAATTGTACGTTTAATCAGCTGCCAGCGAGGAATGGAAATAAATGGAGAACGCTGAGTGAGATGGCCGGCAGAGGGCGCTGATAGACGATGCACTATTTTAAACGATGTCTAGTAAGTGCTGTGTGGGTGGATCTCATTTAGATTGTGGAGGTAGAAACACAGCTTAATTATACCTATTTATAAATCGACAAATAAAAAGTAATCACTATTATTTACCCTATTTCACCAAAGTAGTAATATGTCAAATTAGCCCTATTATCCAATTAGGTACGTGTGATAGTGTGTGTTCACATGTCACGTACCCTCGTCATGGAAGCCACAACCGCACTATATTTACGTTGGCAAAATCACGCGGACACCTGTCCACGCATTTCTGTAACGGATATGAAGATATGCGATATGAGACTACAACGTGGTTTGCATAGTCGTTAAAATGTTTAGACCAATAGATAGGTACTTGAATAACAAACTCACTTCTTCAGCTGTAATGAACTTTACTACATCACGGCATTAATAATACTGCCACAATTAGAGATATTACAGACTTGCACCACAAGTTATTTTCAAATCAGCAAAGAAAACGATCTCCTTTATAAATACTATTCACTAGATGAGATTATTTCATCAAGATTTACGCAAAAGGCGTTGCTTCTGGACCTTCACAATTACCAACAAAATTGGCTTGTCTAATAAAGATAATCAGTTTAATTATGTAATAAACAATATTAAGGTCTTAATTTATTCGAAATATTAAGACCATAATACAATTAGTACTTTAATATTAAACGTATTAATTATTATTTATTAACGTCACGGGGCTTTCGCCTTATAAAAGTAGGTACGTATTGTGTGTTGTAATTATTACCTACATGTTACTTTTTACGTGAAGTAAATTTTTTCAAACACGGATGTTTTAATGAAATTCAACATCTAGAGAAAAAAGTATGTAACCCACAAACAATGCACAATTGTTTCAACCGGCGACCTCTGTTACCTTTCACAGTCAGATAACATGTCCACGCCTTTTCCCGTATGTAAATATCGCATTACATTTTTATCTGCCACAATTTTTTGAACACATGAGGCGGTTTGCCGGTTTATAAAATAAAATAAATGTGGATTTTTATAGTACGTATATTGAATGTAAGAAATAGCGTGAGGAAAACTTGTGTTTGTGCTCGTTATTTAATATCTGTTATTACTTTAGTAGGTAAGTGCTAAGAAATATTTTTTACAATTCTTGTCTAGACTACAATTTAGTCATCACATTTGTATTTGATTCAAAAACATTGATATCGAAATATTTAATATTTCAATCTTTATACGTATTTGTATAGTTATACTTAATATGAACAGAAAGAAAATTAATTAGAGAGTTAACAATACAGTACCCTGGTTAAGTGAAAATTGTAGCGTATTATGTTTTAGTACCAAATAATGTAGTAGGTCAGGTACGTGTTGCTTTAATTAATTTAGCCGCGCTGACTAACTCTCAGCCTGTTTATAGTCGTAGGACAAAACGTTGGGTTGGGCTTATGGCACTAAAGCTGCCGAAACGAGAAACTATATGCCCATTTAATTAGGGATTAAATTAAAACGTATACTAAATCGTCTACTCTATGTGTACGTAGACCTCTAAAATATACTTGACCAATATTGTCACATGTATTATAAATCTTGAATTAGCGCAGCTACTTTTTACTCCATTGAAATAGATGATGGTTATCAAACCAACGATTTACCATAGCGATATGAATTACACTATTACTTTTTATGTTTGTTCACTTGTATTGTAAAATGTAAGCAGTTTAACCAGTTCTCTTTAAATAATATTAAAACGAAGACTGGAAAGTAACTGTTCACTTCAGTGCACTCGTTGTTTAAGTCAAAGAAAACGGAAAAGTAGCAACAGAGATAACAATAGCACTTCATTGTCGGCAAGTGTCTTTATTATAGCTAGCGTCGACTGGTTTATGTGAACGTAAAATGTCTTTCAAATTAATATACGTACGTCGAGCTGTGAACTGGGTCTGGTTTATTATTAAGATTTTTCTACTCTGCTGTATTTAACTCTCTCTGCTTTATTTAATTATGAATGCGTTGTCTGGTGTAGTACCTAATTGTAATGGTATTGTTTGAACAACGCATAAAACTGAAGGATCCTTAATTAATAAACTTTGGGTATTTTCTACACGCCTGCGCGTGTTTGTGCAGTGCACACATACGTATACGTATACAATATTAAAATAACCTTTGTTTTCATGTCATTCTTTAAACCTCAAGTTCTTTTACTACATAAAATCGCAAGTCAGATAATGTTATCGTTGACTAGTTTAAAATGATAACTATGAATGAAGTTAATTGTTTCAGCTTCCAGATATTACCATTTCAGCACTTGTCCACACTGGGCGGTCACAACAATTAATCAAAATGAGATTCACTTTCATTGCCCTGAAGTGTCGGAATTGAGGGCGCGCGCGGAATAAATGTGAAATTTATTCAAGGGGTGCCACTTGTGCAACAAAGTTTAGTAATTAATTGCTCGACCACGTGTAGTATACGTACACACGGAGTTAGCATACACCAAAATATAAGTATGTCAAATCTAGTGAAACATGTGAGATCAAACAGGATAAGCGTCAGCTACTTTATAAGATTGTTTAAATGTTTCTGATAATGCCTGAATTAAATAAGACACAAATGAACCCTTCATATTAAAGCAGACCTTATATTGTTAACTTAATTTCTTCACAAACAACGTACAGTATTATATTTCGAGTGAAAAACTGAAATGTACCCTAATCTAGGTAGATTAGGGTACATTTCAGTTTTTCAACATTAATGCCTCAACATTTTTACTCTACAATCATGAATGACGTAGTTTTAACTTTAGTAAGCTTCATTTCTGTGATAAAATGAAAGTAAAACTTTTTATAGCAAATCAAACTGCCATATATCTTTGTTTGTCGTGTTAAGATTTTATTTATTTCCTGTTGAGTTATTGTCATCTGACAACCATCTAGAGGTCAGTACGATGGCTTTATATGACGGCCGTAAACCTTTATAAAGTGGTACAGAAAGTCAGTTCTTGCTGTTTTGCGGTTATACAACAATCCGTTTGTAACCATTCCTGTTGTATAAGGGGCCTTATGCCGAGTGACAGTAAAGGTGACAGTGATCTAATTTAGTTATAGAAAGAGATAAACGTGCAACTGTCGTAACATCGAAACCGTAGCTGTCACGTATTATCGAAGATTCCGTTTTATTTCGCACATTGACAAATTGTTTACGTGCCATTTTATGAATGGTGTAAGGATCTTCTTTGAAACTGTTATGCGGTCTAGAATTTTGTATTATGAATGTAATAAGTATTTCTATAACAGTAACATTACATGCCACTGTGAAGACAGATATTAGCAGCACATAATGTGCGTGATATAACAGTATGTGAGAGAAGTCGTTCTAATAAATTAAATATAAAAAAAAATCCATACTGTTGTTTCTCTTATGGAAATATCAAATAAATAATATATTATATTATTGTTCCTTCCGTGTTGAAACCTTGTTATACGCTCCCCGTTGTTACCCAGAGATTACCCTATAATTATTTCCATTAATTACGTTTACTCTCCTCGCTCCCGCTTTAGGAAATTTTCTTATTAGTATAAGCGTTAATTAACCTTTATTATTCACAAGACTTAAGAAACACTTAGTGAGGGAGCCTGAAAGCTTAACGAAAGACTCTCAATAATAAAGATTAAATAATAACTTATTATGGTTTAAGTAAGTGGTATATTTTCACCGGCTTGTAATCTGTTACTTTACCTTTTTAGAGCATGAAAAAATATGATTATTTTTTACCGTTTTGCACTGAATTATGATTTAATAAAACAAAAACCTAGAATTCATCTATGAATCAAATTTAAAGAGGTCATAGACAGCAATATAAGGAGAACAAAGCCACATCCTTAACTCGTTATTCACACAATAGACTACCAATAAAACTGTCAAAAATCTTCTGTTGTTTATTTCCAAAAAATTGTAAAACAACACCACAGTGGTAGCGTCACCGAGTAAGTTATGACGTCGTAAATATGTCGGATGTCGGCGCTGTTCAGGCGCGCATCAGCAACCCTAACATTGCAGGATATTACGGTATCTGCCATTACATCTGCAGGGAGTTACAGCGAGAGCTTGATGAATGACCATCGAAATAGATTGGTGAAACTATTGATGAGTTCGGAATGACTTTGTGTTTATTTCCTCCGAATTGCTTGCATTTTAGCTTAGCAACTCACCTCAGTAGCGAGAAATTACATTCAATAAAAAAAAAACAGGCGAAATAAATTTAAGACCCAGGAACCCAGTAAACGAAAAGTAAGTTTTTAAATATGACTTGGAACTTTCCACTAGTAAAAATCAAATATGCACGTCAACCAATATGTGTTGTGTGTTCATGTATAGAGAACAAAGGCGGCGGTTTTGTGTGCAACTTGACTAAATCTCATAGTAAACATTTGAGAACGCCACAACAATAGGCGGCAATTTGTAACCAGTTGTTGACGTTCAACTACATTAATCTAACTTGTAATGTGCGAGACACACCGACTCGCACACACGCTAACTGCTAAAGTGCTTTGTTTCATCCCTTAAATTATTCTTCATTTATTTAATCTGCGTCCATTCTTTAGCATTTACAAAATGAAAAGGAAAACGTAAGTAAATACCTCGACTTAGCATTGTGTAATTAAGTGTCTTGAGAGTCCGAGCAGCAATGTTGATTATACAATAAATACTATAAAATAAGCATTCAAGTGTAGTTTTTACATAAAATTGCAAATCAGAGGAAGTGGATTGTTAATATGTTAATAAAATATGATATTAATTAGCTTAAAGAAAAGACGATTACGATTTAATTAATCGTTACAGATTTTCCGAGGTTTAATGCGCTCCATAGTTATATCAGTTTTAGTTTCCTACATTTGATGATGTTTGTGACAAGGATTATATTTAAAACTTGCATCATCTCTAAAGCCTAATAAACGCGCACTATTAATAATGTTCCACAAACAAGTGTTAAGGTTCAGCATACATGTGTGTGTTTATGTTAATCCCGCGCGTCCGTTCTGTATAATTACCGGCTAATCGCCGGCGGCTACTCCGGTAAGCTCACGTTTGCTGCCGGTACCGGCTGCTACAGGGAAGCGCTATATATTGAGTATTTAGATTATAAAAAGGTTGATGTCAATTTTGATTTAATAATAAAATTAAGTTAATTTTATGTTACCCACCCAGCACTCAGGTTAAATTAGCCATTATTATACCTGAGGTACCTCAACTACATCGTTTTGAACTTAAACTACACATTTTAGAATACTGTATTAATAACTTTGTTTGATAAATAAAATGAATGGAAAGAATTTTCCTGTGTTACTATATACATATATTGTGTTAACAATATATGTATATAGTAACACAGGAAAATTAGTTTGCAGTAACAAATCACACTTATTTCCGTTACTTAACATATTCATTTCCGTATATTATGTTGATGTTTAAATACACCAGATTCACTCGTACCATTTTCACATTCACTGATTTCATTATGATTTACTGCAAATAGAATTTGTGATGCAATTCATTTTAACTGGATTTATTTCACGCGTCATAAAACCCATTACCTAGCTCTATTAGCTTTATACGTTATACGGCTTCAGGAACAACTGCATCTTTTGTTTTGTTTCTGAATACGCATAACAAATATATAAATAACCAGCTCTGTCTCTCAATAGATACATTCGATGATTGATCATTTACTTTAAAAATAATGTAAAGCTTACCCACCGACAATATAGACGCATTATAGAGCCGGGAAACAAAATATATAGACCATGAACGTGTTTGTTATAGGCTCTACCTGCCTGTAGGTACATGATAGATACATTTTTGTAAAAGTAAATAAACTTATTAATCATGAATTGTATGTGTTTATCGAGATGTAGAGATATATTGTAATGCAATAATAGTCACCGCATTTACGTAATACTGAAATCATCATTTGCTCAATTATTATATCAGTATATTATCTCACTTGATATCCGCTGCTTTGAACTCTGTTAATCTTAAAACGCATAGCAGCGTGAACGTTTCATACAATCACATATTTCATACAAAACAACGGAGAGTTATGGCACGCGTCTGCTTTTAATCATTCCCGTCGGCTCGCCTGTCCAGTCCGGTTTGAGTGAAACATTGTCATATCCAACGACGCAACCAGTAAAGAGATATCGATTTATGTTGAGCTGTGATTATTATTATTGATGAACCCTCGATTATTCCACAGGTACCATTCGACCGTAACATTATAATTAAACATTATACATAAAATTATAAACCGAAAACATATTCTCAGTACGTACGTCTATCTACTAAAGTATTACTGTAACTTTGCTGTTGACAATTGCTTATAATAGAACCGAAATCGAATCCAGCCTAGAACTAAAATAGCTTGCATCGAAAGTAATTTCTCAGAGCATCCTCCATTAAAAGTATACCAAGAAGTTATCAACTTCACTAATGGTTGCGTGGAAGCAGTTTATTTTTCACTGTGAGTGCTTCAAAAGTATCGTTAAACTGACGTAGTGATGGCATTTTGACGTAAAGTAGTGAACCAAATAAGTGACTTTACTAAGAAAACTTACTAAACATAACACAAGACACACAGAATATGGAAAATGTATTAGATTTAAAATATAAGCCGTCTGAGGTTGTAAGCATTTCCGTTTCGGGCAGTTTCAGACATAAAATGAACATAGAGCTTTACTTGGATATTACCAATTCCATTACAGATTAATTTATAATCACACTTCTGAATCGGCAAACTGTCCCACATTTCACTTTAGTGGAAGGGCTCGCTGGTATTATGCGGGTCATTTAATTCGTTCAGCTATTGAATTCCGAGACGATTCAGTTGCTTCAAAATGGGACCACTGAATGTCAGCATTAAATACCATACCCTAAATGATTTTACTAAACCATTTCAAAGTAGCAACAACTAGGCAGTTAAATATTTGACAAATCCAGTATAAATAAATTAATAATAAAATAAATGGCGTTTTTGGTTTGATCCATGCAAATATCATCAATATCTGCGTCTTTATTTTACGAATCCCTCAATTACGTACATGTTGTATGTACTACAGTTTGTAGTATAAAATATGGAAAAAAATCCTTTTAAAAAACTTGACTAAGAAGTCCTTGCAACCAGTACAGCACGTGAACACAAACTAAGAACTTCTACAGCGACTAAGCTGAAGCACTGTGTACAAAT
Source organism: Craniophora ligustri (assembly GCA_905163465.1). Taxonomy (NCBI): domain Eukaryota; kingdom Metazoa; phylum Arthropoda; class Insecta; order Lepidoptera; family Noctuidae; genus Craniophora; species Craniophora ligustri. The sequence goes on from LR990972.1 coordinate 9,543,783, forward strand.
ACATCAACCTACTTGCCTTAAACATCGTTTAACTTGGCTCTCACAAGTATTGACTTCATCCACTCGCTCATTGCTAAGTTGGAGCTTATACAAACATTAATCTTACATTTTGCCAAAGTAAGGTAAATTATGAATATATCTTCTCAGCGGAGAGTTTTTGAGCACATCAATTTGGTTCATATTAATTCACACAGAATTTCTAACAACATATCACTATTATTCTACAAGATTACTCTTGACTTGAGCTCACTCTGATGACACATATTCATTAATCACAGTTATTATGATAGATGTTGTATATATAACGGAGTCCCGCGCTTCCTACATTTAAGGTCGAATAATGTACGGCTCTTCACAAGATCTTACTCTACGATACGGACGAATCCAAATTGAGGTGCGATAAATGCTGCTCTAATTGAATCAATATAATAACAATATATCTTGAATATCCAGGAAGAGGATTATTCTGACTCTAATTACATTATGCATTTACATAAGTATGAGACCAGCACATTTGTGGCGCTAGCTTGCGGGAGAGAGACGGCAAGATTCAAATTGATATCTTTCCTAAACTTGTACCTACCCACTGTAACAAATCTGAACTCTAATGAAAATTATGTAAATTATATTCAACAGGTATACAACGTATATATCTTAATAAATTGGATTCGTAAAATCAAGTGACGGACATTTAAATAGTGATAACTAGTGGAATACCTCTATAAGTGAAACAAATTTGCAGGTCCCTTGATATCTCACTCACTTAACCAAGTTTCACTGTATATGTATATTGTAACGCAACTTTTTGGGTATGTATTTAACTATATTCCATGATAGAGAACGGTCTCGCCTTAAGCCCAGGTATTTTTCATTATGATTTTTGTTTAAGAGGTAGGTTGTTTATTTTGAATGACGAATGAGGGGATAACATTTCATTTTTTGCTTTAAATATTATATTATGTAACACGTTTTGGAATAATTTATTGTCAATAAGTTATGTTAAAACCATGAGAACAAAGTGTTTAATTCAGCTTGAGCTTGGGGTATCATAGAATGGATAGAAGATCCGAAGTAAAATATGTATGTAATAAAATCTCTTCATCGTCACGTATTTAACAAACATTCTTATAATCTTAGCTTTACTACACGCGCCAAAATGTAACAGTGAATAAACGAGGACTCGAATTTACAGGACCTTCTTTACGATACCTTCTTAAGGTACTAAGGATCTAAGTTGAACCTTTAGCTCGATAGATGTCGTTGGCGTCGAATTAGATCGCGCTATGGTTTCGTTACACGCGCTACACCTAGTCCCAACTATGTTCTTATGTCCAAATATTTGTAGATGTCAATAATAACACGTTTTTTGTAATTTTTGAAAGAGGTTGAGACTATACTTTACAATAGTCGACCTCAGATAAAAAAATGTTGTATTAGTAATGCACGTGGAAAATGTATGTGTCGTTCTACGTTATTAACAAAGTAGAGGTAGAAGTCATATATACATATATAATGTATATAAAGTTTAAGATAATCTAATAATGGGGTTAAAGTATGAGACTGCCGTTTTATTGTAATAGATACTTCGAAACTTAAACTAATACTTTTGTGATGGAAACTTTGATTTACACAGCACAGGTCAATCAATAAAAGAAATTGGTGCCTCCTGGTTGGACTGATCTGCAGAAAAAACACGTGTTGATACTTGTGTTGCCTTGTTGAATCGACACAGAAATGAATGAATATTAGATCGAACTGTGACATGTGATGAAAAGTGAATTCTTTACGATAACCGTAAGTGAAAAATGCAATGGCTGACAAGATGATGTTAACAGTTTAGTGGTCTCAGGATAGTGTTATTAACTACAGATTTCTCCGATCTGGTCAATCAGATGGCGTTGGCAGATGTCTACTGTGCCAAACTCCTAACAATGATAGCAAAACTAGCAGTGAAACAGCCGTGACTTATGAATCGTTCTTCATAATTATTGCTCCATGTTAACGCAAGACCTCCGTTTTAACTCTACAGGAACTGCAATTACATTACAGGAGCACAATACATGCCATGGTATTATTTTATAAGAATGTAACAAAATACCATTGTCATATAAATATTTGATTCACGTTACGAAAAGAATCCACAATCAGGAGAAAAACTTTAGACTGTGAAGTTATATTTGGATTTGAAATCGGGAAGGAATCTCAGGGAATAAGTAAACGACTCCGATCTCAAGTGGGCGACAAACAGACGGAAATGTACAAGAGTTCTTTGTTACAACTCAACATTTTTGATAATCACACTTAAACTTGAATTTTGTATTTGCTAGATACCTATAAATCGTAAATGGTATACACTTCTTTTACACAGGTGGGGTTCAACTGGCATTAGATCCACATGGTCGCCGAATAAGGGAAAGCCTTCGCCCTGCTGTAATGTTTCAATACGAACGTCCATTACATAACAAAGTTAACATGATTGTATCCACTAGTCTGCTACAACAGCGTAGCACCTGCGGCTACGTAGCGGTCACGTAGTTGCGCCTGAGACCTGCATAGTCGAAGGCATATCATACAATAAACTACACATCGGTCTTAATCACACTGTGAATCCAATATTTTTTGAGATCAGTTCATTAATAAAATGTATGATTTTATACTGAATTACACATTACAAATGTCATTGGTATAAATAGAGTGTTACTTTAAGGGCTCTTTTCGATAAACTAAAGCCGTCATGCATAATGTTTACTCTTAAAAAGAGTGCACAATTTAAAAGGTATGCAGCTTGAAAAGCTCTTTCGTAGGAAGTTCTTTGATCAGTAAGCCGCCTCGAGCGACTTGGGATGTCTCCACTCGGGCCCATTTTACAGCGGTGTGGAGCAGATGATATAAATATATAGATTTATATTGTATATTACTATTAATTTGGTTTGCATGAAGCCAGAAAACATGATAACAATTACCAGCTCAAAAAATACCTCAACTCTCGATAGATGGCGTTGGCGATGAATTAGATCGCGCTATGGTTTAGTTACGCGCGCTACACCTAGTCCGCAGTACTCTACAGGGAGTAACCACTACTAACCAAATTACCATACCAATATTTTTATCAATTTTTGAAAGAGGTTAAATCTTTTTTAGATTACCTCAGTTAAACGATTTAATGTAAGTATACAGAAAGAAAGCTGTAATTTTTCTGGTATGTTGTACTTAATTGTTAATTAAGTACAACAATATATCCCATTCATCAATGTAATTTAAGATAAACTTTACTTTTAAAAACTCGTTATTTTATTAGAAATAAATAAAAATATAATCTAATGCCATCCGTAAATAAGCAACGGAGTCTAATTGCACGTGCAATTTCATTGTTTCGACGGCTATTTAGACTTTGTGATTTATTTGCTTTATGACTTTAAGTAAAAACATACACAACGTTTTTCTTTCCAACATTCAGAGAAATAGAATCCGTAACTGTCCACTATGCGAGCAATATTTTTGATTGTTAAGGCACCAAATATTACTTTATACCACACGACACAAACACGCGAGCCTCCGCCAGAGACCGCTATTGTAATAAGTTTTGCCTCCAATTTCCTGTTTCTGCTCTGAATCAAACTTAATGCTGTGATATTGTAGGTGAGACACACTTAACTTGCATATTAGTACTGGTTACTTTTTGCCTGTGGATACAAAATTATTTTAATATTATCATAATTTTTTTTATTGTTGCATTTTAAAATCATTATAGTAATTTACACTGATACAATTGAGATACAATATTGCGATTCTATACTCGTCCTTATACCCGTCTCAATACATTGCGATCACTTTGTTGTACCTACGTCTGTCTCACGACAGAATTCCTCGTTTTATAAGTAAAAGGATCGCTCACATGACAAGGTACGTGTTCGTATTTGGAAATACAATCAGAAGGTTCGTATAGCCCATTCCGTAAAAGTCACAGTACCTACTCAAAAAGCGTGCTTACTTTGACGTCATACTCTGATGAATTCAAAATCACAAGGATTTGAAAAAGTAACTCGTTACGTAATCGCACGTGTGCAGGTATCCTACTCCTACTCTTATCCTCTAGAGAATTTAAAATGGAGAGCTCAAATAGAATGCTAAAAATGTTTACAAATAAGAGTAATGGATACCATTATGCTATGTGTAAACTGAGAATAAGTATCTACTCTCAGCTTTTGTACGATTTTTAAATATTTATTAAATCTTTTGTTTTGTAATCTAGGGCGATTTAATCAAAGAACGCAACACGCGTTTGATAAAGTATAAAACTTCAACCATATTTATGCACGGAGAGGACCACATACATAAAGCTAACTTCTAAGTAAATATACACATTAATGGTTTGTTGTACTGATTTCTTTTATTTGCGCAAATACAAAAATATCAAAGTGTAACTTATTTACAGAATACATATCATTTGTAACATAAGGCCCAACATACAGAATTCTTAAATTTGTTTAAATCATAATCTCGCATTGTCGCTCCCTTCAGGTAAATAAACTGTTGTAGGAAGACATAACTCACCAGCGCGACTCCCGGCTCCTCGCTTGTACAAGTCACTTCCTCACCAACTTACTTTATTTCCTCATTTATTTATTTCGCGGTTTTAAAGTATTTTTCACAGACAGGCGCCGAAGACCTCAGTTGGACCAAATTTAGACGAAAACCAATTTTTATATGTCCATTTTGTATTACAAGCGTATATACCAAATATCATGCAACAATAGAATTTTAGAAAGTATCATTAAACGTTTATTGAATAAAAACAAGAATAATATTTCTGATGTATTTATCAAAGTGTTACATATTGTTAGCCCTTACGATGTAAGCTTTCATATCCGAACATAACTAACATTAACTAACACCGCAACTATAATTAATCATATTTTATTATTATGAACTATATTAAGTTCATTCAGATGTACTTACACCTGAAAGGGCGGTAAATACAAGGTGCAAAGCGCAGACATGTCCAAACATGTGCAGTAATATACTTAGTGATAAAGTAAAAGTCAAAAGTTGTCAAAAGATTTTAAAAACATCCAGCTATAAAAGATTATTCTCAGAAAGTGTCGACCCTTTGATCAGCTGCCTCGAGTGATTTGAGATGTCCCCATTGACTGCGACGACCGGCCCACTTGACTGCGACGCGGTGTGCAGCAGATGATGTAAATATATAAGTTGATGATACAGATAATAAGTGTAAAACTATTGATTTAGTTTGTATGAAGTCAGAAACTCGATAATAACCTTATTCCTTATTTATACCACCCTATTAAACATTAAGTAACAAAAATAATTCGTCAGCTCTCGATAGATGGCGTTGGCGTCGAATTAGATCGCGCTATGGTTTCGTTACGCGCGTTATAACTAGTCCGCAGTACTTCATACAATATATATTGCAATTCCGATTACAAAATAATTATTTATATTTTTGAAGGAGGTTGTGACTTTATCAAAGTCAACCTCAGATAAACGAATTAAAAACAATCGCGACTTGGTCCGCGTAGCATGAGTAACAGGGTACTACAATCCTCGCAATCGAAGCCTTAATACACCAGAAATTTATTATATTTCCACCATATTATTGCAGTCCACAAGTTAAATAAATGTAACAATATAGTTATAGGACACATGTCATGGCCTTGTCATATATATACATAGTAGGTACCGTAGGGGAAGAAGAATTTTTTGTTTTGATTTATTTAAAAAATATTTATTTGCGCTTGATGAACAACAGAAACTTATAAGTGAAGTTGAAAATCAGTTTACCAACGCTTTAGTAGACGAATTATTACCTGAACCCTGCAGACAGCGAGGTCTTAACGACCTGAGATGAGACGTGTGGGATTATACAGTCGCAGTGACCGGGCTCTCGACAGTAATTATATATAAACTTGTATCTATTAAGTTTTGTATGTAATGGTGCTGCCACACTACAGTTATAACATGTTGGCGATTACAGCGTTTTCAATCTCTCGAGTTTTATTTCTAAGCTACTGTAGTATTACTGACTTTTCAACGTTATTTGTCTACTTATCGAAAAGGCAATGGAGAGGGAGGTAAGGGAGGAAAGAGGAGGTAAAAGAATCATGAGGAAACTTGACAAACTGAGACTTTTTCTCGATGGGGTGTCAAGTCTGTCCGCAGTCTGTCTGCAGCAGACGGCATAATTATGATGAACACAATAAACTGTTGCCCGCGGGTATGTATGCCCTACATATTTCTCTTCCTAGAAATTGCCAAAAACGACCAAAGACCTTTGCTGAGGTCCCTTACTTAAATATAAAATACCTACCTGCCTAATCATAGCTACATAGCAGAGGTCAAATTGTTTTTGGAATTTAGTGTTTAGTAATGATATAATTTAAATTTTTTTAAACTTAAATTTTATTGTTAGATTTTGTTTGTACGTGGTTTCATCAAACAAATTATTTATATAGGCGTATAACAAACCAGTGCCGTGGTCATATGCAAGTGAAGTGTGTGTCACCAGCTGGAAGCATGCCAAACACATTGCAAACAAATATTACTACTGTTTTATTTTTACAAGCAGAATCCTTATAACTATGAAGTAGTGCTACCTGGTTATAAACGATTATGTAAAGAATGCTTGAAAGTCAGGACACAGCAGCGCATCACTGTCATATTTCAATAAACTTATTGCGATTATTGAAGGCTTCTTCGCCAATATTATAAAGAGTTACAGGTTTATAAAACCGATTACGTATTTCTTCTTTAGTGTACAAGCCTATTTTAACAATATAATGTTGGTATCACATTTTGTACATGGGTCACGTGGTTATATACACACGCTAATGAAACTAAACAGTAAATTACTCACCACGTTTTCTTATACATTAAACTTAATCAGAATTACACTGTATGTTCACCACATTCATTTTTCCACACGCAATATGTACAGCTGCCACCAAGAAGCTTAATAAAATAACACGGCAAGTAAATCTGTCGATAAATCAGTCTCTAGCAGGATTTTCCCTCACATTGACAAACATAAGAAATTTGAAGTACGTTTAGGAAATGCTCCGGTTGCCCCATAAAGTATCTTCGGAGATTTTTCACGACTCATCCCATTTTTATTACGAATCTAGTTAAAAGGGATTTCGCACCGTCATCGTACCCCACTTTAGGTTGGTTCGCGATCTACTCTAACTCTTATCCCTGACTGAGGATCTCACGGAGAGTAAGTACTCGGGTTTTTGAAGTAATAAGACATGTATGTGGCTACTAATACTAAGTCATTGTCATTTGACTTAGTTTTATAAGCAAATTACTATGCTTTCCCATTTTAGTGTACGCTCTCAGTATTCGCCTTAAATTCTACTAAAATTGAATCATAAGTAGCTTTTTAGCAACATAATATATATACATACACACATATATATATGTTCATTTATGAACTGTCATAGCAACTGGAAGAATATGCCGGAGTCCGCAAGAGAAGAGAAAAACTGAACTAGGGTTATATTTTAAATTCCCTCAAAACTTTAGGTAAGCATCGACGCGGCTCGGGCACTTGTGCTCTTACTTACCAACCCGTCAAGCGCCACGTTAGTACTGACTGCTGCTATTTCAGTGTGAATGGATCCTTATGCCCAGATTACTTATCTGCCGCGAACCGGCCGTCTAAAAGCACTATCTTGTGGCACGTTTGGATCGCATTTGCATACTGTTTACCTACAGTAAGCAATGAACTACCACATCGACTAATGAATGTACCTGAGAATACCGCACTAATTAGTCACAGATATACAGGTCTTTATGGTCTAACATACCATTTAAATAAAACAAATGTCATTAATATTACCTTTAAGAACCATAGGTAATTAATGTTTTGTATTTCAACATTTTACAATCATATCTATAACTACAGACAGAATTGTAAAGGCGGAGGAGTTTCTATTTATGTGCACGACAGTATTAAATATGATATTACGGAAGAACTATGCGAAAACGGAAACCACTATTTATGGATATATATAAACAAATTATCGTTAAATATTGGGGCGATTTATAAACCGGGGGATACCAACATAAATAACTTTTTAGAAATATATTCATCCCAAAAAATACAGCAATGACGACCACGATTACAACCACCTAGAGACATTTATCTCAGAACAGATAGACAAGAACAAAATAGATAAGATTAAAATTCTAAATCTCCCCCAAAAAGACTGGATTAATCAAAACATTATAAACGCAATTAATTCACGAAATGGTTTATGGCAACAAACCAAATCTGACCCAGGGAACGAAGAGTTACGGATAAAATTCCAGGAAGAACAACAGAAAGTGAAGAGGCTAACAAACACGTATAAAAAGACATATTATCTAATCTATTTCAAAACTGCAGCAATCAACCAAAAAAGATGTGGGACCTGATTAATAACTTAGGATTAAATAAAGTCAAAGACAGTGCTGCTCCTCCCAAACTAATGTCAAACACTGGACTTCTAACAGAAGGTAACTCAATATGTGACTTGTTCAACTCTTTTTTCTCATCTATAGGCGCAGACTTAGCCAAAAAAATACCAGACACATATCACACAAATACAGGCAACATACTAATGTATGATCATAACTACACACACGATATAACGCTAAACGAACTAACACCATGCACCACAGAAGAAATAATTAGAATCATTGATGACCTCGATAGTAACACTTGTACTGGGCTGGATGGTGTTAGTACTAAGGCAATAAAATGTCTAAAAAATATAATTGTTGAGCACTTAACTAACTGTATAAACGCCTGTTTACTACATGGTACTTTTCCCGATACCCTCAAGGTGGCTAGAGTTAGTCCAATTTACAAATCGGGAAATAGGAATGACCCAAGCTACTACAGACCAGTGTCAGTGTTACCCGTAATGTCCAAAATATTCGAACGCATATTATATGATCGCTTAAATAACTATTTGTTACATAAAAAATTTCTAATAGACGAACAGTATGGCTTTCGCCCTAAATCAAGTACTCTCTCGGCCGCAACGGATCTAGTCACTAAAATTAAAACCTATATAGATCAAGGGGGCTACGCTTTAGGCATATTTATCGACTTAAAAAAAGCATTCGATACCGTGAGTCACCAGAAACTACTACAAAAGCTAGATAACATAGGTATTACAGGGACAGCATATAAAATATTTAAATCATATTTAGAGAACAGGCGTCAAGTCGTTAAAATAGGAAATATTCACACTAGTTCGGTCCGAAATATATCATACGGCTGTCCTCAAGGTTCGATTATCAGTCCGTTACTTTTTCTAATTTATATTAATAATATAAAGAAAATAGGGTTAACAGGACATCTAACATTATACGCAGATGACACCTGTCTCTTTTACTTTGACAAATCAATTCATAATATTATAGGGGACGCTCAACATGACCTTGATCTATTAAACGAGTGGTTAAAGTACAATCTCCTTACAATTAATACGTCGAAAACCTCCTTTATGATTTTTACCGCTAAAAATAAGCGAATACCGGACTTCTCGCCTTTGAAAATAAATAACGTAATAATAAAACGATCGGCCAACAAAAAATATCTTGGATTAAGGATAGATGAAAAATTAACTTGGAAATTACACATCGACCATCTCAGAAATAAATTAACATCGTTACTGGGAGCATTACGGAAAGTAGCAAATTGTATTCCAAATAAAGTCCGCATTTTAATTTATAACTCGTTAGCCAAATCGCACTTTAATATTTAATAGAATATTTAATTGAAATATGGGGATCCGCAGCAGTAACTAATTTAAATCCACTTCAAAGACTGCAAAATAAAATAATTAAAACTCTGTTCCATTATCATTATCTCACTCCAACAAAAACCTTATACGAAAAAACTAAACTATTAAATATTAGACAGCTATACATTTACTACACTTGCATTCTTGTTAAAAACATAAGTACCAACTCAATACAAACTAACATACAGCTAAAGAAAAAAACAATGTCACATAACTTGAGAAACAAAAACAAACTTGAACTTATCAGCGTACGCACTAATTACGGTAAAAAAACTATATTGTTCGAGGGAGCACAGCTGTTCAATGGATTGCCGGACGATATTAAAGAATGTGATAACGTTAATATATTTAAAAATAAGCTTAAGAAACATGTATGCACATTATAGGTTATAACTTATAATTTCTACATTATTAAATTTGTAATTTGTTATAACTTGTAACTTCTAATACTCTGGAGGTAATTGTATTGCAATGTATTATCATACTTCCTACTCTGTAACTCATTATAAGTGGACTGTAAGTTCTTATGAGAAATAAATATCTTTAAACCGATTTCATAATTTTTTTGTATAACTCCTCACATCTAGCAATCAACTTACCCCGGGCCACATTACTGCAAATAAAGAGATTATGAGATCATTAACATTTTGCGCACAAAAACACGGCCAGGTATTTAGAGCAAACAAACTTAGGAATATAAGATATTTCACAAGTAGAGCTAGGATCTTTCTTTTAAGTCGACCTTTTGTTTCGAATTCACGAGTAACAAAGTGTGCTCAGAGAAAATCCCATGTGAAATGTTTCTGTATATTTTATATCTGTACATTTGTATTAGTAATAAACTGTTATTAAATTAGATGAGGACAAAAGTACTACTTAGCGATCTACAACTGAGAATTTCATAGAAAAACCCAATAACACTTTTCTTGACCTGGTATTATTGGCTTGCGACCTCTATATTGGACCAATGAGTCAATCAGTTCTTTTCTTCCATGTATTCTGGTATTTTATTTCATTGTCATGTAAAGGTAGTGAAACAATTCACTAAAGAGCAATGATCGTGACCGTCTGTCTTGTCCATTTAAAGTCCAGTAAATGAGAAACTGTGTTTGCCCAATAAACAACTGAACTGAATATTGAATGTGGCGAGTGTCTGCGAATTATTCCCAACCGAGTCACACCAAGGCAAGACCGGTGTGTACCTACGAACATGTAAACGAGACTACTTTGAAAAGAGGTAACTTCTCGCCAATCAAGTAAATTCAAAGTACCAACAAGGTTAGGTCGTAAATATTTACGCGTGTACACAACTTTGGCTTATATGTGTACAGTACATAATAGCTGGAAACTGAATACTTTATAAGTGGTCATTTCTATCATACAAAACTCAGTCTCGACACTTTTACACAATAAAAGTCGTGGGTATCAATTTAAGCTTATACATAAATACAAATAAAGCTTTTACTTTTAATGCGCAAATTTATAATTAAATGGCAAAAATCTTTTACCAAACCAAACTAGATGACCTACTTTGGTTTGTTATATCTTGTACCTATCTATAATTAACATTATAGGTATTATAACTTATATTCATTCAAGACTAAACAAAATACTATATTACTAATACTACTACTTGCTTACGAAATTATTTGATTATTTATTTATCTTAATGAGGTCCAGTCTGTGCTCGAGCCGGGACGTGACTGCTGTGCATAATGTTATTGTAGAATTAATGCAGATTTTGCTAACTTTGTCTCTAATTGGAAGGTTGTTGATGAGGCTGCATTCATTACAGTTCGCTAATTATTACGAAAATAGAATGACTTTTACGTTCTTGTTTGTAAAAAGACCTTTAGAACATAATTCATTTAATTATAAATTATTATGAAATTTTCAAATTAAATTCGAATAAACAAATACGTTCTGTATTTTATAATTAATGTTTGTAAATAATTTATAAATTACCTAAAAATCTTTTAGATGGAGTCACGTTCTCTCAAAATATAACGGAAATAGCAACACAATACACAATATTTCCTGTTAAAGTTCACAAGTCGTTCAGGATATAAAGACCGACAGAGATTAGGAAAAATCCTTACTTGCGTGTTTTCAAACAACAAACCGATGCGGGATGCTAAAGTTTTCCTCGCATTCCTAAACCAAAGCGTTTGCGTTTATTTTTCTTACGAGAACTTAAGCTGTTGGACGTAAGTATTTATCTGAAAATGATAATCTAAAAGTTAACAGCCAAGGAACTTCAAACAGCTTACTTAAAATGGTCATGGTAATTAGTGCAAAGCATCACAAGTGATGATTTTTGCTGGACTCAAAACGAATATGTGTTATGTATGTGTTTATTAATAACAACTAGTCCGGCACGCTGAGCACAAATTGCTTCAGGATTCAAATAAAATCTCATAATAGCTCTTGATAATAGCCGAGAGCAGTCTAACGCACTAAATTGCCAACAGTTACATAAATATGTATAAAGTTATATATTTTATACATAACTCAGAATGTGTGTGGAGCAGTTTATAATGTTTTCCGATCTATTACCTTTTATTTATTTCTACACTATTGGATATTGTATTATATATCATATTGTGATAGTACTGCAGTTGTAGTACATACTCTGGAAAAACGGGATTACCTAGATAATTCAGTCTATAAAGGGTTACTTCTCGGGTTTTACAAAAATCATAAATACCGAAACTTTTATCGTATTTTATATAACGCTAACTCTACACCAGTTTGTTTATTAAATCTAAAAACGTATTCCAGAGTTAAACGTACAATATACAAACATCTGGCAAAATTTATTTACCGTTCAGTATGCAAAGTTGTGATGGAAATTGCACGTACCAAATCATTTGTAAATATTGCAGAGCTGTCGTATAAATACAACTCATCCGCCGCAATAAGTGACTTTAATTGCTCTCAAATTTAATGCGAAAATATCGATTCTCGCGACGTTTGAGTTGACAAGCTTTAGAGCTCTGCATTCTGGTGTATTCTTACAAGTGAGATGATGTAAATATCGCCACAAGTATTATAAAGAGGTGTAAAAAAATCACAGTTCATGATAATTCTTACAAACTCTTAGGTTTGCAAAAACAATATAAAACATTTATTTAATTGTCCCGAAATATGTCTGCCAAAACTTTCATTGTGGTGTCTTGGTCGTATTTCTATTAATCGAAAATCTTGTATTTGTCATGTTGCGATTATGACACCAAAAATCAGCGACTCAGTAGATTCCCTCGCAGATTTCTATTTTATTTTTCAAAATTATAAAAGGTTTGTCCCTTATAACTGCATGAAATCAATTACATGTATTTAAACTCTATTTGATACAGTAATACTACTGACGAAAGTAAACAGTAAATAATAAATTGATTAAAACTCCAATACGCGCGCAGTCCGTTTCACATAAGATCAAATAGACAAGTCATGGCATGTCTTACATAATAAACTCGGCTTATACCGGATTAGATTTATATAAATATGAATTGGGCGTTCGAATATTATCTGCATAAATAATTCGACAAGGCGTTTCTCTGTGTCTCTTTTGTGACGTATTTTCCTTTGTCGTCGTTATATTGAACCATAAGAATGTACAATAAGATTTCTAAATAATTTGAATGGGTACAAAGGCTTGGCTATTGACCTTAAACGGAATTTAATTATAGGCTTAGAAGCCAGACTTTACACGCTCCAGTCAAGAAAATCACTCAGGCGTGCAGGTTTCCTCAATCATTTAGTTTTTTTGTGAAAGTAAATTTCTTTTACAGGTCCAGAGTCCAATACTGGTGGTAGAGCTAAACCTGGACACGCTAGTGGGAATCCAGCTGAGAGCATTTGGTATCTTCGGTATATTTATCGGTATGGACGTATATCTCAAAAACTCATAACACAAGTGTCATAACACAGAATATCAATTGAGACGTTTCAATTTATATTCTGACGATTAAATCCTACTGTTTTCAAGTAAAACGCTATTTAAAGACATCAAGAATTACATTAGAAGATGAAAAAGAATTTTTAAATATTAGGTAAGTTCATAGGAGATACAGTCAGAAGATCGTTCCTACCGAGTCATAAACATACATGTATTTGTTTACACGGGCTTCTTAAATTTAATTAATAGCTCGGTTTTGGGTAATCTGGATTCACCGTATGCCGAAATTTTCGGGAAAACCGCACGCGGATTATATCTTGACCCACCGGGGTGATGGCAGCCGTGGTGAATATATTCAAGACGATAAAGAACCTTTAGCATTTAAGAAATGTGCAAATTTTGAATCTATTATCCTAAAAATTTGAAAACAAAAGAAAATATGAACAAATTACACGAGTTCTATATCTGATATCAAACGAATCGCAACCATTATTTTTGTGAATTGAGTTGGTATAAACGTTTGTACAAAAGTAAACGAGTACATTATAATTGTACTTATAACTGTTGACATTATAATACAGCGAGGCACGTGCAGACTGATCCTCTCACGAACGTCAGCCACATCAGGGAATATACTTACCATCCTTCGTAGAAACGTTGCCGTGTTTCCAAAGTCTTCAACTTTTTTTTAAAAAGTCACATCTTAAAAAACATCTTATATCTCTTTACTCAAACATATAGTTTCCAATAAACTTAAGCGAGAAAACGCAATCCTTTTATATCAGTGTTGCCAATTTACTTCATGTCACTGGATTAATATTGTAAAAGATTATATAAAACTTGAAACAACGCTATTTCTCTCGGAACCAAGATAGCAAAGTGATTACTTTGAGAGACGCTATATTTTCCCGGTCATCTTATTACATGGAGCGATGAAATATAATGTGAAGGGAAGCTGATAAACACTTAACTATGCGGTTTTCAGGACGAGCTCGCCGTCCATGTTTATAGCGATAGAAAAAGTGATAAAGATTTTATCACTTTTTGCTTTTAGGATTTTTTAATTTTTATTGAACATTTTCAATACTCTTGCTTAAATTGTTTGTAAGGGAAAAAGGGGTTCTAGCCCGTATAGTTAAATTACTATAATTGAACGTATTGAATTTAGTAACGTATAGTTCTATGTATTGAATGTGTACTCTCCGCTTCTCTCTGTAGTCAGATAGCTCACTGCTCACGCAGTTCGTTGTTTCACAAACACACTTGATGGTGACTTAAGGTAAGTAAGAAATAGATAAAGATACTACAGCTACGTACACTATTGTTGGTTGGTATTATATAATAAGGCACATGACAGGATACGTCCAAGTTCTTGGTATATTAACGTTCTTGAAGCTGCGTGGTAAGCTTAATTGAAAAAGTTGTTATTTCTTATTGAATTTTGTTCGTCTGGAGGCCCTGCTGCATGCATATTATGTAAAACTATATGGAAATTATATGGTGAACTTTTGGTCTAAGTACCTAGATCCATTTAATAGTAATTTATTTATTTTTAACGTATCAAAATGTTGAATAGAATATTCTAGATCTAAATTATAAGAAAATTCTAAGACGTGATGAACGATGGCTGAATATATTTATTTGTTAGGAGTCTATGAGAGCAATTTTATATTTGGCAACTTCTAATTAATATGTAAAGGCCCAATTTGGCAAGGATCCAGTTCTAATACTCACAGATAACCCTCATTAGCTTGACTCAACATTTTCAGTATACCTAATGTTAATTATTGGAGCACCCCTAACATGGATTCAGCTTATCTCATCTTTAGTTAATAATAATTAATTACTGTTACTTGTAAATGCGTATAAAGTCCTAGGGATTTAGTATCATCATAATATCAGCAAAAAACGTCCGCTGCTGAACAGTCTTCTCTCTTGTACCTATGTCGTATTAGATATGTAACTGTAGTAGTCATTTTAAACATTAAGTGTTGAAACACGAAACTATCACAAAACCATCATTAATTAGTTATACAGTTTGTAAGCAAACATAAAACAAAGGTAATCTTTATAAACTTCCATCTATTCCTTTCAACAAAATATTTATAGAGATTGGATCCACCCTCGGGGATATTCGTTCAAACTAATAATTTCAGTTCCGTGAAGCAAGCTTCCAGAACAATCGTTTGTTTTTAAAGCTTCTGCCACGGTAAGTATTAAATTGAGCATACTGAACTTTACAATATCTAATATTATGCTTAATGTCCAAATAGATGTGAATTTACCAGAATATAAGTTAACAGCAAATTACCATCATTTACTATAATTATTACATTCATACACTCACGCCTTTTTCCCATGGGGTTAGGCAGAAACTACAGAAAGCCACGCGCTACGGTCCCTGCATACCAAATATTAATAAAACATTACTAAAATTTATAGTCTAGTCTAAGTATAGTCTTTTATATGTAACGCAAACCCAAGTACATACATACATAATATAATCTGAATCGAAAATTTTATCCCATCTTTACACGGATCGGACATCACGCACGTTAATAGCCTGCCGGCGAACTAACGAGCGCGCAGTCCGGCTGCAAACGGTCGCCCATCCAATTACCGGCGACTGTTATTTAACCGCACCGATTAATCGCTGACTTCCAACCTAGTCACTTCCTAATGACCTCATTTCGTTTCGGCGAGAACCACTACTTTTTGGCAAAAGAAAAATTAAAATAAGTGTAAGATGAAAGTACACATGTATCGCACTCTCTGTAGGTAACCACTTGACGATTTTTTGTACGACATGGCCAGGATTATATTTATTGATCAACTACTTAAACACTACTCAAATTTTACTGTCTTCCCTGGGTTCGATTCCGGAGATGAGCAAATTGATGAAAATTTTTGTAACAGCTCGCAGTTTTGATTTGTACCCTTCAATACATTTAAAGTATAAGCTCTAAAAACCTAACAATATCGTCTGATTGAAAGCAGTAGAGTGGATAGTTTATATTTTAAAAGGCAATCCTGTTTCCTTTGAGCGTTACGTGATCGCTTTAGTTAATGTTAGGGTGCGGTTTTAGAGGGAAACTTAGGTACATGTAACACAGGTCTTTCATCATGTAAGCAGAGGATGTTCCGGTTTGTAAACAAGACCAACCTATACTTACTCAGATTGTCAACATATAAAGATATCAAGAATTTTCCTAGTTATTACACTAATTATGGCTTTCAATTATAACTCAGAAGAGAGACAAATTACTTAAGAGTCAGAATAATAATCCTTTTTAAGAGCAGAAAATCTTCGTGAACCCTCCGCCGTCCGCGCCGATGAGGCGACGGCATGTCGGACTTGTACCGATCGAAAACTGGACTTGATTATCCTTGCGTTATCATTGGAGTCATAGAACTTGTGAACACATTAAGCTCAAAATTATATTTTATTTTATAGCACATCCTCTGTTTATGTAGTCTACGACTGTACCTACCGGACTGCAAAACTATTCGACGCAGACCTGTACATTATCTACTCCAACACACAAATAGTTGATGTACCCGCAACAACTATTTAAATGTGAATTACTTTATTTTTAATGGTTCTGGCTACTATAGTTATACAGTTAGGATTATATCGATTTATTGCAATGATTATACCTACTATGTTAAACGTTTAACAAAGATATCATACAATCATCATGTCTAAATGATATCCACTGCTGGACATAAGCCTTCCCCAAAGATGAAAGATACAGGTGGTTCAAGACCGGTCGATGTGGACATCGACCGGTCTTGAACCACCTGTATCCAGCGGATACAATATCACTTTAAAATTAAGGTAAATGGTTATTAATAATTATATAGCTAATAATTTGAATTCGCTACAGATGTACTTTAAAGACCTCTGGCGGCTTTTGTATACAATTTATAGTAATATTATAAATGCAAAAGTATTTCTGATACCTTTTCACCGCTGAATCGATTTAGATGAAATTTGGGATATTTAATTCCCAAGGACATAATAATGTGATAGGTTTTGTCGCCAGAAATCATCTTTTAAAAGGGTGAAAAGTGGGTTTCCCTTCTTACAAACTTTGCATACACAACCATTTGTATGGAGTCAATAATTAAAAGTAAGGTAGGTAATGAAAGATAAGAAATAAATAAATAGATTGGTGAAAAAACAAATTGAATAAAATTACTAAGTATACGCAGATAAAGTTGCGAGCCAAAGTTACTAGAAGATATAATATAATGTCAAACATTTAAATCTCAGACTGCCTCGTCGACCTTGTTGCCGTTAGTGCGACTGCTGAGCAAGAAGTCTTGGGTTCGATTCCAGGTCGAGCTTAGTCTTATTGTTTTTTTTATAAAATTCTCAATAGCAGCCTGGAGTTTGGATTTGTGCTCGGTTAGTGGCAATAAGCTCACTCTCTTACCAAAATTACACCTCTGCTTATTCCTTAGAGTACGACAGGCGTGATGGTATGTTATGTTATTTTAGAATATGAACTCGTTTGTTTGATAGGATTCAAGTTCGCAAAAGCACATCATCGTGCAGTTGGACAGTTGTGGCTTAGCGTTTAATTAGGACGCGCCTTCAGCTCACAACTAAGTCCCTCAACGAGTTATTACACGCTCACTGCTACGCAAATATTCATCCTTATATTTGCACAGTTAATACCGGACTGCGGAATATAAATTATGCTGGGGATAATTCGTCTGCATTTTATTGGGTTTAATTAAAACGAGAATTGGTTAGTAGCAGAGCGGAGTTGGGATTTGTGACTGGTTAATGTCCATAACCTCGCAATAAATTGCATGGGATCTAAACCTTATCAATGAACTGCACTGGGTGCAGGTACAACAGAACTAACTGCTTAATGCATTTGAAAAATACAAGCGTAATAGTCTGGTGTATTTATATGTATGTACAATTCATATATTACTTCGTAGTGGCTTCGCCCCTAACCCTCATCAGCACGCACACGACAGGTAAGTAGGTAAACACATTATGATAAACCTGAACAAGTGTCACTTATGGTCTCTTACTAGCGCCGCATTACGTTGTCTGTTAGGATGGTCACGTGTATGTGAGGCGCGTTTGTATGCATGCACGTTAGTTTTCAGGTGAGTTGGCGATAATGTTGGACATTGGTGCACGTCGCCGGCCCCGGGGCAGACGTGATCCAGTTACGTAACAACACTGGCTTTCTGACTGTCACACAGTGATGAGCATGTGGTTGGTGTATGTTGAACGTTGCAATACTTCATTGTGCCTTTTTTCCTAGTATATTGAAAAACGCATTCCACTCGGTGTTGTGACGTTCGCTATATTAGATAGGACCTCTGACATGTTTGATTCTATTGTGTTACTACGTGTCGGTGTAACAACGATCCACTAGAAGCTCCAAATGGAGCAGTATTAGCATCCATTAGTGACCAGTTCCAGTGACCGTTCTGCATAATCTAGATTAGAAACCTTCCTTGAGAACAGCTATTGTGTTCACTGCTGCTGTTGTATAGTTATATATATATATGTCTTGATGAGTTTCAAATGTTGTGTTGTACTTGGTGTTTGTGAGTCTACCAATTACTATAATTAAATTGGTCTGAATACAATAAGATCATCTACTGCCGTTTACACAAGTACCACGTCACCTAACCAGCTGTAAGATATAATGAGTCAGACAAGAACCACACATACCCTTTACCATACGATGAATAAGGATTTGATTGTACATTTCATAATATATTAAGAAAAGGTTTACAAAAATGAATGTGAACATTGTGTTTAAGCAGTAGGTATTCGGGTAACAGCGTATCAGATAGCTGTCGGCTGTTAAGTGACAAAGCTTTCCAAAACTAATTTGCTTAATTGTATAACATACCTAATCAGTATACCAACAAAGATATCATATTACTTGTATGGTAATTAGTAATTATACAGGATCATGTCAGGTCGCCATAGGCAATTGGCGTTATGTGCCATCGACTTACTAGCTTGTAGGTAAGTCACGTGAATCATGTCGATAATTATCTGTAGCAAAATCTTGTAGTTTCCTTTTAGTTAAATTAGTGTTACAATATTATACTTAAATGTTTTCCAAGTAGTGTCAATAACTGAACGGTATAATTAAAATCTACTGAGTGATACCGTTTAATTAGACGACTCATGTACATAATGAAGGTCAGACGTTCTGTGTACGTTTCAATAAAGCTAACGAATTAAAATGTTCATTGCGTATTTTACACGCGTAATCAGAATTTGACCAAAATAATGATTATTAATAGAACAATTATTACTTCAAGTATCAGTGCGTCAAGTGGTGAGCGCTAACTTTAAGTGTCGACACGCGTGGGGGTGGGAAACTCACCCTAATTTCCACTTTTCAGCATCAAAGCTTCAGTACCCCGGCTTCTGCCGCAGTGAGTGGCCGTGTGTTCTGTGTCGATTGTTCTCGTGATCGCGAGTGAGAACACGATTTTGAGAGTCGTGCGTAAATAAAAGTGCAATAGTGAGTGTGTCATTGGAATGCTTTCACTTCATCTAGAGGGAACATCACTGGCGATAACATGTTAGTATAAGGCAATATTTTTTGGAACTAAATCATAGGAATATAGATTAAGCTTTACCTACTGTACCTACGTAGAGACTTAGGTTGACACAATAATGTGTGTGATCAGCAAACAATAGGATTATAATAATTAGAGATCCTTCTATATTATGAGTAACATATAAGAGTATTTTTCTTCTATGAATGCAAATAACTATACTATTTGGTATGGACCTAAAATAAGTGTAAGTTTAAACTTTGCTAATACATATTGTGGGGGATAATATAGACATATTTAGGATTCTTGTTACTTTAGGATATTTAAATAAATATTTGCACGAGATAAATTTACGTCATTGGCACACACACAACACGACGCGGACGATGTGCATCTGTTTACCAGATTGCTCCTATATATGTTTGCTTTGTTTACAATGTAGGTACATGCAGCTGACAGTTTCTAATTATAGTTATATGAGCATGACATAACATGTTGTTGTTGGAATCCAAGGATTTCCTAGTAGGACGCGTACAAGGCTTGTTTTTGTAGATAGCTGATGTCACTGTTGTGAATACAACTGTCGATCGACTGACACAAGTTAAATGATCATACAGCAGACATTGTTTACATCTAACAGCTGATTGATTAGTTGTGTGGATCTTCATAATACACAGTTAAAACTAACAATGCAATGAGTAAGCAAGGTGAGCAATGTGTGCACGGGAAATATAGTGAGTTCCGACTCATGTTGCTCGGACACTTATGTGAAGTATTAAATATATGTATAACTTATCTACTATTTATAATTTCGTATTAGTCACTTAGGCCTTTCACACACGTTAAATGTGACTGACATTTTAATTTATCAACGATTCTTAATGTAATAGATGAAAGATAAGAAAGATAAATGTCAGGCATCAGGTACCTGTTTGTCATGTAGAACATGTATTTTCGTTATTTAGGTATAACCAGTTTAAAGTTACAATAAATCACTCTGAACATCACATAAATAACATAGATAGCGTAAGTATTCATTTAAAATACGTTAATCCGGAATTGTGTTGAGCTAACCGATGTTAATATTAATTATACCTATAAGTATTGTGTACCCATAATATATGATTGGACTGTTGTAAGTAGACAAACTAATTTAAAGAATAGATATAAAAGAATCGTATACCAGAGCTACGGGTCTAAATATTTCCAGACTTATAAATTGCGCGACTCGTAAAATAATAGGCTTCACAACATTATGTATCAACGTAACAAATCTCTTAACGAAGGCTGTGAATAAGCTTCGGCGTTAATTTGCAAACCCAATTTATTATAAGATCTTGAGAATACTGTGGAGCGTGTGGCGGCGGTGTTGCAGACGAGGAACTCTTGAAATTGTCTCAGTGATTGTGAGAATAAATCCATTTAAAAGAGAACAATTACACGCGGCATCGGTGAACACGAACAATTACGACGTAATGCGTGCAGAGAATGTTCTTATATACAAATATTTTGGAGATAGATCTATATCTCGAATGATTTAATTATGTGGTTGCATTATATTGGCATTTCGCGCATTTAAATAAAAAACCTTGATTCAGGAAACAAAAGAGCTTATTTGTTTTGTTTGTTATTCTGTATTTTTCAAATGTATTTATTCACCTAAAACGTTAAAAATTGTTAAAAGAATGATTCACAAAAATGTATATACATGCGTTGCTAATTCGACAACCTTCTGCAAGAATGAGGGATTGACAGATAACTAACGGTTTCTATCGGACAACACTGACAGATTTAGGTAACTGTAACGTGTAACTAAATTGATGAATATTAATCATATAAAGCTTTGTAATTTTGCTATTTTTAAAATGAGTAAAAATATATTCTTTATAATAATTTATTTAATATCAAGAAATTGGCCTCTGGTTTTCCATTGAAGAGGTTTCAGAGTGTAACAGCCTTTTGTAAGTCCCCTAAATTGATATCGGTAAGGTCCTTACCGCTCTAACCCCGACCTAAATTTGTTCTGACGATAAAAATCCAAAGCTACGAACTAGTATATAAGTACTCATTCCTTGTCTTTATTTCGTGTTGTAATGTAATGTATATTTTTGTAATGATGAAGTGTTTATGTAAGACATTATATTACTGTACAACGTACCCAACAACAATTCATCTTTAACTTTGTAAATATTAACATCAAAACAATTCCAATTGACAAACAATCAAAACAATTTGACGACCCATTTAGCTCAGCGGTAGTTAACGCTGCCTGCTGTGCTATGGGTCCCGGGTTCGAATCCCGGTAGGGACAAATGTTTGTGTGATGAGCATCAACATTTGTTTCCGAGTCATGGATGTATCTATGTATAATATGTATGTATTTACAAAAAAAAGTATATATGTAGTTTATCAACCAACTAGTATCCGTAACACAAGCCTCGTTGCTTACCACGGAACTAGATGGCGCTGTGTCATAATGTCCAGGAATATTTATTTATTTATTAATTTCAATTAAGACACTATGATTAGTTAGACACATTTGGTTGATTAAGCTCTCACTAGAGCCGCGGCGTTTGTACGCGAGTGTCACATGCAGATAATTGGATATGAGGAATTGTCATATTTGTGGTGACGTGCAAGCGAGTCATGTTTGTGTACCTCGGAGTAATTAATAATTAGAGTGTGAAGTTAAATTGGTGGAAACGTAATAGTGTCTAGATGTTTCAGGATCAGGGTTTGTGACGATGAGACGGCACCAACCGTCGGCTGTACTAACATAATCAATCATGCACGAACTTATATCAAAATATATAAAAAATATGATAATTCTAGGTACCTATACAATTCGTTTTTTTGGTTTAAAATGGTAAAATTTGGTTTTTACAAGAAACCAATAGGTCAGCATTTAGATCTAATTTTAAATCATGATGTTTTTTCATTCTGATGTAAGAGAATGAACTGCAAATACATATAAATACGTACCTACACCGTAGTATTCCAAATTCTATTCGTTTAAGCGTCCACATCCGAACTAATCTGTTCTGATTGGTTCATTGTCGAGCGATATAGTTTAGTCAGCAATAACATAAACACGCAGAGCCTGCACACGTAATGTCACTGAGAACATCGTATACTAAGGTTTAGGAGCTTACACTCGGTATTGAACCACAAATATTCTAATGATATGTTTGCTAATGACATATAAGTACGACTAAATTCACTGACCTAGCTAGGTATATACTTACTTGGTAATCGATTTCAGTCTTTACTAGAAGCTACAGAAATCATTTTATGTACATGATTCAAATAAAAAAAAAACTGCGGATTATTACTGAAATATTATTTCCTCACTTCGCAAACATCTAAACCATTATATGTCCAATTTAATTTACTACATAACCAATTCTATATTAGAACTACCTACTCTTGATATTTTATTACAAACACATTATTTTAGGGAGTCATAGTCATAGTTGAGACACGTTATGTATTATGTAAATAGATACTCTGGCGCCGGAAAACAGAATATACAATGGTAAAGTTAGTTTAATTACTTAACAGTTAAATTATTGATTTACTGGTTTAATGTAATTCCTGCTGTTCCAATTTATCAATAAATCTTTCAAAATTTAACCTTTCATCTGTCTTTCAACAATGTTTTACACAGTTCTTAAATGCTAGAAGTTATTCGATTTTCATAAAAGTCATTTGAACACCTAAATTCTATGAATCACTGAAAGCTATTTCCTTTGGTCATTGTGTTGAGATACGATAGTTACGACTTGTTAAGTACAATAATTATGTATGTAGGTAACATAACGACAAAGCTATAAACAACAAAACAAAGGTACACTTAAATGTTTTTATCGACACTTAAGGACTTAATGGATAATCAATATCTGTGTGCAATACACATCCATCTCGGTATAAGAGGATACTTCGAAACAATAAATTGTCTGAAAAACTGCGGTCAGCCAAACGTCAACGTGTTACTAAATTATGTAATTGCAGAAACACAATATTGCTATCCTTATTATTTACTACTATCTCTGTCATATTATGCATGACGTCACTGACGTGTCCTTTGTTTAGACCTATTTGCTTACAAATGTTGATAATTTATATAAACAAACAAATGACATCCCAGTGACGTCATGCACAAAATGAAAGAGATAGAAATGCAAATAGGGACAGCAATATCATAATATTCGAATTGCGGTTGATCTAAACAAACGACACACCAGTGACGTCATGCACAAAATGAAAGAGAGAGTAGTAAAAAATAAGGACAACAATAGCTATAATTTTAATCTGGTTCTAAACTCAAATCAAAATCCCTTTTATTTTTTTTTTTTATTAACTAACCAGCTCACTCGCAAATGTCATGAATTTTGAATATCGAACACGGCGATCTCCGTCGTGGACTCTTTGTTTAATCTAAGTAAGATTGGTAAGAAAGATGTTAACAGAATTCATAAAATGGTTGTTTTATATAATGGTAATAACTCACATAGGAATCTATTAATAAAAAAAAGTAGGATCGTCATTTCAAATGTTGTAATTTAAATATAAAGGAAATACATAATTACACTTAAATCTTAGATACTTTATTACATTGTTTTATAAATTTAGTATCTATGCATAATATTTGCAGTTCGGCTTGATTGGCACACATACATTACACATCTGATGTTACATCAAGCATCTATTCTCAAGATTGCTCTAATAACCCAAGCATATAATATTGAGTGCTTTGTTTACAATATACATGCACTATTTAAACATAGCCATACATCCTTGACAGTGCATGTAGCTGCAACGTATTAGTTGCTCTCAATACAATAGATATCCCAGTTGGCTCGCGTACAATGCTCGTTTGTAAGACAGCTGATGTTACTGCTCCGAACATAACCGGCGATCGAGAGAAGCAAAGTAAACTTATTGTAACGATGAAGTCGTTTACGTGTAACAGCTGATTGATTAGTCGTGTAGATTGATCTAGATAAACAGTTGCGAACTGCTGAGATAAGTGAGTGTGTGTAATGCGGGCAAAAACTTGTCCACAATTAATGTAAAAACACGAACCACTAATTTGAGTACGAATATTAATTTGACGACCTCTGTGGTCTAGTGGTTCGAGTACGATTCCCACGGGGTACACATATTTATGTGATGAATAGAAGTGTCTGTGTTCGTCTGGGTGTTTCCTATGTATTATAAGTATGTATTTACAAAAAAAAAGTATAAGTATTATATCCATTTTCTAGTACCCATAGTAAAAGCTCTGCTTAGTTTAGGACTAGATGGTGCTGTGTAAAATGTCGCAGAATATTTTTATTTATTTAATATACATAGACCAGAGTCGATAATTTTTTGAAACCAAAAAAAAAATAGTTGATAAATTACTTGTTGCACTGTATGATTACTTTAATATCAAGATTCATATTAGACAAAACTACACACATGCTATTTTATTACATGTGTGCATTGATCATCATCTACCCAGTGATTGTCCCACTGCTGTGTCGTGTTTCCTCTCATTTGTGCCGTATATATTGCCGGCATGTATTTATGGTGTATGGTTGTCGTCAAAAGTGGTATGCAGGGATCGTAACGCATGACATTCTGTAGTTTCTACCTACCCCCATGGGAAAAACGCGTGAGTGTATAAGTGTCTGGTCGCCGATCAACGGAATGATGATATACGATCATCTAATATATAGTCTGTGTAAAGTGCCACAGTAAATCAAATTCAAAATCAAATAAGTCTTTTTGTTCTTGTATAAAACGCTAAACATATTAACGGAATGAAACGAAGACCAGCTGTATGCTTTATATTAGATTAGTACCGTATTTGTAAATAAATTTACTTATTTTTTTCTCTTTATTTATACATACAAAAAAATTACGCAAATAGATAAGTATTTTTTTTAATACTGTACTTCTCAAGATTATAATATTAACGTTGAAGATCTCTTAAAGAAGGCTGTGCAAATAACCTTCAGTACTAATTTGCATACCCAAGATCTTGAAGTGGCCGTCGTGAGCGTGGTGCCAATATTACTTGTTTTTAATAATAATTCCATTCTTGAGAAAATTCGCGGAGCATGAGTGTCTAGAGATAACGTAAGAACTCTTCTCTTGTTAAATAAAACCACAAATTACAAAGTACTCTGTGAGTGGTTCGTACATTAGCTGTAAAATTAAATTAAAACCATCGTATGCATAAACTGTTGTGTCCGCAATTAATGTAAAAACACGAACCGCTAATTTGAGTACGAATATCATATAATACAAATTACTATTTGTAATCACACTGATATGTAATTATTAGTTTCATTGACAATAATACGAATTCGCTGAGCCCGCAAATGATAATGGAGCTCATTGCGCTCTAATGCTAACCTATCTAATAGATCAAAGAGTGTTTGTGGTTGTAGGTTCGTCGTAGTAGCGAAATTCCTATTGCTTAGCGTCAAATTTCGCAATTAGATATTCATTTGCAGGTTAATCGCATTAATTTTCCACAATTGCATCAGTAGATGAGATTCAACCCGTGATACCCGGTGCAGAAGCCGATCGCTCGATCACTGCACCGACTGTACCGTCAAATTGGTTTTCGGACTGACGTGTGATTTTTTTAGACAAACCACTATCAAGCCAGAACACGTACAAATGTTACGAAGTTTGAAATTAGAACCAGATTCAAAGTACAGCTATTGTTGTCCTTATTCTTTACTAGTCTCTCTTTCATTTCCTGCATGACGTCACTGACGTGTCATTTGTTTAGACCAACCACCACAAATATTATTATATTGCTATCTCTATTTTCATTTCTCTCTCTTTCGTTTTGTGTGTGACGTCACTGATGTGTCATTTGTTTAGACCAGCCACCACAAATATTATTATATTGCTATCTCTATTTTCATTTCTCTCTTTCGTTTTGTGTGTGACGTCACTGACGTGTCATTTGTTTAGACCAACCACCACAAATATTATTATATTGCTATCTCTATTTTTATTTCTCTCTCTTTCGTTTTGTGTGTGACTTCATTGATGTGTCATTTGTTTAGAATAACCACAATTCGAATACTATTATATTGCTGTCCCTATTTTTATTTCTATCTCTTTCATTTTGTGCATGACGTCACTGGGATGTCATTTGTTTTTTTATATAAATTATAATATTACCAGCTGACCCAGCAAACGTTGTTTTGCCACATTATAGGGGTTGGTGGACTACCCCTAACTTTTAGGGGGATGAAAAATAGATGTTGGCCGATTCTCATAGATACCGGATAAGCACAAAAAATTTCATCAAAATCGGTCAAGCCGTTTCGGAGGAGTATGGCAACGAAAACTGTGACACGAGAATTTTATATATTAGATAGTTTTATGAACTAGCCAGCTGGATTTTGAATTTCGGACACGGCTATCTCCGTCATGGACTGGTTAATTTTACCGGGAACAGTGAGCTTTGTATTAAAAAAAAGAATGACCTGAAAGTACAATGTTACGATTAGCGATAAGATAGGCACGAGGTTGCTGCGAATTTGAGCCTAAAGTAAGTACCTAGTTGATGCTGTAAAGGATCCGAAACGTCGGGTTAAAATAATATCAATATACTGCAATAAAATCCGTAAAAGGTTTATTATTTCAATATGAAACCTTTTACGGCTGTTAGTATTTATTTCAATACTAGCAGCTCCTTAATGAATGTACCTACGTAGAGTTTGAAAAGAATATATTCCTTGCTCTCGTCTCATTTAGCGCTAGATCTTCCACGATTTACATTAAGTATGCGGAGCCACGCTTGAGGCTGAAATATTCTATTCGCTAATTAAAATACTGGAGACGAGCATGTGGACTGAAATGAATGAAGATAAGGTACCTATAGAAGTACATTATTTTGTAAGAATCATTGAGTTTTTAAACTCCGATACAATTTTAGCGAAAAATATGCTAATATTTTGTTGTCATGCACACTTTCAATTCACAGAAGAACTCCGTAAAATAAAGCCGATTAGAATAGGAACTCAAAAAAGAACTTACAAAGCAACATAGTGCAAAAATTAAAGTAGAAAGTCACAGAGATTCCCAATTCACAGCCATTGCCTTCAGTTCCGCCGGAGCCTCGAGCTCTGAACTCGACCAAAGGAATATATCTCTTTCATTTGTATTCTCTGAACCATTGCTTCATGTTTTATTTTGCTTCAGGTCCTTTGGCACCAATTTCTGGCCGTGATTGATTTTTAGTAAGGTGGACACTACCTGGCCGATAATGCTGGGTTGAATTTTGAAAATTGTATTCTGTCTTTGCTGTATTGCCCAATACACTTGACAGAGAGTTGAGTTTGGGAATAATGCGGTTTGAAATTAAATGTTCCTAATCTTTCGAAATAAATTAATAATATTTAAAAGCACATATGTAGTCCACCCGTGACTGAGGTACTTATTAACTAATGAAATAGGTATGTTAAGTTGTGTAATATTAGTTTAGCTTAGTTTTCTCATATCTGACACACTCTTAAAATATTCTCTTAAACGGGTCACACGAGTGAAAAAAAGCAGGTTACATACAGCAGCAATGAATGATGTGTTCTCATGACAACTGCAACAGAGAAAAGGATACAAGTGGGTGACACTGTGACAATGTTTTGATTACCTACTGAATAAATAGGCGTGTTTGCAGTCTATTGCGCCGCATTAAGTGGCCTGTAGTGTGTAGGTTTAATTTGAGCGCTATGCCATTTTTGTTTTATTCAAATAAATAATTGCCAAAACAATTATAATGAAGCAATGAAACCAGAGATGTATAATTAAAATTGATAGTCTTGTCAATATTCCACTCTGCCACTTAGTTAAAAATAATTGGATGGTGTTACTAAGTAATCAAATTGATGTTACGGTTTTTGTTGCATTTTATTAATTTAATTGATTCAGTAACACCGACATAGTTCATGTGGTAATGTTGTGGGGTACCTATCAACAATGTATCGGGCGCGTACCTATATAAGATAACATAGGTCCTGTATCTATATTATATTACGTGGTTTCAGTGCGCTTGAGAAAAAACTTTCAATCGCTTTCACAAAATGAGGTGATCATAAAATAACGAATGATCTATGAAACGTTCACTTCAGGCAATTTGTTACGTAGGTTATTGGTCATTTGTACCATGGAAATTGTCACACGATGTCATTTTAATACTGGTTTTTTAAATTATCTTATTACAGTACCTATTCCAACATTTAAAAAATATATATTTCAACATTGTTGTTTTTACCAAAACCATTATATTCATCACATCTGTTCTATAGAGTGTGCAGTACGTGAGCTCGTTTACGATGAGTTTTATGGGTTATTTGATATTTCGTATTTTTCTAACGTCCCTGTTTTATGTGCTCGGTTTATGGATGAAATTTCTTTTATTTTTTTGTTATGAAGTTACATAATTTTATTGGCTTAGGCCTCTCATATGCCTTTCATTTTATTGCTTCTTTTATTTAATTATAACTTTATTCTATTTACTCGAATACCCCATATGAAGTCTTGATTAAAATGCTCATTCACTAACATTTTGAAGTTATTTTAGTTCGACTAAAATATTCATTAATGGTTATAACTTTGTACATACTCAAAACTAAAGAAAGTATAGTATAAATAATATTAAGTAGGTACTCGTATACCTCGTGTTGTTATTGGAAAATATGAGAATGTATTTCTATCGTATTTCCCCATTATTCCTAATGGAACTTCCGGATTCCATTATGGAGACATAATATTTTTTATCGGTCCAAATATAGTGGAGAAGTTTATCCGAATGTATTTATCTTGTAAATGGTGCTTATTTTGATTAGTGCCTGAACTTTAAGACTTCCAACTTGCGTCATTATTATACACTAGTACCTAACATAAATTAACTAGACAAATTGGTTAGTAAATGAATATACATCAGACAACAATAGAACATCAAAATATTTGTGAAACACATGACTTATGTAATGCGAAACATCTACAGAGACTTAATGTAGCTGAATAACGGCAACACTGTTTCAGGTAAGAACAGAGACACAATAAACACAAGGAGTCAGCTCCTCGACATCGTCTCCGTGTTGTGTGCACTTAATTAGGAGTAAATTAGCAGCAATTATATCAACGTGCAGTATGTACTGAGTCTGTTGTTGAGACGTGTCGTACAGTATTTATATAAAAACTATTTGAAGACACAGCGACTGACTTCGAACTCTTCGCTAGACTGTAACACCGGATTTTACAATCAAAGTTCTCTTGGCATCGAAATATATAATAGCTTTTTTAGCTAAACCCTACGACGATATAATGTTATGTCCTTTATTTACAAGTATAACAATGTGCACATAACAATTACTCCACACCGTAAACAGCTCAAACACAGAAACGTTTTTACATCGGTCTGTAAGAGTTATGATGACTAAAACATGTAGGCTTTGGCAACAGTCGTCTTCTGGAGCTTTTCCAAGAACAGTAAATATTTTACATACATATATTTCGGGGTCCATCTGACATAATGACAATATAAGAAAATAGGATATTTATATAAGCTGTGTCCGCAAGTGTTGTAGACTATATTGTTAGGTCAGGGTATGTATGTATGTATCGATGTAGTTTCTTAAGCAAATCGTGTGATCACCACAAAAGTTTTCTCACAGTTTCCAATATAAGATTTTAATTTTTTTAGCAAATTGAAATTTCTTTCAAATGTTTCAAAACACGGGTGCATGGGTGTCATTAATAGTTTAGTGCTATAAGTTATCTTAAATACTTTATTTTAAACTATTCCTACTGTCATAGTTGTAACAATCCTTTGTTTTTTATTTTTATTGTTCCTGAGTAGGATGAGGCTACAGCCTCAGCTTTCTCAGGAACAATAGTCAATAGTCGTTACAAACAATAACAACAACCCAACAATAGTATAGTTATACTATTTGCTATCAGTCTAGTCAGTCGGACAGTCTAGAGTGGGTTAGCAGACTTTATATATAAACTTATGCTGCATGTAACCTTAAGTAAAAAACGACAAAAAAATCTGATTCATAAATCTGAAGGTTTTTGATAACGTGGGTTATATCCAATCCGCTCACGTAGTTTACAGAAAGGGAACTGTAATGTTCCTTCCCAAAATCGGTATACGGAACTTTGGGTAAAACTCATAAAAACCGCCACGCTGACAAAATTAGCATATGGTATTTTTTGTTGCTTAATAAATACGATTAAGTATTTGTTACTATGTAATACACTGCCTCAACATAGGTTGTCGTGAGTTGATTTCAAGTTATATTTTTTTTTAATTCGTAATAATCTGGATTAGGGGATGGTTGTATAAAAATATTTTATATTTTTTGTGGTTAACATTAAAAAGAAAACAGCACCTACTAAATAATTTAACAAATTCGGTAATTTTTACAATGGATTTCGTCGAAATCAGCATTAACTTTAGACAGTGCCCACCATTAGTCACATCATCACACCGTCTCCGTCGGTCCACTCAAATACTCAAAGTAAATTGCAAATCCATTTTTATTTTTGACATTTTAAAATTATTGAATAATTGTATTGTTGTGAACTGAAAACAAAAAAACATAAGTGAAATTTGGATTTGAAATAATTGACATTGTTTTATTTTATCTGAATAGACTTTCATGAAGAAATGGTTACTCCACCGAGAGTGTTTTCGGCTTAATTTGCTAATATTTAGAAGATTATTTTGTGTTACTGCTGCATGTTGTATTTCTTCATCTTATATTATATAAAAATACTCTACTGAATAGGTAGTGTGCACACGGTCAATTAACTTGAAATCTTTAGTTATAGGCATGTGAGCACTTGCTTTTGCTCGTCAGTGATCCGTGAATATCTTCTAAATGGTTTTTTTTTCAAAACGTGTCAAGTTCCAGCTCGTTTCATTCGATAGATCTTTGCCTGGTACCTTAATCTGTTAATAAAATATTAAATATTTCCTATAAACCTTCGAACTCTATTAAACCAGTTTATTTCCTCAAATTTATTAAATTATTTATTTATTTATTATAATATTCAGGAGTTCTATCTGACAGCGTGAGATAAACTGTTATGTACCTACATATCTTTCAAAAGTGTCGCATATTCCTGCGCCAGAGGATATTTTACGTCTTCATAAAAAGAAAATATTGTGGGCCGAGGTGTTTATGTACTGAAAGTACTTCATACCGTCGCTGCAGGTATAAACTTAAATATTACATCGGCAAATATTTTCATATCAGTACTTTTGGGTGATGCCATAATCAAGGGTTGTGGAATTTTTTTATAAGACCGTGTTTGGACGCGATGTACGTTCTTATGGGTTAGTGTATTCTATGTATCGATGTCTAGTCTACACAGCTCGTGGCATGCAGCGCGTGAGGGACGCTCATTCACTGCTCATTAAACCTTGAAACTAGTACCGTCGACAATTTTAAGATATAACTTATGTATAGACAATGCTGTTAGCAGTTTAATTATTCATTAGTTATTTTCTGCCACAGTGATATGCAATTATAGGAATCTATTTTATTCATAAAATCTTTTCTCAAAATTTTTATACTCCGATCTAAAACTCGTTGATGCCTGTTAATCATTCTAATGGATAAAGTAAAGTTATAACGATGCCGACGCGAAGGAGCGCTAAAAGAGATTATCGTGCTTCCGAGAGAACTCTTAAATAAATTGAAGAAACTAACTAAAAAGATAACATTTAGAAGTTATGATAAACTGCGTTAAAAACTTAAGATTAATTACATTTTGGCATTTATTAGAAAATATCTTGCTCTAAGTATTTTTTCATCACAAAGCTCAAAGATACGTATCGATAACACAATCCAAATGGATTTATATTACGATAAACTAGCTTGTTGCCATTTCTTTCTCGGCGTGTGTCTCGGAGGTGTCATAAAATTTTAAGGAAAGCGCTAAATTGACGCCGTTTGTCATGTTGAAACATGATTTGTATAATGTTGAATCATTATTATCACAACATTTTGGACGAATTCACTAAAGAATATTTCAACAATGCCGCATTGTTGAAGTAGAAACTTTATCTCAACTCAGATTTATGGCGCAATAAATATGAGCTCTCCTTGCTGTCAGGCACCACTCACACGGATTACTTCCTCGTTTGAGCCGTCAGTTGGCATTAATGAGAAATATCAAGGTTGAGTTCTTAAACCTACCAGGTTTAAAGAGTTTTTTTATGTCAAATCAGATATTCTTTTTATAATTATTTGTTGCTTTTGATTGTTTGGTATTTTATTGGCTGTTTTTGACATGAAACGCTTAGATGTAATTATTTCTAAGAAACGTTCCAATCAAACCAATGAGTTACAATTACATTGTAACGAGGGCCGTGTAGCCGGAGGGTGCAGATCTATATCGAAACCCAATAATCTATTAATATTAATGAACTGAACTCGAAGGTGTCGGCGGAGGATTTGGGTCTGGATTGGTATTAATTACTTCCATTGAGTTTGATCATTTGTTAATAATCTAGGAATTATTTATTACCAATTTGTGCTTGCCAAAAATAAATATATTATGCAGAGCTTCAATGACTTTCCAAGAAAAGTCCTTGCTTTTACAGAAAATATTCATCTTAAAACACTCACAAGAACTAGTGTACTCGTGAATAATGAATATGAACAAATGTGTAGCACGCGCCGTAATATATCAACGAGGCTTATATTGTTAGGCTTTGTTTCGTTTGGGCACAAAAACTATATACCTACTTATTTCAACAAAAACTAATCATTACGCGCTATCTACCAAAAATGCTTTAGGTACTTATTTGTAGCCTGTAAAAGAAGGTTATTTTCAACATTAAAAAAAAAAATGCTGAGTACTATTGGTAATTATATGACCACATCAAAGGCGCTAGTTGGCCACAAAGAGGTTGTCGTGCAGGTATTCAAGTACAACGGACTCTATCAAACGTTGCTCGATGTCGCAGCAGTTGCATTGACTGAGATTAGAATCTCTGCACTCTCTATTACTATATAATACAATACTATATAGAATACTCTACTACATTAATATAATACAATATTTTTGTTTGGCTTCAGATAATATCAGCACTTCTTTAAAGAAATCAACTTCTTTTCAAAACATCGTTATTCGCATCTTCATACTCCACTGTTCTTCTCACTTCGTTGTACGATGGGTTCCAGATGAACTCGGTTGTACTTCATATGTTCTACTCCGGTATAAGTAAATTACTTCGCCCTTCATCTTTGCAAATATTTCTCCAACAAGGTTTACATTTCAACAAAGCTGTAAAAACTTTGTTATCTTTAACCCATTACGGAATTCTATAGCTGTCCATAATTCTACCAGATTGCTGCTTAAAAGTACCTGCCGCCTTTAATTATGGTAAGATTTGTTTACTGGCGAGCTAACGATACTTCACTTATACCTAGGCCGTCCATAATACTTGTAAATAACATATTGTACTGTACACCCGTTATCGGATAATTAATAGTGATAAGAAGCAATGCAATATACAATATTCTCTATAACCTAATAGAATAAGCTCTGTAAAGCAAACAAATGTGAGTTACCAGACAACTTAGATTATCTTGAACTAGAATAAGAATCCATACCACATATTGAAGCTACAGATCATTATTAAAATACAAAATTATAACCAGAATATTACAACAAGACCAACGAAGGCTTTACACAGAGATTGGCAATATTTATATTTGAATTATAATTTTGGGTTCCCTTAAATTGTTTCCGGACCGGAGTGTACAGATTATTGATGTTAGATGCTTATCGATGGGGAAATGATGCTATTAATTTAACCCTTTTTTCCATAATGTAATAAAGTCAATGTTTCTGTACAATATTGTTCATAAATGAACGCAATCAAAACTTCCAGACTTATTTAATTTTTGGGTGTAATTGGGGTTCTCTACATACTCCAATACTCATTTCGTGGACAACTTTCGTGTGAGAATTAACAGATAAGCGGCCGTCATTAACAAACGTGTGGTAGGATTTATTAAAGTTTATTTAATACCGATTATAATGTACTTACGTAGAAATCGTGTACCTACATGACTTTTTAAAAGTATTTTTTAGTGTCAAATAGTTATCCCCCGATCCCATGTATGTAAAATTTGAAAACACAATGCCAAACATTTATAGCCAAACTTTATTTCACGAGTAACAAATGTATTGGAAACTACTAATGTAGATGCAAAATAGCATGTCTTATGCTAGATAGTAAGTCACAGATCACTACAGCTAAGAAATCATCGCGCTGTTTCGGGAACAGTTTGGAATCGAGAATATCGGCCGTATTTGTGTTTCGTTTGCGATTGGAATTTCAATGAATGCTTTGTCAATAAAATAAGTGTAGTGAACTGCAAAATTGTATGCCGTTGTGAGTTCGGTTGGGATGAATTCAATTAATTTATAATTTCGATTAGATATTACGCAAGTTCTCCTCTTAGCGGTGAGTATGTAATAACTAGTCTATATAAGTCTAAAGCTCTATCTAAAAGAACAATATATCGGAATAACGGTCGCGTTCGTATAATTTATGAGAACATTTCTCCATTTTCAGCATTTACTCTGTTTCTGCTCGACTGGCTAAAGAGGCACACACACATTTTAGTTTTACGGAATATTTATGATGTGGTCCAAAACGGGGTAATGGGGTACTTCGTTCAGTTTTGGCTTCTATATTCTTATGTAAGTACTGAGTTATTGAAATATAAATAACTATATAGTTCTAGACTGTCTTTATCAAAAAATAAAAATAGCATCGCCAGTGTGTTTTACGTAAACACACTGGTGAATTAATATCTAGAAAGTTAAGACAGAACCGTGAATCTGAAGATAAATCTAGACAAATTTCAGCACACATAGATAAACGATCAAGTTTGGCCGACGATTCAAACAGTATTTTACGGTTAATTGCATTACGTTACCGATTAACTAAAAACATACTTATATTTATAATCCAAAAGTCTATGAATTTTGAAACTAAAAAATATGAATTAATATCGGTTTTGAAAATTATTTTGTTTTTACAAAATAATTTTTAAAACCGAAGAGGTAAAATATCATAAAATCAGCTAATGTTTGAAGAACTTACAACAAAATTTATCAGCACAAAATTTAAATCACCGCATTAACATAATTTCAACTCCATTTACGGATAACGCGTTAATTAACTTTCATTTATTCAAAATTTCAAAGACCGCTTGATATTTTCCTAAAAAATGTAATCTCTTAAAACTGTTTTATGTTTGTTCTGAAGTTCCACTGCGCACCGTGTCCGTAAATCGACTTTAGCAAAAAAAGTGTCGTTTCCGTCACGGTTTTAATAAGTTGATAATAAATGAGTTGAATTTATATGTACGTAATTCGATTTTACTTACATGTAACTGTTGTAAGAGCTTGGAACTGTACATACATAGGCTGAGATAAAAATAGATGACAACCTTCAGTTTTTATGTTAAAGTTACTAAAGTTTGACACTAATTTTATTTCAATTAAATATAAATAGTTTGCTCTTACTACAATGGCCCTTCTGATCTTAAGATAAATTGATACAGTCTTGTAGCATATCGACTGTTCCCCGATAAAATCAATTATGAATTTTATATAAAAAAATTACTCGCTCGTTACATCACTTCGACATCTTTCAACGCAGATAAATAAAACTCTATTAAGCACTAGAGCATTCATACATTCTAATTAACTTTGGCTAAATTAAAGATATTTACAAACGATACAATACACCGCGCGCTGAGCACGCCATGACCTGCCTCGCCTACATACAATTTGTAAAGAGGCTTTTAAATAGAATTAAATGGACCGGAGCACTCCTTGGGATGATCTAATTAGTGAAGACAGAATAAAGTTTCTGTGTGATTTTCTTTAAGTTACGCTGAATACTTTACATTGTTTATCTTCTTTTTATTAAATAGTATTTATCCTGTAGAAGCTGAAATCAAAAATCTTTCATGTGTATTTTTAATGCGTAGTGTAGTGATTTTTGCGGAATCTTATTACGGTTTAATGAAATGGAAAAATGTATGCGGCTGATTAATCTGAAGCAGTGAGTCAGATGAACTGAAAATATACTACAATTTTTTTATTTGTTTTGTGTTTATGGTATTGTACATTAACCGTCATGGTACGTTAGGTGTATAGAATTATACTTTCGACGTCTGAAAAGATACAATCGCGGTTGTATTTTATGCTTTCTTAAGAAAAGCTATTGAAACCTTACCAGAATTTAAGTAACTTAACAAATAAAACAAGCCCTTTTTTCATATACGTACACAAAAATAAATCTTGTAAAATTAAAATCCCTTCCAAAGCAAATAAATTTACTCTTATGACATGTTGCCGATATTCATGCATTATATCTAACATTTCTGCTAGCCTCTATACTAACATTTCTGCTAGCCTCTATACTAACATGAAAAACAATGGGGCTGAAAAACAATGAGTTAACTCAATCAAATAATAGATTTATTTTAAATTATCATTGAAATAAACTCTGTAGGTTAACGTAGGGTACACTATGTTTTTAGTTTGGAAAAATCTTTATAATTAATGTATAAATTAATCCCTATTTCCCTTGGTCACGGCATAACTTGAAAACGGCTTTACCAAATTCATTGGTTCTTTTTTTAAACGTTTTGTAAAAATAATAAAAAACTTAACGACTAGGCATGTTATCGCTTTTAATCTAATCTTATCAGATTACATTAGATAGGTAAAAGAAGAAAACTGACATATCTGTCATTTTTACGAAAGTCCGCGCGATTGACAGATCGTCTGCTGTAAATATCGTTTAATTAATTTGACTTCCCGTGACCTAGAAGATATAATATTTCCCAACTAAATATAATAATGCAATTAGGCCTCGGAACATTGCAAATCTATCCAATGAAGAAGAAACAGATATTGTGCTTCTCTAGCAAAGACCAGGGAGCGGCTCGATTGGCTACGAGAAATTATCCCATCTTAAGATCTGCAAATAACTGTAAAAGACTACGTGTAAACGCATATCAGTGATGATCGATCAAGGAATACACGACCAGCTGGAATACCTGCAATATAAAATAATGATAAATAAAAAATACCTGGAATGCCTGCAACTTCGTCTTCATATACCGAAACCACCAATACTAACGCCATCAATACCTACACCATCTATATGGGTCTGTATTTGTGGAGTTGTTATTGGTGGCGTCGGTATAGATAGCATCGGTATTAGAGGCGACGCCACCAAAACCGACGCCACCAATACCGACGGCAACAACACCGACGCCACAAATACCGACGCCACCAAAACCGACGCCACCAATACCGACGGCAACAACACCGACGCCACAAATACCGACGCCACCAATACCGACGCCACAAATACTGAAGCCACCAATACCGACGCCAACAATGCTGACGCCATCTATACCGATGCCAACAATACCGACGTCACAAATACCGACGCCGCCAATACCGACGACACCAAGACCGACGTCACCAATACCGACGCCCACAATACCGACGCCGAAAATACCAACCCTATTTATACCGACGCAACCAATACCGGCGCCATCTATACCGACGCAACAAATACCGACGCCACCAATACCGACGCCACAAATTCCGAAGCCACCAATACCGACGCTTTCAATACCGAAAAAAGGCCGTAAAATACTAATTTTACGCAAACAAAGTCGCGGGCAAAAGCTTAGTATTAGTATTAAATAAATAATTATATTGATAATAATTAATGTAGTATTAAACTGCGATAAAATCCCCAAGACTGATGTGTGAAATGAAATCAGAAGAGTGGAAATAATAACACCAAAATGGTTTCGAAACGAATTACATATTCGTTTTCCGAGACTGTAATTCAAACGAATTGCCAAAGCTTTAAGAAAAGCTCAATGGCCTTGAAAGAGCTCTGCGACTCGCTTATTTTTGCTTAATATATGATAACTTAGTTAAACCCATTGCTCTTATTCATAAAGTAAAAAAAAAACTAATTTTTGGAACATTGACAGAACATTGAATGATCTTGAATTTTCTCAAATAAATCTCAAAGAGGCTGTGCGACCGGATACTAAAACTTCCTATCCTAACTCTTTACTCGATTAGTTAGACCTCAATTTTGGAGAAAACCTGTGAATTAAGAAATATAACCATTTAATTTTGAATAATATTTTTTGGTACTGTAATTTA
Source organism: Craniophora ligustri (assembly GCA_905163465.1). NCBI lineage: Eukaryota > Metazoa > Arthropoda > Insecta > Lepidoptera > Noctuidae > Craniophora > Craniophora ligustri. Next base: position 9,583,314 of record LR990972.1, read on the forward strand.
AACTTTACTGTAATGTGTGAGGGTGCTTTAATTAATGAAAATATTTATTCATGATCATGAAGCAAACAAATAATAAAACAATAAATACATTGATTTACATAATGATACTCGCTAATAGCAATTAATTACTTTTTGTTTATTTGCATACAGTTTTATGGAACATAAATTATGCATATTTTTGATACTCATTACTGATAAAGGATAATATAATATTATTGATGTGGAATAGAATAATTAAGTTATATTATTATTCAATTATTAAAAAGCAATTTGTATTCGATTCATAATACTCATAGTAATAATTCACCTTTAAAAATAGACGTAACAAAAGAATTAGATACGATCAGTTACTGCTCACTGAGAGGCTATTGTTGTGTCGCGAGTTCCGCGAGCACGCTCCGCAGATCGTTGTCTCGCTGTCGTACTATAATCGATTATGTAATATTGCCACAAAAACTTAGGAGCGGGCTATTGAACCCGACATTGTGCTGTAAGCTTATATGGATGCGTGATACTGATACTGAGTACAAAACAGAAACTGTTTCCGCGTTTAGTCATTAGAAAGCTTTGTTATGGTGATGCTGCTGAACATGAGATTCTATTCCCAGGTTCAGTAAGTGTATATTACTTCTCGTATTAAACGGATTTAATTAATTACAATATCACAAAATTATACCAATATGTGTATGCTAAGAAACTTCAAATACCCAATATTTACCTAATCAAGTCTTGAATAATACATACAAGTGGTAATACACTGTTTTGTAAGCAAACAGAGCGAGTGTACACAGTGTTCTTAAACGACTGAGAAGCTGTTGAGAACTTAACCTTTTCCGATGTAGTTGTGTTGTTAATATCAACAGAGATATTATATAGAGGCTGCCGTAACAAGTTACTTAATATTGTACAAAAACAAGAAGGTATTAGATGGCTTTAATATTAATAAAGTTACAGAAATGGATTCACAAACGATTATGCAAACTAAGCAAGCTACTTTTATGAAAATTAACTTCGCCTGGTGGGTCGATTTGGTATTCTGCAGCTATCACACAATTCCGTCTAAAACCTTCATCAACACAAATTACTTTATGTTTAGGGCAGCATACAACAATGTTAATAGTCCAGAATCTTGCCGAAGCGGTCAGTTAGGGAAGGTCTAATTCATTAAAGATTCACTGCTTGGTATGTTTCTCTCATAGACATCCGGAGTTCGTATTAATAAGCGCGGTCCCTCAGTGCGGTCAAGCCTGTGTTTAATTTCCGGGTCTGCTAATTGTCTACAAGTTGCGAGTACTCGTAAAATGCGGGGTGTAATTCAGGACCGACGAGACTGTAAACGTTTTACGATCAAAATGTGAATGTAACAAACATCGAAATTAAACTAAAACTAAGTACCTAGCAAGTGAATGCAGATCAACAGTAAATTAAATGTTTGTGTTACCATTTATTATAACGATAACCCTAAAATGGCTGATATTTAAAAGAAATACACTTATTTGTTTTTGTTATATTCTATTGCTTAAGATAGTACGCAATCTAATTGTGTGAATCCAGCGACGTCAGATTTAGTTTTTATATAAATTCAAACGTTTTCTAATTTCCATGGATCTCATAGTGCTTTGTTGTCGTTTCTACAATAAAGATTGATTACGCAACTGGTCATCAGATGGAATGTCTAACCTCTTTTATTTAGTATTTTTTTATAATAACGTTTGCTACGAATGTTCAGAACGAATTATCAGATAATTAATATAAATTCTATTTGTTTAATCTCTTATGAACTTCACAGATAAGCTTGTTGTAGACGCGCGTAACTCAAAACTATCGCTTGGAGCGCTACAAAGCGTTCTGATTGAAACCAAAGTTTAAGTAGTGATTTAAATTAGTTCGTTTCCAGTTTGGATCTTAATAATAAAAGATGGAGTTGGTAAAGTTTTGGTTAAGAAATAGTCTTCATACCTACTAAGTTCCATGAAATAAGTGTAGTATGTATTCATATTCAGTTTGTATATCTACGTCAAATCAAACTGCAGTACTTATCTATATGATAGACTACGAATAATCACGTAATTATGGCAGCGTTAACGTTTGATTAAGGTTTAACAGCGGGAATATTAGCCGCTCTAGGGAGTGGTCGTGTGGACACCCACATTACGTTATAGTCCACGGAGTGAGTTGTGATTAAACTGCTATATATGCTTACTACAAATATGCCACATTTTTAATCACTAATTAATGTTAGATTACTTGTCTTCAGTCTATTATAAAATCAGTATATTTAGCTTCAGTCTACAGGAACAGTACCTGTAGTAGTTCAGTGTGTCAATAAGTGGCTATCAAATCGTCGCTCTCCCCAGGCCCGGTACCGCGCCCGTTCAACTGTCGGCGACTGTAGACGTATAATTTTATTCTCGTCAGCGAACTTATTAATTAACAAGTTCCTTGTCTTCACAGTATCTATATTTACAAGAGAGACCAGCTTCGAGCTTTAAAATCTTAATCGATATTTTAGTACCTACCTTATTTAAGATGAGTTTTCGTATGCAGAGCAGATAATCAATACATTAAAACGTATGTTATAAAAATTAACTTAAAGATTCCCAACGTCTCAATGATGTAATGCTGAGCGTACAGCCTAGTGTTTCGTTATTGAACTAGAAATAATTAGACCTAGTTCGAACATTATCATCGGTAATTGGAAATAAAGCCTATTATTTTCTTCTTATTGCAGAGATTTACAGTTCACATACAAACATAATCCTACAAAGACGTAATAATGTAGAAAGTAGAGAGCGGATTTCAAATAATTTGTGACAAAAAAATATAATAACATGTTTTACTAATAAATTTAGGAATACTAAATACAATGATAATTTCTATTTGTAATCGTATTTATAAATTAACATGATACGAAATTTCAAACTGATGTAATGTGGCCATATCCGTGAGAGAAGAGATGATGCATTAAGTGTGCCTTTGAAAGTGGAAAGAGAACTCGATTACGATTGAACGGAATTTAAATTTCTCTCTCGATTAGATTCCACTGATTTACTGTTTAATTGAGATTGTTAGTTTGTGATGTTGTGGTTATGTTGTTTGCAGGAGATATTCCATGTTATTATTTTTTTATCTGGGAATGATTATGATGCGTGCATAAAGTTTCTTCAATTGCCTATGTCTAGAAACTGAAACCATAAATTTGTTTATACCTTTTTTTTTAAGTGCGGAAAAATCCTTTACGGACCGTCCCATCGCCTGGGGAGGCAACGGGGTGTGTCGGACTCCGCTTAAGCGTTTACCGACTAAAAAACCGCACCCGTCAACGCCACTAACCCTATTGCCGGGCCATGGGATTCGCAAAAGCATGCACCATAACCCCGACGGGCTTCGGTCCAGCTCTTATCGCTGGACCCCGGCTAGGAGCGAGGCATAGCTCGCCTCGCATCCTCCGCGCAGGCGCACGTGTGACGAACACGCGCGCCGCCTACTTGTGGCCATTACCAGTTCGGGCGGCGGACTCCCCTAGTCGCGCCCACCCACTGGCCACAGCTTATGGAGGCCGGAGGTCTGTTGCGCCCTCCGGCGCCCGGTGCGTCTACTGCGGATCAGGAGAGAGGTTGTGATTTCTCTCTCCCTTTCCGCCGCCTCTTTTGCGCGCATAACTTGCTCGCAGTAAGAGGCGGCGGCATCCCACGCGTTCTCGCTCCCGACCATGGATAGGATCACGGCCGGAAGCGAGAGGTCACCGCCGACTGCCGCTATGAGTTCACGGTGCTGCTCTGTCCAGGCCGGGCAGGCCTGGAGTATGTGCTGCGCCGTGTCCTCGGGGCAACCTACGCAATGGTGACAGCCGGGCGATGGCTCCCGGCCTATGCGACACAGGTACTTGCCGAAGCACCTATGCCCAGACAAGACCTGCGTCAGCCGGAAGCTGAGGGCGCCGTGGCGCCTCTCAAGCCAATCCTCCATGATGGGTCTTACCGCCACTATCGTGGCGTGCCCTGCGCTGGGTTGCGCAAGTCGCATCCTCCACTCGGCCACTAGGATCTGGTGGAGCTCAGAGCGCCGCGCCTCAGTCTCACGAGGCAACGGCAGTTCCCCCCTACTAAGCGCCTCCTTGCGCCACCGGTATAGCGACGCGAGGGCCTTCGCTTCGAGGTCCCAGGGCGGGGATCCGGCAAGTAGGCTCGCCGCCTCGAAGGAGATCGTACGATATCCTCTTATAACTCTGACGGCCATCGCCCGCTGCGGTCTGCGCAGCAGCACAGCGTTACGGGCCGCCAGGTTTTCCCCCCATATTGGCGCTCCGTAGAGCGCCATGGATCGCACGATCCCCATATACAGCCTCCGGCAGGAGGCGTTGGGCCCGCCCAGATTGGGCAGCAGCCGCGACAGAGCTGATGCGGTGCCCATTAATTTGGGGCCCAACCTTCGGAAATGGTGTCCGAAGTCTCACCGGCTGTCGAGCATGAGTCCGAGATACTTCATCGTCGACTCGACGCCGATGCGGACACCTCCCACCATTATATGAGAGGTGGCCCCCTACGAGGCCCGTGGAAAAATAGGGCTTCGGACTTGGATTCGGAGTCCCCGCTTGTCATATTTACAGATATCTACAGGTTCTCTTGTACTTACTTTCTCCATTTCATTTTTAATTAAATCTGAAATTAACATAATACCTACTAACTAGTTGCGTATACGTTTACATTCACGAACGAAAGTTTTATAGATTAAGTAATTTCTTCATGGTTGACGCTTGAAGCTTAATTAACTTGCGTGTTTGAGTGAGAAAATAGTTGTAACAGGTATTTATATATTATATATTAATAACTATAAGGTATAATAGAAAGTCAAACGAACTTACCTGTAAGTGACGTTCGATGACTATTAAACGATGTGATTCGCCCGAGAGATTACACTTATTAACTTGTAGTAGCACGGGACATGTGCTGCCATCTTACACTATTTTAGAGCAACAATCCTAAAAAATCCTTTATGCGCCCTTATGTTGGTATCTCATACACGTTTTCCCCTGGCCATCGTTAGCCACTATTTCGTGCTAGTCAGGGGAAGATCTGGAAGTAACTTGATCAGGGTCAGGGAGGGAGTGTAATCTCTCGGGCGAATCACATCGTTTAATAGTCATCGAACGTCACTTACAGGTAAGTTCGTTTGACTTTCTATTAAACTTCAGTGATTCGCCCTTCGAGATTACACTTATTAACTTGTAGATGTTTAGAGTTCCACGAAATAGTAAAGATGAAATTGTTTTAGGCATGGCAAAATCTAAAATAAAAAATAAACTCCAATAATATCATCAATTACTTAATAAATTTAATCAAAATCACAAGGTTTGAAAATCAAATATAAAAAACATCGTTGTCATTCTTTGATCGAGGCCATCCTACAAAGGGACCGTGCAAAGGTATCTGAGGTATCTAGAGCTACTTCTCTATTATAAAACTTTGCAAAAGTTTCTGATCTGCCGGTCCAACCCGCAGTCTTTTTAATATTATCTATGCTAACCCCGAACCTATTGGCGGCAGACGTAGCTGCATGTCTTGTACTGTGAGCACTAAAGACTGATGTGTTTATACCGCTTTCTTTCAGGGTGGCCTTGATCCAACGGCTTAACGACTGTGAGCTTACATTATTAAATGGCTTCTTAAAACTAATTAATAAAGAGTTACATTCAGGTTTTCTCTTATCTGCCGATACTATTAAATACTTTTCTAAAGTTCTAGCAGGACAAATTGAAGGTCTTTCGTTGAAAAAAGGGAGAATCAACACGGGTGGCGTGCGATTCACGGCCGAGGTTTTGATTGAATCCGTGATATTAATTACAATCTTTTCGTGATCATATTTTTTAATATTAGACACCTTAATCAAAGATAGTGTTTGTACCCGGTGTGCAGTTACCAAAGCCAAAAGTGTAGTCAATTTCCTCGACAGTTTTTCAAAAGAAAGGCTTTCATTGGGGTACCAATCACTTAAAAAATCTAACACAATAGACGGGTCCCAAGTAAAATTATATCTTGGAAGTGGAGTTCGCAACTTAAAGACTCCCTTCATAAACCTCGTAACCTGTGGGTCATTCATAGTTGCTGAATTTAAAAGAAGCGATAGTGCTGCTTTAGTACAATTAATTGAGCCATACTTTTGGCCCTGATTAAAAAGAGTGACTAAGAAATCTAATACATTAGCAACAGATGCTTGAAATAAATTTAAGTTTTTATCCTGGCAGAAGGTAAACCAACGTTTGAAAACAGTGTTATATTGTTTTAAAGAGTTACCAGCTAAAGATGCTAACATCACATCCGTAGCATCAGGAGGGGAGCCTTGCATCAGAAATGCTTGCCTGACAATACTCCGGCAACCAGGGTAAGGCTCTCTTGCAATTTGTGTTCCACACTGTAAGGAGATGACAATAATGTTTTGTTAGGTGTAAATTCAATTGGACTAGTAGTTAGCAACTTCCTGAAAAGTGGATACCAAGGTTGTGTTGGCCAGAGAGGGACCACAACTATACCTTCAGCCTTCTCAAGAATAATTTTTTGTAAAACTTTTAAAATTAAACAAAATGGAGGAAATGCGTAGAAAAAATAATTAGACCATTTCAAAGTAAAAGCATCCACGCTAAATGCTTCTGGGTCTCTATGCCAAGAAACAAATTTGGAACATTTCTTATTTAATCTACTCGCAAACAAATCGATTTCAGGCCGATTGAATCTTTTACATATAACTCGAAAAGCATCGTCAGCCAGCTCCCACTCAACATCAGCATGTATGCGGCGGGATTCCGCGTCAGCGATGTAGTTATCCTTAGAACTAATATAGGAAGCAAATACAAACAAACGTCGCTCTTCGCACCACTGCCAAATGTCGCGACTTACAGAGTTAAGATGAGGAAATTGTATGCCACCCATCCTATTGATATAAGAAATTGCAGTGGAATTATCAATTCGTAAAAGTATTTCACAGTTATGATAATCATTTGCGAAGATCTTCAGACCAAAGAATGCAGCCATCAGTTCTAAAAAATTAATATGCTGTGTTAATTCCTCATTAGACCATTGTCCGCTGGCTGTCTGGCCAGAGCAACTGACACCCCAACCACTTCGAGACGCATCTGAGTATATTTCCAGCTTATAATCACCTGATCGAATAGGGCTGGCACAATTGCCAATATTATTAAGCCACCAGTCAAAGTCTTCCCTTAAAGAAAGAGGTAAATTAATATATTGATTGTAATCATCTTTCTGTTTTAAACTAAGATACTTAGTTCTCTCGAATTTTTTTGTGTATAACCAGCCATATTGTGTGGCTGGGCAAATTGATATCAATAATCCTATCAAATGAGCAAAACAACGCAACTTACATCTTTTTAAGTTAGAAAAATGGATAAGTTCATCTTTTATTCTATGTTTCTTTTCAACAGGAATACTAATAGTGAGATTCTTGGAATTGAGAACAAAACCTAAAAAGGTTGCAGTTTGGCTAGGTATACTAACACTCTTTTTATGGTTTATTGTAAAACCTAGTGATTGAAGAAATTTTTGTGTAATTTCAAAGTTGTTTTTACAATCTATATAAGTATTCCCGAATAAAAGGATATCATCTAAATAAATAACAGAGAGTAAGCCTTGTTTACGAAGAAATTGCATTACTGGACGCATAATTTTTGTAAACACATAAGGTGCTATATTAATACCAAATGGTAAAACTTTAAATTCATACAGCTTCCCCAACCAATAGAATCGCAGAAACTTTCTAGAGTCACTGTGAACATTGATAGAAAAATATGCATCCTTAAGGTCAATAGAACACATGTAACTATGTTTTGAAATTAGTCTCATAGCAGTTCTATAATCTTCAAGTTTAAAATGTGGTGCAATGATGAATCTATTTAATGATTTTAAATTTAAGATGAATCTATTTTTCCCATTACTTTTCTTAACAAGGAAAATATTGGATAAAAATTGACCATCACATGGTTCGCATATGCTTATGGCACCAATACTAAGAAGATTATTAATTTCTTTAGACATGTGTAGTTTATCTGCATCAGACTTAGGATTATTTGGATAATATTTAGACTGTGATATATTGTTTGAAACTGGAATTTTCAAACCGTTAACCCATGTTAACACCACAGGATCATTTGTGATTTGTAACCAATTATGGTAAAAAAACTTTAATTTACCCGCCTGTGTGTTGTTGTTGTCCACTTCGGTTAGCGCCGTGGGATTCGATTGTGTTGCCGTGGCACGCGGCGATCCATCGCACGGCGCACGGGTAGCTGCTTGCGCCCACCAGCCGTCGCGGTCTCTCTCGGTAGCATGCGGCGAGGTTGCGACTGTGGCGGTGGCGGGCCCCTCCAGTTTAAAGCCCTCGACGTCCGTTCTTTTTGTTGAATATTTTTAGGTGGCAATTTCGGTTTGGCCGCTGTAGGCTTTAACTCGGTGCCTGTTCTTATAATGGCTTTCATAGATTTTAAATTATCTTGGAGCCCATTACCAAATAGTAAGTGGTCACGTTTAAGGTCCTTCACATTATCCTTAATTTCTTTGTTGAGGCAAGACAGCAAAAAGTTTCTTCTTGTTTGTGTCTCAGTGTAATGAGTGTGACACAAAAGTCTGCCGGCATCACTAAGATATTTTAATGTCTGACATTTAATCTCCTCACTATGAGAGCTAGTTTGTAAGACAGTGGTGATTGTGTTGGCTATACCGGTTATGATACAAGATAATACCTTCTGTTTGTCCGCTAATATGATGTCTCTCTTCAGAGCACCTTCATTAACCGCTGCTTTAATTTCCGGATTAAGTGTTGGAGCCTGGGCTAATTTTAAATTGTTAGGCACACTATAAATATTCAATAGATCCTTTTTTGTTTCATCCTTTAAGCCATTAACCAGAATATCAGTCCACCTGCTAGCAATATCTTTATGAACATTTTCACCAAACTTCTCCTCCTGTACAGGTTCATCTCCGAGTAAACACAAAATATCAGGCTCTAACTCTTGAACACTGTCTGTAGTTGTGTGTTCTTGAAGTGGTACATCCGTGATTATGGCAGTAGTCTCGGGTACAATGGTACAAGTGGGTTCCGGTGCAGAGCCTAAAGTTCCTGTCAATGTGGATATCGGTTCATCGGGCTGCTTTGAATGTGAGGTTGAATCGGACAGAACCATAACATCACCAAATGGGGTGCCTGAAAAACAATAGACCAATATTTTTTTAGTCAATTCGTGATACAAACTCACGGTTTGTACTCTAGAATCATCTGAACCTCGGTTTTTAACAGAAAGTAGGTATGTAGGTAAACTCATGATATAATCTCTCAGACTATATTCTTGAGTCTTACGCACAGGTATAAATTCTTGATACAAACTCACGGTTTGTATTCTAGATAGAATTTATTATCAGTTTCGCCCACAAACACAAATTCACGACATAATCTCTCGAACTATGTTCTAGAATTTTAACGTGCTACCTAGTGTACAGTGATCAACCTTACAGATTGAACTAAGGTACATTACAGGACGGTATTAGTCTTACAGACTAAACTCATAAGCACTAAGTATCAAATAAATACAATTAAATTGATAATTTGAACATTTTGTTCTGTCAGAAAAAAATAGGTACCTAGATAGGTCATGGCTTCAGCGCCTTTGATTCTGATCTAGATTTGAAATATTACCAACCTTCGTTTTGCGGAGCCTCCTGCAATGATTCTGGGTATTGATCTTTATCAGAATATTGATTCTGTTCGGAATCCGAACTAGTACTGTAGCTGCGTTTCCGTTGTCTACGACGAACACGAGACATCTTTTTCTCCAATTTTCTAATTTTCTGAGCTAAATACTCCTCCTCGTCGTAGCGTTTCCGTTTTCCCATGATCAACACTATGAAAAACACTGAAATACACTGAAATACCACTAAAAACTCAAAAAATCTGAATAAACTAATTTCCGATTTGAAATTTTCGTGCGCGATGGCAACCACACAAAACGTGTATGAGATACCAACATAAGGGCGCATAAAGGATTTTTTAGGATTGTTGCTCTAAAATAGTGTAAGATGGCAGCACATGTCCCGTGCTACTACAAGTTAATAAGTGTAATCTCGAAGGGCGAATCACTGAAGTTTAATAATATTAGTACCTATAATCAGGTTTGCTATAGGTACCGATTCTTATATTAAAAGAAGCTCACTCCAATTATTGTTATTAACAGATAAATATTTAGGTAAAAGAAAAAGCTTGTAATACATACTTTAAATAATAATAAGGTAAATCCAGGACTACTGAAATATTAACATCAATTAGCATTAAGTACTAAAATTAGAATTTCTTTAGTAGGATTTCAGTTCGCAAATTTTGTTAAAATATTTTTCTTGTTGAAGTTTCAGAGCCAGGACCCATGCGCGACCTGGAATGCCGTCAGGTCCTGGGGCGGTATTCTTGGTGTGAAGCCTTTTCACCGCCACTCTCATATCTACCCGGGTCACTTCGGGCACGTCGTCATCCTCTCCCGCGTCGGGCGCAGAAGGCGGAACCATAGGCGGTAGGCTATGCTCTCCCCGTGAGGGGAATAGAGCGCTCACCACGTCCTCAAGCAGCTGCGGCTGGAGACTCTGGGACAGCGGGGGTGCCCACGGGCGAAGTTTACCCCGTACCATGAGGTACGGACGCCCCCAAGGATCTTGGTCCAGAGTCGCCATCAGTGCCTCGCGAGCCGAAATTTTGGCTCCCTCTATCGCCTCAACAAGAGCGAGCTTCGCAGCTCTGAAATTTGTCACTCCTCACTCCAATTATTGTTATGAACAGATAAATATTTAGGTAAAAGAAAAAGCCTGTAATACATACTTTAAATAATAATAAGGTAAATCCAGGACTACTGAAATATTTATTAATTATTATGCATTAAGTACTAAAATTAGAATTTCTTTAGTAGGATTTCAGTTCGCAAATTTTGTTAAAATATTTTTCTTGTTGAAGTATCTCAAGCTTATTTACATTTTAACAGCGTCCTAGTAAAGTTGAAATTCTTGTAATTTTTCCATTTCTCGTTGAGGACGTTCCGCAAAGTTTTATTCTCGTGATATTATTAGCAGGTCTTTTCAGGTTTTTATGAATATTGAGCCCTAAGGTTTGGTTTTGTAATTTTAACAGAGCCAGTACTAGACATGTCTTATGTGTACTCCTATACATAGATTATTTGTAATTATACGAAAAAATATTATGACTCGTTTTAGAAAAGCTTATTAATTCATAAACCCAAAAAAACTAATGGAAAAATAACAACCAATTTTAATGGAGGAATGTCGTATTTAATTTATTACCAAACATTATACATGTAGACAGAAAAAGAAAACACACGGCACATGTTACAGCACTACAGCAGTCATGATAAATGTGAGCAGAGTTATTGTGAGACGTGTCAGCAGGGAGATAGCTCAGATAACATGAGTAGTATATTATTGGGCATTCTATCCCACCTGCCGTTCCGGCTTCGCCTCCACTTCGGTGGGATAGAATGCCCAATAATATACGATCGAATCTCGTCCGCTTCGACATTACGTACCTGTTTATATTTTATAAATAAACACAATTCGTCATTCCAAGTAATTTGACTAAACCAAAGCCTAACAGAAATGTTATAGCAACAAAATACAAATAATTGCATACTAGGCGCAGGCAATAGCTATCATTAGTACAATGATGTATAAAGTAAAATTAAATTAATACTATCATAAATTTTAAGAAATAACCATATCCATCAATTTGACTCATTGTTAGTATAACTACCCATAGCATCGGACGTGTTATTATGAAGTTCATTAAACAACCTCATTCACTTCATCTTGATTCCATTTGCGTGGAATCACAAAACAGCAAACGACGACACGGTGAACTACTACCAAACACTATAAGGTGTATTATATGTGGTCCATCTAACTGTGGAAAAACAAATCTTGTAATTGGTTTGCTGTTGCATAAGAATGGTTTAAAATTTCGTAATGTATATGTTTACTCAAAAACTCTAAACCAACCGAAGTATGTGTTTGTTGAAAAAGTGTTAGCTAACGTTCCAGATGTATCGTTTGCAAAATTTAAGGATAATGAGGAAGTAATAAGTCCACAGGAAGCTAGATGTGATTCAGTTATTATATTTGATGATGTAGCATGTGAAAACCAAAATAATATAAGAAATTATTTTGCAATGGGTCGACATAAAAATATAGATTGTTTTTATTTAAATCAAACATATAGCAAAGTACCCAAACAGCTTATTAGAGATAATGCAAATCTCATTATTCTTTTTAAGCAAGATGATATTAATATACGTCATGTTTATGATGAACACGTAAACACAGACATGAAATGGAATGAATTTCGTGAGTTATGTAGTAAAATATGGACTGAACCTTATAATTATCTAGTTATAAATAAAGATTGTCGTAAGAATGAAGGTGGCTATCGCAAAAACTTTGATAGTTTTGTAGTTTTTGATTGATCTAACGTTTATATAAATATAAAATTATATAAAAAATTGTTTATTCCTAATTTAACTGTGAAGGAAGACAGTAGATCATTTATTCAATTATTATATAATGGAAACATCTTTAAAAAGACAAATTATTACTGCTGCTGAAGCAGTTAAGAAAAAGGTCCGAAAAATGCGAAATATTGAAGATGATAATGAAAAAGCATTACAAACTGTTTTTAAACCGTTAATCAGCCCACTTAATCAAATAGCACAAACCAACAAAAATACATCCATCGAAAATTTAAATCATATTAATTTGAAAAATAATGATTACGCAGACCATCATGATAGCAATTTATCTAATGATGAATATGTTAAATTTGAAAGTGATTTGGAAAAAAATACCAGTATACCTGAAGTGGGTACTGATGATCAAGATCATGGTTATATTCAAAATTCTGAAGATTCAGATGATAATTCACAAAACAGTATCGACTCGTTCAAATCTGTTGGTGTCGGCGACAATGTTTCATCATGGTCTCTATCATCTGAAATGATAGATGATGTTCCTTTCGGAGTCAGAAATGAAAAAGGGAAGTTAATGCTCGGATGTACTAAAATAAATATTGGTAATAAAACTATCACAATAGGCACACACACATATTCATCCACGCCAGGGCTAAAGGAACTTTTATTAAAGAAAGATCCAGATTTAAATTTGGTTACCGAAAATGATAGACAAAATTATAAATTAATGTTGATTCATACAAATGCTCATAGACGTGACTATGATGCAAAAAAACCAATAAAAAGCAACAAAGGCAAAAAATATATGGACGTTATAAAACCTCTATTTAAATTGCCAAACGACAGCAGCGATCAATTAAAATTTCAAAAAGGGAAAGGACTGAAAATGCTGAAAAAATGGAATAAAAATGTAGACTACATTTATTGGGATGATCCTAATGAATTAGTTGAAAGATTAAAACTACTCATGGCTTCTCGAGGAGCTGGAAATACAGGGTTAGATAATGAAATAATATCTATTATAGAGGAACTACGCGAAGGAAAATTTATAAATTAATAAATATCTTGGTAAATAATTATGGTTTTCATTGTCATTTAAGCATTCTCTCTGTACACACATAATGAATATAGATAAATTTGGTCATCATATTCACAAAAGGATGCGATTGTCAGATATTTTTGATATCGCAGACAAAACAATATTAAAAACTGCAAATGGCGAGTTTAATTTGCAAATGAGTAGACTACGAGGCGTTATTAATCCTGTTGAAGCAGACGATGCTGCTAATAAGGAATATGTAGATGAGAAAATTGATGACTTGTGCGCTAAAAAAGATGTCCAAATATTAATAGACAAAATAAAAATAGAGATTACAAAAGAAATTCAAGCCTCATTAGACCATTTAAAAACAAGTATGACATCTTATATTGATCATAAAATAACGAACAGTGGTACGAGGAAGACTAACAATCCGTCTCAAAATGATAAAGCAACAGGTCGTGAATGAATTACATAAAACAGCTAGAAAAAACTTTGCACGTCGTTGTGTTATTTTAAAAGGAATCGATGACTTATGGCAAGCTGATCTTATTGATTTAAGAAAAATTAAAAATTACAATAAAGGTTTCAGTTACATCTTAGTTATAATTGACTGTTTTTCTAAATATGTTTGGACTGTACCCTTGAAGTCAAAATCAAAATTAGAAGTAACTAATGCATTTGAAAATGTTTTAAGTACATGTGATCGTTCCCCTAACCATTTACAAACCGACTTAGGAACTGAATTTTATAATGATACATTTTCAAGATTAATGAAACGTTTTAATATTAATCATTATTCATCGTTTTCAATTAAGAAAGCTTCGATTGCAGAAAGAGTAATTAAAACTTTAAAAAACAAACTCTACAAAACATTCAGTTTAAATGGAACCTATAGATGGATAGAAAAACCTTTAGAAGGTATAGTCTTTAATTACAACAATACAAAACACCGTACTATTGACTGTAAACCGGTTGACGTTAATATTGAAAATGAAATTCTAATAAGGAAAAATATTTTAAAATCACACAAGAAAACACAACCTAAAAAACACAAACTAGAAATCGGAGATCGTGTTCGCATAAGTAAATATAAAAATTGTTTTCATAAAGGCTATACTCCTAATTGGTCAACAGAAATCTTTAAAATCATAAAAATAAATGAAACTATGCCTACAACGTATAATATTCAAGATCTTCGAAATCAGCCAATTTTAGGTACTTTTTATGAACAAGAACTTCAAAAAACGAATCATCCCGACATTTACCTAATTGAAAAAGTTTTAAGAAAAAAAGGCAGTAAGCTGTTTGTTAAATGGCTAGGTTTGAGTGATAGTGAAAATAGTTGGATTGATAAGAGAACCGTGCTAAAATAATAAATGGTATTTAATCATCTATTATTATTTTTTCTCACATTATAATACAAACCATGCAAGGAGGTGGACTTATTAATAATTTAATAAATAATTTACCATTTGAGCTTCATTTGCCAGGCTACAATTACTGTGGACCAGGCACTAAATTACAAAAACGTTTAGCACGAGGAGACAAAGGCATAAATCAATTAGACGAAGCCTGTAAAGTTCACGATATAGCCTATACAAATTATTCAGACTTGTATAACAGACATCAAGCTGATTTACAGTTATTGAATATGGCAAATAAACGATTAAAAGCAGCAGATGCAGGGAAAAGAGAAAAAATTGCTTCTTGGTTGGTAAGCAAAGCAATGAAAGCAAAACTTAAAACTGGATCTGGATTAAAAACTTTTGGATCTTTAGTAACAAAAATCCGATCACAGATCAAAAAGTTAAAACCGAAAAACAAAGAAGACGTAATAAAGTATGCTTACTTAGCGGCAAAAAAGTTGTATTCAAAAAATTGTCGGATTCCTGTACCTAGAATTATACCGTTACCAAAAACAGGAGGTGTTTTACCGCTGATTCCAATTTTCGCTGGATTGTCTGCATTAGGTACTTTAGCTGGCGGGGCAGCTGGTATCGCAAAAACAGTAAACGATTACAAAAGTGCTCAAAATAATTTACAAGAATCTCAACGTCATAATAAAATGATGGAATCGATTGCGTTGGGTAGAGGCTTGTACGTCAAACCATACAAGAAAGGAAACGGATTGTTTGTAAAATGTTCAAAAAACTAATCAAGAGGTTACCTAATCGTGCTCTTACTAATATAGATATCCAGAATCATGCATATAACGTACCTTATTTCAGAGGTGTGTTCATGAAAGATCAATTACCAAACAAACCCAAACCTATTGAGAGCGGAGTTGTTAATTTGGATAATTCTAACAATGAAGGAACACATTGGGTAGCCTATGTAAAAGTGTATAAATATTGTGAATATTTTGATAGCTATGGCAATCTAAAACCCCCATTAGAGTTACTAAATTACTTTAAAAATTGTAATGTTTTTTATAACTATACGAGATATCAAAATTTTAACTCTGTAAATTGTGGACATTTATGTTTAACGTTTTTGTATGACTTCTGGGATAAATATATAAATTGAATAAAACATTTTTTAGTTTCATTTACATAATGTCACTCTCGCTGTCAATAACTGGTAACTCATCAGTGCTATCTACTTATTATTCTCCTACTCTACAACTTGAAGGAGAGTATGAATGTGCATTATTATATTTATCTACATTTAATTCTATACCAAATATTGATAATAAAAATAACAAATTTTATTACGATCATAACGTTATTGAAATTCCTGAAGGAGCATATGAACTGCAAGATATCAACGATTATTTAAAATCAAAAATACAAGACGCAGGAATCAAATTAGAGTGCAATAATAATACGTTAAAAACAAACATATTTTGCACAAAAGCTATTGATTTTACTAAAGAAGATTCTATTGGTAGATTGTTGGGTTTTGAAAAAAAAATAGTTGAAGCAAATAAATTACACGTATCACAGTCTCCAGTGAACATTCTATCTACGACTGTGGTGAGGGTAGAATGTGACATAGTGAGCGGATCATATGTTAATGGTCTACCAAGTCATATCATTCACGAGTTTGCTCCGAATGTACCACCTGGTTATAGAATTATCGAAGTACCTAAAAACGTAATTTACTTTCCCGTAAACCAAAATATAATTAACAGTGTGAATATAAGACTGTTAGATATTAATAATAATTTACTAAATTTACGTGGGGAGGAAGTGCAGCTATATTTACATCTTAAAAAAAAATGATTGATTATAATAAAACTAATAAATATCAGAGTACCTCTACTAAAATAAACAGTGCGTCTTGGGTTATCCGCAAGACAACATCAAACTGTAAGAATAAACTGAAACTTACTAAAGAAAATCATAAATTCCTCAAATCAATTGGTCTTCTAAAATGAGTTTATTAGATGTATTATCTTCTCCTGCTAGTGATAATAGCATTATTGGTATTGAATATCATTCATACAAACCATACATAACAAGTTTCAACAGAAACGATGAGATTCGCATACCTATTAATCAGAAAGATCTGTATGTTCTACCATCAGCCAGTACATTATATTTAGAAGGTATAGTAAATGTTACTAAAACTGCCACTAAAGAAAAAACTAGTGTTAAATTTACAAACAATCCTTTGATGTACCTTTTTCAAGATATTCGATATGAACTGAACGGTGTTGAGATTGATAAAATAAAAAATGCAGGCGTTACAACTACTATGAAATCATTGCTATCCATGAATGAAAGCGAGTCAAAATCATGTCGTTCTTGGGGTTGGGATATACATGGTTTTAAAAGTAGTAATGGTTCATTTTCTGCATCTATACCGCTTAGCAACATTCTTGGATTCGGTGAAGATTACAAAAAAATTATAATTAATGGCAAGCATGAACTGATATTGTTGAGATCGAATACAAACTTGAACGCTGTGAAACTCGATGCTGGAGAAGTCATAAACGATATTGAAATTAACAAAATCATATGGCGTGTACCACATGTTAAGGTATCTGATAAAGAGAAGATAAACTTATTGAAGATTTTGGAAAAGGATAAAACACTGCAATTAGTTTTTAGAAATTGGGATTTATATGAATACCCGCTATTGCCTAGAACTACAAAACATACTTGGTCTATTAAAACTTCATCTCAGATTGAAAAACCGAGATATGTAATTATAGGTCTACAAACAAATAAAAAAAATAATTCTGCTGCTGATATGTCTAGATTTGATCACTGTACTTTACGAGATGTCAAAGTATACCTCAATTCAACTTACTATCCCTATGAGAATCTAAACGTGGATTTCATTGATGATAAATTTGCATTGTTATACGAGCAGTATGCACGTTTCCAACAATCGTATTACGATCGCCGATCTGAACCATTGTTGAACACAAGGGACTTTAAGGAGATCGCCCCTCTGTTTGTTATCGACTGTTCTAGATAAATTGACAACCTCATATCAGGACCAGTAGTCGATGTGCGTGTAGAGTTAGAAAGTAATGATGAAATACCTGATCTAACTTCTGCCTACTGTCTTATATTGAACGATTGTATCATTGAGTACAAACCACTGAGTAATATTGTAAGAAAAATATCTTAGTTATTTTATTTTAACGCAAATCTACTACTATCAATCTACGATGTGCAAAGTTCATAGATTCTCAAATTGCATGACATATAAATAAATTCTGTCTTAATTTTGTACTGTTTAGTGTAGAAATATTTTATTAAAGTGTTGGTATAATGTAGGTATGTAACTAGTGTACCTAAAAGATAGATTAAATAAATGAATTTAATTCAAGGAAATTTATTTTATTTCATAACCCTACCCTACACTTGATAAATTTTCAATGTGGAATATAGTGAATAAATAAATAAAGACACATTTATAAGGTCAAATCATTTATTTAATTTAATATAAAAATAAACAGTTAAATAATTACAAAACTAACAAAAATCATAACCTATTAAAGACTTAGCAATTTTTTTAACTAATGCCTCCGTTTCGTTCATTACATCATCAACCGCATCTTGCACTACATATTGCGCATTTAATATAACATTTTCACTGTCACTATCACTATCACTCGTTTGAGGGTTATTGCACAGATCGATAACCGAAATCTTTATGAGTTTTAGACCTCTCTTCTGAATCCTATTCATAACAAACGATTTTGTTGGTTTCACAATATTACGTGTTTGTTTATCTCGTCGATGCCTTGATTTCTTTTCTTTTTGGATATGCGTGGTCTCTGGAACTTCAGTGAAGACCTCAGAAAACTGACCACAATGTCCTTGTCCATACTGACTGAACACAATTTCCGAATCCGATATCTAAAACAAAACATAAAAATATTAATAAGTATTCTGTCAAAAGTATTGTTTTGATATTAAAAATAACTAGGTATTTATAAAAACACTTACCGATGACATTGTGTGTTGTACAACAAGTTTAAACAGGTTACAACAGGTACAAAAATTAAAATAAAATATGTAATTATTTAAGAATTAATTTATTAGATGTCTTCACTACGACAACTATTTTATGAATGAAACATTATGGCACAATTATTTTTGGATATAATAATTTGTTGTTTTATAAATATGTACTTTCAATTCAGAACACATAAGTCACGATTTAGAATGTTCCATTGAAAACTGCAAGCTTGCTTTACCTACATTTTATATATTTACAGTGCAATGAACTGGCACATGTTCGCTAAATGTATTACAACACTGAGCTCATATTACTATATTGTAATAAATTATGGTTAGGATTTCTGTTTATGTGAAATCAATCTTATTACCTCACATTTAAGACACTATTCAGAAAATTACTTTAGCTTAGAATATAATAGTGCAGTCTGTTTAGTGACTGGTTTCCGAACCGTCGGTTGCGGGTTCGACAACAACGGATATACATATGTATATACAATTACAGTGGAATTCGTAATGGACGAAATAAAAAAATAAGTTTGATTCATCAATAAATTTATTTACCCTTTGTATCATAATTAATATCTTAAAAATTAAACAAGTATTTTTATTATTTACATACCTCATAATTTAATCTAACAATATATAATCTATACAACATTTAACAATTTAAATTTCCCTTTAAAATACATGAATTACCCCATGCTCGGGTTGCAATATTACCTGGACGTATTAACCGCTTATCGTCATTATTAGAGAGCGCAATTTTATTAACACTTTGCGTAAATATTTCATGCTTTATTGATTTAAATAAAATGTTTTTTCTCCGAATAATCTCATTATTAAATAGTACATTCTCATAATCTGTGATGTTCAGATCACGTACCACGCTACTTTTAACCCCCTTAGCTTTTTTAATTATTTTATCCACAGTTTTTATTGAATAAAGTTTCGACCTCAAACCAACAAAATCAGTTATAATTTTACCAGCCATTTCATCTTTAAAAAGGCCTGGTATTTTTTTGTTTATTTGCGGTATCATGAACTCATTTTTAATGCTATAGTTGCTGGTATCAAGGTATTCCAAAAACTTGTGTTTTAAGTCGTAGTAAAAATCGTTGGTATATATTTCGTAAACAAACGAATCTGTGTCGGTATAACATAATTTTACCCTCTCATTATAAAATGGTTTGATTATATTATAATGGAAATTATACATGTGTGATTTAGATAGTTCTAAAACAGTGAAGCCAATATAAATCGGTTTGTCTAAAATTAACCGATCTGGTTTCATCTGGATTGCTACTAAGTTTTCGGATAAAACTGTTGCACTATGAAAGTAAGGGTTTGCTATGAGCCTTTCTGCATATTTTGATTTTTTTGTTACATTATTTTTATCATTCCACTGATTAACTAAATGAACAGTTACTCTATTTTCAGTGTTTTCGAGCGTTTTCCCAAAAACACTGTTATTTAATAACTTGAAAAAATCTTGTTCAAATACACTTTTTGCTTTTTGTCGCAATTGAGTATTTAATTCAATATACTGTTTCAAGTATGCACTTTGCCTGAATGTAATGACTCTATGGATTTTACGTAAGATAAGGCCATGTTCCAAACACTTCTTTAAGTGAATATAATGAATAACGTAATTGTATTTATTATACAAATTTGAAATAAGTTTTTTCGTCTTTCCTCCAGGTGGTATGCATTTTTCAGGACAAAAAGGTAAGGCATCATGCTCCTGGTGTAAATATTCAGGGTACAATAAATCTACTTCTAATATGTAACCCCACTCTGAATGATCTGTAATACTTTCCACATTTAATTTATCTATTTCATTTTGATTTAAAAATCTAAATCCGGAATAAGGTAAATGTTGACACATACTGTAACCATAAAGATTATTGCAGTCTAAATAAGCTATAAAACACTGCGGTTTTGTTACATCACAATCTTTCATATATTTATTGTTAGCCTTCGAATAGCGATGAGAGCACATACACAATCCACCTCTAATACCATCTTGAATCATTCGTACGATAGCTAAGTCAGAAACAAGTTCAAGCTGAACACCTGTTTTCATTAACATCGCATCAAAAGATAAACTAGGCGCGGTTATGTAAAACGCTGGGTCAAGTTTGTAATGCTGTTTACAGGTTTTACGAAAATTTTGAAATATATCAGTCAATAAAAGAACATCGGTTTTCAAATACAAATCAGTATATTCACCTAAATTTTGTATATTAAACTCATTCCACACTAAATTAGCATGTTTATAATCTTTATCTGAAATCTCCTCATTCGTTAAACAACTAAAAAAATACCGTTTAGCCGGTAACATTGTTTCTTCATAACATTTCCAACTAGTCATATAATCATAAGGGTATACACCTTTTCGTGCAAGTAATTTGAATCGATTATTTTCGGGAAAGTGACATCGTAAACTTATAAAATCCTCAATTGGTATGGTTTTAGCAAGTTTGTCTAAACTAGCTCCTAAAAAATGAAATGAATCCAAGAACCGGAGTTGTACATAATCATTATCGGTGACCTGCAGGAATTTAGAAAAAGAAATATATTTTTCTTTGGTTTTGGGTATAATATTCAATTTACCTGGCATTTCGCCTAATTTCTTTATGAATAAATGACAATCGTACCCTGATAAATTGTGAAAAAATATAGGTATAAATTTAGGTATTTTAAATTGTAGGTTACAATGTCTATGGGCGGCTCCACGGTATTTACCGGTTATATGACAGTGGTCTCTAACTTTATTTGTCCATAAGAGGTTTTCACATATATGACAGATAGAAGCTTCTTTATAATCAGACGCATTTTTTTCTGTAAATATCATTACATGATTTTGATTTAAAATTTTATAAATTTTTTTGACATCAGATGTAAGAAAATCGATAAATTTTGAAACACAATCTATACCGCGATAACTTTTAAAACTATCGTCAAAAGTATAATTTAATGAAGAAACAATGTTGTAAGCGAATGCCGCAGGTACGTGTTGTTGTAAACATGACGTAGTAGCGGTGTCAGATTCAAGAACGGAAATTGGATTTAACAATGTTTCGAAATCGGCATAGATAGCAAAGGGAACATTTTCTTTTCTATCATAATTTTTAAATTTAATCACACTCCCCTTTTCTGGTAAAACAGTAACGATCCCTCCACACAAATGTTTATCAATCTGTTCAAGGGTAGGAAAGAACAATAAACAACTTTCACAGAAATATAATTTGCTATGATGTTTTGTTATCTGATTTTTAACAAGACGTGGCAAATCTTTTATAAGACAATAATGAGATGATTTATGATTTTCTAGGAACAGTAAGTGAATGCTCTTCATTGTTGTACCCCTCTTAACTAATTCAGGTTTGTAAAGGGGGCCAATTATTACCCTGTTATTTTTTAAACCATACACATATATATTTAAAAATGGGTTATTTTTTTCAAAAACAGAGATATCCGAAAACGATATTGGAAATGAAACACCTTTAACATTTAAAACGTCTCGAAAATGTGGATAAGATGTTACTCGTTCAGGATGACGAGTTGTAGGATATAAGGCGGCCACTATGCACCACAAAAAACAATAATCATCCTTGTTTTTGATATTCAAGCAAGCTTTTTTGGTTTTTATAAATTTAGGTAAATCTATATAAAAAGAGCCGCTGAGTGGTTGATATTTATTGATATTAATTTCTAAATGGGAATTACTAAGAAACGTCCATCCACTGTCTCTCTCCTGAAACTCTTCAATTTTTTTCAATAACGTAGTAGTAATTGTATTATAAAGAGTTTCAAACTCGTAATTAAAATGTATAGCAAAGTTTTTTGTCGCAAAAGATTTTAACTCTTGTACATCATTTTTGTACATTAAGAATAAAGAAAAAAGTTCAAAATTAATTTTTAACGCTGTATATTTTTTGAGAGAATCATCAATTAAACATTTCACTTGATCATGAATATCATTGAAAAATAATTCGGGCAAATTTACTGCTTCGCTGTTAGACGCAATAATACGGTAACTAACAATACGCCCTTTAAACGCAGAGTTAAGGATTTGAACGTTATCATTAATTGTTACAGCATTATTATTTTTATGTTTATTAGTTCGTAAATGACCAGTCCACGAACGTCTATCTATATGTATATTGCAAACCGAACAATGAGGCATTTTCAGTATATCAAAATAACGGATTAAAGTTGCACACAACAATATAAATATACCTTAAATATTAAGCGAAGTAGAAGATTATTTCCAGCACAGCTTCTCTCAGTACGTTTTGTTCAGTCTAGGTTAAACAAAAAAATATTAATCAAATCTTCACGTAGGTCATCTTAGTGCCGTAGTAAGTAGTTAGTCTTTATATATCCTGAAAATAATACAAAGGCATTAGAAAATATGCATAAATAACAAATAAAATACTAGGCTTAAGTAGATATTGATAATAATTATGTACCTTCAAGTTTATGCACAATATTGATCAGCTATTATAAAATTTATATCTCCAAAATGTCGTGCTCCGCAGAAGCAGTTTATCAATAAATCTCATTACCCCAAGATGTTGTAAGGCATCAAATAACTCTGAAAATACAAACATTAAATTTAAAATTTATATATTAAAAATTTCTTGACGATAAAGAATAATAATAAAATAAAAAATAATTAATTAACATAACTAAGGTTTATTTTATTATGGTATGGACATACTCTGGTTATCACTACAAGCTATTTGTAAGTAAATAGGAATAAAAAATTAAATAATATAGTTTAATAATTACCTTACTATTTTCAAAGAACAATATCGAGATGTCGTATATTTATTTACTCATGTATTCTGTTCTACAGAATACTACTTCTACAGAATAATGCGATATATAAAATAACTATCTTCGATTTTTACTAATTTAATAGTATATGATTAAGTTTTACGAACACATTTACTTGAATTATGTATTATTCATTATAACAAATAATACGTAATTCAAGTAAAGGTGTTCGATTACTAATCAAATAAATTAAATATTATATTTCAATTAATATCGTCATCGCTTACACGTGTCTTCCGTTCCAAATTCATATCATCATTTTTTATAGCACAGTCAGTAAATCAGTAGGGATGTACACCTACAATACTTAGCTGTTATGTTAACTCTGAGTAGCTACTGAGAATTTTATACAAAAACTCAATAACACTAAACCACAAAGGAATCAAACCATTGCAGTTGCACTTAACCACTTATGAGACAGTTTTATTAAATATATTTTTCTGCCATATCACATAAAAACACAGATTATTTATTTGACTTATCAAACATAACTATACTGTAATTAGATTTGTGGTTAAAGTAGGAAAGTTAAATAATTGTGTATAGGTGTGCCTGTGCATGTGTACAAATTAAGTACTTACTTATATTATACTTTTATTATTAATGAATCAACTTAATGTAAGTGTGTCAGCCCTAAGTAATTTAGCTACATCGACATTATAAAAATGCAACATTTTATTTTTAGACAAGCAATTTACCAGAAAGTCCTATGTGCATCATTACTTCTATGCTTTTGTGATAAAATTCTTAGTTAATTAATTTTGAACGATTAGTATAAAAGCTATACTTTTCATAAACATTTAACAAATTCGAGTTCGCGTCTACAAGAGTTGGTTCATCATCAAGACCAGTATACAGTGATAGTAGTGTTAGTAGTAATACAGACTAGAGTCTACAGTCTGCAGTTCAGAGCGGTTTCCACAACGCCATAGCCCAGAGAAGCGATTCAAATAGCTTAATAAAATGTAAGTATGAACATTAACTTAATTATTCTGCTTTCAGGTTATTTACTGACTTATAAAATATTCTTTAATTTTACTTTAATTCTACTTTAAACCTCCCAATAAATTGAGTACTTACGCTACTTTCTTTAGATTGTTTATACATACTTAAATTCCTTATTTCTTTATTTTAAAATTATTAGATTTCATTACTTTCTGCAACTAATATGTCCATTATGATCACGAACTTATCTCACTGTCAATAAAATTTAATCTGTTTAATTTAACCGTTAATCTTACATAATTGTTTTTTTAGGTCCGAGTCTGAAAGTGAAGTTTACCAAGAGTCGTCGAAGGTGCATGAAGATAAATCTAATCGCAGTCAATCAGTAACTGGAAAGCGCAAAGCATTGAAAAAATCACCTACCACTACAAGGTACTTATTTAATCTTCATAAATTTACTCAAGTGAATATAACCTACGACATACGAGCTATACTTATAAATAATAATATTTTTTTTTAATCATGCGTTCACGTTAACAGCTATAATGATTTCAATGTCCAGTGTTTCAAGGAATGCGATATCGCTCTATCTTGGTTTCATTCAACATTCACAGTGTATACATATAAAGTTATATTACAATCTTTTATACATTACGTACATGTAGCTGGTTTGGCTGCCTATGTAATAAATATATTAAGAAGTTCTTAAACTGAATACATATAATTTTGTTTATTTATGTGATGGTTATTTATTAAAGAAACAGGAAAACATGTAGGTTGAAGTATTGTTTTATATGGTTGTGTGATGGTACGATGTTTATTCTTTTGTTCTAGCAAAAAATCTAAGACTCTGGACATCTTCGGTCTAAGTCGTGAGCGCGGCGAATCCACAACAGGTTATCCTGTTCTGTCTTCGTTCTTCGTGAATCGAGTTGCTAATGGTAACGAACGGCGATCAAATGCTACATCTGGCAACTACTATGTTGATTTTAAAATATACAGGACGAGTGATGCGCGAGATACCGAGTCCATGGAGCTGTGGAAAAAGGCACTAGTACGAGTCAAGTTCCAAACGAATGAGGATTCTGTTCAGTGGCGCAAACTTCAAGACTTCATGCGGTCAGCTGATACGTTGTTTGACGAACAACCTATATTTACTACTTAATATTATACATTACAGTTTATTTAAGTATAATGTTATTTAACTTCAAAATATAATGATGATTTCATGATAACATTATGTTGTTTTATTTCATAGCTATTACGACGACCAGATTTGGCGCGAAGGTTTGTGTATCAGATTTTCGTGTCAAAGGTTGCGGGTTCGATTCCCGCTAGAGCGATGAATTTCGTCTCTAGTCTGGTTACAACTTTGATAGTTGGTACTGTTGTTCGTTCGCGTTAAATGTTAACGCAAACTCGATCGTAGTATCTAAATTTACATCACAACGTAACACATCACAAATTAAAACACATCACAATTTTTTTTATCACAATTCCAAACTCCGAGCTGATTGATACTGAGTAATTCACAGAAAAACTCAATAACACTTTCCTCGACCTAGGAATCGAACCCAGGACCTCTAGCGTTGCAGTCGCGCTTAGGACCGCTGGACTAACGAGGCAGTTATATTGTGTTTATCAATATGTTATTATAAGTTTTCAACGGTCTATATCACGTTGCGATGAACGATTCGCGCTTATTCGTCGGTAATCTTTTTATTGTGTAATTGTACGCCGTTAGGCATTCCGTCTCGTTTGAACAAGTAAATAATGAATTATCATTGTGATTCAACGAAGTGATGTGACGTACAGACAGTGACAGTGAACGAAATAAACAGGTACGTAATGTCGAAGCGGACAAGATTCGATCGTATATTATTGGGCATTCTATCCCACCGAAGTGGAGGCGAAGCCGGAACGGCAGGTGGGGTAGAATGCCCAATAATATACTACTAACATGTTGTTCATCTGTTTAGAGGGCGACGACATCTATGTGAGGACTAAGATCTGTAAGCGCAACGTAACAGTGGACTTTCTATTGCTTCCTTTAATTAGTAGGTACATTGGCGAATTTAAGTTTGTTAATTAATAAGAAAACGAAAGAGCGTATAATAAAAGAATAACCAAAACAAAAAGAAAACGAAATTGAATCGCCGCTGACAGTACGCCAAAGAATTTCACAAATGTTGCAAACACCGCAATGGATTAGGCTGGCAATTGTTTTTTCGTTTAACAAGCGCCTAGATTTGTGCACAGCAAAGCTAGGATAGATTTGTGCACAGCAAAGCTATTGGAAGCTTATCTGTAACGCGCTATATTGACAGGTGTTAGTATTCTCTCATAGATTCGAACTCGTGTTAAGACATGTTTCATTTTATGTTATAGTTTAGTATTTTCATTCTCAAAGTGAAATGAAATTCGAATTAAAATATACGAATTTTTCGTTACCAAGCAACAACATTATTATGTTCATGAAGAAATTATCCAACCCAACTGTTAAAATAAAGAAAGATTTAACTGTTTACAAAAAACAATACATATATAATTAGCCTCTTATGTCCATATAAGTAATTAGAGCACGTTTTCCTTCACTTTAAGCATTTTCCTGTGTAAGCCGGCACTCTGCTGACTTCTGACGCGATACATAGCTAATCAAATTGTCGGTGCGGCGCCGTAATGAGGGAGGCTGTGGAGATAGCGCGGCGTGCGACGCGAACATTACGCGGTATTACCGCCGCTCATTAAATTATCGCGCGGGAGCAACGCGATGGATGTCTAGCCTAATTAAATGCGTCTCCGAGCATGCGCGGTAGCGGTGACTAATTAGACTTTATTATTATTATTATTTATTAGAGACATGTTCCTAGTTTTTTGACAGTGTATAATTTTTAGTTAGCTACATATATTATGTGTTCATTAAATCATTACCCACAGCGGAATTAAACCTAGTAAAACCAGTTAAAACTAAATATTACTACTAAATCCTTCCATGATCAACTAGAGTTCAGTATAAAATTCAAGGCATTTATGTATTTATGTTATTTATCAAACACTGAAAATCTTATATCCTAAAATAAAATATCAAATATATCCACTGTTTATTTTTTTTATTTAGAAAATAGGTACTCAGTGGAACTGTATCTTTTGTTAACTATGAGTGCATTAACTCATCGTTCTATAAAATGGCTCTCTTGGAGTAACAAAACGCCTCCGCGACACACAAGACGCACCGCCCGACATTAATGTGAACACTTGACGACGTCAACGTTATTAAAGTAAAATGCAGTTCTGCAGTAAGTATACGCGAGCTAGAGAGTACTGAGTTGAAGAGTGTGCACATACTGTATATCCATAATATATTTACGAAGGATGTCGCCAAGGCACTGGTCATAAATTTATTAGTTGATCTAATTAAGGACACTTCTCTAGTTCTTTATTAACGGATAAGTCATTAACTTTATCTAGTACCTATACGTTTTACAATTCCCAGCAGCTTTTGGTAAGTGTTACCTAAGGCCTCTACGTTGTACGTGTCAGGTGATGACATCCATTGCAGCTAATAGACTTCAATATGAATAACTTTTGCAGGCACTGACTGGCATTAAAATGATCTACAAACAAGCAAATCTCGTACAGTAGTTTAAGTATTAAGAGCAGTAGTAGTAGTATCTTTATTTTAACAAATATATGTAGGTATATGATGGATGGATGCGGGTGGCCCAAGACCGGTCGTTGTGGAAATCTTTGGGGGAGGCCTATGTCCAGCAGTGGACGTCCTCCAGCTGACATGATGATGATGATGATAGGTATATGAAATTAAATAAAACTTAAATTATAACGCGTTTTTAAGTGAAATTATTGATAAGCTATTTTAAATT
Organism: Craniophora ligustri; assembly: GCA_905163465.1. Lineage (NCBI taxonomy): Eukaryota > Metazoa > Arthropoda > Insecta > Lepidoptera > Noctuidae > Craniophora > Craniophora ligustri. The sequence goes on from LR990972.1 coordinate 9,611,970, forward strand.
AAGTATGAATCTTTTGAATCATTCGAATATCTCGTGAAATGTTGTGTGTATCTTTGCGAATGCATACGTACTTTATTTCTACATAAATATACAGATTGAGACTTCACATCATGTTTTAAGATCGAAATTCCGAAGCGATTCATATCTTATTCACCGGTTGCTCAAGTTTACAGCATCAGCTGCGCTCGAGTCCTACTTATGTGAGATGAGATATTCTTTGATTGACAAAAAATAAAATGTTGTGTGTAAATTAAAGATTCCTTGAAAAAAAAACATGAATTTATAATAAAAATACAGTTCTATAAAGTCGTCTGGTACAGTGAGGTCAATGCTAACGACTGCACACGAACATTTGTATTGTACCAACTTCGTTTCACTACCGCGCTGATACATCGCCGCTGGTTCGATACATTGCCGCCCACAAATATACTGGTGTCATGTTACACGTAACGTTAGCAGGTACCAATATATTTTAAGGGCATTTTTTATTTTATTTCGTCTGTCCTAGTTAACATTTCTTTAAAAAAAAAATATGTTTCAAGATTTCCCTCCACGTAACTCGCCAACCCTTAGGGGGATTACTAACGGTTGTTATAGAGGTAAATCAGATTATACAAGGTTATTGTATGAATACCAGTTTACGTTTGATCTCACCGCTTGATTCCTATTCTGGGAAGTGCTTACGATTCACGTAACATACTTATCCTTTAATATAGAAGCGGAAATACATATACGAATATAATATTATCTGAGCTATGGTTTAGTAAATCATTTCTCTCGTAAATACACCTAGCAAACATAAGGTGCAATTTAATATAAAACTACGGTTTTCCTCTGTGTTCCCACGACGCTATTCGGTTTAACTATAAATGTATAAGTTACTATCACATGTCTAGCACATAGCCAGAGTTTGAACACGTTTACTAAGTTTAACATGCTTTTAATAGCTTAGAAAGTAATATGTTAGAAACTATGCTTCCCCAATAATGTCGCAGATCCATCCAACAGCTTGATAATGAATTATAACTTTAGTAATTTCAATAGAAACTTAGCAGGGTGAGCAACGTATACAAAACTTAAACTCGGTCGTTAGGCTAAAATACTGGCTATATTCCCATCAACAAGTATTTGAATAAAAATCCAATTTCAAAGTGCAATGGTTTTATTTAAATTTAAAGTAGAAATTATAACTTATGAATCCAAGTGCGTCATACATTTGTAGTTTAATTATTATTATAAGCGTTTAACTTGTTATGTTTTCACAAATTCTGATTAACAATTGCGGTTCCTCGGTAGCTAATAACGATAATTTAGTGATAATACTGACACTTTAGTTTTTTTAACTAACATCTAAGTTAGACTCAGTTTACAGTTTACTCACATTATCTTAGGAAGTCAAATTATGTTGATATAATGTATTACACACATGACGCCTTCTACTCAGAATTTTAATATACAAACTTTATATACATATGTAGGTATAAACACGATTTCTCCGAGATAGTCGAGACATCAGTCTGTGCGTTCAAGGTTAGCTCCGACCGCAATGTTAATTATTCCACAAAATCGTTATCCTCCGAGGATTACCGACATCAAGCTAGTTACTGTTTATGTAGCTTTATGGATTCTCGAAGTATACATTTAGAAACTTGCGTAATCCTAGTTCAGAAGTTTCAGTTTCATATTTGATAAATTGTGTTAATAGTTGTTCCGTATGCCTACACTCTATACAGTGGCGCTCACTACAATACACATTGGCTTATCTTTTACACAAATCTGTAGCAGGTACTAAGGTACTGCAGATTTACTGAGTAATTAGTAACTCGGAGTCTAAGCTAGTTTCGAAAGATCATTAATCCATAAAACAGTATCAAATGCATGAACTGACTGCAGGTAATACAGTTAGCACCTCCGCGCCAACATTACATACGAGACGAATGATGAAGTGAATATTACAATTCTCTAGATACATACAAGTGATGCATATTACATTACTAATTAACAGGTTATTGTATCAATCACGACAGTGAAGCAATTCAATATCCACATAGGAATAATTTTATTATGTGTATTATTAGAAGGGAAAATGGCGAGGACTGTTTAGGACTAACATTTTAACATTGTAGTAGTAATGTTACTTTGATTGTTATCACTTCGACAAAAAGTGCTCAAACAAATTAAGGGCGGAAACTATTGATACAAGTCGAAGTCGAGAATACCTGTAGACCTATTGAGACACGACGTGAGCGTAACTGACTATATAAAAAGTATGCCGACGTGTCTTGCGCGTTAGATGTTGGGCCTTCCCTTTGATTCTTATCTTAATCTTTTTAAATGGCTGTTTTTTATGTGAACATATAGGTACGGGACAAAGAAAATTGGCAGACTAACACACGAAAACACGTTCGGCCTTTTATTTAAATTTTCAAATACTTTAATCTCATTTTGTGAGAAAACGCAATCTCTATGTAAAAAAAGTATTTTTATTTTTCCTCCCATGCGGAGTTTTTCTTTTGTGTGATGTAAAGAAATCCAGCGTGGATAGGCGGAGGCTCATTGTGGCACATCCCGTGGAGCCTCGTCATTTGCGTCATACATACGTATAATATGAAAGCAGCTCTGTGTTTGCGTCACAGTAAAGTACGATACTATATAATACAGGTTGGGATCTCCTGTAAAGTTCTTTAAGGAAAGTGAAATTGATTACTCTTAGGTTTAGTTTTTGAACAATTCTGAATGCGAAGTTTAATAAACATTAATAGCAGTGATCTTATGTACTATGAAGTTAAATAGTTAAAAAGGAAACGAAATATGTGATTCACATATTCGATGATACGCATTTCTTTCAATGTATTTTAAGTCACTATTAGTCAATTTATACAGAAAACAGAAACCGTGTGCAAATATATCCAATAGCATTTATAAAATAGTTTCACATGTAACTTGGACACGTACAGGTGTTCGGTAAACACAAAGGTCACTCGCGTGGTCGGGTTAAGTCAGGTGCACGCGACCCCGAAAGCTGTTTTATTGAAACTCTCAGAAGTTTCTTTCTCTCGGTATTCTGAAAAGAAACTACTATTGAAGAATTGTGAAATGATAAATATAAGGTTTGGGTTCAATGAATTTGGAATAAGAAATATAACGAAAATTGTGGTGACAATCCGAGATCATTCTTGTACGGTTCTAAACAGTTTTTATTTGTATTGTAAATATAGGATCGAAAAACGGATCATACAAGAAAAATCAATGTAGGATAACGCTTTCTACACAAAATATACATAACACTATGTCCTGAAAATAACGAATGTGGGCGTATACATATCACAAACTGTGCATTGCGAAGGTTGCTTTCGTTATAAATAGAATAAGAAAAAAAATCACTTAGCCTCACGTGCGGCCGCCAGTTACACGGAGACAGTATATTTATAGCGTCACTACCGACCCGCCACGACTTGCCACGATAAACGTATATCTTCAGAGTTCAGGCACGATTTAGGTTCGAATTGGAGTAATTTGTACTCAACCAGTTAAATGGAAATGTTTAAATTTTATACGTTGATTGAGAGTGGAAATTGTTTATTCTATCAAAAATAACCAAAATCTCCTTTGTTGCAGGCTTATCATGCATCTTTTGCTTAGCATCACACTCATCACCATCGCAGCAGTCCACGTGTACGCGCAGGAGCGCGACAGGGTGCATCAGGGCCCACAACCCTGCGGCGGACACCTGAAGGGCCCCGTGGGCACGATCACGAGCCCGAACTTCCCCAACCCTTTCCCCGTCCCGATAAAGTGTAAATGGATAATAGAACACGACATAGTGAATGGGACTATATCGATATATTTCACTCAGCAGTACACCACTAGTGGTTTGACGTTCACTGAGTACATGTACTATGACGAGACGTACAAGTTGGGCGAGAGGAGAGCGCTCACTGTCACCGAGGAGAACATCACCAGGGTCAAGTGGCTTCAGGTATGTTACAGATAATTAATATCTAATAGTTTTTTTTATTATTATATTAATGTAATGTTTGTTTGCTTGTTTTTGCATACTGCGATGATTACCAACAGAACAATGGTTTTTGTAGTGTGTTTAACGCACGTTAGTACTTCAACAAAGAGTTTGAGAGTTGATATTGAGATTGGGATAAGCTCTAAACTAAAGAGTTAAAAGTATTAGCGACGCAGTGACGTAGCATAAGCTCTGGCTCGGTGTGTTTTGTATAATTAATTCATTATCGCTCTTAGTCTAAGTTCACTGTACTGAAGAGTTGCTTAATGTCTCTGAGAGATTCATATTGTAATTCGTCTTCACATTTATATTAGATTTAATTTTGCGGAAGACATACATATTATTACATATTTACTATATGAATTTGCTACAGAGTAACAATTAACCTTTCTAAACTTTTTGATTAAATAAATACCATTTCCATAACGCTCGACGAAAAGTTGCTAAAATAAACAAGAACTAAAAAAAATATTTACGGTTTTTTAGCTTTCCACATTGGAACTTAAATCCCGCCCGTATTAATTGCAGCTGAAATAGGCTCGGAGCTCACCGAGCCGACACGCTATTGAACAACATCGGCGCGGAAAACGCGCCGTTTGAAACCAAATCAAATATTGATTGTAGGAATACCCCGGTGTGCTGCTTGTATGCTACAAGCAAACGCTATATACATCCTCAACTTATTAGGTTACTGGTATAATAACACTTTAAGGGATCGATATAAATGGCTTTATTGAAACAATTGAATATTTTCGTGACGCAATCTGTGTAACTGTTATTAAAGCGACACATTTATTGTGTGACAAAGATAGATTGATATTAATTAACATCAATATTGCAACGTACTATTGACTGATTTATCTTGTACGTGTTCAAAACATCGCCTTAATTAACTTTTTTCCTGATATTACGTAATAATGTCGTTACGGTCAAGTTCTCGAGAGCGGACAAACACCACTCTTGCGGCGCAACGCCACGAGACAAGAAAAGTTTTGATTGACCTGATTAATATACGTTTGTTGAGAGCTAAACATTAATCTAATAAAACATCTAAGTATAATCACATTTTGAATGGTTTCTATATAGTGAGCGGCGTGGGCTGGCGCATGACCAGTCGTCGTCGTGGCGATCCTTGGGGGAGACCTTTGTCCAGCAGTGGACGTTTAACGGTTGATGTGATGAAGATTATGATGATATATATTGACTAGCATTTAAATTATAAAAGAAAACTTACGTACCTAGACTGACACTGTCAATCTTATTCACATTTTTTGAAAATTACAACGAATGATAATAATTAATAATCAATAAAATAATATTCTAAAATATTAAAGCCATTTTTCCTTTAGACTGACAAATTAAAAGAGAGGAACCCTTTGTAAAACATGAAAGTAACAAATCGATTTCGTATTCCCAAAACCCAATTAAATTATACTTTCCCTTAAGCATTTATTTTCCTTTTAGGATACTTTCAAACAAATTACTACAATCTATTACAAATTCAATGAGATTTGAAACACGAGGCGGATCTGTTCACAGACCTCTTGTTACAAGTAGTTTATTTCCATTAGTTGTACCTACGTTGTACTTCTTCTGGTGTCACGTGGTAGTGACAGCGGTCAAGTGTCCGCCACCTCCGTCAGTTCCCGTCGACATCGGACAGTTGGCAGATAGTGGTGCAGATCTTCTATTACTTATGGTTTCTATAGTTAGGTATGTTGCCATGATAGTTAAAAAAATATATAATGTGACATTGATCAATAAAATTTATAAGAATCGCTATATTCAATGTCTAAAAACTAACATAACTTTGAAAATAATTCACCAAGTACCTCACACACTCTCTATTATATTCTAGCGCTTACAGTGTAAATCATCGCATGAATTTTATTCAATCATTCCATTTAGCTGAGCCGAACGTGAGTTTGTTCCCACATAAAATTTTACAGCCACACTCGTCGACAATTTTACTAGAATGTTTTATGGTGAGCCTAATAGGACCAGAAAGTGTATTTCAGTGGATAAAAAATAGCGATATTTGTGCATATTTATTCCCGCTTTTGGATTCATCAAACAACACATTTGTATGGCGTACAATTCAATTGTAACCGAGTCAAACGTATTGATTTAATATCAACGCGGTGTCGATGAGGCGTTATAATATTATTCAGCGCACGCTTTGTTCGTGAACCTGATTTATTACACTTGTACAGAGGTATAACATGTTAAGAGATAATAGTTTTACCTTGAAACTATACTAGTTTATGCTACGTTTTATGTTAACGTAATAACATAATATCATCTGATCACATACTGCTGAGGTTTGTGGTATATTTAAATTATTCAAATTAATAATTAGAGAGCTGTGGTAGCTTAGCGGTGTGACCAGTGGACTGAGATGTCAGAGCTCTCGAGCTCGAACCCAAGGTACGCACCACTGACTTTTCGGAAGTTATGTGCGTATTATCACATGCTCAAACGGTGAAGGAAAACATCGTGAGGAAACCTGCATGCTTGAGAGAATTCTCGATGGCATGTGAAGTCTGCCAACCCGCAGTAGGCTAGCGTGGTGGACTATAGCCTAATCCCTCTCAATTGAGAGGAGACCCGTGCCCAGCAGTGGGAAAATAATGGGTTGATGATGATGATGATGATGATGATGATGATGATGAATAATTACAAATAAATGCAGTAAAAGAACGTGAAGTATAGAATGGTCGAGTTTGATTCACAATTTCGGCCTAAATCCTCATAATTCTCCAGTTGCTACAACATACTACGGACTAAGAAAAAATTTGCTACGAAGCGCTACAAACGTGTACGCACGTAGTCGTCGCCGCGTCGTCTGATCATACAAACTAGTACTTAACACAACCAGAGATCACTTGTGATTCACAAATGATTAGAGAGTGAAACGAGAGTAGATTATTAAATCGAGAGTAAAATAAATAAGCGCCTAAATTGGGCTATAAATTCAGTGAGGAACGGTGTTGTGTGGGGCTGAAGAGAGATCGTAATCTAAAGGTAGGCTTCGTTGTTTATGAAAGACTTTCTATTATCATTTAGAATTACTTAACTGCGTATTCCAGTATTAAATTCCATTATCCGAAATCGTTAAACGGTGGTGGTATTTTGTTTTAAGATCTTTCATTTTAATTCAAGGTAATACCTACTTGTGCTTCTGTGGAAAAAGGAAATAAACAAAATACATCTCGTTTTGACATAATATGGTACAAAGTTACATTATTACGGTAAATTAGAATACAGGGAAAGTAAATTATCTCTCAGTAGGCACAAACAGTGTCTGGTGCTGACTACGTTTATTTCCAACCAGCTCAGTACTAACAAGAAATTAAGTCGAACAACATTAAAGGTTACATAAATATTACAGAACAAACAATAAGAAGTTTCCAGGCCACTGAACACTATGTCTAAAAAGGCTTTGTCTGTCTCCCTAAGACAAACGTAAATAATGGCTTCCAATCTAAGCTATTGGTAAGACTGTGATAATATAAAATATTTATTTTAACTTATAATAATATAACGTATTTGTCCCTAACAATATCACGTCTTTATATCAGAAAACAGATTATTATGAGCTATATTGTGCGACGGGTGCAGAAAAAATTGAATCGTCAACCACATTTTGACGTAACTGAAACTGGAATCTGACTTTGGAGTAAATGGAAATCCAATCTGTCACCGGATATGGTTCGTTACTTCCATGAAATGGATTTTTTGCATAACGGTGGGTGCGATAACTTGGCAGATGATTTCAATTTGTACGCGATTTTACTAACCCATGGATTTTTTTAGATATCCAAATTATAATCGGAATATAAGTCGGAGTTTTATTCTAGTTTTTCTTCACTTTATCTTGAATATGATGACAGGAGCGTCGCAAATTCTAAAAAAGAAAAAGTTAAAGCTTATGAATAAAGTCTACATTTGTAGAATACAGACGCAAAGATAAATATGTAAGAAATAAAGCCGCGGACTGAATAAGAACGGTCGTTTAGCTGACTGCTGCCTGTGAGAAATGGAAACAAGTGGAGAACGTTGTGAGATACGGTCAGTAGAGGGCTCTGATGAACAACGCTCCATTTTCAATAGTCTTCCGTTAGTGCTAAGTGGGTATTATAATTTTATTTAAGATGAAACAGAACGCATACTTCAATTTATTTAAATCGTACTCGTAATCGACGCACGCGAATGTGGACGAGGCAAAAGTGGTATGCAGGGACATTCTATAGTTTCTACCTACCTCTATGGGATAAGGCGTGAGTGTATGTATGTAAAACATCTCTAAGAAGCAATAAACATATTTCTTTATTTACCACAAAAGTAGTAAGCTTAAATGCTACCCTTTTGCTATTATCACAAATGACCCTCGGCCAAATACCCTCGTCATGTAATCCACAACTAAGCTTTATTTACGCTAATATTATAAATGACGCGGATACCTGCCCACCAACAAACAAATTACAAAACACTTAAAAATTGAATAGTGACAATAAACGAGGTTATCTCACTCTAGGTTACAATAATTAAATCTATTCAAGAATATCTTAACTCTTGCCAATGGGAGAACGGCCACACAAAATAGTTATCATCACAAAGTTTGCTCAAAAACAATCTTACAAAAGCCAAAGCTTTCATCCAATACATAAAAATCCGCTAGGATTGTGAAATCGAATGGAATTGTACAAGCAAATAGCGTGCGAGGAGGCGGAATAAGATATTATGTGCCGCGAAACTACTTTGTGAACTGGTGCTAAGAAGGTACAGATGGGGTGTAAGAGGATACAGATTGCTTCAGAGGGGACGCAGGTGAATAATGTAGGTTGAATCTCAGTTGCTTGGACGTCGGATAAGATTGGGTGTTAGGAAGTGCCACACAGTATGGACACTACACTACTAAGCTTTATACAAGCAGTTCTCCGATATTCGAATCTTATGGTTTTATTTTTTAACATATTTTTAGATTTTAATGAAGTTAACAATATTTTTGAATTGTCAAAAATATTGTTAACTTCATTAAAAGCGAACCAATTTTAATAATTATTTTTAGGACTTCTGATACCTTCTGGTAATTCCATATGAATTGGCATCGGACCATGGCAATATAAATTGAATACAAGATGTTAGTGAGAAAGTTTGTTTAGATATTGGACAATTTAGAATTTGCAACAAAAAAATGTTTCACCCATGTGTCTAGAACTGTAGAGAGAATAAGGTTCAACATTATGAGAGCGGGCTATATTAAGGTTATTAATAAGCTGCATCATGTAACTTAATGAACAGTCACTTACCGCACATAAGTGTTTCCGGACATTTTCCCGCTTGTTGGAGTATAACACTCTAGTTGGTTACACTTTATTACTGTATTCATCTCTTGTAATATTTGCTTATAATAAATCTCGCTCTGACAGTATAATTACGTAACAATTACACCGCAGTGCGGAATCCTCGCGAGACCCTTTTTTATACAAAATGATAGACTCTCGGTGCAGAAACTAATACTTTCTAGTTATTTATGCTTGCTGATAATGATTTACGATGGTCGACTTAACTTATTTTTTTTTGTAATTTTAGCGCGCACTATGACAACAGTTTCATCGAGGTGAAAATGTTGGGCTATTTTCATTTCTTATATGAGTACATGAAAATATATAAAAAAAAATTTGTTTGTTATATTAAAGACCTTTGTGTAATATTATTACACAAAGGATTCGTTATATATATTATATTAAACCATGTTACTTGTCGACGATGTATGTAGAACGATATACTTAGGTAAATCTCGCGGTAAATATTTTTTATCTCTCGGACCTATTTAGTCGTAGTACTCATTGATAATCATGTCAAAAGAAATTAATATCCTGGGACATGATCATTCATGTTAAAAAAATTATGATGATTATACCCATACAACTCAATATGCGCAGTAGGTATAATAAATGTAAGATTTTTGTTTTTATATTAAAAAAATAATATTTCCTCTTGAAGTTTAAACTAAAACGCTGGAGAGCTGTCGTTTGCTTATCATTTATATACACGAAAAAACTGCTATAAACACTGATACATTTTTTAAATTATTTTCCAAATTTCGATCAATGCAGTGTTCCTTCGAGCAGAACTGACTCAATATGAAGGTAGCTATTTTTTCAAAAAGTTTAAAAGTTCTTGTTCAAGAGTTTATCATATACATTATTTCCAAGTTCGTACGTCAAGGTGTTTAATTATATATCAGGAACAGTGAGGTTTGACTTAAACAAACTTAGTTGTAACTTCATTGACTTGAATCATATAGACCCTAGAGTTTTCAAGCAGTTGCGTCTAAACACCTAATTGTATTCCAGCTATCATTACAGCATTAAACACTGATTAGGTGTGTATTTTTAATAAAACCCTAAATTTTAGACAGCTTAATATTAATGTTGCGCCATAACAATAAAACCGAGTACAAATTACATTTTAGTATTAAATATGACCTGAACACGGTTAAAATATAATTTGAAATATTTCATTTTTTCCAGCATCCATTAAAACGTTTTATGATATTTTCTACGCATTTTAGACAACATACGAATGGGGAAAAATATGAATATAAATAAAAGTAAGACAACTCTTCTAAAAAAGTTTATTTTGAACTTGTATATACACATATAGTCTGCCCGTGACCATGGATGCTGTAAAGGATCCGAAACGTCGGGTTAAAATAATATCAAATATACCGCGATAAAATCCGTAAAAAGTAGTTTTATTTCAATATACACATATTTGTTCAGAAAACAGTGACCTCACTGACTGTATGTAAATATAAATAATAATAGATCAATAAAACATACAAACACCATGGTGATCAATATTGAACAGCATTTCACGTATCGCAATCTCAAACACGTTGTGTGGAGTGAGGATCAAGCACCGTGAGCGCCTCTCCGAGCATGTGATGCGCCGCGTGGGGCCCGCTCATCATTCCACTTCACATACAGCAGGCGCAGGACTCTGGAATCCGTTTTGCCGGTCATCGTATTATCTATACATCTATTATAATGAGTGATCGATGAGGGGAAAACAGTGTAAGGTAAAGTCAAATGCAATTCAATAAAATGGTTCTTATACTATTGAAATACTAATAGAATTTTAAATAATTAAAAAAGAGTATTTTTATTCTTCCAAACAATTTATATCCGGCACTTCTCAATCCTCCGCTTTGACAACTCTGTTCAAAAATTTGGCATAAACCAGTTCGCCGCTTTTAGTAGTCGATTCAATTCATGTCAAAGTTAACTGTTCAATCCAGTTCAGTCTCTCCATTGTATAATAACTATTCCAACAGATTGGAGATGCTTTGATGTCAGGAATGTTTCCGTAATTTGATGCTAAGATGTGCTTAGATAGAATGCTGATAGTTGCTACTTAATTGTTAGTTTATACGTTGAACATATTAAATCAGTTAATAGGTATATCAGATTAATAATATGATACTATTAAGATGTCTGGTCTATATATTATCAAATAACCCTATAAGAATAAAGAAGGTTACGTTGTTGAATGTTTCTTTCAGATTCCAATTAAAGTATTCAGCTGAAATATTTATAGTGCAAACCAGTACCAGTTTCTTTGTCAGATAAATCTTCAAAAAACTACACCATTCATTTTAACTGCCGTAATTATGTCTAATTATTGTTATCTTACTACATGAGGAGTTATCACATGTCTACCTAGTAGTTTGTTAGAACTAGTAATAGCTTACACAAGTTAGTGGTGCACACGTGACGGTCGTCTGACCGCCCTATCCCTTAGATTAACAGGTTAGGAGCCAATGGTTATTAGTTTTAGCTACAAATTTGCTGACCTACGTGTTACCTAACAACTTTGTTAAATCGCTTAACACATCAGCGCCTGAGATATATGGACATATCTTTCCGATTAGCCTTTTGTTATGTAGCTTATAACAGACGAGCTAGATAAAGTCGAATATTAGATCTTTGTATCGATAATAATAATATGCTTGCAATATTAATCTCTGCCTACACAACGCTTAGATTAATAAGGACCTTGCATTATTAGTCTTCGTTGGCTAGTACATGAAGTAATTCCATTAATGTTGTGTTTATTGTCTTCTCACGTCACTAATTCAAGTTGTAATTTGGTTGGGGTTAAGAAATTGCAAATGACCACATTACACTATAAGTTATTATAAATTTAAAGTGTACTAAAATACAGCAACGGTTTGAATCAAATCATAATTAAATCAATGAAAGGTGTGTTTTACAAGTTTATTTTATTTCCAGGTTCAAAGTCCAGTGCTGGTAGTGGAGCTAAACCTAGACAGACTGGAGGGAACCCAGCTGAGAGCTTTGGGTCTCTTATCTGTGTTCGGGTTCAACGTGACGTATGAAGTGCGAGCTCCCACACAGTCACCAGGAGCCGCCTCATGCAGTGCTATCGAGTGCCGACTGCTGGGACACTGCTATGCCACGCGGGATTATCAGTAAGTTACAATAAAAGCTATACGCTTATATAATATCTCAATATCGTACTCTTTCAATCCTAAACATTTATTTTCTTGCCTTTAATATGATGAAAAATTTTACACAGTTTGATATGTCATAAAGTGTGAATATTTTGTATAATAAGTACATCACTTCAGTCCATTATTTCAGTGATATGCCTATACGACAGGTTCAATTTTCTCGCTAATAAAGTACTTACTTATTCACTGTTAGCACATTCATTTTGTATTTAATTTGATAAAAACAAAATGCTTTTATAATGACTGTGAAGCAGGAATTTACGCTCAGTTATTTATGAAATGTATAGCTTAGTCCCCAATATTGTCCACATCGCAGACAGTTCTACTGTTCGTGTTTCGAGGGCTACTCCGGCGCGGACTGCGGAGAGGGGCCGCTGTGCCCGAGGACCTCCAACATGTGTATGAACGGCGGCACCTGCAGGTAAACAAACTATTATAGCCAGTTGTGAATAATTTCCTTTTATTGTAAGAGGACCGCAAGTTACGTTATTGTACTACTTCTGCGAAATAACGAAGCAAGCGCGGTCTTAAGTCAAATATTCCTTCGGCTGTATTAGTTGGAAGAAACTGGGTAGTTTAAGATAATGGTCCATTATGCTGAAGTCGCCTTTCTATTGTTAAAGGGTCTCAAAGTATTATTGGTTTGGTACTTTGACGTTCAATAGTTCCTAAACTTGAATATCACATTCACTGAAGTTCTTTGTGTAAGTATGTGAAACTCACACCAAAGCTGTCGAAATAAATCAACAACAATATGTATATTTTCCATGTTTTACATCAGTTGTTGTAGTACATAGCTCCAGGAATTGGTTGAGTTGTATGTACTGTGTGACAGTTACAATAGTTCTGTTGGCGCTGTGTGTGCAGACAGCTGGGCGCGGCCGCCGTCAGCTGTGTCTGCGCGCCGGGCTACACGGGCGAGCTGTGCGACGCGCACGTCGCGCCGCCCGGTAATGTACCTTATATCTAGCTCCTTCCTTATCTTATTTTGTAGAATTGATCAAACTAAACACCGTTACTGATATTTATCGATCCTGAACTATTCAATATTTATATATTTCATATATTATATAAGGCATGGAGTTTTTGAATAATCAACCTACACTAACACGCTAACGCTTTGCAGTTTGCGGTATAGAAGAATGTGAAGAAACTTGTAAAGAAGGAACTACTTGTGACTGTAACCCGAGGGACACAGACTCTAGTAAGTTATTTGTAGAACTGATATCGTAGTGTAAGGGGTGGAATGCTTTTTGTGTTCAGAATTCATTGTTCGTTTCTAGGGATTTCGCCAAATAATGAGGAAAGCGTACATAATGTCGCGTCAAACTGAATGTGACATTTACGTTTTAGAGATTTCGTAGTAGTACTTATACAACAACATATTGTCAAGTTCGTCATATTTGTAGAATTGTAATTTGACCAGATGTCGTTCATCACCTCTGCTTAGCATTTACCTTGTCCAATATTTTTAATTAAGAGGGAGGTATGTGCAGATCTATTGATTTCAGTGACCATATTTATTACACAGCATCAGCACGGTTTGAATCAAGACTGCAGGTGGTGGACCAACCGAATGTGAACATATCTCGAGAGATCATACAAGAGGTGAGTATATCTCAATATCATAACAGTTGATATGATAAGTGCAGTAGATATTATTATTGTTTATACGTTAAAACCATTGTCGTTTTTTTTTCAGTTAACAAAATATCTGAAGGCAGCAAATATTACATTACAAGAAGAAATAGAAATTTTAAACATTAGGTAAGTTTGTGTTAATATGCTGATCAGCACTTCATCCAGTTGGTATCATAAGGGTTGTGATGAAGTATCTGTGTGTCAGTTCGCTGGAAGCAGGCGGGTCGCGTAGTGTGTGGGTGCGCGTGTGGGGTGCGCGGGGGGAGGCGGGAGCACTGCGCCGCGCCGCCGCCGCCGCGCGCATGCGCACCGCACGCCTGCGCCTGCTGCCCGACACCATGCACTTCCACATGCAGCCCGCGCTCAGCCTCCACGTGAGACACACACTCATTGGCTTTTATTTTATAACAGCTTTATTGATGGTTGGTAAATTGTACTAACATTTGGTGTGTTTAAGTTATTTTGTTTGTTTTGCAGACCCTTGTTGTGAACCAACGTTCAGAAATATGGGAGGGCTCGGAGTTCATACTGACCTGTATGGCATATGGATCTCCCAACATTGGCTTCACGTGGTACAAAGACGGTGTCAAAATAAACTTTAATGCTACTTTGAGGTAAGTCTAAGAAAACAACCTAGCCAATATGAAACGAGTTTTTTTTTATGGTGATAAGGGGGCAAACGAACAGGCGGCTCACCTGATGGTAAGTGATGACCGCCGCCCATAGACATTTGCAACACCAGAGGCTTGCAAATGCATTGCCAAACCCCTTAGAAACCGTTCAGGTTTCTTAAAATAGGGAGGTATTGAACTGACAGTCCCCCAATGAGCTCTGGTAACCTTACTCACTCACAGAAAGACAACTATTGTTGATTCACTGCGGTCTTCTGTAAGGCGGAGTTACTTCCCCAGTCGGGCAGCTCAATTTGAGCGAGAAATCTCGCTATGCCCTACCTCCTTTAATATGAAAAGAGAACGTCCTATTAGCTTCAAAAACCAATTGAATGTATTCTTTGCAGAGACATCTGGACCCGCACTGTTTCAGAAGACGCACTAGGACGTCGCATGTCAGTGTTAGGTGTGTCAGAATCAGAGCAGTTAGACAGCGGGAAGTGGTCCTGTGCAGCAGACGACGCGGGGAGGAGAAGATGTAGAGCATTAAGGATAACGGTGCTGAAACCGCCCGAAATACGTCTCGTGCCTTCAACGTTGACCGTAAACAAAGTTAGTTGCCATGGAATGAACTGGTGTCGTTGCGCGGTTAAAAATAATAAAACATACGGTGATGAAATTCTCAGGGAGAAAACGTCAGCATAACATGTTTAGCGGGAGCTAGTCGTGTGCACGGCGTGCTCGGGTTCAGTTGGGCGAGAGAGAGGACGCTGCTGCCAATGAAGCCCGGCAGAGAGGTCTGGGAGGATCTGTATCCAGCTGGCAGCGTGTTGAAACTTTATAACGTACAGGTATGATCCTGTGGTTGTTATATTTGATAACGAATAAATAATAAACGTAGTCCTAGGAAAATACTGGTTAGGTTTTTACCTCTTTTCGAGACCTGACAATCTCTTATAAAAAAGTCGAAAAATTTAGAAATCCAGCGAGTTTCGGTGCCAAGTATCATCAGTAGCTGGCACCAACGCCAAAGCCGTGACTATGTGGACTCTAGGAGCTGACGACGACGCGTGCGAGAGTGACGCCTCTCACGGTGTGCGATGGCCGAGGACCGAGCCCGGAGCGCACGCGGCGGCGTCCTGTCCGCCTGGATATAGCGGGGAGACTACTAGGTCAGTACAGACAGTTCGTACACAACGCTTTTATTACAAAAATTCTGATATAACATCAGAAAAAATTCTGATGTTATGGATACTTGTATTATATTCTTATATTTAGGATCTGCGAACCAAAGTCAGGACAACATGGCGCGAAGTGGAGGTTGCCAGATTTTTCCGGTTGTATTGCCGACTCACTGAAGGATATTTATGAACAAGTAAGTAAACCTGACACTCTTATGAGAGAAAAAACCACTGAACAGTGGTTGAAAAGTAAGAGTTGGTATGTCGTCAGTTCAGGGGCATATCGTCCGGGTACGGGCTCGGCTCGGTGTGGCGCGTGTTGCGGCAGTACGGCGCCGTGCTGCGCGCACTGCCGACACAGCCGGGCGCGGGCGAGCCTCCCCTCGCACACGCCAACCGCATGCTGCACTACCTCATGTCGCAGGCAGCACAGCCAAGCGACAGATACCACAGCCTCACACATCTGCTCAGCATTTACGACAACCTCTTGGAACATCCTGATGCTTTCTTGGATGAGGAGGTTAGTTGTAAGCGCTTAAGAACATAGCTACAGTGATAAAACATATGATACTGCAAATGTCATATGAATATTTATTCTGACGTTAGTTAAATCGTAGGCTGATAAAACACTTGCAGAAAGTCTATGAACTCCAAAATGCAGTGGCCGAGGCAGCGGGCATGAGGAGTAGTTTTGACAAGCAGTACCATGAGTTTACTGTTAAAACGAAACCAGTGCGAGATGACGCCGCGGCGCACTTCGACCTGCAGGACACTCCCGCGGGGGCGGGGGAGTGGCGGGTGACGTCAGCAGGAGTGGAGCTGTTCACTAAAACTGAGAACACGTCGGCGGTGATAGTGGTGTATCATAACCTTGGAGCCAGGTTGCCGTCGTTAAGGACATTCGTAGAGCATGAGTAAGTAACTATGATATAGTTTTAGTGTAAAATAATTTGCGAATTTGGAAGACTAAGTATAGTAATTAATGAGCTGTAATATAATTTTATTTGATGATCTTATTTTGGTTATTTAGTTACGTATTTTGTATTTTATTTTTGTTACCCCTGTGGATGTAGAGGCAACTCTTCTAGGCCCGGTCGCGCGACGGAGTACGTAGTGGCGTCACAACAGGTGCAGGTTACGGTCTGCGGCGCGGACGCGATGCTACCTCATACTGTCACAGTACTGTTCGCGCATGCCAAGAATTACAGCACTGTTGGTAAGGAACGAAACGGCGTCTTTGCACACCATATTCACGTGCGCATGGAGTACATAACGTGTTTCACCTCCCGTCAGCGTCTCGCGTGGCGTGCGGCGCGCGTGGCGGTGTGGCGGCACGCGCATGGAGTACTGCGGCGTGTGAGGCGCGCGTGCTGGAGCACACACACGCACTCACACACGTCGCGTGCCGCTGTCGCGCGCCGGCCACGCTCGCACTGCTCACCGTGCACAGCTCCACCGAGGTGAGTTACATACATACTGGTCTACTTTATTTTGTTTGACACATCAACAACTAGGTTGGGGTCGACTGACAATCTTCCTGCGAAGTGCTGTTAGACCGCAACCGAAATATTCGATAGCATACTGGTATAGGGTTAATACCAATATTTTAAGTCTGATTGTCTGTGTTTTCAGCTTTCGAAATACCACTACCGTACTATAGATGCCCTACACGGTAAAAAGAAAGCAAATAAAAATGGTCACCCGTACATTGACTAAACTTAGCAGCCGCAGGTTAACCTTACAGGTCAATTGATCAGCTTGGTTTTTACTTAGCAACGACGCTTTCTGTTATTGAATACAATATATCATGGACGTAAACATTCTTCCTTAGATAGATGCAGAAAAGGAGCTGCGTGATATAGTAAAGATAACCGTCAGCCTGGGTGCAGCGATGTGCCTTGTGGCGGCACTGCTGCAGCTCCTGGGCTTGGTGGGTGGCAGCAAGAATAAGCTGTTAGTGCTGCTCAAAGCGAGTACCGCCGGCACGCATGGTGCAGCGATGATGGCTCTAGTGGAGTGCAGCAGTCAGGTCGGTGGTGGGACACGCTGACAGGGCGACAGGTTGAGAGGGTAAGGCAGTGAGAGTGTAGAGTAGTGCTGGTCGCTGTGCAGGCGGAGGCGTGCGGGGGCGCGCTGGGCTGGGTGTGCGCGGCGTGCTGGTGCTCGGGCGGCGCCGCGCTGTGTGCGCAGCCGCTGCTGCTGCACACCGAGCTGGCAGGCAGAGCTACGCGCGCGCCCTCTGTGGGCCTGTTAGCAGGCGTGTGCACGCTGTCGGTGCTGACGGCGCGGGTGTGGGGCGGCGCGCCGCTGCAGCTCGGTGCAGCAGCGTGTGCCGTGTGCGGAGCGTGTGCCGCGCTACTGGCCGCGCTCGCGCTGGCGCTCGCACTCGCCGTACACAAGCTGCCGGCCGACGGGAAGGAGCGAGCGTGCCAAGTGCGGCACACACTAGTGCTGCTGTGCAGCACGGCGGCGGCGCAGGCGGCCGGACTCGCGTACGTGCAGCCGCCGCCGCAACCAAACCACCGCGCCGCACCGCTCGCCGCAGCCGCGCTCGCCAACGTGAGTGTCTGCACCTGCTGCGCTACTATCTCGTGGTGTGTCTACATAACACATGTGTGTGGTGTACAGGGTATAGCGATGTTGGTGTGCTACGTGCTCCGCGACGAGGAGTGTCTGCTGGCGGTGCGCCGCGTGCTCGCGCTCTCGTCTGCCACTCGCCGCGCCACCGCCGCGGACACCTCGCTCAACTGTAACTATTGGACTGTATAACTGTGTCTGTGCCACTGCACATGTTCTCTACTTTACGTGACAAGGTTATGAGAATCTAGTAAAACAGCAATTCCATACCACGTTTTCCAGAGTAAACAATATTCTTCGTATTTACCCCTTAAGCAACTTGTAAAATGTTATTTTACAAACTAAAATTCATCATCATCCGCCTATATAAAAACCTAAACTAAAAGTTATCACATATTGAATTTGCATTTTGACTTGCATTTTAATGCATACTAACTGAGATGTTACATTGTTGTTTGACATAGTATACATAAAGCAAGGCGGTGAGGAGGAGTGTCGCGGCGGCGTGGGCGCACTGGACTCGTCCTCGTCTGCCGTGTCCCCCGCGTCCTCCTACTGGCGAGCACAGCCGCTTCAGAGCCCCGCTGGCACGTACAGGTGCGGTACGACATCACGCTCTACCTGACGTTTTTACTGCTCTAATAGAGTGTAATTTATCATCGATAACATTATAACTATTATTATCTGCCACCATTACGCCTCACTTTACATTTTAGGCGGCAGTCCAACCCGGACAGCCGCGCCGACATAGTGCGGTGTGTGGAGTACAAGGAGTCGCTGCTGCCGCCGCCCACGTACAACACGCGCCCAGTCTGTGACCTCATACCCATAGGTACATGTTGTTACCGGTTTCTGCTGTTGTTAGTGGATAGTAAAACGGTCTTTTAGCAGATGATATTCGTTGTTAATTAGTGAAATTATTTAGTACAAAAGAGATTGAATTATATTACGAGTGTTGTGCAGGCGCGGCAGGGGGCGGGGCCCCGCCGCACTCGCACACGTCGCGTGTGTGTGTGGAGCTGCGCGCGCACTCGCCGACACACACTGACGGACACGAGCCACAGCCGTACACAGGGGACCGCGCCGACACACCCAAGGTGAGACGACGCACTTTATACTAGATAGCTATCCATAAATTACAATAATGTTATGGTGCTTCTGTAGAAACATGAGAGTAAGACATTGCAATACGTACGCTTATAAAAAATATTAACGAAGTTTTGATTTAAAACTGAAACTCCTTTGTACAGGAAAGTTGCAAACTGTGCGCGCGATCAACCCCAGACGTGTCCAAGTCGGCTACAGCTCCTCGCAAGAGCTGTCTCAAGAAGCGCTTGTGTCAGTTGTCGTGCAGCAGCTCGCTGCCGTCCATCCAGCGCGAGTGCGGCGACGAGCACGACCACTCACACATACAACTAGTCAACACACACTGGAACAACGCGTACCACACCGCGCACACACACGCACACACTGACAAAGTGCTCAACAAGATATCACATGACCTGGACTTTCTACTAAACAGGACGCAAGCCGAGCACTGCTCACAGCAAATAGAAGAAGCGCCCACTTAGTCGTGAGCGATGAGTGTAGTAGTTGTGAGATAATATAACGTGTACATATAGACAAAGTGGAAACAGGGGTGCGAATAGACGAGCTAGGTACATCATTTTGTAATAAGTAAAACTTTTAGTATCTTAACCAGCTTAATAGCATCATTTGATAAACTATACATTCTAGTCATTTTGTATACTTAATTATGTGATATTTTAACTTCATTTTGAATTTTGTAAAAATATCGAATCAAAAGCTAAAGAAAATGTTATTAAACTACTTTAAATTTCGTATTTTGACATTTTCTTTACGTTTTAAATATTTTCAACATTTACCATCACAAGTTTTATGATTGTAATATTATCATATTAGTGTTTTTTGTCATTTTACTGATATTATCTACTGAAAAGTATTATATTATCTCTCTTCTTCAATAAATACGTAGGTTATATTATATTTTGTTTGTAATATAACAAGATATCAAGTGTATAAGCTAACTATTACGTTAGCGAAATAATTTGTAAAATATATTTTTTATACATTGAAAATGTGTTTACTTTTTATTCACCTTTCCACCTGTCTTATTCCTTCCGACTCCGATCCGACATTTTCAATGTATTTAAACTGTCTATAATTATTAATGAAATCATGTTTTCCTTTGTGATTTCAAATGTTGTTCTTGTTACTTACTCTTAAACGTTAACAGATTAAAAATCAAAATATCATAAAAAGGACGAGCACGTTGCTGCCTCGCTGTTATTATCATTGTCTATTGAAATAGGGTGCAGGAAATTATAATCACTACAGCCCTTTATTGCAATCTTGATGGATGATGATCTGCTAAATTTAAAAAATGCTGATCATCTAATACTTGAGTTCTGAGTGTAAAGAAAAATGACTACGCAAATCGTTTTAAAACTGTTTAAGGTTCTATCTGTGGTTTGGTCTGGTTTGGTAACTGTTTTTGACATAATAATAACCACGAATAAAATAACCACGAAAGAATAACATAACCACGAATATTATATTATTATAATTACCTATCCAAACTAATTAATCTACGCAGGGCCTAAAACTACAGCGATAACAAATTTTAAACTTTGAGAGATGCCGTAAGAGATTTATGACATAATTTTTGCTATGAAAGTAATTTTGAAAATTCGACCACCAAGGGGGAAAAACGGGAAAATAAGGGGTGAATGGGTATATGGAAATCTGTCATTTTCAAAGTTAGAGTTAACACATTCATAAACAAAGCATGGTGGTATTAACATAAACTTACACATTACAATCGAAGAGCACGAATCCGTTTGTTTAATAGCAAGCAAGCAATCAAGTTCGATAGCGATATCTCGTCTCATTTGAGAGGGATTAGGCTATAGTCCATCACCTACTGCGGGTCGGCAGACTTCACATGCTATCGAGAAAATCTCTCAAGCATGCAGGTTTCCTCACGATGTTTTCCTTCACCGTTTGAGCATGTGATAAATACGCACATAACTCCCAAAAAGTCAGTGGTGCTTGCTTTGGATTTGAATTCGAGACCTTTGACATCTCAGTCCACTGGTCATGACACTAGACTACCACAGCTAACCCTCAAGTCATATTCTTTATGATTGATTATCATAACATAGATTTATTCCTTCTCTTTAGCTAATAAATTATCACACAACGGCAGCATTCTTAAAATGAATATGAATATGAAAATTTAGGCAATGAAAATAGCCCCAATCGTATTGTGAAACTCTTTGATAATCTGTAATATCTTACAACATTCGGTGTGATTAATGGCTGAGACGTGTTAGGTGATTACCGTTTTTTACTCTACATTTTACGGTTCACATGATTTACGATAATTTATTAAAAAGAAAAAACTTGGTGAAAATGACTAGCAGTTTTATTAATGCCGTCTCACTGAGCGTTATAAGAAAACATCTTTATCACAAGTTTTAAATATACCTAACCTTTTTTAAATTGTTGTATATAATATAGCAGGAGGGTGGAATTCAAAGGGTAAGGATGTTTTATTGTTACAATCCAGGTAAGTAGTTACTAGACCATCAATTTATAATTAATAACCGGCTTCAAAAAGGAGGAGGTTCTCAATTAGTCGGAATCTTTTTTTTTGTATTTACCACATAAAACTCACGTCATTACATGCGGCTTCCATTCCAAAGATTCCTTATTCATTAGATGCAAGATAAAGAAGATAACTATGACAAGATTAATATTACCGGCGTGTCATGATTACTGGTATTTACAACCGTGTATAAAGTGCTATAATATATCAGTCTCAACGTGTAATAAATAAAACGTGTTTGAAATACGTTATATTCAAACTTAAGTTTGAATAAATAGATAAAAGCAGATGACTCTTCCGCTCTACGGTATATATATCTTTGTACCTAGTGCATAAATTAAAGATAAAATAAAGACCAGAGATAAGTACTTTAAAGAATCGCAAATATAAGGCTTGTAACGATAATACAACGCTTCTCAGTATTACAAATCAAAATTGAAAATATGTTAAAAAAGAGTGCGATAAGCCTCAGCGCTAATTTTCAAACCCAATTTAACCTTTAGATCTTGAGCTAAAAGGTACTCAATAAAGTACTCATATAAGGTACTTTGGATAAACAATCCTTGTTTATATTTTGTGATCATGTATTTTTTTTTATCGGAGCAAATGTTTGTAGATATGACGGCTAAATAGCAAGGACTGTGACCCAAGTGACACCCCATTGAATTACTATTTCAAAATATTGCACCATAGCGATGACGAAATCCGATAAAATCATAAAGATTGTAAAATATATTATATTACTTCGACAATCGGTATTATTTACAATATACTCGTAACTGCAAATATACCTAGTTAAGTCAATGTCGATGTAGACGCTGTGATTAGCTAGACACATTTGGTTGATTAAGCTCTCACATCTAGAGCCGCGACATTTGCACGCGAGTGTCACATGCAGATAATTGGATTTGGAGATTTGTGATATTCGTGATTACGTATAAGTGTATCCATGAGTGGGTAGTACACCCACAGTTAGAAAGATATACAAATATTATTATGACTGTGCCAGAACAATGTACGAACCACTAATGTTGGCAAATGGGTTTTAATTTAGTTTCGGAACTGTTGTGTTCACATTCACTTCAATGCACGAACCGCTTATTTTAATACAACTGTCATACAATTCGAATTTCTATTTGTGTAAGCAAACACAATCGAACAAATCCGTAATGAGTGGTTCCATTGGTAATTACATGAATACACTGAGCCTGCAAATGTGAATGGCACTGCGATAATTGTACACTAAGCTTCGGGAGCTTAGGATTTGTATTGAACCACAAATACTGTAATGATAATATGTTCACTAACGAGTGTACGACTGAATTCACTGAGTATACCTAGGGGCTTAGCCAATCGATTCTAGTATTTACTAGATAAAAACAATGCTATTGCTTTTTACTTTCGAATTAAATCTCAACAAATAATAATGTTATTATAGCTACTTATACATCGTAAACGTGATAGCCATTATATTATTATGTATGTACAAGTTAATGTACATAAACACTATTAATTTAATAAGAGCCACTCTTGTGTTATAATTTCAGACACATTAAACTAGGGAGCAAAACACGCTTTTGTGTAAGTGCCGTGGCAGCAGGAAAATAGAGTATGATAATGTGTACATTCATTTAACATCTACTTATGTTATATTTTGTCATAAGTATTACTTCTTTTCTTTCATTCAATTGTAGAAAAATGTTAGTAAAATTGTAGATATTTTTATTTTACTAGTTTTGAATTATTTATGTATTGGTTCGATTTAATTTATACTATCCCAAATTCTTATTATTATTTCTAATCCAAATACTATTCTATCCTATCCAAATTATCAATAAATCTGTCCGAATGTAACTTACCTATAACTTTAATCTAACCGATGGGTGTACCTGCACAGTTTGTACTAACAAACAGTTTGTATTAACAGCTAGATGATATTCGATTTTCGTAAAAGTCGTTTGAAAACCTCTATTTTCTTAAACCACTGAAAGCTAATTTTCTTTGAACATTTTATCGCGCCACAAAGTTTAACGCGGCGTAGTCACGTGACGTGCTACAGACACAGGTCAAGTCAGAGCTTAACTTATACACTGGTCGAAGCTGTCTATTTTTCTCAATATGTGATGAAATTATCTAACGTTATAGAAAAAAAAGTAGTTAGTGTATGTATATAATAGGTACATAAAGATCTTGCTTTCTATTACCAATTATGTTTCTGAAGAGTTCGTCATAAGTCATCAATAAAGATCAATGAATGTAGGTAATGACTAGTGATGATAAATACGAGATGCAATTGTAAAATCAGTAGCTCTACCTATCTACAATTTCCAGGACTAAATTGTTTAGAAAAGTTAAAAATTATATACACAACTTTCGTCAACATACTGTAAAAACGTTCAGGAAAATGCTTTACGATAAGCTGCAAGTTCTCGAAAGAGTTTGTTGTGTTCCAAATTCGAAATTGATAATATCTGAAAGTGTTCTGGCTGATTTGTTGAAATGGTTTGTAAACAAATGACACGTCAGTGACGTCACTCCCGAAATGAAAGAGATAGTATTCATAATAAGGATAGAATATATTATAGTAGTCTTATTACATATTTTAATATTGACTGATGTTGACGTTTGCCTGACCATACATTTTACACAAGTTTGGCTGAGTTCACTGGCTGGGAAAGCATTTTTGTTTTTCTTACTGAGGCAATAACCTAATTGCACAACCAACTACGTTTGTACAAAGTATAACTTCTACAATTGTATTATCTTTGTTGTGTTGTCTCCCTCATGACTGGAGATCGTGGTGCTCTCTGTAAGTGTGTTGCCCACTCTAGCGCTGCCTCTGGGAGTGTTGCCGACTGAGTAACATTTTACCAATTCCACAATTGGAAATGTTTTATTTGTGTTCAGACAAAGCTTGGTTTTTAATTACACAACAGTTTAGCTTTAAGTTATAGCTGCAGGAAATTACTTACTTTATAGGTTACCAGCGGGTACTACTTTATAGGTTCTAAACTAGATTTAAGAATGATAAAAATTATTGAAATAAACTACTTTTTACGGATTTTATCGCGGTATATTGATATTATTTTAACTCGACGACGTTTCGTAAAAAGTAGTTTTATTTCAATGTCTAATATTCGCGTAAGTGTAAAAATTTAATTTGAAAAAAAAATACTTCTTAAAACAAATTAATTCCCCCGCAACAGTACTTACAGTTACGATTTGTTACTACTAGTTGACATTAATGTCTAAAATCGTTAGTGGGTTATTGTGTATTAATGTGATAAGTTGTGTCGTTAATTTGACACATTGTCTGCTGTTTAGATAGTTATCGAGTATTACAGCAGACATACAAGTTACAGTTGACATCTGGAATAGGTATTTATCTATCTTCCGACTGTTACTTACTTCAGCAGTCAGCCGCAACGATTACTCCATGGATTAGACGATTGTCTAAATGATTTGACAGCGACAACTATCTAAAAACGTTTAAATAATTAAATAACAAAACATAAAGGTACAATTCTATGTTTGTATCGATATTTAATAATAGTTATCAATATCGGTAATAACTTTATCTGAAAAACTGCGGTCAGCGAACATAATTTTTATACAACTACAGAAATACAATATTGCTATCTTTATTATTTATTACTATGTCTGTCATTTTGGGCATGACGTCACTGACATCTCATTTGTTAATAATTCAGATGTTAGGGTATTTTGAATTAAGTGTGGAATAAAATTATAGCTGTTGTCCTTATTCTTCTCTACCCTCTCTTTCATTTTGTGCATGACGTCACTGGCATGTCATTTGTTAATTCAGATGTTAGAATATTTTGAATTAAGCGTGGAATAAAATTATATCTTTTGTCCTTATTCTTCTCTACCCTCTCTTTCATATTGGGCATGACGTCACTGGGGTGTCATTTGTTTTTTATATAAATTACCTGCTGCATTAGCTAGCCAGACCAATTTCTGATGTAATGAATTTTGAATTTCGAACACGGCGATCTCCGTCGTGAACTCGTCGTTTTGAGCGGGAACAGTGAGTTTTATTTAAATTACAGAACCTACAATATTACGTTTAGCATCCAGTACGAGATGCGGCAACAATACGAAAGGAAATCTACACAGAATTGAATAAATTATGTATTGAGCATTAAGTGCTTCTCATTGAGACTATTTAAAATATTATTCGAATTGAAATATACGACATTGAAATTTTATATTTGTTCGCCAGTCCTCGCTTTTTTTTAAATAATATTAAGATAAATTATGCGTTGTGTATGTAACCTGCTTAGAATTTCGTGTCATTATCATGAATCTCTTTACCTAACCTTACAGTATAATACAACAGTCCTTATGTTGATGCTTCACATCTACCCAAAAGGATGAACCCGTTTCCCACATCACGGGTTACTAATTAAGTTAGCATGAAATGTCCGTGTTTAAACGTTAAAATAACATCGTATGTATATCTATCATCAAGCATTTAAATGAATCACTGTTTATCAAACAACTTACATTTTACATTTCCACAAGTTTAGGTCACTTTTACTCAAAGATTTTTTTATAGTATAAACTTGAACACTACATAATACTACGCAGTGTTCTCATGCACTTTAACATTTACCTACAAAGGACTAGTTACTTTATCATGTAGTCGTGAACAGCACAGCTAAGCGTTGTTACTGGAGCCTGTTTGTACAGACTCACTCAATTAGTCGCGGCGCGGAACTACTGGAAGGGAATAATTCCGGCTCTAACGATTTTTTTTGCGAAAAACTTTATTCAAATTAACGGCGAGGTGGCGGCCATTGCTAAATATACTACAAACTTATCTCGACGAAGTTTCTGAATGGTCAAACTCTTAATCATTGATATTTGTGCCAGTTGTGCTAACTGAGCTTACTGAACATGCAGTACAATGAGTTTTAGTAACAGAAGATTGGTTCTTACAATATTTTTGTCTCATTATTTCATAACTAGGCGCCTTCTAGGTATACGTTTTGTTTAGATTTATTTGTATTAAAAGATCTTCTTCATTTGCCAAATCTTTCCAAGTGATGCAGATGCTGAGTTTGGGCTTAGCATTTATTTTCACCCGATAATCGAACCTTAGACCAAAGGTTTGAATATCGGGTGAATCTGTGTTATTTGGTTTTTCTATAGAATTTTCAGTATCAGCTAAGTGTTCGTGGGATTTGTGATTAATAGAAATTGGCTAAAATTATTATTTTTAGTGTAGACAATAGCTGCAACGTCACAAAGAACATAATATATATTACTATCTCTAATTTTTATTACTATCTCTTTCATTTCGTGCATGACGTCACAGACGTGTCACTTGTTTTAAAATCAAACAATAATAATATTTATTTTGCTAAACAATCGACCAGCCAGTGCATTCTCAGATGTTAAGGATTTTGATTTCAAATTTAGAACCTATGCAATGACAATGTTACTATATTGCCGTCTTTATTTTTATTTCTATCTCTTTTCTTTTGTGCATGATGTCACTGACGTGTCATCTGTTTTCAGGTCAATTGAAGTTTAATACTGAAATTGCAAGTATTATTGTACCTAACAGTGATACTAGTTCTATGTCTTTAGTCGATATTTAATTTATATGTTTGTTTACGCGTTACTTTGCAATTCCCAGGCATTGCGTTCGATTTCCGCGGCGGGCCCCGGAGGCTGGCGCAGAACTCGACTAACGAGAGCAGCTTCCATTTGTTATCTTTATTGACGTTTTATTTCATTCTACGTGCGAATGCAACAATTTGTGTCATAATTCATTTTTATTAGGGTTCCGTAGCCAAATGGCTTAAAACAAAACCCTTATAGATTCGTCATGTCTGTATGTCTGTCCGTCCGTATATCACAGTCACATTTTTTCCGAGAAAATGAAACTCCGTTGTGATAGAACATGATATCGTATTGAAAGGGTATCGCTTTAAGTAGCACATTATAGTAAATGTAAAGTGCTCTTGTAGACATGTTATTGGATCTGTATGAAACAGTTTTTCTATCGTATTTTCTTTCTAATCGTAGACCTAATGGGACTTCTACTGCCATTACGAAGACATAATATTTTTATAGGTACTTCAAAAGATAGCAGGGGTATTTTCGGTAATATATTTCTATAAGTGGTGACTATTTCTGTAAGTAGGTACATATCTTAACGCCTTATTACTTCCCACTTGGAGACACTGCCTATACGCTATTCCTTATGACATTTGAAAATAACACATGCTTAGTTCTTATGACAGAATATATACGAAACAATAAACTAATTACGTTCTCTGAAATCAATTCAAGCAACATTTTATTTTCGTTTCAAGTAATTGCAGAGACACATTAAACACAAGAAGTGTACTCCTTGTCATCATCCCCGTGTTGTGTGCACTTAATTAGTAGTCAGTTAGCGGCAATTACTACTGCAGAGTGTGTCCAAAGTGTGTTGTTTAGAGCATGTCAGAAAGTATATAATTATACAAACAAATCGTACTTGGTAACACCGATAATAACTCAACGAGAGAGTAAAACAATTCTTGTAGTGGCAATTCTGTAGTTCAGTGTTGTGGCTTACAGAAATGGATACGTATAGAGTTTTTCAATAACAAGTTTGTAGGTACACTTATCATATTGTATGTAAACAAAAAGTAAGTGTATAAAAAAGAGCCTACTTTTTTATATAGACATTTTATGAGCCAAAGTTGTTCCTCAAATAAAAAGATATTTCAAACTGTGCTGTTAGTGCTTAGCTTCCGTCTTTGGTGAGAGTCCAAAGAACTGGGTAATAATGCGTTCACTGGGATGTAAGTGTCGTTATCAGACGCAAAAACTATGTGTTCCGTTTTAGTTGCATTTCTAATTTCAATAAAAGTAGAACAGAAGTAATAGCTTCTTACCCATTCAGATTTAACATTCGCGATTTAGAAAATTATATTAATTCCACACGCGTATTTCGTTTTGCTTGTGAAAAAGAACTGAAAAATATCGGAAATCTAAGCTTCAGCGAAACTTCAAATTCTCCGTCTGCGCTCGTAATATTATGAAGTGATGTGACAGTTACACACAGTTCGACACATTGTTTGTAGTTTCCACGAACCATTAAATGTATTACGCACATAAAACTACAAAAATACGTTGTTACATTTTATATTGGTACAAATCTTATAATGAAAAATAAAGATTATAAGGTGCATAGATTTTTTTAAATAATATATCTGATTATTTAGATGTAAGTTTTAATTCTTCTTCATAATAACATCAACTTGATATTTTAGGTGTTTAATTTTACATTTTAATACTAAGAAATGATAGTGGCGGTAAGACCCATCATGGAGGATTGTCTTGAGAGGCGCCACGGCGCCCTCAGCTTCCGGCTGACGCAGGTCTTGTCGGGGCATGGGTGCTTCGGCAAGTACCTGTGTCGCATAGGCCGGGAGCCATCGCCCGGTTGTCACCACTGTGTGGGCTGCCCTGAGGACACGGCGCAGCACACACTCCAGGCCTGCCCGGCTTGGGCAGAGCAGCGCCGTGAACTCATAGCGGCAGTCGGCGGTGACCTCTCGCTTCCGGCCGTGATCCTATCCATGGTCGGGAGCGGGAACGCGTGGGATGCCGCCGCCTCTTACTGCGAGCAAGTTATGCGCGCAAAAGAGGCATTATAATACATATTTATCATTAAAATTAAAATGTATAAAGTCATTTGATATTAAAACGAATTGGGATTCCTTTGTAGCTTTAATATCATAAAGAAAAACAAGTCCTACCGAATAGTACACTTTATATTGTTGGCTTTGATTTTAGAAAATACCTAATAGATAGAAAGAATAGTTATTATTTGAGGAAATATGGTTTTTTAAATTTCTTTTCGTGCAGTATTTTACTTCTCTCTTAACTGCATATTTTTCTAAGGGCAATAAAGTGCAGATACTACCCTGATTATATCACACAGTTGACGCCATATTTATAACAAGAACCACACAGCCATAATACATCAAATACCGTGGCACAATATCTTATATGGGAACTCGGCTTAGGTCGCCAGTGATAAGTGAATATCATCTAAATGGAATTTCCGCTATTACATTCCATGTTTCAGTTCGTTTCGCTGGTGGAGTGGCGAATAAAATGAGAATTGTCTGGTGATTGATTTATAACACCTAGAAATGATTTCATGAACTTAATTTGAAAATTATTGCAATAAAGAGAAGAAAATACTTGGCTTATGAGGTCCTTGATACCTTTTGTCTACAAAACCAGTTTTCCACTAATTCAATTACTTTATATTCGTTTATAGTCTAGTATGCCTGTTGTTATTGGGTCGTATGATAATATTTTTCTATTGTATTTCCTCAATAAACCTAATGGGATATTTCACTTCCATTACGGACATTCCATATTTTTTATAGGTATTTCCAAATAATATAGAAACGAGTATATTCGAGTATATCTTTCTTTTAAATATTTTGTTTAAAAAAATATTGTTAACGTCGGAACTTCTTGTGATTTTCAACAACATAGTCCCACTCAACATCATCATCATCATCAACCCATCATTGTCCCAATGCTGGGCACGGGTCTCCAAAAAATACTATCTATTGAAGAAAACCGGATACGGAAAAATATTTACGGGAAACCATTGTCACCTTTATCTATTATCGTTTTTCTTAATTTTTGTACTCCCCACTCACAAGACAAGTGAGAGATTGGGAAATGGACGTCCCACAACCACAATGTCAAGGCAGCCAATTAACATAATGAAGTTCGTAACTGAAACATTACTAAACGTGACATGACATGAAAATGTACCACAATAGCTGACATCCAAATAACAAGATCTCAGTAACCAAGGTGCTGTACAGGAACTGAGGCACATCTGCTTAGAAATTGTCTATTTACTGGCTTTCTGACAATTTGTGAGAAATACGCGCAATATCTGCTAGGCTTTTGATAAATTGATCGTTTCTATCTTCGTTTAGTATGTAGCGCATGTGTCGCTATTTCTCAAAACGAAGCAACGATTTATTTTCTTCATGTTTTTAGTTCAGCGTGGTTTCATGAGATATTAAGAATATCATGTTATAAGGAGAATTTCATGAATAAAAAAATATTTTTCAATGAGATAGGAATCATATTGAATCACCCATTTAAGCCGCCGAGCTAACAGAGTTAATAAGTGATTACTACAACGTCATCCAAGTCGTGGAAACCCTTAAGAGATAAATTTACAGAAAATCGGTTCTTTAACTTCTCAAATTTACGAGCCCGTCGATTTCCAATAAATCTGAGAGTAAACCTACGTAGAAGTTACGTTCAGCTCACTCACAACAAAACACGTAGTCGTAAATAATGAAACGGAACAAATACGAAGCAAGCATTTTGTAATAAATATCAAATAGGTAAATATTGTTACGATTCTGTGTAAACAGAATATGAAACAATCAGCGGGAATTTCGGAATATGAATTTTCCCAAAATGTTGAGAATAGCTCATTTGTAGTTACTTACTACTATTTAAATTACTAATGCATCCATGAACACAGTATAAATATCGTTCTTCTTTGAAAGACAAAAATAAGTGACCATTGTATATACATTTGCTTATATTTTGACCCTTGTAAATATTTTTCCAACAAGGTTTTCATTTCAGCAAAGCTGTAAAATCTTCGTTATCTCCCAACTCATAACGGATTTCAATGGCTGGCATAATTCTACCAGATTACTTCTTCAAAGTAGCTGTCTCCTTTAGTTATGGCTAGATTTGTTACCGCACATTTACTGCTGGGAATTTCTGAACACTGCATCACAGTTGAAACTTAGGATGCAAATGTTAAGTATAATGTATTGTGAGAAAATGTTGTCAGTTGCTTCAGTCTAATATAGTTTAATGAAAAAAAAACACTTCACAACGTCACTTACCATCACGTGAGATTGTGGTAAAACGCTGACATATACATGATAAGAAAATGAGTGCTTCCAGTTCACTTTAATTATTTTGTACCAGTTTTTATGCAAGTATTAATCTATAATTCCATATCACATACTGAAACCAAGGATTCATCATTATATTATATAGAACACTAAACAAACAGAAAGAGACTGCAATACCAACAAACCTTAAAACTTCCGGGCAACATTTGTATTTGAGTTATAATTTCGGGTCATTCCATAAAATAGTTTCCGGGTCAAATGTCTGTTCATATTTGATTTTAGATGTTTATCGACGTAGAAAGGATGCTTTCAAACTGACCCTTTCCTACATAATGTAAATAGAGCCAATATTTTTGTACAATGTTGTCCAAAAATGCTTCAGATATATAGTATAACCAAAATTTCTAAACAGCTTTGTTTATTGTGTAGTGTTATTCAAGGCCCTCTACATATTGAAGAAATCATTGGACGAGTTTTGTGTACAGTGGGATTTTTTAAATTCTATTTTATCCAGATTTAAAGGTAAAATGGATCAATTTACATGATTTGTTGAAATTTTTATATTTTGAATTTTATTTCAAAGTTCACTGCTGTTGAGCAAGTTGAGCAAAACTACATTTGTATATGTGTCACCAATTTGTCACCATATCCACGTAAATCTGTGTATCCAGAGCTAGAAAATACATTCATAGCCTAACTTTGAATCTTTCTAAGAAAAAATACGTTGGTATAATTTTAAGCTTAATTAAAGGACCAATTTAGATTCTCCAGCATAAGCAGAATCTTCATAATTTAAATGTACCTAACTTTATTTTATGAGGCATCCCAGACACAAATGTTAATGTTTTATACCTCGTCCTCTACTAGATATTACGTCAGTAATCAATAGAACTAGGAAAACAACGCGCTGTTTCGGTAACAGTTCGGAATCGAAAACATGGTGCTGCATTTGTGTTTCGTTTCCGATTTGAATTTCAATTATTTGTCAATAGGTAATGTTAACGTAGTGAACTATTAAACGGTATTCTAATGTGAGTTGAGATTTGCTTTTGTTAATGTAATGATTCTATGTATTATTGATTCTATTTATTATTGTTGGATATACTGGAAACAATTATACAACGTAGATGGATATTACTAGTAATTTAGCCTACCCAGCCAATTGATATTGCAGTTTTGAACAGTATGCGCAGTTTTACTTATGTTACTCAAACCTTTTAGTTGTGAATAATGAAACAATATTCCTAGATATTGGTTGATGATTTATGAGAGCATTTCTCTATTTTCAGCATATTACTTCGTTCCCGTTCGACTAGTAAAAGATCCGAATATAAGAATATTGATTATAATTATTTTCTTAAACAATGGTATTTTTGAACTGTACGACTTAGTGTTATGTCATTTCAAGCTTAATAAAATTAACAACTTAGATTCCTTAGTATATAATATGTACTTATTTTCGGATTTATTATTTTTAATCTTGAAAATATTAATATTACGTTACATATTATATGAGCTGTCATAGATGGTAGCATATTAATCTGAGTCTAAACCCTTAACATAAACGCCTCTGAAGTAAGAACTTGCTAAAGGTCACACGTTCAATTTACATATTTCATCAGCAATATGAGACAAAACGGCTAATATATCGAACAATCCAACTACTTATATGTCAAGATGACATGTTAGTGGCAAATGTAGTCTGAATGATAAATGAAGCAACTTTTAGATCTGCTTGAGCGTGATGAAGACAAGTCGGTGTTAGTGATAGTTCTGCTATAGAATAGAATCCAACTTTTGTGGAGCTAAGGAACAGATTTAGAGACCTTCTCGTCCAAGTCTCGTGAGTTGCGTTGTGATAATAAAGACAGGCATTCATTTTCATAGTAAAAAATCGATTAATTTCATTTTCGTATGTACTGGGGTAAACCCATATGAGAGGCATCGTGAAAAAGAGGAAAATTGAAATGGAGACTAGTACGCCAATATAATTATTTATTGTGTTTTTAATTATCAAATTGTTTGTTCATTGATTTTATGTAAACAATACTTTATTATGAAACGTATAACTTAAGTTACACTTTGAATGTTGTGGTGACTATAAACCGAGTGAAATATTTATCTGCTACAGCTCCGCGTCTGCCAACTGGGACGTGACCACTAACTAGCTTTGCCAGCTATAAATTACTAAACACAAACACCACATACACAGTTTAAAGTTACGGAATGCTCCGTCAACCATTATAGTGGTCACTCGGGACATTTCCTTTGAAGTGACAAGGCGCTTCATAAACATTTCCTTATTTCAAAGTTTTGTCGCGTTTACTCCGCCGCGCCGTGACTAAGCATTTAGAAAAAAATGCGTACACAATTTGAGCGACGTAATTGCTACATTTTCCCGAGGTATGCGTATTTGGAAAGACATCTTTATTAACTTGAGTACTGCTTCAGACGAAACTGCCTTGAATATTTAAACGAAGTACTGTCGTAAGCAGATTGAACTTTTACCTACATGTATATGTAAGTAAGTATTTTAAACAAAAATTTGTAATAGTGGATGTTATTTGTTAGTTACTTTACGTACAAATATTATCAAAACCATTAAAATTAAGTAAATATACCTACTGTACCGATAACGATCAATTTCTACAACACAATGTTTACAATTTCTACCAAACTTTGTTTCTATATAAAACGATGTCCTATTTTTCAATTTTATGGCAATTTTATAGTTTATCGATAATGCTGTGTCAGCAATACTGATGATTATTGCATTTACGGATTTAAAGCTATTACATTTAGACAATATATTTTGGTCTCGATTTCAAATACATCGTGTAACAGATAAGCAGATATTACATGGAATGTACTGTATATTATAAAATATATCTTACGTTAAATCTACTTGTCAAATCTTTTGGCCCGGCTAAAACTATCAATGCACAGCCAAAAAATTTCAGTCCTTCTTTTGAAGAAATTTCAACACAAATCTCCGTGAAAAAAATCTGTGCAATTAACATTAACTCAACTCTCTTTACAGATGAGAATGACTTTACATAAATTTTCACTTCTTTTCCAAAATTTTGTCCAAAAGTTTTATTCTTGTTCTGAAGTTCCGCCGTTTCCATAAATCAACTTTGTTAGAAAAAGTTAGTGTCGTCGTTTTCATTTGAAATCTAATTAGTCGATTTTTTTATCATTATTTCGAGGTTTATCTACTCACTGATTTTGATAATCAATGTTTATTATGTAATTTGTGTAAGCTGAAAGGCAACATCAAATTAAAAAATAGTTAAGGGGACTTTACTGAGCCAGCCGTTCAAAATTACAACTCTTTCATAATAAAATAGGCATTTATTTAAAATAAAACCAGAGTAAATGTTACTCATTCGCCATTTTAACGCAAAATTTTGCGACCGCAGCAACACGACAACTAAATTTATTATTTTCAAACGCTTTCAGTAAAACTCTATTAAGAGCTACCAGCATTTATATATTCTAATTAACTTCGAGTCAATTGAAAACTTTGGAAGCGATACAATATATTACGCTTTGAAAAGATGCAATGACCTGCCTCGCCTTTATACAATTTGTAAAGAGGTGTTTTTAATATACTAAGGGTATATAATAAGGACCGAAACGCTCCTTAGAATCTCGAATAGAGAATACAGAATAAACTTTGTGTGATTTCCTTTGTCTGATACTGAATACTTTAGATTGTTTATCTTCTTTTCATAAAACGGTATTCAATTTCTAAAAAAATCATTAATTAGTTTATTATAAAGTTCTGTGAGCATATTTAGATTTTTAGGTTTAATTAAAGGGAAAGAAATGTGTACGATTGATAATTAAAATACAGAATAAAGCATACTATTTAGTTAAAAGCAAAATATTTGAGAGTCACATAATCCAAAAAACATTATAATTATGTAGTTCTAAAGAACAAGGACACTTGTTGTACAGTCTATTTCCTGAACGGACCTAATTATAGGAATTGAAACGAGAGTAATATAACAGCACAGGATTATCACGCAAAAATAATTAGATACTATCCGAGGCTGTAATCCTCGAGGGATGCGGACGACAACATTATCTTTATAAAACAAACAAATACGGAAAGAAACTTCTTTTTACGCCCCGAATCAGTTTGGTTTTCGAGCTGGAAAGTCAACAGAAGATGCAGTTTTGGAACTTACTGACACGATTACCTCAAATTTCAATAGAAACCAAAAAACTATCGGACTATTTTTGGACTTATCCAAGGCTTTTGACACCGTCTCTATCCCCTTGCTGCTTAAAAAGCTTGAAGGTGTTGGCATTCGTGGCTCTGCTTATGATATGTTTCATAGCTACCTAATAAATAGAAAGCAGATAGTAAAAATTGATCACCACCTAAGCGTTGAGGAGGAATTATCCTTTGGCGTGCCTCAGGGTAGCGTTCTCGGGCCCACCCTCTTCCTCATTTACGTGAATGAACTGTGTCGGTTATCCCTTCCAAGCACCAAAATCATCGCATATGCCGACGACACAGTTCTTTTAACTCATGGTAAGGATTGGTCAGACACGCGAAAGGCTGCAGAAAAAGCCCTAGGCGTAGTAATGAAATGGCTTACTATGAACCTCCTCACCCTCAACATTAACAAATGCAAATTTATCCCTTTCACTCCTGGCTTAGGTAGTCAACCTCTATCATCCTTCAAACTGATAGCACACGCGTGTCTCAACAGCAATACATCCTCAATACAACAGCAATGCAAATGCATTACCATAGAGCGCGTGGACAATATTAAATATCTTGGGGTGCATATTGACAACCTCCTAAAATGGAAAAGACAGGTGGACTCAATTGTGTCGCGAGTGAGAAGGTTGATCTACATTTTTAAAAAGCTAAGACCTCTCATGGATCTTGATTGCCTGATTACAGTATACTTTGCATTGGCTCAGTCAGTGCTTGGATACTGTATAACCGCATGGGGTAGTGCTCTTAAAACAACCATGCTAAGAGTCGAAAGAGCGCAGCGTGCAGTGTTAAAGGTTATCGCACGCAAGCCTATAAGATTCCCAACAAGAGACCTTTATCAACTGTGCAAAGTCCTAACTGTCAGACAGCTATATATATTGCAAGCAGTTACCAGAAAGCATGGACACTTGCAATATGAACCTAAATGTGATACTGTAGGGCGCCGCGCGGATAGAGCTTGCCCTACCGAACTCTGCAGAACTGTCGCTGTTAGTTGTAGCTTCAGACACATCAGTGCTAGGCTCTACAATAAGATTAACAAAGTAATAAAAATATACCCTCTCACGAGACCCATTCTTAGGAAGAAACTAACGGAATGGCTAAAATCAAAGTCTTATGAAGAAACCGAAAAACTTATGGAAATATAACATCAGAAACTCATACTAACATTCACACACCCTTACACCCCCCCCCCCCACTCACACCTCTACACGCCCTCCTACACACACCCCTTA
This sequence comes from Craniophora ligustri, assembly GCA_905163465.1. NCBI lineage: Eukaryota > Metazoa > Arthropoda > Insecta > Lepidoptera > Noctuidae > Craniophora > Craniophora ligustri. The sequence goes on from LR990972.1 coordinate 9,649,596, forward strand.
CACACCTCTACTCACACACATCACGCACGCACAAATCTATCTCACTTTAATTACCTCAAATTTAGTCTCTATAATAATCATAGTTTTACTTTAGTTCTTAGTGTTCTTACAGACACTTGTTGTTCTGGAACTGTTTTTGTTTTTGTATCTGGAGGTGGGCGCTGATGGCTGCGCCACAGTTTTAAACTATTGCTGCCATCATCGTTACATAAAAATTGTTAAATGTATATTTTAGTTCCAAATAAAGATTATTATTATTATTATTATTACATTTTTGGATTTGTCATTGTCCTGTAACCTGACCTACGCAATAAGTACCGTACTCTGAATGGATTTTATGAACAGGCTTATCTGGTATTGAAGAGAATTTATTATTCTTTTGTGCTCAAAACATGATACAAAGAATAAAAAGAATGAATAATTTCTTTTTATTCTTTGAAATACGATTTCACAAAACATGATACAAAGAATAAAAATTATAGAATAATATTTTTAATACGAAAAACACATCTTTTATGATATTGCCGACTTCGAAGGCATCAGGGACGCATATATTTAACTGACCAGAACCTCTAAAGTTCTCTCTCTCTCTCTCTCTCTCATTACATCACTGTAACATACAAGCAAATAACTAGATCTTACCTCAAGTTTATCTCCACGAGGTAGTCAAGTGCCGTCTAAAGTAAGATTGGACACTATAAATATCCCTCCTATCCAAACTCTCCACTCGATTAGCTAATTTCCACTGTTACTTGAGAGCAAGAGCTGCCAACTCGCTTGGCTGACTTCCCAAAGATATCAGATAAGTGCAAGACTGACCTGAATTCATGTTAAGGTATCTATTTCAACACAAATAGAATGAATGCTATTATCAAAATAAAAACTTCTGTAAACTTTATTTTTAATAAAAATATCTTTACCTATATTACATAATTAGGATCAGGAATATTTTTGGATTTTATGATTTTAAGCAAACAGTAGTTTCTTTAATACATTATAATGCATCATGTTATTAAAATGAAGTGTATGTAAAGAAACGTTGACTACAGACGCAAATTATTGTCAGTGTCAAAGATAAAAAGCTTCTAACTACAGAGACAATATATAATAAGTTGCGAGACAAAGTCAAGGTGACTGTTGACATCTATTCTCTCGAGGAGAATTAATTAAGACCAGAAACTCTCCGCCTACACCTTGCTCTGATTTATTAGCTAGCTGCGTGAAATATTGTTCTAATATAATTCGTTAGTTATTAAGGCAATGACTATTAGAATACTTTGAAATATACAAGGAATATTGATACTATTTCATCTAAAACCTTCATCAACACAAATTACTGTAACTTTAGGGTAACACACAACAATGCTAATTGTCCAGAATTTTCCAAAACGATCAGCTAGGAAGGGTAAATTAATTTAAGATTCACGGCTTCATAGACATCCGGAGTCCCTCAGTGCGGTCAAGCCTGTTTAATTGTTTCCGGATTTGCTAATTGCCTACAAGCTTAGTCAGTCAGTATTCATGACCACAAATATTCTGAGCACGCATAACTGTTAGGTATTTAATAACGTTTCAGACTGTTGGTAATCGTTTTAATAGTATAACTGAACATAATTATCGATTATATGAATGTAAAGAATATCAAAACAATTGTTCTAAATAATTCTGAAACAGTATGGTATTGTTTTCGAGGTGACAATATTGCGTAACTCTTAATGTGGCTCTGTGTTGTGTTATCTATATAACATTTTAGTGAAAACTTTGAAATTGTAGATGTTTTATAAAAAAATATTTATACTACATACATACGGTGTTTGATTGGATGACAGCATTAACAATACAAAGTCTTAAAGGTTTCTTAGATTACTATATTCGGATGTCGTTTAAACGTAAAACCAATTTAATATTTATTTCCACTTTCTGGTACAGCAAATAATTCAAAAATATACAACTATTGTCATCGTTACTAATGAATGGTAACGTGTAGTAAATGGTTGTGGAGCACAGACAAATAAACATCTTCATTCTTCATACATAGATAATAGGTGTTTGAATATTCGCATAGTAAGTAAATATTTCTCAAGACAGCACACAACTGTGTCAGCAGATAATATTATTGCCTTACAATATGCAAGAGCAACTGACGACGTGTGATGTCTGCATACTGATACAGCAATAGCTGTATTTGAAATGTAACTGCCTAGTTATGATATAGTTAGTGTGTTAATAACTGTCAACACACTAACTATACTATATAAAGAATCTCAACAATAGTACTAAATTACAATTTATTTTTTTGGTATAACTGTCAGTAGACCGCAAATTGTATATCAAAATGATACCTTCAATTGCAAAATATGGCCGACCTATTGTCGGCGTATAAAGTTCATATTTGAGCCGATGCCTACAGCCAAACTGTTGTGTCTAGCTATGTAGTAGCACAAATCAGTACCACACGATTGCCATTAGTTACAGTAATGCGGATAATCACGTGATCATGGTTGCATTTGAACGAATGATTAACGCTGAACCGCGCGTGTATTAGCCGCTCTACCGAGTGATTGTGTGGGCGCCTGCATCGCTTTATGGGCAGTAGAGTGTATCGTAATTAAACTTCTATATAGGTATGTATTAACAGTATTCGAATATTACGTAGGTATACTTGTCGATCATAGTTTTGCTGTTTATTTTCACAAGTATTAATATTATTGTAATAATATTGTGGCACTCAGTTTAACAAAGGTAAGTATTGTTCTAGAGGAATACACTACAAATCGAAAACAATTAATTTAACACAAGGTATACTAAGCCACAGTATCAGTTCACAGCTCATTATATCAGTAAGTGTGGCTATCAACTCGTTACTCTTTGCAAGCTTATTCTTTGCTCTCTCACCTGTCCGCAACTAAAGTCTGAGATACTTAATAAAGTTCCACTGAAATAACCTTTACAACCAAACTTTTTCAACGCACATATACACAGATAAACTCAACCCTTAGGGTAATGAAATTACTAAGATCCGATAACATGAAATTGATCACAGGAGGAAGTTCTATATATCGGCTAAAGGTCGTACCTTAATTCAAAACTTGGTATCAGTATCCGGTTATAGTCCCGGATGTATCGGTCTATAAGGTAATCAAACTTTAACCCACATGGCGACCGCTGACCGCGCTCCACACAACTGGATTATTCCTCTACTCCATAATTTTAATATAGCTTATGTGCTGGTGGTTATAGCTCTCATGAATCATTTCATTTACATTTATTTTGTCAAATTTTTTGGTAAGTGTTTGTGTATAATTAAAATATTGTTCAGTCAGCTAAACAATAAAATACCCTCAATAATTAACCATCTTCTTTATTTATACCTAAGGTATTTATTGCAATCACTATTTGTTATTATAACAAAATAATGTTATACAATAATTATTTTGCATACTAAGCTTCCTTTATTGTATTCATCTTTTTAAAATTATAATTCACTTACCGTCCGCCCTTTCGATAAACTTATATGAAATTGTATATGAAATTGATGAAATTTCGGATGGTTACAAATACGCGTACTTCAAAACTAGCTCAAATTGAAAATTGAAAACTATTCCACTAAACTAAGATATCTGTGACTTACACATACGAACGGTAATTTCACATTTTCGATGAAAATAGTTCAAATCATCAGTAATGCAGTAGTATGTGAGTGCCGCGTGAGATTAGCATAACAAAAGTCACATCGCCAGGACAAAGCGAGTAGCCTCGAGAAAGGAGTCGGCACAAAACTGTGACGTCACAGACTATTAAGCCTTTGAAGTCAGAAAGAAAAGTCGCTTACGACGCGACTGCGCGGCTAAGTTAGAACGGAATTTAAATCTCTTAATACAGTTAAATTCCAGCGATTTACTGTTTTACTGAGATCTATTGTCGTCGTTTATAAAATACTCTCTTGAGCTGGTTGTATGGTGTCGATATTCTTTATTTTTAGCTTTTTAAATTATAAAGATATAGTTTTATTCCGGTTTATTATTTGTTAAAAACGTAATTAATGTTTCATCAGTACATTGTACTGTAGGCATTGTTCTAAATAGAGTTTTATTTAACTTCAAAGAACAGAGACAAAAACGGAGACTTTAAAATTTTGGTTCTTTTCAATTTCTGACGACCCAATTAGTCCAACGGTAGTTAACACTGCCTGCTGTGCTATTATGAGTCCCGGGTTCGAATCCCGGTAGGAACAAATCTTTGCGTGATGAGCATAAATATTTGTATCCGAGTCATGGATGTATGTATGTATAATATTATGTATGTAATTTCAAAAAAAATATCAATAAAGTATATAATGTAGTATATCAACCGACTAGCCTCCGTAACACAAGCCCCGTTGCTTAGCTCGGAACTAGATGGCGCTGTGTCATTTTATTATTTATAATCACTTAATTTTCCAGTAAGAAAAAAGACATTAAAAACCTGTTTTGATAACACAGCCCTAGTCTGTAATAAAAATATCTGTGAATGTTATATTTTATTTTTCCTGTTCCAGTTTTAATTAAATCCATAATCAACATAATACCACTGTTACTGTACACGTATATCCACGGGTGAAATTAGGTAGGCATAATATCTATGTTGTGTAATTACTTTAGACACTTTATGAAAATCCGGAGACATTGAGGCTCGGTGCTGGTGTTCGTGTAATTCGAATATTGTTTTTATATTTCGAAATGTTAATTAAATATATACTTTATCGAAAGGTATATTTTTATAAGGTTTGTATACTGAAGGAACGGAATCAGAAGGTATTAATTAAACAGGGTCAGTGGTGGTAGTGGCGCTAGTATGGTTTTCCACACATGAGATCGTATTACTGAATAGTTTAGTTAAAAGAAGTCTGTATAATTATTTAAAAAGCAAATAAATGGTTATCTCTACGACCTCAATTAGCATTAATTCCAAAGTTAGCATCGCTTTAGTAGCATTTTAGCTCGCGGATTTTGTTAATATATTTTTAAACAAAATTTTCCCTTCATTATGGACGATTTTATAGAGCATTCAAGCACGGTTGAAATACTTGACAACGTCCAATTTCCCGTCCCGAGAGGATGCTCGAAGGCCGTTTATTTATCATGATCTTCTAAAAATCTCCTTTGGTACTTATTGGTGAAAGTATGTTTCTTACTTACCGAATTGTATTTGTTGTTTAAGGCATGTAGGTATTTAAATCGTATTTTTGGAAACCGTACGACGGAAATTAAATAGAAAGTGTAGATAGTTTGGTTCAAAACACTATTTGCCTATATTTACTAAAATGTAATAGACGCTTACGATCTCTCAAAACGCCTGGACCATCCAAGCGTTTGTATGGAAACGTTGTACTAATATATTTTTTTCAAGATGATGCAACAATCTTTTTATTCTTCTACAATATATTAGAGAGGTGTAGAAAAACCTCAGTTAGTTTACCTAGGACCTTGCAGTTTGGATCTGTTCACGGCTATTGGTAATACCTCGCCCTATGCGTGACATACATAACTGCTTTTAAATTTAAATAATCCTGATTTATTATACATACATTATGTTAATAAGCAATTAAATTTCAGTGGTAGTGGTTCCAACCCAGATATGACTTAAATTAAATTGACTTTGTGTTTATGTTTCAAGTGAGGATAATTAATGGCTGAGCCCAACAACCACAGAGCTTGCAGAGTATTGTGGTGCGTGTGTGTATTTGGGCAAGGTTTGTTATACAAATAGAGTAATTAGATTTGTGCTTATTTCATTTTAAAATATTGTTCTGGCTTAGATACCTAATTTGATAAAGATAACGGGTATATGTTTGATCTAACCCCATAGCTTTCAGAGCTACCAAAAATATTTGTGACCTAGTTATTTATTAGTTATATAGGTATCCAATACTTAACAGTATTTTATATTAAAATTTTATTACATAAGTAATTTCATTTGCAAATTCCAGCAGTAAAATTAAATCCAACGAAAACAATTACCGCTTAGCACTTTGGTTTAAAAGATAAAATAAAACTCCGTCTCTTCCCTTCATTACGGCAAAACCTTTTGGATTTTAATGTACAATTGTCATCACAATTGGTTTTAACATTTTCTTTTATCCATTATTTTAATTTCCTTTTCAAATTGGAAATGTAATTTCGTCATACGATTGGTTAAAATTTTTATGAGTCCTTTATTTTTTTGAATTGAGTCATATTTATGTTAGGTATAGAGTATAAACACAGGATGTCCTGGATACTTCATATTGTTTCAGTATATTATATCCTGAGGTGGTTTTCAATTGCAATTACCTATAATTTTTTTTAATAATATTAAATACAACTTTCTTCGCTTAGGTATGCTAAAAATAAAAGAAACGAAGTACTCAAAATTGTATGTAAGCAACATGTTACAACACTACCGCACTCACGATACATTTGCACGGACAGTTACACGTCTGACAAGTTATAGTTTGTTTAGTTTGGTGAGTGACGAAAAATGGAAGTAATAGGGTATAGAATGATAAAGAACGGCTGAACTTTAAGAACACCGGCACACGTTAACAATGCTTTTTTTTTATTTCTGTAATGATTATGATAAAAATAAGAGCTTTTTATAGAAAAAGTCCATTAAAATATTCAAAGCAAGCGAATACAAAACCATGTTGCTTCACACAAAATGCCACAGAGTGTCACAAATGTTGCCAAACCGCAGCACTCTACGTTCGGCTGGCAACAAGGGAAAAAAGAAGCAGGAAAAAGTATTTAAAAATAAAACAGCAGCGACCCAAACAGTAGTGTAGGGAAACAAATAAAAAACATAAAATTCACTTTTAAGTAAATATACCGTAATATTACCAAGGTACAGTAAAATGTTCGAATTAAAATAGAACTCAATTTGTGTACAAATTTGTCGCTACCCAGCCACTACATTCATTACATTATTCAGAGTAGCGAGCAAGCTGAGCACTAGTCCAGTTTCAGTCTCTGTATGAATTGCGATATTAATTATTCACGTCGTTTACTGGCGACACAGCCAGGTTTTGGAGTACATTTCAAGTATCGGGACAGACAGGTATGAAGAATATCAAATTATTTACTGGAATGTAATTATTGTGCTGATATGTGAAGAAAATATTTTTTTTAAAGCAGTGTATATACATCATGCCTGTCATTCCCGAAAGGTTAGGCAGAGGTGTGCTAATGTACACCCACGTTTCGCCGATATGTTTTAGCTCCCATGTAATAGGGGGCAAATAGCCCACTGCCATCAACCGGGTACGAATCCAAACTCCGAGCTGCTACTGGGAATTTCATAGAAAAACCCAATAACACTTTTTAGTGAAAGATAACGTGTCTGTTAGTAACAAACTATATTTATAACGCGTCTTGTCGATATAAATACTATAACAGTTGCTTTCATTTACATATTTTCCTCTTAGCCATTGTGCTCACTGAGCAGAACATCCGTGTTTCAGACATGATACGGAGCTAATCAAATTGTCGGTGTCATAACATAATGAGGGAGGCAGGCTGTGAAGATAGCGCGGCGTGCGACGCGAACATTACGCGGTATTACCGCCGTTCATTAGATTATCTCGCGGGAGAAACGCAGTGGACGTCAACATTATTTTCAATTTTTTTAAATAAACCGTTTCCGTGTAGTTGTTGGCGAATAAATATTTGTTCTGTGCAGGGAACGAACCCGCCGAAGAGTGGCTCTCGAAGCGGCGCGACGAGAGCCACTTTTCCAAATCACCCGTTTAATTCAATCATTTTTGTTTGCCTACAAACAGCTTGAAATTAACAAAATTGCGTTATTAATAAAAAAACGATGGAGGCAAATTGCCGAGTAGCAAAACGATCTCTGCAAGTAACTTTATGTTCACATTTGATACACACGATTGATATTATGAGGGTTTGTTTCAAAATAGAAATTCTAAAGCGTTTTTGTTCTTATTCATCAGCTGCTCCAGCTTACAGGCTCAGCTGCTATCGATTGTCTGTGATACATAATTTTGGTCAGGTATTATAATTTAATTACATTCCTTCGGTAAAAACAAATAAGTTTCTTCAACAAAGGGATTAATTTACTTACATTTTGCCTACGCCTGGTGCATAAAGTGAAGTTGTAGTGCTTTTACAAAATAATAAATATATATAGTACAAACATTTAAGGAACAAAAATAGTACTCTTTATAATAAAAGGACACTGAAGTGGGCCGACTTACCCTTGAAGCGTTACAATGTTGTTATAGAGATAAATATGATTATATAATTCTGTACAAACAAGCTTGTTACAAATATACCAGTCTTCGTTTGATCTCAACAAGTTGATCCTTATTCAGTGATCAGCTTTTTATCTGACATCCTTATCATTTGATCTAGTATTGGCGATACACTTATTTTTATCTGTAATATTACATGACCGATAATTCTAAAAGAATATGAAATGTTTTCTTATTTAGAGACATAGCAATAACAAGAATACAAAAACGAAAAATAATACCTAAAACTAAAGCCATTTTTTTATATGTATCTGCAGTGGTTAACTAAAGGAGCTGATCTCACCACTTGATCATATCAACCAGAACAAATATTTTATTTTAAACTTTCTTGTTTATTTTTTGTTCTGATGTTATGAGGTGCACGACTTTATAAAATATTTCTGACTTGACCGGCGCTCTATCAATAGTTAAAAGGATGATTCCACCAAAGTCAGTATAACTTTACACATCGCAAATATAGAGTAAGTAAAAACATACATTACGTTACACGACGTCGTGGCAGGCCTAAAAGGAGATGGCGAGACGAACTAGACCGATACTGGGATGGCTGGCCGCAGAAGGCGCTAGAACGAGAGAGATGGAAGGAGGGTAGGGAGGCCTTTGCCCTGCAGTGGGATGAAAATGGTTGAGAAAAAAAAAAAAACAACATACATCAGAACTTGACTCGCGAAGAGGTAAAATGCTGTTACAGCAGTAATAATCACTGATTGACAATCTTGAAAACAAAGTTTCTAGACCTTATTTTGTATTCCTTATGAAAATAACTTTCGTAAACCATAATCCATTCGTTGTTTCTGTTCAGCACATATCACATAAATGCTTTAAACTTTCATAATTACTAACAAATTGTATTTAAACCAGAGCTTGAGATTGTCTACTAAGTTTAACATGCTTTTAATGGCTTATAGTGTAATATGCTGGAAACTATGTGTCTACAATGTAGCAGATCCTGCCTATCATAGCGCTTTCTTAGTGACGTGTTAGAGATAGCCGAGACATCACTGAGAAGCTGCGAGTTCAAAGTTAGCTCCAACCACGATGTTAACTATTATCTATTACTAATATAACAAAATCGTTATTCTCTGAGGATTACCGACATGAAACAGGCTATTGTGTATGTAACTTTACGGATTCTTGTTAATAACTTCTTGGGAATGGGATTAACATTTGGTAAACCATGTTCATAATGTACTGTACATAGTAACTACTTCAGCTGTTGGGTGGAGTGCGGCAAGTCTACTCGTGATCCTGAGTTAAAGTTGATCAAGATTATCCATTTTTAATTTAATTATTTTACAAAACAGCTTAATAAATGTGACGATCCAATTAGTCTTTTGGTAGTTAACACTGCCTTCTGTGCTACGGGTCCCGGGTTCGAATCCCGGTAGGGACAAATGTTTGTGTGATGAGCATAAACATTTGTATCCGAGTCATGGATGTATCTATGTATAATATGTAAGTATTTACAAAAGAAAAGGTATATAGTAGTATATCAACCAATTAGCATCCGTAACACAAGCCTCGTTGCTTAGCTCGGAACTAGATGGCGTTGTCATAACGTCCAAAAATATTTATTTATTTATGTTCTTTAACAAAGCACCAAAAAAAATCGGTTATTGTAACCAATAAAGACTTACAGACTTTTAATTACGATCGCCAAAAACAAATTAAATCGTCTAAACATTTTAAAGACTAATTAAATGTTTCGCTTGTAACACAAAAGTGTCATAATCTATTTAATTAGGTAACATTAATTATGACACACTGTATTATTTTGGTTGTTATATGAACTCTGTCCATTAATAAATTAGTTCATCATTAGTTCGGAGCGGTCAGAGGTAGTTCATTACGTAATTAATTTTGGTGGCGCCGATACTTGTGATTGATAATAACAATGTAAATATACCTACTTTTAGGGCGTTATTTTGTTATAATCCGATTTATTATAGATCAAACGTAAAACGTTATATAGTAATATATATATATATATAGACATAATACAGCCCTACAGAAATAATAAACACACAGTTGATAGCACCACACCGAGTCGTTACAAAAAACCGGTGTGAAACAAAGCTTGATTCCATCTCTACGCAATAATTAATAAAACATAAAAAGCATACAATTCCCAAGTCATATTAAGCATAATCATCCGACGGCACGTAAAACATACAATAAGCCTCACCGCCCGGCAATGCTTAAGAGACATCACGCGGACATAAGAATTCCTTAATGATCTAAATATTACGCTATACACTATCTAATACATATAATGTTACTCTGAATGAAGTGAAGTGAAGTCATTCAATAGCTACATAATATATTAGAACGTACGTAACAAGGACTGCTTTAACAATTTTTTTATCATTATTAATCAATAAAATTGTTCACACTTTGATAAAAAATTCTCAATCTAAGAAAAGAGCATGAACTATTAATGCAAATCGAAATCGGAAGTACTTACTTAGGTACATGAACACCTATTGAGTCGCGACGTGAGCGTTACTGGCGATATTAAAGGTTTTACGACGTAACTTATACACTGAATATTCAGCAGGTAACCGTGCTTACCTTTGGCTCTTTCCCTAATCTCTTTTGTATAGGTATACTTCAGAAATCATAATATAAAACCTAAGTTTTTTTTAGGCATTGTAACGAATAATAATTAATGTGCAAAGAGATATTAATGTCGTCTAAATAAATTAAATTTGCATAATTATCATAAATTTAAGTGAAAACACACTAATAAATGACGCGCAAATGATTTTGCTTTCAAACATTTTGATATCTGAAACTTAAGCAAATAGATATTAATTAGACATTGAAGTAAAACTACATACTTTTTCAAACATTGCCAGAGCAACTCACGCAAACTGTTTTGATTTTTTAGACTAAAACGTATCTTTTCTTTGTATAAAAGGTTTCTATGTTCTTCGTGGAATCCGTTGTGATGTCGCTATTGTGTGATGTAATAAAATCCAGCGTGGATATACGGATGCTCTTTGTGGCACATCCCGTAGAGCCTTGTAATTTGCACCATACATATGGATGTATAATACACAAGCAGCTCTGTGTTTGTGGCGCAGTATGGTTGAAGAGGTTGCCAGCTCTCAAGTCTAGTTTAAAAAAAGTTATGAAACGTTGCATATAACATAAATATGCCAAGACGTCAATTAGGAAACATACCATATTGAACCCTCGAGAGATGTCTCCATTCTTTAATCACACTGATTAATAATGCAATCGCAATTTTTATGTCATGTTTATTTAAACTGAGTGCACTGAAACTTCTGAAATTTTACCAAACTATTTAAACGTGTCGCATAATACCTTTAAAATATGCGCCACTGCATATTGTACTGAGAAACTTCAAACAGAATTGAATGTTTTGTGTCTGCTTACAATAAGCGACAACTAAAAGACATCTGAATCATCTAGCAAAGAAAAGATGTTTTGAATATTAAACACATTACAAAAGCTAGAATCTCCTAAATACTTCTATATCTATCCTTACGGTATAACGACCTGTAGAGCATTGAACTTGCTACCCATGGTACAAGTCGCACTCAGCCACTACTCTAATCGTCTTCTAAATGATAGTCAATATGTTGATAAACACCAAGACCAAAACCGATTCCTACCCAGGATGATTCGTGAGGCTACTGAAATTTAAGTATGAAAAAATATACGCTTGAGCATAATTTTCTTTGATATTTATTAACAGCATCAACATCCTTTATGTTTCGCTATACAAACACGGCCAATAACATCAAAAGGACAATAAATTTTCCTTTTGTAGTCAATAATTTATTGTATTACATAAATTGAGATGATGAGCTAACAAAGCTTATCATCTCAATTTATGTTCAAGATGGAATCCAAACAATCTCTCGTATCTTTTTTATGGTTGAGGAAAATTGGTAACGCAATCTATTATGTTTGTCAGTGAAATGAACGTTGCACTACTTTGTGTGTGCAGTGACCGAGCGATCGGCTTAACCGTTATGGAGTTTCGGGTTCAATCCCCCACTGAGAAATTGTTTGAAGTGCGACCTACAGGTTTGTGTGTGTAAATTAGCGTTTGTAAGGGAACAAACGCAGGAGAACCTTGGCAGGAGTATACTTCGTATGTACGTCAGTCAGTATACTTCATACATAACGGATTTCCTTGTAAATCAATGCTAGTTTACAAGTAAGAGTTTTAAAAACGCAGATTATTAAAGAATGATAACATTTTATATTTTTGTCACGGAATCTGAATCTCCGCAATGATTCCTTTTAACTTTCTTAATATCAAAGATAATGAAGTTTTCTCGACTCTTTTTCTTTGTTTCTGAACAAAGTACTTTAAAACTTTTGCATCCGAATACATCCAAGTACTACTTTGAATAATCTTCTGAAATCTCTGCCTGAAATTATTGCAAAGGAAGAACTGAGTTTATTTTAAATTTAATGAAGGGTTTGTCACCCTTCATCAAATTTAAAATAAACTCAAATAAACCTTAGTGAAGATAAGGTAAATAACGTGATGAAAGACAATTTAAATGAGTTTAACTGTTTAATGCGATTAATTGATTGTTTTCTGAATACAAACTAGTAAATCATGCCACAAATTGACACAAATCATGTCCTCACAAAATTAAACCGAACATCGTTGCGCCGCAAATTGTTGTTATTTCGAGTTCTAAAGTGAATTTAACGTTAAAAAAAATATTTAGATTGTTGCATCTGAAAATTTTGGGCAGGGAATTGAGTGGTATCTTATAGTTTTTAAATTTATTCATGTATATATTTTTTTCATATTTACTTTATTACTAGTACCCACTGTTAGAACGAGTAGACAGTAAAGCTTTTCTTAATTAGCTAAATAGTTTATGCAGGTGATCCAATTTAATGCAAAAGGAAGTTTTTAATACCAAGGGTTGAAGTTAAGCCTCTTCACTTATCACAGTTATATATTCCGTCATCTTAGTTAAAGAAGCTGTGACGCCTGACAGAATCCATTTCAATATCATTCATAAAGCTAGCAGCACGACCCTCTTTACGCTTCATGACACTAGCCTAACTCGTTATTGCCGGCGTATTGAGAAAAGCAATAACGGTTAAGTATTTCATAAACCTTTACATTAAAACGGTTCGTTTTTCATTTTGTTCACTTTATTTACATTACCTCTCAACAAATGTGGCTGTCACACGCAAATACGAGGCAACACAAACTGTGATGACGTCACAGTTATGTGACACACCTCGCCCCGCGGATGTGCGTCTCCCATTTACATATTTCCATTTACAAACACTTAGTGACGATGATATGACCAAGGAGGTTAGGAGGTAACAAATATGCGAAACGGTTTTTCATGTAAGAGCTTTTGGTTAGGTTAGTTACTTTTGGCAAAAAGTTGAATATCAGGGGCTTGTTTAGTTTGTCTACAATTTTTCTAAAAGTTACAGTATTGAGCATATAAATTATATATTGATAATTATATATATTATTATATTATATAAAGTGTCCACCTATTTCAACATAATTTTCGAAACAAAGTTTTATTATCTCTATTACAATCATCATCATCATCATTTCAACCGTTTTACGTCCACTGCTGGACATAGGTCTCCCCCAAGGATTATTACTATTACAATAGCAAAGAAAAATAGAACTCCCACACGTCTTTACTTTTATAAGTTCAAAATAAACTGAGATAGACATAGTAAGCTTTCTTCCAAAATCAACAGAATAAAATCACGTATCTCGGTGTAGGCTGAACATAATATTGACACGAACTTCGTTAATATTATCAAGTTATATATTATTATTATCAAGAATGTTACTTCCAAATAATGTATGTCTGCTCGAGTCTCTTCCACAGTATTATGTATATCCACAAACATCCGCTCACGTGATGTGTATAAACGCGCGCGCTCGTGACGTGCGTGAGATTAAAACGCAAAGTGAAATGGAGTCACACTCTAGCAGAACAAGTGCGCACAGATGTTGATTATATTGCTTGCAATTATTTCTGGTCTTATCGGTTTTAAAATAACAATCATAAAACATAATGCGTCTAAACTTGCAATGATATTAATAATTATTAACTTTACTTTAACTTTCAATACGCCTCTAAGCGCTTTATGAGACTATCCCAAAAAAAAATCAAGATAGTTTCACATGCAGTCGCCAGCTTCACGGAGACAGTATATTTATTGCGTCTATAGCGACCTGCCACGACTTGCCGCGGTAAACGTATATCTTCTGAGTTCAGGCAAGAGTGAGGTGGAATTGCAATGATTTGTAACTCACCCAGTTGGATGAATATGATTTTTTAAATGTTATAAGCTACCCTGAGGTCGACGGTAATTCATCACGAGAATAAAATATTCTCAATTCTTAGTAACAAACTATGTCTATTCACATAATAATATGGATTTTTTTCAACTAACGAAATATAAATTATAGTCCTAGTCTATAGTCTCACTGAAAAGTTATTTTTGTTGCTTTTCTTTTGCTATAACGATCTTCTAAAAAGGCACAACATATACTATTAAAATTCCTGCAGCATTCTTATATCGAAACCTAGCTACATCTATAAGCAACCACATTCTCGAGCTGTCACGCTAGTTGAAAATATACCTCGTTCACCGCAGAGTCTGTGCAATATATGTGGCACGTGTTCACAGGCTGCACATATTTATATCTCCTCCGGCTCTTTGTATTCTGTTCAGATTGTTCAGAATTAGGACAACGGAATGTCAGTACCTAACCTAACTCGAATTTTATTCTTAATCTTAATGATTTTATAAAAGAGAATTATGTTAATATTATTTAACATTATTTATTTTAATTTTACCTAGTTTATACATATATAGTAGGTATATAGTTTTTTACATTAATGTATGTAATAAATAAATAGGTAAGAGAAAAACCTTACCTTGCTTCTCTTCTGTTGGTCACAAGAATTCTATCACTAAAAAAAAACAAAATGTTACTTATCGGGTATTTACTATTTCCATTGTGACTCGCCGGGGTTGTGGTACATAATTTGTGAATCCCATGACCCTGGTAAAAGGGTTTTTCCGGAACAAAAAAGGTGTCAAATCAAGAAGTATTTCGGCACGATTTCTTGACAGTAAAATATTTTTAGTAGGGACCCTTAACACAATATTGGCCAAGAAAATATAAAATTACGAAGGTAAGGATAAACTCTCATAAAACTTGGCGCGTTACGTCCTTACACAATATGATATCGGGTCACGGACCTCTCAGCTTCGTAACATTGCCAAATTAATTTGATACAAAAATTGCTCTTTGTAATCTTATACGGCGGAGTTCACTTAAAACTTTAAACGTACCTACAGATATTTCATGTACGTTTCTGTAAAATAAACATTCAAATGATAAAAATCTGAATCGAGGTTCTGTTTCTAGAGAAAACTCAATGTTTGAATTCACTTACTTAATATTAAAACAAGAAAAGTATTTACATAAGTTAAAGGTTATATCGAATGAGACTTTTATATTAAATTGTGTTTGATGTTTCAGTTTGTTTAACATCAACGATCCTTCTGAACTTTTCCATTAAGTAAATCCTATTTGTATACCGCAATTTAACAGAAACTAAACTAAACATGATTTGCGTATCCTTTTATTTTCTAATATTAAACTGAAATGAAATTTAATTGAATTTACTATTTTGAGTTTGTTAAGCAGTAACAATTAATCTTTCTAAAATTTTCGATTCGAAAAGTTGCTAAAATAAACAAGCACTGTTACCTTTTGCCTTTACACATGTGAAGCTGCAATCCGCCCCGTGCTAATTGCAGCTGAAATAGGCTCGGAGCTCACCGAGCCGTCACGCTATTGACGAAAATCGGAGCGGAGAACGCGCGGTTTGAAGCGAAAATAAATATTGACTGTGGGAATGCCCCGGTGTGTTACATGTACAGTAGCGCTCAAAATTATTTTGACACGAATATTTTCGTTAATATATCAATGTTGCGTACCCCTAAGTAAACATATTTTATTCCATATTAATACTTTGAACGAGCCTGCAAATATGAATGAAAACAAGTTGCAACTTGTTTGTTTACTTTACGTATATTATTAGAAACGTGTTCATATGCCGCTCAATAGTATTTTGACAAATATGCAGTTCTCATTATGCGTTGATAGAGCTAGCCCAAAGCAAGTTATTTTTTCGTAATATCGTTATTGGTTATTTATTTAACATGCCTAAGACAAAAGAATATTCCAGTGATTTAAAAAATGCTGTGATAACTTCTTTGAAAAGCGGAAAGACACAAGCAGAAGTTGCTCGAAACTTTAATATATCTCGGCAGCTAGTAAGTGCGTGGAATAAGGTTTATACTAAACGCAAGACAGTAGAAAATAAGCCTCGAAGTGGCCGTCCCAGAAAAACTACTCCACATGAAAATAATTTGATAAAAAAGTTATCGACGAGTGATGTACGCAAATCGGCTGAGCAAATAAAAAATGAACTGCGGGAATTCTACAACGTTAATGTACACGTTTCAACTGTCAAACGTCGGCTTAAAGACTTCGGTCTACATGGACGACGCCCGGCCAAGAAACCTCTGATTTCTGAAAAGAACAGGAAGCTGCGGCTAGAATTTGCAAAACGGCATAGATCCTGGACTAGTTCAGAATGGTCCAAGGTGTTGTGGAGTGATGAAAGTAAGTTTAATTTGGTGTCATCTGATGGAATACGGTATGTTCGACGTCCTACAAACAAAAAATTTGATATTCGATACCAAATACCCACAGTGAAACATGGAGGTGGAAATGTTATGGTTTGGGGATGTTTTTCTCGTCACGGAGTTGGGCCTTTATTTAAGATAGATGGGACTATGGATCGTTTTAAGTATGCGGAGATATTAGAGAAGCAAATGCTACCATATGCTAAAGAAAATATGCCACCTGGTTGGTACTTCCAGCAAGATAACGACCCAAAACACAAATCTAAGCATGTTATTAACTTCATGGATCTCAAGAAAATCAAACTATTGGAGTGGCCAAGCCAAAGTGCTGATTTAAACCCAATAGAACATCTCTGGGAGCAGCTGGATCGTCGCGTGCGATGTCGAAATTATTCAAATAAAGAAGCTTTGTATGAATCACTATGCCAGGAGTGGAACCAAATCCCCATCGGTAATTTACAAAAATTAGTAGACTCAATGCCGAAACGATGCGAAGCTGTCTTAAAGGCGAATGGATATGCAACTAAATACTGATTATTAAGTGTCAAAAATATTCAAAATTAATACCATTTTTTTATTTTTTTTAAATGTCAAAATACTTTTGATCCACAACAATCAGAGAAGAACTTTAATATTTCTTATTCTTTTGTAATTCCTTAAATCAAAGTTTCCCGATTTGTAAAACATATCGTTACTATTAATAAACAATATGATCCAATTCAATATTGTTTTTATTTTGCTTTTATTTTTAATAATTTATTGTTGTCAAAATACTTTTGAGCGCTACTGTATGCTGGTGGCAAACGTGATACATGTATATCCTCAACCTTTTGGATTATTAATATCAAGCTTTAACGAATCAATAAAAATGGCATAATAAATAATATCATGACGCATTGTGGATAGTTGAAAGTGTAATGGCACATCAAGCATAAAATATCAAGCATAATAATGGGAATCAAACCCACGACGTGATCAGCAGTCCGGTACTCGAACCACTAGACCACAGAGGTCGTCATGTTTTTTGAACATGGTGTACAATCTTAGTTTATTTATTTATAGCGACAACGTGAAACAAAGAGCGAGCGGATTTCCAACCGTTTTCTTTTTTATTTCTGTATGAGATAAAATTATCTTTTCCTTTTTTAGTAAAGATTACATGAGGATAATAACCGATTACGTCGTGTACCTTAACAGGATTACTTTCCTGGAAATATGATTGCCTTATATATCCAAAACATGTTTATGTTGCACTTTTTCACAATGACTGTAGTGTTTTTAATGTAAATGACTAAAAAAAATAACTATACTCAAATCGCGTTAGATTGGCAATACAAATAATTCCCCCCCCCCCCCTACCATGTACTCGTGTTTGCGGAAGCGATACTTAACTTTGTTCTGCGTATCGTCCAAATTTACTGTCGCTCGCTATATTGTGGTAGGCGGGGATAGAGGACACACTCGCCGCAAGGTCGTCGCAGGAGTGCTAAACCTAATTGCTTTTCCTAACTTATTTCTTTTTTATTTCATGATGCTAACATACATATTTTTGTAAAAGAGAAATACTTACAGGGTGGGAAATAGGTATGTGCGTATTTTTAATAACCGTTAAATACTACAGGTAGATAGGTTTAAGTATTTGACACAGATTTACTCCACAGCGGGAGGCGAACGACTGTGTGGTTTATGGCAGGAACGTTGTATTTCTTTTTAAGTGGCTAGGTATCATAATAATATTACGTTATTACAATTCACTCTCAAAAACTAAATCCCCAACTAAAGAGCTCTCCAAATTGTTTGCACACCGAATACAAGTGTAAACTTCAAGTGATCGTTGTTTTGTTTCTACAGACAGCTTTCAACAGGTACCAAACTGTATGTGAACAACACAATTGAGTACAAGCTTCTTACATTTGACGATTTGTGTTTTTAAGCATTTCACAGACTATTAATAACGATGGCCCGTTAAACAAGTTAAGAGACTTTGGTGGATTGGGTGTGGAGAAATTAATTAATTGCAGAAATTATTTTTTTTACCGACCTCTGACTATAATTTAGTAAACATTTATTTACGTATCGATTATATTCGAAACTTTTTGTTAAAGATTAGTGAAATAAAATGACACATTCCGTAATATTTAGCGTTCATATTAATATAAAATAAATGCGAGATAACATGTGTACCTACCTATTGCCCAATCATCAGTCTATTTAGTGCCTATATTCAAATATAATAATTACAAGTAGTAGTTATTTACCTATGTGATATTTAAAATTGATTAGATGAATTCCTATTACCTGTGGTTACTTTACCCACGAAGAACCGAGTTGAATGTAGTTTTGTTCGGCATAGACACTTATCGGTGTCACCATCTACAGCTTTACAAAATGACTAAAAGGTGGTGAGATTGCCATTTAATTTGCTCGCTGCTTCTATCCAATCCGTGCCATTGAAGCACAGAGTTACTGGCTCTGCAGTACACAGCCCGCTTGATTAGCGGTCACTGCGAGAAATATAGACTGCATGTGAGGCGGAGTCTATCTGCAGTGTATGTACAAAGTAATACTACAGTAAACATTTCTTCGTCTTTTGTTAATTTAATTGTAATGATTTTTTTTCTTCCGTCAGAAACCATTCTGGTCACAGCATCAATTCATGTTGACGATTATAATATTAACGATAAAAATCAGCTAATAAATGAATATACCTAAATTAATATAAATTAAAAAGAAACATTTATAAATTGCTATATTTTGTAACTATCCGTGAATGTATGCACGTATTTAGGTTGAAATAAGCTTACCTACTTTGATTGTTATTAATCTTTTTACCTACTAGGTTCACAAAATGTATAATATACTGTTTATGTATTAACAACATTATAAATAAACACAGCCATTTTTCCAAAAATACTTAAATCAGTTTATGCTAAACTAAAACTAAAAGCTTTTGCGAACAAAACTTGGATAACAGTAACTGGTGACAATAGAGTTAAGTACACGCTGCGGAACACAAGTGACCGGGTTTAGTCGCTTTTTGTTTTTGTTATTGTTATTTTACCACTTTGAATATCAGCTTCGTTAAGCTTTTACTTGATCTTCTGTTGTTTATGCAGGTTTCAACCAAATATTTTATTCCACAATGAATTTTGGCGGGTTTAGGTAGTATATAGAGAAACGTAAAAAGGTTTGAGGTTGAAAAAATTACAGTATTAGTGAAAATGCAAAGTTTTTTTGACAATAATTAATAGATGTTAGATAAATCCTAAACAAATTAAATTGAATCTGTTACACAAAGCGGATTTCTTCAGCCTCTTGTCTCAAACAGATGATTTCCATTAGTTGTACATCACAAATTTTCTGGTGTTGCGTGGTTTTGACAGAGGTCAAGCGCCCGAGACCTTCATCAGTTGACCGTTGAAGTTACACCGCATGTAATGGAGTTGGAACGGTTCAATGATGCAGTTGATTTTTGTATCGTTTTAGTTCCCGTAATTAAGTTTGCAAGATGAATGAGTACTTATGAGTGAAAGAGTTCATCTAGTATTTTCTGATTCTCTACAATATCAATATTTTAAAGATTTCTTTAAAATTATTCTAAAACTTACAGGGCAAATAGTTTCACGTGTTTTATTCAATCGTTCCATTTAGCTGTGCCGCACGTTAGCGGGCGAAACGGACACTTGTGCTCATATAAAGTTTTACAGCCTCACTCGCGCCGTCAATATTTTATTAGAATGTGCTATCGTGATCCAAATGGAAATAGGAGGTAAGTGTAAGAAATCAATAGGCAAAAATTATAATTATCTTTGCTTGAAGTCGTTGAAGTTATTATAACAGCCATCATAAAAGTCACGATAATAAATCAAAATTACACGAATTAATATAGTCGGAACACAACATACATTTTATTAAAAACCTATTGAGATCTTCGATTTTGCTGATATTTCAAAATTTTTCATACCACATTATGGCTTATCACAAACGCTGAAACATGCGGATATTCAATTCCATGCAAATAATAAAGATTAATAAAACCCCGGGCACATATTGCATATTGGTGGATAATAATTGTATTCCTGCTGTCAGCTGATGGTACTGACACTTTAACACGCAATGTAGCGTGTGACGGTTTCACGGCTAGGCTTCAACTGCGCAAATACTGCCGCACAATAAGCACATATAGTGGTGATATATATATTATAGTGTAGAAAGTTAACTTATTTCACTGAATTTATAATCCAAATAAATTCATACCTATGTGCCATACATATTACAAAATTAAATAATCTAAATACGCATAAGGTATAAAATAATAGCCAAAATTATCTTTTACTTCATTTAACTTGATTAAATACTTCAGAAAGCCCACATTTAATCTTAAAAAGGGTCACCATGAATAATTTTATTTTTGATACCTACCGTGAAAACGTTGTAAATGACCTCAACGCTTAAAAAATCCCTCCATGTCCGTAATAAAGCAGCTGAGCAGAGATAAGCCCGCGTGATCCTCGGCGCTCGTGTGAGCTAATCTCTGTATAATATTACAGGGGCTCAGGTTACATGGATGTCGTTTTTGATCGTATAATACGCAGGTTAGAGATTAATTGGTGACATATTTGTTTGGCTTTCCTGTATTTATTTTTTATTAAAACTGTTCAAAAGTACAGGTTCACCAGTGCTGTAGCCTACTCATATGACAGACTATGAATTAATTGGACAGTTCTCAGAAAATTTTAAACATTTGGCTAACCGAGAGAAACTGACAGTTGATTTGACTGATATCAACTTATAGTAAAACTATCAGTCATATTACGAATGATTGGCCCAGTAACATTCATCATCATCAACCCATTATTGTCCCACTGCTGGGCACGAGTCTACTCTCATTTGAGAGGGATTAGGGCATAGTCCACCCCGCTAGCCTTCAGTAACATTAACATAAAGTTATTCAAAACTTTGTAATCTTCAAACTTAAAATAAAACAATACTTGATTAGTTATTTTTGGACAATGAAAGCCATTCTTGTCTCACAATGAAGCAACGTATCTTTATAGGGATTACTCGTTATAGGAATAGTGAATGTTGACATAACTGGCTGGTCCCAGGACTATCGCTACATTGTCAGCTCACTACTCTGGGGACGTGGCTGACGAGGGTCCTTCGATGTAAATATTTCACATTGTTTATTACTTTCAACTAAACAATGTTTTATATACGTGACGGTACTGCGAGATCTACGAGACTTTATATAAGAACGAGTAGTTAATGAGACCATATGGACTAATAGTTCTCAATACAGCTCAACTTCAAATTGTATCAAAATTATTAGGTGTAAGTTGTAACTACTTATAGAAACTTCGTTGAATGAAACTTAACACATTACACATGGAGCGCACACGACTGACACCCAGCCAAGTTCGGCACATGAACTAATGCGAACCTTCATTATGTTATAACCTTAAACTACAAAGTTTAAGTTTCTGAAATCCATTCAAAGCTAATACCTAAGTTTACGAAACTATTCTAATACAATTGTTAAGGTGTAAAAGGAATTTGTAAAGGATTTATATTAAAGTACCCACCTAATTTGTTTCGTCTAAAATATCTTCGTATAAATATGGTTATTATAACTCTGTGGATAATATTTAACATTGAATTGTTTCATCAATATAGCTTCCATGATGTCGAATCAAACTGTATTAGTTCTACACATCACCGCGCTACCCGCCGTCACTTCGTCGTGTCGCGTGGTGTCACACGTAAAGCAGTCTTTTGTCACGTCATATTGTGTCTGTGGCGGTTGATGCGGAACTTTGAGATTATTTCACAAACATATTTATTAGCGGCTTATTATCAAACAATCAGTCAACAGTCAACTTTATTAATGTTTATATATTCGTTTAATAGAAAAAAACGTAAAGAATATAATTTGATGATACGCAAGTCTTTCATATCCTTAAGACTAATTTATATATATACACAAATAAACCAATCAGTATAACTTATCGTTGGTCCGTCAGCACTTCCAATAATACTGATTCATTCTGCGCGCTCTCGAGATTCGTATTCTCGTAATCATATATTCTTTGTATGTAGGAAACATACCTAATTGGCACTACACACTTGACCTATATACTACATTTTCTATTCTTTGGTTGATTACCTATGAGTTTCTTACTTTATGCTATGTTAAATTAGAATTATGTTTAGTTTTTCTGAGTTTTTATGTAATTTTATTGTTTTATGAATTCCATTCAAACAGACTGTGATCATTACATCAAGTTTACTTATAATTAATTATATGAACACTAGTGCTTTATACAACAACAACTTTACGTGTCTAGACAGACTAGCCTGTACAATATGGCGCAGAGCAAGGTATTTAATATTGTACAGCATGACAATGGCATTTAAAAGGGTCTTTGTTACCACGTTTGTATAAAATGAAATTTTATTATTTCAAGGGCTCTTTATTTAGCTCTTATTTGATTTTATTCCAGCATTCATGTAATTTTGGAGCATAAACCGTATAGTATATGGAGTACAAACTATTAAACGGATCGGATGGATGTAACTTAGTGCTATTTTGAGATAAAGAACGTTCCAACAGTGCGCCGTTTTTCTACGAAGACCGTTTTTACTGAGCCCATTTCTTTAAGAAACAACTATTCGGTTAGGTTAGGTTAGGTTAGGTGAGATTATATTTTTAGCTTTTGGCAACGATACGCGAAATAAAATATGTAACCTTTGGCAAATAATCTTGTACTTTTAAAATAGCATGAGAAGACTATATATCTTCTCATGTTACTTATTGTATTCACCAAATAAACACATTTGTTAAGCGTACAATTCAATCGTAGCCGAGTAATACGTGTCGGTTGAATATCAACACGGTGTCAATGAAGTAAATATCATTATTGAGCGCACGTTTTGTTCGTGACACTACGGGATGTATTACACTCGTACATCCATATCTAATGTCAAGAGATGACTACAGATATGCCTCAAATGTTACCGGAGGTACAAAACGTTTAGTCTACGTTATGTAGTGTATTCAGGTATCTTAATATTGTTGCAATGTCTGATGTGTCGGATCTAATACTACTTATAGTTGCTACGAACTACAGAGCGAATGACTACGAAGCGCTACGAAGACTACGCACGTAGTAGCTAAAAATATTTTACATAAAACTGAATGTTCCTCCCTGCTGCGATCAATCACTCTTAAAAATAAATATATTTTTCTTAAAATATAACTTTTGTTAATGATCCACGTAAGTGTTCTAATTTTACTACTAATATTGATAATTTTATAGTCAGGAACTCGATCATATTAAATGTCGATAGGAAAAAAACCTAGAGCTATGTATATTAAATATTTACTATAAAAGTATATTTATACTTTGATATCACTTTTTAAAAATTCGTAAGTACTAAATTCTCATCTAACTGAAAATAAACACACTTGAATTGGTAATTGAGATCCATTAGTTTTTATATTTTTGTAGACTTTCAGCTTATTACTTTTTAACCGACTTCAAAAAGGAGGAGGTTCTCAATTCGTCGGAATCTTTTTATGTATGTTCACGAATTACTTCAAAACGCCTGGACCGATTTGCAATTTTTTTTTTGTTTAAAAGGGTATACTTCACAGATGGTCCCATTGTAACCACATCACGATCTGATGATGGGATCCCAGGGAAATCGAGGGCAACCCTCAAATTTTATAGGCAATTATCACGTTTTGAATATATTTACTAAAATTGTTCCAGTATTTGTGTCTGATAATCATCATTTGAGGTTGATGAGCTGATGATGGAAGGTAGTACTCCTCAACAGTTAAGATTTAAAAGAAAATTCTTTCAGTTATAAGCATTTATTACATTTACAACAACTTCATACCTTTAAAACTAAAAAAAAGGTAAAACTGTATGAAGTAATTTTTTGCTTTTTAGTTTTTGAAGTTGGTTTTTCTTTTTTTAAAAAGTTAATTTTATAAAAGCCTATTTTTTATCAAAGAATTCGTATTTATTGCTCTCTAAAGTATCAAACAAGAATATTAATGTAAGCAGTTAATCAATATCAATCAGTAAGAGTTAATCTTTGAAATGGACTCCACAATAAACATCAAAGCAAGTGCACCAGTTTGAAGTTTGGATCACATAAATGAAACAGTTGTTGTCTCAAGTGTTGAGAGGACAGACAAGCGGATTGCGGCACGCCGCAAGTAATTTGAATGTCAACACAGTATCATCAAGTGCACTAGACTAGATGAAAACAGAGATCGAAGCATAAACGATTATCCGCTGAATACGAGAGTGGATTCTTATATCGAGGACCGAAAAATAGGCGCCGTAATTGGGCTATTAATTCAGTTAAGGACGGTGTTATGTTAGAAGGGGGTTAGAGAGCGATCAGAATCTGTGGAGAAGCTTGGTTCTTTGTGGAGGATGTTTTTTTAGTACTGAGCATAACAGCTGTACTGATTGTTCTGACTAATATATTGTCTGCAAATGTTTTATGTCAAATTCATTAAAAAATAATGAAACTTTCAGCTTTTACTGAATATAGGAAATACCAGAAATAAATATCTTACGACTAAACAGACTAAGGCGTGCATTATTAAAGTAAATTAATATCCAACGAAATTACAGAATACCGCAGTGAATCAACAATAGTTGTCTTTTTGCGAGTGAGTAAGGTTACCAGAGCTGGTTAGGGAGTGACTATACTGACAGCATGGTCATTCCATTTGCTGTCAGTTTAGTAATTCCCTATTGTAAGAAACCAAAACGGTTTTTGCAGGGGTGTGCAACGCATTTGCAAGCCTTCAGGTGTTGCAAATGTCTATGGACGGCGGTGAACACTTACCATCAGGTGAGCCGCATGCTCGTTTGCCCCTCTATGGCAATAAAAAAAAAAAAAATTTGGCGCGATCAGTATCTGTTACAGACTTCGTTTATTTCCAGCAGCTTACTGCTAACAAGACGTTATGTCGACCTACGTTAAAGGTTATATAAATATTACTAAAGAGCCGTTAAGATGTTTCCAGGCTATGAGACTATGTGGGACGCTCTCAGAGGAGTTAAATACTTACAAAGTCTTCGTCTGTGTCTCTAAAACAAACATAAATTATTGCTGTCTTTCTAATCGATTGGTAAGATTGTTTTAGTAAAAGTGTATACTTGAAGTAATAATAGACATATTTGTTGTTTCAATATTGTCTTGTTCCTTATGTTCCTTATATCAAAAAAATTATTATATCAGCCATATTCTGCGACGGGCGCAGAAAAAAATAATCTTTAACCACATTTTGACTTAACTGAAACTGGAAGCTGACTCCAGAGTAAAATAGAAATCTAATCTCTTGCTGGGCTTGGTTCGTTACTTCGATGAAATGGGATTTTTATATCACGGTGGCTGCTATAAATTAGTCGCAGATTTCAATTTGTACGAGATTTTGACGAGAATGATATGATCATTCGATGATATAAAAAATTGTATTTATCGCAGACAATATTATATATCTAGCATAAAATTATAATTAAAGTCAATATGTAATAAGTATACTAAGAGTTTATTTTTTCACTGACTTCAACATGGAACTTGCTTTTTCTGATAGCTTTACTCAATACATAGTTCACAAAGTTGTTGACTCAAAATGATCGAGGAGGGTAAACTATAATCACATTATTTATGTGTCGTTTTTAAAGCTAGAGAGATTGGATCACGAAGTTAAGGCTCATTTAATACTTGGAAAGATTTTTTTTGGGTTTACTTGTATAACAGCCACCATTTTATGGCATTAATGAAAATGGAAATGTAATATCGACCCTTCTTTAACTTCATTATATATTATGAAACAACTAATAAGTATTTTTTGTTACAATAATTGATGTATGAACCACATTAAATATTAATGAAAGATACATATTATTATGACAAATCAAGAACACCAATTTTTTTTTCATAAATAGTGTGACCTATATTAATAACATATTAAAAGATAAATAGGTACCTACTTAACCTTAACAATCAAACGGGTCACAAAAATATCCAGGTCACCTTTATGCCTATCACTATTTCAGCTTACCGATCAATAAGTCTAGCACCTCTGAGAACGTGCTGAAATTGTCTGTTGATAAATTACAGGTCATCCTGCAATCATTTTAGAGCTGTCCTATATATAGTTCACATGTGCGGCTTATACATTAATGGTTGATTGAGGTATGAATAATTTTAAATTTAATAATTCTTAGGGACGTAAGGGTTAGTTTAGCGCAAATCGATGCGTCAATTTACGTAGTACCTCGTGATATCTACCTATCTGCTCGCTGCCAAGTGGCGTTTTATTTAGATATTGACTGCGGCCGGAGCCTGATCCTATGAATATTGATGCGGCACCCGGAACTGTCAACTGCTGAAAATGTTTTTGACTATTTTATAGTTTGTATGGCTTTCAAAAACCAAATAAAACGCGCTAGGTAGGCTTATAGATAAAAAAATGTGCGAGAAATATCATCGATTTAAATCAAATATACTTCAAAGTACTCCAAATCGATATTCTGTAGTGAAAATATTTTTCATTTTAACAATTACTTGCGAATAGAACTCTATGTAGATTCTCGTTTTTTTTTCTACAAAAACAAGTCGGTTACGTTTGATCTTACTATTTACCCTAGAGATTTGATCCATTTCATGGAACACAATATGTCTCTGTCCCATAACATACAGCAGTAGAACACATGTGACTCGCTGCTTTCTGAGTACCTACTTACATACATATCGAGGATTTGAAAAGATTTATTTGCAAACATCCAACACTTTGAGAAAATATTTTCCAATATCTTTCTATTTTTAACCGACTTCCAAAAGGAGGAGGTTATCAATTAGACTGTATTTTTTACCAAAACATAACATACATTCTCTCTTAAACCTTCGACAGACATCAACCTTCATAAATTACAAATCAATAATTAAAAAAGGCTCTCGTTGTGTGCCTAAAAAATAATATGCCTCTAGTGGGGTAGCCTGCTAGAGATATTGAGGACCATGTGAGAAATAAAATGTATGTATAAAGTATACCAGTTAAGCAATATGACATAGTTCATTACTTCTAATTGATAATAATATGATCAGTTATAGAGCGACTCTCATGTTTAGTAACAAATACAAAAATATTTTTTTACTTAATGATTAAACCTAATAAAAAAATACATCCTTGTAACATTTTGTCTCCTAGATAACATTATGTTTGAGCTGGAATACAGACAAAACGATAAATATGTAAGAAATAAAGTCGCGGACTGAATAAGAATTGTACGTTTAACCAGCTGCCAGCGAGGAATGGAAATAAATGGAGAACGCTGAGTGAGATGGCCGGCAGAGGGCGCTGATAGACGATGCACTATTTTAAACGATGTCTAGTAAGTGCTGTGTGGGTGGATCTCATTTAGATTGTGGAGGTAGAAACACAGCTTAATTATACCTATTTATAAATCGACAAATAAAAAGTAATCACTATTATTTGCCCTATTTCACCAAAGTAGTAATATGTCAAATTAGCCCTATTATCCAATTAGGTACGTGTGATAGTGTGTGTTCACATGTCACGTACCCTCGTCATGGAAGCCACAACCGCACTATATTTACGTTGGCAAAATCACGCGGACACCTGTCCACGCATTTCTGTAACGGATATGAAGATATGCGATATGAGACTACAACGTGGTTTGCATAGTCGTTAAAATGTTTAGACCAATAGATAGGTACTTGAATAACAAACTCACTTCTTCAGCTGTAATGAACTTTACTACATCACGGCATTAATAATACTGCCACAATTAGAGATATTACAGACTTGCACCACAAGTTATTTTCAAATCAGCAAAGAAAACGATATCTTTTATAAATAATATTCACTAGATGAGATTATTTCATCAAGATTTACGCAAAAGGCGCTGCGTCTGAACCTTCATAATTACGGACAAAATTGGCTTGTCTAATAAAGATAATCAGTTTTAATTATATAAGAAACACTATTAAGGTCTTAATTTATTCGAAATATTAAGACCATAATACAATTAGTACTTTAATATTAAACGTATTAATTATTATTTATTAACGTCACGGGGCTTTCGCCTTATAAAAGTAGGTACGTATTGTGTGTTGTAATTATTACCTACATGTTACTTTTTACGTGAAGTTAATTTTTTCAAACACGGATATTTTAATGAAATTCAACATCTAGAGAAAAAATTATGTAACCCACAAACCATGCACAATTGTTTCAACCGGCGACCTCTGTTACCTTTCACAGTCAGATAACATGTCCACGCCTTTTCCCGTATGTAAATATCGCATTACATTTTTATCTGCCACAATTTTTTGAACACATGAGGCGGTTTGCCGGTTTATAAAATAAAATAAATGTGGATTTTTATAGTACGTATATTGAATGTAAGAAATAGCGTGAGGAAAACTTGTGTTTGTGCTCGTTATTTAATATCTGTTATTACTTTAGTAGGTAAGTGCTAAGAAATATTTTTTACAATTCTTGTCTAGACTACAATTTAGTCATCACATTTGTATTTGATTCAAAAACATTGATATCGAAATATTTAATATTTCAATCTTTATACGTATTTGTATAGTTATACTTAATATGAACAGAAAGAAAATTAATTAGAGAGTTAACAATACAGTACCCTGGTTAAGTGAAAATTGTAGCGTATTATGTTTTAGTACCAAATATTGTAGTAGGTCAGGTCCGTATTGCTTTAATTAATTTAGCCGCGCTGACTAACTCTCAGCCTGTTTATAGTCGTAGGACAAAACGTTGGGTTGGGCTAATGGCACTAAAGCTGCCGAAACGAGAAACTATATGCCCATTTAATTAGGGATTAAATTAAAACGTCTACTAAATCGTCTACTCTGTGGTGTACCTAGCTAGACCTCAAAAATATACTTGACCATTATTGTCACATAAAAGGTATACATTTTAAATTAGCGCAGGTAACTTCTGCGCTCTTGACATGGACGATGGTGTCAAACTAACGTTTACCATTGTGATATGAATTACACAATTACTTATTATGTTTTATTCACTTTCATTGTGAAATATAAGCAGCTTTATTTGAAAAATATTAAAAGCAAGACTTGAAAGTAACTGTTCACTTCAGTGCACCCGTTTTTTAAGTCAAAGAGAATGAAAAAGTAGCAACAGAGATAACAATAGCATTTTATTGTCGGCAAGTGTCTTTATTATAGCAGGCGTCGACAAGTTTTTGTGAACGTAAAGTGTCTTTCAAATTAATTTATGTAGGTCGAGCTGTGAACTGGGTCTGGCTTATTGTTATGATTTTTCTACTCCCAGCTTTATTTTATAGGAATGTGGTGTCTGGTATAGTACCTAATTATAATGGTCTTGTTTCAACAGAACCTAAAACAGAGGGATCCTAAACTAATAAACTTTGGATACTTTATACACGTCTGCGCGTGTCCGTGCAGTGCACCCAGGTATATAATATTAGTACAACCTCTATATCTGTAAGGATAGCTACACACATAGTCGTTTCGGCAGTATTTGTTTAACAACAAAGCAAACAAAAGTTTTTTTCTCGAACATTCATGTAAATATATTCGGTTTTACCGCCCGGCTGAGCCGATTAATGCCAGCCTGCTCATGTGTGTAGCTACCCTAACAGAGCTTCGTTCTTAAAGCTTCAAGTTGTTTTTATAAATGAAACGAAAAGTCAGATAATTTTATTTGTTACTGACTATTTAAATATTATTTATTTATTTATTCTTTCAGATATTTACATTTCAGCACTTGTCCACACTGTAACTGCGGTAACAACAATTAATCAAAACGTGAGTTTCACTTTCATTGCCCTGAAGTGTCGGAATTGAAGGCGCGCGCGGAATAAATGTGAAATTTATTCAAGGGATGCCACTTGTGCAACAAACTTTAGCAATTTATTGCTCGACCACGTGGTGTTGGCGTAGATAGGTGTTTGTATACACTAACATTGAGGCAAGTTCAAACTAGACGAGTATTTGGGATCAATCAGATTTAGTGTTAGATAGATGTTAGGTAGATGTTTTTCTAAATCATAATTCGTAAATTTTACTTGATTATAATTGTTTGATTTTGATTATGTTTCTTAATATTATATACTTTATTTTACTTTACTGTAACTATTGGTACCTACTAATATTTATTTGTAAATTGTTAAAATTATTTTGCTTTTTTATTATTTTAGCCGTTTATTGTGCATGTTGTGTTAGACTGTAAGTAATCGCTACACTTTTATATGTTAAATTATTTAGAAATACAATTATAGCATAGGTATAAGTATAAGCAATTGTTGGCTAGCCAAATGAATAAATAAATAAAAATGGCTTAAAATGATTCTAATGATACTTGAATTAAATAAGTCACAAACGAACCGCTCACATTGAAGATACCATTGTTAACTTAATTTCTTCGTAAACAATTTACAGTATTATATTTCAAGTGACAAACTGGCACCACTCCACATAAATAAACCCAAACCTTGAAATGTACCTCAATCTGCTAAAACACATCCCTAGTCTACATGGATGACGTAGTATCAAGTTGATGTTAGCTTCATTTCTGTGATAAAACGAAAATAAAACTTTTTATAGCAAATCAAACTGCCAAATGTCTTTGTTTGTTGTGTTATGTTTTTATTTATTTCCTGTTGAGTTATTGTCATCTGACAACCATCTAGAGGTCAGTACGGTGACTTTATGTGACGGCCGTAAACTTTTATAAAGTGGTACACAAAGTAAGTTCTTGCAAGGCTATTTTGCGGTTATACAACAATCCTTTGTAACCATTCCTGTTGTATAAGGGTCCTTATGCCAAGTACAGTAAAGGTGACAGTGATCTAATTTAGTTATAGAAAGAGATAAACGCGCAACTGTCATGACATCGAAACCGTAGCTGTCACGTTTATCAAAGATTCCGTTTTATTTCGCACATTGACAAATTGTTTACGTGCCATTTTATGAATGGTGTAAGGATCTTCATTGAAACTGTTATGTGGTCTCGCATTTTGTATAATGAATGTAATAAGTATTTCTATAACAGTAACATTCAATGCCACTATACAGACAGATATTGGCAGTACATAATGTACGTGATATAACATTATGTGAGAGAAGTCGCACTTATAAATTAAATATATGTCGGAGGAAGCTATAAGTCGGTTTGATTATTGTTTGCAAGAATAACTCACATAATGATTTATTACACTTTTCCATAGCTTAAAACCTCCTTAGTCCAATAAAAAGTAAAAAATATTGTTAGTCAGTTATAGACCAATCAGAGCAGAGCATTTAGCTTGAGCGTGGTCGAGGCGCCATCTTTACTTTTAGAGGGACGCGGACAGTATTGGAAATGGACATTATTGAGAAATAGCGACTGATCGAGTTGGATCATTGAGATTGAGAGTCTGAGAGACTGAAAGAGTATTAATTGTTGGTAAAAGTAAGACCGGTGCCCTGAACTCGCTGCTCGGTCTTAACTGTGCATTTTCTCTCGATATTATTGTGAAGTGATAAATTGTTATTTAATCCGAATTAAAATAATATGTAGTGCAAAACCATGATCATTATGTTTGTGCTTGCAATTAACCCTGATGATGCCCACTAAATTCTTAACCACTAATGACGATGTCAACAGAAATAATGTTTCTCCGACATCAGAAGTGGGATAACTACCTTCGCTTTCTGTCGTTTTTCAATTTATATTTCAGATTTTTCATTTATACGGACACAAAGCAGATCGGACTCTGTTAATCGTGGTTCGAAATTCGAATAAATCTGGAAGCGAGGTGCAGTCGCAATAACAAGGCATTGTAGAAAAACAGAATATCGAGAAAAACTTGGTGATGTAAATACTGACGCTGGTTGGTAACGGTGGACTTTTGCTTTTGCGGATCGTGGTATACAGGAAAGTAAATTAATTCTAGTACTTATTGAGTCAAAAGTTACTTCGTTTTCAGTAAGTGATAATGTTTAAATAAAAAATTACGAACGGAATCAAACGGATAACGATGATGGCAAAATCGTTGTACCTACTGTTGTTGTATGTTGATGCTGTTGTACTGTTGTTGTATTTTGTTTAAAAATGTTATATTATCGGAGTTTGTGCGTGTGTGACGAATACTAGTCTCTTTATAAGATACTAGGGATGATACGTACTATATACTGGTACAGGTATAAATACCCATTATGAGCTTACCAGTACGCAGACTGGCTATGTATAGCAGAAACCCGGCCGTACCCGATAAGTACAATTTTATTGTACTAGGTATCGAGTAAAACGCCGAACTAAATCGTATGATGGTACGGACTTACGCGGGTCTCTTGTCATACCCAGTACGGCGGCGCGGTCATTCATAATGCTCGCGCTCGCGGAGAATACGAAGTTACCCGAATAGTTACGGCGATTCCCGACACGCGTACGTGTAAGATTTTAGCATTTTCTAACAAATAATTCGGAGATACAAATCTGTTCCTTATTCTAATCTGAATTGAGAAGTTAATTGCGTAATAATGCTAGAGTATTTATTTTGAATTACTAAAAAGAGTTCTTTACGTTTGATAAAGATAGAGGTGATTTTAGAGTACCTATTTTAAAATATTGGAATTGGTCGACAATAATAGTAATATTATTTTAATTTTAAACATTTTTTTACGTCAGTTTATTTGCCTGTGAATATTTATGAAGTCAGATGGAATTTTTGGCGGGATTTAACTGTTATCGTGTTTCTGTATTGTTTTTGTTGTTTTGATTGTTGTGTTGTTATTTGTCTGTGTATAAAGTAATCGAGTTTCTAAAAGGCGACCTCTAAAGGTGATGATGATGACGATGACCGCTAAGGCCAGGTTTGGAAAACCTATAGGTATTTTGATATAGGGTTTTAGTAAGTACTAAACACTGGAGTCCGCTGGAGCGGACACGTCGTACACATGGATGATAGTAGATTGCCAAAGTCTTTCTTCTACTCCGAACTCTCATGCGGAAAGCGCAAACAAAGAGTTCAATATCTGCGTTACAAATACGTGTTGAAACGCAATCTCGCGGCCTGTAACATATCTACTGATGGTTGGGAGGACGGAATGAAGAGTACGGAATGGCGTCATACCGTCTACACTGATGTGGTGAAGTATGGCTTTGCAAGTCACATCAGAGCCCATCACAATGACCAACTGATCATTTAGTAGTCGCCGTCACCGGATACGGTGTGGAGGACATATTAGTAGGTACTGGGTATACGGCCATACCCACACCTTTGAACCCGGGTACGTTGCAAGGTAATGTTGAAGGTATATCTCATGCCTATAAGATGATACCCTAGCAGCATGGTGGTTGTTAATGTTTAGGTAGACTTTGTGGGAGGCGAGGCGGCCTGCGGCGGATACAAGGCGAGGTGGCCATAGCAAGGTGAGGTTGCCGTATTAAGGCGAGGTGGCCGTAGCAAGGCGAGGTGGCCGTAGTAAGGCGAGGTGGCCGTAGCAAGGCGAGGTGGCCGTAGTAAGGCGAGGTGGCCGTAGCAAGGCGAGGTGGCCATCGAAAAGTACCTAAAATCTGTTGGATAAAAGGCGAGGTGGCCAATTATCTAAAATGTGTATCGTGTATAACGGCGAGGTGGCTGTTTCGATACTATGAACTTGATTTCGTGTGTAGCGTGTGGACTAAGTATTAGGAGTCAGATTCGATAGCAAAAGGCGTAGTGCTAATTTAAGATAATATCTTATCGTCGGTGTACAGGAGCTAAAATAATGATTCCTTGGTCAGGAGTGGCCGAACTATAACAATATCTTTTTTGCAGTTAAGGACGATGCGCAACCTTCAACATCACACGAGGGCGTGTGGTATGTCAGGACGGCCGTGTCGGAGGAAGCTATAAGTCGGTTTGATTATTGTTTGCAAGAATAACTCACATAATGATTTATTACACTTTTCCATAGCTTAAAACCTCCTTAGTCCAATAAAAAGTAAAAAATATTGTTAGTCAGTTATAGACCAATCAGAGCAGAGCATTTAGCTTGAGCGTGGTCGAGGCGCCATCTTTACTTTTAGAGGGACGCGGACAGTATTGGAAATGGACATTATTGAGAAATAGCGACTGATCGAGTTGGATCATTGAGATTGAGAGTCTGAGAGACTGAAAGAGTATTAATTGTTGGTAAAAGTAAGACCGGTGCCCTGAACTCGCTGCTCGGTCTTAACTGTGCATTTTCTCTCGATATTATTGTGAAGTGATAAATTGTTATTTAATCCGAATTAAAATAATATGTAGTGCAAAACCATGATCATTATGTTTGTGCTTGCAATTAACCCTGATGATGCCCACTAAATTCTTAACCACTAATGACGATGTCAACAGAAATAATGTTTCTCCGACATATATAAAAATTTCCATACTGTTGTTCCTCTTATGGAAATATCAAATAAATAATATATTATATTATTGTTCCTTCCGTGTTGAAACCTTGTTATACGCTCCCCGTTGTTACCCAGAGATTACCCTATAATTATTACCATTAATTACATTTACCCTCCACGCTCCCGCTTTAGGAAAATTTCTTATTAGTATAAGCGTTAATTAACCTTTATTATTCACAAGACTTAAGAAACACTTAGTGAGGGAACCTGAAAGCTTAACGAAAGACTCTCAATAATAAAGATTAAATAATAACTTGTTATGGTTTAAGTAAGTGGTATATTTTCACCGGCTTGTAATCTGTTACTTTACCTTTTTAGAGCATGAAAAAATATGATTATTTTTTACCGTTTTGCACTGAATTATGATTTAATAAAACAAAAACCTAGAATTCATCTATGAATCAAATTTAAAGAGGTCATAGACAGCAAAACTACCAATAAAACTGTCAAAAATCTTCTGTTGTTTATTTCCAACAAATTGTAAAACAACACCACAGTGGTAGCGTCACCGAGTAAGTTATGACGTCGTAAATATGTCGGATGTCGGCGCTGTTCAGGCGCGCATCAGCAATCCTAACGTTGCATGATATTACGGTATCTGCCATTACACCTGCAGGGAGTTACAGCGAGAGCTTGATGAATGACCATCGAAATAGATTGGTGAAACTATTGATGAGTTCGGAATGACTTTGTGTTTATTTCCTCCGAATTGCTTGCATTTTAGCTTAGCAACTCACCTCAGTAGCGAGAAATTACATTCAATAAAAAAAAAACAGGCGAAATAAATTTAAGACCCAGGAACCCAGTAAACGAAAAGTAAGTTTTTAAATATGGCTTGGAACTTTCCACTAGTAAAAATCAAATATGCACGTCAACCAATATGTGTTGTGTGTTCATGTGTAGAGAACAGAGGCGGCGGTTTTGTGTGCAACTTGACTTAATCTCATAGTAAACATTTGAGAACGCCACAACAATAGGCGACACTTTGTAACCAGTTGTTGACGTTCAACTACATTAATCTAACTTGTAATGAGCGAGACACACCGACTCGCACACACGCTAACTGCTAAAGTGCTTTGTTTCATCCCTTAAATTATTCCTCATTTACTTAATCTGCGTCCATTCTTTAGCATTTACAAAACGAAAAGGAAAACGTGAATACCTCGACTTAGCATTCTGTTATTAAATGTCTTGAGAGTCCGAGCAGCAATGTTGATTATACAATACTATAAAATTAGCATTCAAGTACTTAGTAGTTTATACATAAAATTGCAAATCAGAGGAAGTGGATTGTTAATATGTTAATAAAATATGATATTAATGAGCTTAAAGAAAAGACGATACGATTTAATTCATCGTTACAGATTTTCCGAGGTTTAATGCGCTCCATAGTTATATCACTTTTAGTTTCCTACATTTGTGACAAGGATTATATTTAAAACTTGCATCATCTCTAAAGCCTAATAAACGGGCACTATTAATGATGTTCCACAAACAAGTGTTAAGGTTGTGCGTACATGTGTGTGTATATGTTAATCCCGCGCGTCCGTTTTGTATAATTACCGGCTAATCGCTGGTGGATACCCCGGTAAGCTCACGTTTGCTGCCGGTACCGGCTGCGACAGGGTAGCGGTATACGTTAGGTATTTAAACGTTAAAAGGGTTGATGTGGATTATGATTGAATTATAAAATTAAGTTAATTTTATACTATTAGCTACCCGGCACCCAATTTAAATTAAGCCATTATTAGGTATACTTGACGCAACTAAACTAGTTTTTAAATTATTTTATAATATTGTAATAATAATTATCTTTGCTTGATAAATAAAATTAATGAAAACACTAAACACAATTAATATAACACAGGAAAATGAGTTTGAAGATAGAAAACATCACTTACATCCGTCGTACTTTCATAACACATACTTATTATGCATTCACTGCTTTAATAATATATCATGTTGATGTTTAAATACGTCAGATTCACTCGTCCCGTTTCCACATTTACTGATTCCATTGTGATTTACTGCAAATCGAACTTGTGATGCAATTCATTTGAATTAGATTTATTTTAAGCGTTATAAAAGCCACTATTGGCCCTCTATTACATTTTATACGTTCAACGGTTCTACAAACAACGGTTTTATACGCATAATAAGTTATTCGAAACTTGCCCCGTACCTCCAATGCTTACCGTCTCTATCAAACAAATAATCCTGGCCAAAGATTACTTAGATGATCTTCTAGCACATGGTCATGTTCAACCTCCCGGAATCCCGCGCGGTCCGGGAAGCCAATTAACATAAACCATCCCAAATGTTAAGTGAACAGTGAAGCATTCATGAGACACAAGTGATTTAGTTTGTATATAACAATATAGTTTGAGTAGGGTTTGTGAGGGGAAAATGTGACTTTGATCACTTTATCATACAAAATGATTGATCTTACAATCAAGAAGATTATTAATCCAACGTTATTAATATAAAGGATAGTTCAAAAATTTAAGTAATACAATGCATAATACATTAATTTTATAATTCAAATATGTTTCACCAAAACGATATCACTAAAACTCCGCGCTTAAATACGACTATTGTGTAACACTGAACAAAATAATTGACATGATTAAAAGTCAACAGCAAAGATTATAACTCGCAATAATTCCAATCATTATCATCACATCAACCGTTAGACATCCATTGCTGGACATACATCCATTGTTAACAAACAACCTCTTGAGAAGTGGATGACGATACAAACGACTTTTTATACGTTTTTGCAGCATGTATATAAAGTAATTATCTTCTACTGCTTCTACTGTTAATTAAAGTTTTACCATTGATAGATTTATTTTGCGTTTCGGACAGTTTCAGACATAAAATGAACAGAGAATTTTTTTAACTTGGATATTACCAATTCCTTACAGATTAATTTATGATCGCACTTCTGAATCGACGAACTGTCCCACATTTCACTTTAGTGGAAGGGCTCGCTGGTATTATGCGGGTCATTCATTCGTTCAGCCATTGAATTCCGAGACCATTCAGTTCAGTTCATTCAGGGATCACTGAATGTCAGCACTAACTACCATACCTAAATTAATAATTTGTCGAATCGTGTACTAAACTTACAATACAAGTCAGTTAAATATTTAAATAAATAAATAGTACTACTAAATGAAAACTCATAAAATTTATATCTATTTTTGTTTGACCCATGCAAAAATCATCACTATCTACTTTTATTATTTCACAACTACATACGTAGTACATACGTACCTAGATTCCTTTTACTTTCCATTTAATTATGAATTAGTATTAAAATTTGTAAAAACAAAAAAAACTTTAACAAGGAATTCCTTGCAATCCAGTGCAGTATGTGAACACAAACTAAGAAGTTCTGCAGTGACTAAATAGAAGCACTCTGTGTGTACAAATACATCAACTAACTTGGCTTCAACATCGCATAACTTGTCTCTCACAAGCATTGACTTCATCCACTCGCTCATTGCTAAGTTGGAGCTTATACTAACATTAATCTTACAATTTGCCATATATGTACTGCAAGGTAAAGTAGGAATATATCTTCTCAGGGAAGAATTTTGAGCACATCAACTTGGTTCATATTATTTCACACAGAATTGCTAACAACATATCACTAATATTCTCCTAGATTACACTTGACTCGAACTTTCTCTGTTTTCACATATTGGTTAATCACAGTAATTATGATAGATGTTGTATAAATTTCGGAGCCCCACGCTTCCTATATTTAAGACGAATGATGTGCGGCTCTTCACAAGATCCGTACTCTAAGATACGAATCCAAAATTGGTGTGAGATAAAGGCTGCTCTACTTGAATGAATGTGGTAAATGTTTACGGCTATCAAAAAACCGTGGTGGAGCGACGACTTGCGCAAGATAGCTGGCAGTGACTGGAGGAAAAGAGCCGAAGATCGAGCTCTGTGGCGTTCACTAGGGGAGGCCTACGTCCAGCAGTGGACGAATATAGGCTGATGATGATGATGATGATGAAAAAACCGTAGGGAATGTTTTGAATTAAAAAAAATATGTTTTGTCTAAACAAATATTCAGGAGGCAATTTTCAATATAAAAACTTGCATAAATTCAAAGCTGATATACAAGGTGTTGTTTTGCATCCTCGTCAAATTTCAGGAGGTTGTCATAAAATACATAAATAATCAATTGAAAGTACGGTAGTGGGCAATAACTAAAAAGTGCTGCTTTTATTTGTTGTTGAATT
Source organism: Craniophora ligustri (assembly GCA_905163465.1). Classification (NCBI taxonomy): domain Eukaryota; kingdom Metazoa; phylum Arthropoda; class Insecta; order Lepidoptera; family Noctuidae; genus Craniophora; species Craniophora ligustri. The sequence goes on from LR990972.1 coordinate 9,689,347, forward strand.
TTAACAGTGTTTCAGAATTAAACCCTTAATTCAATACAAATAAAACAGAATCACCCGACTACGCACACAGCGACAATGCAGCTGTGTGCGTGAGTGTCGACGTCTTCCTACGAAATGCAAGCGCGGGCGAACGAATGATCGGTAGCAATAATTTACCTAATTTTATTTCGAAAATCACCTACATTATTGTTATAAATTTTGCTTGATAATGAACTCATTGTTGAGCATCATTGGAATGCGGAAATCTTACTAATGGCAGTAATACTAGTGCGCCGAAGAAAAGTTCATTGACCTGTTATCAGATGATTAATAAAATGTTAGTTTTGCTTTATCCTTCCACCTAAAGTTTTCGTAGTGATTTTGTTTTGATTTGTGGATTAAATTGATTGATTTGAAATTTTCCTTCCTACTTAACGGGCTTAGGACCGGCAATAATACCTACCTTAGTTGGTGTACCGATCTACTTATGATGGAAATGGAAAGACGTGCTAGTTAAATGTAAGTACGTGGTGATACTTTCGACTCTTAGGTATTATTAGCGTAGTTACAAATTTGAAATCAACTTATTTACACTAATCAAATTGATTAAGCTAACAACGTATTTACAAAATGTACAAATAAATAAATTACCTACTTAAGTTACCCGGAGGTATTGTTCAAAGTGGCCACCATCACACTCTTCGCACAATTGAGCACGACGTAGCTGGTTTTCCTTCAGCTAACGTAACACTAACACATTAGTTTTTACAGTTTCAAAAGCACTAATGATCCTTGCACGTAATTCTGTTACACTGGTCACTTCCTCCGTGTAAACTAACCTTTTAACGTCTCCCCGCACATAAAAGTCTAGTCTAGGCGTCAGGTGCGGAGAACGTGGAGGCCAGGCCACAGGTCCTCCGCGACCGATCCAGTGGTCACCAAAACTTTCGGTCAAGTACTCGCGTACTTGCCGACCATAGTGAGGGGGGGCACCGTCTTGCTGGTAGTACAAGTTGCGATGGAGTGCCAGGGAACATCCTCCAACATCTCCTCGACAACGTGACGCAACAGCTCCAGTTTTTGGGTGTTGCAATTCACGCTTCAGTAGGCGAAACACTGTAGTGTGGTGCACTCCAAAGTGTTGACCAGCCTGCCGCGTGCTTGCCCGTGGGTCTCGCTGGAAGTATTCCAGCTCTGTGATGGGGGTTCCCGATTGGGAAACATTTCGGTGAACATCCGGATGGCTCCACGTAGGCTGTCTCCACTGATGGCATACAGGCGGACCATCTCTACCAACTCGACATTCGGATAGTTGTCCGTCATCTTGCACTTCGTACCTACGTCTCAACGATGTACCGAGAAGTGAAATTCGCAAAGCGCGCGCACGCGTCGGCGACATCAAACAGACTGTTTGTTCCGGGGTCGCGGCGGCGGTGGCTAGGGATTTGTACCTACGAATCGATCGATGAATGATCGTTGCGTATGCGTTGTGTATGTGTTGTTTGCGTTTGTTGGTGTGTGAAAGCGCGGTTATAGGGCTAGTAACAGACGGGCCGCGTTTAAATACGGCTGGTTCACACTTACGGATTTCCGTATACAAGTAAAAAAAAAAAAAAAAACCTACTCATTTTATTGTTGCTTTGGGTCGAGAATCATTAGCATAATTACGTCCTTGAATTTGACGAGGATGCAAATCAACACCTTGTATGAAAATACCCAATATGTTTCATATCACGAAAACAATCAGAGCGCAAAAATATTTCGTGAATATCCAGGAAAAGAATTATTCTGACTCAAATTACAACACGCATTTACATAAGTATGAGACCAGCACATTTGTGGCGCTAGCTTGCGGGAGAGAGACGGCCAAATTCAATTTGATATCTTTCCAAAACTTGTACCTACCAACTGTAACAAATCTCAACTCAACAAATGAAAATTATGTAAATTATATCCAACAGTTATACAATACTATGTAACGTAAAATCAAATGACGGACGTTGAAATAGTGATAACTGGATAGTTACTACTGACTGAATTCATAATAACTAAGCATTATTTACAATAATTTTCCTCCACACTAATATTATTTTCCCGCACAAACATCAACTGCGGAAGTTCAGGCATTATTGTATTCTATTTTGTTATACGCTTCTGATTGTTAGATACATTGTACTACAATTAATGTAAAAGAGGAACAGAAGCGCTCAAAACATTTTCCTTTCGCTAGAAAAGTTAATCAAACGTACAATTTGTCGCTTTTTGTTTAAATTAATATTCTTTCCTGATCGTTATAGTAAGTCGTTTGTTTTTAACAAAACCGTCGTGAGATGTTTAAACAAGAAATGTGTTTATTACGCTCCACCGCGGCGTCTGCTCTCGTTATTGCGACTGTGACATTGTTATTGCATTATTTCATGTCAGATTGTCGTATTTTCTTGTAAGAATAATATCAGATTTGAATATCATGACACATTAAGGTGTCACGGTACATTTTTTGTAATGTATATTTATAAATAAGCATTACTAAATTAAAAGAACAGTATCAATTATTTTAGCTGTTTATTAACCTACCAAAAAAATTTTTTTATGATTTGTGATTTATTTGTTTACAAGTTATTACACTTATTACATTTTGGTTCAAACATGACCCTGTAAGGGCACCGCAACAATTTCTTACAATTGGGCTAGTTTAGTTTTGAATCCATTAAATGAGTGTACGTTTTTTTATGTGTGAGGGTATTTTATTATAAAGATGTGCCCCTTTAAACGTCAGTATTATTTTAACATAATTAGTTCTAACCGTTGGTTACAAACTAAGAAGCTAGCGCGACGGGAACTACGTTGGCTAATGTGTTTTATTTTGGTAAATGTTAAACCGGTCTAAATATTTTTGTCAAGCACTTTTTGAATAAAAATGCACTTATATACAATTGTTTTAAATGCATTACTTTGGTTTCATAATAAATTTCTCATTCGTGTAAGGCGTGGCGTTTTATCGTTACTAACCTAGATTTCAATAAATTATTTGAAGTACGGTTTAACTAACTCATTATAATATGTATATGTATATTGTAACGCAACTTTTTGGGTCTGCGTTTAACTATGGTACGAAGCAAACCGAGTAGTGATGATTGTTTTCTTTTAATATGGTCTAAATGTATATTCTATGATAGAGATTGGTCTAGTCTTAAGTCCAGGTATTTTTCATTATGATTTTAGTTTAAGAGGTAGGCTGTTTATTTTGAATGACGAATGAGGGGATAACATTTTATTTTTTGCTTTAAATATTATATTATGTAACACGTTTTGGAATCATTTTGTGTCAATAAGTTATGTTAAAACCATGAGAACAAAGTGTTTAAATCAGCTTGAGCTTGGGATATCATAGAATGGATAGAAGGTCCGAAGTAAAATATTTAATGTAATAAAATCTCTTCATCGTCACATATTTAACATACATTCTTATAATCTTAGCTTTATTACAAGCGCCAAAATGTAACCGTGAATAAACGAGGACACGAATTTACAGGAGCTTATTTACCATACCTTAACATAAGGTTCTAAGTTGAACCTCTAGCTCGATAGATGTCGTTGGCGTCGAATTAGATCGCGCTATGGTTTCGTTACACGCGGTACACCTAGTCCCAAGTACTCCCAAATATGTTTATTCATGATAAATATGTAACGATATAAAAATACTTAGTGTAACACTTGAACAATTTTTGAAAGAGGTTGAGACTATACTGTATAATAGTCGACCTCAGATAAAAAATATTGTATTAGTATTGTTCGTGGAAAATGTATCAGTCGTTCTACGTTATTAACAAAGTAGAGGTAGAAGTCATATATACATATATAATTAATATAAGATAATTTAATAAATAGGTGTTAAAGTATGAAATTGCCGTTTTATTGTAATAGGTACCTTACTTCGCTTTGAGATTTTTGAGTAAATCTTTTTTCACATGGTACCTATGAAGTACTTCTTTTAAAAATGTGCAATATTCGATCATCGACATTCAGTTTTTTTTTATTCAGTTTAGACAAAAGAAAGAAAGATGGATACTTCGAAAATTCGACTGATTTTGAAATACGAGATCCGACTTGAAACAGCAGAAACAGCTCGCAATATCAATGTTGCGTTTGGAGAGGGGACTGCTAATGAACGCACCGTGCGATTTTGATTTTAAACGCTTTCGTGATGGAACCTTTAAATCCCACAGGTCAATCAATAAAAGAAAAAAAAATTAGTGTCTCATGGTTTGACTGATCTGCAGAAAGACACGCGTGTTGATACTTGTGTTGCCTTGTTGAATCGATACAGAAATAAAAGAATATTAGATCGAATTGTGACATGTGATGAAAAGTGAATTCTTTACGATAACCGTAAGTGAAAAATGCAACGGCTGACAAGGTGATGGTAACTGATCGGTGGTCTCAGGTTCACTATAATAGATTTCTCCGATCTGGTCAAGCAATCACGGCAGATGTCTACTGTGCCAAACTCCGAACAATGATAGCAAAACTATATAGCAGTGAAACAGCCCCGACTCATGATCTCCACCATTATTGCTCCATGTTAACGCAAGACCTCGTACAGCCCGAGAAAGCGTTTCAACTCTTCAGGAACTGCAATTAGAAACCATTCGTCACCCTCCGCGTTTACCAGAGCTTGCTCAAATGGACTACCATTTTTTTTTGTGATTTGAACAATTTTCTATGTGATAAAAAGTTTTCTTTCTAGGAGACAGTACATAATGCTTTCACATTGTTTGTCGAATCTAGTCCACCAGAGTTTTGTCACAAAGGCATAAACGACTTTCCTATTAGGTACCAGCAATGTATAGACAATAATTAGACGACCCAATTAGTCCAGCGGTAGTTAACTGCCTTCTGTGCAGGTAGGTAGGGAAAAATGTTTGTGTGATGAGCATGAACATTTGTATCCGAGTCATGGATGTTCTATGTATAATATGTATGTATTTACAAAAGAAAAAGTTTATATGTAGTATATCAACCAACTAGTATCCGTATCAGCCTCGTTGCTTAGCACGGAACCAGATGGTGCTGTGTCATAATGTCCAGAAATATCTATTATTATTATAATGGTAATTATTTTGATTAAATAAATATGTAAAATAAAAAATATATATATAATTTCCACTTTAACCGCTAATATGTCAAATCTTTGAGACTACAACTAGATACTTAAGATACTCGTTTATGATAAAAGCAATGAAAATAATATTTAGCCTTACTCGTACAATAAAGGAACTGGACTGAATTGATCAATTTGATTTTGACAAGTACCGATGTGATAAACATCTTTGATCTATGAGTTTGTGTCAAATATTTCTGGAATGACATCTATGAGTTTAATTTCTATTGATATACATACTCGGACATATTAAACTGTAAACAATTTTTTTTCAGAAATAATCTTAGCTTATAGTTATATAAAATATATTATAGAATAATATTTAAATATTAATAAAAATGATCTTAGTAAATAATATTATAAGTACATATACATACAATAGTGTTACTTATGTGAATAAGAATGGTTTTAATTTTATCTCACTCAGTCATGTCATCGTATATAGATTTAAAAAAAATATGTGGTTGTGCCCTAATAAGATCCATAACTGAACTTTAGCTTGAAACCTATATTGTAACATCCGTTTCAAATGTTGTGGAATGCCAAATAAATGAATATGAATATGTGCCTCTCGCAAGCACGCAAGATTACTTGACGCACGACATAAAAATAAATGTGGAAAATATATGAATTTTCGAATATAAACTCAAATCAAAACAAAAAGTATAACAAAAATTTACTCAAATCATTTGATAAAACGATGTGGGAAAGCTCTTGTCATCAAAATGGTGAATACGACGATATAACTGAAGTGAAAATTCACGTACCTCTATACCTTATCATAAACTGGAACTTGAAACACTTACTTGTTACGTAATCACACATAAGCAATTATGCAGGTGCAATATTTTCATTTTCTCTCGTGTTAGCTCTTACCTTTCTCCTCTGGGACCACAGGCTTTGAATTTTAAATGAACAACTCGAATAAAATGTTGAACTTTTTAAACAATATGTAATGGATCCTCTGCCTGGCCCTACACAAATCGTACACCCTTTTGTTGCATGGACGCTTCAATAATATCATTATCATCACAAAAAAGCTCTAAAGCTTTTTGTGATGGAGATGAGAGTAAAATAAAAAAATTATGTATTAGAGATTACACGCCTCTGTATTATTTTATAAGGATGTAACAAAATATCATCATCATATAAGTATTCGATTCACGTTAAGAAATGAATTTCACAGTTCAGGAAAAAAACTTGAGACTGTGTAGTTATACCTGGATTTGAAATCGGGTAGGAATCTCAGGGAATAAGTAAACGACTCCGATCTCAAGTGGGCGACAAACAGACGGAAATGTACAAGAGTTCTTTGTTACAACTCAACATTTTTGATAATCACACTTAAACTTGAATTTTGTATTAGCTAAATACTTATGGCATTAAATCCACATGGTCGCCGAATAAGGGGAAGCCTTCGCCCTGCTGTAATTTTCCATTATATAACCAAGTTAACATGATTGTATCCACTAGTCTGCTACAACAGCGTAGCACCGAAGGTCGAAGGCGTAGCATACAATAAACTGCTCATCGGTCTTAATCACACTGTGAATCCAATATTTTTTGAGATCAGTTCATTAATAAAATTTATGATTTTATACTGAATTACACATTACAAATGTCATTGTTATAAATAGAGTGTTACTTTAAGGGCTCTTTTCGATAAACTAAAGCCGTCATGCATAATGTTTACTCTTAAAAAGAGTGCACAATTTAAAAGGTATGCAGCTTCAAAAGCTCTTTCGTATGAAGTTCTTTGATCAGTAAGCCGCCTCGAGCGACTTGGGATGTCTACACTCGGGCCCATTTTACAGCGGTGTGGAGCAGATGATATAAACATATAGATGTATATTGTGTAGTTGGTTGATACAAATGAATCAAACAATTGATTTGTATTGCATGAAGCCAGAAAACATGATCAAAAATACCAGCTCAAAAAATACCTCAACTCTCGATAGATGGCGTTGGCGATGAATTAGATCGCGCTATGGTTTCGTTACGCGCGCTATACCTAGACCGCAGTACTCTACAGGGAGTAACCACTACTAACCAAATTACCATACCAATATTTTTATCAATTTTTGAAAGAGGTTAAATCTTTTTTAGATTACCTCAGTTAAACGATTTAATGTAAGTATACAGAAAGAAAGCTGTAATTTTTCTGGTATGTTGTACTTAATTGTTAATTAAGTACAACAATATATCCCATTCATCAATGTAATTTAAGATAAACTTTACTTTTAAAAACTCGTTATTTTATTAGAAATAAATAAAAATATAATCTAATGCCATCCGTAAATAAGCAACGGAGTCTAATTGCACGTGCAATTTCATTGTTTCGACGGCTATTTAGACTTTGTGATTTATTTGCTTTATGACTTTAAGTAAAAACATACACAACGTTTTTCTTTCCAACATTCAGAGAAATAGAATCCGTAACTGTCCACTATGCGAGCAATATTTTTGATTGTTAAGGCACCAAATATTACTTTATACCACACGACACAAACACGCGAGCCTCCGCCAGAGACCGCTATTGTAATAAGTTTTGCCTCCAATTTCCTGTTTCTGCTCTGAATCAAACTTAATGCTGTGATATTGTAGGTGAGACACACTTAACTTGCATATTAGTACTGGTTACTTTTTGCCTGTGGATACAAAATTATTTTAATATTATCATAATTTTTTTTATTGTTGCATTTTAAAATCATTATAGTAATTTACACTGATACAATTGAGATACAATATTGCGATTCTATACTCGTCCTTATACCCGTCTCAATACATTGCGATCACTTTGTTGTACCTACGTCTGTCTCACGACAGAATTCCTCGTTTTATAAGTAAAAGGATCGCTCACATGACAAGGTACGTGTTCGTATTTGGAAATACAATCAGAAGGTTCGTATAGCCCATTCCGTAAAAGTCACAGTACCTACTCAAAAAGCGTGCTTACTTTGACGTCATACTCTGATGAATTCAAAATCACAAGGATTTGAAAAAGTAACTCGTTACGTAATCGCACGTGTGCAGGTATCCTACTCCTACTCTTATCCTCTAGAGAATTTAAAATGGAGAGCTCAAATAGAATGCTAAAAATGTTTACAAATAAGAGTAATGGATACCATTATGCTATGTGTAAACTGAGAATAAGTATCTACTCTCAGCTTTTGTACGATTTTTAAATATTTATTAAATCTTTTGTTTTGTAATCTAGGGCGATTTAATCAAAGAACGCAACACGCGTTTGATAAAGTATAAAACTTCAACCATATTTATGCACGGAGAGGACCACATACATAAAGCTAACTTCTAAGTAAATATACACATTAATGGTTTGTTGTACTGATTTCTTTTATTTGCGCAAATACAAAAATATCAAAGTGTAACTTATTTACAGAATACATATCATTTGTAACATAAGGCCCAACATACAGAATTCTTAAATTTGTTTAAATCATAATCTCGCATTGTCGCTCCCTTCAGGTAAATAAACTGTTGTAGGAAGACATAACTCACCAGCGCGACTCCCGGCTCCTCGCTTGTACAAGTCACTTCCTCACCAACTTACTTTATTTCCTCATTTATTTATTTCGCGGTTTTAAAGTATTTTTCACAGACAGGCGCCGAAGACCTCAGTTGGACCAAATTTAGACGAAAACCAATTTTTATATGTCCATTTTGTATTACAAGCGTATATACCAAATATCATGCAACAATAGAATTTTAGAAAGTATCATTAAACGTTTATTGAATAAAAACAAGAATAATATTTCTGATGTATTTATCAAAGTGTTACATATTGTTAGCCCTTACGATGTAAGCTTTCATATCCGAACATAACTAACATTAACTAACACCGCAACTATAATTAATCATATTTTATTATTATGAACTATATTAAGTTCATTCAGATGTACTTACACCTGAAAGGGCGGTAAATACAAGGTGCAAAGCGCAGACATGTCCAAACATGTGCAGTAATATACTTAGTGATAAAGTAAAAGTCAAAAGTTGTCAAAAGATTTTAAAAACATCCAGCTATAAAAGATTATTCTCAGAAAGTGTCGACCCTTTGATCAGCTGCCTCGAGTGATTTGAGATGTCCCCATTGACTGCGACGACCGGCCCACTTGACTGCGACGCGGTGTGCAGCAGATGATGTAAATATATAAGTTGATGATACAGATAATAAGTGTAAAACTATTGATTTAGTTTGTATGAAGTCAGAAACTCGATAATAACCTTATTCCTTATTTATACCACCCTATTAAACATTAAGTAACAAAAATAATTCGTCAGCTCTCGATAGATGGCGTTGGCGTCGAATTAGATCGCGCTATGGTTTCGTTACGCGCGTTATAACTAGTCCGCAGTACTTCATACAATATATATTGCAATTCCGATTACAAAATAATTATTTATATTTTTGAAGGAGGTTGTGACTTTATCAAAGTCAACCTCAGATAAACGAATTAAAAACAATCGCGACTTGGTCCGCGTAGCATGAGTAACAGGGTACTACAATCCTCGCAATCGAAGCCTTAATACACCAGAAATTTATTATATTTCCACCATATTATTGCAGTCCACAAGTTAAATAAATGTAACAATATAGTTATAGGACACATGTCATGGCCTTGTCATATATATACATAGTAGGTACCGTAGGGGAAGAAGAATTTTTTGTTTTGATTTATTTAAAAAATATTTATTTGCGCTTGATGAACAACAGAAACTTATAAGTGAAGTTGAAAATCAGTTTACCAACGCTTTAGTAGACGAATTATTACCTGAACCCTGCAGACAGCGAGGTCTTAACGACCTGAGATGAGACGTGTGGGATTATACAGTCGCAGTGACCGGGCTCTCGACAGTAATTATATATAAACTTGTATCTATTAAGTTTTGTATGTAATGGTGCTGCCACACTACAGTTATAACATGTTGGCGATTACAGCGTTTTCAATCTCTCGAGTTTTATTTCTAAGCTACTGTAGTATTACTGACTTTTCAACGTTATTTGTCTACTTATCGAAAAGGCAATGGAGAGGGAGGTAAGGGAGGAAAGAGGAGGTAAAAGAATCATGAGGAAACTTGACAAACTGAGACTTTTTCTCGATGGGGTGTCAAGTCTGTCCGCAGTCTGTCTGCAGCAGACGGCATAATTATGATGAACACAATAAACTGTTGCCCGCGGGTATGTATGCCCTACATATTTCTCTTCCTAGAAATTGCCAAAAACGACCAAAGACCTTTGCTGAGGTCCCTTACTTAAATATAAAATACCTACCTGCCTAATCATAGCTACATAGCAGAGGTCAAATTGTTTTTGGAATTTAGTGTTTAGTAATGATATAATTTAAATTTTTTTAAACATAAATTTTATTGTTAGATTTTGTTTGTACGTGGTTTCATCAAACAAATTATTTATATAGGCGTATAACAAACCAGTGCCGTGGTCATATGCAAGTGAAGTGTGTGTCACCAGCTGGAAGCATGCCAAACACATTGCAAACAAATATTACTACTGTTTTATTTTTACAAGCAGAATCCTTATAACTATGAAGTAGTGCTACCTGGTTATAAACGATTATGTAAAGAATGCTTGAAAGTCAGGACACAGCAGCGCATCACTGTCATATTTCAATAAACTTATTGCGATTATTGAAGGCTTCTTCGCCAATATTATAAAGAGTTACAGGTTTATAAAACCGATTACGTATTTCTTCTTTAGTGTACAAGCCTATTTTAACAATATAATGTTGGTATCACATTTTGTACATGGGTCACGTGGTTATATACACACGCTAATGAAACTAAACAGTAAATTACTCACCACGTTTTCTTATACATTAAACTTAATCAGAATTACACTGTATGTTCACCACATTCATTTTTCCACACGCAATATGTACAGCTGCCACCAAGAAGCTTAATAAAATAACACGGCAAGTAAATCTGTCGATAAATCAGTCTCTAGCAGGATTTTCCCTCACATTGACAAACATAAGAAATTTGAAGTACGTTTAGGAAATGCTCCGGTTGCCCCATAAAGTATCTTCGGAGATTTTTCACGACTCATCCCATTTTTATTACGAATCTAGTTAAAAGGGATTTCGCACCGTCATCGTACCCCACTTTAGGTTGGTTCGCGATCTACTCTAACTCTTATCCCTGACTGAGGATCTCACGGAGAGTAAGTACTCGGGTTTTTGAAGTAATAAGACATGTATGTGGCTACTAATACTAAGTCATTGTCATTTGACTTAGTTTTATAAGCAAATTACTATGCTTTCCCATTTTAGTGTACGCTCTCAGTATTCGCCTTAAATTCTACTAAAATTGAATCATAAGTAGCTTTTTAGCAACATAATATATATACATACACACATATATATATGTTCATTTATGAACTGTCATAGCAACTGGAAGAATATGCCGGAGTCCGCAAGAGAAGAGAAAAACTGAACTAGGGTTATATTTTAAATTCCCTCAAAACTTTAGGTAAGCATCGACGCGGCTCGGGCACTTGTGCTCTTACTTACCAACCCGTCAAGCGCCACGTTAGTACTGACTGCTGCTATTTCAGTGTGAATGGATCCTTATGCCCAGATTACTTATCTGCCGCGAACCGGCCGTCTAAAAGCACTATCTTGTGGCACGTTTGGATCGCATTTGCATACTGTTTACCTACAGTAAGCAATGAACTACCACATCGACTAATGAATGTACCTGAGAATACCGCACTAATTAGTCACAGATATACAGGTCTTTATGGTCTAACATACCATTTAAATAAAACAAATGTCATTAATATTACCTTTAAGAACCATAGGTAATTAATGTTTTGTATTTCAACATTTTACAATCATATCTATAACTACAGACAGAATTGTAAAGGCGGAGGAGTTTCTATTTATGTGCACGACAGTATTAAATATGATATTACGGAAGAACTATGCGAAAACGGAAACCACTATTTATGGATATATATAAACAAATTATCGTTAAATATTGGGGCGATTTATAAACCGGGGGATACCAACATAAATAACTTTTTAGAAATATATTCATCCCAAAAAATACAGCAATGACGACCACGATTACAACCACCTAGAGACATTTATCTCAGAACAGATAGACAAGAACAAAATAGATAAGATTAAAATTCTAAATCTCCCCCAAAAAGACTGGATTAATCAAAACATTATAAACGCAATTAATTCACGAAATGGTTTATGGCAACAAACCAAATCTGACCCAGGGAACGAAGAGTTACGGATAAAATTCCAGGAAGAACAACAGAAAGTGAAGAGGCTAACAAACACGTATAAAAAGACATATTATCTAATCTATTTCAAAACTGCAGCAATCAACCAAAAAAGATGTGGGACCTGATTAATAACTTAGGATTAAATAAAGTCAAAGACAGTGCTGCTCCTCCCAAACTAATGTCAAACACTGGACTTCTAACAGAAGGTAACTCAATATGTGACTTGTTCAACTCTTTTTTCTCATCTATAGGCGCAGACTTAGCCAAAAAAATACCAGACACATATCACACAAATACAGGCAACATACTAATGTATGATCATAACTACACACACGATATAACGCTAAACGAACTAACACCATGCACCACAGAAGAAATAATTAGAATCATTGATGACCTCGATAGTAACACTTGTACTGGGCTGGATGGTGTTAGTACTAAGGCAATAAAATGTCTAAAAAATATAATTGTTGAGCACTTAACTAACTGTATAAACGCCTGTTTACTACATGGTACTTTTCCCGATACCCTCAAGGTGGCTAGAGTTAGTCCAATTTACAAATCGGGAAATAGGAATGACCCAAGCTACTACAGACCAGTGTCAGTGTTACCCGTAATGTCCAAAATATTCGAACGCATATTATATGATCGCTTAAATAACTATTTGTTACATAAAAAAATTCTAATAGACGAACAGTATGGCTTTCGCCCTAAATCAAGTACTCTCTCGGCCGCAACGGATCTAGTCACTAAAATTAAAACCTATATAGATCAAGGGGGCTACGCTTTAGGCATATTTATCGACTTAAAAAAAGCATTCGATACCGTGAGTCACCAGAAACTACTACAAAAGCTAGATAACATAGGTATTACAGGGACAGCATATAAAATGTTTAAATCATATTTAGAGAACAGGCGTCAAGTCGTTAAAATAGGAAATATTCACACTAGTTCGGTCCGAAATATATCATACGGCTGTCCTCAAGGTTCGATTATCAGTCCGTTACTTTTTCTAATTTATATTAATAATATAAAGAAAATAGGGTTAACAGGACATCTAACATTATACGCAGATGACACCTGTCTCTTTTACTTTGACAAATCAATTCATAATATTATAGGGGACGCTCAACATGACCTTGATCTATTAAACGAGTGGTTAAAGTACAATCTCCTTACAATTAATACGTCGAAAACCTCCTTTATGATTTTTACCGCTAAAAATAAGCGAATACCGGACTTCTCGCCTTTGAAAATAAATAACGTAATAATAAAACGATCGGCCAACAAAAAATATCTTGGATTAAGGATAGATGAAAAATTAACTTGGAAATTACACATCGACCATCTCAGAAATAAATTAACATCGTTACTGGGAGCATTACGGAAAGTAGCAAATTGTATTCCAAATAAAGTCCGCATTTTAATTTATAACTCGTTAGCCAAATCGCACTTTAATATTTAATAGAATATTTAATTGAAATATGGGGATCCGCAGCAGTAACTAATTTAAATCCACTTCAAAGACTGCAAAATAAAATAATTAAAACTCTGTTCCATTATCATTATCTCACTCCAACAAAAACCTTATACGAAAAAACTAAACTATTAAATATTAGACAGCTATACATTTACTACACTTGCATTCTTGTTAAAAACATAAGTACCAACTCAATACAAACTAACATACAGCTAAAGAAAAAAACAATGTCACATAACTTGAGAAACAAAAACAAACTTGAACTTATCAGCGTACGCACTAATTACGGTAAAAAAACTATATTGTTCGAGGGAGCACAGCTGTTCAATGGATTGCCGGACGATATTAAAGAATGTGATAACGTTAATATATTTAAAAATAAGCTTAAGAAACATGTATGCACATTATAGGTTATAACTTATAATTTCTACATTATTAAATTTGTAATTTGTTATAACTTGTAACTTCTAATACTCTGGAGGTAATTGTATTGCAATGTATTATCATACTTCCTACTCTGTAACTCATTATAAGTGGACTGTAAGTTCTTATGAGAAATAAATATCTTTAAACCGATTTCATAATTTTTTTGTATAACTCCTCACATCTAGCAATCAACTTACCCCGGGCCACATTACTGCAAATAAAGAGATTATGAGATCATTAACATTTTGCGCACAAAAACACGGCCAGGTATTTAGAGCAAACAAACTTAGGAATATAAGATATTTCACAAGTAGAGCTAGGATCTTTCTTTTAAGTCGACCTTTTGTTTCGAATTCACGAGTAACAAAGTGTGCTCAGAGAAAATCCCATGTGAAATGTTTCTGTATATTTTATATCTGTACATTTGTATTAGTAATAAACTGTTATTAAATTAGATGAGGACAAAAGTACTACTTAGCGATCTACAACTGAGAATTTCATAGAAAAACCCAATAACACTTTTCTTGACCTGGTATTATTGGCTTGCGACCTCTATATTGGACCAATGAGTCAATCAGTTCTTTTCTTCCATGTATTCTGGTATTTTATTTCATTGTCATGTAAAGGTAGTGAAACAATTCACTAAAGAGCAATGATCGTGACCGTCTGTCTTGTCCATTTAAAGTCCAGTAAATGAGAAACTGTGTTTGCCCAATAAACAACTGAACTGAATATTGAATGTGGCGAGTGTCTGCGAATTATTCCCAACCGAGTCACACCAAGGCAAGACCGGTGTGTACCTACGAACATGTAAACGAGACTACTTTGAAAAGAGGTAACTTCTCGCCAATCAAGTAAATTCAAAGTACCAACAAGGTTAGGTCGTAAATATTTACGCGTGTACACAACTTTGGCTTATATGTGTACAGTACATAATAGCTGGAAACTGAATACTTTATAAGTGGTCATTTCTATCATACAAAACTCAGTCTCGACACTTTTACACAATAAAAGTCGTGGGTATCAATTTAAGCTTATACATAAATACAAATAAAGCTTTTACTTTTAATGCGCAAATTTATAATTAAATGGCAAAAATCTTTTACCAAACCAAACTAGATGACCTACTTTGGTTTGTTATATCTTGTACCTATCTATAATTAACATTATAGGTATTATAACTTATATTCATTCAAGACTAAACAAAATACTATATTACTAATACTACTACTTGCTTACGAAATTATTTGATTATTTATTTATCTTAATGAGGTCCAGTCTGTGCTCGAGCCGGGACGTGACTGCTGTGCATAATGTTATTGTAGAATTAATGCAGATTTTGCTAACTTTGTCTCTAATTGGAAGGTTGTTGATGAGGCTGCATTCATTACAGTTCGCTAATTATTACGAAAATAGAATGACTTTTACGTTCTTGTTTGTAAAAAGACCTTTAGAACATAATTCATTTAATTATCAATTATTATGAAATTTTCAAATTAAATTCGAATAAACAAATACGTTCTGTATTTTATAATTAATGTTTGTAATTCTTACTACGACTAAGTAGTAAGTAGTCAGGTATTTATAAATTACCTAAAAATCTTTTAGATGGAGTCACGTTCTCTCAAAATATAACGGAAATAGCAACACAATACACAATATTTCCTGTTAAAGTTCACAAGTCGTTCAGGATATAAAGACCGACAGAGATTAGGAAAAATCCTTACTTGCGTGTTTTCAAACAACAAACCGATGCGGGATGCTAAAGTTTTCCTCGCGTTCCTAAACCAAAGCGTTTGCGTTTATTTTTCTTACGAGAACTTAAGCTGTTGGACGTAAGTATTTATCTGAAAATGATAATCTAAAAGTTAACAGCCAAGGAACTTCAAACAGCTTACTTAAAATGGTCATGGTAATTAGTGCAAAGCATCACAAGTGATGATTTTTGCTGGACTCAAAACGAATATGTGTTATGTATGTGTTTATTAATAACAACTAGTCCGGCACGCTGAGCACAAATTGCTTCAGGATTCAAATAAAATCTCATAATAGCTCTTGATAATAGCCGAGAGCAGTCTAACGCACTAAATTGCCAACAGTTACATAAATATGTATAAAGTTATATATTTTATACATAACTCAGAATGTGTGTGGAGCAGTTTATAATGTTTTCCGATCTATTACCTTTTATTTATTTCTACACTATTGGATATTGTATTATATATCATATTGTGATAGTACTGCAGTTGTAGTACATACTCTGGAAAAACGGGATTACCTAGATAATTCAGTCTATAAAGGGTTACTTCTCGGGTTTTACAAAAATCATAAATACCGAAACTTTTATCGTATTTTATATAACGCTAACTCTACACCAGTTTGTTTATTAAATCTAAAAACGTATTCCAGAGTTAAACGTACAATATACAAACATCTGGCAAAATTTATTTACCGTTCAGTATGCAAAGTTGTGATGGAAATTGCACGTACCAAATCATTTGTAAATATTGCAGAGCTGTCGTATAAATACAACTCATCCGCCGCAATAAGTGACTTTAATTGCTCTCAAATTTAATGCGAAAATATCGATTCTCGCGACGTTTGAGTTGACAAGCTTTAGAGCTCTGCATTCTGGTGTATTCTTACAAGTGAGATGATGTAAATATCGCCACAAGTATTATAAAGAGGTGTAAAAAAATCACAGTTCATGATAATTCTTACAAACTCTTAGGTTTGCAAAAACAATATAAAACATTTATTTAATTGTCCCGAAATATGTCTGCCAAAACTTTCATTGTGGTGTCTTGGTCGTATTTCTATTAATCGAAAATCTTTTATTTGTCATGTTGCGATTATGACACCAAAAATCAGCGACTCAGTAGATTCCCTCGCAGATTTCTATTTTATTTTTCTAAATTATAAAAGGTTTGTCCCTTATAACTGCATGAAATCAATTACATGTATTTAAACTCTATTTGATACAGTAATACTACTGACGAAAGTAAACAGTAAATAATAAATTGATTAAAACTCCAATACGCGCGCAGTCCGTTTCACATAAGATCAAATAGACAAGTCATGGCATGTCTTACATAATAAACTCGGCTTATACCGGATTAGATTTATATAAATATGAATTGGGCGTTCGAATATTATCTGCATAAATAATTCGACAAGGCGTTTCTCTGTGTCTCTTTTGTGACGTATTTTCCTTTGTCGTCGTTATATTGAACCATAAGAATGTACAATAAGATTTCTAAATAATTTGAATGGGTACAAAGGCTTGGCTATTGACCTTAAACGGAATTTAATTATAGGCTTAGAAGCCAGACTTTACACGCTCCAGTCAAGAAAATCACTCAGGCGTGCAGGTTTCCTCAATCATTTAGTTTTTTTGTGAAAGTAAATTTCTTTTACAGGTCCAGAGTCCAATACTGGTGGTAGAGCTAAACCTGGACACACTAGTGGGAATCCAGCTGAGAGCATTTGGTATCTTCGGTATATTTATCGGTATGGACGTATATCTCAAAAACTCATAACACAAGTGTATATGCACATACTAATTGCCGATTGAAATAATGTTATTTCAATCTGCAGAATATCAATTGAGACGTCTCAATTGATATTCAAGTAAAACGCTATTTAAAGACATCAAGAATGACATTAGAAGATGAAAAAGAATTTTTAAATATTAGGCAAGTTCATAGGAGATACAGTCAGAAGATCGTTCCTACCGAGTCATAAACATACATGTATTTGTTGACACGGGCTTCTGAAATTTAATTAATAGCTCGGTTTTGGGTAATCTGGATTCACCGTATGCCGAAATTTTCGGGAAAACCGCACGCGGATTATATCTTGACCCACCGGGATGATGACAGCCATGGTGAATATATTCAAGACGATAAAGAACCTTTAGCATTTAAGATATGTGAATATGTTATACTATTTGAACAAAAGAAAATATGAGCAAATTACACGAGTTCTATATCCGATATCAAACGAATCACAACCATTATTTTTGTGAATTGAGTTGGTATAAACGTTTGTACAAAGGTTAACGAGTAACTTAGATGTACTTATAACTGAATGTTAACATTATAATACAGCAAGCCAGGTGCAGACTGACTACTCTTCTCCTCTCACTATCGTCAACCACATCAGGGAATAAACTCACCATCCTTCATAGATGCGTTGTGTTTCCAAACTCCAAACGCATCTTAATTTATCAATCTTTTAACTATGGAATGTCCATGGTACAGTTAAAAGTCACATCTTAAAAACATCTCATATCTCTTTACTCAAACATAAAGTCTGAAGTAAAAGTTAAGCGAGAAAACGCAATCCTTTTGTTTAAGTTTTTACCAATTTACTTCATGCCACTGGAATAATATTGTACAAGATTATATAAAACTTGAATAACGCTATTTGTCTCGGAACCAAGATAGCAAAGTGATTACTTTGCGAGACGCTAGATTCTCCCGGTCATCTTATTACATGCAGCGATGAAATATATTGTGAAGGAAAGCTGATAAACACTTAACTATGCGGTTTTCAGAACGAGCTCGCTGTCCGTGTTTATAGCGAAAGTGATAAAATGTGCTTTCTGTTTTTTTTTTTTTTATTTGAACTTTTTCAATACTCTTGCTTACATTATTTGTAAGAGAAAAGGGGTTCTAGGTCATAGAATAACGTTTGGTTCTACGTATTGAAGATGTACTTTCCGCCTCTCTCTGTAGTCAGATACCTCACTGCTCACACAGTTCATTGTTTCGCAAACACACTTGATGGTGACTTAAGGTAAGTAAGAAATAGATAAAGATACTACAGCTACGCACACTATTGTCGGTTAATATTATATAATTTGGCACATGGCAGGATACGTCCAAGTTCTTGGTATATGAACATTCTTGAAGCTGCGTGGTAAGCTTAATTGAAAAAGTTGTTATTTCTTATTGAATCTTGTTCGTCTGGAGGCCCTGCTGCATGCATATTATGTGAAACTATATGGAAATAATATGGTGAACTTTTGGTCTAAGTAAATTTATTTTATAATAATTTATTTATTTTTAACGTATCAAAATGTTGAATAGAATATTCTAGATCTAAATTATCAAAAAATTCTAAGACGTGATAAACGATGGCTGAATATTTTTATTTGTTAGGAGTCTATGAGAGCAATGTTATATTTGGCAACCTCTAATTAATATGTAAAGGCCAACTTGGCACAGATCCAGTTCTGATACCCGTTCTGAACCCTCATTAGCTTGACTCAACATTTTCAGTATACCTAATGTTAATTATTGGAGCACTCATAACATGGATTCAGCTTATCTCATCTTTAGTTAATAATAATTAATTACTTCTATTTGTAAATGCGTATAAACTCCTAGGAATTTAGGCAAACAAAATAAAGTATTTATTTTGTGCAGATATCATCATAATATCAGCAAAACGTCCGCTGTCTCTCTTGTACCTAGGATAAGTAACTTTAGTACCCATTTTAAACATTAAGTGTTGAAACACGAAACTATCACAAAACCATCATTAATTAGTTATACAGTTTGTAAGCAAACATAAAACAAAGGTAATCTTCATAAACTTCAATCGATTCATTTCAACAAAATATTTATAGAGATTGGATCCGCCTTCGGGGGTATTCGTTCAAACGAATAATTTCAGTTCCGTGACGCACTGGAACATGTAACAACACGTAACATAGTTTGTTTTTAAAACCTCCGCCGTTGCAGTATTAAATGGAACATACTTAATATTTGCATTATCTTATAGATGAATTGGTGTGAATTTACCAAACATATAAAACAGGCTCTAAGACTGAGTTGTACCTTTAAATATGTAACAATATCGTCTGATTGAAAGCAGTGGAGTGGATAGTTTATATTTTAAAAGGCATTCCTGTTTACTTTGAGCGTTACGTGACCCCTTTGATAAATGTTCGGGCGTGGTTTGTGCGGGAAACTTATTTGTATTACAGGTGTAAACTTGGATCACATAGGTACGTAGAAAATATTCAAAGGACGCTTGGTATGTGCTTGATATTTTAATATTAAATAAGTTTGCTATTGCATACGCTATGCTGTATACAAGTGTTTTTCGCATGTTTTGTTTTATAAATGCCATTTTGTTAATCGCCGTTCACTCAATATTTCAACAGACCCAAACCTTTTTGGATCTACCAATCTTTGTAATTTTTATGATTACATTACCTTTCAACTACATTGACTAAACTAGATACTAATTATATAGTATTATGTGTACCTACGCATAGTATTGTTATATCAATTGAATCACCGGCCACGCATCAGCTTATGTAAATATTTACAGATAGGTATTATAATATTTAGTTAGCTGAAAAAATACAATAATAAACCTCAGTTTTTATACTGTGTCTTACATACAGATATCACTGTCATGTCATGTCAATTCAAACATTAAAACAGTATTATATACAAGTAGACGATTTGCCACATTGTAGGTATAGCACATCCCCTACTCAAGTATTGCACGACTGTACCTACCAGGGCTACAAAATTATTAGAAGCAGACCTTTACATGATCTACTCCAACACACAAACTGTTGATGTATCCGCAACAACTATTCACGTTGTGAATTACTTTAACATTTAATGGATTTTCCGATTGTTCAGGTAAAGTAAGGATTCTTTTTGCTATATTCAAATAAAGTTGCAAATCGTAACTTGTTACATGTAAAGTGTGACACGTAAATATACGTATGATAAAAATCTTAGTTGTACAGTTATTATTATATATTAATAAAAAATAACAATGATAATCAGTTTTGCTTAAATTTGAAATAGTAACGTATAGGTAAATCTAAAGACTTTCTTAAAATAAAATAACTTAATCAATATTCTAATATAATTATGCTTTACATTACGCACATCAAATCTGTCTCTGCTTTTAACTTAACTGATAATAACTTACTTTAAATGTACCGTGTATTAAAATATTCAGTGTAAATAACTTAATTAAGTTATTTTAGTTTCGGAAAATGAAACTTAACAATTTAATCATTGAATTGAACCCTGTCAGGTTTGTTTATGGAAGGATAAAGGTAGCGATGAAATTGTTTTGACTTGTTTTATTTTAACCAGCAACAAAGTTATGATGAAGTTATTTTAATTTTGTATTGATATAAATAGTTATTAAATAAATACCATTTATACAACACTGAATATTTGATGTACTAGATCATTATGGAACATATAACGCTATACGGCACTATGACCAACTAAACATTGTGGCATTGAATATAAACTTAATCTAACAGTATGAACCCGTTTGTTTCTAGGACTCACGTTTGTAGGAGCACGTCAATCACGTCGTACTGTAGTTGGACAGTTGTGGAGCAGCACTCCGGTAAGTCGCAACCAATCCCTTAACGATTTATTACACGCTCACTGCTGTATGTACTAAACTCTATTATCCTCTGCATAATTTCAAAGTGTTACTCAGTATAATGAAAAGGTGCGTATTTAAATTAATTTATTAGAATATCAAAGAAATTAATTTCTTCTCTCTCAGTTTATAAAAGCTCTAAAAATACAAGACGGAAATATTTTATTATTAGATGGAAAATAATAATAACTAAGTAAGTAAATACTTTAATGAGACTCTGAAGCGTTCCAAGAGCTTTTACAAACAGCTCCAGTAAGAGTTACGAGCTGCGTCCGTAGTGTCAGTTTCTACAGAGAATTCGTAAATACTTCATTTGTGTGTATATTGACACTAGGGACGGTAGTGAATATTTGTTTGTTGGCGCATAATTGTCATGCTTGAAATCATAAGAAGGTAAACAAAGATTTAACAAAGGTAGGAAATGTAAAGTTCCATGAAATCTTATCTTATCATGAAAAATTAATGTTTCTACGTCAAAGTAAATGGTCTGGTAGTTGAAGGCGCAGCTGGTGAGGGTTGGGTTGGGTTTAACAGAATGGAGAATTTCTGTAGCTGGTTGGGACTTGGATTTGTAGCTGTTATTTGATGTTTGATATCCCACTTATATATACTAAGTGGGATATCAAACATCAAATATCAATAATTGTAGATAGGTGCAGCAGAAATTTATACCTGAACTATTTGGGTAATAAGTATAAACATGGTAGTGTGTTAAGTGAAGTAATACATGTAAGTATTACATACAACTACCTATGTATACTAGTTCGTAGTCGTGCTATCGCCCCGAACCCTCATCAGCACGCACACGACAGGTAAGTATAGAATAGTAGTTTAGAATAGAATAGAATAGTAGTTTATTGTCTTCAATATTACAGCCATCATTGTAGTAATTAGGTACTTACAAGGCAACTATAATACCGAAAGCAAAAGGTTGAAGCGTCAGCTTATGCATAGGCCACCCTAGGGGGTTGCCCAGCGCTGGTTTTCAGCTTCAACCCTTGACTCCCGTTTACAAACATTGGCAACTATTATTACTATATAAGATTATGTGTTGGTCATACGTTACACTCATTATTAAAAAAAAAAAAAAAAACTACAACAATAATGTGGATATGGCTTTCTAGCTAACTAAAGTAGGACTGTATGAATTAGACAAATATATGGCAAGTAAAGGTATGGCAGAATTGATCTATGACGTTTTAAACTAGAGAGGTATTTTTTTCTTGAAATTCACGGACTAATTTTTTGCATTTGTTTTTAAAGTTAAGTGTGTTTTTAATTATTCGAAAGGGAGGAGGTATATTGTTCCAAATCTTTGAAGCGGCGTACTTGAAGCTACCTTTATATCCTTGTGTTCTATGTTTCGGTATTAGAAGCTTTTTTATTTGCCTAGACCTTGTATTTAGGTTATGTGCATCTGTACACCAAAATAATTTATTATACAGGTATGATGGACATTCCCTTGTAATAATCCTGTGCACGAAACATAGCAAATGCAGATGGCGTCGTGATTCCATATTAAGTATTCCTGTCTCTGTAATAATAGGAGAAATATGCGATCTTCTTGAAACTTTGTAACAAAAACGTATACAAGCGTTCTGGACCTTCTGTATGCATTTTTTTGTCTTCTGAAGAAGTCTAGGACCATACACGACATCGCAATAATCGAAGGTAGAAAGCACTAACAACTTTGAAAGGAGCTTCCTTATGTCCTCGGATAGGAACTCACGAATTCCATAAAGGACCTTCAACCTATAAAACGCATTTCGCATCCGACTATTAATATAATCTGAAAAGCGGAGTTCATCGTCAATAAGTAGCCCTAGATTATTTGCAGCTTTCACCCTCTCGAGTGCGCACCCGTTCACAACAATTGGCTCGTATAGGTTTTCAGCCATATTTATTTGATGCTTTGTGCCCATTAACATGCATTTGGTTTTCGATGCGTTGAGCACTAAAGTATTTTTTTGAGACCAGTCAACGATTCGCTCTATATCACTCGATATATCACATATGGCCTGGCTTGTATCAGTGGGTTTAAAGGATTTATAAATTTGAGTATCGTCCGCGTATAGATGAACTTTACAATGTTGTAGGGTGTTTGGCATATCAGCTGTAAATATAATAAATAATAAAGGACTTAAAATAGAGCCTTGTGGTACACCCCTTTCGGATAGCAACATTTTTGATTTAAATATATTTCCCCTGTCATCATTAGTTACTACTTGTTGATATCTATTTGTCAGAAAAGATCTAAACCAGCTAACACTATCAGTTGAAATTCCGTAATGGATTAGCTTGGCTAGGAGAAGTTCTCTATTTAAACAGTCAAATGCACGCGAGAAGTCTAGCAGTACGAGAATTGAGCATTTTCCGGCATCGGACTCAGAAAGTATGTCGTCTGTAACTTGAGCCAGAGTCGTCACTGTTCCATGACCCTCGCGAAAACCTGACTGATTTATAGGTAGCATAGAATTGGTGTCTAAGTATGATTTTAGTTGCTTTCCCACAACTCTCTCGATGACTTTTGATAGGACGGGAAGAATACTTATCGGTCTCATGTCTTTGATTTGGCTGATATTTTTAAACTTGGGAATGGGCTTAACTAATGCTACTTTCCATGAATCAGGAAATACTTTGGATTCTATAGATTTGTTAATGATACTAGTGATTATATGCACTGTTTTTGAAAGAGTAAGCTCAATCATATCAATGTTGATGCCATCATGTCCATAAGCCTTGGTTTTTATGCTATTTAAGATTTTCATAACTTCTTGCTCCGTTGTTTTTTCGAGCTCGAATTTTGTTTGACCAAACTTTATATTTTCAAAAAAGTTTAATGTGTTCAAATTTGGGATTGGGTTTCCAGGTATATCTAAAAAAAAATTATTGATATTATCTGCATTATTAAGATCATCTGGAATAGAGGGCATACTTGAATCACCAAAAATAGATGTACTTTTTAAATGTTTCCACATCTCTTTAGGCCTTTTCGCGTTATTATTAACATAAAATGTGAAGTACGCCTTTTTTTCCCATCTTAAACTAGCTGTGACAAGGTTTTTCAATTGCCTATAATAGTTTTTATGTGACTCCGACTTAGATTTGTGAGCCCTAGCTAGTGCTTCATCACGGTGTGTCATCATTATTTTGATAACATCGGTTATCCAGGGTGTTGGAGCTTGACATACCTTTATTCGTTTGAGGGGCGCGTGAGCATCAAATAGAAATTCGATATATTCATCAAACATGGACACCATTTTATTGGCATCGTTCTCTCTAGAGATGTTTTCCCAGGGTAAAATATTCAGATCGCAGTTAAAGCGGTACGGTCTATATTTTTAAACAGTCTAACGGTCTTGAAACGAGGCACTGGTTTAGGCTTTTTTATGTCAAAGGTTGCAATGACCATAGCGTGGTCGCTAATGTTTGGGTTATGGTGCACGCTTACCTTCAAACACCGGCATCGCATGTCGGTTATAACTAGATCAAGGAGTGATTGGGATGTTTCCGTGATTCGAGTCGGTTCTCCGACCATTTGCTCGAGATTATATTGTGTAAGAAACGTATTAAATTCCCTAGTAAAGTTATTTTGAGGTTCTAGCATATTGACATTAAAATCTGTTAATATCACTTTGTATTTACAGTAAGCAAAAAAATTTATGGAATCAGCTAACGCTTCTATCGCATCTATTACCGATATCGTGGATTCAGACCTATAAGCAGTGCCCACCGCTACTTTAGCGCCCGGCAAGACAACCTCAAGCCACATCTGTTCCAGCGCCGAGTCTGGGTGTGGGCGAACATGAACACGAATACCCCGTTTGACATAAAAACCCACTCCTCCGCCCATCCTATCACCAGGGCGTGACCTGTGCTTTAGAGCGTACCCACTAATAGATGGTGCATTTTTTTCAGAATTTTTCTGAAGCCAGGTCTCGTTTAGAGCCAGGATATCCGGCTGCATAATTTGTATTGTAGCCTGTAAGTCGTCCTGACCGGTATTAAGCGACCTTACATTTAGTAGACCTAACTTTAGGTATTTGCTTTTAGGTTTTTTAGCCATAGTCTCTTAAATGACTCACAGTCGAGGATTGTGCCACGGATCTAGAGAGTAAAGTATGACCGAAATAATTTTTACAGCAAATTAAAAATATTTTAGAACAAACATGCATATTAAAATATTCTAAAATTGATGAATAAGAACAATATAGTCATTTATTATTTACCAAAGCGGACAAACATTGTTCAGACTTAATTAAAGTGGGTTTATCATCTGGACTCCTACGTATGAAAATTTTTCCATTCAGACTCCAGCAGGACATTTTATTAATCTTTGCGAATTGGCGGCATTCATAAAAAAGTTTCCTTACCGACGGAGTTTGGTATTCTGCTGCATATATAGGTGTTTTTTCGCCAGGCAATCCGATAGTGCAGGAGTTGAGCTTGTCACTTACTTGTCGTTCTTTATTGAAACGTTTTATATTGGTTAGAAGGTCATTTCTGCGGTAGACTGAGGTAAATTCTGCCACTATAGGCCGAGATGTTCCCGGTCTACCGGGAAGTCGATATATATCTCGTAAGTTAGATTCCAGAACCTCCAATTCTACCGCCTTTCCGATGTTGGTCACAATAGAAACCAGATCATTAAATTTTTCATTTTCTTTGAGCGGGACATTGTGTAGTTCGATTGACGCCGATCGTGACTGCATATTTATATCTTGAATTTGTTTTTCTAAGCATCCAACGACTTCTTTGTTCTCTTTTTTTTGTTTATCAAGTTCTTTTACATGGCTCCTTATTTCTTCGTAATCTTTATTGATAAAAGACATGCCTTTATCTAATTCAACGTTTTTATTTTGTATCTCTAAACACTGCTTTTTTAGTTCAGACACATCTCTAACCAATGATGATAACATGGCATCTTGTTCTGATTTCCAGGTTGACAGTCTTTGGTCTTGGTCAGCCTTCCATGACGTTAACATTTGTAGAAGTTCGGTTTTTAAGTCATTACAGGCACACATAGCTTGCTTGGAATTAGGCGAGTCTTCTATGCGCTGACGTTTGTTTCTAACTGTGATATTATTATCAGACTTATTACTACCAGCCGATGAGATAGGCTCAGGTGTGGAGTGCAAAGTTCCCTGTTTTGGAGTCTTTGGCGTCGATTTTGGAGGTGTGTGAAGCATATTAAATTCTTGCTAATTGGTTATATGCGAGTACAATAGAAGATGTGTTGCAGAATAATTTATGATGAAGAATACAGGTACATTATACTCGTTATAACTTTTGTAGTGGTACCTCTCAACTCGTAGCACTGGCGAACGGACTCGGCAAGCGGCGGCTACGAGCGGCCGACCGTAGCGATGAGCAGGCGAGGTAGCGGTAATGTGACGTAGGCGTGCGTGGCGCATGCACACGTAGCGAGCGGTGATTTCGCCGCACGATGACTAATCGTTGCTGGCGCGGTGGTTGGTGCGCTCGCCTGGTGCGCCTGGCGGCGTCGGTTCAAATCCAGCGAGGCGGGGAGGAAGTAAACTCCCCCAATTCGTAGTGTGATGCACTTTTATCTATTTGTCTCACTTAGGTCAGCCCACTGGGCGGAGTCCGTCCATAAAAACACTTAAGGAGTAACAAGGAATTGAAATTTGAGTAGTTGACCAATCACAATTTAATAAACAGAATATTGAGAACTCGGGGAATAAAGATCTACTGTACACGTCCGTACCGAACAGAGGCGCGCGGTGGAGTAGGTAAACACATTATGATAAACCTGAACAAGTGTCACTTAAAGCTGCCTCTCTAGCGCCCCATTAGTGTCTGTTAGGGTGGTCACGTGTATGTGAGGTGCACGTTAGTTTTCAGGTGAGTTGGCGATAATGTTGGACATTGGTGCACGTCGCCGGCCCCGGGGGCAGACGTGATCGAGTTACGTATGTAAGGTATACTCTCAAAAACACCTATATAATTTGTTGTTAATGTCAGGGTACAGACGCAGTGCTGCCAGTTTGGTTAGTAATTGTAATGACACTGACATTAATGGCAGATTGAACTATCATTCATCCTTTCGTGCTGTCATAATGACTGACAAGCAAACGTCTTGAACAAGTGATGTCTCACTTTTGATTTGACCGAGCTAACTCAAGGTTGTGTAATTAAAATATAAAATAAATCCGTTTAAATCCAATTGAACTATATTCATTTCTGAGGTATAAGGGGTGATCCTTTATCTCAGAAGTGGGATATATCAAGTGCGCCCACGATTTTAAAGAACTTTCGATATTCAAGAAAAAAACAAAGTACCTACACGTGATTTACTTTTTTTTTTCGTAATCGTAATTTTATTTCGTCTTGAAAACTTAATATGGATACAACGAACAATGATACAAACGACAAGACACGTCGCTATCAGCGAAGGACATCAGATCGAACACCTAATCGGCTAAAACGACGCCGATCGATAAGCAGTTCGTCCGAATTTCGGGACGGTAGTGTAAGCCGTCATAGTCATGGACGGCGCTACGTACGTGAATCCAGTTCTGATACGGAAAGGAGCGATACGTGGAGAAGGCGTGAAGGTGTGTGGCGAGGCATCGCAATTGCAAGAGGTCTGGCCGCGATTCGAAGATGAAACGCAGCAGCAGGAGGCGTAGCAGCAGAAGGCGTAGCAGCAGAAGGCGTAGCAGCAGAAGGCGTAGCAGCAGAAGGCGTAGCAGTGGAAGGCGTAGCAGCAGAAGGCGTGGCAGCAGGAGGCGTAGCAGCAGGAGGCGTAGCAGCAGAAGGCGTAGCAGCGGAAGGCGTAGCAGCAGAAGGCGTGGCAGCAGGAGGCGTAGCAGTAGGAGGCGTAATAGCAGAAGGCGCAGCCGAGATTGCAGTATGAGGTCGGTAGTGAGCGCAAACGAGCGTAACACCCCTCCCATCCAGGTAAGTGGTTCTAACTCTCTAAGTGGAGATACACAGACTTTCCTATCGAACTTAGTAAAGGCGTTGACAAATGATCGACCACAGGGTAACAAGTTTCCTATGTTGGGAAATGTGATACCCGAATTCGATCCAATGGTTAAAGGTCAAATTATTCATATGTGGATTCATAAGGTAGATGAGTGCGCCAGGCTTTATAATTGGGTCGATGACCAGATTATACACTACGCCTTGCCCAAGTTGTCAGGTGTGGCCAAGACCTGGTACCAAGCTCTCCCGACTATGTCGTTTTCGTGGCCTGAATGGAAAACTAAACTGGAGGTGTCTTTTCCTAGTAGTGATGACTACGCCGAGTTATTAACTGAGATGTTGTCTAAGCGCGTTCGATATAATGACTCGTTAGAACTTTACTATTACGAGAAAATTAATTTACTTAATCGGTGTGAAATACAGGGTAGAAGGGCTGTAGACTGCTTATTATATGGAATCGATGACCGATCTTTAAGATTAGGAGCAAAAGCTGCAGGGTGTCAGCAACCTGAGCAAGTTTTGAAGTACTTTCTCTCGATTAAACAACAATCTAGCGAAACAGATAGACTAAAACCAATAAACGAAAAGCGTATTAATACTAGTATGATGACGATTAGTAATAACGCTAAACAAGCGGTAAATAGCAATGAGTCGAGGGTTTCTAGATCACAAAATGGCCCAATTATATGTTATAATTGCAATGAGCCGGGACATTTTAGTACTAAGTGCACAAAAAAAATATTAAAGTGTAATGTTTGCAATAGATTAGGACATTTAACTGTAAATTGTCCCAGATTGCTGACTGATTCTGCAGGTAAGAATGATAAACCTAAAGACATTATGCGTATTGAAACCAATAATGCTAGTGACTCTAAATATTTGATCGATCTTAAAATTAACGGTGAAGTCGTTCAGGGTTATATCGATTTGGGTAGTCAATGTACATTACTCAGACACAGTGAGGCTATTAAAAGAGGCATTTCTTGGACCGATAGGAGTTTACCAACTATGAGAGGTATTGGCAATAATATAGTAAAACCATTAGGTGTAACAAACATTAACATTGATATACAAAATATAGTGGAAGATGTCACTGTTTATATCGTCGACGATAACATTATCAAATATCCAGTTTTGATAGGTCATAGTTACACAGAGAAACCAGGTATTGTTATAACAAAAACCACTGATTCTTTGACCTTTTATCGTGATAGCTTGACAAAGCTAGAATTAAGGTTACAAAATGACGTTACGATTCCTCCGAGGGAGATGTCATTTCTACCTGTTATATCTGCCGTAGATTATTCAGGCACAGCGTATGTAAGAGGCTCTTTGCGAGGCGCGCAGTCACCCGAACATTATTTGCTGCCCGGCGAGTATGATTTAGAACGCGGAAAGGGAGTGTTGCTAGTCCAAAACTTTTCCGATAAACCCGTTACACTCAAACAAAACGTTCTTGTTACACGTGGTATTTGTACTAGAACTTGCTTAAACATTAATTCGCTAGATTTTAATAACACTGAGACTACTAATTCACTTAACTATGGTGAACAACTTAACAATTATGAAGTTAAAAGATTAAAAGAGTTACTTAAGAAGTATGAAACATGTTTTTCGGATAATTTGAATGATCTAGGCTTAACCACAGTAGTGCAAATGGATATTGAATTAAACGACACGCACCCAGTGGTCTACAGACCGTATAGGCTTTCTTTTCCAGAACGTGAACAGGTTCGGTCTATGGTTAAGGAAATGATCAATGCGGACATTGTATGTGAATCTAACTCACCATACGCCAGTCCAGTTCTCTAAGTGAAGAAAAAGACTGGCGAGAGTAGGTTGTGTATTGACTATCGTGCCTTAAATAATAAAACTCGCAAAGAACACTACCCGTTGCCTTTAATTGACGACCAGCTTGATCGGCTGGCTGGTAATTCATTATTCATAAGCTTAGACCTTGCGTCTGGCTACTATCAAATCGCGATTAGTGCAAATTCGCAAGACAAGACTGCGTTTGTCACGCCTGATGGACAGTACCAATTCAAACGTATGCCCTTTGGACTGGCTAACGCACCTTCAGTTTTCCAGCGAACAATGAATACAATATTATCAAAGGTCAGCTACACAATTATCTATATGGATGATATACTAATCCCAGCGCGATCTTATGACGAAGGGATTATACGCTTAGAAGAAGTATTACAAATTTTAAGAGACGCAGGATTGACTTTAAAATTAAAAAAAATTAATTTCTTCTGTACGGAATTGGATTTCTTAGGTTTCCATGTTAGTGGTGAGGGTATAAGACCGGGAACACGAAAAACTCTGGCTGTCAGTAGTTTCCCGACTCCAAGAAACGTCCATGACGTTAGGAGATTTGTGGGTCTAGCCAGTTTCTTTCGTAGATTCGTAAAAGACTTTGCACTTATAGCACGCCCATTGACGGACCTACTGAAGTCCAAATTCACTTGGAGAAGGACAGAAAAAGAGGAAAAAGCTTTTAATGTCTTAAAGGCTAAATTGATTGAACGCCCCATTTTGGCCTTGTACGATGCTAAATTAGAAACCGAATTGCATACAGATGCTTCAAAGTTAGGGATAGCTGGAATTCTTATGCAGAGGAGTAGTGACGGTCTGCTGAGGCCCGTGGCTTATTACAGTCGTAAGACTTCCGTAGACGAGCAAAGATTCCACTCATTTGAGTTGGAGACTCTCGCGGTAGTTGCATCACTGAATCGTTTCCGTGTATATTTATTAGGTCTAAAGTTTAAGATAGTCACTGATTGCAACGCGCTTCGCACTACCTTAACCAAAAGAGACGTCATACCCCGAATCTCTTGTTGGTGGGTGCAGTTTCAGAAGTACGACTGCGAAATCGAGTACAGACCGGGCTCTCGAATGGCTCATATGGATGCTCTCAGTCGTGGTCCTGTTACTGGGCCTGCCAACGAAGACTCCGATCACGTTATTGATGTATTAAGCGTGGATGTCCGTGATTGGATCGCTACAGTACAAAGTGATGATAGTGAGTTAAAACGGATACGAGAAATATTAGAGGATGATAATACAAAGTTTGTCGCAGATGTTTGTAAAAATTATCAATTGAAAGGTAGTCATGTGTATAGGATTTCAGACGACGGTTTGCGCTGGGTGGTTCCTAGGGGCTGCAGGTGGCAGGTGTTGCGCATGAATCATGACGATGTGGGTCACTTTGGTTATGAAAAAACATTAATTAGATTAAAAGGTGCCTTTTGGTTCCCTAAGATGCGTAAATTCACTAAAAAATATGTTGCCGCGTGTTTAGAGTGCGCGCATCACAAAGCACCGGGCGGTCCCAAGGAAGGTATGCTCCACCCCATACCCAAGTTAGAAAAACCTTTTCATACCGTCCACGCTGATCATCTGGGTCCGTTCATACGTTCAAAAAGGGGCAATATGTATTTGTTAGTCATCATTGACGCATTTACTAAATTTATAAATATAAACGCGGTTAAAGACACTAAAACAGCCACTGCCATAAAGATATTCAAACAACATTTCAGCTACTTTGGGTTGCCTTCGCGACTGATAACTGACCGTGGTTCATGCTTTACTAGTGCTAAATTTAAAGATTTCATGGGAAAGGTAAAAATAAAACACATTTTAAATGCGGTAGCGACCCCAAGAGCGAATGGTCAGGTCGAAAGGTTTAATCGAACTATTTCTGATGCCTTAAGCACTAAGTGTCATGATGGGAATGACAATGTCTGGGATGACTATATTGGAGATATACAGCTAGGAATTAATACTACTGTCAATAAAACTACGGGTAAAAGCCCGTCTGAGTTGCTATTCGGTTGTAAATTAGTCAGTGCGTCTGATAATTTATTGATTGATGTTATAAATGAAACATCAGGACGACTTATAGGCGAAGATTTAATGCAATTAAGGTCAGATGCAAAAGAAAAAATCGAAGAGCAACAGGAATACGCTAAGGGACAGTTTGATAAACGTAGGAAAAAACAAACAAATTACAATGTAGGTGATCTTGTTAGGATCGAGAGGACTGTCATCGACAGGGATCACGTGGGTAAATCAAAAAAGCTCATACCAAAATTCCAGGGTCCATACAGAATCTTAAAAGTTTTACCTAACGATCGGTTTCTTGTTGAGGACACTCCTTTAACGAGAAAAGGAAATAAAAGATATGAGAATGTTATTGCGTTGGATAAAATCCATCCTTGGATGAATTTTAGTGGTTATTCCAGTGGCACAGAGAGCGACCAAGGTAATGGCACTGATACGGCTGATGACTGAATATTTTGATCTAGAGTACTTATTATGTTTATGTATTTGTTTTTGTTTTTATTGATCTGTTTTCTCAGAGTATTTCTCTGACAAAGGAAGGTATTGTGTATCACTGCTGAGATTGATGTTAGCAGGATTTAGACCTATTTATATGAGCGATTAGTGCAGAATGAGAATGGCATCGAGTACGATGTCGCACAGATGATCGCAAGATAGTGATTAAGACCTGCATTGTAAGCACAGCTAGTTAAGAGGTTAGTGCAGATTTAGAATGGTACTATAATGGTGCCGCACATATGACCATAGATTATAACAAACTGTGCAAGACATACGAACAAATTTTGATTGTTAATAAGAAGTTGATTTAACAGAATGATTGTTCCTTTGTAACAAAAGAAATAAGAATATACATACCTATAGTTTTTTTGTATAGATTTTGTTATTGTTTTGTCTAATTACTGATTTGTTATTATATATTTTTTACGCTTAGGTATTATTATAACTAGTAAATTAATTTGAATGTACAAGTGAGAGGACTCACTTGTACAGGATGGCCGAACTGTAAGGTATACTCTCAAAACACCTATATAATTTGTTGTTAATGTCAGGGTACAGACGCAGTGCTGCCAGTTTGGTTAGTAATTGTAATGACACTGACATTAATGGCAGATTGAACTATCATTCATTCCTTCGTGCTGTCATAATGACTGACAAGCAAACGTCTTGAACAAGTGATGTCTCACTTTTGATTTGACCGAGCTAACGCAAGGTTGTGTAATTAAAATATAAAATAAATCCGTTTAAATCCAATTGAACTATATTCATTTCTGAGGTATAAGGAGTGATCCTTTACGTAACAACACTGGCTTTCTGACTGTCACACAGTTATGAGCATGTAGTTGGTGTATGTTGAACGTTGCAGAACTTCATTATGCCCTTTTTCCTAGTATATTGAAACACGCATGCCCCTCGGTGTTGTGATGCTCGCTATATTAGGTAAGACCTCTGATATGTTTGATTATATTGTGTTACTACGTGTTGGTGTAACAACGGTCCACTAGAAGC
Source organism: Craniophora ligustri (assembly GCA_905163465.1). Lineage (NCBI taxonomy): Eukaryota > Metazoa > Arthropoda > Insecta > Lepidoptera > Noctuidae > Craniophora > Craniophora ligustri. The sequence goes on from LR990972.1 coordinate 9,723,412, forward strand.
TCTCGATAGAGCAGTATTAGCATCCATTAGTGTCCTCCGTTATCCATAATCTAGATTAGAAACCTTCCTTGAGAACAGCTATTGTGTTTACTGCTGCTGTTGTATAGTTATATATATGTCTTGATAAGTTTCAAATGTTGTGTTGTACTTGGTGTTTGTGAGTCTATTGATTACTATCAATGTTTCCGAAATGTTTTCCAAGTAGTGTCAATAACTGAACGGTATAATTAAAATCTACTGAGTGATACCGTTTAATTAGAAGACTCATGTACAAAATGAAGATCAGACGTTCTGTGTACGTTTTAATAAAGCTAACGGATTCAAATGTTAATTGCGTATTTTACCAAAATAATGACTTAATAGAACAATGATCGCTTCAAGTATCAGTGCGTCAAGTGGTGAGCGCTAAGTGTCGGCACGCGTCGGGATGGGAAACTCACCCTAATTTCCACTTTTCAGCATCAAAGCTTCAGTACCCCGGCTTCTGCCGCAGTGAGTGGCCGTGTGTTCTGTGTCGATTGTTCTCGTGATCGCGAGTGAAAACACGATGTTGAGTGTAGTGCGTAAATAAAACTTCAATAGTGAGTGTGTCATTGGAATGCTTTCACTTCATCTGGAGAGGATATCACTGGTGATAACATGTTAGTATAAGGCAATATTTTTTAGAACTAGATCATAGGAATATAGATTAAGCTTGACCTATTGTATCTACGCCTACGTAGAGACTTAGGTTGACACTAGAATGTGTGTGATCAGCAAACAGTAGGATTATAATAATTAGAGATTCTTCCTTCTATATTATGAGTAACATATAAGAGTATTTTTCTTCTATGAATGCAAATAACTATACTATTTGGTATGGACCTAAAATAAGTGTAAGTTTAACTTTGCTAATACATACTGTGGGGGATAATTAAATAAATATTTGCACGAGATATATTTACGTCATTGGCACACACACAACACGACGCGGACGATGTGCATCTGTTAACCAGATTGCTCCAATATAAATGTTTGCTTTGTTTACAATGTAGGTACATGCAGCTGACAGTTTTTAATTATAGTCATATTAGCTTGACATGACAGGTTGTTCTTGGAATCAAAGGATTTCGTAGGACGCGTACAAGGCTTGTTTTTGTAGATAGCTGATGTCACTGTTATGAATACAACCGTCGATCGACTGACACAAGTCAAATGATCATACAGCAGACGTTGTTTACATGTAACAGCTGATTGATTAGTTGTGTGGATCTTCACAATCCTCACTTAAAACTCACAATGCAATGAGTAAGGAAGGTGAGCAATGTGCACGTGAAATATACTGAGTTCCGACTCATGTTGCTAGGACACTTATGTGAGGTATTCAATATATGTACCTATAACTCACCTACTATTTATAATTTCGTATTCGTCACTTAGGCCACACACGCCGTTAAATGTGACTTACATTTTAATTTATTAACGATTCCTAATGTCATAGATGAAAGATAAGGAAGATAAATGTCAGGCATAAGGTACCTGTTTGTCATGTAGAACATGTATTTTCGTTATTTATAACCAGTTTAAGGTTACAATAAATCACTCTCAACATCACATAAATAACATATGTAGATAGCGTAAGTATTGATTTAAAACACAAACTATTAACTATTTCTTATTCATCTTTATATGTAATTATTATTGTATAGCGAGTTCGACATAAAATGCTGTGCTTACCTTTAATTTAGATGCACGCAACGCCATTGTATTTGAAATTAATATGTATTAAGAATGTCTCTGTGTGTATTTAGTTGGTTTGCCTAAATAAATAAAATAAAATAAAATAAAATAAAATAAAACACGTTAATCCGGAATTGTTAATGCGGCAAGCAATGTAAATATTAATAATACTTAAAGGTATGGTGTAGGTACCTACCTACCCATATGATCGAACTTTTGAAAGTACACAAACTAATTTTAAAAATGGGCCTGAAAGGAACGAGTACCAGAACAACGGGTCTAAATATTTCCAGACCCATATAATGCGAGACTCGTAATATAATACGCTTCACAACATTATGTATCAACGTAACAAATCTCTTAACGAAGGCTGTGAATAAGCTTCGGCGTTAATTTGCAAACCCAATTTATTATAAAATCTTGAGAATACTGTGGAGCGTGTGGCGGCGGTGTTGCAGACGACGAACTCTTGAAATTGTCTCAGTGTTTGTGAAAACAAATCCATTTAAAAGAGAAGATTTACACGCGGCTTCAGTTAACACGAACAATTATGACGTAATGCGTGCGGAGAACGTTCTTATATACAAATATTTTGGAGATAGATCTATATCTCGAATGATTTAATTATGTGGTTGCATTGTATTGGCATTTCAAACACTTGAATAAAAAACCTGGATTCAGGAAACAAAAGAGCTTATTTGTTATTTTGTATTTTTCAAATTCACCTAAAGCAATTAAAATTGTTTTAAAGAATTATTCGCAAAATTAATAATTTATATACCTACACGGGTTGCTTATTGGACAACCTTCTGCAAGCAAGAGGGGTTGACAGAATACCAACAGTTTCACTATCGGGCAACATTGACAGATTTAGATTAATGTAAACTAAACTAAATTGATGAATATTAATCTTATAAAGCTTTGTAATTTTAGTATTTTTAAAATGAGTAAAAATATATTCTTTATAATAATTTATTTAATATCAAGAAATTGGCCTCTGGTTTTCCATTGAAGAGGTTTCAGAGTGTAACAGCCTTTTGTAAGTCCCCTAAATTGATATCGGTAAGGTCCTTACCGCTCTAACCCCGACCTAAATTTGTTCTGACGATAAAAATCCAAAGCTACTGTATATAAGTACTCATTCCTTGTCTTTATTTCGTGTTGTAATGTAATGTATATTTTTGTAATGATGAAGTGTTTATGTAAGACATTATATTACTGTACAACGTACCCAACAACAATTCATCTTTAACTTTGTAAATATAAACACCAAAAAAATTCAATTTCTATTTAGACGGTATGATTAGCTAGACTCATTTTGTTGATTAAGCTCTCACATCTAGAGCCGCGGCGTTTGCACGCGAGTGTCACATGCAGATAATTGGATCTGAGGAATTGTCATATTTGTGGTGACGTGCAAGCGAATCATGTTTGTGTACCTCGGAGTAATTAATCATTAGAGTGTGATGTTAAATTATAGAAACGTAATAGTGTCTAGATGTTTCAGGATCAGGGTTTGTGACGATGAGACGGCACCAACCGTCGGCTGTACTAACATAATCGTGCACGAACTTATATCAAAATATATAAAAAATATGATAATTCTAGGTACCTATACAATTCGTTTTTTTGGTTTAAAATGGTAAATTTGGTTTTTACAAGAAACCAATAGGTCAGCATTTAGATCTAATTTTAAATCAGAACTGATGTTTTTTCATTCTGATGTAAGAGAATGAACTGCAAATACATATAAATACGTACCTACACCGTAGTATTCCAAATTCTATTCGTTTAAGCGTCCACATCCGAACTAATCTGTTCTGATTGGTTCATTGTCGAGCGATATAGTTTAGTCAGCAATAACATAAACACGTAGAGCCTGCACACGTGATGTCACTGAGAACATCGTATACTAAGGTTTAGGAGCTTACACTCGGTATTGAACCACAAATATTCTAATGATATGTTTGCTAATGACATATAAGTACGACTAAATTCACTGACCTAGCTAGGTATATACTTACTTGGTAATCGATTTCAGTCTTTACTAGAAGCTACAGAAATCATTTTATGTACATGATTCAAATAAAAAAAAAACTGCGGATTATTACTGAAATATTATTTCCTCACTTCGCAAACATCTAAACCATTATATGTCCAATTTAATGTACTACATAACCAATTCTATATTAGAACTAAACCTACTCTTGATATTTTATTACAAACACATTATTTTAGGGAGTCATAGTCATAGTTGAGACACGTTATGTATTATGTAAATAGATACTCTGGCGCCGGAAAACAGAATATACAATGGTAAAGTTAGTTTAATTACTTAACAGTTAAATTATTGATTTACTGGTTTAATGTAATTCCTGCTGTTCCAATTTATCAATAAATCTTTCAAAATTTAACCTTTCATCTGTCTTTCAACAATGTTTTACACAGTTCTTAAATGCTAGAAGTTATTCGATTTTCATAAAAGTCATTTGAACACCTAAATTCTATGAATCACTGAAAGCTATTTCCTTTGGTCATTGTGTTGAAATACGATAGTTACGACTTGTTAAGTAGGTACAATAATTATGTATGTAGGTAACATAACAACAAAGCTATAAACAACAAAACAAAAGTACACTTAAATGTTTTTATCGACACTTAAGGACTTAATGGATAATCAATATCTGTGTGCAATACACATCCATCTCGGTATAAGAGGATACTTCGAAACAATAAATTGTCTGAAAAACTGCGGTCAGCCAAACGTCAACGTGTTACTAAATTATGTAATTGCAGAAACACAATATTGCTATCCTTATTATTTACTACTATCTCTGTCATATTATGCATGACGTCACTGACGTGTCCTTTGTTTAAACCTATTTGCTTACAAATGTTGATAATTTATATAAACAAACAAATGACATCCCAGTGACGTCATGCACAAAATGAAAGAGATAGAAATGCAAATAGGGACAGCAATATCATAATATTCGAATTGCGGTTGATCTAAACAAACGACACACCAGTGACGTCATGCACAAAATGAAAGAGAGAGTAGTAAAAAATAAGGACAACAATAGCTATAATTTTAATCCGGTTCTAAACTCAAATCAAAATCCCTTTTATTTTATTTTTTTATTAACTAACCAGCTCACTCGCAAATGTCATGAATTTTGAATATCGAACACGGCGATCTCCGTCGTGGTCTCTTTGTTTTAGCGGGACCAATGACCTTTGTTAGTAACGTTAAGCGTCCAGTAAGAAGGCACGAGGTTGCTGCGACAACGCGAAAATCAACGTTAAATTGAATAAAGGCATTGAGCGTATGAGAAGTGCGTACCTACCTAATGCGCTTCTCACTGAGGCAACTTGTAACATTATTCAGATAGAAATATATGATATTGAGATGTTATATTTTAGAGATTATTCTCAACAACAGTGTGTATTGAATCTAAGTAAGATTGGTAAGAAAGATGTTAACAGAATTCATAAAATGGTTGTTTTATATAATGGTAATAATTCACATAGGAATCTATTAATAAAAAAAAGTAGGATCGTCATTTCAAATGTTGTAATTTAAATATAAAGGAAATACATAATTACACTTAAATCTTAGATAGTTTATTACATTGTTTTATAAATTTAGTATCTATGCATAATATTAGCAGTTCGGCTTGATTGGCACACATACATTACACATCTGATGTTACATCAAGCATCTATTCTCAAGATTGCTCTAATAACCCAAGCATATAATATTGAGTGCTTTGTTTACAATATACATGCACTATTTAAACATAGCCATACATCCTTGACAGTGCATGTAGCTGCAACGTATTAGTTGCTCTCAATACAATAGATATCCCAGTTGGCTCGCGTACAATGCTCGTTTGTAAGACAGCTGATGTTACTGCTCCGAACATAACCGGCGATCGAGAGAAGCAAAGTAAACTTATAGTAACGATGAAGTCGTTTACGTGTAACAGCTGATTGATTAGTCGTGTAGATTGATCTAGATAAACAGTTGCGAACTGCTGAGATAAGTGAGTGTGTGTAATGCGGGCAAAAACTTGTCCACAATTAATGTAAAAACACGAACCACTAATTTGAGTACGAATATTAATTTGACGACCTCTGTGGTCTAGTGGTTCGAGTACAATTCCCACGGGGTACAAATATTTATGTGATGAATAGAAGTGTCTGTGTTCGTCTGGGTGTTTCCTATGTATTATAAGTATGTATTTACAAAAAAAAAGTATAAGTATTATATCCATTTTCTAGTACCCATAGTAAAAGCTCTGCTTAGTTTAGGACTAGATGGTGCTGTGTAAAATGTCGCAGAATATTTTTATTTATTTAATATACATAGACCAGAGTCGATAATTTTTTGAAACCAAAAAAAAAATAGTTGATAAATTACTTGTTGCACTGTGTGATTACTTTGATATCAAGATTCATATTAGACAAAACTATACACATGCTATTTTATTACATGTGTGCATTGATCATCATCTACCCAGTGATTGTCCCACTGCTGTGTCGTGTTTCCTCTCATTTGTGCCGTATATATTGCCGGCATGTATTTATGGTGTATGGTTGTCGTCAAAAGTGGTATGCAGGGATCGTAACGCGTGGCATTCTGTAGTTCTACCTACCCCCATGGGAGAAAGGCGTGAGTGTATAAGTGTATGGTCGCTGATCAACGAAATGATGATATACGATCATCTAATTTATAGTCAGTTTAAAGTGCCACAGTAAATGAGTTTTAACATCATATAAGTTTTTTTGTTCGTGTTTAAAACGCTAAACCTATTAATGGAATGAAACGAAGACCAGTTGTATGCTTTATATTAGATTAGTAGCGTATTTGTAAATAAATTTACTTAATGTTTTCTCTTTATTTATACATACAAAAAATTACGCCAATAGATATTTTTTTTTTTTAATAATTTACTTCTCAAGATTATAATATTAACGTTGACGATCTCTTAAAGAAGGCTGCGCAAATAACCTTCAGTACTAATTTGAATACCCAAGATCTTGAAGTGGCCGTCGTGGGCGTGGTGCCAATATTATTTGTTTTTAATAATAATTCCATTCTTGAGAAAATTCGCGCGGAGCATGAGTGTCTAGAGATAACGTAAGAACTCTCCTCTTGTTAAATAAAACCACAAATTACAAAGTACTCTGTGAGTGGTTCGTACATTAGCTGCAAAATTAAATTAAAACCATCATATGAATAAACTGTTGAGTCCGCAATTAATGTAAAAACACGAACCGCTAATTTGAGTACGAATATCATATATCATATTCTTTTTTTTTAATATATTAAGTATGATTATAATATGAATTTTCATATGTGTTAATATGAATTTAATAAATCGAAATAAATAAATTATTATTATTATTATGTGTATATGTTTATTTTCTCCCTTTCAAGGGGTATTAATGATCTAATCACACGGGCCTTAGCCAAGCGCGAATAGGGTTTAAGTTATAGTGTAAGTGGAAGAAACGGATGATGTAGAGTTATTATTATTATTATTATATAATTATTATAATCCAAATTACTATTTGTAATCACACTGATATGTAATTGTTTCATTGACAATAATACGAATTCGCTGAGCCCGCAAATGATAATGGAGCTCATTGGGCTCTAATACTAACCTATCTAATAGATCAAAGAGTGTTTGTGGTTGTAGGTTCGTCGTAGTAGCGCAATTCCTATTGCTTAGCGTCAAATTTCACAATTAGATATTCATTTGCAGGTTAATCGCATTCATTTTCCACAATTGCATCAGTAGATGAGATTCAACCCGTGATACCCGGCGCAGAAGCCGATCGCTCTATCACTGCACCGACTGTACCGTCAAATTGGTTTTCGAACTGACGAGTGATTTTTTTAGACATGAACACATACAAATGTTACGAATGACGAAATTAGAACCTGATTCAAATTACAGCTATTGTTGTCCTTATTCTTTACAGTCTCTCTTTCATTTTCTGCATGACGTCACTGACGTGTCATTTGTTTAGACCAACCACCACAAATATTATTATATTGCTATCTCTATTTTCATTTCTCTCTCTTTCGTTTTGTGTGTGACGTCACTGATGTGTCATTTGTTTAGACCAGCCACAATTCGAATACTATTATATTGCTGTCCCTATTTTCATTTCTATCTCTTTCATTTTGTGCACGACGTCACTGAGATGTCATTTATTTTTATATAAGTTATAATATTATAGTTTTATTAACTAGCCAGCTGAATTTTAAAATTCGAACGCGGCTATCTCCGTCGTGGACATATTCATTTTCGCGAGAACAGTGAGCTTTGTATTAAACAATATAGAATCACCTGGAAGTAGATACTATATTACGTTTATCGATAAGGAGGGAAGAATACTGTAAAGGATCCGAAACGGCGGTTTAAAAAATTATCAATATACTACGATAAAATCCGTAAAAGGTAGTTTTATTTCAATACTAACAGCTCATTAATTAATGTACCTACTTACGTACAGTTTGAAAAGAATGCATTCCTTGCTCTCGTCTCATTTAGCGCTAGATCTTCCACGATTTACATTAAGTATGCGGAGCCACGCTTGAGGCAGAAATATTCTATTCGCTAATTAAAATACTTGAGACGAGCATGTGGACTGAAATGAATGAAAACGAGTAGATATATAAGGAAGTGCATTATTTTGTAATAAAACATTGAGTTTTTAAACTTGGATACAATTTTTGCAAAAAAAAAATGCTAATATTTTGTTGTCATGCACACACTAAATTCACAGAAGTCCGTAAAATAAAGCCGATTAGAATAGGAACTCAAAAAATAACTTACAAAGCAACATACTGCGAAAATTAAAGTAGAAAGTCGCCAGATATTTCCAATTCGCAGCCATTGCCTTCAATTCCGCCGGAGCCTCGAGCTCTGAACTCGACCAAAGGAATATATCTCTTTCATTTGTATTCTCTGAACCATTGCTTCGTGTTTTATTTTGCTTCAGGTCCTTTGGCACCAATTTCTGGCCGTAATTGATTTTTAGTAAGGTGGCCAATTCCTGGCCGACAATGCTTGGTTGATTTTTGAAAATTGTATTCTGTCTTTGCTGTATTGCCCAATACACTTCCCAGACTGAGAGTTGAGGGTGACAGAGAGTTGAGTTTGCGAATAAGGCGGTTTGAAATTAAATGTTCCTAATCTTTCGCAACTAATTAATAATATTTAAAAGCACATATGTAGGTCGCCCTTTATTTAGATACTTATTAACTAATGAAATATGTTGTGTACAGTGAATAGTAATATTCATTTAGCTTAGGTTTCTCATATATGATACACTCTTAAAAGAGCTTCTCTTAAACGGGTCACACGAGTGAAAAAAAGCAGGTTACATACAGCAGCAATGAATGATGTGTTCTCATGTCAACAGAGAAAAGGATACAAGTGGGTGACACTATTTTGATTACTGAATGAACGCCGCATTAAGTGGCCTGTAGTGTGTAGGTTTAATTAGAGCGCTCTGTCATTTTTGTTTTATTCAAATAAATAATTGCCAAAACAATTATAACGAAGCGACGAAACGAGAGATGCATAATTAAAATTGATAGTCTTGTCAATATTCCACTCTGCCACTTAGTTAAAAATAATTGGATGGTGTTATGAAGAAATCAAATTGATGTTACGTTTTTTGTTGCACTTTATTTAATTGATTCAGTAACACCGACATAGTCCATGGGGTAATGTTGTGGGGTACCTATCAACAATGTATCGGGCGCGTATCTATATAAGATTACATAGCTTCTGTATCTATATTATGTTATGTGGTTTCAGTGCGCTTGAGAAAAACCTTTCAATCGTTTTCACAAAATGAGGTGATCATAAAATAACGAATGATCTATGAAACGTTCACTTTAGGCAATTTGTTACGTAGGGTTATTGGTCATTTGTACCATGGACATTGTCACACGATGTCATTTTAATACTGGTTTTTTAAATTATCTTATTACAGTACCTATTCCAACATAAAAAATATATATTTCAACATTGTTGTTTTTACCAAAACCATTATATTCATCACATCTGTTCTATAGAGTGTGCAGTACGTGAGCTCGTTGACGCTGAGTTTTATGGGTTATTTGATATTTCGTATTTTTCTAACGTCCCTGTTTTATGTGCTCGGTTTATGGACGAAATTTCTTTTATTTTTTTTGCTATGAAGTTACATAATTTTATTGGCTTTAACTTTATTCTATTTACTCGAATACCCGTGTGTTGATTAAAATGCTCATTCACTAAAATTTTGTAGTTATTTTAGTTCGACTAGAATATTCATTAATGGTTATAACTTTGTACATATTCAAAACTAAAGAAAGTATAGTATACAATTTATTAAGTAGATACTCGTATACCTCGTTTTGTTATTGGAGAATATGAGAATGTATTTCTATCGTATTTCCCCATTATTCCTAATGGACCTTCCCGATTCCATTATGGAGACATAATATTTTTTATTGGTCCAAAGATAGTGGAGGAGTTTATCCGAATGTATTTATCTTGTAAATGGTGCTTATTTTGATTAGTGCCTGAACTTTAAGACTTCCAACTTGCGTCATTATTATACGCTAGTACCTAACATAAATTAACTAGACAAATTGGTTAGTAAATGAATATACATCAGACAACAATAGAACATCAAAATATTTGTGAAACACATGACTTATGTAATGCGAAACATCTACAAAGTCCTAATATAGCTAAATAACGGCAACACTGTTCCAGGTAAGAACAGAGACACAATAAACACAAGGAGTCAGCTCCTCGACATCGTCTCCGTGTTGTGTGCACTTAATTAGGAGTAAATTAGCGGAAATTATTTCAACGTGTAGTGTGTACTGAGTCTGTTGTTGAGACGTGTCGTACAGTATTTATACAAAAACTATTTGAAGACACAGCGACTGACTTAGAACTCTTCGCTAGACTGTAACACTGGATTTTGCAATCAAAGTTCTCTTGGCATCGAAATATATAATAGCTTTTTTAGCAAAACCCTACGACGATATAATGTTATGTCCTTTATTTACAAGTGTATAGTAAGTGCACGTAACAATTACCCCACACCGTAAATAGCTCAAACACAGAAACGTTTTTACGTCGGTCTCAAAGTTTTATGATGACTAAGACATGTACACTTTGGCAACAGACGTCTTCTGGAGCTTTTCCAAGAGCAGTAAATATTTTACATTCATATATTTCGGGGTCCATCTGACCCACATAAATGACAATATAAGAAAATAGAATATAAGCTGTGTCCGCAAGTATTGCAGATTATATTGTTAGGTCAGGGTACACATTGATATAGTTTCTTGAAACAAATTGTGTGATCGCCACAAAAGTTTTCTTACAGTTTCCGATATAAGATTGTCGTTTTTTTAGCAAATTTGAATTTCTTTCAAATGTTTCAAAACACGTATGCATGGGTGTCATTAATAGTTTAGTGCTGTAACTTATCTTGAATACTTTATTTTAAACTATTCCTACTGTCATAGTAGTAAAAAACCTTTGTTTTTAATTTTTATTGTTCCTGAGAAAGCTGAAGCTGTAGTTTCAGCTTTCTCAGGAATAGTCAATAGCCTTTACAAACAACAACAATAACCAAACAATAGTATAGTTATACTATTGGCTATCAGTCTAGTCAGTCGGACAGACTAGGTCGGGTTGGCAGACTTTATATATAAACTTATGCAGCATGTAACCATAATAAAAAAAAATTAAAAATTCCAATTTGTAACATAACACAGAAAACTAAGGATAACCACTCGTATCGACGTACTAAGTTTACCACGTGGCTCGATAGATGGCGTTGGCGTCGAATTAGATCGCGCTATGGTTTCGTTCACAACGGACCTTAAGTAGCTAATTAAAATATTGTAATGTTGAGCTAAGAGGAGTTAGGCATACAGTGATTGCACGATTACCGGGCGTCTCTGTATACGTAGTTAGCTAGTTATTTACTTATTTGATATCGTTGATCTTGTATTATATCGCTTACTGTAGTTAGGGGTATAAGTTGGTTGTGTACGCTTACGCGGACCACCAAGTTAGTACCAAATCGAAAGATATCAATCAATGTCCTTGTAGCTTGGTATATCAAGTTTAATAAAGTCCCCTCTGCTCTGTTGAATCGGTGTTTCACTATTCTACACTGGCGCTCAACGTTTGGCCGGAACTCGGGCCAACTGATCAAGCTGGACAATTTTCGTGGGAAACATAACTTGAGACCTAGACCACATAGGACTTTTAAAACAAAAAGTCCAGACAGCTTAAAGGACTGTGACATAAAAGACGTTCTGGATACACCGGAAGGAATAATGACGTCTGTAAATATGTCCCCGGAACAATTACGGGAGATGGTTTCTTCAATAACAGCCGCCACTATACAGGCAATTCAGAGCAACACTAGTACTGGCGCAGCCTCATTTGCCAACGCGAACTTTTGTTTTGAAGGAGCTAGACTATCTGAGAAGGTAGAGGAGTTCTTGACAACCGTTTCAATATATAAAAAGGTTCAAAAGATCTCAGATCAGGACGCCATCCAGACATTGCCCTTAATTTTAAAAGGTGATGCAGCAACATGGTGGCAAGGTGTAAAGCAGGGTATAGCGTCATGGGCAGAGTTCGAAAAGCGCTTACGACATGCTTTCGCTCCAAAGAAACCGGGATACCTAATTTTCCGAGAAATATTCAATACCACACAGTCACTTGGTACGTGTACGGACACATTCGTAGCTAGAGGCCGTGCTCTTCTATCACAGCTGGAATCGCCACCGATCGCTGAATGTCACCAGCTGGATATGATATATGGACAACTGCACCATAGAATCCGGGAGAAGGTTTCCCGAGAATCAGTTAGCACTTTCGACGACTTGTTAAAGGCAGCACGAGGTGCGGAAGAACTATTTAAGGAAAAAGAGTCTGTACACGAAATCGCCGTCAATGCTGGTACCGCAAACAAAAAGAGTAGATGTCTGTATTGTAGAGTGGTAGGTCATACGGTGGAACAATGCCGTAAAAGAATTAAGGCTGAAGGACAAACGAAATTGGCACACACGGCGGTAGTTGCCACACAGGCCCCATCACCATCAACACCGACAGTTTCGTGTTATGGTTGCGGCGCCCCAGGGGTGTTTCGGAGCAAGTGCCCTACGTGTAAACAAAGCAAGCAAGTGATCCCAAAAACTGAAAAAGTTGATTTTTGTGCAGTCAATTGCAGTACTGATGCGAGGAAAAGACCAGTAGTCGGCATAGGAATTCACAACGTAGTTGGGACCGCTTATATTGATACCTGTGCTAAAACTAGCGTGGCATCATACCAACTTTTTACATGCCTTAAGCAACAGGGTTGCCATTTTACGTCGCAGCGTGTGGATGTCACTTTGGCTGATGGGATCAGAAGGAATAAGGATGTCCTAACTACTAAGGTTCCTGTAAAACTGTGTGACCGCACTGTGATAACTACATTTATTGTACTGCCGGAAGCAAGGGACAACAAAAGTTTACTTGGAGTTGGCTTCCTGCAGGATGCAGGCATGGTGCTCGATCTGGGTCAGATGACTTGGCACTTTGCGGACAATCCCAGTGTCATATACGAACTGGATGAGGAGCCACATAATGGCGTTTCGGTGGCGCATGTTGAATGTTTATCACCAATGGTAGCAACAACGGCACTACAGACCCCGTTGATGGCCCCTCACGGCATAAAAATACAAGAAGCAGCTGAGGCATGCTTTCGTCCATATCGGGTTGTACCTATAGAGGGCATAAATACACCGCCTAAGCGTCCTAGAAGGCAATTGTTCGACGGGTATTCACCAAGTTTCACCGATTATATGCTTGAAGACGCAAAGCAGGCTGTGGCCACTGCACAAATCGATCTTTCACCGCACTCGAATGCACTTTTCCCCGGATATACCAGTGAAGATATTGGTTTAAATTCAGTATCAATAGATGCAATAGACTCGGGAACCATTGAGGGTGAACAAAAGCAGCGCCTGGAAGAAATGCTTAAAAGGAACCAAGAAGTGTTTCAGCCTAGTACGGAACCGACGACCTTGGCCGAACACTGTATTAACACCAGGGACCACAACCCTATATCTGTACCACCGTACAGACTATCACCGCCTCGCCGTGAATTACTGGAAAAGGAGATCGGCAAGATGTTAAAAGAGGGAATAATTGAACCTTGTACGTCGCCGTGGTCTGCCCCAGTGGTTATGGTGCCCAAAAAAGATGGCTCCATTCGTGTTTGCGTTGATTATCGACGACTAAATGCCATCACGATTCCAGATGCATATCCCATGCCTAGAATTGATGATCTTCTTCATGAGGCTAAGCCAACCCCCTATATGTCTACCCTGGACCTGCGCGCTGGTTACTGGCAGGTGAAAGTAAGGGACAAGGATATGGATAAAACTGCCTTCATAACGCCATTCGGTATATACCGTTTTCAGAGAATGCCATTCGGTCTTCGTAATGCCCCTGCAACGTTCCAAAGATTAGTTGATCGGGTGAAGGTGACTTTAAGCGAGGTAAAACTGATAGCCTACCTTGATGATCTTATAGTCCAGTCTGTGTCATTTAATTCTCACCTCGCAGACCTGGATAAATTGCTAAAGACCCTTCAAAGGAATAATTTGAAAGTGAACCTATCAAAATGTCATTTCTGTTGCCCTATTGTAAAATATTTGGGTCATTATATAACTCCCAATGGTCTCCAAGTAGATCCAGATAAAGTCACGGCGATCGTTAAAATGCCTACCCCGAAAAATTTGAAACATTTGATGTCGTTCCTACAGACATGTTCCTGGTACCGACGTTTTATTGCCGATTTTTCAAAGATAGGAGAGCCATTAACCCGGCTGACGAAGAAAAATGCTAACTGGTCCTGGACCGACGAACAAGAAGCCGCTTTCGAACGATTGAAACGATGTTTAACTACTGCACCCATACTTAAGCAGGCAGATGCTACAAAACCATACATAATTAAAACTGATGCCAGTAGTTACGCACTCGGAGCAGTTTTGGTGCAGGGGGAGGGTGCTGAGGAGCATCCTGTGGAATATGCCAGTCGGCTAATGATTCCGGCGGAACGGAATTACACCACAACGGAGCGAGAGGCTCTTGCAGTGGTATGGGCGCTCACAAAATTCCGAGGGTATATAGAAGGTGTCCCTGTTACAGTAGTTACAGATCACCAAGCGCTAAAATGGTTACTGTCAATTAAGTCGCCTACAGGTAGAGTGGCTCGATGGGCTCTTCTTATTCAAGCTTTTGACGTCACAATAAAATATATTCCGGGGCGATCTAATGTTGTCGCCGATACTTTATCACGCCCGAGTTGCGATAGCACGACTGAATCAAATTGTGGTGTCTGTACAATAACGATTGACATGCCAAGCCGAAGTCCAGCTGATATACGGCAACAACAATTAAAGGATGAACATGTTGCCGGAATAGTTCAGGCCCTTGAAGCGGAAGGAAACGAAAATGCAATGTATTGGGGTGGCAAAGGCTACCTGATGAACAATGGCCTATTATATAGATACAATCCAAATGGAGACGGGGAAGAAGCCCAATTGGTGGTACCTCAACAAGAATGGGCCCAAGTCGTGTCGGCGTATCACGATGACCCATTAGCGGGACACTACGGAGCCGACAAAACTTTTCAGCGGATAAGTCGGCGGTACTATTGGAAGGGTATGCGACGTTATATTGAGGCATATGTAAAGAATTGTCTGCAGTGTCAAAGGTTCAAACCAACAAATCTTAAACCTGCTGGATTGCTCCAAACTACGCCGGTTAACCAACGTTTTGAGATCTTGTCGTTTGATTTGTTTGGTCCCTTGCCCACAACATCGAAAGGAAATAATTGGATCCTTGTGGTAGAAGATATCGCTTCTGGCTGGATAGAGCTTTTTGCCTTACAAACAGCAAGTGCTGAAAAATGTGCTACGACTCTCATTGATGAAGTGTTTCTGCGATTCGGCCTACCAAGGCGCATTCATAGCGATAATGGACCTCAGTTCGTAAGTGCAGTAATGCAAAAGGTAGTGCACTGCCTTGACATAAATCATACATTCACCCCCGTGTACCATCCATGCGCCAACCCTGTAGAAAGAAAAAACCGAGATTTAAAAACTCAATTAGCCATTTTGGTTCAAGACGATCATCGGGTATGGGACGATAAACTAGCATCCATCCGGTTCGCCATGAATACAGCAGCTAGTCTGGTAACGGGATACACTCCAGCCTATCTGACATTCGCTAGAGAGTTGAGAACTCCGTATGATAACGCCCATAACCTGACACAAATTATAGCCTCTGAGAATTTTGTTCCTGAGATCACTCCGAAGTTGTTGTTGCTCGCTAGTACCTTAAAGAGAGCGCGCGAGGTTCGAGAAGATAAAGAAGAGCAAAGAAAGAGCTACGCTGATAAAGCTCGGAGACCCGACCCTGGATATCGGGAGGGAGATTTGGTTCTCGTGTCAGTCCACGCTGTGAGTAAGTCTGCTCAAGGAGAAAGTTCAAAGTTTGCCCCACGTCGAGACGGACCGTATGTTATCCAAAGACGACAAGGAGCAACCACTTATCTGTTGGCGAAGCCTGATAATCCAGAACACACGCTGGGGACTTATCATACTTCAGCTCTGGCACCTTATCACAGTGACGCCGCTACTGTGCCGTCGCCTGTTCGCCCATTACGTAAGCGTGGACGTCCCAAAAAGGTACCAACGACATCTCAGGCTACACCAGAGACTCGCCGTCGTGGACGTCCAAAGAAGTTGACAACATAAAATTATTTGCTGATCTATTCGTCGGGACGCCTTTATGATCAGAGGGGGAGACTGTAACATAACACAGAAAACTAAGGATAACCACTCGTATCGACGTACTAAGTTTACCACGTGGCTCGATAGATGGCGTTGGCGTCGAATTAGATCGCGCTATGGTTTCGTTCACAACGGACCTTAAGTAGCTAATTAAAATATTGTAATGTTGAGCTAAGAGGAGTTAGGCATACAGTGATTGCACGATTACCGGGCGTCTCTGTATACGTAGTTAGCTAGTTATTTACTTATTTGATATCGTTGATCTTGTATTATATCGCTTACTGTAGTTAGGGGTATAAGTTGGTTGTGTACGCTTACGCGGACCACCAAGTTAGTACCAAATCGAAAGATATCAATCAATGTCCTTGTAGCTTGGTATATCAAGTTTAATAAAGTCCCCTCTGCTCTGTTGAATCGGTGTTTCACTATTCTACAAATTTATTTTTGACATTTAAAAATTAAAAATTATTGAATAATTGTAATGTTGTGAAATGAAAAAAAAGCATAAGTGTAATTTAGATTTGGAATATTTGAAATTGTTATATTTTATCTGAAAAGACTTTGATGAAGTAATGGTTACTCTATCGAGAATCTTTTCGGCTTAATTTGCTAATATTTAGAAGATTATTTTGTGTTACTGCTGCATGTTGTATATCTCCATTTTATATTCATATAAAAATATTGTACTGAACAGTCTTAGGTCGGTTGACTTGCAATCTTTAGTTATAGGGATGTGAGCACTTGCTTTTGCTCGCCAGTGATCCGTGAAAATCGACTGAATGGATTTTTCTTCAAAAGGTGTCAAGTTCCGGCTCGTTTCACTGATGGATCTTTACCTGGTGCCTTAATCTGTAAATAAAATATATTTTTTTCCTATAGATATTCAAATATTAAACCAGGTTACTTCCGCGAATTCAATAACAGCCCAATCATAATATTCAGTAGTTCTATCTGACAGCGTGTAATAAACTGTTGTGTTCATATTTTTCAAGTTCCTACGCAAGAGGATGTTTTACGTCTTCCTAAAAAGGAAGTATTGTGGGCCGAGGTGTTTATGGACAGAAAGTGCTTCGTACCGTCGCCGAAGATATAGACTTGAATATTGCGTCGGCAAATATTTCCATAGCAGTGCCTTCGAGTGATAAGATAATCAAATGTTGCAGAATTTATTTATGAGACCATGTTTGTACTTGAATTTTCATGAAGTTTAGTGTATTCTATGTCTCGATGTCTAGTCTACACAGCTCGTGGCAGGCAGCACGTGTGGGTCGCTTGGAGGTCATTAAACCTTGAAACTAGTGCAGTACGTCGATAATTTTAAGAGATACCTTATATATAAATGAATAAATAAATATGCCGCGACATTTTTACACAGCACCATCTAGTCCCAAACTAAGCAGAGCTTGTACTATGGGTACTAGACAATGGATATAATACTTATATACTTTTTTTTGTAAATACATACTTATAATACATAGGAAACACCCAGACGAACACAAACACTAATTCATCACATAAATGTTTGTGTCCCGTGGGAATCGAACCCACGACCTCATGATCAGCAGTCCGGTACTCGAACCACTAGACCACAGAGGTCGTCAAATAAGAGGTCGTCGTCAATACCTACACAATGCTGTTAGCAGTTTAATTAGTTGCGGTAATTGTATTATTCATTGGTTTTTTTTCTGCCACAGTGATATACAATTATAGAAATCTATTTTATTAATAAAATCAATCATTTTTTTACTCCGATCTAAAACTTGTTGATGCCTGTTAATCATTCTAATGGATAAAGTAAAGAAATAACGATGCCGACGCGAAGGAGCGCTAAAAGAGATTATCGTGTTTCCAAGAGAACTCTTAAATAAATTGAAGAAACGGCTAACTAAAAAGATATCATAATTATAGAAGTTATGATAAACTGCGTTAAAAACTTAAGAATAATTACATTTTGGCATTTATTAGAAAATAATATTTTCTAATATTATCTTGCTCTAAATATTTTTTCATCACAAAGCTCAAAGATACATATCGATAACACGATCCAAACGGATTTGTATTGCGATAAGCCTAGCTCGGAGGTGGCATAAATTTTAAGGAAAGCGTTTCACATTACATAGTTATCACAGTTATTATACAGTTATCACAACATTTTGGACGAATTCACTAAAGAATATTTGAACAATGCCGCATTGTTGAAGTACGATTTTTATCTCAACTCAGTTTTATGCCGCAATAAATATGAGCTCTCCTTGCTGTCAGGCGCCACTCACACGGATTACTTCCTCGTTTGAGCTGTCAGTTGGCATTAGTAAGAAAAACCAAGGTTGAGTTGGTAGATTCAAAGAGTTTTTTATGTCAAATCAGATATTCTTTCTATAAATATTTGTTGCTTTTGATTGTTTGTTATTTTATTGGTTGTTTTTGACATGAAACGCTTAGATGTAATTCTTTCTAAGAAGCGATCCAATCAAACCAATGAGTTACAATTACATTGTAACGAGGGCCGTGTAGCCGGAGGGAGCAGAAACCCAATAATCTGTTAATATTAATGAACTGAACTCCAAGGTGTCGGCGGAGGATTTGGGTCAGGATTGCTATTAATTACTTCCATTGAGTTTGATCATTTGTTAATAATCTAGGAATTATTTAAATCCAATTTCTGTTTCTAAAAAAAATATATATGTCATGTAGAGCTTCAATGATTTTCCAAGAAAATTCTTTGCTTTTACAGAAAATATTCATCTTAAAATACTCACAAAAACTATGTACTCCTGAATAATGAATCTGAACAAATGTGTAGCACGCGCCGTAATATATCACCGGGGCTTATATTGTTAGGCTTTGTTTCGCTTGGCCACAAAAACGATATAGTTATTTCAACAAAAACTAATCATTACGAGCTGTCTACCAAGAATGCTTTAGGTTTGTAGCCTGTACAAAGAAGGTTATTTTCTATTATGTTAGTTAGTTACTTCAACAATTGCTGAGTACTTTTGGTAATTATATGACCACATCGAAGGCGCTAATTGTTTACAAAGAGGTTGTCCCTCGTGCAGGTATTCAAGTACAAGGGACGCTATCGAATGTTGCTCGATGTCGCAGCAGTTGCATTGACTGAGATTAGAAACTCTGCACTCTCTACTACTATAATTATAATACATAAATACTACAACACTCTACTACTATAATATAAAACAATATTTTTTGTTTGGCCTCAGATAATATGGGCACTTATTCCCTTCTTTGAAGAAATCAACTTCTTTACAAAACATCGTTATTCGAATCTTCATACTCCACTGTACTTCTCACTTCGTTGTACTTCAAGTGTTCTACTCCGGTATAAGTAAATTACTTCATCCTTCATCTTTGCAAATATTTCTCCAACAAGGTTTTCATTTCAACAAAGCTGTTAAAACTTCGTTATCTTCTAACCCATTACAGAATTCTATAGCTATCATAATTCTACCAGATTGCTTCTTAAAAGTACCTGTCGCCTTTAATTATGGTCAGATTTGTTTACCGGCGAGCTAACGAGACCACTTATATCAAGGCCACTCATAATACTCGTAAATAACTGAAGCATTAAGTTAATTAAGTTAATATCGGAACAAACTTATTTTATTAGCACACCCATTATCGGATAATGAATAGACATAAAAAGAAATGCATTGTTCGATGGTGTCTATAACCTAATAGAATAAGGTCTACAAAGCAATCAAATATGAGTTACCAGATAACTTAGATTATCTTGAACTGGAATATGTATAAATTTATACCACATATCGAAGCTACGGATCATTATTTAAATACAGAATTATACCCAGAACATTACAGCAAGACCAACGAAGGCAGAGATTGGGCTATATTTATATTTGAATTATAATTTTGGGTTCCCTTAAATTGTTTCCGGACCGGAGTGTACAGAATATTGATGTTAGATGCTTATCAATGGAGAAACGATGCTATTAATTTAACCCTCATTTCCATAATGTAATAAAGTCAATGTTTCTGTACAATATTGTTCATAAATGAACGCAATCAAAACTTCCAGACTTATTTAATTTTTGGGTGTAATTGGGGTTCTCTACATACTCCAATACTCATTTCGTGGACAACTTTCGTGTGAGAATTAACAGTTAAGCGGCCGTTATTAACAAACGTGTGGTAGGATTTATTTAAGTTTATTTAATACCGATTATAATGCACGTACGTAGAAATCGTGTGCCTACATGACTTGTTGAAAGTATTTTTAGTGTCAAATAGTTATGCCCCGATCCCATGTATGTAAAATTTGAAAACACAATGCCAAACATTTATAGCCAAACTTTATTTCACGAGTAACAAATGTATTGGAAACTACTAATGTAGATGCAAAATAGCATGTCTTATGCTAGATAGTAAGTCACAGATCACTACAGCTAAGAAATCATCGCGCTGTTTCGGGAACAGTTTGGAATCGAGAATATCGGCCGTATTTGTGTTTTGTTCCGGATTTGAATTTCAATGATTGCTTTGTCAATAAAATAAGTGTAGTGAACTGCAAAATTGTATGCCGTTGTGAGTTCGGTTGGGATGAATTCAATTAATTTATAATTTCGATTAGATATTACGCAAGTTCTCCTCTTAGCGGTGAGTATGTAATAACTAGTCTACACCGTGAAATTGTAGTCGTTGTGGAACCGAAAGGTGGGAAACTTATGATAATTAGTAGAACAAAAAAAAGTCTTAGATTAACTCTACTGTTTATAATAAAAAAGTTGGCAAGTGAAAAGAATATTTTCACTTGATCGAGTTTGCTAGTAGTAGTGCACCAATATTTCATTCAAAATCGGCCGCAGTCGCTAGCTCGCTACTCTGAAGCCGCCTCGCGAGGACGGCGCGGGCGGCGGGTTCAATGACCCGAACGCCCGCCAGTCAGCTGGTACTAAACGGATAGCGGCTGTCCGAGCGAATAAGTAAAGTACTAATAAGTACTTACGCGTTATTTAAAAGTAGTAGGTCAGTACTTTATTGATGTAATTTTATTATTGAAATAAATTGTATTTAGCAATACGATGCAGATGGCGACGAAATTGATGGTAAGTATTACTTTACACCTATCTACGTATTACCTCCAATTAAATAAAAGGGATTAAAAATTAAGTAGGTACCTAGGTTAAGTAGGTACATAGCTTTAAAAAAACCTTTTTTTTGTAACTTTGCCCCAAGCAAAGATTTAACACACACACACACAGACCTAGAACAATTACCTGCAGATCATACATTTTTTTTCTGAGCAAGGATCGAACTCGCGACGCCTTGCGCAGCAGTCACTCGTACAGCCGCTGCGGCAATCATTGCGGCAACATTTTCACGGAATAAATTGTACTCCAATTTCTCCTTCATACATTCCACGAGCTTAGAACCGCCAGAAATACTTTACTTGAACATAGTTTTAGGTATTTACTGTATCAATATTAAAAACAGATAGCTGAAACAGTCAAGGGACTGGGTAGGTATTTCAGGCGTATTTAAAAAATTGGAGCTTTTTACAAAAATAATCAACTTTACATACAAGTTACCTGCTAAAAGTTTATTTACGACGACGAAGTGGAGTCCGCCGCGTTCAATACACAAACGTGCCCGTTTTATACTATTGTCTTTTAGCTTTCTTAACGTGTCTCTGTCACTTTTCATTCTATCAAAGGCGTCCACTATCGCACTGCGTAACTCGTCACGATTTTCATGTTCACGGGTATAAACAAGTCTTTTGATTTCCGACAACAAGAAAAAGTCCAAAGGCGTTCAGACCGGGCTCCTAGGCGGCCAAGCCACGGGACCACCGCCGTGGCCTATCCACCTATCACCGAACTGAGTGTTTAGGTAGGCACGCACTACACTTGAATAATGAGCGGGGCAGCCATCATGCTGACAGTAAATTCCTGCTAAGTACGCTACAGGGATATCATCTAACAGCCAGCCCCGATATTATCGTTTATAACATGTCTAAAAACGAGCTGTTAGATAGCGTTCAATGAAAATAGTCACTATTAATTGGCCGTTATAATAACTGCCTACACAGTAGCACTAAACTGAACTTGGTGATAGTCTTCCCGTACTAAGTATGGATTCACGAGAGTCCATTAATGTGCACAGTACAGCTGAACAATTGCTAAGTACTTCGCGTTCGTATATTCGTACTGACGACACATTTTCGCGTGACAACGTAAATCTTACCGCGCGCGAGTCACAGTAGAACTAGCGCCCGGCCCGCACGCCGCCGGCGGCGACACTGCGGCGGGCGCGACACTGCGGCGCCGCCGCCGCTCAGCGTGGTAGGTAATAATAGGTAGTGCGTCCGAGTGGATTGTCGGCAAATGTGTAGGTAAGTTAGCGGCAGCGCGCGGGCGGCTTTTATGTCTTTGTCGGCATGCTTTACTGCTTAGTTGTGTTAGTTGTGTACCTATGTGTGAGTAACATTGAATGATATCGATCGTAGTAATCGTAGTACGTTAAATTTAGTGGCGTTACCATGTATCCTGGTTTCGTTCTAGTTTTTTGTATGTCTGTCACATTTTTTATAAAAAAAAATATCTTTATTTCATTTAAATTTCACATAAATGGATTCCATTATTGATATAGAGTCCAAAATTTTCGTCCCAGCAATAGTTATAATTTCACGGTGTATATAAGTCTAAAGCTCTATCTAAAAGAACAATATATCGGAATAACGGTCGCGTTCGTATAATTTATGAGAACATTTCTCCATTTTCAGCATTTACTCTGTTTCTGCTCGACTGGCTAAAGAGGCACACACACATTTTAGTTTTACGGAATATTTATGATGTGGTCCAAAACGGGGTAATGGGGTACTTCGTTCAGTTTTGGCTTCTATATTCTTATGTAAGTACTGAGTTATTGAAATATAAATAACTATATAGTTCTAGACTGTCTTTATCAAAAAATAAAAATAGCATCGCCAGTGTGTTTTACGTAAACACACTGGTGAATTAATATCTAGAAAGTTAAGACAGAACCGTGAATCTGAAGATAAATCTAGACAAATTTCAGCACACATAGATAAACGATCAAGTTTGGCCGACGATTCAAACAGTATTTTACGGTTAATTGCATTACGTTACCGATTAACTAAAAACATACTTATATTTATAATCCAAAAGTCTATGAATTTTGAAACTAAAAAATATGAATTAATATCGGTTTTGAAAATTATTTTGTTTTTACAAAATAATTTTCAAAACCGAAGAGGTAAAATATCATAAAATCAGCTAATGTTTGAAGAACTTACAACAAAATTTATCAGCACAAAATTTAAATCACCGCATTAACATAATTTCAACTCCATTTACGGATAACGCGTTAATTAACTTTCATTTATTCAAAATTTCAAAGACCGCTTGATATTTTCCTAAAAAATGTAATCTCTTAAAACTGTTTTATGTTTGTTCTGAAGTTCCACTGCGCACCGTGTCCGTAAATCGACTTTAGCAAAAAAAGTGTCGTTTCCGTCACGGTTTTAATAAGTTGATAATAAATGAGTTGAATTTATATGTACGTAATTCGATTTTACTTACATGTGTAACTGTTGTAAGAGCTTGGAACTGTACATACATAGGCTGAGATAAAAATAGATGACAACCTTCAGTTTTTATGTTAAAGTTACTAAAGTTTGACACTAATTTTATTTCAATTAAATATAAATAGTTTGCTCTTACTACAATGGCCCTTCTGATCTTAAGATAAATTGATACAGTCTTGTAGCATATCGACTGTTCCCCGATAAAATCAATTATGAATTTTATATAAAAAAATTACTCGCTCGTTACATCACTTCGACATCTTTCAACGCAGATAAATAAAACTCTATTAAGCACTAGAGCATTTATACATTCTAATTAACTTTGGCTAAATTAAAGATATTTACAAACGATACAATACACCGCGCGCTGAGCACGCCATGACCTGCCTCGCCTACATACAATTTGTAAAGAGGCTTTTAAATAGAATTAAATGGACCGGAGCACTCCTTGGGATGATCTAATTAGTGAAGACAGAATAAAGTTTCTGTGTGATTTTCTTTAAGTTACGCTGAATACTTTACATTGTTTATCTTCTTTTTATTAAATAGTATTTATCCTGTAGAAGCTGAAATCAAAAATCTTTCATGTGTATTTTTAATGCGTAGTGTAGTGATTTTTGCGGAATCTTATTACGGTTTAATGAAATGGAAAAATGTATGCGGCTGATTAATCTGAAGCAGTGAGTCAGATGAACTGAAAATATACAACAATTTTTTTATTTGTTTTGTGTTTATGGTATTGTACATTAACCGTCATGGTACGTTAGGTGTATAGAATTATACTTTCGACGTCTGAAAAGATACAATCGCGGTTGTATTTTATGCTTTCTTAAGAAAAGCTATTGAAACCTTACCAGAATTTAAGTAACTTAACAAATAAAACAAGCCCTTTTTTCATATACGTACACAAAAATAAATCTTGTAAAATTAAAATCCCTTCCAAAGCAAATAAATTTACTCTTATGACATGTTGCCGATATTCATGCATTATATCTAACATTTCTGCTAGCCTCTATACTAACATTTCTGCTAGCCTCTATACTAACATGAAAAACAATGGGGCTGAAAAACAATGAGTTAACTCAATCAAATAATAGATTTATTTTAAATTATCATTGAAATAAACTCTGTAGGTTAACGTAGGGTACACTATGTTTTTAGTTTGGAAAAATCTTTATAATTAATGTATAAATTAATCCCTATTTCCCTTGGTCACGGCATAACTTGAAAACGGCTTTACCAAATTCATTGGTTCTTTTTTTAAACGTTTTGTAAAAATAATAAAAAACTTAACGACTAGGCATGTTATCGCTTTTAATCTAATCTTATCAGATTACATTAGATAGGTAAAAGAAGAAAACTGACATATCTGTCATTTTTACGAAAGTCCGCGCGATTGACAGATCGTCTGCTGTAAATATCGTTTAATTAATTTGACTTCCCGTGACCTAGAAGATATAATATTTCCCAACTAAATATAATAATGCAATTAGGCCTCGGAACATTGCAAATCTATCCAATGAAGAAGAAACAGATATTGTGCTTCTCTAGCAAAGACCAGGGAGCGGCTCGATTGGCTACGAGAAATTATCCCATCTTAAGATCTGCAAATAACTGTAAAAGACTACGTGTAAACGCATATCAGTGATGATCGATCAAGGAATACACGACCAGCTGGAATACCTGCAATATAAAATAATGATAAATAAAAAATACCTGGAATGCCTGCAACTTCGTCTTCATATACCGAAACCACCAATACTAACGCCATCAATACCTACACCATCTATATGGGTCTGTATTTGTGGAGTTGTTATTGGTGGCGTCGGTATAGATAGCATCGGTATTAGAGGCGACGCCACCAAAACCGACGCCACCAATACCGACGGCAACAACACCGACGCCACAAATACCGACGCCACCAAAACCGACGCCACCAATACCGACGGCAACAACACCGACGCCACAAATACCGACGCCACCAATACCGACGCCACAAATACTGAAGCCACCAATACCGACGCCAACAATGCTGACGCCATCTATACCGATGCCAACAATACCGACGTCACAAATACCGACGCCGCCAATACCGACGACACCAAGACCGACGTCACCAATACCGACGCCCACAATACCGACGCCGAAAATACCAACCCTATTTATACCGACGCAACCAATACCGGCGCCATCTATACCGACGCAACCAATACCGACGCCACCAATACCGACGCCACAAATTCCGAAGCCACCAATACCGACGCTTTCAATACCGAAAAAAGGCCGTAAAATACTAATTTTACGCAAACAAAGTCGCGGGCAAAAGCTTAGTATTAGTATTAAATAAATAATTATATTGATAATAATTAATGTAGTATTAAACTGCGATAAAATCCCCAAGACTGATGTGTGAAATGAAATCAGAAGAGTGGAAATAATAACACCAAAATGGTTTCGAAACGAATTACATATTCGTTTTCCGAGACTGTAATTCAAACGAATTGCCAAAGCTTTAAGAAAAGCTCAATGGCCTTGAAAGAGCTCTGCGACTCGCTTATTTTTGCTTAATATATGATAACTTAGTTAAACCCATTGCTCTTATTCATAAAGTAAAAAAAAAACTAATTTTTGGAACATTGACAGAACATTGAATGATCTTGAATTTTCTCAAATAAATCTCAAAGAGGCTGTGCGACCGGATACTAAAACTTCCTATCCTAACTCTTTACTCGATTAGTTAGACCTCAATTTTGGAGAAAACCTGTGAATTAAGAAATATAACCATTTAATTTTGAATAATATTTTTTGGTACTGTAATTTAAACTTTACTGTAATGTGTGAGGGTGCTTTAATTAATGAAAATATTTATTCATGATCATGAAGCAAACAAATAATAAAACAATAAATACATTGATTTACATAATGATACTCGCTAATAGCAATTAATTACTTTTTGTTTATTTGCATACAGTTTTATGGAACATAAATTATGCATATTTTTGATACTCATTACTGATAAAGGATAATATAATATTATTGATGTGGAATAGAATAATTAAGTTATATTATTATTCAATTATTAAAAAGCAATTTGTATTCGATTCATAATACTCATAGTAATAATTCACCTTTAAAAATAGACGTAACAAAAGAATTAGATACGATCAGTTACTGCTCACTGAGAGGCTATTGTTGTGTCGCGAGTTCCGCGAGCACGCTCCGCAGATCGTTGTCTCGCTGTCGTACTATAATCGATTATGTAATATTGCCACAAAAACTTAGGAGCGGGCTATTGAACCCGACATTGTGCTGTAAGCTTATATGGATGCGTGATACTGATACTGAGTACAAAACAGAAACTGTTTCCGCGTTTAGTCATTAGAAAGCTTTGTTATGGTGATGCTGCTGAACATGAGATTCTATTCCCAGGTTCAGTAAGTGTATATTACTTCTCGTACTAAACGGATTTAATTAATTACAATATCACAAAATTATACCAATATGTGTATGCTAAGAAACTTCAAATACCCAATATTTACCTAATCAAGTCTTGAATAATACATACAAGTGGTAATACACTGTTTTGTAAGCAAACAGAGCGAGTGTACACAGTGTTCTTAAACGACTGAGAAGCTGTTGAGAACTTAACCTTTTCCGATGTAGTTGTGTTGTTAATATCAACAGAGATATTATATAGAGGCTGCCGTAACAAGTTACTTAATATTGTACAAAAACAAGAAGGTATTAGATGGCTTTAATATTAATAAAGTTACAGAAATGGATTCACAAACGATTATGCAAACTAAGCAAGCTACTTTTATGAAAATTAACTTCGCCTGGTGGGTCGATTTGGTATTCTGCAGCTATCACAAATTCCGTCTAAAACCTTCATCAACACAAATTACTTTATGTTTAGGGCAGCATACAACAATGTTAATAGTCCAGAATCTTGCCGAAGCGGTCAGTTAGGGAAGGTCTAATTCATTAAAGATTCACTGCTTGGTATGTTTCTCTCATAGACATCCGGAGTTCGTATTAATAAGCGCGGTCCCTCAGTGCGGTCAAGCCTGTGTTTAATTTCCGGGTCTGCTAATTGTCTACAAGTTGCGAGTACTCGTAAAATGCGGGGTGTAATTCAGGACCGACGAGACTGTAAACGTTTTACGATCAAAATGTGAATGTAACAAACATCGAAATTAAACTAAAACTAAGTACCTAGCAAGTGAATGCAGATCAACAGTAAATTAAATGTTTGTGTTACCATTTATTATAACGATAACCCTAAAATGGCTGATATTTAAAAGAAATACACTTATTTGTTTTTGTTGTATTCTATTGCTTAAGATAGTACGCAATCTAATTGTGTGAATCCAGCGACGTCAGATTTAGTTTTTATATAAATTCAAACGTTTTCTAATTTCCATGGATCTCATAGTGCTTTGTTGTCGTTTCTACAATAAAGATTGATTACGCAACTGGTCATCAGATGGAATGTCTAACCTCTTTTATTTAGTATTTTTTTATAATAACGTTTGCTACGAATGTTCAGAACGAATTATCAGATAATTAATATAAATTCTATTTGTTTAATCTCTTATGAACTTCACAGATAAGCTTGTTGTAGACGCGCGTAACTCAAAACTATCGCTTGGAGCGCTACAAAGCGTTCTGATTGAAACCAAAGTTTAAGTAGTGATTTAAATTAGTTCGTTTCCAGTTTGGATCTTAATAATAAAAGATGGAGTTGGTAAAGTTTTGGTTAAGAAATAGTCTTCATACCTACTAAGTTCCATGAAATAAGTGTAGTATGTATTCATATTCAGTTTGTATATCTACGTCAAATCAAACTGCAGTACTTATCTATATGATAGACTACGAATAATCACGTAATTATGGCAGCGTTAACGTTTGATTAAGGTTTAACAGCGGGAATATTAGCCGCTCTAGGGAGTGGTCGTGTGGACACCCACATTACGTTATAGTCCACGGAGTGAGTTGTGATTAAACTGCTATATATGCTTACTACAAATATGCCACATTTTTAATCACTAATTAATGTTAGATTACTTGTCTTCAGTCTATTATAAAATCAGTATATTTAGCTTCAGTCTACAGGAACAGTACCTGTAGTAGTTCAGTGTGTCAATAAGTGGCTATCAAATCGTCGCTCTCCCCAGGCCCGGTACCGCGCCCGTTCAACTGTCGGCGACTGTAGACGTATAATTTTATTCTCGTCAGCGAACTTATTAATTAACAAGTTCCTTGTCTTCACAGTATCTATATTTACAAGAGAGACCAGCTTCGAGCTTTAAAATCTTAATCGATATTTTAGTACCTACCTTATTTAAGATGAGTTTTCGTATGCAGAGCAGATAATCAATACATTAAAACGTATGTTATAAAAATTAACTTAAAGATTCCCAACGTCTCAATGATGTAATGCTGAGCGTACAGCCTAGTGTTTCGTTATTGAACTAGAAATAATTAGACCTAGTTCGAACATTATCATCGGTAATTGGAAATAAAGCCTATTATTTTCTTCTTATTGCAGAGATTTACAGTTCACATACAAACATAATCCTACAAAGACGTAATAATGTAGAAAGTAGAGAGCGGATTTCAAATAATTTGTGACAAAAAAATATAATAACATGTTTTACTAATAAATTTAGGAATACTAAATACAATGATAATTTCTATTTGTAATCGTATTTATAAATTAACATGATACGAAATTTCAAACTGATGTAATGTGGCCATATCCGTGAGAGAAGAGATGATGCATTAAGTGTGCCTTTGAAAGTGGAAAGAGAACTCGATTACGATTGAACGGAATTTAAATTTCTCTCTCGATTAGATTCCACTGATTTACTGTTTAATTGAGATTGTTAGTTTGTGATGTTGTGGTTATGTTGTTTGCAGGAGATATTCCATGTTATTATTTTTTTATCTGGGAATGATTATGATGCGTGCATAAAGTTTCTTCAATTGCCTATGTCTAGAAACTGAAACCATAAATTTGTTTATACCTTTTTTTTTTAAGTGCGGAAAAATCCTTTACGGACCGTCCCATCGCCTGGGGAGGCAACGGGGTGTGTCGGACTCCGCTTAAGCGTTTACCGACTAAAAAACCGCACCCGTCAACGCCACTAACCCTATTGCCGGGCCATGGGATTCGCAAAAGCATGCACCATAACCCCGACGGGCTTCGGTCCAGCTCTTATCGCTGGACCCCGGCTAGGAGCGAGGCATAGCTCGCCTCGCATCCTCCGCGCAGGCGCACGTGTGACGAACACGCGCGCCGCCTACTTGTGGCCATTACCAGTTCGGGCGGCGGACTCCCCTAGTCGCGCCCACCCACTGGCCACAGCTTATGGAGGCCGGAGGTCTGTTGCGCCCTCCGGCGCCCGGTGCGTCTACTGCGGATCAGGAGAGAGGTTGTGATTTCTCTCTCCCTTTCCGCCGCCTCTTTTGCGCGCATAACTTGCTCGCAGTAAGAGGCGGCGGCATCCCACGCGTTCTCGCTCCCGACCATGGATAGGATCACGGCCGGAAGCGAGAGGTCACCGCCGACTGCCGCTATGAGTTCACGGTGCTGCTCTGTCCAGGCCGGGCAGGCCTGGAGTATGTGCTGCGCCGTGTCCTCGGGGCAACCTACGCAATGGTGACAGCCGGGCGATGGCTCCCGGCCTATGCGACACAGGTACTTGCCGAAGCACCTATGCCCAGACAAGACCTGCGTCAGCCGGAAGCTGAGGGCGCCGTGGCGCCTCTCAAGCCAATCCTCCATGATGGGTCTTACCGCCACTATCGTGGCGTGCCCTGCGCTGGGTTGCGCAAGTCGCATCCTCCACTCGGCCACTAGGATCTGGTGGAGCTCAGAGCGCCGCGCCTCAGTCTCACGAGGCAACGGCAGTTCCCCCCTACTAAGCGCCTCCTTGCGCCACCGGTATAGCGACGCGAGGGCCTTCGCTTCGAGGTCCCAGGGCGGGGATCCGGCAAGTAGGCTCGCCGCCTCGAAGGAGATCGTACGATATCCTCTTATAACTCTGACGGCCATCGCCCGCTGCGGTCTGCGCAGCAGCACAGCGTTACGGGCCGCCAGGTTTTCCCCCCATATTGGCGCTCCGTAGAGCGCCATGGATCGCACGATCCCCATATACAGCCTCCGGCAGGAGGCGTTGGGCCCGCCCAGATTGGGCAGCAGCCGCGACAGAGCTGATGCGGTGCCCATTAATTTGGGGCCCAACCTTCGGAAATGGTGTCCGAAGTCTCACCGGCTGTCGAGCATGAGTCCGAGATACTTCATCGTCGACTCGACGCCGATGCGGACACCTCCCACCATTATATGAGAGGTGGCCCCCTACGAGGCCCGTGGAAAAATAGGGCTTCGGACTTGGATTCGGAGTCCCCGCTTGTCATATTTACAGATATCTACAGGTTCTCTTGTACTTACTTTCTCCATTTCATTTTTAATTAAATCTGAAATTAACATAATACCTACTAACTAGTTGCGTATACGTTTACATTCACGAACGAAAGTTTTATAGATTAAGTAATTTCTTCATGGTTGACGCTTGAAGCTTAATTAACTTGCGTGTTTGAGTGAGAAAATAGTTGTAACAGGTATTTATATATTATATATTAATAACTATAAGGTATAATAGAAAGTCAAACGAACTTACCTGTAAGTGACGTTCGATGACTATTAAACGATGTGATTCGCCCGAGAGATTACACTTATTAACTTGTAGTAGCACGGGACATGTGCTGCCATCTTACACTATTTTAGAGCAACAATCCTAAAAAATCCTTTATGCGCCCTTATGTTGGTATCTCATACACGTTTTCCCCTGGCCATCGTTAGCCACTATTTCGTGCTAGTCAGGGGAAGATCTGGAAGTAACTTGATCAGGGTCAGGGAGGGAGTGTAATCTCTCGGGCGAATCACATCGTTTAATAGTCATCGAACGTCACTTACAGGTAAGTTCGTTTGACTTTCTATTAAACTTCAGTGATTCGCCCTTCGAGATTACACTTATTAACTTGTAGATGTTTAGAGTTCCACGAAATAGTAAAGATGAAATTGTTTTAGGCATGGCAAAATCTAAAATAAAAAATAAACTCCAATAATATCATCAATTACTTAATAAATTTAATCAAAATCACAAGGTTTGAAAATCAAATATAAAAAACATCGTTGTCATTCTTTGATCGAGGCCATCCTACAAAGGGACCGTGCAAAGGTATCTGAGGTATCTAGAGCTACTTCTCTATTATAAAACTTTGCAAAAGTTTCTGATCTGCCGGTCCAACCCGCAGTCTTTTTAATATTATCTATGCTAACCCCGAACCTATTGGCGGCAGACGTAGCTGCATGTCTTGTACTGTGAGCACTAAAGACTGATGTGTTTATACCGCTTTCTTTCAGGGTGGCCTTGATCCAACGGCTTAACGACTGTGAGCTTACATTATTAAATGGCTTCTTAAAACTAATTAATAAAGAGTTACATTCAGGTTTTCTCTTATCTGCCGATACTATTAAATACTTTTCTAAAGTTCTAGCAGGACAAATTGAAGGTCTTTCGTTGAAAAAAGGGAGAATCAACACGGGTGGCGTGCGATTCACGGCCGAGGTTTTGATTGAATCCGTGATATTAATTACAATCTTTTCGTGATCATATTTTTTAATATTAGACACCTTAATCAAAGATAGTGTTTGTACCCGGTGTGCAGTTACCAAAGCCAAAAGTGTAGTCAATTTCCTCGACAGTTTTTCAAAAGAAAGGCTTTCATTGGGGTACCAATCACTTAAAAAATCTAACACAATAGACGGGTCCCAAGTAAAATTATATCTTGGAAGTGGAGTTCGCAACTTAAAGACTCCCTTCATAAACCTCGTAACCTGTGGGTCATTCATAGTTGCTGAATTTAAAAGAAGCGATAGTGCTGCTTTAGTACAATTAATTGAGCCATACTTTTGGCCCTGATTAAAAAGAGTGACTAAGAAATCTAATACATTAGCAACAGATGCTTGAAATAAATTTAAGTTTTTATCCTGGCAGAAGGTAAACCATCGTTTGAAAACAGTGTTATATTGTTTTAAAGAGTTACCAGCTAAAGATGCTAACATCACATCCGTAGCATCAGGAGGGGAGCCTTGCATCAGAAATGCTTGCCTGACAATACTCCGGCAACCAGGGTAAGGCTCTCTTGCAATTTGTGTTCCACACTGTAAGGAGATGACAATAATGTTTTGTTAGGTGTAAATTCAATTGGACTAGTAGTTAGCAACTTCCTGAAAAGTGGATACCAAGGTTGTGTTGGCCAGAGAGGGACCACAACTATACCTTCAGCCTTCTCAAGAATATTTTTTTGTAAAACTTTTAAAATTAAACAAAATGGAGGAAATGCGTAGAAAAAATAATTAGACCATTTCAAAGTAAAAGCATCCACGCTAAATGCTTCTGGGTCTCTATGCCAAGAAACAAATTTGGAACATTTCTTATTTAATCTACTCGCAAACAAATCGATTTCAGGCCGATTGAATCTTTTACATATAACTCGAAAAGCATCGTCAGCCAGCTCCCACTCAACGTCAGCGATGTAGTTATCCTTAGAACTAATATAGGAAGCAAATACAAACAAACGTCGCTCTTCGCACCACTGCCAAATGTCGCGACTTACAGAGTTAAGATGAGGAAATTGTATGCCACCCATCCTATTGATATAAGAAATTGCAGTGGAATTATCAATTCGTAAAAGTATTTCACAGTTATGATAATCATTTGCGAAGATCTTCAGACCAAAGAATGCAGCCATCAGTTCTAAAAAATTAATATGCTGTGTTAATTCCTCATTAGACCATTGTCCGCTGGCTGTCTGGCCAGAGCAACTGACACCCCAACCACTTCGAGACGCATCTGAGTATATTTCCAGCTTATAATCACCTGATCGAATAGGGCTGGCACAATTGCCAATATTATTAAGCCACCAGTCAAAGTCTTCCCTTAAAGAAAGAGGTAAATTAATATATTGATTGTAATCATCTTTCTGTTTTAAACTAAGATACTTAGTTCTCTCGAATTTTTTTGTGTATAACCAGCCATATTGTGTGGCTGGGCAAATTGATATCAATAATCCTATCAAATGAGCAAAACAACGCAACTTACATCTTTTTAAGTTAGAAAAATGGATAAGTTCATCTTTTATTCTATGTTTCTTTTCAACAGGAATACTAATAGTGAGATTCTTGGAATTGAGAACAAAACCTAAAAAGGTTGCAGTTTGGCTAGGTATACTAACACTCTTTTTATGGTTTATTGTAAAACCTAGTGATTGAAGAAATTTTTGTGTAATTTCAAAGTTGTTTTTACAATCTATATAAGTATTCCCGAATAAAAGGATATCATCTAAATAAATAACAGAGAGTAAGCCTTGTTTACGAAGAAATTGCATTACTGGACGCATAATTTTTGTAAACACATAAGGTGCTATATTAATACCAAATGGTAAAACTTTAAATTCATACAGCTTCCCCAACCAATAGAATCGCAGAAACTTTCTAGAGTCACTGTGAACATTGATAGAAAAATATGCATCCTTAAGGTCAATAGAACACATGTAACTATGTTTTGAAATTAGTCTCATAGCAGTTCTATAATCTTCAAGTTTAAAATGTGGTGCAATGATGAATCTATTTAATGATTTTAAATTTAAGATGAATCTATTTTTCCCATTACTTTTCTTAACAAGGAAAATATTGGATAAAAATTGACCATCACATGGTTCGCATATGCTTATGGCACCAATACTAAGAAGATTATTAATTTCTTTAGACATGTGTAGTTTATCTGCATCAGACTTAGGATTATTTGGATAATATTTAGACTGTGATATATTGTTTGAAACTGGAATTTTCAAACCGTTAACCCATGTTAACACCACAGGATCATTTGTGATTTGTAACCAATTATGGTAAAAAAACTTTAATTTACCCGCCTGTGTGTTGTTGTTGTCCACTTCGGTTAGCGCCGTGGGATTCGATTGTGTTGCCGTGGCACGCGGCGATCCATCGCACGGCGCACGGGTAGCTGCTTGCGCCCACCAGCCGTCGCGGTCTCTCTCGGTAGCATGCGGCGAGGTTGCGACTGTGGCGGTGGCGGGCCCCTCCAGTTTAAAGCCCTCGACGTCCGTTCTTTTTGTTGAATATTTTTAGGTGGCAATTTCGGTTTGGCCGCTGTAGGCTTTAACTCGGTGCCTGTTCTTATAATGGCTTTCATAGATTTTAAATTATCTTGGAGCCCATTACCAAATAGTAAGTGGTCACGTTTAAGGTCCTTCACATTATC
Organism: Craniophora ligustri; assembly: GCA_905163465.1. Lineage (NCBI taxonomy): Eukaryota > Metazoa > Arthropoda > Insecta > Lepidoptera > Noctuidae > Craniophora > Craniophora ligustri. The sequence goes on from LR990972.1 coordinate 9,758,963, forward strand.
CTTAATTTCTTTGTTGAGGCAAGACAGCAAAAAGTTTCTTCTTGTTTGTGTCTCAGTGTAATGAGTGTGACACAAAAGTCTGCCGGCATCACTAAGATATTTTAATGTCTGACATTTAATCTCCTCACTATGAGAGCTAGTTTGTAAGACAGTGGTGATTGTGTTGGCTATACCGGTTATGATACAAGATAATACCTTCTGTTTGTCCGCTAATATGATGTCTCTCTTCAGAGCACCTTCATTAACCGCTGCTTTAATTTCCGGATTAAGTGTTGGAGCCTGGGCTAATTTTAAATTGTTAGGCACACTATAAATATTCAATAGATCCTTTTTTGTTTCATCCTTTAAGCCATTAACCAGAATATCAGTCCACCTGCTAGCAATATCTTTATGAACATTTTCACCAAACTTCTCCTCCTGTACAGGTTCATCTCCGAGTAAACACAAAATATCAGGCTCTAACTCTTGAACACTGTCTGTAGTTGTGTGTTCTTGAAGTGGTACATCCGTGATTATGGCAGTAGTCTCGGGTACAATGGTACAAGTGGGTTCCGGTGCAGAGCCTAAAGTTCCTGTCAATGTGGATATCGGTTCATCGGGCTGCTTTGAATGTGAGGTTGAATCGGACAGAACCATAACATCACCAAATGGGGTGCCTGAAAAACAATAGACCAATATTTTTTTAGTCAATTCGTGATACAAACTCACGGTTTGTACTCTAGAATCATCTGAACCTCGGTTTTTAACAGAAAGTAGGTATGTAGGTAAACTCATGATATAATCTCTCAGACTATATTCTTGAGTCTTACGCACAGGTATAAATTCTTGATACAAACTCACGGTTTGTATTCTAGATAGAATTTATTATCAGTTTCGCCCACAAACACAAATTCACGACATAATCTCTCGAACTATGTTCTAGAATTTTAACGTGCTACCTAGTGTACAGTGATCAACCTTACAGATTGAACTAAGGTACATTACAGGACGGTATTAGTCTTACAGACTAAACTCATAAGCACTAAGTATCAAATAAATACAATTAAATTGATAATTTGAACATTTTGTTCTGTCAGAAAAAAATAGGTACCTAGATAGGTCATGGCTTCAGCGCCTTTGATTCTGATCTAGATTTGAAATATTACCAACCTTCGTTTTGCGGAGCCTCCTGCAATGATTCTGGGTATTGATCTTTATCAGAATATTGATTCTGTTCGGAATCCGAACTAGTACTGTAGCTGCGTTTCCGTTGTCTACGACGAACACGAGACATCTTTTTCTCCAATTTTCTAATTTTCTGAGCTAAATACTCCTCCTCGTCGTAGCGTTTCCGTTTTCCCATGATCAACACTATGAAAAACACTGAAATACACTGAAATACCACTAAAAACTCAAAAAATCTGAATAAACTAATTTCCGATTTGAAATTTTCGTGCGCGATGGCAACCACACAAAACGTGTATGAGATACCAACATAAGGGCGCATAAAGGATTTTTTAGGATTGTTGCTCTAAAATAGTGTAAGATGGCAGCACATGTCCCGTGCTACTACAAGTTAATAAGTGTAATCTCGAAGGGCGAATCACTGAAGTTTAATAATATTAGTACCTATAATCAGGTTTGCTATAGGTACCGATTCTTATATTAAAAGAAGCTCACTCCAATTATTGTTATTAACAGATAAATATTTAGGTAAAAGAAAAAGCTTGTAATACATACTTTAAATAATAATAAGGTAAATCCAGGACTACTGAAATATTAACATCAATTAGCATTAAGTACTAAAATTAGAATTTCTTTAGTAGGATTTCAGTTCGCAAATTTTGTTAAAATATTTTTCTTGTTGAAGTTTCAGAGCCAGGACCCATGCGCGACCTGGAATGCCGTCAGGTCCTGGGGCGGTATTCTTGGTGTGAAGCCTTTTCACCGCCACTCTCATATCTACCCGGGTCACTTCGGGCACGTCGTCATCCTCTCCCGCGTCGGGCGCAGAAGGCGGAACCATAGGCGGTAGGCTATGCTCTCCCCGTGAGGGGAATAGAGCGCTCACCACGTCCTCAAGCAGCTGCGGCTGGAGACTCTGGGACAGCGGGGGTGCCCACGGGCGAAGTTTACCCCGTACCATGAGGTACGGACGCCCCCAAGGATCTTGGTCCAGAGTCGCCATCAGTGCCTCGCGAGCCGAAATTTTGGCTCCCTCTATCGCCTCAACAAGAGCGAGCTTCGCAGCTCTGAAATTTGTCACTCCTCACTCCAATTATTGTTATGAACAGATAAATATTTAGGTAAAAGAAAAAGCCTGTAATACATACTTTAAATAATAATAAGGTAAATCCAGGACTACTGAAATATTTATTAATTATTATGCATTAAGTACTAAAATTAGAATTTCTTTAGTAGGATTTCAGTTCGCAAATTTTGTTAAAATATTTTTCTTGTTGAAGTATCTCAAGCTTATTTACATTTTAACAGCGTCCTAGTAAAGTTGAAATTCTTGTAATTTTTCCATTTCTCGTTGAGGACGTTCCGCGAAGTTTTATTCTCGTGATATTATTAGCAGGTCTTTTCAGGTTTTTATGAATATTGAGCCCTAAGGTTTGGTTTTGTAATTTTAACAGAGCCAGTACTAGACATGTCTTATGTGTACTCCTATACATAGATTATTTGTAATTATACGAAAAAATATTATGACTCGTTTTAGAAAAGCTTATTAATTCATAAACCCAAAAAAACGAATGGAAAAATAACAACCAATTTTAATGGAGGAAAGTCGTATTTAATTTATTACCAAACATTATACATGTAGACAGAAAAAGAAAACACACGGCACATGTTACAGCACTACAGCAGTCATGATAAATGTGAGCAGAGTTATTGTGAGACGTGTCAGCAGGGAGATAGCTCAGATAACATGTTGTTCATCTGTTTAGAGGGCGACGACATCTATGTGAGGACTAAGATCTGTAAGCGCAACGTAACAGTGGACTTTCTATTGCTTCCTTTAATTAGTAGGTACATTGGCGAATTTAAGTTTGTTAATTAATAAGAAAACGAAAGAGCGTATAATAAAAGAATAACCAAAACAAAAAGAAAACGAAATTGAATCGCCGCTGACAGTACGCCAAAGAATTTCACAAATGTTGCAAACACCGCAATGGATTAGGCTGGCAATTGTTTTTTCGTTTAACAAGCGCCTAGATTTGTGCACAGCAAAGCTAGGATAGATTTGTGCACAGCAAAGCTATTGGAAGCTTATCTGTAACGCGCTATATTGACAGGTGTTAGTATTCTCTCATAGATTCGAACTCGTGTTAAGACATGTTTCATTTTATGTTATAGTTTAGTATTTTCATTCTCAAAGTGAAATGAAATTCGAATTAAAATATACGAATTTTTCGTTACCAAGCAACAACATTATTATGTTCATGAAGAAATTATCCAACCCAACTGTTAAAATAAAGAAAGATTTAACTGTTTACAAAAAACAATACATATATAATTAGCCTCTTATGTCCATATAAGTAATTAGAGCACGTTTTCCTTCACTTTAAGCATTTTCCTGTGTAAGCCGGCACTCTGCTGACTTCTGACGCGATACATAGCTAATCAAATTGTCGGTGCGGCGCCGTAATGAGGGAGGCTGTGGAGATAGCGCGGCGTGCGACGCGAACATTACGCGGTATTACCGCCGCTCATTAAATTATCGCGCGGGAGCAACGCGATGGATGTCTAGCCTAATTAAATGCGTCTCCGAGCATGCGCGGTAGCGGTGACTAATTAGACTTTATTATTATTATTATTTATTAGAGACATGTTCCTAGTTTTTTGACAGTGTATAATTTTTAGTTAGCTACATATATTATGTGTTCATTAAATCATTACCCACAGCGGAATTAAACCTAGTAAAACCAGTTAAAACTAAATATTACTACTAAATCCTTCCATGATCAACTAGAGTTCAGTATAAAATTCAAGGCATTTATGTATTTATGTTATTTATCAAACACTGAAAATCTTATATCCTAAAATAAAATATCAAATATATCCACTGTTTATTTTTTTTATTTAGAAAATAGGTACTCAGTGGAACTGTATCTTTTGTTAACTATGAGTGCATTAACTCATTGTTCTATAAAATGGCTCTCTTGGAGTAACAAAACGCCTCCGCGACACACAAGACGCACCGCCCGACATTAATGTGAACACTTGACGACGTCAACGTTATTAAAGTAAAATGCAGTTCTGCAGTAAGTATACGCGAGCTAGAGAGTACTGAGTTGAAGAGTGTGCACATACTGTATATCCATAATATATTTACGAAGGATGTCGCCAAGGCACTGGTCATAAATTTATTAGTTGATCTAATTAAGGACACTTCTCTAGTTCTTTATTAACGGATAAGTCATTAACTTTATCTAGTACCTATACGTTTTACAATTCCCAGCAGCTTTTGGTAAGTGTTACCTAAGGCCTCTACGTTGTACGTGTCAGGTGATGACATCCATTGCAGCTAATAGACTTCAATATGAATAACTTTTGCAGGCACTGACTGGCATTAAAATGATCTACAAACAAGCAAATCTCGTACAGTAGTTTAAGTATTAAGAGCAGTAGTAGTAGTATCTTTATTTTAACAAATATATGTAGGTATATGATGGATGGATGCGGGTGGCCCAAGACCGGTCGTTGTGGAAATCTTTGGGGGAGGCCTATGTCCAGCAGTGGACGTCCTCCAGCTGACATGATGATGATGATGATAGGTATATGAAATTAAATAAAACTTAAATTATAACGCGTTTTTAAGTGAAATTATTGATAAGCTATTTTAAATTAAGTATGAATCTTTTGAATCATTCGAATATCTCGTGAAATGTTGTGTGTATCTTTGCGAATGCATACGTACTTTATTTCTACATAAATATACAGATTGAGACTTCACATCATGTTTTAAGATCGAAATTCCGAAGCGATTCATATCTTATTCACCGGTTGCTCAAGTTTACAGCATCAGCTGCGCTCGAGTCCTACTTATGTGAGATGAGATATTCTTTGATTGACAAAAAATAAAATGTTGTGTGTAAATTAAAGATTCCTTGAAAAAAAAACATGAATTTATAATAAAAATACAGTTCTATAAAGTCGTCTGGTACAGTGAGGTCAATGCTAACGACTGCACACGAACATTTGTATTGTACCAACTTCGTTTCACTACCGCGCTGATACATCGCCGCTGGTTCGATACATTGCCGCCCACAAATATACTGGTGTCATGTTACACGTAACGTTAGCAGGTACCAATATATTTTAAGGGCATTTTTTATTTTATTTCGTCTGTCCTAGTTAACATTTCTTTAAAAAAAAAATATGTTTCAAGATTTCCCTCCACGTAACTCGCCAACCCTTAGGGGGATTACTAACGGTTGTTATAGAGGTAAATCAGATTATACAAGGTTATTGTATGAATACCAGTTTACGTTTGATCTCACCGCTTGATTCCTATTCTGGGAAGTGCTTACGATTCACGTAACATACTTATCCTTTAATATAGAAGCGGAAATACATATACGAATATAATATTATCTGAGCTATGGTTTAGTAAATCATTTCTCTCGTAAATACACCTAGCAAACATAAGGTGCAATTTAATATAAAACTACGGTTTTCCTCTGTGTTCCCACGACGCTATTCGGTTTAACTATAAATGTATAAGTTACTATCACATGTCTAGCACATAGCCAGAGTTTGAACACGTTTACTAAGTTTAACATGCTTTTAATAGCTTAGAAAGTAATATGTTAGAAACTATGCTTCCCCAATAATGTCGCAGATCCATCCAACAGCTTGATAATGAATTATAACTTTAGTAATTTCAATAGAAACTTAGCAGGGTGAGCAACGTATACAAAACTTAAACTCGGTCGTTAGGCTAAAATACTGGCTATATTCCCATCAACAAGTATTTGAATAAAAATCCAATTTCAAAGTGCAATGGTTTTATTTAAATTTAAAGTAGAAATTATAACTTATGAATCCAAGTGCGTCATACATTTGTAGTTTAATGTATTACACACATGACGCCTTCTACTCAGAATTTTAATATACAAACTTTATATACATATGTAGGTATAAACACGATTTCTCCGAGATAGTCGAGACATCAGTCTGTGCGTTCAAGGTTAGCTCCGACCGCAATGTTAATTATTCCACAAAATCGTTATCCTCCGAGGATTACCGACATCAAGCTAGTTACTGTTTATGTAGCTTTATGGATTCTCGAAGTATACATTTAGAAACTTGCGTAATCCTAGTTCAGAAGTTTCAGTTTCATATTTGATAAATTGTGTTAATAGTTGTTCCGTATGCCTACACTCTATACAGTGGCGCTCACTACAATACACATTGGCTTATCTTTTACACAAATCTGTAGCAGGTACTAAGGTACTGCAGATTTACTGAGTAATTAGTAACTCGGAGTCTAAGCTAGTTTCGAAAGATCATTAATCCATAAAACAGTATCAAATGCATAATATTAAGCCTTAACGAACTGACTGCAGGTAATACAGTTAGCACCTCCGCGCCAACATTACATACGAGACGAATGATGAAGTGAATATTACAATTCTCTAGATACATACAAGTGATGCATATTACATTACTAATTAACAGGTTATTGTATCAATCACGACAGTGAAGCAATTCAATATCCACATAGGAATAATTTTATTATGTGTATTATTAGAAGGGAAAATGGCGAGGACTGTTTAGGACTAACATTTTAACATTGTAGTAGTAATGTTACTTTGATTGTTATCACTTCGACAAAAAGTGCTCAAACAAATTAAGGGCGGAAACTATTGATACAAGTCGAAGTCGAGAATACCTGTAGACCTATTGAGACACGACGTGAGCGTAACTGACTATATAAAAAGTATGCCGACGTGTCTTGCGCGTTAGATGTTGGGCCTTCCCTTTGATTCTTATCTTAATCTTTTTAAATGGCTGTTTTTTATGTGAACATATAGGTACGGGACAAAGAAAATTGGCAGACTAACACACGAAAACACGTTCGGCCTTTTATTTAAATTTTCAAATACTTTAATCTCATTTTGTGAGAAAACGCAATCTCTATGTAAAAAAAGTATTTTTATTTTTCCTCCCATGCGGAGTTTTTCTTTTGTGTGATGTAAAGAAATCCAGCGTGGATAGGCGGAGGCTCATTGTGGCACATCCCGTGGAGCCTCGTCATTTGCGTCATACATACGTATAATATGAAAGCAGCTCTGTGTTTGCGTCACAGTAAAGTACGATACTATATAATACAGGTTGGGATCTCCTGTAAAGTTCTTTAAGGAAAGTGAAATTGATTACTCTTAGGTTTAGTTTTTGAACAATTCTGAATGCGAAGTTTAATAAACATTAATAGCAGTGATCTTATGTACTATGAAGTTAAATAGTTAAAAAGGAAACGAAATATGTGATTCACATATTCGATGATACGCATTTCTTTCAATGTATTTTAAGTCACTATTAGTCAATTTATACAGAAAACAGAAACCGTGTGCAAATATATCCAATAGCATTTATAAAATAGTTTCACATGTAACTTGGACACGTACAGGTGTTCGGTAAACACAAAGGTCACTCGCGTGGTCGGGTTAAGTCAGGTGCACGCGACCCCGAAAGCTGTTTTATTGAAACTCTCAGAAGTTTCTTTCTCTCGGTATTCTGAAAAGAAACTACTATTGAAGAATTGTGAAATGATAAATATAAGGTTTGGGTTCAATGAATTTGGAATAAGAAATATAACGAAAATTGTGGTGACAATCCGAGATCATTCTTGTACGGTTCTAAACAGTTTTTATTTGTATTGTAAATATAGGATCGAAAAACGGATCATACAAGAAAAATCAATGTAGGACAACGCTTTCTACACAAAATATACATAACACTATGTCCTGAAAATAACGAATGTGGGCGTATACATATCACAAACTGTGCATTGCGAAGGTTGCTTTCGTTATAAATAGAATAAGAAAAAAAATCACTTAGCCTCACGTGCGGCCGCCAGTTACACGGAGACAGTATATTTATAGCGTCACTACCGACCCGCCACGACTTGCCACGATAAACGTATATCTTCAGAGTTCAGGCACGATTTAGGTTCGAATTGGAGTAATTTGTACTCAACCAGTTAAATGGAAATGTTTAAATTTTATACGTTGATTGAGAGTGGAAATTGTTTATTCTATCAAAAATAACCAAAATCTCCTTTGTTGCAGGCTTATCATGCATCTTTTGCTTAGCATCACACTCATCACCATCGCAGCAGTCCACGTGTACGCGCAGGAGCGCGACAGGGTGCATCAGGGCCCACAACCCTGCGGCGGACACCTGAAGGGCCCCGTGGGCACGATCACGAGCCCGAACTTCCCCAACCCTTTCCCCGTCCCGATAAAGTGTAAATGGATAATAGAACACGACATAGTGAATGGGACTATATCGATATATTTCACTCAGCAGTACACCACTAGTGGTTTGACGTTCACTGAGTACATGTACTATGACGAGACGTACAAGTTGGGCGAGAGGAGAGCGCTCACTGTCACCGAGGAGAACATCACCAGGGTCAAGTGGCTTCAGGTATGTTACAGATAATTAATATCTAATAGTTTTTTTTATTATTATATTAATGTAATGTTTGTTTGCTTGTTTTTGCATACTGCGATGATTACCAACAGAACAATGGTTTTTGTAGTGTGTTTAACGCACGTTAGTACTTCAACAAAGAGTTTGAGAGTTGATATTGAGATTGGGATAAGCTCTAAACTAAAGAGTTAAAAGTATTAGCGACGCAGTGACGTAGCATAAGCTCTGGCTCGGTGTGTTTTGTATAATTAATTCATTATCGCTCTTAGTCTAAGTTCACTGTACTGAAGAGTTGCTTAATGTCTCTGAGAGATTCATATTGTAATTCGTCTTCACATTTATATTAGATTTAATTTTGCGGAAGACATACATATTATTACATATTTACTATATGAATTTGCTACAGAGTAACAATTAACCTTTCTAAACTTTTTGATTAAATAAATACCATTTCCATAACGCTCGACGAAAAGTTGCTAAAATAAACAAGAACTAAAAAAAATATTTACGGTTTTTTAGCTTTCCACATTGGAACTTAAATCCCGCCCGTATTAATTGCAGCTGAAATAGGCTCGGAGCTCACCGAGCCGACACGCTATTGAACAACATCGGCGCGGAAAACGCGCCGTTTGAAACCAAATCAAATATTGATTGTAGGAATACCCCGGTGTGCTGCTTGTATGCTACAAGCAAACGCTATATACATCCTCAACTTATTAGGTTACTGGTATAATAACACTTTAAGGGATCGATATAAATGGCTTTATTGAAACAATTGAATATTTTCGTGACGCAATCTGTGTAACTGTTATTAAAGCGACACATTTATTGTGTGACAAAGATAGATTGATATTAATTAACATCAATATTGCAACGTACTATTGACTGATTTATCTTGTACGTGTTCAAAACATCGCCTTAATTAACTTTTTTCCTGATATTACGTAATAATGTCGTTACGGTCAAGTTCTCGAGAGCGGACAAACACCACTCTTGCGGCGCAACGCCACGAGACAAGAAAAGTTTTGATTGACCTGATTAATATACGTTTGTTGAGAGCTAAACATTAATCTAATAAAACATCTAAGTATAATCACATTTTGAATGGTTTCTATATAGTGAGCGGCGTGGGCTGGCGCATGACCAGTCGTCGTCGTGGCGATCCTTGGGGGAGACCTTTGTCCAGCAGTGGACGTTTAACGGTTGATGTGATGAAGATTATGATGATATATATTGACTAGCATTTAAATTATAAAAGAAAACTTACGTACCTAGACTGACACTGTCAATCTTATTCACATTTTTTGAAAATTACAACGAATGATAATAATTAATAATCAATAAAATAATATTCTAAAATATTAAAGCCATTTTTCCTTTAGACTGACAAATTAAAAGAGAGGAACCCTTTGTAAAACATGAAAGTAACAAATCGATTTCGTATTCCCAAAACCCAATTAAATTATACTTTCCCTTAAGCATTTATTTTCCTTTTAGGATACTTTCAAACAAATTACTACAATCTATTACAAATTCAATGAGATTTGAAACACGAGGCGGATCTGTTCACAGACCTCTTGTTACAAGTAGTTTATTTCCATTAGTTGTACCTACGTTGTACTTCTTCTGGTGTCACGTGGTAGTGACAGCGGTCAAGTGTCCGCCACCTCCGTCAGTTCCCGTCGACATCGGACAGTTGGCAGATAGTGGTGCAGATCTTCTATTACTTATGGTTTCTATAGTTAGGTATGTTGCCATGATAGTTAAAAAAATATATAATGTGACATTGATCAATAAAATTTATAAGAATCGCTATATTCAATGTCTAAAAACTAACATAACTTTGAAAATAATTCACCAAGTACCTCACACACTCTCTATTATATTCTAGCGCTTACAGTGTAAATCATCGCATGAATTTTATTCAATCATTCCATTTAGCTGAGCCGAACGTGAGTTTGTTCCCACATAAAATTTTACAGCCACACTCGTCGACAATTTTACTAGAATGTTTTATGGTGAGCCTAATAGGACCAGAAAGTGTATTTCAGTGGATAAAAAATAGCGATATTTGTGCATATTTATTCCCGCTTTTGGATTCATCAAACAACACATTTGTATGGCGTACAATTCAATTGTAACCGAGTCAAACGTATTGATTTAATATCAACGCGGTGTCGATGAGGCGTTATAATATTATTCAGCGCACGCTTTGTTCGTGAACCTGATTTATTACACTTGTACAGAGGTATAACATGTTAAGAGATAATAGTTTTACCTTGAAACTATACTAGTTTATGCTACGTTTTATGTTAACGTAATAACATAATATCATCTGATCACATACTGCTGAGGTTTGTGGTATATTTAAATTATTCAAATTAATAATTAGAGAGCTGTGGTAGCTTAGCGGTGTGACCAGTGGACTGAGATGTCAGAGCTCTCGAGCTCGAACCCAAGGTACGCACCACTGACTTTTCGGAAGTTATGTGCGTATTATCACATGCTCAAACGGTGAAGGAAAACATCGTGAGGAAACCTGCATGCTTGAGAGAATTCTCGATGGCATGTGAAGTCTGCCAACCCGCAGTAGGCTAGCGTGGTGGACTATAGCCTAATCCCTCTCAATTGAGAGGAGACCCGTGCCCAGCAGTGGGAAAATAATGGGTTGATGATGATGATGATGATGATGATGAATAATTACAAATAAATGCAGTAAAAGAACGTGAAGTATAGAATGGTCGAGTTTGATTCACAATTTCGGCCTAAATCCTCATAATTCTCCAGTTGCTACAACATACTACGGACTAAGAAAAAATTTGCTACGAAGCGCTACAAACGTGTACGCACGTAGTCGTCGCCGCGTCGTCTGATCATACAAACTAGTACTTAACACAACCAGAGATCACTGTAATTTTGAATTGTCAAAAATATTGTTAACTTCATTAAAAGCGAACCAATTTTAATAATTATTTTTAGGACTTCTGATACCTTCTGGTAATTCCATATGAATTGGCATCGGACCATGGCAATATAAATTGAATACAAGATGTTAGTGAGAAAGTTTGTTTAGATATTGGACAATTTAGAATTTGCAACAAAAAAATGTTTCACCCATGTGTCTAGAACTGTAGAGAGAATAAGGTTCAACATTATGAGAGCGGGCTATATTAAGGTTATTAATAAGCTGCATCATGTAACTTAATGAACAGTCACTTACCGCACATAAGTGTTTCCGGACATTTTCCCGCTTGTTGGAGTATAACACTCTAGTTGGTTACACTTTATTACTGTATTCATCTCTTGTAATATTTGCTTATAATAAATCTCGCTCTGACAGTATAATTACGTAACAATTACACCGCAGTGCGGAATCCTCGCGAGACCCTTTTTTATACAAAATGATAGACTCTCGGTGCAGAAACTAATACTTTCTAGTTATTTATGCTTGCTGATAATGATTTACGATGGTCGACTTAACTTATTTTTTTTTGTAATTTTAGCGCGCACTATGACAACAGTTTCATCGAGGTGAAAATGTTGGGCTATTTTCATTTCTTATATGAGTACATGAAAATATATAAAAAAAAATTTGTTTGTTATATTAAAGACCTTTGTGTAATATTATTACACAAAGGATTCGTTATATATATTATATTAAACCATGTTACTTGTCGACGATGTATGTAGAACGATATACTTAGGTAAATCTCGCGGTAAATATTTTTTATCTCTCGGACCTATTTAGTCGTAGTACTCATTGATAATCATGTCAAAAGAAATTAATATCCTGGGACATGATCATTCATGTTAAAAAAATTATGATGATTATACCCATACAACTCAATATGCGCAGTAGGTATAATAAATGTAAGATTTTTGTTTTTATATTAAAAAAATAATATTTCCTCTTGAAGTTTAAACTAAAACGCTGGAGAATTACGAAGGCTGTAGCCGGAGGATGCAAAAAAATACAAAATTTAATTAAACTTAATTTATTAATTAAAATTACAATTCTTATAATTATGGATTATGTCGACAGTTGATCGATGTTGTATCAAAAGTGACGCTAGTTGAGGGGCCGCGACGTCCGGTGTCCGATGCATCGCATTCCGCTGAATCGGCGCCTCGTGTCCCTGGCTGTTGTAATGCGCAGTAAATGAGGTAAACGCTTGTCAGCGTTCCTGGTGCTATGCGCATACGTAACACCTCCCCCCGCAGATCAGCAACTATTTCGAAATCTTGTGTGAGAGAGATGATGAAATATTGCTGTGGTCAATTCTTATCTTGCTGGGACTGGTCCTGATTGCCTCTTGAATTTCAGCATAGTTTCCTGAAGATCTTACATCATCCATTTTTATTGATTCATTCTTATCGTTACGTTTGGCTCGGTGACGTCGGTACATCAGTGCGATAGTGAGTGCACTTGCACCGAATAGTATAAGGTAGATTGGAATTGTAGTGTGATAGATACTTGTATCAACGGTTTCATTTAACTTACTTGGAGTCTGCAACGATATCTTTGTATTGATAGCGTGTAGATTTTCTAAGTCGATCGAGTTTAGGATGATTGGTGTTTCACTAGATGGTTCTAGCTCTTCAAATGTAGGTAATTGCATTATCTCCAGGGCGAATCCTTTAATGTGGTTATTTGAGTTTGCTATTGTGAATTCGGGCGTCTTGATGTGACAGTTATACGGGATGATGGCCAAATAGCTTCCTTCGAGTGTTTTATAGGTTTCTTGTCTGCATGAAATTTTTACTTTGGTTGGAGTTGGAAAGTTCATGGTGTAATGTTTCTCATCGAGTTGTTCCACAGCTTCTTTCTTTAAGATGACAGAAGACAGTTTACAAGATGGGTGAAGTTCTTGCTCGGTGATCAAATGCTGGATACAGTCAGTTTCTTCTTGGGTTTTATATTTAGTTTTTGCTTCACAGAGATACAGAGAATTTACCTTCGGGCATTCAGCCTCCATGTACATAGAATCTTTTCCAGAAATCGCAATGAAAGGTAAGATAGGTAAGAGGATTTTATTATGCTTATTGGGGACAATGGATAGTTTATAGAGGTTATAAATTGGAGGGAAGGCAATCGGCATCTTAAAAACTATAACTACTTGATTTTCTATATAAAAATACCCTAGCTTAATTATATCATAATATTCTCTTAATTCTAAGTCAATGATTTCTTTAGTTGAATAAAGAATCTTAAGTTTAACTAACATATTTCTAATCTCATCTAAACTAACTACTGTATGTGGTGTGCTCGATGCACGTATAAAAGCTAATGTATATTCTAATTTATGAATTTCTTCAAATAAGTTATCTATGTGGTCATTTAGTATATTTAGGTATTGGGCCATATGGGCATAGTGAATAAAGTCTGAATCTTTGCTATTGAGTATTTGATTTAAAACATGACTTATGCGTAACTGATTTATAGTCATGTTAGTTAATAAATGTTCATTATGAATAGCCCACGTTTTAGTTATACTGACGTGTTCATTAATTTGGGACTGTAGTCTATGCTCATTTTCTTGAAGGATTTTTATAGCGTTATTATATTTAACTGCGTCAGTTTGATCTAAATTACCAGATATACTCTTAATTACGGAACCAAGTCCATCGATAAGCCCTCTTTTGTGGCGATTGTGTTCAAATGATTCTAATTGGGTAGATATTTTAATTAACTTAGAAGTTAGATAATTTATATGCGGTTCAAACATAAACGAAGTTTTATTATTTAATTTAGGTCTAATTTCTGACAGTTTAGAGCTAACTAAATCGACTTGAGATTGAATACTATCGAGGTTAACGTAATTAAGAAATGAATGGTAATGGGAGATGACTCGCGTGGTACCTAAGTTAAAGGGAAGCAAACCAGGGCCATTGCCTAAGGCGTCAATAGTTACTTCTTGTCCTTGAATCATCTGGAGTAGTAATAAAAGTAGTATCCTGTAACAATACGGGTTCATTATGGCCTCTTTTTATACGAGATTTTGCGACAGGGCCACGCTTCTTTCTTGTATATATGTGAATAGGAAGATCAGCTAGGACTGTATCTTGAGTAAAGCGCGGGGCTAGCTTTTGTCTAGCAGCTATAGGATTACGAACAAAAATTTGTTGGTCAGGGGTATATTCTTTTTCAGTTTCGCGATCCTTATTCCTATTTTCAGTTAATTCTGTCCGGTGGTGAAGAGAAGTTTCATTGATTATATCGTAAACCTGAGTTAGGCGTTTTTTATGGTCTTGTAAGTATTGCTGCAATAAGTGCTCGGATAAGTTAACATCTAGAGAATCTCGGGGATCAAAGTGTCCTGTAATTAAATCTATAGGTCTACATTTAGTAAAGCTATGTATGGAACTGTTATAACCTAAGACTGCATAAGGCATGAGATTTATGACTGGTTCGTTTCGTTTCTCTAATTTCAGGATTCTGAGATGTTCAAGAATAGTAGAGTGAAAACGTTCTACTATACCATTATCGTTAGGAGTATGTGCAAGTATCTTATGATGCTGTATTTTATGGAGTCGTACGAATTCTGAGAAAAGTGCATTAGTAAATTCAGGTCCTTGGTCGGTAACAATAGTGTAAGGGACGCCATGATGGGTGCAAAACATTAAAAGAGCTTGAACGACACTTAGAGCTGTGCCATCTCTAAGATGATATGCTTGCGCATATTTCGAGAAAGCGTCAACTAAAGTTAGGAATTTCTCATTCTGGGCTGTGAAAAGATCAAGATGTACAATTTCAAAAGGTTTGGTAGAAGGGGGAACTATAGAAAATTTTTGTTTAATAGGATTTCGATCATATTTTGCTTGTCCACAAATGCTACATTCATTAATATATTTTGATATACTATCTTTCATTTTAGGCCAATAATAACGGTGGGATAAAGCTAGACAGCATTCCGTTATACCACGATGATTAGTTTTACCTTCGTGGTAATTACGTATAATTTCTTGTTGTGTTAGATAATTTTTGACGTTCTCTACTTCTTTTTTTGTTAACACCATATTCAAGGCAGAACTTTTAAATTTATCTTGAATGATCGGGATGATATTATACATAGCTAGAGGTGGATGGATAATGATACCAGTTTTCACCTTGGGGTTTACGTATTCTTTTACAGCGTTGATAACGTCGTCTTCAAGATTAGACTCCGATAATTGTATAGTGGTTTTAGTATGGGATTCGAAGGGTTTTGAAACTGTGGGGCGTTTTTTAATGTCTCCTACGACTACAAAGGATATTTGGCGGTGAAATTTGTTAAGGGGATCATCAGATATAGGGATTTCTAGTATAGGACTTTCAGCACTAGTATGGGCGGTAACTGTGGTAGATCCACTTACTGAAGGGGGTTTTTCAGATGTGTTAACGGCTATAGAATTTGCATCTTCATTATTAATTTCAATACGGGACAAGGCGTCTGCATTGGTATTTAGCTTACCCTGCTTATAGACAGTAGTGAAATTATACTCACTCAGCTTTAATCTCCAGCGGGTTAGGCGAGAGTTGGGTTCTTTTAAATTCATGACCCATTGTAGTGGTTTGTGGTCTGTTACGATCTTAAATTTTCTACCGAATAAATAAGGGCGGAAATACTTGGTTGCCCACACAATTGCTAACAGTTCCTTTTCAATTGTGCTGTAATTAATTTCACTAGTGTTTAATGTGCGGGATGCGTACGCTATAGGTTTATCGCTACCTATCTGTCCCTGGGAAAGAATGGCACCAATGGCAAGATTTGAAGCATCAGTCGTCAGTATAAAGTCTTTGGTAAAGTCGGGGTATTGCAAGATCGGGTCGTTTGTTAATAGAGTTTTGCACTTCTCAAAGCAACCTACATAATTTGGATCGGTTAAAACAATTTTAGAGCCTTTCTTTAAACATTGCGTCATTGGTTTGGTTATACGCGCGAAGTCTGGGATAAATTTCCTGTAATAGCCTAATAATCCTAAGAAGCGTTTAATTTCAGTAGCTGTTTTAGGCAGTGGGAATTTTTGAATTGCTATAATTTTGTCCGGATTTGGTTTAATACCGTCTTTGCTAATAATGTGTCCTAAATATGCGGTTTCTAATTTTAAAAATTCTGATTTGTTCATTTGAATTTTGAAATTGGATTCTCTTAGTCTCTGAAATACTTTTTGCAGATTTATCATGTGTTCCTGAAGGGATACAGAAAATACGATTATATCATCCAGGTAAACTAAGCATACGTTATTTTGTAGATCTCTGAGGACATTGTCCATTACCCGTTGGAAGGTGGAAGGAGAATTTTTTAAACCCATTGGCATACGTAAAAATTCAAAGTGACCGTGCTCGACTGTGAATGCGGTTTTATGAATATCTTCGGGGTTCATTTCAACCTGATAAAAACCAGATGCAAGGTCAAGAGTAGTGAAATAATGACAGTTGCCTAACTTGTCAAGAACGTCTGAAATATTTGGAATGGGATAGCGGTCATCTATAGTTTTCTCGTTTAGTTTCCGAAAATCTATTACCAAACGCCATTTGGTTTTTCCACTGGCGTCAGTTTTCTTAGGGACTACCCAGATAGGGGAGCTCCATGCAGACTGTGAGGGACGGATAATATTTTGTTCCAACATTTTAGAGATTTGATCTTGAACTTCCTGTTTATGTATGAAGGGATATCTGTAGCTTTTCGTGTAAACTGGGACATCATCTGTTGTACGGATAGAATGTTTTACTTGATTGGTAAAAGATAGCGGCTCGTCATCAATATAAAAAACATCAGCATATTGAGCACAGAGTGTCTCCAAATTTACTTTCTCTTCACGGTTTAAATGGTCAGTGCGCAGGCGAGACAAAACTTCCTGTACGCGATCGGACTGGTTTATGGTGCGCATGCCCTGAACGTTAAACATCTCTGTATTAATCGGTCGATCCATGGAAAATACTACATCATGACGTGACGTATTTGTTACTTCTATTATACCTCTATTATTTTTTACAGTTGTAACGCAATCGCCTATATGACAATTAGAAATGTACTGTTCAGGTATTAAAACGTCACCGTCTTGAGAGTTTATAGGGGCTTTAATTATTTTAGATGAGTTAGCCGGTATTATATCTTCATATAAATTACTATTACGGGAGTCATACATAAGTAACGGATTACTAGAATTACGAGTGACCAACAATCTATTCTTTAAATCGATATTAGATTCTAATTTTTCTAATAAGTCATAGCCAATCAACCCATCGAAAAATTCATGAAAAGCGTATATAAAAAGTGTGATATCGCCTGGTTCATTAAATTCCTGAAAACACGGTAATGTAATAGAATAATTACTTCGAGTGGTGGCGTGAATATTTGTGACCTCAAAAGGATCATAATTACGTGGTATATGAGAAAGATATTTTTGAACCACTGCAGGGCTGAGAAAAGACATATTTGCACCTGTATCAATTAACAATTTAAGTGGAGGGTTCGAGATTTTAATATACGGTAACTGCCTCTGAGTCTGCAAATTTATTTCTATTTTAAGGTGTCTGATTTGGGGGCTTTCTGAAAATCCTCATTTTCTGTAGACGGGGCGTTACCAACTTCCTCTATAGTATAAGAGTCAGTACATTGTGGTTGTTCATGCGCGTATTCACCGGTATACGCATAATCAGGGTATTCAAAATATTCTTGATGGTAATAATCATCGTCCACATAATGTTCATTATAATAATCGTAATGAGACTGATCATTGAAATTATTAAAATTAATTTCCTTAGATTTAAAGTAATTTGATGGGGGTGGATTTTCAAATTTAGACCAGTCCTGGGGTGAGCGAGGTACGAATGGTTTAGCCACGTAGTGACTTACGCCGCTCATTGGTTGTGGTGCATTATTTGCTGATGGTTTGGGACCATGCATTTTAAAAACTTGACTTTGGGGCCTGTAATTGGGTGGTGGCGCGCTAAACATTTGCTGTGTTCGAGTGGGACCACGATATTGAGGGGATTGGTTTTTCCAGAAGGGAACAGGTTGCTGTGTTTGAGGCATAAACGGACGTGAGGGACCTGGCGTATTAAAAGGCTTAGGTGGGGGAAAATTAAATGAACGCGGTGTGAGCGATATCGATTGAACCGGGGGCCTAATGCCGTAAGAATATTTATGACTAACCTGGTGCTGAGGCTGCGACCTCCTGTCAGGAACATGGTCGTTGCGCTGCTGTAAATACAATGTATTCAACTCCTCGTGCACGAACTCTAAAGCTTTCTCGATTGTATCAGGCCGCATGCACCGAATGCGAGAACCCAACGGGTCGCGTAAACCACGTAAGTACGACTGTAATGTGAGTTTCTTATACAGCGTGCGTTTTGATTCAATGGTACTCGCTATCGTTTCATGTAGGCTGATATAAGTCATTATAGTGCTAAAAAGGTTTTGGCATTGTTCATAAAATTCCTGTGGGGTTGCCGAACCCTGAGTCAAAAGTGCAAGGTCATTATATAGGGACGTTTCATCGCGTTGATCAGCAAAGTTATTAACTAAGGCGCTCCTAATGCCTTCCCAACTCTCCGGGATACCGTTCGAGTTAATCGTGCGCGCTGCTGGACCCACTACTTTATTTAAAATACCGTTTAATAATGCTAAATTACTTAACTGAAAATCTGGTCCATCTCTCATATACTGTCCTACTAATTGATCGCATAGTTTTATGAATCGAGTTAGTACGTTCGAGTTACCGTCGAATTCCGGAACCAAGCGTAGGGCTTTGTAAATACGATCTACTGAGTCAGCCATTTTCGACGAAACAATACTATCGCTATCCTCCTGAATCGTCTCTAAATTTCTGTTCGAGTCTAAAGTATTAATTCTACTATTATAATTATCTAACCTAGGGGACCGAGATTGCCGTGGATGGAAAATCTTGGATGTTATAGGAAAACTTAAAAGTAAAAAGGAAGCGACTCTAGAATGATTCTAAAGTACTTACATGAACTGATTTTGTACCTCTGCTGTATCGATGTCTGGATACTCCTCTGGACTGCAGCACGTGTAGGTTCAGGATACTCGTAAGGTGCCAGATAGCCACCCGGGTGACTCGCGATCCTAGCAATTTAATCTCGCGAACCGGCCCGCGAGTATCCTACCGACTGCGCCAATTACGAAGGCTGTAGCCGGAGGATGCAAAAAAATACAAAATTTAATTAAACTTAATTTATTAATTAAAATTACAATTCTTATAATTATGGATTATGTCGACAGTTGATCGATGTTGTATCAAAAGTGACGCTAGTTGAGGGGCCGCGACGTCCGGTGTCCGATGCATCGCATTCCGCTGAATCGGCGCCTCGTGTCCCTGGCTGTTGTAATGCGCAGTAAATGAGGTAAACGCTTGTCAGCGTTCCTGGTGCTATGCGCATACGTAACAGGAGAGCTGTCGTTTGCTTATCATTTATATACACGAAAAAACTGCTATAAACACTGATACATTTTTTAAATTATTTTCCAAATTTCGATCAATGCAGTGTTCCTTCGAGCAGAACTGACTCAATATGAAGGTAGCTATTTTTTCAAAAAGTTTAAAAGTTCTTGTTCAAGAGTTTATCATATACATTATTTCCAAGTTCGTACGTCAAGGTGTTTAATTATATATCAGGAACAGTGAGGTTTGACTTAAACAAACTTAGTTGTAACTTCATTGACTTGAATCATATAGACCCTAGAGTTTTCAAGCAGTTGCGTCTAAACACCTAATTGTATTCCAGCTATCATTACAGCATTAAACACTGATTAGGTGTGTATTTTTAATAAAACCCTAAATTTTAGACAGCTTAATATTAATGTTGCGCCATAACAATAAAACCGAGTACAAATTACATTTTAGTATTAAATATGACCTGAACACGGTTAAAATATAATTTGAAATATTTCATTTTTTCCAGCATCCATTAAAACGTTTTATGATATTTTCTACGCATTTTAGACAACATACGAATGGGGAAAAATATGAATATAAATAAAAGTAAGACAACTCTTCTAAAAAAGTTTATTTTGAACTTGTATATACACATATAGTCTGCCCGTGACCATGGATGCTGTAAAGGATCCGAAACGTCGGGTTAAAATAATATCAAATATACCGCGATAAAATCCGTAAAAAGTAGTTTTATTTCAATATACACATATTTGTTCAGAAAACAGTGACCTCACTGACTGTATGTAAATATAAATAATAATAGATCAATAAAACATACAAACACCATGGTGATCAATATTGAACAGCATTTCACGTATCGCAATCTCAAACACGTTGTGTGGAGTGAGGATCAAGCACCGTGAGCGCCTCTCCGAGCATGTGATGCGCCGCGTGGGGCCCGCTCATCATTCCACTTCACATACAGCAGGCGCAGGACTCTGGAATCCGTTTTGCCGGTCATCGTATTATCTATACATCTATTATAATGAGTGATCGATGAGGGGAAAACAGTGTAAGGTAAAGTCAAATGCAATTCAATAAAATGGTTCTTATACTATTGAAATACTAATAGAATTTTAAATAATTAAAAAAGAGTATTTTTATTCTTCCAAACAATTTATATCCGGCACTTCTCAATCCTCCGCTTTGACAACTCTGTTCAAAAATTTGGCATAAACCAGTTCGCCGCTTTTAGTAGTCGATTCAATTCATGTCAAAGTTAACTGTTCAATCCAGTTCAGTCTCTCCATTGTATAATAACTATTCCAACAGATTGGAGATGCTTTGATGTCAGGAATGTTTCCGTAATTTGATGCTAAGATGTGCTTAGATAGAATGCTGATAGTTGCTACTTAATTGTTAGTTTATACGTTGAACATATTAAATCAGTTAATAGGTATATCAGATTAATAATATGATACTATTAAGATGTCTGGTCTATATATTATCAAATAACCCTATAAGAATAAAGAAGGTTACGTTGTTGAATGTTTCTTTCAGATTCCAATTAAAGTATTCAGCTGAAATATTTATAGTGCAAACCAGTACCAGTTTCTTTGTCAGATAAATCTTCAAAAAACTACACCATTCATTTTAACTGCCGTAATTATGTCTAATTATTGTTATCTTACTACATGAGGAGTTATCACATGTCTACCTAGTAGTTTGTTAGAACTAGTAATAGCTTACACAAGTTAGTGGTGCACACGTGACGGTCGTCTGACCGCCCTATCCCTTAGATTAACAGGTTAGGAGCCAATGGTTATTAGTTTTAGCTACAAATTTGCTGACCTACGTGTTACCTAACAACTTTGTTAAATCGCTTAACACATCAGCGCCTGAGATATATGGACATATCTTTCCGATTAGCCTTTTGTTATGTAGCTTATAACAGACGAGCTAGATAAAGTCGAATATTAGATCTTTGTATCGATAATAATAATATGCTTGCAATATTAATCTCTGCCTACACAACGCTTAGATTAATAAGGACCTTGCATTATTAGTCTTCGTTGGCTAGTACATGAAGTAATTCCATTAATGTTGTGTTTATTGTCTTCTCACGTCACTAATTCAAGTTGTAATTTGGTTGGGGTTAAGAAATTGCAAATGACCACATTACACTATAAGTTATTATAAATTTAAAGTGTACTAAAATACAGCAACGGTTTGAATCAAATCATAATTAAATCAATGAAAGGTGTGTTTTACAAGTTTATTTTATTTCCAGGTTCAAAGTCCAGTGCTGGTAGTGGAGCTAAACCTAGACAGACTGGAGGGAACCCAGCTGAGAGCTTTGGGTCTCTTATCTGTGTTCGGGTTCAACGTGACGTATGAAGTGCGAGCTCCCACACAGTCACCAGGAGCCGCCTCATGCAGTGCTATCGAGTGCCGACTGCTGGGACACTGCTATGCCACGCGGGATTATCAGTAAGTTACAATAAAAGCTATACGCTTATATAATATCTCAATATCGTACTCTTTCAATCCTAAACATTTATTTTCTTGCCTTTAATATGATGAAAAATTTTACACAGTTTGATATGTCATAAAGTGTGAATATTTTGTATAATAAGTACATCACTTCAGTCCATTATTTCAGTGATATGCCTATACGACAGGTTCAATTTTCTCGCTAATAAAGTACTTACTTATTCACTGTTAGCACATTCATTTTGTATTTAATTTGATAAAAACAAAATGCTTTTATAATGACTGTGAAGCAGGAATTTACGCTCAGTTATTTATGAAATGTATAGCTTAGTCCCCAATATTGTCCACATCGCAGACAGTTCTACTGTTCGTGTTTCGAGGGCTACTCCGGCGCGGACTGCGGAGAGGGGCCGCTGTGCCCGAGGACCTCCAACATGTGTATGAACGGCGGCACCTGCAGGTAAACAAACTATTATAGCCAGTTGTGAATAATTTCCTTTTATTGTAAGAGGACCGCAAGTTACGTTATTGTACTACTTCTGCGAAATAACGAAGCAAGCGCGGTCTTAAGTCAAATATTCCTTCGGCTGTATTAGTTGGAAGAAACTGGGTAGTTTAAGATAATGGTCCATTATGCTGAAGTCGCCTTTCTATTGTTAAAGGGTCTCAAAGTATTATTGGTTTGGTACTTTGACGTTCAATAGTTCCTAAACTTGAATATCACATTCACTGAAGTTCTTTGTGTAAGTATGTGAAACTCACACCAAAGCTGTCGAAATAAATCAACAACAATATGTATATTTTCCATGTTTTACATCAGTTGTTGTAGTACATAGCTCCAGGAATTGGTTGAGTTGTATGTACTGTGTGACAGTTACAATAGTTCTGTTGGCGCTGTGTGTGCAGACAGCTGGGCGCGGCCGCCGTCAGCTGTGTCTGCGCGCCGGGCTACACGGGCGAGCTGTGCGACGCGCACGTCGCGCCGCCCGGTAATGTACCTTATATCTAGCTCCTTCCTTATCTTATTTTGTAGAATTGATCAAACTAAACACCGTTACTGATATTTATGGATCCTGAACTATTCAATATTTATATATTTCATATATTATATAAGGCATGGAGTTTTTGAATAATCAACCTACACTAACACGCTAACGCTTTGCAGTTTGCGGTATAGAAGAATGTGAAGAAACTTGTAAAGAAGGAACTACTTGTGACTGTAACCCGAGGGACACAGACTCTAGTAAGTTATTTGTAGAACTGATATCGTAGTGTAAGGGGTGGAATGCTTTTTGTGTTCAGAATTCATTGTTCGTTTCTAGGGATTTCGCCAAATAATGAGGAAAGCGTACATAATGTCGCGTCAAACTGAATGTGACATTTACGTTTTAGAGATTTCGTAGTAGTACTTATACAACAACATATTGTCAAGTTCGTCATATTTGTAGAATTGTAATTTGACCAGATGTCGTTCATCACCTCTGCTTAGCATTTACCTTGTCCAATATTTTTAATTAAGAGGGAGGTATGTGCAGATCTATTGATTTCAGTGACCATATTTATTACACAGCATCAGCACGGTTTGAATCAAGACTGCAGGTGGTGGACCAACCGAATGTGAACATATCTCGAGAGATCATACAAGAGGTGAGTATATCTCAATGTCATAACAGCTGATATGATAAGTGCAGTAGATATTATTATTGTTTATATGTTAATACCGTTATCGTTTTTCTTTTTTCAGTTAACAAAATATCTGAAGGCTGCAAATATTACATTACAAGAAGAGATAGAAATTGTAAACATTAGGTAAGTTTGTGTTAATATGCTGATCAGCACTTCATCCAGTTGGTATCATAAGGGTTGTGATGCAGTATTTGTGTGGCAGTTCGCTGGAAGCAGGCGGGTCGCGTAGTGTGTGGGTGCGCGTGTGGGGCGCGCGGGGGGAGGCGGGAGCACTGCGCCGCGCCGCCGCCACCGCGCGCATGCGCACTGCACGCCTGCGCCTGCTGCCCGACACCATGCACTTCCACATGCAGCCCGCGCTCAGCCTCCACGTGAGACACACACTCATTGCCTTTTCTTTTATAACAGCTTTATTGATGGTTGGTAAATTGTACTAACATTTGGTGTGTTTAAGTTATTTTGTTTGTTTTGCAGACCCTTGTTGTGAACCAACGTTCAGAAATATGGGAGGGCTCGGAGTTCATACTGACCTGTATGGCATATGGATCTCCCAACATTGGCTTCACGTGGTACAAAGACGGTGTCAAAATAAACTTTAATGCTACTTTGAGGTAAGTCTAAGAAAACAACCTGGCCAATATGAAACGAGAATATGAGAATAGAACGTCCTATTAGCTTCAAAAACCAATTGAATGTATACTTTGCAGAGACATCTGGACCCGCACAGTTTCAGAAGACGCACTAGGACGTCGCATGTCAGTGTTAGGTGTGTCAGAATCAGAGCAGTTAGACAGCGGGAAGTGGTCCTGTGCAGCAGACGACGCGGGGAGGAGAAGATGTAGAGCATTAAGGATAACGGTGTTGAGACCGCCCGAAATACGTCTCGTGCCTTCAACGTTGACCGTAAACAAAGTTAGTTGCCATGGAATGAACTGTAGTCGTTGCGCGGTTGAAAATAATAAAACATACGGTAATGACATTCTCAGGGAGATAACGTCAGCATAACTTGTCTCGCGGGAGCTAGTCGTGTGCACGGCGTGCTCGGGTTCAGTTGGGCGAGAGAGAGGACGCTGCTGCCAATGGCGCCTGGCAGAGAGGTCTGGGAGGATCTGTATCCAGCTGGCAGCGTGTTGAAACTTTATAACGTACAGGTATGCTCCTGTGGTTGTTAAATTCGATAACGAATAAATAATCAACGTAGTCCTAGGAAAATACTGTATAGGTTTTGACCTCTTTTCGAGTCCCAACAATCTCTTATAAAAAATCTAAATATTTAGAAATCCAGCGAGTTTCGGTGCCAAGTATCATCAGTAGCTGGCACCAACGCCAAAGCCGTGACTATGTGGACTCTAGGAGCCGACGACGATTCGTGCGAGGGTGACGCCTCTCACGGTGTGCGATGGCCGAGGACCGCGCCCGGAGCGCACGCGGCGTCGTCCTGTCCGCCTGGATATAGCGGGGAGACTACTAGGTCAGTACAGCGAGCATATACACAACGCTTTTATTTTGAATATTCTGATGTTATGGGTACTTGTATTATATTCTTATATTTAGATTCTGCGAACCAAAGTCAGGACAACATGGCGCTAAGTGGAGGTTGCCAGACTTTTCCGATTGTATTGCTGACTCACTGAAGGATATTTATGAACAAGTAAGTAAACCTGACACTCTTATCAGAGAAAAAAACGACTGTAGTTGGTAAGTAAGAGTTGGTATGTCGTCAGTTCAGGCGCATATCGTCCGGGTACGGGCTCGGCTCGGTGTGGCGCGTGTTGCGGCAGTACGGCGCCGTGCTGCGCGCGCTGCCGACACAGCCGGGCGCGGGCGAGCCTCCCCTCGCACACGCCTACCGCATACTGCACTACCTCATGTCGCAGGCAGCACATCCAAGCGACAGATACCACAGCCTCACACATCTGCTCAGCATTTACGACAACCTCTTGGAACATCCTGATGCTTTCTTGGATGAGGAGGTTAGTTATAAGTGCTTAAGAACGTAGCCAGAGTGATAAAACATAATATGATACTGCAAATGTCATATAAATATTTATTGTGATGTTAGTTAGCTAATCGTAGGCTGATAAAACACTTCCAGAAAGTCTATGAACTCCAAAATGCAGTAGCCGAGGCAGCGGGTATGAGGAGTAGTTTTGACAAGCAGTACCATGAGTTTACTGTTAAAACGAAAACAGTGCGAGATGACACCGCGGCGCACTTCGACCTGCAGGACACCTCCGCGGGTGCGGGGGAGTGGCGGGTGAAGTCTGCAGAAGTGGAGCTGCTCACTAAAACTGAGAACACGTCGGCGGTGATAGTGGTATATCATAATCTTGGAGCCAGGTTGCCGTCGTTGAGGACATTTGTAGAGCATGAGTAAGAAACAATTATATAGTTTTAGTGTAAAATTATTAATTGAAATTTTGAATTTGCATTTTGAAGCTTAAGTATCGTCATAGCTGTAATATAATTGTATTCGATGATCTTATTTTGGTTCTAGTTACGTATTTTGACTTTATTTCTGTTACCCCTGTGGATGTAGCGGCAACTCTTCTAGGCCCGGTTGCGCGACGGAGTACGTAGTGGCGTCACAACAGGTGCAGGTTACGGTCTGCGGCGCAGACGCGACGCTACCTCATACTGTCACAGTACTGTTCGCGCATGCCAAGAATTACAGCACTGTTGGTAAGGAACAAAACGGCGTCCTTACACACCATACTCACGTGCGCAAGGAGTACAACGAGTACAACGAGTAACCTGTTTCGCCTCCCGACAGCGTCTCGCGTGGCGTGCGGCGCGCGTGGCGGCGTGGCGGCGCGCGCGTGGAGTACTGCGGCGTGTGAGGCGCGCGTGCTGGAGCACACACACGCACTCACACACGTCGCGTGCCACTGTCACGCACCGGCCACGCTCGCACTGCTCACCGTGCACAGCTCCGCCGACGTGAGTTACATACCTGCTGGTCTACTTTATTTTGTTTGACACATCAACAACTAGGTTGGGGTCAGCTGACAATATTCCTGCGAAGTGCTATTAGACCGCAACCGAAATATTCGATAGCATAGTGGTATAGGGTTAATACCAATATTTTAAGTCTGATTGTCTGTGTTTTCAGCTTTCGAAATACCACTACCGTACTATAGATGCCCTACACGGTAAAAAGAAAGCAAATAAAAATGGTCACCCGTACATTGATTAAACTTAGCAGCCGCAGGTTAACCTTACAGGTCAATTGATCAGCTTGGTTTTTACTTAGCTACGACGCTTTCTGTTATTGAATACAATATATCATGGACGTAAACATTCTTCCTTAGATAGATGCAGAAAAGGAGCTGCGTGATATAGTAAAGATTACCGTCAGCCTGGGTGCAGCGATGTGCCTTGTGGCGGCACTGCTGCAGCTCCTGGGCTTGGTGGGTGGCAGCAAGGACAAGCTGTTAGTGCTGCTCAAAGCGAGTACCGCCGGCACGCATGGTGCAGCGATGATGGCTCTAGTAGAGTGCAGCAGTCAGGTCGGTGGTGGGACACGCTGACAGGGCGACAGGTTGAGAGGGTGAGGCAGTGAGAGTGTAGAGTAGTGCTGGTCGCTGTGCAGGCGGAGGCGTGCGGGGGCGCGCTGGGGTGGGTGTGCGCGGCGTGCTGGTGCTCGGGCGGCGCCGCGCTGTGTGCGCAGCCGCTGCTGCTGCACACCGAGCTGGCAGGCAGAGCTACGCGCGCGCCCTCTGTGGGCCTGTTAGCAGGCGTGTGCACGCTGTCGGTGCTGACGGCGCGGGTGTGGGGCGGCGCGCCGCTGCAGCTCGGTGCTGCAGCGTGTGCCGTGTGCGGAGCGTGTGCCGCGCTACTGGCCGCGCTCGCGCTGGCGCTCGCACTCGCCATACACAAGCTGCCGGCTGACGGGAAGGAGCGAGCGCGCCAAGTGCGGCACACACTAGTGCTGCTGTGCAGCACGGTGGCGGCGCAGGCGGCCGGACTCGCGTACGTGCAGCCGCCGCCGCAACCAAACCACCGCGCCGCACCGCTCGCCGCAGCCGCGCTCGCCAACGTGAGTGTCTGCACCTGCTGCGCTACTATCTCGTGGTGTGTCTACATAACACATGTGTGTGGTGTGCAGGGTATAGCGATGTTGGTGTGCTACGTGCTCCGCGACGAGGAGTGTCTGCAGGCAGCGCGCCGCGTGCTCGCACTCTCCTCTGCCACTCGCCGCGCCGCCGCCGCGGACACCTCGCTCAGCTGTAACTATTGTACTATATAACTGTGTCTGTGCCACTGCACATGTGACAGTCACTCTCTACTTTACGTGACAAGGTTATGAGAATCTAGTAAAACAGCAATTCCATACCACGTTTTCCAGAGTAAACAATATTCTTCGTATTTACCCTTTAAGCAACTTGTAAAATATTATTTTACAAACTAAAGTTCATCATCATCCGCCTAAATAAAAACCTAAACTAAAAGTTATCACATATTGAATTTGCAGTTTGACTTGCATTTTAATGCATACCAACTGAGATGTTACATTGATGTTTGACATAGTATACATAAAGCAAGGCGGCGAGGTGGAGTGTCGCGGCGGCGTGGGCGCACTGGACTCGTCCTCGTCTGCCGTGTCCCCCGCGTCCTCCTACTGGCGAGCACAGCCGCTTCAGAGCCCCGCTAGCATGTACAGGTGCGGTACGACATCACGCTCTACCTCACGTTTTTACTGCTCTAACAGAGTGCAATTTATCATAGATAACATTATAACTATTATCTGCCACCTGTATAGCCACAATTGCGCCTTACTTTACATTTTAGGCGGCAGTCCAACCCGGACAGTCGCGCCGACATTGTGCGATGTGTGGAGTACAAGGAGTCCCTGCTGCCGCCGCCCACGTACAACACGCGCCCAGTCTGTGACCTCATACCCATAGGTACATGTTATTACCGGTTTCTGCAGTTGTTAGTGGATAGTAAAACGGTCTTTTAGCAGATGCTATTCGTCGTTTATTACAGAAATTGTTTGGTACACAAGAGTTTTAATTATATTAAGAGTGTTGTGCAGGCGCGGCAGGGGGCGCGGGCGGGGCCCCGCCGCACTCGCACACGCGTGTGTGTGTGGAGCTGCGCGCGCACTCGCCGACACACACTGACGCACACGAGCCCCAGCCGTACACAGGGGACCGCGCCGACACACCCAAGGTGAGACGACGCACTTTATACTAGATAGCTATCCATAAATTACAATAATGTAATGGTGCTTCTGTAGAAACATGAGACATTGCAATACGTGCGCTTATAAAAAATATTAACGAAGTTTTGATTTAAAACTGAAACTCCTTTGTACAGGAAAGTTGCAAACTGTGCGCGCGATCAACCCCAGACGTGTCCAAGTCGGCTACAGCTCCTCGCAAGAGCTGTCTCAAGAAGCGCTTGTGTCAGTTGTCGTGCAGCAGCTCGCTGCCGTCCATCCAACGCGAGTGCGGCGACGAGAACGACCACTCACACATACAACTTGTCAACACACACTGGAACAACGCGTACCACACCGCGCACACACACGCACACACTGACAAGGTGCTCAACAAAATATCACACGACCTGGACTTTCTACTGAACAGGACGCAAGCCGAGCACTGCTCGCAGCAAATAGAAGAAGCGCCCACTTAGTCGTGAGCGATGAGTGTAGTAGTTGTGAGTTAACATAAAGTGTACATATAGACAAAGTGGAAACAGGGGTGCGAGTAGCCGAGCTAGGTAACGAAAAGTACATCATTTTGTAATTATTAAAAATTTTCTTATCGTAACTAGCAGAAGACTAAAGATAAAGACACGGAAGAAAACAGAAAATGTTGTATATTTTCCTCCTTTGTAGGTCTGAGTTTCAGCCATGTTACAATGTCGTCACTGTGTCTACTTTTTATGTGATATTTACCTTTATTTTAAATTTTAAAAAATTATTGTTTTAAAGATACAGAAAATATTTGTTTTGTTTTGTTTTTTACGTTTTCAAGTCTTATCTTTATGATTATATTTATAAATTAACCATCACAAGTTTTATGATTACAATATTATCCATATTAGTATATTTTGACATTTCGCTGAAATTATTGAAAAGTATAATATTATCTCACTTCTTCAATAAATACGTCGGTTATATTGTTTGTAATATAACAAGATATCAAGTGTATAAGCTAACTATTACGTTAGCGAAAAAAAAATTAAATATATTTTTTATACATTGAAAATGTGTTTACTTTTTATTCACTTTTCCACCTGTCTTATTCCTTCCGACTCCGATCCGACTTATTCAACGAATTGAAATGTCTATAACTATAGAACAACTAAATCATGTTTTTCTTTGTGATTTCAAATGTCGATCTTGTGTTACTTTAAACTTTAGCAGATTGAAAATTAAAATATCACAAAGAGGACGAGCATGTTGCTGCCTCGGTGTTATTATCACTGTCTATTGAAATAGGGTGCAGGAAATTATAATCACTACAGCCCTTTATTGCGATCTTGATGGATGGTGATGTGCTAAATATTGTAAAAATGCTGATCATCTATTACTTGAGGTCTGAGTGTAAAGAAAAATGACTACGCAAATCATTTTAAAACTGAAAAAATATTTTTTTCACCAAGTTTAAAACGTAGGCAATGAAAATAGCCCCAATCGTATTGTGGTACTCTTTGATAATCTTTAATATCTTACAACATTCTGTGTGATTAATAGCTGAGACGTGTTTGAGATATTTAGTTCCACCAACCTAACTAGATGGTGTTGTGCATTATGGTTCATTTTCTGAATCGCGCTATGGTTTCGTTACCGGAGAAAGTATAATACGCTCAAATTGTTTCCTCTTTTGTAGCTTGCCAGTCAGTACACTTTGTAAATTTATTATAAGGTTTTAATACAAAGTTTATAAGTGTTACATGACTTTTATTGTGAGACCAGTGGCCAGTTGTTCATGGTCCTTCGAGCCGGATACCACTAGCCCTAAAATGCTAGTCTGGTTGTTTTTGCGTTATTGGCGTAGTAACCAGTGATGGATCGTCACTGAAGCGCCCGCACCTCTCTACAAGTGAGAGTGTGCATAGTGAAGTGCAACGAGTGGAGTACGAGTTGCCCAGCCTTCAGCGGACAGTGCCGGAGCAGAGCTGGAGCGTAGTATACGCCCAGTCACCAGTCACCAGTAATCAAGACAATCTTGGAGGAGCACAAACGACATCATTATCCAGTACCTGAATAGTGAATGTGAAGTGCGGTTTGTTGGAGTGAAAATCGTGAGTACTTTGATTTTTATTCGCCGAGTTAGAAGATTCAAGGACTTTAATATAATTTAGTATGAAAGTATAGATATACAAATTTAACTTAGAATATTTTCACTGAATTGTATTAGTAGTAAAATTAGGACTTAGAAAATTTAAGCAAAAACGGTTGGAACGGGGAACCTATGCCCGATTTTGTATAGAATTTAATTGCAAAAACACTTGTAAAATTTTCGAGTCCTGATTCAAATTATTTAAATAATACGTTAGACTATTTTGAATTTATTCTATTGTGTGTTACGTAAACGTTGAAAGTTTAAATATGGAGTCTTTGTATAAGTTGCAAAATGATAAAAAACGTCTCATTGAAAAGTCTCAAATTAACTTTAATAAATCCCCAAAAGAGAGGATTACCAAGACATATGTTGAAACTAGACTAGAGTCACTTGAAGTTTTGTGGAAGGAATTCTCATCCACTCATAACAGTTTAGTACAATCTGCTACGGATGCTCATTGGAAACGTGATGAGTATTTCACAGATGATGTCTATGATAGTGTCGAGGACGTTTATATAATACATAAAACTCAGTTAAAGGAAGTTTTCAATTCATTTTGCAAACATACATTAGATACAAAATTGAAAGATAATACAACTTCACATAATAGTTTTAAATTTTTTTATTAAGAAAGAAAAATTCAACCTCAGGCGGGACTCGAACCCGCGTCTTCTGGATCGGTACTCCAGACGCTCTGCCAACTGAGCCACCGAGGTATCCGCCTGATGTGTTGAATTTTTCTTTCTTTATGTTACTTATGTCTTTATGGCGACATAGCAACATCGATTGGACAATTCTGCCCAACCCAGAATTTTCCCTCTACAGCGAGTAGATTCCGGATGATATTGCATTACCTTTATACAATCTTTTTGTATTTTTTAGCTTATTTCAAGCTAAGATTTTTAATTTTTTTATTAAGAAAGAAAAATTCAACCTCAGGCGGGACTCGAACTGGAGTACCGATCCAGAAGACGCGGGTTCGAGTCCCGCCTGAGGTTGAATTTTTCTTTCTTAATAAAAAATTTAAAAATCTTAGCTTGAAATAAGCTAAAAAATACAAAAAGATTCACATAATAGTGTTAAATTACCTAAAATTAGCATCCCAACATTTTCCGGGAATTACGCAGAATGGACCACATTCAAAGATTTATTTACGTCTCTTATTCATCAAAATGATAATTTAGAAGATGTACAAAAGATGCATTATTTAAAAGGTTTATTGTCGGGAGAAGCAGATCAACTTGTAAGACATATTCCTGTTTCTTCTAATAACTACGCTGAGTGTTGGTCTTTGTTAAATAGCAGATTTAATAATAAGCGATTTTTGTCGAATTGTTTGCTAAAGCGTTTAATGAGTCAGTCTAATGTAATAGAAAGTTCTAGCAGTATTAAAGGTTTATTAGATACTACTATGGAGTGTATTAATGGTTTAAAAAATCTCGGGGTGGATGTTAGTTCATAGGACATAATAATTATTTATGTTACTAGCGCCAAACTGGATTCAGAGTCTCGTAAGCAGTGGGAAACCCACATTAGTTCAAAGGAAGAGTTGCCTAAACTATCACAGTTTAAAGAGTTTTTAGAAGCAAGATTCCGCGCCCTAGAGTTTTTAGACCCTAAGCTTAATAAACCAAATACCACTTGTAGTAATAAACCAAAAGTTTATCATGCTGTTAACACCGATACTAATAATATGGTGAATATACTTTGTCCTTTTTGCGGTGAAAATCACAAACTCCCAAATTGTAAACGATTTGTAAGGGAGAGTTACGAATCTCGTCATGGCTTTGTGCAAACCAAGCGGTTATGTTATAACTGCTTAAATTCAAACCACTCCATTAAATTTTGTCGTATGAACTCCTCGTGTCGTATATGCAAACGGAGACATCACTCCTTATTGCATCTCAAATCAGTCTCACATACAGTTGAGTCTAACGTTCATCCCAATACAGTGGATGAAGTTAAGACAGCGGTGTCTAGCGTTCAGACATCGTTATCAGCAAGCGAACCATCTAAAATTATATCACATTTTTCAAAAGGCTCAGTACCTACTCAAGTTTTGTTAGCCACGGCTCTTGTCGAAGCACAGGCAAGAAATGGCTCAACACAACTGCTGAGGGTATTGCTTGATCAGGGGTCTCAAGCTTCGTTCATAGCAGAATCAGCAGTGCAACTACTGGGACTTAAGAAAACGTCAGTTAAGTCGGTCATATCAGGACTAGGCGGTGAGAAGAGTACTTTGTCCTCTAAGTTTACAGTCACATTGACTATCCACTCACGCTTAGATCCCAATTTCAGTGTTGAAGTTAAAACGTTCGTTCTGGGAACCATTACGTCGTTTTTACCTTGTGATACATTGAATATAGTTAACTGGCCAGAGTTAAGAACAATTACACTGGCAGATCCAAAATTCCACACACCGAATAAGATAAATATCTTACTCGGTGCTGGTATTTATAGTCAAGTTATTAGAGAAGGCTTGATTCGAGGTCCACCAGATTTACCTGTAGCACAGAATACAGCACTTGGTTGGATCCTTTCTGGAAAGATTTCTTCACACGGTGATTCTATACATTGTCATCATGTCATTAGTAGCAGCATTGATCAGGCTGATGACAACGTTTTATTGAGAAAATTCTGGGTAACAGAGTCTGTTTTACCTGAACCGAAAATACTTTCACCTGAAAAGCAACTGTGTGAAAATATTTCTGTTAAAACTACTTATCGCGACGAAGAGAGTCATTATGTAGTCAACCTCCCTTTTCGTAGAGACAATCTGCGGTATGAATATGGCAGTTCTAAAGACTTAGCCGATAAAAAGGTCAGTCAGAAAGAACCACCTGGACCAGAGCTGTTACCTCCACAGCAGACTCCAATAACAAAGAGAAAGGTCATCTCGGACATTTCCTGTATATTTGAGACGAGGAAGATCAGCATTCCAAGGTGGATAAATACCCGATCTGATTATTTGCAAGTAGAGGTGCACGGCTTTTGCGACGCCTCCATTGAAGCTTATGCGGCAGTACTGTATATAAGAGTCATTGATGTACATAAAACCACTAAGGTTAGTTTAGTCACCTGCCGCACAAAGGTTGCCCCTGTGAAGCAGCAATCAGTTCCTCGCTTGGAACTTATGGGAGCAGTCTTACTTTCCCAATTGATCACGGAAGTCGCACAAGTTATGGGTATTCAGAAATCCCAAATACACACCTGGACTGATTCTTCAATGGATTTAGTATGGCTTAGTAGCCATCCTAGCCGATGGCCTACTTTTGCCGAAAATATAGTTTCTACCATCTCTCATTTTGATTACACACACTGGGCTCATGTCCAGTCAGCTCAAAACCCTGCTGATATTGCATCCAGAGATTTGACTCCACTAGAACTTGCGTGTAGTGTGTTGTGGACTCAAGGACCCTCTTGGCTTAGCGATGAAATAATCGAATATACAAGATCGCAGTCTATTGTAACGAACATGGAGCAAAGATCAGTGAAGACACATATTGCTACCGAAATGCCAGAAGATCTTATCTGGACAGAGTTTTCTAAGTTTCAAACATTAGTACGGGTTATATCATATTTTAGAAGAGTTTTGTGTTGGAAGAAACGAATCGATGGTAAACCTAGATTGAAAATCATTTGACAAATAAAGAAATTGGTAATGTCGCTTTAGTTAAGGATTACTTTTTACCTCCTGCGCGTTGGCTAATAGGTAGAGTAGTCCAAATGCAACCTGGTTTGGATAAGGTCACACGAGTAGTAACTCTCAAGTGCAATGGCTCCTTGATTAAGCGTCAATCTAAATTGTGTATTTTGCCTATTATAAATTAGTATTTGTCAGTTTTTATGTTTTAAGTATTGTTATTGTTATTTACAGTCCACTTATTATTCACTTATTGAAGTTTCTTAATTGTTTTAATATACCTACCAGCTGTGTTTTTGTATTTAATATGTGTAACGAAACCCATCTTAATTTTGTGCCCTTGACCTCTTGGTGGGCGGTTTTCATGTTGTGAAGGACATTCATTGATGTCCTTGGTGGGCGGTATGTTTGAGATATTTAGTTCCACCAACCTAACTAGATGGTGTTGTGCATTATGGTTCATTTTCTGAATCGCGCTATGGTTTCGTTACCGGAGAAAGTATAATACGCTCAAATTGTTTCCTCTTTTGTAGCTTGCCAGTCAGTACACTTTGTAAATTTATTATAAGGTTTTAATACAAAGTTTATAAGTGTTACATGACTTTTATTGTGAGACCAGTGGCCAGTTGTTCAGACGTGTTAAGTGATTACCGTTTTTTATTCTTCATTATACGGTTCACATGACTTACGATAATTTATTATATATAAAAAATCTCGGTAAAAATGACTAGCAGTTTGATTAATGCCGTCTCACTGAGCGTTATAAGAAAACATCTTTATCACAAGTTTTAAATATACCTAACCTTTTTTAATTGAAGTATTATAATATAGCAGGAGGGTGGTATTCAAAAGCGAAAGGTGCTTTATTGTTACAATCCAGGTAAGTAGTAGTTACTGGACCAATCAATTTATAATTAATAACCGACTTCAAAAAAGAGGAGATTCTCAATCAAGGAGAGACAAAACAAAGTTTTGTATTAATCACATAAAACTCACGTCATTACATGTGACTTCAATTCTAAAGATTCTTTATTCATTAGATGCAAGATAAAGAAGATAACTATGACAAGATTAATATTGCCGGCGTGTCATGATTACTAATACTTACAACGTGTGTAAAGTGATATAATAAATCAGTCTCAACGTGTAATAAATAAATAAAACGAGTTTGAAATACGTTATACTCAAACTTAAAATAAAAGCAGATAACTCGTCCGCTCTACGGTATATATATTTTTGTACCTAGTGCATAAATTAAAGATGAAATAAATACCAGAGATAAGTAGGTACTTTAAAGAATCGCAAATATAAAGCTTGTGAGGATAATATAATGCTTCTCAGTATTACGAACCAAAATTTCAAATATGTTTAAGAAGGGTGCGGATAGGCTTTAGCGCTAATTTGCTAAGCCATTTTAATCTTTAAATCTTGAGAAAGCCGTGGCGGGCGTGGTGCCTGTGTTGAGGATGAACTCTGAAAATTATTGTGTTTTTGGAAATAATATAATTCGAAAGAAAAGTGGCTCGCAAAGTTTTAAGTCCCGTAAATTGATATCGATAAGTTCCTTACCGCTCTAATCTCGATCAAAATCTGACGATAAAAATCCAAAGCTAAAAGGTACTGATTAAAGTAGGTACTCATATAAGGTACTCAATCCATGTTTTTATTTTGTGATCATGTATTTTTTTTATCGGAGCAAAAGTTTGTAGATATGACAGCTAAATAGTAAGGACTGACCCAGATGACACCCCATTGAATTACTATTTCAACATATTGCACCATAACGATTAGGAAATCCGATAAAATCATAAATATTGTAAAATATATTATACTACTTCGACATTCTGTATTATTTACAATATACTCGTAACTGCAAATATACGTAGTTAAGTCAATGTCGACTTAGACAGTATGATTAGCTACTAGTTAGACACATTTGGTTGATTAAGCTCTCACATCTAGAGCCGCGACATTTGCACGCGACTGTCACATGCAGATAATTGAAATTGAAGATTTGTATATTCGTGGTAACGTATAAGCGTGTCCATGTGTGGGTAGTACACCCACAGTTAGAAAGATAGACATATATTATTATGACTGTGCCACTACAATGTACGAACCACTAATGTTGGAAAATGGGTTTTAATTTAGCTTTGGAACTGTTGTGTTCACATTCATGTAACAAACAGCACACACCGTTTATTTTAATACAACTGTTATACGATTCAAATTTATATTTGTGGAAGCAACCACAATAAATTTAACTAATCTGTAATAATTGGTTTCAGTGACAATAACATGAATATTGAATACGCTGAGCCTGCAAATGTGAATGGAATTGTGAACATCGGACGCAAACCTCAAAAGCTTGGGATCGGTATTGAACCACAAATACTCTAATGGTACATACCATTTGTGGTTCACTAACGAATGTACGACTGAATTTACTAAGTATATCTAGAGGCTTATCCAATCGGTTCCAGTATTTACTACAAAATTAAACCTCAACAAATAATAATGTTATTACAGCTACTTATACATCGTAAACGTGATAGCCATTATATGTATGTACAAGTTAATGTACCACATACACACTATTAATTTAATAAGAGCCACTCTTGTGTTATAATTTCAGACACATTAAACTAGGGAGCAAGACACGCTTTTGTGTAAGTGGCAGCGGGAAAGTAGAGTATCATAATGGATACATTAATTTAACATCCACTTATGTTATATTTTGTCATATTACTTCTTTTCTTTCATTCAATTGTAGAAGACTTAATGTTAGTAAAAGTTGTACTTAGGTATTTTTATTTTACTAGTTTTGAATTAGTTATGTATTGGTTCGATTTAATTTATACTATTCCAAATTCTTATTATTATTTCTAATCCAAATACTATTCAATAGATTTCCAAATTATCAATAAATCTGTCCGAATATAACTTACTTATAACTTTTATTTAACCGATGCGTGTACCTACACAGTTTGTACTAACAAACAGTTTATATTAACAGCTAGATAATATTCGATTTTCGTATAAGTCGTTTGAACACCTCTATTTTCTTAAATCACTGAGAGCTAATTTTCTTTGAACATTTTCTCGCGCGTCAAAGGTTAACGACGGCGCGGCGTAGTCGCCTGACGTGCTACAGACTCAGGTCAGGTCATAGCTTAACTTATACACTGGTCGAAGCTGTCTATTTTTCTCAATATGTGATGAAATTATCTAACGTTATAGAAAAAAAAGTAGTTAGTGTATGTATATAATAGGTACATAAAGATCTTGCTTTCTATTACCAATTATGTTTCTGAAGAGAGTCATAAGTCATCAATAAAGATCAATGAATGTAGGTAATGACTAGTGATGATAAATACGAGATGCAATTGTAAAATCAGTAGCTCTACCTATCTACAATTTCCAGGACTAAATTGTTTAGAAAAGCGGAGGAAGGTGGACATTAACAACATCTACAAGTTCGCATTCCTTTCGAGGAGTAGCACTTAATGTTTGTTGCATAGTTAATTGTTCTGTTGCCAGAAGACTCCGTGCGGAAAATGTCGCTGCAATTTAGTGTAGGATTATATACACATCTTTCGTCAACATACTGTAAAAACGTTCAGGAAAATGCTTTACGATAAGCTGCAAGTTCTCGAAAGAGTTTGTTGTGTTCCAAATTCGAAATTGATAATATCTGAAAGTGTTCTGGCTGATTTGTTGAAATGGTTTGTAAACAAATGACACGTCAGTGACGTCACTCCCGAAATGAAAGAGATAGTATTCATAATAAGGATAGAATATATTATAGTAGTCTTATTACATATTTTAATAATGACTGATGTTGACGTTTGCCTGACCATACATTTTATACAAGTTTGGCTGAGTTCACTGGCTGGGAAAGCATTTTTGTTTTTCTTACTGAGGCAATAACCTAATTGCACAACCAACTACGTTTGTACAAAGTATAACTTCTACAATTGTATTATCTTTTTGTGTTGTCTCCCTCATTACTGGAGATCGTGGTGCTCTCTGTAAGTGTGTTGCCCACTCTAGCGCTGCCTCTGGGAGTGTTGCCGACTCAGTAACATTTTACCAATTCCACAATTGGAAATGTTTTATTTGTGTTCAGACAAAGCTTGGTTTTTAATTACACAACAGTTTAGCTTTAAGTTATAGCTGCAGGAAATTACTTACTTTATAGGTTACCAGCGGGTACTACTTTATAGGTTCTAAACTAGATTTAAGAATGATAAAAATTATTGAAATAAACTACTTTTTACGGATTTTATCGCGGTATATTGATATTATTTTAACTCGACGACGTTTCGTAAAAAGAAGTTTTATTTCAATGTCTAATATTTGCGTAAGTGTAAGAAATTAATTTGAAAAAAAAAACTTCTTAAAACAAATTAATTCCCCCGCAACAGTACTTACAGTTACGATTTGTTACTACTAGTTGACATTAATGTCTAACATCGTTAGTGGGTTATTGTGTATTAATGTGATAAGTTGTGTCGTTAATTTGACACATTGTCTGCTGTTTAGATAGTTATCCGAGTATTACAGCAGACATACAAGTTACAGTTATATAGACATCTGGAATAGGTATTTATCTATCTTCCGACTGTTACTTACTTCAGCAGTCAGCCGCAACGATTACTCCATGGATTAGACGATTGTCTAAATGATTTGACAGCGACAACTATCTAAAAACGTTTAAATAATTAAATAACAATACATAAAGGTACAATTCTATGTTTGTATCGATATTTAATAATAGTTATCAATATCGGTGTGGGAAAATAATTGGAAAAAGGTTTCAAGAGGCATACTTAGAACCAAAACTTTATCTGAAAAACTGCGGTCAGCGAACATAATTTTTATTCAACTACAGAAATACAATATTGCTATCTTTATTATTTATTACTATCTCTGTCATTTTGGGCATGACGTCACTGACATGTCATTTGTTAATAATTCAGATGTTAGGGTATTTTGAATTAAGCGTGGAATAAAATTATAGCTGTTGTCCTTATTCTTCTCTACCCTCTCTTTCATTTTGTGCATGACGTCACTGGCATGTCATTTGTTAATTCAGATGTTAGAATATTTTGAATTAAGCGTGGAATAAAATTATATCTTTTGTCCTTATTCTTCTCTACCCTCTCTTTCATATTGGGCCTGACGTCACTGGGGTGTCATTTGTTTTTTATATAAATTACCTACTGCATTAGCTAGCCAGACCAATTTCTGATGTAATGAATTTTGAATTTCGAACACGGCGATCTCCGTCGTGAACTCGTCGTTTTGAGCGGGAACAGTGAGTTTTGTTTTAAATTACAGAACCTACAATATTACGTTTAGCATCCAGTACGAGATGCGGCAACAATACGAAAGGAAATCTACACAGAATTGAATAAATTATGTATTGAGCATTAAGTGCTTCTCATTGAGACTATTTAAAATATTATTCGAATTGAAATATACGACATTGAAATTTTATATTTGTTCGCCAGTCCTCGCTTTTTTTTAAATAATATTAAGATAAATTATGCGTTGTGTATGTAACCTGCTTAGAATTTCGTGTCATTATCATGAATCTCTTTACGTAACCTTACAGTATATTACAACAGTCCTTAGGTTGATGCTTCACATCTACCCAAAAGGATGAACCCGTATCCCACATCACGGGTTACTAATTAAGTTAGCATGAAATGTCCGTGTTTAAACGCTAAATTAACATTGTATGTACATCTATCATCAATTTAAATGAATCACTGTTTATGAAACAACTTACATTTTATATTTCCACAAGCTTAGGTCGCTTTTACTCAAAGATTTTTTTGTAGTATAAACTTGAACACTGCTACATTGTTCTCATGCACTTTAACATTTACCTACAAAGGACTAGTTTCCTTATCATGTAGTCGTGAACAGCACAGTAAGCGTTGTTACTGGAGCCTGTTTGTACAGACTCACTCAATTAGTCGCGCGACGCGGAACTACTGGAAGGGAATAACTTCGGCTCTAACGATTTTTTTGCGAAAAACTTTATTCAAATTAACGGCGAGGTGCCGGCCATTGCAAAATATACTACAAAGTTATCGCGACGAAGTTTCTGAATGATCAAACTTTTAATAATTGATTTTTGTGCCAGTTGCGTTAACTGAGCTTACAGAACACCTAGTACAGTGAGTTTGAGTTCATTGGAAGTTTGCTTCACATTATTTAAATTTCAATATTTATTTTACGATTTCATATTTATGTCTATTGAAATAACTGTTTAATTGGTCTAAAGATTTGCTGCTGAAGGTGAGGCAGCCTAGAAACCAACTTAATCAATAAAAACATTTTTGTACTCAAGAAATTGGTACCTACCCATCGTATTTACTATTATCTCTTTAATTCCGTCACTGATGTATCACTAGAAGTTGTGATGTCCTGGTGGTATGAACAGTGGACTGAGATATCAAAGGCCTCGAATTCAACAAACCCAAGGCACGTACCACTGACTTCTTGGATTTTATGTGCGTATCTATCACATGCTCAAACGGTGAAAGAAACTATCATGCTTGAGAGCCTTTCTCGAATGCGTGCGAACAACCTGCAGTAGGTTTGTGTAGACAATAATTGGGTTGATGATGATGATGTTTAACGTTTTTTATTAGTTTTATAGGTGTTCGGGCGATTTAATAAAAATGCGTTTTTTTGCACACACTATGAATTTTTAATGTCCTTAATGATACAAGCACGTTTATAGGTTAGAAGAACATATACAGAAAACAAGCGCGAAGTATGAAAGAGAAGAATGAGCGGATAGGTCTAGATTTAGGCACAGATTTTAGTTAAAAGCGTGAATATTTGTGAGGCGCAAGCGAGCGTGCATTCGCCGTCGGAGCCGGTAAAACACTGAGGTCTGCGCCCGCGGCTATACTGATATAAAGTACGCGGTAGCCGAACCGGTCGCATTCCATGCTGCGCGAGAGAGAAGGCAATGGTGCGCACTCGCTTCTGCCTGTGTGAAACTACATATTATATAAAAGAACAGATTAGTTTGATAAATAGAATTGATTTAAATTATTACATAGGTAAAAGTCAAAAGCGAATATATAAAACAATAAATTATTAAATAATAGTCCTAACA
Source organism: Craniophora ligustri (assembly GCA_905163465.1). Taxonomy (NCBI): domain Eukaryota; kingdom Metazoa; phylum Arthropoda; class Insecta; order Lepidoptera; family Noctuidae; genus Craniophora; species Craniophora ligustri. The sequence goes on from LR990972.1 coordinate 9,801,258, forward strand.
GTACACTACACCACCCCCCCACTGAGACCGGAGCTACGCTAAGGTCGATAGTAATCTGGGAATCGTACACTTCGTCCCGACTTGGTCTTCCTCTCGGCAGCCTCCCCAGGTGCTGCATGAGTCGTGGTGGTGTTGTCCATGTCTCTAGTCAGGTAAGCTGGTTTTAACCTGTCTATGCTTACTGTTACTTCATGTCCTTGAACTTCTATCTTATATGTCTTGTTGTTTCTTTCCTTAACTTTGTATGGTCCTGTGTATGGAGGATCAAGTGGTCTTCGCACTGCGTCTTGTCTCAGGAACACATACTCAGCTGTCGCCAGGTTTCTTGGGACATAGAAATTTCGCTGGCCATGTCGACTTGCAGGTTCAGGTGACAGTTTTGACATGTGTAGGCGTAGCCGTGCAGTGAAGTCGGTAACATTTATGATGTCAATGGTTGAGGGATTAAAGAACTCGCCGGGTAAGCGTAGGGGTTCTCCATACACAAGTTCTGCTGCTGAAGCTTTGAGGTCCTCCTTCCAGGCGCTGCGGATGCCAAGGAGTACCAGGGGAAGAACTTCTGTCCAGTTGGTCCCTGTGTGACATTTGATCGCAGCCTTCAGCTGGCGATGGAGTCGTTCCACCATCCCATTGCAGGCTGGGTGGTATGCAGTGGTAGGACGATGCTCAGCCCCGAGAATAGCGCTCATTGTGTTGAATAGCTTGGACTCGAACTGTCTACCTCTGTCTGTGGTGATGCGGTGCGGACAGCCAAAGCGCGACACCCACCCAGCGATGAATGTGCGGGCGCATGTCTCGGCTGTGATGTCGACCAGTGGGTATGCCTCAGGCCACCGGGTGAATCGATCGATGACCGTGAGGCAGTACCTGAAATCAGAAGAAACTGGTAATGGCCCTACGATGTCCATGTGGACATGGGAAAAGCGTTGGGAGGGAACAGGAAAGGTTGAGATGGGAGCGGAGGTATGCTTGGTGATTTTGCAACGCTGGCAATCGATGCACTCTCTAGCCCATTGCTTGCAGTCTCTCTTTATGCCAGGCCAAACAAACCGTTCTGACAATAACTTCGCGGTTGCCCTTGTACCTGGGTGACTTAGTCTGTGCAATGACTCAAACACCTGTTTTCTATATTTTACAGTGATGAAGGGTCGAGGAGTACCAGTTGAGAGGTCACAGTATATCTCTTTCTTGCTGAATGGAGTTTCCATCTTTTCAAGTTTTAATGCTGTGCCTTTTTGAAGAAGATCTTGCAACTCCGGATCTGATGATTGAGACTGTGCAAGTTCCTCATGGTTGACAGCAGTTGGTGATATAACTTCTACTCTAGATAGGGCGTCGGCCACAACGTTATCCTTGCCGGCTACGTATTGGATATCCGTTGTGAACTGGGCAATAAAATCTAAATAGCGGAATTGTCTTGGAGAACATTTGTCACGGTTTGAGTCATACACGTACGTCAGAGGCTTGTGATCTGTGTACACAGTGAAGTGTCTGCCTTCAACCATGTGCCTGAAGTGTCTGATGGCCTCGTAGATAGCCAGAAGCTCTCTGTCGTATGGGCTGTATTTCTTCTGTGCAGCAGATAGTCTCCTTGAGAAAAACGCTAATGGTTTCCACGAGTCACCCGCCCTTTGCTGAAGTGCTGCTCCAATGGATGTGTCAGATGCATCAGTGTGGATAGCTAACTGTGCGTTTGGTGCTGGATGAGCCAATAAGGTTGCTTCCGCTAAGCTAGACTTACAGGCGTTGAAAGCTTTCAGCATTTCGGATGTCATCGTGATGCTCTGCGAACCTTTCGTTTTTGAACCTGTGAGTACGACGTTCAGCGGCGCTTGCAGATTCGCTGCTCCAGAAACAAAACGACGATAAAAATTGTACATTCCTAAGAAACGTCGCATTTCTTTCACGGTTTTAGGTGCTGGGTAGTCCTGTAATGCCTGGACCTTGTCTGTCAGCGGTTGAATGCCGTCTCCGGAGACTTCATGGCCTAAGAAGGTTATTTTTGATTTGCCGAACTCACACTTGGCTGAATTGATCAACATGCCGTAGCCAGCTAGTCGCTGGAACAGAAGATGCAGGTGCTGTACATGCTGATCTTCAGTTTCAGAAAATACTAAAATATCATCAATATATCCATAACAAAATGGGAGATCCTTGAGCATTTCATCAATAAATCTTTGGAACGTCTGAGCTGCGTTCCTTAAACCAAACGTCATGTAGGGGAATTCAAAGAGCCCGAATGGTGTCGTTATCGCAGTTTTCATGACGTCATCTGTATGTACGGGGATTTGGTTGTATGCTTTTACGAGGTCTACTTTGGAATAAATACTGCTGCCGGCAAGCAGGTGAGCAAAATCCTGAATGTGCCTTATTGGGTATTTATCCGGGATTGTACGTGCGTTGAGTGCCCTGTAGTCACCACAAGGGCGCCACCCGTTGTCTTTTTTAGGTGCCAGGTGCAGTGGCGATGACCACGGACTCTCCGATCTACGCGCGGTTCCATTTGCTAACATATCAGCGAATTCTTTTTGAGCAATTTGTAATTTATCTGGCGGTAGACGACGTGGACGATTGGCTACCGGCGGTCCGGGAACTGTGCGGATGTGATGGACAGTTGAATGCTTTACCTGTCGCTGCGTTCCAGCAGGCCGAGTAATGTCTGGGTATTCACGTAACAAGCAGTGATACTTGGAGTCGCCGGTTACTGCTTTGACTGACGCTATGTCCTCTACAGAGCTGCTCGCAGGTGCCGCCGTTGAGGATAGATGCGTAAGGCCGTCAATCAAGCGATGATTCCTCATATCTACAAGCAGATGGTAAAATATAAGAAAATCAGCTCCAATAATTGGTTTACTTACGTCCGCTACCACAAATCTCCATGAAAAAATTCTACGAAGTCCTATGTTAAGATTTAAATGAATCCAGCCGTACGTATTAATCGGACTACCATTTGCTGCATATAACTGGTATTCAGTCTTGCCGCGTGATTGACGCAACATTGACCTTGGAAACACGCAGAGGTCAGATCCTGTATCTACCAGAAAAATCAATTTTGATAATTGGTCCGTTATAAATAAGCGGCTGGGTTGAACGTGGCAGTCGCTAGCCGCTACTTCCGGCTGCCGTTGGTGTTTACCGGGTATGTACAGGGTGTGGTGCATCTGTTTGCTCTGTCACCAAATCGGTTGTGGTACCAGCAGTGCCCCTCATTGCGTCGGTTCGACCGTGAACGGCTTCGGCCTCTGTGCGGGGTCGGTTTTCTGTCACTGCCATATCTACTTTGTCTAGGAGAAAGTGCGTGTACCTGACCTTTAAAATCTGCAAACTGTCGTGTCAGCTCTGCCATCTGTTTTGCCAGCTCCTCCAGCGGGCTGTTGCTGACATCCGCCTTAGCCACAGCGGCTACTGCTGGTCCCGGCGGCGCGATCTCATGTACCCTGTCTGCTAATTCTGCAACAGATTCTAAAGATAAGCTTGGTTGCGACGCAATCACAGTTTGTATATTTTTCGGTAACCTACTGGACCACAATGTGCATAAAAAATTATCCGGTACCGTTGGGCCGGCTAAGGTTCGGAGGTGCCGCAGAAATTGAGAGGGTTTGCGGTCCCCGAGTTCCTCATCCATGAGCAATTGTTGTACCTTTTTCTCTTGTGAAGCTGAAAGGCGCCTAATAAGCTCAGTCTTTAATTTTTGATACTTATTTTCGTTGGGCGGTGAGTTGATAATATCTTTAACTTCAATTGCGTATTTATTTTCTAGCTGAGATATAACGTAGTAAAATTTTGTACTGTCTGCAGTAATTCCAGATAAGACAAACTGACCTTCCATTTGTGCAAACCAAAGTCCAGGTTCTTCAGGCCAGAACGGAGGTATTCGTACACCAACTTTAAAAACGCCCCGGTCGCCGAGCACGTCATCGCCTCCAGCACTTCCGGTTGTATGCGTCGAGAACGTTCGGGAAGCTTCGCCGGCCGCGCCCGTTTTTTTTGAATCCGTCATCGTATGTATGTACCGCGCCAACCGCCACGCGACCTATCTATGCACGTACGCGTTCTTGCTATACGGGGTCACCAATATAGGTGTTCGGGCGATTTAATAAAAATGCGTTTTTTTGCACACACTATGAATTTTTAATGTCCTTAATGATACAAGCACGTTTATAGGTTAGAAGAACATATACAGAAAACAAGCGCGAAGTATGAAAGAGAAGAATGAGCGGATAGGTCTAGATTTAGGCACAGATTTTAGTTAAAAGCGTGAATATTTGTGAGGCGCAAGCGAGCGTGCATTCGCCGTCGGAGCCGGTAAAACACTGAGGTCTGCGCCCGCGGCTATACTGATATAAAGTACGCGGTAGCCGAACCGGTCGCATTCCATGCTGCGCGAGAGAGAAGGCAATGGTGCGCACTCGCTTCTGCCTGTGTGAAACTACATATTATATAAAAGAACAGATTAGTTTGATAAATAGAATTGATTTAAATTATTACATAGGTAAAAGTCAAAAGCGAATATATAAAACAATAAATTATTAAATAATAGTCCTAACAGTACACTACAGTTTTAAGCTGTAATTTTTGAGTTTAGTGGCTAAATTTACGAATACCATTCATCAATTTTTGTTTAATATGCATTATACTACCTTACTATCCTTGATTTTTGGGCTTTTTAGCGGGAAATATGAAGGGTCACGTTCAGCAATTTTTATGTTTAATAAGGTAGAATATTAACCGTTCAGTGTTCGTAAACGTCATGGGTGTTGGCAAATGAAACAAAACAGTGTAACGTGACTTTCAAATTCTCCCAAGACATGTGTAGTTAGGTTTCAGTAAAGAACCTCTTATTTACTGAAACTAGGAAAAAAGCATTTATCATATTTCAAAAATTATTAAATCATCTATAATCTATCATAAATAAATAATAAAAATACTGAAGACTTGGCGGTAAGGCCTGGATTCCTTTGCCTTATGCCTAAAGGAAACAAAAAAATAAAAAATCTATCCATATTATTTATTAAGTACTATCTCTTTCATTAGATGCATGACGTCAGCGACATTTTTTTAAATTAATCAATATTTATTTCGACAAACCACCAACCAGCCAGAACGTTCTCAGATAATATGGATTTCGATTTGAAATTTAGAATTGATGTAATAAAAATATTGCTGTCCTTATTTTGATTTCTATCTCTTTCATTTCGTGCATGACGTCATTGACATGTCACTTGTTTCGATAACAATATTATTTTTAAACTTCGAACACAACAAACTCTGTCGTGGTTCGTCATCGTAATCTTTATATGAATTTAGTCTATCTAATTCAACTCTATTTTGCAATATTTATTTCCCTTCTTATGGAAATCGGCGCCGCTGAACCAGATCAGATCTGGTACAATTCGCAGTAACACCGTATTATGTGAAGGTGCTCACAATATTGTGTTTGTGCTTGATTCGATGCTCATTTTACTGAACTAAAATTATATTACAACATTTAGTATAGTTGTCGATACCTATCAAGGATTTTAGCTTAATATTCGCTTTTGCGTAATTTTTTTTTTTTTTTTGTATTTTTCGTTGCGTGAAAAGCTCAACAATATTTTTTTATCACATCTATTCAAAAAGAGCTAGTTTATTCCTCGTAAACAGGGACCAAAATAGCTCATTAATCCCTAGGGACCAAAATTGATTTGAATTTGGAATGTGGATATTGTTAGTAAATGTTTCAATCAGCAAAGAGGTGAATCACAAACCATGCGGGAACAATGTATTGAATATGCGACTGGCTGAAAAACTGCGCGCCAAATTTAAAAAAAGTTGATGAAAAATAAACAACGCGCGAAATTAAATGCATTCTGCTTTCGTTCGTAGTTGATTCATATTCAGATTTTTGAATATAAAAAATCAGCCTCTAATTATTTATATTTTATGTCTTAGGGTTCTTAATTGTACGTAAATAAATTCTTGTTCATAAGTTGCACTTACTTATTTTCTCATAGAGGGTGATAAAAAGTAGAGTGTTCACCTCGGGAACAACACTATTTTAAGCTCGAGTGACATACTTTTAATCCCTTGCTGCGCTCAGGATTCTAGTTAAGAATCCCTCGCTCGTTAAGAATCCTTAGCTCCGCTCTGGATTAAAAAAAACACTCTCGCCTTTAAAATAGTTGTTTGCTCCCTAGGTAAACAATCTACTAATACACAGCGTTTAAACACAGGCAGCAGCGTCGGTGACTCAATGACACAGGGCGCCATTACACAGTGTCAATAAAATTCTAATATGCGGGTGTTTAACGATATGCAAATTGTTGCGCTGGTGTGACCATTACGCCGAGTGGTATGTAAGCAGAATGTGCGTTGTTTGCTACGTTTTAGTGACAAACAGTGGTAGTAAACTCGACCCGTCCAGTGTCGACTTTGTTTTTCATGTCTATCTAGAAACTATTGTGCGCTAAAACTTACACATTTATAGTGTTAGTTTGCACTACACTACGTACTTATTCAACAAGCCGGTGTGGCATAGTTGCGCATACATTTAAAGAGTCACCTAATTTAATATAAAATATTTATAACTGATGCCTGCTGTAAATTCTCATTTCTCATAGCCTCGAATTCGTAGGAATTCGCTTTGAATTATGAATACACTATACAGTTTTTCGCTTGAGTTAATTAATTTTGTTGCTTTAATTAGTTTAGTTTCGAATAGTTCATGTCATTTCACTATTTAGTTAACTCCGACTTGGAAGCGTGTGAGCAGTTGTCGCTAGATTAGACAACGGGAGCAAAGGATTTATTTGTTCTGTAACTACAACTATTGTGCAGTATTTAGTTTGTTGCACCTCCAGATAAGTTGAGCTCGCTCGCTTCGTACCACACCTGTGTACAGATAGTTCTCATTCATTACTTCACTTTAATGCCAACTTTGTTAATTAAGCTGCAGTTGTTAAGCAATGAGTTTACAAATGAATATGTTCCTTGTCTGTGTCGGTACCCAGAAAATGAACCTATTTATGGTCGCAAGAGATTGTTACTACGAATTTTTCATATTAATTGTGTGTATGAACTAAACTACCATTATATAATATTAAATTTAATTTCGGCTGTTGACGATAATGATGATGAACCATATTTATCTGATTTGACAATATAGTGTATAGTACTCAACAAGCGGCTGCCTAAGACTTAGCTTTAAAGTTTAAAGCCACTCGTTGCAGGACGCGAACCTCTACAACAAGTTCTAGAATAACTTTCGTCGTTGACAATTAATTTACTAGAAGGATTATACACTTCGCGTCTAGGGGGTGAATCTCGCTGAGTTTGGTGTAATTGGATTAAATTTGAAATAAGTTAAGTGTATTATACCATACAATCTGATTTCTGCCAGTAATTTTCTTCTCTCTTCGTGTTTGTGTTAAACCATTTAATGGATCTTCAAAGATTATAATTCCTGATGTAAAATTAAATTTATGTTATTTCTAACACATCCTCAGTTGAGAATGTTTTATTTAGTTGATTTTTTTTTCATCAGCCATTACGAAAGATGGCGTTGTCGTCGAGATATCGCGATATGGATGTAGTGAGATTTGTAATAACACATTTTATGAAACTTAAAGTAACGTTGTATTAATATATATTCTAATTACTCTCTACATTAATGTTCTTAGCGATCGCTCACAGCCTTACGTACAAACGTGTCAACAGATTCTTAATTAATGTATTTACAGTTTGAAAAACTCTTACTCCATTCATCGCAGAGATGTTTCATGATTTTCATAAAGTATGCAGAGCCACGCTTGTGGCAGAAATGCTTTACTAATTAAAATTCTGGAGACGAGAATGTGGACTGAATTTAATGAAGACGGGTTGATACTAGAATGTATGGCACATTACATAGTAGTTCCTCAGCTATTTTTGCACAATTTTTTTTCTTTAAAATCTAAAACTTCTTTCGTTCATACTTTTTTGTTTTATTTTAAACTCTAATTCAGCTTGAATTAAATAGAATGGAAATCTAAAAAAATATTCAATTGCAATTTACAAGGAAAAGTAAAGCAGAATAAGACCACCGCAGGATTCCAATTCTCAGGCATTGCGTTCAATTTCCGCGGCGGGCCCCGGAGGCTGGGACCGTGAACTCGACTAACGAGAGCAGCTTTCATTTGTTATCTTTATTGACGTTTCATTTTATTCTACGTGCTAATCGTAGTATCTATTAGTCTGTGGTGCTAATGCAACAATTTGTGTCATCATTCATTTTTATTAGGGTTCCGTAGCCAAATGTCAAAAAACGGAACCCTTATAGTTCATCTTCGTCATATCAATCGTAGACCTAATGGGACTTCTACTGCCATTACGAAGACACAATATTTTTATAGGTACTTCAAAGGATAGCAGGGGTATTTTCGGTAATATATTTCTTGTAAGTGGTGACTATTCCGGTAAGTAGGTACATAATTATCTTAACGCCTTATTACTTCCCACTTGGAGGCATTGCCTATACGCTATTACTTATGACATTTGAAAATAACACATGCTTAGTTCTTATGACAGAATATATACGAAACAATAAACTAATTACGTTCTCTGAAATCAATTCAAGCAACATTTTATTTTCGTTTCAAGTAATTGCAGAGACACATTAAACACAAGAAGTGTACTCCTTGTCATCATCCCCGTGTTGTGTGCACTTAATTAGTAGTCAGTTAGCGGCAATTACTACTGCAGAGTGTGTCCAAAGTGTGTTGTTTAGAGCATGTCAGAAAGTATATAATATATACAAACAAATCGTACTTGGTAACACCGATAATAACTCAACGAGAGAGTAAAACAATTCTTGTAGTGGCAATTCTGTAATTCAGTGTTGTGGCTTACAGAAATGGATACGTATAGAGTTTTTCAATAACTAGTTTGTAGGTACACTTATCATATTGTATGTAAACAAAAAGTAAGTGTATAAAAAAGAGCCTACTTTTTTATATAGACATTTTATGAGCCAAAGTTGTTCCTCAAATAAAAAGATATTTCAAACTGTGCTGTTAGTGCTTAGCTTCCGTCTTTGGTGAGAGTCCAAAGAACTGGGTAATAATGCGTTCACTGGGGTGTAAGTGTCGTTATCACACGCAAAAACTTTATGTTTCTTTTTAGTTCCATTTCTAATTTCAATAAAAGTAAAACAGAAGTAATAGCTTCTTACCCATTTAGATTTAACATTCCCGATTTAGAAAATTATATTATTTCTGCACGCGTATTTCGTTTTGCTTGTGAAAAGGAACTGAAAAATATCGGAAATCTAAGCTTAAGCGAAACTTTTCAGATTCTCCGTCTGCGCTCGTAATATTATGAAGTGATGTGACAGTTACATACAGTTCGACACAGATTGTTTCTAGTTTCCACAAACTATTAAATGTGCTACGAACATAAAACTACAAAAATACGTAGTTACATTTTATATTGGTACAAAATTAATAATGAATAATAAATTCTTCCAAATCTAGAAAATACAAGCCAAACACTTTGATAGCCCAACTTTACGAGGAACCAATATATCACAGACACAGATGTAAATGTTTTATAGCATGTACTATCCAAGACAGTACGTCACCGAACAGTAGAGATAGGAAAACAACGCGCTGTTGGTAACAGTTTGGAATAGAAAACATGGTGCTGTATTTGTGTTGCGTTCCCGATTTGAACTTCAATATTATATATCATATATAGTTCAATGTAAACGTAGTGAACTATAAAACAGTATTCTGATGTGAGTTGAGATTTGCTTTTGTTAATGTAATTATTCCATGTATTATTGTTGGATATACTGGAAACAATTATATAATATAGATGGATATTGCTAGTAATTCATGCGTACCCAGCTAATTGATATTGTAGGTTTCAATAGTATGCGCAGTTCTACTTATGTTACTCAGTCCTTTCAGTTGAGAATAACAGAACAATATTTACAGGATATTGTGTGGTATGATTTATGAGAACATTGCTCCATTTTCAGCATATTACTTCGTTTCCGTTCGACTAGTAAAAGATCCGAAAACATTTGAAGCTCACAGAATATTGAATATATTTTCTAAAAAAAATTTATTGTTTTTTGGCTGTTGTTTGATAAAAAATGTTTTTAGATAAAAATCGAAGAACTTAACGACTTAATTTTATGTCATTTCAAGCTTAATAAAATTAACAACTTAGATTCTCTAGTATATATACGTTTTAATTCTCGAATTTATTACTTTTAATCTTGAAAATATTAATATTACGTTACATATTATATGAGCTGTCACAGATGGTAGCATATTAATCTAAGTCTTAGCCCTTAACATAAACGCCTCTGAAGTAAGAACTTGCTAAAGGTCACACGTTAAAATACATATTTCATCAGCAATATGAGACAAAATCGCTAATATATTGAACAATCCAACTACTTATACGTCAAGATGACATGTTTGTGGCAAATGTAGTCTGAATGATAAATGAAGCAACTTTTAGATCTGCTCGAGCGTGATGAAGACAAGTCGGTACTGTTAGCGATAGTTCTGCTATAGAATAGAATCCAACTTTTGTGGAGCTAAGGAACAGATTTAGAAAACTTCTCGTCCAAGTCTCGTAAGTTGCGTCGTGATATTAAGACAGGCATTCATTCTCATAGTCAAAACTAGATTAATTTCATTTTCGTATGTACTGGGGTAAACCCATATGAGAGGCATCGTGAAAAAGAGGAAAATAGAAATGGAGATTAGTACGCCAATATAATGATTTATTGTGTTTTTAATTCTCAATTGTTTGTTCATTGATTTTACCTACTACTACTTACTCTAGTTACACTTTGAATGTTGTGGTGGCTATAAACCGAGTAAAATATGTATCTGCTACAGCTCTGCGTCTGCCAACTGGGACGAGACCACTAACTAGCTATACCAGCTATAAATTACTAAACACAAACACCGCATACACAGTTTAAAGTTACGGAATGTTCCGTCAAACATTATAGTGGTCACTCGGGACCTTTCCTTTGAAGTGAGAAGGCGCTTCAGAAACATTTCCTTATTTCAAAGTTTTGTCGCGTTTACTCCGCCGCGCCGTGACTAAAGCATTTAAAAAAAATGTGTACACAATTTGAGCGACATAATTGCTACATTTTCGCGAGGTATGCGTATTTGGAAAGACATCTTTATTAACTTCAGTAGGTACTGCTTCAGACGAAAATGCCTTGAATATTGTAACGAAGTACTGTCGTAAGCAGATTGAACTGTTTGCCACAAGTATATGTACCTAAGTGAGAATTTTAAACAAAAAATAGTAATAGTAGATGCTATTTGTTAGTTACTATACATACACATATTATCAAAACCATTAAAATTAAGTAAATATAACTACTGTCCCGATAACGATCAATTTCTACAACACAATGTTTACAATTTCTACCAAACTTTGTTTCTATATAAAACGATGTCCTATTTTTCAATTTTATGGCAATTTTATAGTTTATCGATAATGCTGTGTCCATAATACTGATGTTTATTGCATTTACGGATTTAAAGCTATTATATTTGGACAATATATTTTGGTCTCGATTTCAAATACATCATGTAACAGATAAGCAGATATTGCATGGAATGGACGACTGTATATTATAAAATATATACGTTGAATCTACTTAGCAAATCTTTTGACCCGGCTAACTATCACAACCATAAAATGAAGTAATTTTTTGAAGATATTCCAACATACATCTCCGTGATAAAAATCTGTGCAATTAACATTAATTCAACTCTCTTTACGGATGATAATGAGTTTACATAAATTTTCACTTCTTTTCCAAAATTTTGTCCAAAAGTTTTATTCTTGTTCTGAAGTTCCGCCGTTTCCATAAATCAACTTTGTTAGAAAAAGTTAGTGTCGTCGTTTTCATTTGAAATCCAATTATTCGATATTTTAATCATTATTTCGAGGTTTATCTACTCACTGATTTTGGTAATCAATCTTTATTATGTAATTTATGTAAGCTGAAAGGCAAGATAGGATTAAGAAATAGTTAAGGGGACTTTACTGAGCCAGCCGTTCAAAATTACAACTCTTTCATAATAAAATAGGCCTTTATTTAATATAAAACGTTCCAGAGTAAAAGTTGCTCACTCGCCACTTCGCAAAATTTTGCGACCGCAGCAACACGAAAAATAAATTTATTATTTTCAAATCTTTTCAGTGAAACTCTAGCTTCAGCATTTATACATTCTTATTAAATTCGAGTCAATTGAAAACTGGAAACGATACAATATACTACGCTTTGAAAAGATGCAAAGACCTGCCTCGCCTTCATACAATTTGTATAGAGGTGTTTTTAATATACTAAGGGTATATAATAAAGGCCGAAACGCTCCTTAGAATCTCGAATAGAGAAACTATTTAGAAGAAACTGTGTGTGTTAATTACCTTTGACTGATACTGAATACTTTAGATTGTTTATCTTCTTTTCATTAAACGGTATTCAATTTGTAAAAAAAACATTAAGTAGTTTTTTTATAGGTTTAATTAAAGGGAAAGAAATGTGTACGATTGATAATAATTAAAATACAGAATAAAGCATACTATTTAGTTAAAACCAAAATATTTAAGAGTCACATAATCCAAAAAATATTATATGTAGTTCTAAAGAACAAGGACACTTGTTGTACAGTCTATTTCCTGAACGGACTTAATTATAGGAATTGAAACGAGAGTAATATAAGAGCACAGGATTATCACCCAAAAATAATTAGTTACTATCCGAGGTTACTATCGACGTTACTATCCGTCCGCATCCCTCGAGGATTACAGATCCTCGAGGGATGCGGACGACAACATTATCTTTATAAAACAAACAAATACGGAAAGAAAAATCTTTTTACATTTTTGGATTTGTCATTGTCCTGTAACCTGACCTACGCAATAAATACCGGTATTTAAGAGTATTTTTTTGTATTATTCATTATTTTTATTCTTTATATGATGTTTTGTGAAATCGTATCAAACTTATTTTTAATACGAAAAACACATATTTTTCATGTTATTGCTTACTTCGAAGTAAACAATAACGACAACGAAGGCGGATATATGATCAGAAACTCAACAATGTAAACTTCATCACTGTAGCTTACAAGCCAATAGCTACATCTCAACTCAAGCTTATCTCCACGGGACAGTTCAGTGCCGTCCAAAGTAAGATTGGACACTATAAGCATCCCTCCTATCCAAACTCTCCACTCGATTAGCTAATTTCCACTGTTACTTGAGAGCAAGAACTGCCAACTCACTTGGCTGACTTCCCGAAGATATCAGATAAGTACGAGACGGACCTGAATTCACGTTAGGATACCTTTTTCATACATATTTGATAAGTTGTATTCTGAAAGAAACGTCACACAGCAGCACTTTAAAAAATAACATGTTTCTGTAATATTTATAACGTTTTTTGGGAAATGGTAAAAACAACACAAATAGAGTGAATGCTATTATCAAAACAAAAATGTCTGCAAGCTTATATCTTTACCCATATGACATAATTAGGCTCAGGAATATTTTTGGATTTTATGATTTTAAGCAAACAGTAGTTTCTTTAATACATAATAATACATCATGTTAAAATTTATTAAATTAAAATGAAGTGTATGTAAAGAAACGTTGACTAAAGACACTTATTAATGTCAGTGTCAAAGATAAAACGCTTCTAACTACAGAGACAATATTTAATAAGTTGCGGGACAAAGTCAAGGTGACTGTTGACATCTATTCTCTCGAGGAGAATTAATTAAGACCAGAAACTCTACTACACCTTGCTCTGATTTATTAGCTAGCTGCGTGAAATATTGTGCTAATACAATTCGTTAGTTATAAAAGCAGTGACTATTAGAATACTCTGAAATATACAAGTAATGTAGATACTATTTCATCTAAAACCTTCATCAACACAAATTACTGTAACTTTAGTGTAACATACAACAATGCTAATAGTCTCTGCTCTGTGTTATCTATATAACATTTTAGTGAAAACTTTGAAATTGTTGCTGTTTTATAAAAACTGATTTATACTACATACATACGGTGTTTGATTGGATGACAGCATTAACAATACAAAGTCTTAAAGGTTTCTTAGATTACTATATTCGGGTGTCGTTCAAACGTAAAACCATTTTAATATTTATTTCCACTTTCTGGTAAAGCAAATAATTCAAAAACATACAAATATTATCGTCATCGTTACTAATGAATAGTTACGTGTACTAGATATTGAGCATAGGCAAATAAACATCTTCATTCTTCATACACAGATAAATAGGTGTTTGAATATTTTCATAGTAAGTAAATATTTCTCAAGACAGCACACAACTGTGTCAGCAGATAATATTATTGCCTTACAATATGCAAGGGCAACTGACGACGTGTGATGTCTGCATACTGATAAAGCAGTAGCTGTATTTGCAACGTAACTGCCTAGTTATGATATACTAACTATACTGGCAATAGAACGTTAAAATCTCAACGATAGTACTAAATAAAAATTTTTTTTGGTATAACTGTCAGTAGACCGCAAATTGTATATCAATATGATACCTTCAATTGCAAAATATGGCTGACCTGTTGTCGGCGTATAAAGTTCATATTTGAGCCGATGCCTACAACTAAACTGCTGTCTATGTAGTAGCACAAATCAGCACCACACGACTGCCATTAGTTACAGTAATACGGATAATCACGTGATCATGGTTGCATTTGAACGAATGATTAACGCTTAACCGCACGTGTATTAGCCGCTCTACCGAGTGATTGTGTGGGCGCCTGCATCACTTTATGGGCAGTAGAGTGTGTCGTAATTAAACTTCTATATAGGTATGTATTAACAGTATTCAAGTCTTACGTAGGTATACTTTTCGATCATAGTTTTGCTGTTTATTTTCACAAGTATTAATATTATTGTAATAATATTGCAGCACCCAGTTTAATAAAGGTAAGTATGGTTCTAGAGGAAAACACTACAAATCGAAAACAATTAATTTAACACATGGCATACAAAGCCACAGTATCACAGCTCACAGCTCATTATATCACTAAGTGTCGCTATCAACTCGTTACTCTCCGCAAGCTTATTATTTGCTCTCTCACCTGTCCGCAACTAGAGGCTGAGATACTTAATAAAGTTCCACGGAAATATCCTTTACAACCAAACTTTGTAAACACATAATAAACAGATATACTCAACCCTCACGATAATGAAATTACCAGATCCGATAACATGAAATTGATCACAGGAGGAAGTTCTATATATCGGCTAAAGGTCGTACCTTAATTCAAAACTTGGTATCAGTATCCGGTTATAGTCCCGGATGTATCGGTCTATAAGGTAATCAAACTTTAACCCACATGGCAACTGCTGACCGCGCTCCACAAAACTGGATTATTCCTCTACTCCATAATTTTAATAAAGCTTATGTGCTGGTGGTTATAGCTCTCATGAATCATTTCATTTACATTTATTTTGTCAAATTTTTTGGTAAGTGTTTGTGTAGAATTAAAAATATTTTTCAGTCAGCTAAACAATAAAATACCCTCAATAATTAACCATCTTCTTTAGTTATACTTTAGGTATTGCAATCACTATTTGTTATTATAACAAAATAATGTTATACAATAAAAAATAAATAAATTATGATATGATGAATTATGATCGAATAGAATACCCTCGCCTTGTCTTATAATATTATGATTAAAGACGAAAATTCCGGCAAGCTTTTTATTGCATATTAAGCTTCCTTTATATATTGTATTCACCTTTTTAAAATTATAAATCACTTACCATCCGCCCTTTCGACAATTTCATATAAATATATGAAATTGATGAAATTTCGGATGGTTACTAATACACGTACTTTAAAACTGGCTCAAATTGAAAATTGAAAATGATTCCACTAAACTTAGATATCTGTCACTTACACATACGAACGGTAATTTTCACATTGTCGCTGACAATAGTTCTAAACATCAGTAATGCAGTAGTATGTGAGTGCCGCGTGAGATTAGCATAACTAAAGTCACATCGCCTGGTCTCGGGACAAAGCGAGTAGCCGTGAGACAGGAGTCGGCACAGAACTGTGACGTCACAGACTATTAAGCCTTTGAAGTCAGATAGAAAAGTCGCTTACGCGAGACGACTGCGCGGCTAAGTTAGAACGGAATTTAAATCTCTTAATACAGTTAAATTCCAGCGATTTACTGTTTTACTGAGATCTATTGACATCGTTTATAAAAGACTCTCTTGAGCTGGTTGTATGGTGTCGATATTCTTTATTTTTAGCTTTTTAAATTATAAAGATATAGTTTTATTCCGGTTGATTATTTGTTAAAAACGTAATTCATGTTTCATCAGTACATTGTACTGTAGGCATTGTTCCAAGTAGAGTTCTATTTAATTTCAAAGAACCGAAACAAAAACGGAGACTTTAAAATTTTGGTTCTTTTCAATTTCTGACGACCCAATTAGTCCAACGGTAGTTAACACTGCCTGCTGTGCTATTATGGGTCCCAGGTTCGAATCCCGGTAGGAACAAATCTTTGCGTGATGAGCATAAACATTTGTATCCGAGTCATGGATGTATCTATGTATAATATTATGTGTAATTTCAAAAAATATAAAAATAAAGTATATAATGTAGTATATCAACCGACTGGCCTCCGTAACACAAGCCCCGTTGCTTAGCTCGGAACTAGATGGCGCTGTGTCATAATGTCAAGACATATTTATTTATTATTATTTTATTATTTATAATCACATAATTTTCACATTAAGAAAAAAATACATTAAAAAACCTGATTTAATAACACAGCCCTAGTCTATAAAAAAAATATATGTGAGAGTTATATTTTATTTTTTCTGTTCCCGTATTAATTAAATCCATAATCAACATAATACCACTGTTACTGTACACGTATATCCACGAGTGAAATTAGGTAGGCATAATTATATGTTGTGTAATAACTTTAGACACTTTATGAAAATCCGGAGACATTGAGGCTCGGTGCTGGTGTTCGTGTAATTTGAATACTGTTTTTATATTTCGGAATGTTAATTAAATAGGTATATATGTACTTTATCGAAAGGTATATTTTTATAAGGTTTGTATACTGAAGGAACGGAATCAGAAGGTATTAATTAAACAGGGTCAGTGGTGGTAGTGGCGCTAGTATGGTTTTCCACACATGAGATCGTATTACTGAATAGTTTAGTTAAAAGAAGTCTGTATAATTATTTAAAAAGCAAATAAATGGTTATCTCTACGACCTCAATTAGCATTAATTCCAAAGTTAGCATCGCTTTAGTAGCATTTTAGCTCGCGGATTTTGTTAATATATTTTTAAACAAAATTTTCCCTTCATTATGGACGATTTTATAGAGCATTCAAGCACGGTTGAAATACTTGACAACGTCCAATTTCCCGTCCCGAGAGGATGCTCGAAGGCCGTTTATTTATCATGATCTTCTAAAAATCTCCTTTGGTACTTATTGGTGAAAGTATGTTTCTTACTTACCGAATTGTATTTGTTGTTTAAGGCATGTAGGTATTTAAATCGTATTTTTGGAAACCGTACGACGGAAATTAAATAGAAAGTGTAGATAGTTTGGTTCAAAACACTATTTGCCTATATTTACTAAAATGTAATAGACGCTTACGATCTCTCAAAACGCCTGGACCATCCAAGCGTTTGTATGGAAACGTTGTACTAATATATTTTTTTCAAGATGATGCAACAATCTTTTTATTCTTCTACAATATATTAGAGAGGTGTAGAAAAACCTCAGTTAGTTTACCTAGGACCTTGCAGTTTGGATCTGTTCACGGCTATTGGTAATACCTCGCCCTATGCGTGACATACATAACTGCTTTTAAATTTAAATAATCCTGATTTATTATACATACATTATGTTAATAAGCAATTAAATTTCAGTGGTAGTGGTTCCAACCCAGATATGACTTAAATTAAATTGACTTTGTGTTTATGTTTCAAGTGAGGATAATTAATGGCTGAGCCCAACAACCACAGAGCTTGCAGTGTATTGTGGTGCGTGTGTGTATTGTGGTGCGTGTGTGTATTGTGGTGCGGCACTATTATTTTGATGGGAAATTTTGGGCAAGGTTTGTTATACAAATAGAGTAATTAGATTTGTGCTTATTTCATTTTAAAATATTGTTTTGGCTTAGATACCTAATTTGATAAAGATAACGGGTATATGTTTGATCTAACCCCATAGCTTTCAGAGCTACCAAAAATATTCGTGACCTAGTTATTTATTAGTTATATAGGTATCCAATACTTAACAGTATTTTATATTAAAATTTTATTACATAAGTAATTTCATTTGCAAATTCCAGCAGTAAAATTAAATCCAACGAAAACAATTACCGCTTAGCACTTTGGTTTAAAAGATAAAATAAAACTCCGTCTCTTCCCTTCATTACGGCAAAACCTTTTGGATTTTAATGTACAATTGTCATCACAATTGGTTTTAACATTTTCTTTTATCCATTATTTTAATTTCCTTTTCAAATTGGAAATGTAATTTCGTCATACGATTGGTTAAAATTTTTATGAGTCCTTTATTTTTTAGAATTGAGTCATATTTATGTTAGGTATAGAGTATAAACACAGGATGTCCTGGATACTTCGTATTGTTTCAGTATATTATATCCTGAGTTGGTTTTCAATTGCAATTACCTATATTTTTTTTTAATAATATTAAATACAACTTTCTTCGCTTAGGTATGCTAAAAATAAAAGAAACGAAGTACTCAAAATTGTATGTAAGCAACATGTTACAACACTACCGCACTCACGATACATTTGCACGGACTTTTTGTAAGAGAAGCCAACCGGAAAACACGTCTGACAAGTTATAGTTTGTTTAGTTTGGTGAGTGACGAAAAATGGAAGTAATAGGGTATAGAATGATAAAGAACGGCTGAACTTTAAGAACACCGGCACACGATAACAATGCTTTTTTTTATTTCTGTAATGATTATGATAAAAATAAGAGCTTTTTATAGAAAAAGTCCATTAAAATATTCAAAGCAAGCGAATACAAAACCATGTTGCTTCACACAAAATGCCACAGAGTGTCACAAATGTTGCCAAACCGCAGCACTCTACGTTCGGCTGACAACAAGGGAAAAAAGAAGCAGGAAAAAGTATTTAAAAATAAAACAGCAGCGACCCAAACAGTAGTGTAGGGAAACAAATAAAAAACATAAAATTCACTTTTAAGTAAATATACCGTAATATTACCAAGGTACAGTAAAATGTTCGAATTAAAATAGAACCCAATTTGTGTACAAATTTGTCGCTACCCAGCCACTACATTCATTACATTATTCAGAGTAGCGAGCAAGCTGAGCACTAGTCCAGTTTCAGTCTCTGTATGAATTGCGATATTAATTATTCACGTCGTTTACTGGCGACACAGCCAGGTTTTGGAGTACATTTCAAGTATCGGGACAGACAGGTATGAAGAATATCAAATTATTTACTGGAATGTAATTATTGTGCTGATATGTGAAGAAAATATTTTTTTTAAAGCAGTGTATTACATCATGCCTGTCATTCCCGAAAGGTTAGGCAGAGGTGTGCTAATGTACACCCACGTTTCGCCGATATGTTTTAGCTCCCATGTAATAGGGGGCAAATAGCCCACTGCCATCAACCGGGTACGAATCCAAACTCCGAGCTGCTACTGGGAATTTCATAGAAAAACCCAATAACACTTTTTAGTGAAAGATAACGTGTCTGTTAGTAACAAACTATATTTATAACGCGTCTTGTCGATATAAATACTATAACAGTTGCTTTCATTTACATATTTTCCTCTTAGCCATTGTGCTCACTGAGCAGAACATCCGTGTTTCAGACATGATACGGAGCTAATCAAATTGTCGGTGTCATAACATAATGAGGGAGGCAGGCTGTGAAGATAGCGCGGCGTGCGACGCGAACATTACGCGGTATTACCGCCGTTCATTAGATTATCTCGCGGGAGAAACGCAGTGGACGTCAACATTATTTTCAATTTTTTTAAATAAACCGTTTCCGTGTAGTTGTTGGCGAATAAATATTTGTTCTGTGCAGGGAACGAACCCGCCGAAGAGTGGCTCTCGAAGCGGCGCGACGAGAGCCACTTTTCCAAATCACCCGTTTAATTCAATCATTTTTGTTTGCCTACAAACAGCTTGAAATTAACAAAATTGCGTTATTAATAAAAAAACGATGGAGGCAAATTGCCGAGTAGCAAAACGATCTCTGCAAGTAACTTTATGTTCACATTTGATACACACGATTGATATTATGAGGGTTTGTTTCAAGATAGAAATTCTAAAGCGTTTTTGTTCTTATTCATCAGCTGCTCCAGCTTACAGGCTCAGCTGCTATCGATTGTCTGTGATACATAATTTTGGTCAGGTATTATAATTTAATTACATTCCTTCGGTAAAAACAAATAAGTTTCTTCAACAAAGGGATTAATTTACTTACATTTTGCCTACGCCTGGTACATAAAGTGAAGTTGTAGTGCTTTTACAAAATAATAAATATATATAGTACAAACATTTAAGGAACAAAAATAGTACTCTTTATAATAAAAGGACACTGAAGTGGGCCGACTTACCCTTGAAGCGTTACAATGTTGTTATAGAGATAAATATGATTATATAATTCTGTACAAACAAGCTTGTTACAAATATACCAGTCTTCGTTTGATCTCAACAAGTTGATCCTTATTCAGTGATCAGCTTTTTATCTGACATCCTTATCATTTGATCTAGTATTGGCGATACACTTATTTTTATCTGTAATATTACATGACCGATAATTCTAAAAGAATATGAAATGTTTTCTTATTTAGAGACATAGCAATAACAAGAATACAAAAACGAAAAATAATACCTAAAACTAAAGCCATTTTTTTATATGTATCTGCAGTGGTTAACTAAAGGAGCTGATCTCACCACTTGATCATATCAACCAGAACAAATATTTTATTTTAAACTTTCTTGTTTATTTTTTGTTCTGATGTTATGAGGTGCACGACTTTATAAAATATTTCTGACTTGACCGGCGCTCTATCAATAGTTAAAAGGATGATTCCACCAAAGTCAGTATAACTTTACACATCGCAAATATAGAGTAAGTAAAAACATACATTACGTTACACGACGTCGTGGCAGGCCTAAAAGGAGATGGCGAGACGAACTAGACCGATACTGGGATGGCTGGCCGCAGAAGGCGCTAGAACGAGAGAGATGGAAGGAGGGTAGGGAGGCCTTTGCCCTGCAGTGGGATGAAAATGGTTGAGAAAAAAAAAAAAAACAACATACATCAGAACTTGACTCGCGAAGAGGTAAAATGCTGTTACAGCAGTAATAATCACTGATTGACAATCTTGAAAACAAAGTTTCTAGACCTTATTTTGTATTCCTTATGAAAATAACTTTCGTAAACCATAATCCATTCATTGTTTCTGTTCAGCACATATCACATAAATGCTTTAAACTTTCATAATTACTAACAAATTGTATTTAAACCAGAGCTTGAGATTGTCTACTAAGTTTAACATGCTTTTAATGGCTTATAGTGTAATATGCTGGAAACTATGTGTCTACAATGTAGCAGATCCTGCCTATCATAGCGCTTTCTTAGTGACGTGTTAGAGATAGCCGAGACATCACTGAGAAGCTGCGAGTTCAAAGTTAGCTCCAACCACGATGTTAACTATTATCTATTACTAATATAACAAAATCGTTATTCTCTGAGGATTACCGACATGAAACAGGCTATTGTGTATGTAACTTTACGGATTCTTGTTAATAACTTCTTGGGAATGGGATTAACATTTGGTAAACCATGTTCATAATGTACTGTACATAGTAACTACTTCAGCTGTTGGGTGGAGTGCGGCAAGTCTACTCGTGATCCTGAGTTAAAGTTGATCAAGATTATCCATTTTTAATTTAATTATTTTACAAAACAGCTTAATAAATGTGACGATCCAATTAGTCTTTTGGTAGTTAACACTGCCTTCTGTGCTACGGGTCCCGGGTTCGAATCCCGGTAGGGACAAATGTTTGTGTGATGAGCATAAACATTTGTATCCGAGTCATGGATGTATCTATGTATAATATGTAAGTATTTACAAAAGAAAAGGTATATAGTAGTATATCAACCAATTAGCATCCGTAACACAAGCCTCGTTGCTTAGCTCGGAACTAGATGGCGTTGTCATAACGTCCAAAAATATTTATTTATTTATGTTCTTTAACAAAGCACCAAAAAAAATCGGTTATTGTAACCAATAAAGACTTACAGACTTTTAATTACGATCGCCAAAAACAAATTAAATCGTCTAAACATTTTAAAGACTAATTAAATGTTTCGCTTGTAACACAAAAGTGTCATAATCTATTTAATTAGGTAACATTAATTATGACACACTGTATTATTTTGGTTGTTATATGAACTCAACTGTCAACTCAACTGTTCATTAATAAATTAGTTCATCATTAGTTCGGAGCGGTCAGAGGTAGTTCATTACGTAATTAATTTTGGTGGCGCCGATACTTGTGATTGATAATAACAATGTAAATATACCTACTTTTAGGGCGTTAATTTGTTATAATCCGATTTATTATAGATCAAACGTAAAACGTTATATAGTAATATATATATATATATATATATATATATAGACATAATACAGCCCTACAGAAATAATAAACACAGTTGATAGCACCACACCGAGTCGTTACAAAAAACCGGTGTGAAACAAAGCTTGATTCCATCTCTACGCAATAATTAATAAAACATAAAAAGCATACAATTCCCAAGTCATATTAAGCATAATCATCCGACGGCACGTAAAACATACAATAAGCCTCACCGCCCGGCAATGCTTAAGAGACATCACGTGAACATAAGAATTCCTTAATGATCTAAATATTACGCTATACACTATCTAATACATATAATGTTACTCTGAATGAAGTGAAGTGAAGTCATTCAATAGCTACATAATATATTAGAACGTACGTAACAAGGACTGCTTTAACATTTTTTTTATCATTATTAATCAATAAAATTGTTCACTCACACTTTGATAAAAAAATCTCAAACTAAGAAAAGAGCATGAACTATTAATGCAAATCGAAATCGGAAGTACTTACTGAGGTGCCTGAACACCTATTGAGTCGCGACGTGAGCGTCTCTGGCGATATAAAAGGTTTTACGACGTAACTTGTATACTGAATATTCAGCAGGTAACCGTGCTTACCTTTGGCTCTTTCCCTAATCTCTTTTGTATAGGTATACTTCAGAAATCATGATATAAAAACTAAGACTTTAAACTCATTGTAACGAATAATAATGTGCATAGAAATATTAATGTCGTATAAGTAAATAAAAATTGCATAATTATCATAAATTGAACTGAAAACACTTAATTTAAATAGATTTTGCTTTCAAATATTTTTATATCTGAAACTAAAGCAAATAGGTATTAATTAGACATTGAAGTAAAACTACACACTTCTAACATTGCCAGAGCAACTCACGCAAACTGTTTTAATTTTTTTGAGTAAAACATAATATAATCGTCTCTTCGTATAAAAGGTTTCTATATTCTTCGTGGAATGCGGTGTGACGTCGCTTTTGTGTGATGTAATAAAATCCAGCGTGGATATACGGATGCTCATTGTGGCACATCCCGTAGAGCCTTGTTATTTGCACCATACATATGGATGTATAATACACAAGCAGCTCTGTGTTTGTGGCGCAGTATGGTTGAAGGGGTTGCCAGCTCCTATAAAGTTTAGTTGTTTAAAAGTTATGAAACGTTGTATATAACCCAACACTGCTTAATAAAAGCTTACTAAAAAGTAGTATAAATATGCCAAGAGGTCAATATTGAAACATACCATTTTGAACCCTCGAGCAAATGAATAACGAGAAATGCTCAACAATACAGATGTCTCCATTTTTTAATCACACTGATTAATAATACCCTCGCAATTTTTATGTCATGTGTATTTAACCTGAGTACGCTGAAACTACTGAAATTTTACAAAACGTTTTAAGCGTGTTGCATAATATAACAATCTTTAAAATAAGCGCCACTGCATATTGAACTGACAAACTTCAAACAGAATTGAATGTTTTGTGTCTGCTTACAATAAGCAACAACTAAAATACATCTGAAGCATCTAGCAAAGAAAAGATGCTTTGAGAGCGTTTCTAAAAATAAAACTGTCTATGAAAACCTGAGTATTTGAAGGTCTTTACAAAATAATTTCTCTAAATACCTCTCTATCTACCCTTACGGTGTAGAGCATTGAACTTGCGACCCGTCGTACAAGTCTCACTCAGCCAATACTCTAACCGTCTTCTAAATGATATGTTGATAAACACCAAGACCAAAACCGATTCCTATCTAGGATGATTCGTGAGGCTATTGAAATTTAAGTATGAAAAAATATACGCTTGAGCATAATTTTCTTTGATATTTATTAACAGCATCAACATCCTTTATATTTCGCGACAAGCACGGCCAATAACATCAAGAGGACAATACATTTTCCTTTTGTAGTCAATAATTTATTGTATTACATAAATTGAGATGATGAGCTAACAAAGCTTATCATCTCAATTTATGTACAAGATGGAATCCAAACAATCTCTCGTATCTTTTTATTGGTTGAGGAAAATTGGTACCGCAATCTATTCTGTTTGTCAGTGAAATGAAATGAACGTTGCTGTTAGAACTGTATAATAAACTAAACAATTATTGTCTATGTCACTGTAGTACTATATTATTATGATGCCGCTGTTGGCAACACTGTGTCTCTAACTTCTCTACTCTGATCTTGTTGTCATGTCTGCTCCGGTACTACCTACTTAATAAATCTCTCTATATTGCGTCAATCCTGTGTTATTTGTTCATAACCCAACAGGTTATGGGCCCAGGATACACGATAAATAACAATGCGTAAATAGTTTTTCTGCAAAGATTATTAAAACGAGATGCCGAATAATAATGGTGGTTCATCATCACCGGCGCGGGCGGTGCCGACGGCATCGTTGTCTTCAGCTACGAATACTGGGATCTCAATCAATTTTGAAAAGCTCAGTGGTATATCAAATTACGGAAATTGGAAATTTTCGATGCGGATGTACATGATTCATGAAGACCTGTGGGATTGCATCACAGAGGCCACGCCGGGTGTTCCCAAGGACAAAGATGACCGCAAGCAACAACGGGCACTTGCAAAAATATGTCTAATGGTGCAGCCGTCGTCGTTTTCCCATGTACGAAACGCAACCACAGGTTTCGAGGCTTGGAACAACCTAAAAACGGCATATGAAGATAGAGGGCTGTGTAGACGCCTTGGACTTTTACGTACATTGTTTGGATTGAAGCTTGAACAATTTAGTGACATGGAAGCGTATCTCTTAAAGATCACGGATCTAGATCAACAACTACGAGATATTAACGCTCCATTAGATGATGATTTCCTGTCAGTGTTAATGTTAAGCGGTCTACCTCCCGATTATGATCCGCTTATTATGGCATTGGAAAATTCAAACATCAAATTGTCTAGTGAAACAGTAAAGTGTAAATTATTACAAGAAAAATTACGCAGAGACTTTGACAAGAATGAAGAAAGTGCTATGTTTACAAACCGGACTGTAAAACATGTAAAAAAGTCTTCTACAAAGAGCAAGTTGTGTTTCTTATGTAAAAAGCCAAATCATTTTGCTAAGAATTGTCCAACGAAAACAAACATAAGTGCAAAACAGAGTGAGAACCATGAAAAAGCATGGAACGGAACATTATTAACTGCATTATCTGTGGACATTAATTCAAATGCTTGGTATGTCGACTCTGGCGCGACTTGTCACATGACAAACAACAAATATTTATTACAAAATTATGTTGTGGATACTCCGCGGTTAGTGTCTGTGGCAAATAAAGAAAAATTGCACAGTGAAGGACATGGTGAAGTGGAACTGTTGTTAGAAGGACACACTCAACCCACGAAATTGAGTGAGGTTATTTATGTCCCAGGTTTGTCAACAAACCTTATTTCTGTTGGAAAAATGGCTTTGAAGGGACTTGAAGTGTCTTTTGGTGCACAGAAATGTAACATTTACTGTGAAAAAGTCGCAGTTGCCAGCGCTACAATGGTGAATGGTGTCTATCAATTGGACTTGGAGTGTCAACAACTGCCAAGTAAACGTGAGTTGGCTGAGGCGTGTCAAACAGTGGCTTTGGTTGAGCCGGACATCCAGTCAGTGGATGTACATCAAACAGAAGCTGCTACTTTGTGTGAGTCAAACCCAACACAAGAATTATGGCATCGTAGACTTGGTCATCTAAATAGGCGCAGTATGGATTTACTGAAACAAGTTTCAGGCATTCCTACAAGAGCATGGTATCGAGCATCAGACGACTGTACCCTACTCCCCTCAGCAGAATGGTGTAGCCGAGAGGGCCAATCGGACAATCGTGGAGGCAGGACGATGCATGCTACAGGATGCTGGATTGGACCGAAGATTCTGGGCAGAGGCATTGAATACAGCAATATTTATTAAGAATAAGTCACCCAGCAAGGCAGTAAGAGGTACTACTCCAGAAGAAAAGTGGACTGCTATGTTGATGATCCACATGATGTTACATGGAATCCGGACATGACAATGGATCAAGGATCAAGTGATTATGAAGACATTGATGAATCTATTGGCATGGTGGTTGCTATGACAGCGGCCAGTGATGGTGAAGAACCACAGACAATAGAGGAAGCGCTGTCAGGACCTGAAAAGGAATGTTGGAGGGATGCAATTGAAGATGAGTATAAGTCATTTGAACAAAATAAAGCATGGACTTTAACACCACTTCCTGCAGAAAAAAAGGCAGTGAAATGCAAATGGGTTTTTAAGAAGAAACTTGGGTCTGAAGGTCAGCTACTTCGATATAAAGCACGTCTTGTGGCCAAAGGTTTCACACAAAAATATGGAATCGACTACAAGGAAACTTACTCACCTGTAGTAAGATACTCCACGATCCGTATATTAATTGCCCTTGCAGTAAATTTGGATTTGCACATCGATCACATGGATGTGAAGACAGCCTTCCTTAATGGAGAATTACAGGAGACTGTGTACATGGAACAGCCCCATGGGTATAAAATAAAGGGTAAGGAAACCCACGTATTTAAACTGAATAAAGCAATATATGGCCTTAAACAGGCTTCAAAGGTCTGGTATGACAAGATTGATCATGCCCTGTCAGACCTTCAGTTCAAGAAAACACTCAGTGAGCCTTGTGTTTACACTAAATTAGACGCCAATGGTAATCTTATGATACTGGCCCTGTATGTTGACGACATTTTAATTTTTAGTAAGGATTCATTTGAGAAGAAATTATTGAAGGAGGAGTTGATGAAAAGGTTTGAAATGAAAGATCTAGGCCGGGCTAAACATATATTGGGAATGCAGTTGAATCAGGAACAGAATAAAATTACTCTTGATCAGAAGACCTACATACGAAAGGTATTAGAACAATTTAATATGGCTGACTGTAAGCCTGTGAGTACTCCCTTAGAATGTGGCATGAAGTTCGAAAAAGGAGAACAAACTGATCTTGATTCTAAGTATAGGAGTCTTGTTGGATGTATTATGTATATAGCAGTCTGTACGAGGCCCGATATTGCACATGCAGCAAGCCTATTGAGCCAATTCAACAATTGTCACTCAGATACACATTGGAAAGCTGCTAAACGAATTTTGCGATACTTAAAGGGAACTATAGATTATAAGATAGTATTTGAAAAATCCTCAATATCTATCATAGGCTATGTAGATGCAGATTGGGCATCTAACCCGCTAGATCGACGCTCATACACTGGCTACGTGTTTAAAATAGGTAACTCAGTTGTTTCCTGGGAGAGCCGTAAACAGAAGACTGTAGCTCTATCAAGCACAGAGTCAGAATACATGGCATTATGTGATGGAGCAAAGGAAGCCAAATTTATTAGAAGTTTTCTTTATGAATGTTTAGGTAAACTTTTATCTGTAATATTGTTTAATGATAGTCAGTCAGCACAGAAAATTTGTAATAATCAAATTAATCATAGTCGTAGTAAACATATAGACATCAGGCATCATTATGTAAGACAAATTGTGAATGATAGAATAATTAAATTAGAATATTTATCCACTGAAAAAATGCCCGCTGATGTCTTAACTAAATGTTTAAGTAAAGACAAACATTACAATTGTGTTTCTCATCTTGGTTTACAGATTGTTTAGTTTAAGGGCAGGTGTTAGAACTGTATAATAAACTAAACAATTATTGTCTATGTCACTGTAGTACTATATTATTATGATGCCGCTGTTGGCAACACTGTGTCTCTAACTTCTCTACTCTGATCTTGTTGTCATGTCTGCTCCGGTACTACCTACTTAATAAATCTCTCTATATTGCGTCAATCCTGTGTTATTTGTTCATAACCCAACAGTTGCACTACAAAGACATGTACGTACAAGCGCTCACATCTTTGTGCCCATAAGTAACAGAAATTACTTTGAAATGTGTGCAGTAACAAAGCTATCCGCTGTACCGTCATGGAGTTCCAGGTTCAATCCGCCACGGAGTAAATGTTTGTGCGACCTACAGGTTTGTCTGTATTAAAATATGTGTTTGTAAAGGAAAGACGCAGGAGGATCTCTTTAAATAAATAATACTCCGCACACAACAGATTTAAGCGCGTAAATCAATGCTGGCTTACAAATAAAAGTTTTAAAAATGCAGATTATTAAAGAATTATAACACTTTATATTTTTAGCATGGAATCTAAATCTCCGCAATGATTTCTTTTAACTTTCTTAATATCAAAGATAATGAAGTTTTCTCGACTCTTTTTCTTTGTTTCTGCACAAAGTACTTTAAAACTTTTGCATCCGGATACGTCTGAGTACTTATTTGAATAATCTCCTGTCTGAAATTATTGCAAAGGAAGAACTGAGTTCTTTTTAATTTGATGAAGTACGACGAACCTAATTGAAGATAAGGTGAATAACGTGACGAGTTTAATTGTTTAATGAGATCAATCAATATTTCTGAATACGTAATAGTTAATAATGCCATAAATTGACAGAAATCATGACCTCACATAATTGAATCGACCATCGTTGCACCGCAAATTGGGGGTTTATTTCGAGTACAAAAGTTTATTTAACGTTAACAAAATTATTTATATTTGTGAATAACATTTTTAAATTTATTAATATTAAATTGACGTTATTATTATAACCACTGTTAAATGAGTAGAGTGTAGTTTTTGTGACGATTAAATATTTTATGTAGGTGTTCCAATGTGATGCAAATGAAAGTTTTCAACACCTAGGGTTCAAGTTTAACCTCTTTACTTATCCCAGTTATTCGTTCAGGGATCTGAGCCAAAGAGGCTGGGACGCCCGACAGGGTCTATTCCAAGATCATTTACAAAGATAGCAGCCCTTTCAGCGCTTCATGACACTTATCTCGTTGAGAAAAGCAACAAAGGCTAAGTATTACATCAAAATATTTCATTTTCTATTACGAACTTTATTTACATTACCTCTCAACAAATGTGGCTGTCACACGCAATACGAGGCAACACAAACTGTGATGACGTCACAGTTATGTGACACACCTCGCCCCGCGGATGTGCGTCTCCCATTTACATATTCCCATTCACAATCACTTAGTGACGATGATATGACCAAGGAGGTTAGGACTGTACCAAATATGCGAAACGGTTTATCATGTAAGAGCTCTTGGTTAGGTTAGTTACTGATAGCAAAAAGTTGAAAATCAGGGGCTTGTTTAGTTTTTCTACAATTTTTCTAAAAGTTACAGCATTGAGCATATAATTATTATGTATAAAAACAGTAAAATTAAGTAAAGTGTCCACCCAGCTCAACATAATTTTCGAAACAAAGTTTTATTATCTGTATTACAATAACAAAGAAAAATAGAACTCCCACACGTCTTTACTATTATAAGTTCAAAATAATAAATATAAATCCAATATCAACAGAATTAAGTCACGTATCTCGGTGTAGGCTGAACATAATATTGACACAGACTTCGTTAATATTATCAAGTTATATATTATTATTATCAAGAATGTTACTTCAAAATATTGTATGTCTGCTCGAGTCTCTTCCACAGTATTATGTATATCCGCAAACATCCGCTCACGTGATGTGTATAAACGCGCGCGCTCGTGACGCGCGTGCGATTAAAACGCAAAGTGAAATGGAGTCACACTCTGGCAGAACAAGTATGCACAGATGTTGATTATATTGCTTGCCATTATTTTTGGTCTTATCGGTTTTAAAATTACACTCACAAAACATAATGCGTCTACACTTGCAATGGTATTAATAAAATTATTAACTTTGCCTTAAGTTTCAATACGCCTCTAAGCTCTTTATGAGACTATCCCAAAAAAAAATCAAGATAGTTTCACATGCAGTCGCCAGCTTCACGGAGCCAGTATATTTATTGCATCACTAGTGACCCGCCACGACTTGCCACGGTAAACGTATATCTTCTGAGTTCAGGCAAAGGTGAGGTGGAATTGCAATGATTTGTAACTCACCCAGTTGGATGAATATGATTTTTAAATGTTATAGCTACCCTGAGGTCGACGGTAATTCATCACGGGAATAAAATATGCTCAATTCTTAGCAACAAACTATGTCTATTCACATAATAATATGGATTTTTTTCAACTAACGAAATATAAATTATAGACCTAGTCTATAGTCTCACTGAAAAGTTATTTTTGTTGCTTTTCTTTTGCTATAACGATCTTCTAAAAAGGCACAACATATATTATTAAAATTCCTGCAGCATTCTTATATAGAAACCTAGCTACGTCTATTAGCAACCACATTCACGAGCTGTCACGCTAGTTGAAAATATACCTCGTTCACCGCAGACTCAGTGCAATATATCTGTCACGTGTTCACAGCCTGCACATATTTATATCTCCTCCAGTTCTTTGTATTCTGTTCAGATTGCTCAGAATTAGGACAACGGAATGTCAGTACGTAACCTAACTCGAATTGTATTCTTACTCTTAACGATTTTATAAAAAATCTTATACATAATTATGTTAATATTATTTAACATTAATTATTTTTAATTTTACCTAGAATATATGTTTGTAATGTGATATAATTATGTTGATATATATGTTTAAACATATATATCAACATAATTATATCACATTAATGTATGTAATAAATAAATAGGTAAGAGAAAAACCGTAGGTACCTTGCTTATTTATCTTCTGTTGATCTCAAGAATTCTATCAATAAAAAAACAAAATGTTACTTTTCGGGTATTTATTATTTCCCTTGTGACTCGCCGGGGTTGTGGTGCATAATTTGCGAATCCCCTGACCCTGGTAAAAGGGTTAGTGGCGTGGATGGGTGCGGATTTTTAATCGGTAAACGCACATGCTGAGCGGATTCCGATCCACCCCGCTGTCTCCACTCACAGTGAGACGGCCTGTAAACATTTTTCCGCAACAAAAAAGGTGTAAAATCAAGAAGTATTTTGGTACAATTTCTTGACAGTAAAATATTTTTAGTACGGACCCTTAACACGATATTGGCCAAGAAAATATAAAGTTACGAAGGTAAGAATAAACTCTCATAAAACTTGGCGCGTTACGTCCTTACACAATATGATATCGCCTCACGGACCTCTCAGCTTCGTAACATTGCCAAATTAATTTGATACAAAAATTGCTCTTTGTAATCTTATACGGCGGAGTTTACTTAAAACTTTAAACGTACCTACAGATATTTCATGTACGTTTCTGTAAAATAAACATTCAAATGATAAAAATCTGAATCGAGGTTCTGTTTCTAGAGAAAACTCAATGTTTGAATTCACTTACTTAATATTAAAACAAGAAAAGTATTTCCTTAAGTTAAAGGTTATATTGAATGAGACTTTTATATTAAATTGTGTTTGATGTTTCAATTTGTTTAACATCAACGATCCTTCTGAACTTTTCCATTAAATAAATCCTATATATACCGCAATACAACAGAAACTAAACTATACAAGCATAATTTGCGTATCCTTTTATTTTCTAATATTAAACTGAAATGAAATTTAATTTAATTACTATTTTAGTTTGTTAAACAGTAACAATAACTCATTCCAAAGTTTTCGATTAAATAAATATCACTTCCATACCGCAGTACGAAAAGGTGCTAAAATAAACAAGCACTATGTTTCGCAGCCTTTTAGTTTTTCACATACGAAGCTCAAATCCCGTCCGTATTAATTGCAGCTGAAATAGGCTCGGAGCTCACCGAGCCGTCACGCTATTGAAGAACACCAGCGCGGAATACGTGCGGTTTGAAACCAAACCAAATATTAACTGTGGAAATTTGTTTCATGTATGCTTTAGGCGAACGTGATATATCATCCTAATCGAGTCTGTTAACGAAAGATCTTTCACGAATCAATAAAAATGGCATAATGAATAATATCATGAATCATTGTTTGTAATTGATAGTGAAATGATGTGCCATTGCCAAGCATGTAAAGGGTTGATAGATTGATATTTATTGACATCAATGTGGTCAATTTTTTTGCACTTAAACAAATAGATTAAAACCTGCGTCATGAGGAATTTCCTTTTGTTAAAAAAAACGTAACTTTATTTTCGTAAATAGCTACCGATAAAATATTTCTAATATGTATTAGATGTAAAGCATCGCACGTTTTCTTGTAATAAAATTATTTTCTACTTTATAGTTTAGCTTTCATCTAAACCATGTTTATTTTCTGTTTTTTTTATACTTCGATAAGCTCAGTGTCTCAGAAACGAGACGAGAATGGTTATCAACTCTCTTAGACAATCGTAATTCATTGACTGGCAGAACTTTACTCATTAAACAAGACATAATATAGCTCATCGTTGTAGTATACTTTTGTAAACATGGATGTAAATTATCATTAATTTATTTTGAAAATACTTCAGTCGAATCTAGTGAAAAACTTTTATAGGTTGGCTTGGTAGGCTTGTTTTTAATGAATGAATTAATAATTTCTAACTTTTATTATTTGAGCTAAAAAGCACGGGTTTCTGAGCACACATTGTATATACGACCCAATTAGTCCAGCGGTAGTTAACACTGCCTTCTGTGCTAAGGGTCCCGGGTTCGAATCCCGGTAGGGACAAATGTTTGTGTGATGAGCATAAACATTTGTATCCGAGTCATGGATGTATCTATGTATAATATGTATGTATTTACAAAAAAAAAGTATATATGTAGTATATCAACCAACTAGTATCCGTAACACAAGCCTCGTTGCTTAGCTCGGAACTAGGTGGCGCTGTGTGGCATAATGTCCAGGAATATTTATTTATTATACGCTCATAATTCCAGACTACACTTCGAAAATGATGGATCGACTTTAAATAAACTGTTAGTATAACATATACTGCCTACAATATACCTACTGCCCAAATATTTTGTACCGGAACATGGTTTCCAATCTAAGTTTCTTTATTTATTGTAACAACGTGACACAAACAGCGAGCATATTTCGAACCGCATTCTTTTTTTCTGCATGGGATAAGATTGTCGTTTTCCTTTTTAAATAAAGATTACGTGAGGATAATAACCGATTAAATCGTGTACTTTAGCGGGATTACTTTGCGGGAAATATACTTGCCTTATATGTATATCCAAAACATGTTTGTGTTACCCTTTTTCACAACGACTGTAGTCTTTTTAATTTAAATGATATCTTCCTACATCTCACGCTTAAAGTTTAACACATTCTTAATTTGTAATTGAGACTGCAGTTACTGTTAAATTCCTCCATTTCCGTTTGTCTTAGCAAAACAATGTAACTAGTGACTTCACTGTATGAGATCATCACTCTCCAAATTGTCTGTACACTGAACACAATAATTGTAAACTTCAAGTGTTCGTTGTTTTGTTTGTAACAACAGGTACAGGTGTCTGAGAACAACACAATTGAGCGCAAGCTTCTAACAATTTCGACTTGTGTTACACTTAAATATTTTATCTACACCAAATTAATTTTATGACCGAGTAAATATATGAATAAATAGTTTAGTATACATTTATTTAAGTCTCAATTAGATACGAACAACTGTTTTTAAAGATTAGTGAAAGAAAATAACACATTACGTAATACTTAGCGTTCATAGTAATATAAAATAAATGCGAGATAACGTGTACCTGTACTTGTTGCCCAATCAGTCTAATGCACATGTTATTTCAAATAAATAATGAATGCCCGTTGTAGTTATTTATAAAGAGCGATATTTGAAATTGATTAGACAAATTCCTAAAATGTACATTGTACGTGTGTGTAGTTTATCCACTAGGAACTGAGTTGAATTGCCTGAGGTGAGATTGCCATCTAATTTGCTCGCTGCCTGTATCCAATCCATGCCATTGAAGTACAGAGGTAACATTTTCGTGGCGAGTATACCGACTCTGCAGTACACAGCTCGCTTGATTAGCGGTCACTGCGAGAAAGGCAGACAAACTTTACAGACTGCGCGTGAGGCAGAGTCTATCTTTTGTGTATACAAAGTAATACCACTGTAAACATTTACTCTTCCTAGTTAACTGTATATATAGTCAGCTCGCGAAATTGGAAAATCTCAACTTTGACAAAAAAACTTAAATCTTTACTAAAAAGCTTAAAAATAAATAGGTTTTTAGAGTATTTTTTCTAACCTATGCATTTCCAATAACGCGTCAATGTTTTTTCTTTGTCAGAAACTATTCAGGCTGTCACGTCATGATTAGAGGAAGCATGTCAAAAATGATTCGCAACGTTAATTCCAAATATACTGACAAGAACGTGCCCAACTTTAGCCTAGTAAACGGGTTGTTACGGATAACAATAATTTATATGATTAAATGAACCTTAGATCATCAAATAATTTATTTTTGTAACTGTCCGTGTATGTATGTACGTATTTAGATTGAAATAAGCTTACCCACTTAGTCTGAAACTTACTACTTCATGAACCACTTCACGAAATGTATAACATTATTTATTATTATATAAACACAGCGATTTTTACAAAAATACCTAAATCAGTTTAAGCTAAACTAAAAGCTTTTGCGAACAAGACTTGGATAACAGTAACTGGTGACAATAGAGTTAAGTACACGCTGCGGAACACAAGTGACCGGGTTTAGTCGCTTTTTGTTTTTGTTATTTCACGGCTTTGAATATCAGCTTCGTTTGACTCGCACTTGATCTTTCCGCTTTTGTTTATGCAGGCTCCAGCCGAATATTTTATTCATGTCTGAATTTTGCGAGTTTGGGTAGTATCTAGAGTAAAGTAAAAACGTTTGAGGTTAAAGAAAGGAATTATAGTATTAGAGAAAATGCAAAATTAGCGTATTTACCTAGATGGTTATGTCAAGAAATAGCTATATTTTCAATAAATTCTTAAAGAGGAAATGATCTTAATCACTTACAAATCAATTGAATCTGAAATATAAGGCGGATCAACACTCGCCTCTTGTTCCAGGCAGACGATTTGTATTAGTCGTACGTCACAGTTTTTCTGGTGTTGCGTGGTTGTGACAGGGGTCAAGTGCCAGAGACCTTCATCAAGTCGACCGTTGAGGTCCCGCCGCGAGTGAAACAGTCAGAGCGGTTTAGTGGTGGAACGAATATATTGCGTTGGTTCTAGCTTCTATGATTTAGTTTGCCCGGTGTGACGCGCCTGAAGTTTCTGAGGCTTAACATTTCTTGCTTGAATTTATTTAGTTTTCGGAATATATAATATAACCTATCTATGTATCTATAATATTGATATATTAATCGAAAAACGTATGTGAATTCTCCGTGCACACTCCTAAAACTTACAGAGCAAATACGTGTTTTATTCAATCGTTCCATTTAGCTGTGCCACACGTTAGCGGGCAGAAAGGACACTAAAATGCCCATGCCCATATAAAGTTTTACAGCCACACTCGTCGTCAATATTTTACTAGAATGTGCTATCGGGAACCAAATGGAAATAGCAGGTTTATGTCAATAATATATACATAACATTTAGTGATTTTATTTCAAATTCTAGTATTCGTAAGTGTAAGAAATCAGTCACGTATAGTAACTCAATGTTTTGACTATTTATGAACAGGGAAAAAAAATGCTTTTGCTATAATATATTCAACGAATTTAAGTTGAATTTATTATAACAGCTATCATAAATAACATGATAAAAAATAAAATTACATGAATTAATATAGTCGTAACACAACATACATTTTATCGAAAACCTATTGAGATCTTCAATTCTGCTGACGTTTCAAAATTCTCCATATCACATTATTCATACTCAAAACTGAACAAACAGTGAAACATGTCGATATTACATTGCGTGCAAATAGTAAAACCTTCACTAGAAAAACAGATTTCCTAAGATTAATAAAACTCCGCGTATACGCTGAATATCAGTGGATATTAATTCGTGCTGTCAGCTGATAGAAATGACAGCTTCACGACTGCGCTTAAACTGCACCGAAACTGCCGGTCAATAAATACGCTTGTATAGTGTAGAGAGTTTATTAATTTAACTGAATTGGTACAAATAAATTCATAATGTACCACCGATATTACAATATTTCATCTAAAATACGCATAAAGAATATTAGCCAAATCAGCTTTTACCTGATGTAACTTAATTAATTACTTTAAAAATTCCATATTCAGCCGTAAAAAGGGTCACCATCATTAACTTAATTTTTGGCACAGGGAAAACGTTTTAAATGACCTCAACGCTTAAAAAACCCTCCATGTCCGTAATCAAGCAGCTGAGCAGAGATAAGCCCGCGTGATCCTCGGCGCTCGTGTGAGCTAATCTCTTTATAATATTACAGGGGCTTAGGTTAAATGGGTGTCGTGTTTGATCGTATAATACGCAGGTTAGAGATGAATTGGTGACATATTTTTGGCTTGCCTGTATTTATTTCTTATTAAAACTGTTCAAAAGTACAGGTTCACCAGTGCCGTAGCCTACTATCATATGAGAGACTATGAATTATTTGGACAAATTTTTAGAAAACTTACAGTTGATTTGATTGATATTAGCTTATAGTAAAACTATCAGCCATATTACGAATGATTAGCCCAGATTAGCAAAGTTATTCAAAACTCTATAATCTTCAAGCTTAAAATAAAACAATACTTGATTAGTTATTTTTGGACAATGAAAGCCATACTTGTCTCTCAATGAAGCAACGTATCTTTATAGGGATTGCTCGTTATAAAAATAGTGAATGTGGACACAAGTGGCAGGTCCCAGGACTATCGCTACATTGTCAGCTCATTACTCTGGGGACGTCCCTCGATATAAATATTTCACATTGTTTATTACTTTCAACTAAACAATGTTTTTATATACGTGACGGTACTGCGAGATCTCCGAGACTTTATATAAGAACAAGTAGTTAATGAGACCATATGGACTAATATTTCTCCATACAGCTCAACTTCGAATCGTATCAAAATGATTAGGTGTAAGTTGTAACTACTTATAGAAACTTCGTTGAATGAAACTTAACACATTACATATGGAGCGCACACGACCGACACCCAGACAAGTTCGGCTCATGAATGTAGAACTAATGCGAACCTTCATTATGTTATAACCTTAAACTACAAAGTTTAAGTTTCTGAAATCCATTTAAAGTCGATACCTAAGTGTACGTAACTATTCTAATACAACTGTTAAGGCATGAAAAGGAATTTGTAAAGGATTTATATTAAAGTACCCACCTAATTTGTTTCGTCTAAAATATCTTCGTATAAATATGGTTATTATAACTCTGTGGATATTATTTAACATTGAATTGTTCCATCAATATAGCTTCCATGATGTCGAATCAAACTGTATTAGTTCTACACATCACCGCGCTACCCGCCGTCACTTCGTCGTGTCGCGTGGTGTCACACGTAAAGCAGTCTTTTGTCACGTCATATTGTGTCTGTGGCGGTTGATGCGGAACTTTGAGATTATTTCACAAACATATTTATTAGCGGCTTATTATCAAACAATCAGTCAACAGTCAACTTTATTAATGTTTATATATTCGTTTAATAGAAAAAAACGTAAAGAATATAATTTGATGATACGCAAGTCTTTCATATCCTTAAGACTAATTTATATATATACACAAATAAAGCAATCAATATAACTTATCGTTTGTCCGTCAGCACTTCCAATAATACTGATTCCTTCTGCGCGCTCTCGAGATTCGTATTCTCGTAATCATGTATTCTTTGTATGTAGGAAACATACCTAATTGGCACTACACACTTGACCTATATACTACATTTTCTATTCTTTGGTTAATTACCAATGAGGTTCTTAGTTTGTGCTTTGTTAAATTAGAATTATGTTTAGTTTTTAGCATAAACCGTATAGTACATGGAGTACAAACTATTATATACGGTATAAATAGTATTAAACGGATCGGATGGATGTAACTTAGTGCTATTTTAAGATAAAGAACGATCCAACAGTGCGCCGTTTTTCCACGAAGGCCTTTTTTACTGAGCTCATTTCTTTAAGACAACTATTCGGTTAGCCGGTGTCCCTAAGGATGGAAACAGAAAACGAGTTTATATTTTTAGCTCTTGCCAACGATACACAAGTGTACAAGAAATACATATATAATTTGAAGAATGTATTGTTTCAAGTCAACTTTCCAATATTGAAGTTTTACGGAAGAAGTACATAGGTGTAAAGTGAAAGAATTTCAAACATGTCATGTTTAAAATTTTAATTAATCGGTACTGGGGTGACGGTTTATGGCCACTAACATCCCATTTTAAAAGTAGATATTGCACATAATAGCCAATGATTGGCCTTACTTCATTAGACTGACTTCATAAACTACAAGACAATGCCAACCGTTGCAATACCATGGGTTGCAAGGATTGACATTCTAATACTAATTAAATATGAAACCATCTGAAAGCAATACTGAACTCGACACAAACATTATAATTAAATTCGGGTTTTTTAATATACATACAAAGTCTTACATTACATACGCACAAAAATATATGTTTGACTAAAAAACCTCCTTCTAGGGAAAAAACAAAATATGTAACAGTTTGTAGAGACATTTGTAGATAGGATGTGTGTGTTATTGGATACACTTAACAAACACATTTGTATGGCGATCAATTCAATCGTAGCCGAGTAATACGTATCGGTTGAATATCAATATGGTATCGATGAAGAAATAACATTATTTAGCGTATGTTTTGGTGGCGCGATAGAACGGATTTTTTTCACTTGTGCATTGGTATAAGATGTCATGAGGGAAACAATTTCATTCAAAACGTTTTTAGGTCACGTGAAAAGTATACTTGATGCTGTACACTCAGGTATCATTACATTCATATTGTTGCGGCATTTAATTTATCGAGACGAATACAATTTATAGTTGCTACGAACTATAGCGCGAATGACTACGAAACGCTACAAACACTACGCACGTAACTGACTCTGTAAACTAATACGTTATTATAAAACTGAATGCTCCTGAATGTCTCTGCTGCGGTCAATCACTGTATCACCCTTAAAAGATTAATATAATAATTCAAATAGATATTTATTTTATATAGAGATCCATTTTGGGAGTTATTTAGATAAGTTGATACTCAGGAACTCGATCACATTAAATGAAAAAGTATTTGTTACATATAAATATTTACTATAAAAAATATTGATAAGAATCACTTTCTAAGAATTCGTAAGTAAGAGTGACATCTGACTGAAAATAAGCAATGGCAATGGAAATTGAGATACGTTTTTACTTCTTTTGTATATTTCTCAGCTTATTGTTTTTATAAAGGGCTATTTTTTATCAAAGTATTTGTATTTATTGCGCTCTAAAGTATCAAACAAGAATGTTAATGCAAGCAACAATACATTAAAAGTAAAGAAAAGAGTTAATGATTGAAATGAACTTACCAATAAACATCAAAGCAAGTGCACCAGTTTCAAGTTTGGATCACATAAACGAAACAGTTGTTGTCTCAAGTGTTGAGAGGACAGACTAGCGGATTGCGGCACGCCGCGAGTAATTTGAATGTCAACACAGTATCATCAAGTGCACTAGACTAGATGAGATCGAAGCATCAAAGATTATCCGCTGAATACGAGAGCGGAATCTTATATCGAGGACCGAAAAATAGGCGCCGTAATTGGGCTAGAGAGAGTGGGGGTTAGAGAGAGATCACAATCTGTGGAGAAGCTTGGTTCTTTGCGAAGGATGTTTTTTAGTACTGAGCATAACTGTACTGATTGTTCTGACTAATATATTGTTTGCAAAGGTTTTATGTTAAATTCATTAAAAAATAATTAAATCTTCAGCTTTTACTGAATAAAGGAAATACCAGATATACATATCTTACGACTCAACAGACTAAGACGTTCATTATTAAAGTAAATTAATATCCAACGAAAGTAGGCGCTCTCCGTATCTGTTACAGACTTCGTTGATTTCCAACAGCTTTCTGCTAACAAGACATTATGTCGACCTACATTAAAGGTTATATAAATATTACTGAAGAGCCGTTCAGAAGTTTCCACGTCACTGAAGACTATGTGGGAGGCTCTCAGAGGAGTTTAATACTTACAAAGCCTTCGTCTGTCTCTCTAAAACAAACATAAATTATTGCTGTCTTTCTAAGCGATTGGTAAGATTGTTTTAGTAAAAGTGTATACTTAAAGTAATAATAGACATATTTGTACCTTTCAATATTGTCTTGTTTCTTGTGTTCCTTATATCAAAAAATTGTTTATATCAGCCATATTCTGCGACGGGCGCAGGAAAAAAATCTTGACCCACATTTTGACTTAACTGAAACTGGAAGCTGACTCCAGAGTAAAATAGAAATCTAATATCTTCCTGGGCTTGGTTCGTTACTTCGATGAAATGGGATTTTTATATCACGGTGGTTGCTATAAATTGGTCGCAGATTTCAATTTGTACGAGATTTTGACGAGTATGATATGATCATTCGATGATATAAAAAATTGTATTTATCGCAGACAATATTATATTTCTAGCATAAAATTATAATTAAAGTCAATATGTAATAAGTATACTAAGAGTTTATTTTTTCACTGACTTCAACATGGAACTTGCTTTTTCTGATAGCTTTACTCAATACATAGTTCACAAAGTTGTTGACTCAAAATGATCGAGGAGGGTAAACTATAACCACATTATTTATGTGTCGTTTTTAAAGCTAGAGAGATTGGATCACGAAGTTAAGGCTCATTTAATATTTGAAATGTTTTTTTTTGGGTTTACTTGTATAACAGCCACCATTTTATGGCATTAATGAAAATGGAAATGGAAATGTAATATCGACCCTTCTTTAACTTCATTATATATTATGAAACAACTAATAAGTATTTTTTGTTACAATAATTGATGTATGAACCACATTAAATATTAATGAAAGATACATATTATTATGACAAATCAAGAACACCAATTCTTTTTTCATAAATAGTGTGACCTATATTAATAACATATTAAAAGATAAATAGGTACCTACTTAACCTTAACAATCAAACGGGTCACAAAAATATCCAGGTCACCTTTATGCCTATCACTATTTCAGC
The DNA here is from genome assembly GCA_905163465.1 of Craniophora ligustri. Lineage (NCBI taxonomy): Eukaryota > Metazoa > Arthropoda > Insecta > Lepidoptera > Noctuidae > Craniophora > Craniophora ligustri. The sequence continues at coordinate 9,843,059 of LR990972.1, forward strand.
TTACCGATCAATAAGTCTAGCACCTCTGAGAACGTGCTGAAATTGTCTGTTGATAAATTACAGGTCGTCCTGCAATCATTTTAGAGCTGTCCTATATATAGTTCACATGTGCGGCTTATAAATTGATGGTTGATTGAGGTATGAATAATTTCAAATTTTATAATTCTTAGGGTTATAGGTTATAGGGTATAATTGTAAGGGTTAGTTTAGCTTAAATCGATGCGTCAATTTACGTAGTACCTCGTGATATTTATCTATCTGCTCGTTGCCAAGTGGCGTTTTATTTAGATATTGACTGCGGCCGGAGCCTGATCCCATGAATATTGATGCGGCACTCGGAACTGGCAACTGCTGAAAATGTTTTTGACTATTTTATAGTTTGTATGGCTTTCTAAAAGCAAATAAATCGCCCTAGGTAGGTTTATAGATAAAAATTTGTGCTCGAAATATCATCGATTTAAATCAAATATACTTCAAAGTACTCCACATCGATATTCTGTACTAAAAATATTTTAACAATTACTTGCGAATAGGACTCTATGTAGATTCTCGCTTTTTTTTCTACAAAAACAAGTCGGTTACGTTTCATCTTACTATTTACCCTACGGATTTGTTCCATTTCATGAAACACAATATGTCTCTGTCCCATAACATACAGCAGTAGAACACATGTGACTCGCTGCTTTCTTCTTTAGAGAATATAATATAAATTTTCCAATATCTTTTGTTATTTTACCAAAACATAACAAATATTTGCTCTTAGACCTTTGATAGACATCAACCTTCATAAATCACAAACCACTAATTAAAAAAGGCTCTCGCTGTGTGCGTGAAAAATGATATGCCTCTAGTGGGGTAGCCTGCTAGAGATATTGAGAACCATGTGAGAAATAAAATATATGTATAAAGTATATAATTTAAGCAAAATGACATAGTTCATTACTTCTATTTGATATGATAAGTTATAGAGAGACTCATGTTTAGTAACAAATACAAAAATAAGTTTTTACTCAATGATTGATCCTTATTAAAAAAATATATCTTTGTAACATTTTGTCTCCTAGATAACATTATGTTTGAGCTGGAATACAGACAAAACGATAAATATGTAAGAAATAAAGTCGCGGACTGAATAAGAATGGTCGGTTAACCAGCTGCCGGCGAGGAATGGAAATAAATGGAGAACGCTGTGTGAGATGGCCGGCAGAGGGCGCTGACAGACGATGCAGTATTTTAACGATGTCTAGTAAATGCTGTGCGGGTGGATCTCATTATTGATTGTGGAGATAGAAACACAAATTAATTATATATTTATAAAGCAACAAATAAAAAGTAATCACACTTATTTCCCCTGTTTCGCCAAAGTAGTAATTTGACAAATTAACCCTATTATCCAATTAGGTACGTGTGATAGTATGTATTCATATGTCACGTACCCTTGTCATGGAAGCCACAACCGCACTATATTTGCGTTGGCAAAATCACGCGGACACCTGCCCACCCATTTCTGTAACGGATAGATTGAATAGTGAGAATAAATGAAGATATCTTGACGTAGTAAAGAGACTACAATGTGGTTTGCATAGTCGTTAAAATCTTTAGACTAATAAATACTTCGGTTTAAAGAAATTGATTTCTTATAAAATCTTACAGATCATTTACTATGAGAAATAATTACATTTCATATTAAAAATTCATTTCATTTACCTCGGGCACATGATTTTATGAATACATTTATGACATTGTGATTAATTTTATATTAATTTTTTACTTGAATAACAAACTCACTTCTTCAGCTGTAACGGACTTTACTACGCCACGGCATTAATAGTACTGCCACAGTTAGACATATTACAGACTAGAACCACAAGCTACTTTCAAGTCGGCGAAGAAAACGATATCATTTATAAACAATATATTAGATGATATTATTTCGCAAAAGGCGCTGCTTCTGACCTTCTTAATTACTGACGAAATCGGCTTGTCTAATAAAGATAATCATTTTAAATTATATAATAAACAATATTAAGGTCTTAATTTATGCGAAATATTTAGGGCATAATATAATTAGTACTTTAATATAAAACGTATTCATTAACGTCGCGGGTCTTTCGCTTTATAAAACTAGGTAATTATTGTGTGCTATAATTATTATCTTAAGATAAGATTACTTTTCACATTCAGATAAGTTAATTTGTAAATATCTGTTATTACTTTATTGGGTAAGTCCTAAGAAATAAATTATGGAATTCTTATCTAGACTCTACAATTTAGGCATCACATTTGTATTTGATAAAAAAATATCTATGTCGAAATATTTAATATTTCAATCTTTATAAGTATTTGTGTAGTTATACTTAATATAAACAGAAAGAAAATTAATTAGAGTGTTAACAATATGAAAGTTATGGCGTATTATGTTTTAGTACCAAATAATGTAGTAGGTCAGGTCCGTGTTACTTTAATTAATTTAGCCGCTTTATAGTCGTAGGACAAAACGTTGGGTTGGGCTTATGGCACTAAAGCTGCCGAAACGAAAGACTATATGCCCATTTAATTAGGGTTTAAAATAAAACGTATACTAAATCGTCTACTCTGTGGTGTACCTAGACCTGAAAAATATACTTGACCAATATTGTCACATGTATTATAAATATTGAATTAGCTTAGGTACTTTTACTCACTTGTAATAGTTGATGGTTATCAAACCAACGATTTACCATAGCGATATGAATAACACTATTACTTTTAATGTTTTGTTCACTTTTATTGTGATATTTAAGCAGTTTAACCAGTTCTATTTAAATAATATTAAAACGAAGACTGGAAAGTAACTGTTCACTTCAGTGCACTCGTTGTTTAAGTCAAAGAAAACGGAAAAGTAGCAACAGTGATAACAATAGCGCTTCATTGTCGGCGAGTGTCTATTATAGCAAGCGTCGACAAGTTTTTGTGAACGTAAAGTGTCTTTCAAATTAATTTATGTAGGTCGAGCTGTGAACTGGGTGTGGCTTATTGTTATGATTTTTTTACTCTCCAGCTTTATTTTATAAAGAATGTGGTGTCTGGTAAAGTACCTAATTATAATGGTCTTGTTCAACAGCACGTAAAACAGAGGGATCCTAAACTAATAAACTTTGGATACTTTATACACGCCTGCACGTGTCCGTACTACTGTACGTCACTCAGGTATATCATATTAGTACAACCTCTGTATCTGTAAGGGTAGCTACACACATAGTCGTTTCGGCAGTATTTGTTTAACAACAAAGCAAACAAAGGTTTTTTTCTCGAACATTCATGTAAATATATTCGGTTTTACCGCCCGGCTAAGCCGATTAATGCCAGCCTGCTCATGTGTGTAGCTACCCTAACAGAGCTTCGTTCTTAAAGCTTCAAGTTGTTTTTATAAATGAAACGAAAAGTCAGATAATGTTATTTGTTACTGACTATTTAAATATTATTTATTTATTTATTCTTTCAGATATTTACATTTCAGCACTTGTCCACACTGGGCGGTAACAACAATTAATCAAAACGTGAGTTTCACTTTCATTGCCCTGAAGTGTCGGAATTGAAGGCGCGCGCGGAATAAATGTGAAATTTATTCAAGGGATGCCACTTGTGCAACAAACTTTAGCAATTTATTGCTCGACCACGTGGTGTTGGCGTAGATAGGTGCTTGTATACACTAACATTGAGGCAAGTTCAAACTAGACGAGTATTTGGGATCAATCAGATTTAGTGTTAGATAGATGTTAGGTAGATGTTTTTCTAAATCATAATTCGTAAATTTTACTTGATTATAATTGTTTGATTTTGATTATGTTTCTTAATATTATATACTTTATTTTACTTTACTGTAACTATTGGTACCTACTAATATTTATTTGTAAATTGTTAAAATTATTTTGCTTTTTTATTATTTTAGCCGTTTATTGTGCATGTTGTGTTAGACTGTAAGTAATCGCTACACTTTTATATGTTAAATTATTTAGAAATACAATTATAGCATAGGTATAAGTATAAGCAATTGTTGGCTAGCCAAATGAATAAATAAATAAAAATGGCTTAAAATGATTCTAATGATACTTGAATTAAATAAGTCACAAACGAACCGCTCACATTGAAGATACCATTGTTAACTTAATTTCTTCGTAAACAATTTACAGTATTATATTTCAAGTGACAAACTGGCACCACTCCACATAAATAAACCCAAACCTTGAAATGTACCTCAATCTGCTAAAACACATCCCTAGTCTACATGGATGACGTAGTATCAAGTTGATGTTAGCTTCATTTCTGTGATAAAACGAAAATAAAACTTTTTATAGCAAATCAAACTGCCAAATGTCTTTGTTTGTTGTGTTATGTTTTTATTTATTTCCTGTTGAGTTATTGTCATCTGACAACCATCTAGAGGTCAGTACGGTGACTTTATGTGACGGCCGTAAACTTTTATAAAGTGGTACCGAAAGTAAGTTCTTGCAAGGCTATTTTGCGGTTAAACAACAATCCTTTGTAACCATTCCTGTTGTATAAGGGTCCTTATGCCAAGTACAGTAAAGGTGACAGTGATCTAATTTAGTTATAGAAAGAGATAAACGCGCAACTGTCATGACATCGAAACCGTAGCTGTCACGTTTATCAAAGATTCCGTTTTATTTCGCACATTGACAAATTGTTTACGTGCCATTTTATGAACGGTGTAAGGATCTTCATTGAAACTGTTATGTGGTCTCGCATTTTGTATAATGAATGTAATAAGTATTTCTATAACAGTAACATTAAATGCCACTATACAGACAGATATTGGCAGTACATAATGTACGTGATATAACATTATGTGAGAGAAGTCGCACTTATAAATTAAATATATAAAAATTTCCATACTGTTGTTCCTCTTATGGAAATATCAAATAAATAATATATTATATTATTGTTCCTTCCGTGTTGAAACCTTGTTATACGCTCCCCGTTGTTACCCAGAGATTACCCTATAATTATTTCCATTAATTACATTTACCCTCCACGCTCCCGCTTTAGGAAAATTTCTTATTAGTGTAAGCGTTAATTAACCTTTATTATTCACAAGACTTAAGAAACACTTAGTGAGGGAACCTGAAAGCTTAACGAAAGACTCTCAATAATAAAGATTAAATAATAACTTGTTATGGTTTAAGTAAGTGGTATATTTTCACCGGCTTGTAATCTGTTACTTTACCTTTTTAGAGCATGAAAAAATATGATTATTTTTTACCGTTTTGCACTGAATTATGATTTAATAAAACAAAAACCTAGAATTCATCTATGAATCAAATTTAAAGAGGTCATAGACAGCAATATAAGGAGAACAAAGCCACATCCTAAACTCGTTATTCACACAATAGACTACCAATAAAACTGTCAAAAATCTTCTGTTGTTTATTTCCAACAAATTGTATCCAAAAAACCGAGTAAGTTATGACGTCGTAAATATGTCGGATGTCGGCGCTGTTCAGGCGCGCATCAGCAATCCTAACATTGCATGATATTACGGTATCTGCCATTACACCTGCAGGGAGTTACAGCGAGAGCTTGATGAATGACCATCGAAATAGATTGGTGAAACTATTGATGAGTTCGGAATGACTTTGTGTTTATTTCCTCCGAATTGCTTGCATTTTAGCTTAGCAACTCACCTCAGTAGCGAGAAATTACATTCAATAAAAAAAAAACAGGCGAAATAAATTTAAGACCCAGGAACCCAGTAAACGAAAAGTAAGTTTTTAAATATGGGTTGGAACTTTCCACTAGTAAAAATCAAATATGCACGTCAACCAATATGTGTTGTGTGTTCATGTGTAGAGAACAAAGGCGGCGGTTTTGTGTGCAACTTGACTAAATCTCATAGTAAACATTTGAAAACGCCACAACAATAGGCGGCAATTTGTAACCAGTTGTTGACGTTCAACTACATTAATCTAACTTGTAATGAGCGAGACACACCGACTCGCACACACGCTAACTGCTAAAGTGCTTTGTTTCATCCCTTTAATAATTCTTCATTTATTTAATCTGCGTCCATTCTTTAGCATTTACAAAATGAAAAGGAAAATGTGAATACCTCGACTTATCAATGGGTAATTGAATGTCTTGAGAGTCCGAGCAGCAATGTTGATTATACAATGCTATACAATTAGCATTCAAGTGTAGTTTTTACATAAAATTGCAAATCAGAGGAAGTGGATTGTTAATATGTTAATAAAATATGATATTAATGAGCTTAAAGAAAAGACGATTACGATTTAATTAATCGTTACAGATTTTCCGAGGTTTAATGCGCTCCATAGTTATATCAGTTTTAGTTTCCTACATTTGATGATGTTTGTGACAAGGATTATATTTAAAACTTGCATCATCTCTAAAGCCTAATAAACGCGCACTATTAATAATGTTCCACAAACAAGTGTTAAGGTTCAGCATACATGTGTGTGTTTATGTTAATCCCGCGCGTCCGTTCTGTATAATTACCGGCTAATCGCCGGCGGCTACTCCGGTAAGCTCACGTTTGCTGCCGGTACCGGCTGCTACGGGGAAGCGCTATATATTGAGTATTTAGATTATAAAAAGGTTGATGTCAATTTTGATTTAATAATAAAATTAAGTTAATTTTATGTTACCCACCCAGCACTCAGATTAAATTAGCCATTATTATACCTGAGGTACCTCAACTACATCGTTTTGAACTTAAACTACACATTTTAGAATACTGTATTAATAACTTTGTTTGATAAATAAAATGAATGGAAAGAATTTTCCTGTGTTACTATATACATATATTGTGTTAACAATATATGTATATAGTAACACAGGAAAATTAGTTTGCAGTAACAAATCACACTTATTTCCGTTACTTAACATATTCATTTCCGTATATTATGTTGATGTTTAAATACACCAGATTCACTCGTACCATTTTCACATTCACTGATTTCATTATGATTTACTGCAAATAGAATTTGTGATGCAATTCATTTTAACTGGATTTATTTCACGCGTCATAAAACCCATTACCTAGCTCTATTAGCTTTATACGTTATACGGCTTCAGGAACAACTGCATCTTTTGTTTTGTTTCTGAATACGCATAACAAATATATAAATAACCAGCTCTGTCTCTCAATAGATACATTCGATGATTGATCATTTACTTTAAAAATAATGTAAAGCTTACCCACCGACAATATAGACGCATTATAGAGCCGGGAAACAAAATATATAGACCATGAACGTGTTTGTTATAGGCTCTACCTGCCTGTAGGTACATGATAGATACATTTTTGTAAAAGTAAATAAACTTATTAATCATGAATTGTATGTGTTTATCGAGATGTAGAGATATATTGTAATGCAATAATAGTCACCGCATTTACGTAATACTGAAATCATCATTTGCTCAATTATTATATCAGTATATTATCTCACTTGATATCCGCTGCTTTGAACTCTGTTAATCTTAAAACGCATAGCAGCGTGAACGTTTCATACAATCACATATTTCATACAAAACAACGGAGAGTTATGGCACGCGTCTGCTTTTAATCATTCCCGTCGGCTCGCCTGTCCAGTCCGGTTTGAGTGAAACATTGTCATATCCAACGACGCAACCAGTAAAGAGATATCGATTTATGTTGAGCTGTGATTATTATTATTGATGAACCCTCGATTATTCCACAGGTACCATTCGACCGTAACATTATAATTAAACATTATACATAAAATTATAAACCGAAAACATATTCTCAGTACGTACGTCTATCTACTAAAGTATTACTGTAACTTTGCTGTTGACAATTGCTTATAATAGAACCGAAATCGAATCCAGCCTAGAACTAAAATAGCTTGCATCGAAAGTAATTTCTCAGAGCATCCTCCATTAAAAGTATACCAAGAAGTTATCAACTTCACTAATGGTTGCGTGGAAGCAGTTTATTTTTCACTGTGAGTGCTTCAAAAGTATCGTTAAACTGACGTAGTGATGGCATTTTGACGTAAAGTAGTGAACCAAATAAGTGACTTTACTAAGAAAACTTACTAAACATAACACAAGACACACAGAATATGGAAAATGTATTAGATTTAAAATATAAGCCGTCTGAGGTTGTAAGCATTTCCGTTTCGGGCAGTTTCAGACATAAAATGAACATAGAGCTTTACTTGGATATTACCAATTCCATTACAGATTAATTTATAATCACACTTCTGAATCGGCAAACTGTCCCACATTTCACTTTAGTGGAAGGGCTCGCTGGTATTATGCGGGTCATTTAATTCGTTCAGCTATTGAATTCCGAGACGATTCAGTTGCTTCAAAATGGGACCACTGAATGTCAGCATTAAATACCATACCCTAAATGATTTTACTAAACCATTTCAAAGTAGCAACAACTAGGCAGTTAAATATTTGACAAATCCAGTATAAATAAATTAATAATAAAATAAATGGCGTTTTTGGTTTGATCCATGCAAATATCATCAATATCTGCGTCTTTATTTTACGAATCCCTCAATTACGTACATGTTGTATGTACTACAGTTTGTAGTATAAAATATGGAAAAAAATCCTTTTAAAAAACTTGACTAAGAAGTCCTTGCAACCAGTACAGCACGTGAACACAAACTAAGAACTTCTACAGCGACTAAGCTGAAGCACTGTGTACAAATACATCAACCTACTTGCCTTAAACATCGTTTAACTTGGCTCTCACAAGTATTGACTTCATCCACTCGCTCATTGCTAAGTTGGAGCTTATACAAACATTAATCTTACAATTTGCCAAAGTAAGGTAAATTATGAATATATCTTCTCAGCGGAGAGTTTTTGAGCACATCAATTTGGTTCATATTAATTCACACAGAATTTCTAACAACATATCACTATTATTCTGTAGTGTGAGTTTCAGGAATCAATACAATGTTTGTAATTTCTTAAGCAATAAACTATTCTTATTCTTTATTCTTATTCTACAAGATTACTCTTGACTTGAGCTCACTCTGATGACACATATTCATTAATCACAGTTATTATGATAGATGTTGTATATATAACGGAGTCCCGCGCTTCCTACATTTAAGGTCGAATAATGTACGGCTCTTCACAAGATCTTACTCTACGATACGGACGAATCCAAATTGAGGTGCGATAAATGCTGCTCTAATTGAATCAATATAATAACAATATATCTTGAATATCCAGGAAGAGGATTATTCTGACTCTAATTACATTATGCATTTACATAAGTATGAGACCAGCACATTTGTGGCGCTAGCTTGCGGGAGAGAGACGGCAAGATTCAAATTGATATCTTTCCTAAACTTGTACCTACCCACTGTAACAAATCTGAACTCTAATGAAAATTATGTAAATTATATTCAACAGGTATACAACGTATATATATCTTAATAAATTGGATTCGTAAAATCAAGTGACGGACATTTAAATAGTGATAACTAGTGGAATACCTCTATAAGTGAAACAAATTTGCAGGTCCCTTGATATCTCACTCACTTAACCAAGTTTCACTGTATATGTATATTGTAACGCAACTTTTTGGGTATGTATTTAACTATATTCCATGATAGAGAACGGTCTCGCCTTAAGCCCAGGTATTTTTCATTATGATTTTTGTTTAAGAGGTAGGTTGTTTATTTTGAATGACGAATGAGGGGATAACATTTCATTTTTTGCTTTAAATATTATATTATGTAACACGTTTTGGAATAATTTATTGTCAATAAGTTATGTTAAAACCATGAGAACAAAGTGTTTAATTCAGCTTGAGCTTGGGGTATCATAGAATGGATAGAAGATCCGAAGTAAAATATGTATGTAATAAAATCTCTTCATCGTCACGTATTTAACAAACATTCTTATAATCTTAGCTTTACTACACGCGCCAAAATGTAACAGTGAATAAACGAGGACTCGAATTTACAGGACCTTCTTTACGATACCTTCTTAAGGTACTAAGGATCTAAGTTGAACCTTTAGCTCGATAGATGTCGTTGGCGTCGAATTAGATCGCGCTATGGTTTCGTTACACGCGCTACACCTAGTCCCAACTATGTTCTTATGTCCAAATATTTGTAGATGTCAATAATAACACGTTTTTTGTAATTTTTGAAAGAGGTTGAGACTATACTTTACAATAGTCGACCTCAGATAAAAAAATGTTGTATTAGTAATGCACGTGGAAAATGTATCTGTCGTTCTACGTTATTAACAAAGTAGAGGTAGAAGTCATATATACATATATAATGTATATAAAGTTTAAGATAATCTAATAATGGGGTTAAAGTATGAGACTGCCGTTTTATTGTAATAGATACTTCGAAACTTAAACTAATACTTTTGTGATGGAAACTTTGATTTACACAGCACAGGTCAATCAATAAAAGAAATTGGTGCCTCCTGGTTGGACTGATCTGCAGAAAAAACACGTGTTGATACTTGTGTTGCCTTGTTGAATCGATACAGAAATGAATGAATATTAGATCGAACTGTGACATGTGATGAAAAGTGAATTCTTTACGATAACCGTAAGTGAAAAATGCAATGGCTGACAAGATGATGTTAACAGTTTAGTGGTCTCAGGATAGTGTTATTAACTACAGATTTCTCCGATCTGGTCAATCAGATGGCGTTGGCAGATGTCTACTGTGCCAAACTCCTAACAATGATAGCAAAACTAGCAGTGAAACAGCCGTGACTTATGAATCGTTCTTCATAATTATTGCTCCATGTTAACGCAAGACCTCCGTTTTAACTCTACAGGAACTGCAATTACATTACAGGAGCACAATACATGCCATGGTATTATTTTATAAGAATGTAACAAAATACCATTGTCATATAAATATTTGATTCACGTTACGAAAAGAATCCACAATCAGGAGAAAAACTTTAGACTGTGAAGTTATATTTGGATTTGAAATCGGGAAGGAATCTCAGGGAATAAGTAAACGACTCCGATCTCAAGTGGGCGACAAACAGACGGAAATGTACAAGAGTTCTTTGTTACAACTCAACATTTTTGATAATCACACTTAAACTTGAATTTTGTATTTGCTAGATACCTATAAATCGTAAATGGTATACACTTCTTTTACACAGGTGGGGTTCAACTGGCATTAGATCCACATGGTCGCCGAATAAGGGAAAGCCTTCGCCCTGCTGTAATGTTTCAATACGAACGTCCATTACATAACAAAGTTAACATGATTGTATCCACTAGTCTGCTACAACAGCGTAGCACCTGCGGCTACGTAGCGGTCACGTAGTTGCGCCTGAGACCTGCATAGTCGAAGGCATATCATACAATAAACTACACATCGGTCTTAATCACACTGTGAATCCAATATTTTTTGAGATCAGTTCATTAATAAAATGTATGATTTTATACTGAATTACACATTACAAATGTCATTGGTATAAATAGAGTGTTACTTTAAGGGCTCTTTTCGATAAACTAAAGCCGTCATGCATAATGTTTACTCTTAAAAAGAGTGCACAATTTAAAAGGTATGCAGCTTGAAAAGCTCTTTCGTAGGAAGTTCTTTGATCAGTAAGCCGCCTCGAGCGACTTGGGATGTCTCCACTCGGGCCCATTTTACAGCGGTGTGGAGCAGATGATATAAATATATAGATTTATATTGTATATTACTATTAATTTGGTTTGCATGAAGCCAGAAAACATGATAACAATTACCAGCTCAAAAAATACCTCAACTCTCGATAGATGGCGTTGGCGATGAATTAGATCGCGCTATGGTTTAGTTACGCGCGCTACACCTAGTCCGCAGTACTCTACAGGGAGTAACCACTACTAACCAAATTACCATACCAATATTTTTATCAATTTTTGAAAGAGGTTAAATCTTTTTTAGATTACCTCAGTTAAACGATTTAATGTAAGTGTACAGAAAGAAAGCTGTAATTTTTCTGGTATGTTGTTAAGAGAACTTGTCACTACAAGTTCTCTTAACAATTAAGTACAACAATATATCCCATTCATCAATGTAATTTAAGATAAACTTTACTTTTAAAAACTCGTTATTTTATTAGAAATAAATAAAAATATAATCTAATGCCATCCGTAAATAAGCAACGGAGTCTAATTGCACGTGCAATTTCATTGTTTCGACGGCTATTTAGACTTTGTGATTTATTTGCTTTATGACTTTAAGTAAAAACATACACAACGTTTTTCTTTCCAACATTCAGAGAAATAGAATCCGTAACTGTCCACTATGCGAGCAATATTTTTGATTGTTAAGGCACCAAATATTACTTTATACCACACGACACAAACACGCGAGCCTCCGCCAGAGACCGCTATTGTAATAAGTTTTGCCTCCAATTTCCTGTTTCTGCTCTGAATCAAACTTAATGCTGTGATATTGTAGGTGAGACACACTTAACTTGCATATTAGTACTGGTTACTTTTTGCCTGTGGATACAAAATTATTTTAATATTATCATAATTTTTTTTATTGTTGCATTTTAAAATCATTATAGTAATTTACACTGATACAATTGAGATACAATATTGCGATTCTATACTCGTCCTTATACCCGTCTCAATACATTGCGATCACTTTGTTGTACCTACGTCTGTCTCACGACAGAATTCCTCGTTTTATAAGTAAAAGGATCGCTCACATGACAAGGTACGTGTTCGTATTTGGAAATACAATCAGAAGGTTCGTATAGCCCATTCCGTAAAAGTCACAGTACCTACTCAAAAAGCGTGCTTACTTTGACGTCATACTCTGATGAATTCAAAATCACAAGGATTTGAAAAAGTAACTCGTTACGTAATCGCACGTGTGCAGGTATCCTACTCCTACTCTTATCCTCTAGAGAATTTAAAATGGAGAGCTCAAATAGAATGCTAAAAATGTTTACAAATAAGAGTAATGGATACCATTATGCTATGTGTAAACTGAGAATAAGTATCTACTCTCAGCTTTTGTACGATTTTTAAATATTTATTAAATCTTTTGTTTTGTAATCTAGGGCGATTTAATCAAAGAACGCAACACGCGTTTGATAAAGTATAAAACTTCAACCATATTTATGCACGGAGAGGACCACATACATAAAGCTAACTTCTAAGTAAATATACACATTAATGGTTTGTTGTACTGATTTCTTTTATTTGCGCAAATACAAAAATATCAAAGTGTAACTTATTTACAGAATACATATCATTTGTAACATAAGGCCCAACATACAGAATTCTTAAATTTGTTTAAATCATAATCTCGCATTGTCGCTCCCTTCAGGTAAATAAACTGTTGTAGGAAGACATAACTCACCAGCGCGACTCCCGGCTCCTCGCTTGTACAAGTCACTTCCTCACCAACTTACTTTATTTCCTCATTTATTTATTTCGCGGTTTTAAAGTATTTTTCACAGACAGGCGCCGAAGACCTCAGTTGGACCAAATTTAGACGAAAACCAATTTTTATATGTCCATTTTGTATTACAAGCGTATATACCAAATATCATGCAACAATAGAATTTTAGAAAGTATCATTAAACGTTTATTGAATAAAAACAAGAATAATATTTCTGATGTATTTATCAAAGTGTTACATATTGTTAGCCCTTACGATGTAAGCTTTCATATCCGAACATAACTAACATTAACTAACACCGCAACTATAATTAATCATATTTTATTATTATGAACTATATTAAGTTCATTCAGATGTACTTACACCTGAAAGGGCGGTAAATACAAGGTGCAAAGCGCAGACATGTCCAAACATGTGCAGTAATATACTTAGTGATAAAGTAAAAGTCAAAAGTTGTCAAAAGATTTTAAAAACATCCAGCTATAAAAGATTATTCTCAGAAAGTGTCGACCCTTTGATCAGCTGCCTCGAGTGATTTGAGATGTCCCCATTGACTGCGACGACCGGCCCACTTGACTGCGACGCGGTGTGCAGCAGATGATGTAAATATATAAGTTGATGATACAGATAATAAGTGTAAAACTATTGATTTAGTTTGTATGAAGTCAGAAACTCGATAATAACCTTATTCCTTATTTATACCACCCTATTAAACATTAAGTAACAAAAATAATTCGTCAGCTCTCGATAGATGGCGTTGGCGTCGAATTAGATCGCGCTATGGTTTCGTTACGCGCGTTATAACTAGTCCGCAGTACTTCATACAATATATATTGCAATTCCGATTACAAAATAATTATTTATATTTTTGAAGGAGGTTGTGACTTTATCAAAGTCAACCTCAGATAAACGAATTAAAAACAATCGCGACTTGGTCCGCGTAGCATGAGTAACAGGGTACTACAATCCTCGCAATCGAAGCCTTAATACACCAGAAATTTATTATATTTCCACCATATTATTGCAGTCCACAAGTTAAATAAATGTAACAATATAGTTATAGGACACATGTCATGGCCTTGTCATATATATACATAGTAGGTACCGTAGGGGAAGAAGAATTTTTTGTTTTGATTTATTTAAAAAATATTTATTTGCGCTTGATGAACAACAGAAACTTATAAGTGAAGTTGAAAATCAGTTTACCAACGCTTTAGTAGACGAATTATTACCTGAACCCTGCAGACAGCGAGGTCTTAACGACCTGAGATGAGACGTGTGGGATTATACAGTCGCAGTGACCGGGCTCTCGACAGTAATTATATATAAACTTGTATCTATTAAGTTTTGTATGTAATGGTGCTGCCACACTACAGTTATAACATGTTGGCGATTACAGCGTTTTCAATCTCTCGAGTTTTATTTCTAAGCTACTGTAGTATTACTGACTTTTCAACGTTATTTGTCTACTTATCGAAAAGGCAATGGAGAGGGAGGTAAGGGAGGAAAGAGGAGGTAAAAGAATCATGAGGAAACTTGACAAACTGAGACTTTTTCTCGATGGGGTGTCAAGTCTGTCCGCAGTCTGTCTGCAGCAGACGGCATAATTATGATGAACACAATAAACTGTTGCCCGCGGGTATGTATGCCCTACATATTTCTCTTCCTAGAAATTGCCAAAAACGACCAAAGACCTTTGCTGAGGTCCCTTACTTAAATATAAAATACCTACCTGCCTAATCATAGCTACATAGCAGAGGTCAAATTGTTTTTGGAATTTAGTGTTTAGTAATGATATAATTTAAATTTTTTTAAACATAAATTTTATTGTTAGATTTTGTTTGTACGTGGTTTCATCAAACAAATTATTTATATAGGCGTATAACAAACCAGTGCCGTGGTCATATGCAAGTGAAGTGTGTGTCACCAGCTGGAAGCATGCCAAACACATTGCAAACAAATATTACTACTGTTTTATTTTTACAAGCAGAATCCTTATAACTATGAAGTAGTGCTACCTGGTTATAAACGATTATGTAAAGAATGCTTGAAAGTCAGGACACAGCAGCGCATCACTGTCATATTTCAATAAACTTATTGCGATTATTGAAGGCTTCTTCGCCAATATTATAAAGAGTTACAGGTTTATAAAACCGATTACGTATTTCTTCTTTAGTGTACAAGCCTATTTTAACAATATAATGTTGGTATCACATTTTGTACATGGGTCACGTGGTTATATACACACGCTAATGAAACTAAACAGTAAATTACTCACCACGTTTTCTTATACATTAAACTTAATCAGAATTACACTGTATGTTCACCACATTCATTTTTCCACACGCAATATGTACAGCTGCCACCAAGAAGCTTAATAAAATAACACGGCAAGTAAATCTGTCGATAAATCAGTCTCTAGCAGGATTTTCCCTCACATTGACAAACATAAGAAATTTGAAGTACGTTTAGGAAATGCTCCGGTTGCCCCATAAAGTATCTTCGGAGATTTTTCACGACTCATCCCATTTTTATTACGAATCTAGTTAAAAGGGATTTCGCACCGTCATCGTACCCCACTTTAGGTTGGTTCGCGATCTACTCTAACTCTTATCCCTGACTGAGGATCTCACGGAGAGTAAGTACTCGGGTTTTTGAAGTAATAAGACATGTATGTGGCTACTAATACTAAGTCATTGTCATTTGACTTAGTTTTATAAGCAAATTACTATGCTTTCCCATTTTAGTGTACGCTCTCAGTATTCGCCTTAAATTCTACTAAAATTGAATCATAAGTAGCTTTTTAGCAACATAATATATATACATACACACATATATATATGTTCATTTATGAACTGTCATAGCAACTGGAAGAATATGCCGGAGTCCGCAAGAGAAGAGAAAAACTGAACTAGGGTTATATTTTAAATTCCCTCAAAACTTTAGGTAAGCATCGACGCGGCTCGGGCACTTGTGCTCTTACTTACCAACCCGTCAAGCGCCACGTTAGTACTGACTGCTGCTATTTCAGTGTGAATGGATCCTTATGCCCAGATTACTTATCTGCCGCGAACCGGCCGTCTAAAAGCACTATCTTGTGGCACGTTTGGATCGCATTTGCATACTGTTTACCTACAGTAAGCAATGAACTACCACATCGACTAATGAATGTACCTGAGAATACCGCACTAATTAGTCACAGATATACAGGTCTTTATGGTCTAACATACCATTTAAATAAAACAAATGTCATTAATATTACCTTTAAGAACCATAGGTAATTAATGTTTTGTATTTCAACATTTTACAATCATATCTATAACTACAGACAGAATTGTAAAGGCGGAGGAGTTTCTATTTATGTGCACGACAGTATTAAATATGATATTACGGAAGAACTATGCGAAAACGGAAACCACTATTTATGGATATATATAAACAAATTATCGTTAAATATTGGGGCGATTTATAAACCGGGGGATACCAACATAAATAACTTTTTAGAAATATATTCATCCCAAAAAATACAGCAATGACGACCACGATTACAACCACCTAGAGACATTTATCTCAGAACAGATAGACAAGAACAAAATAGATAAGATTAAAATTCTAAATCTCCCCCAAAAAGACTGGATTAATCAAAACATTATAAACGCAATTAATTCACGAAATGGTTTATGGCAACAAACCAAATCTGACCCAGGGAACGAAGAGTTACGGATAAAATTCCAGGAAGAACAACAGAAAGTGAAGAGGCTAACAAACACGTATAAAAAGACATATTATCTAATCTATTTCAAAACTGCAGCAATCAACCAAAAAAGATGTGGGACCTGATTAATAACTTAGGATTAAATAAAGTCAAAGACAGTGCTGCTCCTCCCAAACTAATGTCAAACACTGGACTTCTAACAGAAGGTAACTCAATATGTGACTTGTTCAACTCTTTTTTCTCATCTATAGGCGCAGACTTAGCCAAAAAAATACCAGACACATATCACACAAATACAGGCAACATACTAATGTATGATCATAACTACACACACGATATAACGCTAAACGAACTAACACCATGCACCACAGAAGAAATAATTAGAATCATTGATGACCTCGATAGTAACACTTGTACTGGGCTGGATGGTGTTAGTACTAAGGCAATAAAATGTCTAAAAAATATAATTGTTGAGCACTTAACTAACTGTATAAACGCCTGTTTACTACATGGTACTTTTCCCGATACCCTCAAGGTGGCTAGAGTTAGTCCAATTTACAAATCGGGAAATAGGAATGACCCAAGCTACTACAGACCAGTGTCAGTGTTACCCGTAATGTCCAAAATATTCGAACGCATATTATATGATCGCTTAAATAACTATTTGTTACATAAAAAATTTCTAATAGACGAACAGTATGGCTTTCGCCCTAAATCAAGTACTCTCTCGGCCGCAACGGATCTAGTCACTAAAATTAAAACCTATATAGATCAAGGGGGCTACGCTTTAGGCATATTTATCGACTTAAAAAAAGCATTCGATACCGTGAGTCACCAGAAACTACTACAAAAGCTAGATAACATAGGTATTACAGGGACAGCATATAAAATGTTTAAATCATATTTAGAGAACAGGCGTCAAGTCGTTAAAATAGGAAATATTCACACTAGTTCGGTCCGAAATATATCATACGGCTGTCCTCAAGGTTCGATTATCAGTCCGTTACTTTTTCTAATTTATATTAATAATATAAAGAAAATAGGGTTAACAGGACATCTAACATTATACGCAGATGACACCTGTCTCTTTTACTTTGACAAATCAATTCATAATATTATAGGGGACGCTCAACATGACCTTGATCTATTAAACGAGTGGTTAAAGTACAATCTCCTTACAATTAATACGTCGAAAACCTCCTTTATGATTTTTACCGCTAAAAATAAGCGAATACCGGACTTCTCGCCTTTGAAAATAAATAACGTAATAATAAAACGATCGGCCAACAAAAAATATCTTGGATTAAGGATAGATGAAAAATTAACTTGGAAATTACACATCGACCATCTCAGAAATAAATTAACATCGTTACTGGGAGCATTACGGAAAGTAGCAAATTGTATTCCAAATAAAGTCCGCATTTTAATTTATAACTCGTTAGCCAAATCGCACTTTAATATTTAATAGAATATTTAATTGAAATATGGGGATCCGCAGCAGTAACTAATTTAAATCCACTTCAAAGACTGCAAAATAAAATAATTAAAACTCTGTTCCATTATCATTATCTCACTCCAACAAAAACCTTATACGAAAAAACTAAACTATTAAATATTAGACAGCTATACATTTACTACACTTGCATTCTTGTTAAAAACATAAGTACCAACTCAATACAAACTAACATACAGCTAAAGAAAAAAACAATGTCACATAACTTGAGAAACAAAAACAAACTTGAACTTATCAGCGTACGCACTAATTACGGTAAAAAAACTATATTGTTCGAGGGAGCACAGCTGTTCAATGGATTGCCGGACGATATTAAAGAATGTGATAACGTTAATATATTTAAAAATAAGCTTAAGAAACATGTATGCACATTATAGGTTATAACTTATAATTTCTACATTATTAAATTTGTAATTTGTTATAACTTGTAACTTCTAATACTCTGGAGGTAATTGTATTGCAATGTATTATCATACTTCCTACTCTGTAACTCATTATAAGTGGACTGTAAGTTCTTATGAGAAATAAATATCTTTAAACCGATTTCATAATTTTTTTGTATAACTCCTCACATCTAGCAATCAACTTACCCCGGGCCACATTACTGCAAATAAAGAGATTATGAGATCATTAACATTTTGCGCACAAAAACACGGCCAGGTATTTAGAGCAAACAAACTTAGGAATATAAGATATTTCACAAGTAGAGCTAGGATCTTTCTTTTAAGTCGACCTTTTGTTTCGAATTCACGAGTAACAAAGTGTGCTCAGAGAAAATCCCATGTGAAATGTTTCTGTATATTTTATATCTGTACATTTGTATTAGTAATAAACTGTTATTAAATTAGATGAGGACAAAAGTACTACTTAGCGATCTACAACTGAGAATTTCATAGAAAAACCCAATAACACTTTTCTTGACCTGGTATTATTGGCTTGCGACCTCTATATTGGACCAATGAGTCAATCAGTTCTTTTCTTCCATGTATTCTGGTATTTTATTTCATTGTCATGTAAAGGTAGTGAAACAATTCACTAAAGAGCAATGATCGTGACCGTCTGTCTTGTCCATTTAAAGTCCAGTAAATGAGAAACTGTGTTTGCCCAATAAACAACTGAACTGAATATTGAATGTGGCGAGTGTCTGCGAATTATTCCCAACCGAGTCACACCAAGGCAAGACCGGTGTGTACCTACGAACATGTAAACGAGACTACTTTGAAAAGAGGTAACTTCTCGCCAATCAAGTAAATTCAAAGTACCAACAAGGTTAGGTCGTAAATATTTACGCGTGTACACAACTTTGGCTTATATGTGTACAGTACATAATAGCTGGAAACTGAATACTTTATAAGTGGTCATTTCTATCATACAAAACTCAGTCTCGACACTTTTACACAATAAAAGTCGTGGGTATCAATTTAAGCTTATACATAAATACAAATAAAGCTTTTACTTTTAATGCGCAAATTTATAATTAAATGGCAAAAATCTTTTACCAAACCAAACTAGATGACCTACTTTGGTTTGTTATATCTTGTACCTATCTATAATTAACATTATAGGTATTATAACTTATATTCATTCAAGACTAAACAAAATACTATATTACTAATACTACTACTTGCTTACGAAATTATTTGATTATTTATTTATCTTAATGAGGTCCAGTCTGTGCTCGAGCCGGGACGTGACTGCTGTGCATAATGTTATTGTAGAATTAATGCAGATTTTGCTAACTTTGTCTCTAATTGGAAGGTTGTTGATGAGGCTGCATTCATTACAGTTCGCTAATTATTACGAAAATAGAATGACTTTTACGTTCTTGTTTGTAAAAAGACCTTTAGAACATAATTCATTTAATTATAAATTATTATGAAATTTTCAAATTAAATTCGAATAAACAAATACGTTCTGTATTTTATAATTAATGTTTGTAATTCTTACTACGACTAAGTAGTAAGTAGTCAGGTATTTATAAATTACCTAAAAATCTTTTAGATGGAGTCACGTTCTCTCAAAATATAACGGAAATAGCAACACAATACACAATATTTCCTGTTAAAGTTCACAAGTCGTTCAGGATATAAAGACCGACAGAGATTAGGAAAAATCCTTACTTGCGTGTTTTCAAACAACAAACCGATGCGGGATGCTAAAGTTTTCCTCGCGTTCCTAAACCAAAGCGTTTGCGTTTATTTTTCTTACGAGAACTTAAGCTGTTGGACGTAAGTATTTATCTGAAAATGATAATCTAAAAGTTAACAGCCAAGGAACTTCAAACAGCTTACTTAAAATGGTCATGGTAATTAGTGCAAAGCATCACAAGTGATGATTTTTGCTGGACTCAAAACGAATATGTGTTATGTATGTGTTTATTAATAACAACTAGTCCGGCACGCTGAGCACAAATTGCTTCAGGATTCAAATAAAATCTCATAATAGCTCTTGATAATAGCCGAGAGCAGTCTAACGCACTAAATTGCCAACAGTTACATAAATATGTATAAAGTTATATATTTTATACATAACTCAGAATGTGTGTGGAGCAGTTTATAATGTTTTCCGATCTATTACCTTTTATTTATTTCTACACTATTGGATATTGTATTATATATCATATTGTGATAGTACTGCAGTTGTAGTACATACTCTGGAAAAACGGGATTACCTAGATAATTCAGTCTATAAAGGGTTACTTCTCGGGTTTTACAAAAATCATAAATACCGAAACTTTTATCGTATTTTATATAACGCTAACTCTACACCAGTTTGTTTATTAAATCTAAAAACGTATTCCAGAGTTAAACGTACAATATACAAACATCTGGCAAAATTTATTTACCGTTCAGTATGCAAAGTTGTGATGGAAATTGCACGTACCAAATCATTTGTAAATATTGCAGAGCTGTCGTATAAATACAACTCATCCGCCGCAATAAGTGACTTTAATTGCTCTCAAATTTAATGCGAAAATATCGATTCTCGCGACGTTTGAGTTGACAAGCTTTAGAGCTCTGCATTCTGGTGTATTCTTACAAGTGAGATGATGTAAATATCGCCACAAGTATTATAAAGAGGTGTAAAAAAATCACAGTTCATGATAATTCTTACAAACTCTTAGGTTTGCAAAAACAATATAAAACATTTATTTAATTGTCCCGAAATATGTCTGCCAAAACTTTCATTGTGGTGTCTTGGTCGTATTTCTATTAATCGAAAATCTTTTATTTGTCATGTTGCGATTATGACACCAAAAATCAGCGACTCAGTAGATTCCCTCGCAGATTTCTATTTTATTTTTCTAAATTATAAAAGGTTTGTCCCTTATAACTGCATGAAATCAATTACATGTATTTAAACTCTATTTGATACAGTAATACTACTGACGAAAGTAAACAGTAAATAATAAATTGATTAAAACTCCAATACGCGCGCAGTCCGTTTCACATAAGATCAAATAGACAAGTCATGGCATGTCTTACATAATAAACTCGGCTTATACCGGATTAGATTTATATAAATATGAATTGGGCGTTCGAATATTATCTGCATAAATAATTCGACAAGGCGTTTCTCTGTGTCTCTTTTGTGACGTATTTTCCTTTGTCGTCGTTATATTGAACCATAAGAATGTACAATAAGATTTCTAAATAATTTGAATGGGTACAAAGGCTTGGCTATTGACCTTAAACGGAATTTAATTATAGGCTTAGAAGCCAGACTTTACACGCTCCAGTCAAGAAAATCACTCAGGCGTGCAGGTTTCCTCAATCATTTAGTTTTTTTGTGAAAGTAAATTTCTTTTACAGGTCCAGAGTCCAATACTGGTGGTAGAGCTAAACCTGGACACACTAGTGGGAATCCAGCTGAGAGCATTTGGTATCTTCGGTATATTTATCGGTATGGACGTATATCTCAAAAACTCATAACACAAGTGTATATGCACATACTAATTGCCGATTGAAATAATGTTATTTCAATCTGCAGAATATCAATTGAGACGTCTCAATTGATATTCAAGTAAAACGCTATTTAAAGACATCAAGAATGACATTAGAAGATGAAAAAGAATTTTTAAATATTAGGCAAGTTCATAGGAGATACAGTCAGAAGATCGTTCCTACCGAGTCATAAACATACATGTATTTGTTTACACGGGCTTCTGAAATTTAATTAATAGCTCGGTTTTGGGTAATCTGGATTCACCGTATGCCGAAATTTTCGGGAAAACCGCACGCGGATTATATCTTGACCCACCGGGGTGATGACAGCCATGGTGAATATATTCAAGACGATAAAGAACCTTTAGCATTTAAGATATGTGAATATGTTATACTATTTGAACAAAAGAAAATATGAGCAAATTACACGAGTTCTATATCCGATATCAAACGAATCACAACCATTATTTTTGTGAATTGAGTTGGTATAAACGTTTGTACAAAGGTTAACGAGTAACTTAGATGTACTTATAACTGAATGTTAACATTATAATACAGCAAGCCAGGTGCAGACTGACTACTCTTCTCCTCTCACTATCGTCAACCACATCAGGGAATAAACTCACCATCCTTCATAGATGCGTTGTGTTTCCAAACTCCAAACGCATCTTAATTTATCAAACTTTTAACTATGGAATGTCCATGGTACAGTTAAAAGTCACATCTTAAAAACATCTCATATCTCTTTACTCAAACATAAAGTCTGAAGTAAAAGTTAAGCGAGAAAACGCAATCCTTTTGTTTAAGTTTTTACCAATTTACTTCATGCCACTGGAATAATATTGTACAAGATTATATAAAACTTGAATAACGCTATTTGTCTCGGAACCAAGATAGCAAAGTGATTACTTTGCGAGACGCTAGATTCTCCCGGTCATCTTATTACATGCAGCGATGAAATATATTGTGAAGGAAAGCTGATAAACACTAAACTATGCGGTTTTCAGAACGAGCTCGCTGTCCGTGTTTATAGCGAAAGTGATAAAATGTGCTTTCTGGTTTTTTTTTTTTTATTTGAACTTTTTCAATACTCTTGCTTACATTATTTGTAAGAGAAAAGGGGTTCTAGGTGATAGAATAACGTTTGGTTCTACGTATTGAAGATGTACTTTCCGCCTCTCTCTGTAGTCAGATACCTCACTGCTCACACAGTTCATTGTTTCGCAAACACACTTGATGGTGACTTAAGGTAAGTAAGAAATAGATAAAGATACTACAGTTACGCACACTATTGTCGGTTAGTATTATATTATAATTTGGCACGTGGCAGGATACGTCCAAGTTCTTGGTATATTAACGTTCTTGAAGCTGCGTGGTAAGCTTAATTAAAAAAGTTGTTATTTCTTATTGAATCTTGTTCGTCTGGAGGCCCTGCTGCATGCATATAAGGTTAGCTATATGGAAACAATATGGTGAACTTTTGGTCTAAGTAGATCCACTTTATAACAATTTATAAATTTTTAATGTATCAAAATTTTGAATAGAATATTCTGAATCTAAATTATAAGAAAATTCTAAGACGTGATGAACGATGGCGGAATATTTTTATTTGTTAGGAGTCTATGAGTGCAATTTTATATTTGGCAACCTCTAATTAATATGTAAAGGCCCAATTTGGCACGGATCCAGTTCTAATACTCACAGATAACCCTCATTAGCTTGACTCAACATTTTCAGTATACCTAATGTTAATTATTGGAGCTGAGATAAGCTGAATCCATGTTATGAGTTAACATGGATTCAGCTTATCTCATCTTTAGTTAATAATAATTAATTACTTCTATTTGTAAGTGCGTATAAAGTCTTAGGGATTTAGGCTTAGGCAAACAAAATTAGGTATTTATTTTGTCATCATCAGATATCATCATAATATCAGCAAAAAACGTCCGCTGCTGAAAAGTCTTTTGTCTTGTACCTATGTAGGATTAGATAAGTAACTTTAGTAGTCATTTTAAACATTAAGTGTTGAATCACGAAACTATCACAAAACCATCATTAATTAGTTATACAGTTTGTAAGCAAACATAAAACAAAGGTAATCTTAATAAACTTCAATCGATTCCTTTCAACAAAATATTTATAGAGATTGGATGCGCCTTCGGGGGTATTCGTTCAAACTAATAATTTCAGTTCCGTGAAGCAGCGGACCAACAATTTGTTTGTAAAACTTCCACCGTTGCAGTATTAAATGGAACATACTGAATATTTGCATTATCTTATAGATGAATTGGTGTGAATTTACCAAACATATAAAACAGTTCTAAAACAGGCTCTAAGACCGAGTTTCGCCTTAACATACGTAACAATATCGTCTGATTGAAAGCAGTGAAGTGGATAGTTTATATTTTAAAAGGCATTCCTGTTTACTTTGAGCGTTACGTGACCTCTTTGGTAAAAATGTTCGGGTGTGGTTTGTGCGGGAAACTTATTTGTATTACAGGTCTATACTTGGATCACATAGGTACGTAGAAAATGTTCAAAGGACGCTTGGTATGTGCTTGATACTTTAATATTAAATAAGTTTGCTATTGCATACGCTATGCTGTATACAATTGTTTTTCGCATGTTTTGTTTTATAAATGCCATTTTGTTAATCCCCGTTCACTCAATATTTCAACAGACCCAAACCTTTTTGGTAGATTCTTTGCAATTTTTATGATTACATTACCTTTCAAACTACTACATTGACTAAACTAGATACTAATTATATATGTGTACGCATAGTATTGTGATATCAATTGAATCACCGGCCACGCATCAGCTTATGTAAATTTACAGATAGGTATTATAATACTTAGTTAGCTGAAAAAATACAATAATAAACCTCAGTTTTTATACTGTGTCTTACATACAGATGTCACCAATCTTTATACAAAGTCGTCCTAACTGTGACTTTCAATTCAAACATCAAAACAATATTACATACAAGTAGATGATTTACCACTCTGTAGGTATAGCACATCTCTTACTCAAGTATCCCACGAGTGTACCTACCGGGGCTACAAAACTATTAGAAGCAGTTCTTTACATTATCTACTCCAACACACAAACAGTTGATGTATCCGCAACAACTATTCACGTTGTGATTTATTTTATCATTTAATGGGTTTTCCGATTGTTTAGGTAAAGTAAGGATTATTTTTGCTATATTCAAATAAAATTGCAAATCGTAACTTGTAACATGTAAAGTGTGACACGTAAATATACGTATGTTAAGAATCTTAGTTGTAATAATAATAAAATAATAATGATAATCAGTTTTGCTTAAATTTGAAATAGCTATACGTTAAGGTAAATCTAAAGACTTTCTTAAAATAAAATAACTTAATCAATATTCTAATATAATTATGCTTTACATTACGCACATCAAGTCTGTCTCTACTTTTAACTTAACTGATAACAGCTTACTTAAAATATACCGTGGATTAAAATATATAGCGTACATAACTTAATTAAGTTATTTTATTTTCGGAAAATGAACCTTAACAATTTAATCATTGAATTGAACCCTGTCAGGTTTGTTTTGACTTGTTTTATTTTAACAGGCAAGACTGATTTATTTTCTATTTGTTCTGATGAAGTTATTTTAATTTTGTATTGATATAAATAAGTTATTAAATAAATACCATTTATACAACACAGAATATTTCATGTACTAGATCATTATGGAACATAATGAATCCGTCTACGAATTAATTAATATGACGTTTGTAGGCTTCAATATACGCTATACGTCAATATGACCAACTAAACATTGTGGCATTGAATATAAACTTAATCTAACAGTATGAACCCGTTTGTTTCTAGGACTCACGTTTGTAGGAGCACGTCAATCACGTCGTACTGTAGTTGGACAGTTGTGGAGTAGCACTCAAGTAACACGCAACCAATCCCTCGACGATTTATTACACGCTCACTGCTGTATGTACTAAACTCTATTATCCTCTGCATAATTTCCCCGCTTCAAAGTGTTACTCAGTATAATGAAAAGGTGTGTATTTAAATTAATTTATTAGAATATCTAAGAAATTAATTTCTATTTTCACAATTTATAGAAGCTCTAAAAATAGAAGACGGAAATATTTTATTATTAGCCGGAAAATAATAATAACTGCAAAGTAAATACTTTAATGAGACGCTGAAGTGTTCCAAGAGCTTTTACAAACAGCTCCAGTAAGAGCTACGAGCTGCGCCCTTAATGTCTGTTTGTACAGATAATTCGTAAATACTTAATTTGTGTGTGTATTGACACTAGGGACGGTTGTAAATATTTGTTTGTTGGCGCATAATTGTCACGCTTGAAATCATAACAAGGTAAACAAAGATTTAACACAGGTAGGTAATGTAATATTCCATGAAATCTCGCTGTTGTTACGTGCAGGGATAAAATCACCTACTCGCACCTACAATGTGAATGAGCGGTTTATCACATCTTACCGAGTTTGGAGAAATTAATGCTTCTGCGTCAAAGTAAATGGTCTAGTCGTTGAAGGCGCAGCTGTTGAGGGTTGGGTTTGGTTTAACAGAATGGAGAATTTCTGTAGCTGGTTGGGGCTTGGATTTGTAGCTGTTAGTATATATAAGTAGGATATCAAACATCAAATATCAAAATCTGTGAATTGTAGATATAGGTACAGCAGAAACTTATACCTGAACTATTTGGGTTATAATTATAAGCATGGTAGTGTGTTAAGTGAAGTAATATATTATGTTAGTATTGCATACAAGTACCTATGTATACTACTTCGTATCTACGTCTACGTAGAGACTTAGGTTGACTCTAGAATGTGTGTGAGTATCGTGCTGTCGCCCATCCCCAACCTCCATCAGCACGCACACGACAGGTAAGTAGGTAAACACATTATGATAAACCTGAACAAGTGTCACTTAAAGCTCCCTCTCTAGCGCCCCATTAGTGTCTGTTAGGATGGTCACGTGTACGTGAGGCGCGTATGTCTGTGTGTGTGTGCATTATAGGTTTCAGGTGAGGGTGATAGTGTTGGACATTGGTGCACGTCACCGGCCCCGGGGGCAGACGTGATCGGGTTACGTAACGACACTGGCTTTCTGACTGTCACACAGTGATGAGTATGTAGTTGGTGTATGTTGAACGTTGCAGTACTTCATTGTGCCTTTTTTCCTAGAATATTGAAACCCGCATGCTACTTGGTGTTGTGATGTTCGCTATATTAGGTAAGACTTCTGACATGTTTGATTCTATTGTGTTACTACGTGTTGGTGTAACACCGGTCCACTAAACGCTCTTGGTGGAGCAGTATTAGCATCCATTAGTGTCCAACGTTCTCCATAATCTAGATTATAAACCTTCCTCGAGACAGCTATTGTGTCCACTGCTGCTGTTGTATAGTTATATATATGTCTGGAAAAGTTTCAAATGTTTTATTGTACTTTGTGTTTGTGAGTATATTGATTACTATCAATAAATTTATCTAAATACAACCAGACGATGCCGTTTACAAAAGGACCACGTGATCCAAATAGTAAATGGTCTCATAGAGTCTGAATAGACAATATATAGCCACATATGCCTTCACCGTACGACGAGTAAGGATTTGAATGAACATTTTATATGAAGTTGAGAAACGGTATACAATCATAAATGTAAACATTGTGTATAAGCAATAGATGTACGGGTAACAGCGTATCAGATAGCTGCAGGCTGTTCAGTGACCAAACTTGACTTAATTAATTTGCTTCATTATATAACAAACATTATCAATATATCATATTACTTGTATGGTAATAAGTAATTATTCGGGATTACTACCGAATTACTAACTTCTATGTAAATAATGCCATGTCGAGAATTATCTTTAGCAAAATCTTGTAGTTTCCTTTGTTCAATATGGTAAATTATGACATAAAATTATTCCAAGTAGTGTCAATAACCGATTAATTAGACGACTCATGTACCTTCTGTATTAAAATGTTTATTGCGTATTTTACACGCGTTATCAGAATTTTACCAAAATAATGATTAGTAATAAAACAATTATTACTTCAAGTATCAGTGCGTCAAGTGGTGAGCGCTAAGTGTCGGCGCGTGGGGATGGGAAATTCATCCTAATTTCCACTTTTCAGCATCAAAGCTTCAGTGCCCCGGCATCTGCCGAAGTAAGTGGCTGTGTGTTCTGTGTCGGTTGTTCTCGTGATCGCGAGTGAGAACACGATGTTGAGTGTGGTGCGTAAATAAAAGTGCAATAGTGAGTGTGTCATTGGAATGCTTTCACTTTATCTAGAGGGAACATCACTGGCGATAACATGTTAGTATAAGGAAATATTTTTTGGAACTAGATCATAGGAATATAGATTAAGCTTGACCTACTGTATCTACGTCTACGTAGAGACTTAGGTTGACTCTAGAATGTGTGTGATCAGCAAACAGTTTAGGATTATAATAATTAGAGATCCTACTATATTATGAGTAACATATAACAGTATTTTCCTTCTATGAATGCAAATAACTATACTATTCGGTATGGACCTAAAATAAGTGTAAGTTTAAACTTTGCTAATACATATTGAGGGGGATAATATAGACATATTTAGGAACCTTGTTATTTAAGGATATTTAAATAAATATTTGCACGAGATATATTTACGTCATTGGCACACACACAACACGACGCGGACGATGTGCATCTGTTTACCAGATTGCTCGAATATATATTTGCTCTGTTTACAATGTAAACGCAGCTGACAGTATTAAATTATAGTATATAGTATATTTTATGAGCTTGACATAACATGTTGTTCTTGGAATCAAATTATTTCCTATAAGGTCGCGTACAAGGCTTGTTTTTGTAGATAGCTGATGTCACTGTTGTGAATACAACCGTCGATCGACTGACACAAGTCAAATGATCATACAGCAGACGTTGTTTACGTGTAACAGCTGATTGATTAGTTGTGTGGATCTTCATAATACACAGTTAAACTCCCAATGCTATGAGTAAGCAAGGTGAGCAATGTGCACGTGACATATAGTGAGTTCCGACTCATGTTGCTAGGACACTTATGTGAGGTATTCAATATATGTATAACTTACCTACTATTTATAATTTCGTATTAGTCACTTAGGCCTTCCACACACGCCGTGAAATGTGACTTACATTTTAATTTATTAACGATTCCTAATGTAATAGATGAAAGATAAGGAAGATAAATGTCAGGCATCAGGTACCTGTTTGTCATGTAGAACATGTATTTTCGTTATTTATAACCATTTTAAGGTTACAATAAATCACTCTCAACATCACATAAATAACATAGATAGCGTAAGTGTGTGTTTAAAACACGTTAATCCGGAATTGTTAATGCGCCAAGCAATGTAAATATTAATAATACTTATAGGTATTGTGTACTTACTTACCCATATGATCGAACATTTGAAAGTACACAAACTAATTTAAAAAAATGGACATAAAAGGAACGAGTATTAGAGCTACGGGTCTAAATATTTCCAGACTCATAAAATGCGAGACTCGTAAAACAATACGCTCCACAAAATATTATGTATCAACGTAACAAATCTCTTAACGAAGGCTGTGAATAAGCTTCGGCGTTAATTTGCAAACCCAATTCATTATAAGACCTTGAGAATACTGTGGAGCGTGTGGCGGCGGTGTTGCAGACGACGGACTCTTGAAATTGTCTCAGTGTTTGTGAAAATAAATCCATTTAAAAGAGAAAATTTGCACGGGGCTTCGTTGAACACGAACAATAACGACGTAATGCGTGCAGAGAATGTTCTTATATACTAATATTTTGGATAAAGATCTCTTTCTCTAATGAAATTCAACAAATAATACTGCAGATTATTACTGAAAAAATATTCCCTCACATCGCAAACGTCTAAAGCTTTATATGTCTAAGTTAATGTACTACTTAACCAATTCTACGAGTATATTAGAACCACTCTTGAGTTTTAATTACAAACACAATATTTTAGGGAGTCATAGTCATAGTTGAAACACGTTATGTATTATGTAAATAGATACTCTGGCGCCGGAAAACAGAATGTAAAATGGTAAAGTTAGTTTAGTTACTTAACAGTTAAATTATTGGTATACTGGTTTGATGTAATTCATGCTG
The DNA here is from genome assembly GCA_905163465.1 of Craniophora ligustri. Taxonomy (NCBI): domain Eukaryota; kingdom Metazoa; phylum Arthropoda; class Insecta; order Lepidoptera; family Noctuidae; genus Craniophora; species Craniophora ligustri. The sequence goes on from LR990972.1 coordinate 9,873,812, forward strand.
TTCCAATTTATCAATATTTTTTTCCAAATTTAACCTTTCTTTCAACAATGTTTTACACAGTTATTAAATGCTAGATGTTATTCGGTTTTCATAAAAGTCGTATGAACACCTAAATTTCATGAATCACTGAAAGCTATTCCGTTTGGTCATTGTGTTGAGATATGATAGCTACGACTTGTTAAGTACAATAATTATGTATGTAGGTAACATAACAACAAAGCTATAAACAACAAAACAAAGGTACACTTAAATGTTTTTATCGACACTTAAGGACTTAATGGATAATCAATATCTGTGTGCAATACACATCCATCTCGGTATAAGAGGATACTTCGAAACAATAAATTGTCTGAAAAACTGCGGTCAGCCAAACGTCAACGTGTTACTAAATTATGTAATTGTAGAAACAATATTGCTATCCTTATTATTTACTACTATCTCTGTCATATTATGCATGACGTCACTGACGTGTCCTTTGTTTAGACCTATTTGCTTACAAATGTTGATAATTTATATAAACAAACAAATGACATCCCAGTGACGTCATGCACAAAATGAAAGAGATAGAAATGCAAATAGGGACAGCAATATCATCATAGCATGCAAAGATCCCAATAAGTATCAAAATGACATTAATATCTCTATATCATCTATTATTTCCTGGTTAATTAATAATAATTTAAAAATTAATTTAAACAAAACAAATATTATGCATTTTAGTCAACGTAAAATCCCACCTCAATTGATTATACATTATAATAATGTAAAAATTCAGGAATTAGAAAATGCCAAATTCCTCGGACTTAATATCGATAACAAACTAAACTGGAAAGCACATATTGAGAGTGTCAGCAAAAAAATAAGTAGTTCTGCCTATGCCTTATTTAAACTTGCTCCAACGGTCAACAATGATACACTACTTACTGCTTACCATGGTCTAGTGGCATCTATCCTTAGATACGGAATTATTTTCTGGGGTAACTCCACGGATAAGGAGATTGTTTTTAAAATGCAAAAAAGATGTATTCGATCCATGTTCGGACTAAAAATCACGGATAGTTGTAAACCACTTTTCATAAAGCACAAAATCTTAACACTTGCCTCTATGTATATCTTGGAAGTAGCTCTATTTGTAAAAACAAACCCTCAATTGTTCCCGCGGCTATCAGATGTTGTCAAACGAAATAGACGTGATAATAATAAACTTTGTTTACACACCGCCAAAACTGCGCATATGGGGAAAAGTATATTTTGTATGGCACCTAAAATATACAATAAAATTCCAAAAGAAATGAAAACAATGAACATAAAGTTATTTAAATTTAAGTTTAAGGAACAATTATTAAATAAATGTTATTATAATGTAAATGATTTCCTAAATGACACTCCTTACTGAATTGCTATTGTTATTAATATGTTTTTTTTTGTAATATTTTCCTTTTGTTTTGTTTCTTAGAGATTAATTTATTATTATTATTTTAATGCATACCTGCCTACCTAAAAATTTGTACGTCTATTACGGCAGAACATGTTGGTACCAAAACATTTATAATACAACATCTCTGTAAACGCATGTTTTAAGCAAATAAATTTATCTTTATCTTTATCATAATATTCGAATTGCGGTTGATCTAAACAAACGACACACCAGTGACGTCATGCACAAGATGAAAGAGAGAGTAGTAAAAAATAAGGACAACAATAGCTATAATTTTAATCTGGTTCTAAACTCAAATCAAAATCCCTTTTATTTTATTTTTTTATTAACTAACCAGCTGGTTAGTTACAAATGTCATGAATTTTGAATATCGAACACGGCGATCTCCGTCGTGGACTCTTTGTTTTAGCGGGACCAATGACCTTTGTTAGTAACGTTTAGCGTCCAGTGAGAAGGTACGAGGTTGCTGCGACAACGCGAAAATCAACGTTAAAATGAATAAAGGCATTGAGCGTATGAGAAGTGCGTACCTACCTAATGCGCTTCTCACTGAGGCAACTTGTAACATTATTCAGATAGAAATATATTATGATATTGAGATGTTATATTTTAGAGATTATTCTCAACAACAGTGTGTATTGAATCTAAGTAAGATTGGTAAGAAAGATGTTAACAGAATTCATAAAATGGTTGTTTTATATAATGGTAATAACTCACATAGGAATCTATTAATAAAAAAAAGTAGGATCGTCATTTCAAATGTTGTAATTTAAATATTAAGGAAATACATAATTACACTTAAATCTTAGATACTTTATTACATTGTTTTATAAATTTAGTATCTATGCATAATATTTGCAGTTCGGCTTGACTGGCACACATACATTACACATCTGATGTTACATCAAGCATCTATTCTCAAGATTGCTCTAATAACCCAAGCATATAATATTGAGTGCTTTGTTTACAATATACATGCACTATTTAAACATAGCCATACATCCTTGACAGTACATGTAGCTGCAGCGTATTAGTTGCTCTCAATACAACAGATATCCCAGTTGGCACGAGTACATTGCTCGTTTGTAAGACAGTTGATGTTACTGCTCCGAACATAACCGTCGATCGAGAGAGACAAAGTAAACTTATAGTTCGAAGTCGTTTACGTGTAACAGCTGATTGATTAGTCGTGTAGATTGATCTAGATAAACAGTTGTGAACTGGCATTGTAATCTGCTAAGGTAGGCGAGTGTGTGTAATGTGCGCATAAACTCGTTGAAGTGAAAAATTATATAATGTAGTGTACGATTACTTTAATATCAAGATTCGTATTAGACAAATACCACACACATGCAATTTTATTACATAAGCGCATTGATCATCATCAACCCAATTATTGTCCCACTGCTGGACACGTGTTTCCTCTCATTTGTGTATACTGCCGGCATGTATTTATGGTGTATGGTTGTCGTCAAAAGTGGTATGCAGGGATCGTAACGCGTGGCATTCTGTAGTTTCTACCTACCCCCATGGGAGAAAGGCGTGAGTGTATAAGTGTATGGTCGCCGATCAACGAAATGATGATATACGATCGTCTAATTTATATCATATAAGTTTTTTTGTTCGTGTTTAAAACGCTAAACCTATTAATGGAATGAAACGAAGACCAGTTGTATGCTTTATATTAGATTAGTAGCGTATTTGTAAATAAATTTACTTAATGTTTTCTCTTTATTTATACATACAAAAAATTACGCCAATAGTTTTTTTTTTTTTAATAATGTACTTCTCAAGATTATAATATTAACGTTGACGATCTCTTAAAGAACCTTCAGTACTAACTTGCATACCCAAGATCTTGAAGTGGCCGTCGTGGGCGTGGTGCCAGTATTATTTGTTTTTAATAATAATTCCATTCTTGAGAAAATTCGCGCGGAGCATGAGTGTCTAGAGATAACGTAAGAACTCTCCTCTTGTTAAATAAAACCACAAATTACAAAGTACTCTGTGAGTGGTTCGTACATTAGCTGTAAAATTAAATTAAAACCATCGTATGCATAAACTGTTGTGTCCACAATTAATGTAAAAACACGAACCGCTAATTTGAGTACGAATATCATATAATACAAATTACTATTTGTAATCACACTGATATGTAATTATTAGTTTCATTGACAATAATACGAATTCGCTGAGCCCGCTAATGATAATGGAGCTCATTGCGCTCTAATGCTAACCTATCTAATAGATCAAAGAGTGTTTGTGGTTGTAGGTTCGTCGTAGTAGCGAAATTCCTATTGCTTAGCGTCAAATTTCACAATTAGATATTCATTTGCAGGTTAATCGCATTAATTTTCCACAATTGCATCAGTAGATGAGATTCAACCCGTGATACCCAGCGCAGAAGCCGATCGCTCGATCACTGCACCGACTGTACCGTCAAATTGGTTTTCGAACTGACGTGTGATTTGTTTAGACAAACTACTATCAAGCCAGTACACGTACAAATGTTACGAATTTTGAAATTAGAACCAGATTCAAATTACAGCTATTGTTGTCCTTATTCTTTTCTCTTTCATTTTCTGCATGACGTCACTGACGTGTCATTTGTTTAGACCAATCACCACAAATATTATTATATTGCTATCTCTATTTTCATATCTCTCTTTTTCGTTTTGTGTGTGTCGTCATTGATGTGTCATTTGTTTAGACCAACCAAAATTCGAATACTATTATGTTGCTGTTCCTATTTTCATTTCTATCTCTTTCATTTTATGCATGACGTCACTGGTTTGTCATTTCTATTTTTATATAAATTGTTAATACTATAGTTAGTTTTATGAACTAGCCAGCTGAATTTTGAATTTCGAACTCAACTATCTCTGTCGTGGACTTGTTCATTTTACCGGGAACAGTGAGCTTTGTATTAAAAAAAAGAATCACCTGAAAGTACAATGTTACGTCGGGTTAAAATAATATGAATATGCTGCAATAATATCCGTAAAAGGTAGTTTTATTACAATACTAACAGCTCCTTAATGAATGTACCTACATAGAGTTTGAATAGAATATATTCCTTGCTCTCGTCGCATTTAGCGATCTTCCACGATTTACATTAAGTATGCGGAGCCACGCTTGAGGCAGAAATATTCCATTCGCTAATTAAAATACTGGAGACGAGCAAGTGGACTGAAATAAATGAAAACGAGTAGATATATAAGGAAGTGCATTATTTTGTAAGAAATCATTGAGTTTTTAAACTCCGATACAATTTTAGCCAAAAATATGTTAATATTTATGCAATTATTTTTTTTGCTGTTCGTTTCCCACGGGACACAAATATTTATGTGATGAATATAAGTGGGTGCGTATGGGTGTTTCCTGTGTATGATAATATTTATATATATTTATATTTTATTTATTTATTTTGTTATCATGTACACTTTAAATTCACAGAAGAACTCCGTAAAATAAAGCCGATTAGAATAGGAACTCAAAAAAGAACTTAAAAAGCAACATACTGCAAAAATGAAAGTGAAAGGCGACTTTCTCGCCAGATATTTCCAATTCGCAGCCATTGCCTTCAATTCCGCCGGAGCCTCGAGCTCGGAACTTCACCAAAGGGAATATATCTCTTTCAGTTGTATTCTCTGAGCCATTGCTTCATGTTTTATTTTGCTTCAGGTCCTTTGGCACCAATTTCTGGCCGTGATTGATTTTTACTAAGGTGGCCAATTCCTAGCCGACAATGCTTGGTTGATTTTTGAAAATGATATTCTGTCTTTACTGTATTGGCCAATACACTTCCCAGACTGAGAGTTGAGGGGGACAGACAGTTGAGTTACTTATGTTTTCTTAAATGGGACATGCCCACCACCCAAGTCCCTACTACTGCAGCTCCTGTTAGCCAGGATCAACAGTAGTAACCATCCAGAAAATCGTCGAGACAATGAAGCTCGACGTGTCCCAGGGAAATGATTTTAACTGTCTTGGAATTCGCAACGAAATTAGAGACAGAGTTGAGTAAGGGGAATAACGCGGCATGCAATTTAATTTTCCTAATCTTTCTCAATTAATCAATAATATTTAAAAGCACATATGTAGTCCACCCGTGACTAAGGTACTTATTAACTAATGAAATATGTTCAGTTGTGTAGGTACAGTGAATAATAATATTAGTTTAGCTTAGTCTCTCTCATAATATCTGACACACTCTTAAAAGAGCTTCTCTTAAACTGGTCCCACTAGTGAAAAAAAGCAGGTTACATACAGCAGCCATGAATGATGTATGTTCTCACGTCAACTGCAACGGTGAAAAGGATACAAATGGGTGACACTGTGACACTGTTTTGACTGAATGAATAGGCATGTTTGTAGCCTATTGCGCCGCATTAAGTGGCTTGTATTGTGTTGGTTTTATTTCAGCTGCATGGCATTTTTTATTATTCAAATAAATAATTGCCAAAACAATTATAACGAACTGATGAAACCAGAGATGTATGGGTAATTAAAATTGATACTCTTGTCAATATTCCACTCTGCCACTTAGTTAAAAATAATTGGATGGTGTTATGAAGCAATCAAATAGATATTACGTTTTTTGTTGCACTTTATTTAATTGATTCATTAACACCGACATAGTTCGATGGGTAATGTTGTGGGGTACCTACCAACAATGTATCGGGTGCGTATCTATATAAGATAACATACATAGCTCCTGTATCTATATTATGTTATGTGGGTTCAGTACTCTTGAGAAAAACGTTTCAATCGCCTCAACAAAATGAGGTGATCATACGAATGATCTATGAAACGTTCACTTTAGGCAATTTGTCATGTAGGGTTATTGGTCATTTGTACCATGGACATTGTCACACGATGTGATTTTAATACTGGTTTTTTAAATTATCTTATTACAGTACCTATTCCAACATAAAAAATATATATTTCAACATTGTTGTTTTTACCAAAACCATTATATTCATCACATCTGTTCTATAGAGTGTGCAGTACGTGAGCTCGTTGACGCTGAGTTTTATGGGTTATTTGATATTTCGTATTTTTCTAACGTCCCTGTTTTATGTGCTCGGTTTATGGACGAAATTTCTTTTATTTTTTTTGCTATGAAGTTACATAATTTTATTGGCTTTAACTTTATTCTATTTACTCGAATACCCTATATGAAGTGTTGATTAAAATGCTCATTCACTAAAATTTTGTAGTTATTTTAGTTCGACTAGAATATTCATTAATGGTTATAACTTTGTACATATTCAAAACTAAAGAAAGTATAGTATACAATTTATTAAGTAGATACTCGTATACCTTTGTTACGGAGAATATGAGAATGTACTTCTATCGTATTTCCCTATTATTCCTAATGGGACTTCCGGATTCCATTATGGAGACATAATATTTTTTATTGGTCCAAAGATAGTGGAGAAGTTTATCCGAATGTATTTATCTTGTAAATGGTGCTTATTTTGATTAGTGCCTGAACTTTAAGACTTCCAACTTGCGTCATTATTATACACTAGTACCTAACATAAATTAACTAGACAAATTGGTTAGTAAATAAATAAATATCACACAGAAATAGAACATCAAAATATTTGTGAAACACATGACTTGTGTAATGCGAAACATCTACAGAGACTTAATGAAGCTGAATAACGGCAACACTGTTCCAGGTAAGAACAGAGACACAATAAACACAAGGAGTCAGCTCCTCGACATCGTCTCCGTGTTGTGTGCACTTAATTAGGAGTAAATTAGCGGCAATTATTTCAACGTGCAGTATGTACTGAGTCTGTTGTTGAGACGTGTCGTACAGTATTTATACAAAAACTATTTGAAGACACAGCGACTGACTTAGAACTCTTCGCTAGACTGTAACACTGGATTTTGCAATCAAAGTTCTCTTGGCATCGAAATATATAATAGATTTCTTAACAAAACCCTACGACGATATAATGTTATGTCCTTTATTTACAAGTGTAACAATGTGCACATAACAATTACTCCACACCGTAAACAGCTCAAACACAGAAACGTTTTTACATCGGTCTCAAAGTTTTATGATGACTAAAACATGTAGGCTTTGGCAACAGACGTCTTCTGGAGCTTTTCCAAGAACAGTAAATATTTTACATTCATATATTTCGGGGTCCATCTGACCCACATAAATGACAATATAAGAAAATAGAATATTTATATAAGCTGTGTCCGCAAGTGTTGCAGATTATATTGTTAGGTCAGGGTACACATTGATATAGTTTCTTGAAACAAATTGTGTGATCGCCACAAAAGTTTTCTTACAGTTTCCGATATAAGATATTCGTTTTTTTTAGCAAATTGGAATTTCTTTTAATTGTATCAAAACATGGGATCTGTAACATATCTTGAATCTTTATTTTAAACGATTCTTACTGCCATAGTTGTAACAATCCTTTGTTTTTGATTTTGAGGCTGAGGCTGTAGCCTCATCCTTCTCAGGAACAATAGTTAATAGCCCTTACAAACAATAACAATAACCCAATAAACGTATAGTTATACTATAGTCTATCAATCTAGTCAGTCGCACAGTCTAGAGCGGGTTGGCAGACTTTATATATAAACTTATGCAGCATGTGTAACCTTAATAAAAAAATAAAAAAATCGAATTTATTTTTTAAATTTAAAAATTAAAAATTATTGAATAATTGTATTGTTGTGAAATGAAAAATTGCATAAGTGTAATTTGGATTTGGAATATTTGAAATTGTTATATTTTTTCTGAAAAGACTGATGAAGTAATGGTTACTCCATCAAGAATCTTTTCGGCTTAATTTGCTAATATTTAGAAGATTATTTTGTGTTACTGCTGCATGTTGTATATCTCCTTCTTATATTTATATAAAAGTACTCTACTGACTAGCCTTAGGTCGGTTGACTTGAATTTTTTAGTTATAGGGACGTGAGCACAAGCTTTTGCTCGCCAGTGATCCGTGAAAATCGTCTAAACGGATTTTTCTTCAATACGTGTCAAGTTCCGGCTCGTTTCACTGATGGATCTTTATCTGATGCCTTAATCTATAAATAAAATATATTTTTTTCCTATAGAAATCCCAAACTCAATAACAACCCATTTATAATATTCAGTAGTTCTATCTGACAGCGTGTGATAAACTCTTGTGTACATATTTTTCGAGAGGATGCCTGTTTTACTTCTTCCTAAAAAAGAAATATTGAGGGCCGAGGTGTTTATGGACTGAAAGTGCTTCGTACCGTCGCGTCGCCGAAGATATAAACTTGAATATTGCGTCGGCAAATATTTTCATAGCAGCACCTTTGAGTGATGTGATAATCAAGGGTTGCGGAATTTGTTTGAGACCGTGTTTGACTTTGAAGATAAACTTTCATGAAGGTTAGTGTTTTCTATGTATCGATGTCTAGTCTATGCAGCTCGTGGCAGGCAGCACGTGTGGGACGCTTGGAGGTCATTAAACCTTGAAACTAGTGCAGTGAGTATACAATTTTAAGAGATACCTTATATATATACAATGCTGTTAGCAGTTTAATTAGTTGCGGTAATTGTATTATTCATTAGGTTTTTTCTGCCAGAGTGATATACAATTATAGAAATCTATTTTATTAATTAAATTTCAACATTATTTTTACTCCGATCTAAAACTTGTTGATGTCTGTTAATCATTCTAATGGATAAAGCAAAGTAATAACGATGCCGACGCGAAGGAGCACTAAAAGAGATTATCGTGCTTCCAAGAGACTCTTAAATAAATTGAACAAACGGCTAACTAAAAAGATAACATAATTATAGGAGTTATGATAAACTGCGTTAAATACTTAAGATTAATTACTTTTTGCCATTTATTAGAAAGTATTTTTATATATATTTTTTCATCACAAAGCTCAAACATACATATCGATAACACGATCCAAACGGATTTATATTGCGATAAGCCTAAATTGGTGGCGTTTCTTTCTCGGCGCGTGTCTCGGAGGTGGCATAAAATTTAAAGGAAAGCGCTGTATTGACGCCGTTTGTCATGTTTCAATATTATCACAACATTTCCTACGAATTCACTAAAGAATATTTCAAGAATGCCGCATTGTTGAAGTAGGAACTCTATCTCAACTCAGTTTTATGCCGCAATAAATATGAGCTCTCCTTGCTGTCAGGCACCACTCACACGGATTACTTCCTCGTTTGATCTGTCAGTTGGCATTAGTGAGAAAAAACAAGGTTGAGTTCTTAAACCTACCAGGTTTAAAAAGTTTTTTTATGTCTAATCAGATATTCTTTCTATAAATATTTGTTGCTTTTAATTGTTTGGTATTTTATTGGTTGTTTTTGACATGAAACGGTAAGATGTAATTCTTTGTAAGAAGCGTTCCAATCAAACCAATGAGTTGCAATTACATTGTAACGAGGGCCGTGTAGCCGGAGGGTGCAGATCTATATCGAAACCCAATAATCTATTAATATTAATGAACTGAACTCGAAGGTGTCGGTGGAGGATTTGGGTCTGGATTGGTATTAATTACTTCCATTGAGTTTGATCATTTGTTAATAATCTAGGAATAATTTAGATCCAATTTGTGGTCGCCAAAAAATAATTATATTATGTAGAGCTTCAATGACTTTCCAAGAAAGTGCTTTTACAGAAAATATTCATCTTAAAATACTCACAAAAACTAGTGTACCCTTGAATAATGAATCTGAACAAATGTGTAGCACGCGCCGTAATATATCAACGGGGCTTATATTGTTAGGCTTTGTTTTGCTTGGCCACAAAAACGATATAGTTATTTCAACAAAAACTAATTGTTACGCGCTATCTACCAAAAATGCTATACTTCTTTGTAGCCTGTACAAAAAAGGTTATTTTCCTATGATGTTAGTTCGTTACTTCAACAATTGCTGAATATTATTGGTAAATATATGGCCACCTCAATGGCGCTGATTGGCCACGAAGAAGTTATCCCTTGTCTCCTCCAGGTATTCAAGCACAAGGGTCTCCATCAAAAGTTGCTGCAGCAGTTGCATTGACTGAGATGAGACTATCTGTAGGTACTCTCTACTACTCTGCATATTGTGTATTTGAATGCAATATAATTTTTTCGGAATTAGATAATATGGACTCGAAGTACGTACTTGTCTTTGAAGAAATCAACTTCTTTGCAAAACAATATTATTCGCTTCTTCATACTTCACAAGCGTCATCTAGACTACCAAGGTATGATCAAGCTCGCAATAAGTTCTTAAGTACATACACAAATGTTCTACTCCGGTATCTATAAGTAAATTACTTCATCCTTCATCTTTGCAAATATTTCTCCAACAAGGTTTTCATTTCAACAAAGCTGTAAAAACTTTGTTATCTTCTAACCCATTACGGAATTCTATAGCTGTCATATTTCTACCAGATTACTTCTTAAAAGTACCTGTCGCCTTTAATTATGGCAAGATTTGTTTACCAGCGAGAGGAGACTTCACTAACAGCGAGGCCGCTTATAATACTCGGAAATGACTAAAGCATTTAGTTATATAATGCTGCGAATTGCAGAACAAACTTATTTTATTAATACACCCATTATAGGACAATGAATAGTAATAAAAATAAATGCAATGTACGACGGTGAAACCGCATCGTAGTTTAATCGGTTATATATGTATGTATATTTAGCTCTACAAAGCACTTAAAAAAGAGTTATCAGACAACTTAGATTCTCTTGAACTGGTCTATAATCACTGGTGATATCAGATATTGATTAAAATACAGATTTATACCCAGAACATTACAACCTAAGAAGCCTTTACCCAGAGATTCGCAATATTTATATTTGAATTATAATTTTGGGTTCCCTTAAATTGTTTCCGGACCGGAGTGTACAGAATATTGATGTTAGATGCTTATCAATGGAGAAACGATGCTATTAATTTAACCCTCATTTCCATAATGTAATAAAGTCAATGTTTCTGTACAATATTGTTCATAAATGAACGCAATCAAAACTACCAGACTTATTAAATTTTTGGGTGTAATTGGGGTTCTCTACATACTCCAATACTCATTTCGTGGACAACTTTCGTGTGAGAATTAACAGTTAAGCGGCCGTCATTAACAAACGTGTGGTAGGATTTATTAAAGTTTATTTAATACCGATTATAATGTACTTACGTAGAAATCGTGTGCCTACATGACTTGTTGAAAGTATTTTTAGTGTCAAATAGTTATGCCCCGATCCCATGTATGTAAAATTTGAAAACACAATGCCAAACATTTATAGCCAAACTTTATTTCACGAGTAACAAATGTATTGGAAACTACTAATGTAGATGCAAAATAGCATGTCTTATGCTAGATAGTAAGTCACAGATCACTACAGCTAAGAAATCATCGCGCTGTTTCGGGAACAGTTTGGAATCGAGAATATCTGCCGTATTTGTGTTTCGTTTGCGATTGGAATTTCAATGATTGCTTTGTCAATAAAATAAGTGTAGTGAACTGCAAAATTGTATGCCGTTGTGAGTTCGGTTGGGATGAATTCAATTAATTTATAATTTCGATTAGATACTACGCAAGTTCTCCTCTTAGCGGTGAGTATGTAATAACTAGTCTATATAAGTCTAAAATTCTATCTAAAAGAACAATATATCGGAATAACGGTCGCGTTCGTATAATTTATGAGAACATTTCTCCATTTTCAGCATTTACTCTGTTTCTGCTCGACTGGCTAAAGAGGCACACACACAATTTAGTTTTACGGAATATTTATGATGTGGTCCAAAACGGGGTAATGGGGTACTTCGTTCAGTTTTGGCTTCTATATTCTTATGTAAGTACTGAGTTATTGAAATATAAATAACTATATAGTTCTAGACTGTCTTTATCAAAAAATTAAAATAGCATCGCCAGTGTGTTTTACGTAAACACACTGGTGAATTAATATCTAGAAAGTTAAGACAGAACCGTGAATCTGAAGATAAATCTAGACAAATTTCAGCACACATAGATAAACGATCAAGTTTGGCCGACGATTCAAACAGTATTTTACGGTTAATTGCATTACGTTACCGATTAACTAAAAACATACTTATATTTATAATCCAAAAGTCTATGAATTTTGAAACTAAAAAATATGAATTAAAAAAAAAAAAAAGAAAAACTAAAAAATGAAGAGGTAAAATATCATAAAATCAGCTAATGTTTGAAGAACTTACAACAAAATTTATGAGCACAAAATTTAAATCACCGCATTAACATAATTTCAACTCCATTTACGGATAACGCGTTAATTAACTTTCATTTATTCAAAATTTCAAAGACCGCTTGATATTTTCCTAAAAAATGTAATCTCTTAAAACTGTTTTATGTTTGTTCTGAAGTTCCACTGCGCACCGTGTCCGTAAATCGACTTTAGCAAAAAAAGTGTCGTTTCCGTCACGGTTTTAATAAGTTGATAATAAATGAGTTGAATTTATATGTACGTAATTCGATTTTACTTACATGTGTAACTGTTGTAAGAGCTTGGAACTGTACATACAAAGGCTGAGATAAAAATAGATGACAACCTTCAGTTTTTATGTTAAAGTTACTAAAGTTTGACACTAATTTTATTTCAATTAAATATAAATAGTTTGCTCTTACTACAATGGCCCTTCTGATCTTAAGATAAATTGATACAGTCTTGTAGCATATCGACTGTTCCCCGATAAAATCAATTATGAATTTTATATAAAAAAATTACTCGCTCGTTACATCACTTCGACATCTTTCAACGCAGATAAATAAAACTCTATTAAGCACTAGAGCATTCACACATTCTAATTAACTTTGGCTAAATTAAAGATATTTACAAACGATACAATACACCGCGCGCTGAGCACGCCATGACCTGCCTCGCCTACATACAATTTGTAAAGAGGCTTTTAAATAGAATTAAATGGACCGGAGCACTCCTTGGGATGATCTAATTAGTGAAGACAGAATAAAGTTTCTGTGTGATTTTCTTTAAGTTACGCTGAATACTTTACATTGTTTATCTTCTTTTTATTAAATAGTATTTATCCTGTAGAAGCTGAAATCAAAAATCTTTCATGTGTATTTTTAATGCGTAGTGTAGTGATTTTTGCGGAATCTTATTACGGTTTAATGAAATGGAAAAATGTATGCGGCTGATTAATCTGAAGCAGTGAGTCAGATGAACTGAAAATATACTACAATTTTTTTATTTGTTTTGTGTTTATGGTATTGTACATTAACCGTCATGGTACGTTAGGTGTATAGAATTATACTTTCGACGTCTGAAAAGATACAATCGCGGTTGTATTTTATGCTTTCTTAAGAAAAGCTATTGAAACCTTACCAGAATTTAAGTAACTTAACAAATAAAACAAGCCCTTTTTTCATATACGTACACAAAAATAAATCTTGTAAAATTAAAATCCCTTCCAAAGCAAATAAATTTACTCTTATGACATGTTGCCGATATTCATGCATTATATCTAACATTTCTGCTAGCCTCTATACTAACATGAAAAACAATGGGGCTGAAAAACAATGAGTTAACTCAATCAAATAATAGATTTATTTTAAATTATCATTGAAATAAACTCTGTAGGTTAACGTAGGGTACACTATGTTTTTAGTTTGGAAAAATCTTTATAATTAATCCCTATTTCCCTTGGTCACGGCATAACTTGAAAACGGCTTTACGGGTTCGGGTTCTTTTTTTAAACGTTTTGTAAAAATAATAAAAAACTTAACGACTAGGCATGTTATCGCTTTTAATCTAATCTTATCAGATTACATTAGGTAGGTAAAAGAAGAAAACTGTCATATCTGTCATTTTTACGAAAGTCCGCGCGATTGACAGATCGTCTGCTGTAAATATCGTTTAATAAATTTGACTTCCCGTGACCTAGAAGATATAATATTTCCCAACTAAATATAATAATGCAATTAGGCCTCGGAACATTGCAAATCTATCCAATGAAGAAGAAACAGATATCGTGCTTCTCTAGCAAAGACCAGGGAGCGGCTCGATTGGCTACGAGAAATTATCCCATCTTAAGATCTGCAAATAACTGTAAAAGACTACGTGTAAACGCATATCAGTGATGATCGATCAAGGAATACACGACCAGCTGGAATACCTACAATATAAAATAATGATAAATAAAAATACCTGGAATGCCCGCAACTTCGTCTTCATATACCGAAACCACCAATACCTACACCATCTATATGGGTCTGTATTTGTGGAGTTGTTATTGGTGGCGTCGGTATAGATAGCATCGGTATTAGAGGCGACGCCACCAAAACCGACGCCACCAATACCGACGGCAACAACACCGACGCCACAAATACCGACGCCACCAAAACCGAGGCCACCAATACCGACGGCAACAACACCGACGCCACAAATACCGACGCCACCAATACCGACGCCACCAATACCGACGCCACCAATACCGACGCCACCAATACCGACGCCACAAATACTGAAGCCACCAATACCGACGCCACCAATACCGGCGCCACCAATACCGACGCCGAAAATACCAACCCTATTTATACCGACGCAACCAATACCGGCGCCATCTATACCGACGCAACCAATACCGACGCCACCAATACCGACGCCACAAATTCCGAAGCCACCAATACCGACGCTTTCAATACCGAAAAAAGGCCGTAAAATACTAATTTTACGCAAACAAAGTCGCGGGCAAAAGCTTAGTATTAGTATTAAATAAATAATTATATTGATAATAATTAATGTAGTATTAAACTGCGATAAAATCCCCAAGACTGATGTGTGAAATGAAATCAGAAGAGTGGAAATAATAACACCAAAATGGTATCGAAACGAATTACATATTCGTTTTCCGAGACTGTAATTCAAACGAATTGCCAAAGCTTTAAGAAAAGCTCAATGGCCTTGAAAGAGCTCTGCGACTCGCTTATTTTTGCTTAATATATGATAACTTAGTTAAACCCATTGCTCTTATTCATAAAGTAAAAAAAAAAACTAATTTTTGGAACATTGACAGAACATTGAATGATCTTGAATTTTCTCAAATAAATCTCAAAGAGGCTGTGCGACCGGATACTAAAACTTCCTATCCTAACTCTTTACTCGATTAGTTAGACCTCAATTTTGGAGAAAACCTGTGAATTAAGAAATATAACCATTTAATTTTGAATAATATTTTTTGGTACTGTAATTTAAACTTTACTGTAATGTGTGAGGGTGCTTTAATTAATGAAAATATTTATTCATGATCATGAAGCAAACAAATAATAAAACAATAAATACATTGATTTACATAATGATACTCGCTAATAGCAATTAATTACTTTTTGTTTATTTGCATACAGTTTTATGGAACATAAATTATGCATATTTTTGATACTCATTACTGATAAAGGATAATATAATATTATTGATGTGGAATAGAATAATTAAGTTATATTATTATTCAATTATTAAAAAGCAATTTGTATTCGATTCATAATAATCATAGTAATAATTCACCTTTAAAAATAGACGTAACAAAAGAATTAGATACGATCAGTTACTGCTCACTGAGAGGCTATTGTTGTGTCGCGAGTTCCGCGAGCACGCTCCGCAGATCGTTGTCTCGCTGTCGTACTATAATCGATTATGTAATATTGCCACAAAAACTTAGGAGCGGGCTATTGAACCCGACATTGTGCTGTAAGCTTATATGGATGCGTGATACTGATACTGAGTACAAAACAGAAACTGTTTCCGCGTTTAGTCATTAGAAAGCTTTGTTATGGTGATGCTGCTGAACATGAGATTCTATTCCCAGGTTCAGTAAGTGTATATTACTTCTCGTACTAAACGGATTTAATTAATTACAATATCACAAAATTATACCAATATGTGTATGCTAAGAAACTTCAAATACCCAATATTTACCTAATCAAGTCTTGAATAATACATACAAGTGGTAATACACTGTTTTGTAAGCAAACAGAGCGAGTGTACACAGTGTTCTTAAACGACTGAGAAGTTGTTGAGAACTTAACCTCTGCTGATGTAGTTGTGTTGTTAATTTCAACAGAGATATTATATAGAGGCTGCCGTAACAAGTTACTTAATATTGTACAAAAACAAGAAGGTATTAGATGGCTTTAATATTAATTAAGTTACAGAAATGGATTCACAAACGATTATGCAAACTAAGCAAGCTACTTTTATGAAAATTAACTTCGCCTGGTGGGTCGATTTGGTATTCAGCAGCTATCACACACTTTCGTCTAAAACCTTCATCAACACAAATTACTTTATGTTTAGGGCAGCATACAACAATGTTAATAGTCCAGAATCTTGCCGAAGCGGTCAGTTAGGGAAGGTCTAATTCATTAAAGATTCACTGCTTGGCATGTTTCTCTCATAGACATCCGGAGTTCGTATTAATAAGCGCGGTCCCTCAGTGCGGTCAAGCCTGTGTTTAATTTCCGGTTCTGCTAATTGTCTACAAGTTGCGAGTACTAGTAAAATACGGGGTGTAATTCAGGACCGACGAGACTGTAAACGTTTTACGATCAAAATTTGAATGTAACAAACATCGAAATTAAACTAAAACTAAGTACCTAGCAAGTGAATGCAGATCAACAGTAAATTAAATGTTTTTGTTACCATATATTATAACGATAACCCTAAAATGGCTGATATTTAAAAGAAATACACTTATTTGTTTTTGTTATATTCTATTGCTTAAGATAGTACGCAATCTAATTGTGTGAATCCAGCGACGTCAGATTTAGTTTTTATATAAATTCAAACGTTTTCTAATTTCCATGGATCTCATAGTGCTTTGTTGTCGTTTCTACAATAAAGATTGATTACGCAACTGGTCATCAGATGGAATGTCTAACCTTTTTTATTTAGTATTTTTTTATAATAACGTTTGCTACGAATGTTCAGAACGAATTATCAGATAATTAATATAAATTCTATTTGTTTAATCTCTTATGAACTTCACAGATAAGCTTGTTGTAGACGCGCGTAACTCAAAACTATCGCTTGGAGCGCTACAAAGCGTTCTGATTGAAACCAAAGTTTAAGTAGTGATTTAAATTAGTTCGTTTCCAGTTTGGATCTTAATAATAAAAGATGGAGTTGGTAAAGTTTTGGTTAAGAAATAGTCTTCATACCTACTAAGTTCCATGAAATAAGTGTAGTATGTATTCATATTCAGTTTGTATATCTACGTCAAATCAAACTGCAGTACTTATCTATATGATAGACTACGAATAATCTCGTAATTATTGCAGCGTTAACGTTTGATTAAGGTTTAACAGCGGGAATATTAGCCGCTCTAGGGAGTGGTCGTGTGGACACCCCACATTACGTTATAGTCCACGGAGTGAGTTGTGATTAAACTGCTATATATGCTTACTACAAACATGCCACATTTTTCAATCACTATTTATGTTAGAATACTTGTCGTCACTCTCCCCAGGCTCGGTACCTCGCCCGTTCAACTGTCGGCGATTGTAGACGTTTGAGTTTTATTCTCGTCAGCGAACTTAATAATTAACAAGTTCCTTGTCTTCACAGTATCTATATTTACAAGAGAGACCAGCTTCGAGCTTTAAAATCTTAATCGATATTTTAGTTATTTAAGATGAGTTTTCGTATGCAGAGCAGATAATCAGTACATTAAAACGTGTGTTATAAAAATTCACTTAAAGATTCCCAAGGTCTCAATGATCTAATGCTGAACCTACCTACAGCCTAGTGTGTCGTTATTGAACTAGAAATTGTTTGACCTAGTTCGAACATTATCATCGGTGAGAATTGGATTCTTCTTATTGCAGAGATTTACAGTTCACATAGAAACATAATCCTACAAAGACAGTAATAATGTAGAAAGTAGAGAGCGGATTTCAAATAATTTGTGACAAAAAAAAATTATTAATATGTTTTACTATAAATCTAGGGATTGTAAATACAATGATAATTTCTATTTGTAATCGTATTTGTAAATTAACATAATACGAATTTTCTAACTGTTGTAATGTGGCCATAATCCATATCCGTGGCAGAAAAGATGATGCAAAACTGTGACGTCACAGACTTTCGATTCAGTGTGCCTTTGAAGGTGGAAAGAGAACTCGATTACGATTGAACGAAATCTAAATTGCTTAACTCGATTAGATTCCACTGATTTACTGTTTAATTGAGATTGTTAGTTTGTGATGTTGTGGTTATGTTGTTAGCTGGAGACATTCCATGGTATTAATTTTATATCTGGGAATGATTATGATGCGTGCGTAAAGTTTCTTCAATTGCCTATGTCTCAAAACTGAAACCATAAATTTGTATATACCTAGGTATAACTGACCCTTATCTCAAAGTTTTAAACCCTAGTCTGTACACTCGTTTCGTTAGTATTCTAAATGTAGTTTCAAATTACGCAACTTAGTATCTAGAACTGAATTTACCAAACAGCCTGTTTTCAAACTAATTAGAAACTAACTAAACATTTATTGAAAACGTAGCACTAATGACTAAAAGTTCCCAACGTCTGAATTTAGTTCTGAAATTACAATTACACGAGTACAAGCGAGTTCACACGGGTTCAGATACGTGAACACGCTCATCAGGATCACGATCACGAGGGATCAGAACACTTAGTTTGGTGCCATACTGGGTATTCCCTTTACACACGACATTTTAAATGCCAAATAATATCAATGATACAAGTTTACGTCGAACCAAACAGAAGTGAATTTTTTAAAATATTTCATGAAAAGTTAAATAATTTACACAGTCCCCGCTTGTCATATTTACAGATATCTACAGGTTCTTTTGTTTTTACTTTCTTAATTCTATTTCTAATTAAATCTGAAATTAACATAATACCTACTAACTAGTTGCGTATACGTGTACATTCACGAACGAAAGTTTTATATATTAAGTAATTTCTTCACGGTTGACGCTTAAAGCTTAACTAACTTGCGTGTTTGAGTGAGAAAATAGTTGTAATAGGTATTTATATATTAATAACTATAAGGTACAAAAATACTAGTATGATCAGATTTACTATAGGTATCGATTCGTATATTAAAAGATGCTCACTCCAATTATTGTTATTAACAGATAAATATTTAGGTTAAAGAAAAAGCTTGTAATACATATTTTAAACAATAATAAGGTAAGTCCAGGACTACTTAAATGTTAACATCAATTAGCATTAAGTACGAAAATTAGAATTTCTTTAGTAGGATTTCAGTTCGCAAATTTTAAGAAATATATTTTTCTTGCCGAAAGTATCTGAAGCTTATTAACATATTTACAGCGTCCTAGGAAAGTTGAAATTTTTGTAATTTTTCCATTTCCCGTTCGTTGAGGACGTTTCGCAAAGTTTTATTTCTCGTGATATTATTAGCATTTAATATTTAGGCGGCTTCCGGGAAATTCTATCTGGATTTCTCTACAGTATGTTAATTTTGTCTCAGAATTGTATTTTTAATGTTTGAGAAGTCAGAAGCCAAGAAATTCAACTCCGTATCGTACATGTAAGCGCGACAATTGACGTGTTGGATTGCGTTCCCAGGACGAGCTTGGTGTTCATATTTTTTAATTAGAAAGGTCTAAGAAGCTCCGAGTTGATACTTCTACACAAAATTTGGTAATAGGCTCCCTTTATATGACGATAGGTCTTAGATAAACAAATCGACAGCCGTTACCAATCCTTTCAGAAAAGACAGTGATGCTTATGTAATGGTATGTTAGTCAAAACAAAACTGCTTCCAAATTACCATAATACTGATTCTCTTTTGTTTCTCAAAAACGTTCTGACCCAGATGTGACTTAAATTAAGTTTCTGTTTAAGTTTCAACTGAGGATAAATAATGGGCGAGCCCATCAACCACAAACCTTCCAGTGTAGGTATTTATACGGAAACATTATTTGTACGTGAAGTTTTGGGTAACCGTTGTATTTTATGTGTAATGGCTCAGATACCTACCTACCCTTAACAAAATACAACCGAAGTGCATGCAGTGATGTACAAACTGCAGTTTGAAAAACAAAATAAATTAATTAAAAATTAAATAAAATAATCGCATCCGTTAGTACCAGTATAAATCCATAAGTGATGAAAAGCATTGAACTAAAAATTACAAAAAAACAAAACGATTTGTTTTAAAAGATTATTATTATTAAGTTAGTTATTCGTACAATATTGTTATAAATTGAATATCCAATTTTATCTTATGAAAAAATTGAAAGGTTTATACAATTTTAACAAACACATTGAAGATCTTTCTTGCGTGTACTCCTATAATCTGAACCTAAATTATTTGCAATGATAAACACAAATATTACGACTTGTTTTAGAAAAGCTTATTAATTCATAAACCCAAAAAAACTGAAGGAAAAAGCAGCACAAAGAAAAGAATCTTATGTGGGAAAGTGGTATTTAATTTATTACCACACATACATTATGTGTGGTAATAAAAAAAACACAAGACAGAAAAAGAAAACACGTGGCGCTACCGCAGTCATGATAAATGTGAGCAGAGTTATTGTGAGACGTGTCAGCGGGGAGATAGCTCAGATAACATGTTGCTTATCTGTTTAGAGGGCGACGACATCTATGTGGAGACTAAGATCTGTAAGCACACCGTGACAGTGTACTCTCTATTGCTTCCTGTAATTAGTAGGTACATTGGCGAATTTAAGTTTGTTAACTAATAAGAAACGAAAGAGCTTTTATTAAAAAAATACCCAAAACAAAAAGAAAACAAAATTGCATCGCTGCTGACAGTACGCCAAAGAATTTCACAAATGTTGCAAACGCCGCTATGGGTTAGGTTGACATTTTTTTTTCGTTTGACAAGCTCCAAACTTTGTGCACATCAAAGCTATTGGAATTGGAAGCTTATCTGAGTTGTGTTAGTATTCTATCATATATTCGAACTCGTGTTAAGACATGTTTCATTTTATGTTATAGTTTAGTATTTTCATTCTCAAAATGAAATGAAATTCAATATTCAAAATTTTGCGTTACTTAGCAACAACATTATTATATTCATGAAAAAATTATCCAGCCCAGCTGTTAAAATAAAGAAAAATTTAACTGTTTACAAAAAACAATACTTAGTTAAACAATAGTTAGCCTCTTATGTCCATATAAGTAATTCGAGCCCGTTTTCCTTCACTTTAAGTATTTTCCTGTGTAAGCCGGCACTCTGCTGACTTCAGACGCGATACATAGCTAATCAAATTGTCGGTGCGGCACCGTAATCAGGCAGGCTGTGGAGATAGCGCGGCGTGCGACGCGAACATTACGCGGTATTACCGCCGCTCATTAAATTATCGCGCGGGAGAAACGCGATGGATGTCTAGCCTAATTGAATGCGTCTCCGAGCATGCGCGGTAGCGGTAACAAATTAGGCTTTAATAGAGAAATGGCCCTAGCTTTTCGATAGTGTTTAATGTATTATTTTTGGTTAGCTACTACATAACTTAATATTACTAATAAATCATTCCCATATTCAACCAGTGTGCAAAATAAAATTCAAGGCATATGCTCCATGTTATTTTTCTGTTCATAGTCCTAGGAATTTTTGTAGCGATATTGAGAATCTTGAAAAAATATGAAACATTTCAACTGTAGGTCTCGAACTTCAGCTAATTGTTTATTTTTTATTATAAAATAGGTACTACTGCGATTGAATCCTTTGTTTAACGTACTTAATGATCTGAGAGTTCGATCAAATGGCTCTCTTGGAGTAACAAAACGCCTCCGTGACACACAAGACGTAGCGCCCGACTCTTATGTGAACACTTGACAACGTCAACGTTATTAAATTAACTTTAATAACGTTGACGTTGTCAAGCAATGCAGTTCTGTTGAAGAGTGTGCAAATACTGTTTATCGATAATACATATATTTACGAAGGATGTCGCCAAGGCGCTGGTCATAAATTTCTTAGTTGATCTTATTAAGGACACTTCTCTAGAGTTCTTTATTAACAGATAAGTCATTAACTTAACCTAGTATATGTTTTACAATTCCTAGGAGTTTTTGGCAAGTGTTAGGACTATAAATATAATCCGTATCTAGAGGTTATTCCCTCATTTCAACTGATAGTCAAAAAGAAATAATTATATACAATCAAGTAGTAGATACCTTTATTTCGTATAACGATTATTGCAAACTAGTTGATTGTCGCGACTTCGTCCACGTGCAATTGACGTGCACGTGCAAAAAAACGAAAAACGAGGTAAATTTTCAAAAGATCCTTTCTTAGTGTTCCCCAAGTAATAAAAGAAAAGCCTCTGCAAGATTTCAAGCTTCTAACCCTATCAACGCAGGGTCTAATCTCAGGTCAGGTCAACTCAGGTCAGTCAGTCACTAGTCAGTCAGTCAGCTTCTGTTTTTATAAATTGAAAAGTTATTATGTTAAATTAGTCATATAACTTTTATCGTCCGAAATTTTGAAAACATTGATCTTGTGTTTACTTATACATGCGTTTTTTATTTCCACATAAAAATACAGAATAAGATTTCACATCATGTTTCAAGATCGAAATTCCGAAGCGATTCATATCTTATTCACCGGCTGCTCCAGTTTACAGGATCAGCTGCGATCTACTTATCTGAGATGTATACTTATTGCGAGATTAGACATCATTTGTTTGTCAAGAATTCAATATTTTATGTCAAATTATTTTATTGTATGTGAATAACAGATTGCCTCTCATCAAAGGTTTTGTCGAAAGTTATACAGACACGCACGAGTTGGTGATTAGGATACAATATTAAAAAGTCGGTAAAGAGATTCTCTCTGCAATAGGTAATCTGGTACTTTGAGGTCAATGCTAACGACTGCTCATGAACATTTGTCTTTCACCAACTTCGGCCGCTTGATATTGTCGATATGTTATTACTAAATATGTATGTGCCTATAACGCCAATATTTTAATGATAAAGCTTTTGGATTTTTATCGGAATTTTCCTTGTTGAGAATATGGGCTTTGCTGTTCAAGATTTCCATTGACCTAACACCCCAACCCTTGGGGTATTACCAACGTTGCTGTAGAGGTAAATCAGATTATACAAGGGTGTTGTATGAATAACGGTTTGTGTTTGATCTCAACAGGATGATCTTTATTTTGGGAAGTGCTCACGCTTCACGTAACATACTTATCCTTTGATATGGAATTGGAAATACATACACAAATATACATAATATTACCCGAGCTATGGTTTAGTAAGTCACTTCTCTCGTTTATACATTTAGCAAACATAAGGTGCAATTTAATATAAAACTACTTTTTCCTCTTTTTCCACGACCCGACTCGGTTTAACTGTAAATGTATAAGTTACTATCATATGTCTAGCACTTAACTAGAGTTTGAACACGTTTCCTAAGTTTAACATGCTTTTAATAGCTTAGAAAGTAATATGTTAGAAACTATGTTTCTCCAATAATGTCGCAGATCCATCCAACAGCTTGATAATGAATTATAACTTTAGTCATTTCAATAGAAACTTAGCAGGGTGAGCAACGTATACAAAACTTAAACTTGTTACTTGAACTCATTCGTTGGGTTAAAAATACAGACTGCATTCCTGTATTCCCAACATCTTTTAAAATAATAAGGAAAATTACAAACGAAAAATTATTTAAATTTAAAGTAGAAATTATAACTTACGAATTCTACTCAGAATTTTAATATACATACTTTCTATATGAAGGTATAAACACTATATTATCTCCGAGATAGTCGAGACATCAGTGAGTCTGTGCGTTCAAGGTTAGCTCCGGCCGCAATGTTAATTATTCCACAAAATCGTTATCCTCCGAGGATTACCGACATCAAGCTAGCTACTGTTTATGTAGCTTTATGGATTTTCGAAATATATATTTAGAAACTTGCGTAATCCTAGTTAAGAAGTTCCAGTTTCATATTTGATAAATTGTGTTAATAGTTGTTCGGTATGCCTACACTCTATACAGTGGCGCTCACTACAAAACATATTGGCTTATCTTTTACACAAATCTGTAGCAGGTACTAAGGCACTGCAGATTTACTGAGTAATTAGTAACTCTAAGCTAGTTTCGAAAGATCATTAATCCATAAAACGGTATCAAATGCATAATCACAAGCCTTAACGAACTAACTGCAAGTAATACAGTTAGCACCACCGCGCCAACATTACATAGGATACGAATGGTGAAGTGAATATTACATGTCTGTAGATACATACCAGTGATGCATATTACATCACTAATTAACAGGTTATTGTATCAAATTAGATCACGACATTGAAGCAATTTAATATCCACATAGGAATAATTATGTGTATTATTAGAAGGCAAAATGGCAAGGACTGTTTTGGACAAACTTTTTAACTGACTATATAAAAAGTATGCCGACGTGTCTTGCGCGTTAGATGTTGGGCCCTCCCTTTGATTCTTATCTTAATTTTTTTAAAAGGCTGTTTTTTATGTAAACATATAGCTACGGGACAAAGAAAATTGGCAGACTAACACACGAAAACTCATTGGGCCTTATATTTAAATTTTCAAATACTTTAATCTCATTTTGTGAGAAAACGCAATCTCTATGTAAAAAAGTATTTTTATTTTTCCTCCCATGCGGAGTCTTTCTTTTGTGTGATGTAAAAAAATCCAGCGTGGATAGGCGGATGCTCATTGTGGCACATCCCGTGGAGCCTCGTCATTTGCGTCATACATATGTATAATATGAAAGCAGCTCTGTGTTTGCGTCACAATAAAGTACGATACGATATAATACAGGTTGGGATCTCCTGTAAAGTTCTTTAACAAAAGTGAAATTGATTACTCTTAGATTTAGTTTTTGAACAATTCTGAATGTGAAGTTATTAGGATTTCATAACAATTTAATAAATATTATTAGCAGTGATCTTATGTACTATGGAGTTAAATAGTGAAAAAGGAAACGAAATATGTGATTCACATATTCGATGATACGCATTTCTTTCAATGTATTTTAAGTCACTATTAGTCAATTTATACAGAAAACCGAAAACGTGTGCAAATATATCCAATAATAATTATAAAATAGTTTCACATGTAACTTGGACACGTACAGGTGTTCGGTAAACACAAAGGTCACTCGCGTGGTCGGGTTAAGTCAGGTGCACGCGACCCCGATAACTGTTTTATTGAAACTCTCAGAAGTTTCTCTCGGTATTCTGAAAAGAAACTACTATTGAAGAATTGTGAAATGATAAATATGAGGTACGGGTTCAATGAATTTGGAAAAAGAAATATATAAAAAATTGAGGTGACAATCCAAGATCATTCTTTTACGGTTCTAAACGGTTTTTGGTTTTAATATGGGACAGAAAAACGAATCACAAGAAAAATCAAAGTAAGACAACGCTTTCTACACAAAATATACATAGCTATGTCCTGAAAATGACGAATGTGGGCGTATATATATCACAAACTGTGCATTGCATAGGCTGCTTTCGTTATAAATAGAATACGAAAAAAAATCACAGCCTCACGTGCGGCCGCCAGTTTCACGGAGACAGTATATTTATAGCGTCACTACCGACCCGCCACGACTTGCCGCGATAAACGTACATCTTCAGAGTTCAGGCACGATTTAGGTTCAAATTGGAGTAATTTGTACTCAACCAGTTAAATGGAAATGTTTAAATTTTATACGTTGATTGAGAGTTGAAATTGTTTATTCTATCAAAAATAACCAAAATCTCCTTTGTTGCAGGCTTATCATGCATCTTTTGCTTAGCATCACACTCATCACCATCGCAGCAGTCCACGTGTACGCGCAGGAGCGCGACAGGGAGCATCAGGGCCCACAACCCTGCGGCGGACACCTGAAGGGCCCCGTGGGCACGATCACGAGCCCGAACTTCCCCAACCCTTTCCCCGTCCCGATAAAGTGTAAATGGATAATAGAACACGACATAGTGAATGGGACTATATCGATATATTTCACTCAGCAGTACACCACTAGTGGTTTGACGTTCACTGAGTACATGTACTATGACGAGACGTACAAGTTGGGCGAGAGGAGAGCGCTCACTGTCACCGAGGAGAACATCACCAGGGTCAAGTGGCTTCAGGTATGTTCATTTTAAATGTATAATATTAATAGAATCAAATTTGATTGCCTATTCTTTCAAGGACCACCGAGATGACTGTCTACTATTGAAGCAATGACATTTGTAAACGTCTGTTTAAGCAATTTGAATGAAATATACCTACTATTTTAATTTGTTAAACGGTAATGCCTTTCTAAATTTAACTATTAACTAAATACCACTACTATTTGAAATATTGCTATATACTTAAATTTTAGCATTTTAGTTTTTCACATACGAAGCTCAAATCCGGCCCGTATTAATTACAGCTGAAATAGGCTCGCAGCTCACCGAGCCGTCACGCTATTGAAGAACATCGGCGCGGAAAACGCGCGGTTTGATACCAAGTCAAATATTGACTGTGGGAATACCCCGGTGTGTTGCATGTATGCTGACGGCAAACGTTATATACAATTTAACCTTTTAGTTTATTGGTATAAAACTTTAACGAATCGATATAAATGGCTTGATTGTATTTAATATTTTCATGACGCGATCTTTGTAACTGTTGTGTAAAGTATACAAGCAGTACTTATTGTAGTAAAATTTTGGTAGATTGATATTGATTGTCATCAATATATTTGCGGAGATACTAAACGTACGAATTACCGAACCCACTGCTGTTGCTGTTGCAATCTACCATTTTACCACGAGACTATCTGTCGGTAGGTTACTAATACACATAATAATGTCGGTGAGGTCAAGTTCGCGAATGCAAAAACTTAAAACCTCTTGCGGCACAACTCCATAGAACAAGAAAAGTTTTGATTGACGTTATAAATAGATGTGTTTGTTACGAGATAAATATGAATCTAATAAAACTCCTGTAGGTAGGTATAAATTTGGATGAATAAACAAGTTTTAGAAGTTCACAGAATTTATTTTGGATATTGAATAGTATTCACTATTCAGGTTATAAAACCAATTTCCCTACCCAGACTGATGCTACCAATTTTACTTAGTATCCTTCCTAACCCAATCGGATAATCTCACAAACTATATTAATACTATTAAACTATACTTGTACCTATTTATTTATGACAACAATTCACCACACTGCGGAACACATCGCACACCAAGTGTCGCCGCGTTTTGTTTCTGTTATGTATCACGACTTTGAATATCAGTTTGGCTCGTACTTGATCTCTCCGCTTTTGTTTATGCAGCTCCGGTCGAATATGTTATACATGTAGGTTTTATTAATATCTGCTATAAACAGATTTGTTAATTTAACTATTTTTATTATATTTAATAATGTAGAAATTCACACTAAAGTCAGTAGGTATATTTTTGTAGATTAGTAATGAATGATAATAATCAATTAAATATGATTCTAAAATATTTAAGCCATTTTTCCTCTACACAGGCAAATTTTAAAAAGAACTCTTTGTAAAACTTGAAAGTAACGATTCGATTTGTATTCCCAAAACCCAATTAAATTGTACTTCCCTTGAGCATTTTTTGCCTCGTAGGATACTTTCAAACAAATTACAGCAATCTTTTACAAATTAAATGAGATTTGAAACACGAGGCGGATCTGTTAATGGTGCAGAAAACATTTTCTGTTATTTATGGTTTCTATTGCTAGTTATGTTCGCACAATAATTAAATAAGTCCGCCGTGATGATTAAAACAATAAATACATAATATAATGCGACATTTATCAGTGAAATTTTTCAGATTCCGTAATAATCCTTATAGCCAATATTTAAAAACTAACATAACGTTGAAAATAATTCACCGAGTACCCACACAGTCTATATATTTAAGGGCTTACTGTAAGCCCTAAAGTAAATCGTCACATGAATTTGATTCAATCATTCCATTTAGCTGCGCCGACCTTAAGCGGACAATTTGTTCGCGCATAAAATTTTACAGCCACATTCGTCGACATTTTTTCTAGAATATATTTTTATGGTGAGCCAAATAGGACCAGAAAGTGTTTATATTTGAAAAAAGATAATGGATGTAAAAAGTTTAACGACACAAAGTTTGTTACAATTGTTAAATAATGGATCCAAAACAATATGTAGATTAATATTATATTTTTAGTTAAGTTATAGCGCTCTTCCATTTGACTGACATTTCAAAAATTCTCCATACCACGGTGCCGATACAGATAGCCAAAACATGTGATAATAATAATTCTGTGCAAATAATAAAGTCTTCAATATAAAAATGGATTTCTGAAAATTGTTAATACACTTTTCTTTTATTGTTATAAAACTATGTACATTACGTTAACTAACAATTGAGAAGGTACGAGAAATTTACCGTACAATATCGGGTATGTAAATTATTATTTCCATTAAATTTGACTTAATAATTTAATTGGGAGTGAGAATTGGACCTTATAATTTAGTTGAGAGGGAATTTACGATTCATGAAAATGTATCAAGTTATTACAATATTATTAATTCGACAAATAACTTTACCCCATTTAAACCCAACCCAAGATACTAATTACCTTCGTATTAATATAACAATTTAAACGTGACAATGTAAATATTATAAGTCTGTTATACGATAGTATCACTCAAAGAAATATCGTACTTTATTTTATTTCAAATATGATTAGATGGACGCAATATTAGTGTCCCGGGCATCGTGCGTTACTTGAAATTACTCATTTACTTTTGTTAATTCTGCATCATTCTAGTACGAAATCCGGTTGCAAAATCACTACGTTCATAGCGTATTTAATATTTTGATGTGTCATTAAGAATGAGGGAATCTATTTTTGCCAAGGTGCCACTCAAAATCTAGACTACTTAGACGTACCTTTGACTATTAGGCATTGTAAAAGTATACTCAAGTGCTGTGAGCAAATGTTCCCTCATTTGAATTTATAAGGTTACAATCAAGTTTGGATCATTAACGTCTTACCAGAACTACAAAAAAAAAACCAAGACTTTTAGGGAATAACCAACGTACTCCAGTAACATATGTATAAAATATACAGTAGTGTAGTGCTATGCATATGTAGGTGTGCGGCTACAGGAGTCTATAGGAATACTCTAAGTATATCAATATTTTGATAGAGACATATAAAGCCACTATATGTCTGTGAATCTGTGCCACTGTGGATGGACGGTAGCGGGTAGATTAGGATGTGACCTTATAACATTTAATTTCTCCGCACCCAGCAATAAATATAACCAATCAATATAATTTATCACAATTCTTTCCGCTCTTCCAATAATACTGATTACTCCTACGCATTCTCTCGACGTACGAGAATCGTATTGTCGTAATTATATATATTCTTTGTTTGTCGCTAACATAATTGTTAGCCAAGTCTTTTGTTCAGTTATTATTTGTTTTATTTCAGCATAAATTATAGTTTGTTTTATTTAAAAACTATGAAATATCGAGACAGTAATTCAACACAACAATACGAGTTTCACGAAGTTGCGGTAACTTCGTGAAACTATTCTGCCCAGACATCCTCTTTAAAGCCTAAAGGAGCTATTAAAAGTTCTAGACCATATTGAAAATCCATCGGTGGTACTATTATGACGTGTTTCTTGGAAAACATGCAACTTGCACGATGATATTGCCACAGTCCACAGGCTGGGTAACCAACGGAAACTTTTGTTGTTGATAATATTATTGGAGATGATTTTTCGTGCTTTAGGTATCTCATTCTAAAACGAGGTCCATGTTCAGTAGGACAGAAAAGTCTAGGAACAAGAATTTTGGTTAAAAAACATTATTAAATTGAGAGTAAAATAAATCAGCGCCTTAATTGGAATATAAATTCAATGAAGGACGGTGTTGTGTGGGGCTAAATACAGATCACAATCTAAAGGTAGTCTTCGCTGTTTATGAAAGACTTTCTGTTAACATTTAGAATTACTTAACTACGTTTTCCAATATTAAATTCCATTAACTGAAATCGTTCTGACGGTGGTATTTTGTTTTAAGATCTTTCATTTAAAATTCAAGTTAATAACTACTTGTGCTTCTGTGAAAAAAGGAATTTAATATTCCTTTTTTCACAGAAGCACATTATTATTATATCAAAAATATGTACATCTCGATTTAACATTATTACGGTACAGATTACATTATAACATTAAATTAGAATCTAAGGAAAGTAAATTATCCCTTAGCAGGCACGAAAAGTGTCTGGTACTGACTACTTTTATTTCTAACGAGCTCAATACTAACAAGAAATCAAATAACGTAAAAAGTTACATAAATATTCCAGAACAGAAAATAAGAAGTTTCCAGGCCACTGAACACTATGTCTAGAGACTTTGTCTGTGTCCCTAACACAAACATAAATAATGGCTTTCAATATAAGCTATTGGTAAGACTGTGATAATATAACATATTTATTTTAACTTATAATAATATAACGTATTTGTCCCTAACAATATTATCATGTTCCTTATATCAGAAAACAGATTATTATGAGTTATATTCTGCGACGGGTGCAGAAAAAAATTGAATCGTCAACCACATTTTGACGTAACTGAAACTGGAATCTGACTTTGGAGTAAATGGAAATCCAATCTGTCACCGGGTATGGTTCGTTACTTCCATGAAATGGAATTTTTGCATAACGGTGGGTACAATAACTTGGCAGATGATTTCAATTTGGACGCGATTTTACTAACCCATGGTTTTTTTTAGATATCCAAATTTTAATCGGAATATAAGTCGGAGTTTTATTCTAGTTTCTTCTTCACTTTATCTTAAATATGATGGCAAGAGCGTCTAAAAAAGAAAATGTGAAGGTTTATGAATAAAGTCTACATTTGTAGAATACAGACGCAAAGATAGCCGCGGACTGAATAAGAATGGTCGTTTAGCCGGCTGCTGCCAGTGAGAAATGGAAAAAAATGAAGAACGTTGTGAGATACGGTCAGTAGAGGGCTCTGATGAACAATGCTCCATTTTAAATAGTCTTTCGTTAGTGCTAAGTGGGTATTATAACTTTATTTAAGATGAAACAGAACACATACTTCAATTTATTAAAATCGTACTCGTAATCGGCGCGCGTTCATGACGAGATGTATGAATTTGGACGAGGTAAAAGTGGTATGCAGGGAACGTAGCGCGTGGCATTCTATAGTTTCTGCCTACCCCTATGGGAAAAGGCGTGAGTGTATGTATGTAAAACATCTCTAAGAAGCAATAAACATATTTCTTAATTTACCACAAAAGTAGTAAGCTTAAATGCCCTCGTCATGTAATCCACAACTACGCTTTATTTACGCTAATATTATAATTGACGCGGACATCTGCCCACTAACAAACAAATTACAAATTACTTACAAATTGAATAGTGACAATAAACGATGTTATCTCACTCGGGATTACAATAATTAAATCTATTCAAGATTATCTAAACTCTTGTCAGTGGGAGAACGACCACACAAAATACTTATCATCATAAAGTTTGCTCAAAAACTATCTTACAAAAGCCAAAGCAATACATAAAAATCCGCTAGGATTGTGAAATCGAATGGAATTGTACAAGCAAATAGCGTGCGAGGAGGCGGAATAAGATATTATGTGCCGCGAAACTACTTTGTGAACTGGTGCTAAGAAGGTACAAATAGGGAGTAAGAGGATACAGATTGCTTCAGAGGGGACGCAGGTGAATAATGTAGGTAGAATCTCAGTAGCTTGGACGTCGGATAAGATTGGGTGCTACGAAGTGTCACACAGTATGGACACTACACTACTTAGCTTTATACAAGCAGTTCTCCGATATTTGAATCTTATGGTTTTATTTTTTAACATATTTTTAGATTTTAATGAAGTTAACAATATTTTTGACAATTGCGAACCGATTTTAATTATTATTTTTGTAAGACTCCTGATACCTCCTGGTAATTCCATATGAATTGGCATCGGACCATGGCAATATAAATTGAATACAAGATGTTAGTGAGAAAGTTTGTTTAGATATTGGACAATTTAGAATTTGCAACAAAAAAATGTTTCACCCATGTGTCTAGAACTGTAGAGAGAATAAGGTTCAACATTATAAGAGCGGGCTATATTAAGGTTATTAATAAGCTGCATCATGTAACTAAATGAACAGTCACCGCACATAACTGTTTCCAGACATTTTCCCGCTCGTAGGAGTAACACTCTAGTTGGTTACGCTTTATTACTGTGTTCATCTCTTGTAATATTTGCTTATAATAAATCTCGTTCTGACAGTATAATTACGTAACAATTACACCGCAGTGCGGAATCCTCGCGAGACCCTTTTTTATACAAAATGATAGACTCTCGGTGTACAGAAACTATAATTCTTTCTATTTATTTATGTTAGCTGATAATGATTTACTATCGTTGACTTCGTTTATTTTTTGTGTAGTTTTATTATTTCACCGGTTACTTTGAGGTGAAAAGGTTGGGCCATTTTCATTTTATTATATGAGTACATGATTTTAAACAAAAAAGAAATATATTACACAAAAGCTTTTCCTTTTGTTGAAATATATTAAACCATCTTTCTTGTCAACGATGTAGAGATTTTTAACGACAGACTTAAGTCTTTGAAGAAAATTATATTTTAGGACATAATATTAATATAGCCTTCCCTCCGAATTAAGAGGAGACCCGTTTCCAGCAGTGGGACATTAATGGGTTGATGATGATTTTTATTATAAAAGTCACTCATTCATTTACGGACTAAACATGAAAATTTTAGTCTTCGAGGGAAAAATGGCAAAATGCACAGTCATTTATGTTTTTAAACAAAATAAATAGTATTTCTAGCCTCTTAAAGTTTAAAACTAAACCCCCGCCGGAGAGCTGTCGTCTGCTTATTCCCCGAGCACAGTCCTTTACGAAATCCGGATAAAACTCGAGAGCCTCAAGGCATACATTATGTAAGAACAAGTGCTTTTAGCAAAACCAATCCTCGATTTGTGTGTTAATAGCTTAATGTGTCTTGGATAAAAGCATCGTCTGTTAAAATCAGCTGAAAAAAATGTTACAATATAGTTTGTAATACCTACATATATGAAAATCTTTTGTGAAACCTGGATAGGAAATCCAGTAACACTGTTGTAATAGTATTGGTTTTAAACATTTTTACTATTTAAAATAATACAAATAGCTATAAACAATAAAGCTATTTGTATTATTTTCAAAATTCCAGTCGACTCAGTGTTCCTTCGAGCGGAACTGACTCAATTTGGTGCATTTTACTAAAAAAGTTCAAATGCTCGTTCAAGAGTTTAACATATAATTTATTTCCAATTTCGTACTTCAAGGTGTTTAACTATTTATCCATCAGGAACAGTGTGCTATAACTAAAGTAATAGTTGTAAGTTTGACCTCTACAATCATATTATACCCTAGAGTTTTCAAGCAGTTGCGTCTAAACTGATAAGGTGTGTATTTTTTAATAAAAGCCCAAATTTTAGACGGCTAAATTAATGTCGCGCCATAAAAATAAAACCGAGTACAAATCACATTTAGTATAAAGGCCTATAAACGGTAAAAAAATAATTTGAAATATTACATTTGTTCCAGCAATCATAAAAATGTTTTATGATATTTATTACGTATTTTAGACAATATATGAATGGGGAAACATATGAATAGAAATAAAAATAAGACAATTCCTCCACAAAAGTTTACTTTGAAATCCTGCATATTCCTTTAGAAAACAGTGACCTCACCGACTGTATGTAAATGAAAATCAATACAGATAACAAACAAACATACCTACTATGATGACCAATATCGAAAGGTATTTCACGAATCGCAATCTCAAACACGTCAGTTGTGTGGAGTGAGGATCAAGCACCGTGAGCTCTCCGAGCATGTGACGCGCCGCGTGGGGCCCGCACATCATTCCACTTCACATACAGGAGGTGCGAGACTGTAGAATCCGTTTTATCGGTCATTGTATTATCTATACATCTATCATAATGAGGGATTGATGAGGGGAAAATAGTGTGAAGTAAAATCAAGTGCAATGCAACTCGTAGTGCGTATCAGAATAAAATGGTTCTTATACTATTGAAATTGTTTATTTTGCACATTTGGAATTTTAAATATTAAAAAAGAGTATTTTTATTCTTCTAAACAATTTATATCCGACACATCTCCATCCTCCGCTTTGACAACTCTGTTAAAAAATTTCGCATAAACCAGTTCGCTGCTTTTAGTAGTCGATTCAATTCATGTCAAAGTTAATTGTTCAATCCAGTTCAGTCTCTCCATTGTATAATAACTATTCCAACAGATTGGAGATGCTTTGATGTCGGGAATGTTTCTGTAATTTGATGCTAAGATGTGCTTACTGTGCTTAGATAGCAAGCTCATAGTTGTTACTTAATTGTTAGTTTATATGTTGAACATATTGAACACATTAAATCAGTAAATAGGTATATCAGATTAATAATCAAATACTATTAAGATGTCTGGTCTGTTTATTATAAGAGAAACCCTATAAGAATATAGAAGGTCGTGTTATTAAATGTTTCCTTCAGATTTTTATTGAAGTTTATTTTATTTATTTATTTATTTGTTTATTTAGGGCCCCCAACAAGGGATATACACAGAGCATACATTTAAACATAGTTGCGATATGAGGTATGTGCATTCCCTCAATTATAGGAGACCACAGGATGCACAAAGTATATATAATATTAGCGCTAGGTTTATGACTTGGTGAAATTAATTATAGTTAAGTAATATATTATACAATAACAAAATAATAAAATAATTAGATTGAGAAATAAACATTAATAATTAATTGATACTATAAATATTATTGAATTAAATATGTTGTATTATACACTTTTTATATGTTTGAAAAGGACATATTTCGACAAGGTGTTGTATTGCCGACAGAGTCTGGGCACAGCGGCATAATGACCGAGGTTTGTTTTTGAGAGTGGAGTATGTAATAACTTGTAGGTATTTCTCCTAGGGATTCTAACGGGAATATTTATTTTTATTTCTCTCAGGAGTTCGCTGCAGTCAATGGCACCGTTGATCAATTTGTGCAAGAAAACTTGGTCCAACAAAATTCTGCGACTAGCTAAGGTCTTTAGATTATAGTGTTTCAGCCTATCATTGTAGCGTATGAACTTATTAGCTATTCGATCTCCGTAACTTAGGTGATAGAGGAAGCGTCTTTGAACACTTTCCAATCGTTTTGCGTAAACTTCATAGTGAGGGTTCCATATTACCGAGTTGAATTCCAGAATTGGGCGAACTAGCGTATTATAAAGTTTAATCTTTGTGTCAGGTCTCTTAAATTCTTTACTATTTCTCAGAACAAAGCCAAGCACCTTGAAACCGCGTGCGACTGTGTTCGAGATATGTGTATCGAACTTCAGCGTACTGTCCACATGAACACCCAGCTGTCAGCTTAAATACTTATAGTGCAAACCAGTACTAGTTTCTTTGTCAGATAAATCTTCAAAAAGCTACACCATTCATTCTAACTGCCGTAATTTTGTCTAATTAGATTATCTTACTACATGAAGAGTTATCACATGTCTACCTAGTAGTTTGTTAGAACTAGCAATAGCTTACACAAGTTAGTGGTGCACACGTGACGGTCGTCTGACCGCTCTATCCCTTAGATTAACAGGTTAGGAGCCAATGGTTATTAGTTTAAGCTACAAAATTTGCTGACCTACTACGTGTTACCTAACAACTTTGTTAAATCGCTTAACACATCAGCACCTGAGATATATGGACATATCTTTCCGATTAGCCTTTTGTTATGTAGCTTATAGCAGACGAGCTAGATAAAGTCGAATATTAGATCTTTGTATCCATAATTATAATATGCTTTGCTTGCAATATTAATCCCTGCATACACAAAGCATAGATTAATAAGGACCTTTCATTATTATATTAGTCTTCATTAGCTAGTACATGAAGTAATTGCATTAATGTTGCGTTTATTGTCTTCTCGCGTCGCTAATTCAAGTTGTAATTTGATTGCGGTTAAGAACTTGCAACTGACCACATTACACAATAAGTTATTATAAACTAAAAGTATACTAAAAATACAAATGTTTTGAATCAAATCATAATTAAATCAATGAAAGGTGTGTTTTACAAGTTTATTTTATTTCCAGGTTCAAAGTCCAGTGCTGGTGGTGGAGCTAAACCTAGACAGACTGGAGGGAACCCAGCTGAGAGCATTGAGTCTCTTGTCTGTGTTCGGGTTCAACCTGACGTATGAAGTGCGAGCTCCCACACAGTCACCAGGAGCCGCCTCATGCAGTGCTATCGAGTGCCGACTGCTGGGACACTGCTATGCCACGCGAGATTATCAGTAAGTTAAATAAAAAGCAGTACGAATACATAGCGTCTCTATATCGTACACTTTGTATCCTGAACATTTATTTTCGTGCCTTTCACATTCATTGTATTGTACAAAAATACTTTTTAATTGACTGTGGAACAGGCGTTTCCAGTACCGACATTTAGGCAATTAATAGATATAGCTTAGTTCGCAATATTTTCTGCATCGCAGACAGTTCTACTGTTCGTGTTTCGAGGGCTACTCCGGCGCGGACTGCGGAGAGGGGCCGCTGTGCCCGAGGACCTCCAACATGTGTAAGAACGGCGGAACCTGCAGGTAAGGAAACTGTTGTAGCTAGTTATGAATAATTTATTCTTATTTAAAGTGGATCGCCAGTTACTTTATTGTTTTACTTTAGCAAAATAACGACGCAAGCAAGCGCGGTCTTTAGTGATTTTTTCCTTGGGTCGTCTTAGTTGGAAGAAAGTGGGTAGTTTAAGTTGAATGCACTTTAACAATAGATAGGAAACTTCAGTCCTTGGTATTGTTAAAGGGTCTCAAAGTATTATTTGTTTGGTACTTCACTGTTCATTTAAATACTTCCTGAATTTGCATATCACTTTAGCTGAAGTTCTTTGTGCGAGTACGCGAAACTCACACCAAAGCAAGCTGTCTAAATAAATCAACACTAATATGTATTGTTTCATGTTTTACAGTATGTAGTACATAGCCCTAGGAATTGGTTGTGTTGTATGTACTGTGTGACAGTTACAATAGTTCTGTTGGCGCTGTGTGTGCAGACAGCTGGGCGCGGCCGCCGTCAGCTGTGTCTGCGCGCCGGGCTACACGGGCGAGCTGTGCGAC
Organism: Craniophora ligustri; assembly: GCA_905163465.1. NCBI lineage: Eukaryota > Metazoa > Arthropoda > Insecta > Lepidoptera > Noctuidae > Craniophora > Craniophora ligustri. The sequence goes on from LR990972.1 coordinate 9,911,534, forward strand.
GCGCACGTCGCGCCGCCCGGTAATGTACCTTATATATCGAGCTCCTTCCTTATCTTATTTTGTAGAATTGGTCAAACTAAACACCGTTACTCATATTTATCGAACCTGAACTATTCAATATTTATATATTTCATATATTTTATAACGCATGGAGTTTTTGAATAATCAACCTATACTAACACGCTAACGCTTTGCAGTTTGCGGCATAGAAGAATGTGAAGAAACTTGTAAAGAAGGAACTACTTGTGACTGTAACCCGAGGGACACAGACTCTAGTAAGTTATTTGTAGAACTGATATCGTAGTGTAAGGGATGAAATGCTGTTTGTGTTCAGAATTCATTGTTCGTTTCTAGGTATTTCGCCAAATAATGAGGAAACCGTATAACTAGTCGTACATACTGTCGCGTCAAACTGAAAGTGTCATTTACGTTTTAGATATTTCGTAGTAGTTATACAACAACATATTGTCAAGTTCGTCATATTTGTAGAATTGGAATTTGACCAGATTTTGATCATCACCTCTGCTTAGCATTTACCTTGTCTAATATTTTTAATTAAGAGGGAGGTATGTGCAGATCTATTGATTTCAGTGACCATATTTATTACACAGCATCAGCACGGTTTGAAACAAGACTGCAGGTGGTGGACCAACCGAATGTGAACATATCTCGAGAGATCATACAAGAGGTGAGTATATCTCAATGTCATAACAGCTGATATGATAAGTGCAGTAGATATTATTATTGTTTATATGTTAATACCGTTATCGTTTTTCTTTTTTCAGTTAACAAAATATCTGAAGGCTGCAAATATTACATTACAAGAAGAGATAGAAATTGTAAACATTAGGTAAGTTTGTGTTAATATGCTGATCAGCACTTCATCCAGTTGGTATCATAAGGGTTGTGATGCAGTATTTGTGTGGCAGTTCGCTGGAAGCAGGCGGGTCGCGTAGTGTGTGGGTGCGCGTGTGGGGCGCGCGGGGGGAGGCGGGAGCACTGCGCCGCGCCGCCGCCACCGCGCGCATGCGCACTGCACGCCTGCGCCTGCTGCCCGACACCATGCACTTCCACATGCAGCCCGCGCTCAGCCTCCACGTGAGACACACACTCATTGCCTTTTCTTTTATAACAGCTTTATTGATGGTTGGTAAATTGTACTAACATTTGGTGTGTTTATGTTGTTTTGTTTGTTTTGCAGACCCTTGTTGTGAACCAACGTTCAGAAATATGGGAGGGCTCGGAGTTCATACTGACCTGTATGGCGTATGGATCTCCCAACATTAGCTTCACGTGGTACAAAGACGGTGTCAAAATAAACTTTAATGCTACTTTGAGGTAAGTCTAAGGAAACAACCTGGCCAATATGAAACGAGAATATGAAAATAGAACGTCCTATTAGCTTCAAAAACCAATTGAATGTATACTTTGCAGAGACATCTGGACCCGCACTGTTTCAGAAGACGCACTAGGACGTCGCATGTCAGTGTTAGGTGTGTCAGAATCAGAGCAGTTAGACAGCGGGAAGTGGTCCTGTGCAGCAGACGACGCGGGGAGGAGAAGATGTAGAGCATTAAGGATAACGGTGTTGAGACCGCCCGAAATACGTCTCGTGCCTTCAACGTTGACCGTAAACAAAGTTAGTAGCCATATAATGAACTGTAGTCGCTGCGCGGTTGAAAATAATAAAACATTCGGTAATGACATTCTCAGGGAGAAAATGTCAGCATAACATGTCTAGCGGGAGCTAGTCGTGTGCACGGCGTGCTCGGGTTCAGTTGGGCGAGAGAGAGGACGCTGCTGCCAATGGCGCCTGGCAGAGAGGTCTGGGAGGATCTGTATCCAGCTGGCAGCGTGTTGAAACTTTATAACGTACAGGTATGCTCCTGTGGTTGTTAAATTCGATAACGAATAAATAATCAACGTAGTCCTAGGAAAATACTGTATAGGTTTTGACCTCTTTTCGAGTCCCAACAATCTCTTATAAAAAATCTAAATATTTAGAAATCCAGCGAGTTTCGGTGCCAAGTATCATCAGTAGCTGGCACCAACGCCAAAGCCGTGACTATGTGGACTCTAGGAGCCGACGACGATTCGTGCGAGGGTGACGCCTCTCACGGTGTGCGATGGCCGAGGACCGCGCCCGGAGCGCACGCGGCGGCGTCCTGTCCGCCTGGATATAGCGGGGAGACTACTAGGTCAGTACAGCGAGCATATACACAACGCTTTTATTTTGAATATTCTGATGTTATGGGTACTTGTATTATATTCTTATATTTAGATTCTGCGAACCAAAGTCAGGACAACATGGCGCTAAGTGGAGGTTGCCAGACTTTTCCGATTGTATTGCTGACTCACTGAAGGATATTTATGAACAAGTAAGTAAACCTGACACTCTTATCAGAGAAAAAAACGACTGTAGTTGGTAAGTAAGAGTTGGTATGTCGTCAGTTCAGGCGCATATCGTCCGGGTACGGGCTCGGCTCGGTGTGGCGCGTGTTGCGGCAGTACGGTGCCGTGCTGCGCGCGCTGCCGACACAGCCGGGCGCGGGCGAGCCTCCCCTCGCACACGCCAACCGCATACTGCACTACCTCATGTCGCAGGCAGCACATCCAAGTGACAGATACCACAGCCTCACACATCTGCTCAGCATTTACGACAACCTCTTGGAACATCCTGATGCTTTCTTGGATGAGGAGGTTAGTTATAAGTGCTTAAGAACGTAGCCAGAGTGATAAAATATAATATGATACTGCAAATTTCATATAAATATTTATTGTGATGTTAGTTAGCTAATCGTAGGCTGATAAAACACTTCCAGAAAGTCTATGAACTCCAAAATGCAGTAGCCGAGGCAGCGGGTATGAGGAGTAGTTTTGACAAGCAGTACCATGAGTTTACTGTTAAAACGAAACCAGTGCGAGATGACACCGCGGCGCACTTCGACCTGCAGGACACCTCCGCGGGTGCGGGGGAGTGGCGGGTGACGTCTGCAGAAGTGGAGCTGCTCACTAAAACTGAGAACACGTCGGCGGTGATAGTGGTATATTATAATCTTGGAGCCAGGTTGCCGTCGTTGAGGACATTTGTAGAGCATGAGTAAGAAACAATTATATAGTTTTAGTGTAAAATTATTAATTGAAATTTTGAATTTACATTTTGAAGCTTAAGTATCGTCATAGCTGTAATATAATTGTATTCGATGATCTTATTTTGGTTCTAGTTACGTATTTTGACTTTATTTCTGTTACCCCTGTGGATGTAGCGGCAACTCTTCTAGGCCCGGTTGCGCGACGGAGTACGTAGTGGCGTCACAACAGGTGCAGGTTACGGTCTGCGGCGCGGACGCGACGCTACCTCATACTGTCACAGTACTGTTCGCGCATGCCAAGAATTACAGCACTGTTGGTAAGGAACAAAACGGCGTCCTTACACACCATGCTCACGTGCGCAAGGAGTACAACGAGTACAACGAGTAACCTGTTTCGCCTCCCGACAGCGTCTCGCGTGGCGTGCGGCGCGCGTGGCGGCGTGGCGGCGCGCGCGTGGAGTACTGCGGCGTGTGAGGCGCGCGTGCTGGAGCACACACACGCACTCACACACGTCGCGTGCCACTGTCACGCACCGGCCACGCTCGCACTGCTCACCGTGCACAGCTCCGCCGAGGTGAGTTACATACCTGCTGGTCTACTTTATTTTGTTTGACACATCAACAACTAGGTTGGGGTCAGCTGACAATATTCCTGCGAAGTGCTATTAGACCGCAACCGAAATATTCGATAGCATAGTGGTATAGGGTTAATACCAATATTTTAAGTCTGATTGTCTGTGTTTTCAGCTTTCGAAATACCACTACCGTACTATAGATGCCCTACACGGTAAAAAGAAAGCAAATAAAAATGGTCACCCGTACATTGATTAAACTTAGCAGCCGCAGGTTAACCTTACAGGTCAATTGATCAGCTTGGTTTTTACTTAGCTACGACGCTTTCTGTTATTGAATACAATATATCATGGACGTAAACATTCTTCCTTAGATAGATGCAGAAAAGGAGCTGCGTGATATAGTAAAGATTACCGTCAGCCTGGGTGCAGCGATGTGCCTTGTGGCGGCACTGCTGCAGCTCCTGGGCTTGGTGGGTGGCAGCAAGGACAAGCTGTTAGTGCTGCTCAAAGCGAGTACCGCCGGCACGCATGGTGCAGCGATGATGGCTTTAGTAGAGTGCAGCAGTCAGGTCGGTGGTGGGACACGCTGACAGGGCGACAGGTTGAGAGGGTGAGGCAGTGAGAGTGTAGAGTAGTGCTGGTCGCTGTCCAGGCGGAGGCGTGCGGGGGCGCGCTGGGGTGGGTGTGCGCGGCGTGCTGGTGCTCGGGCGGCGCCGCGCTGTGTGCGCAGCCGCTGCTGCTGCACACCGAGCTGGCAGGCAGAGCTACGCGCGCGCCCTCTGTGGGCCTGTTAGCAGGCGTGTGCACGCTGTCGGTGCTGACGGCGCGGGTGTGGGGCGGCGCGCCGCTGCAGCTCGGTGCTGCAGCGTGTGCCGTGTGCGGAGCGTGTGCCGCGCTACTGGCCGCGCTCGCGCTGGCGCTCGCACTCGCCATACACAAGCTGCCGGCTGACGGGAAGGAGCGAGCGCGCCAAGTGCGGCACACACTAGTGCTGCTGTGCAGCACGGTGGCGGCGCAGGCGGCCGGACTCGCGTACGTGCAGCCGCCGCCGCAACCAAACCACCGCGCCGCACCGCTCGCCGCAGCCGCGCTCGCCAACGTGAGTGTCTGCACCTGCTGCGCTACTATCTCGTGGTGTGTCTACATAACACATGTGTGTGGTGTGCAGGGTATAGCGATGTTGGTGTGCTACGTGCTCCGCGACGAGGAGTGTCTGCAGGCAGCGCGCCGCGTGCTCGCACTCTCCTCTGCCACTCGCCGCGCCGCCGCCGCGGACACCTCGCTCAGCTGTAACTATTGTACTATATAACTGTGTCTGTGCCACTGCACATGTGACAGTCACTCTCTACTTTACGTGACAAGGTTATGAGAATCTAGTAAAACAGCAATTCCATACCACGTTTTCCAGAGTAAACAATATTCTTCGTATTTACCCTTTAAGCAACTTGTAAAATATTATTTTACAAACTAAAGTTCATCATCATCCGCCTAAATAAAAACCTAAACTAAAAGTTATCACATATTGAATTTGCAGTTTGACTTGCATTTTAATGCATACCAACTGAGATGTTACATTGATGTTTGACATAGTATACATAAAGCAAGGCGGCGAGGTGGAGTGTCGCGGCGGCGTGGGCGCACTGGACTCGTCCTCGTCTGCCGTGTCCCCCGCGTCCTCCTACTGGCGAGCACAGCCGCTTCAGAGCCCCGCTAGCATGTACAGGTGCGGTACGACATCACGCTCTACCTCACGTTTTTACTGCTCTAACAGAGTGCAATTTATCATAGATAACATTATAACTATTATCTGCCACCTGTATAGCCACAATTGCGCCTTACTTTACATTTTAGGCGGCAGTCCAACCCGGACAGTCGCGCCGACATTGTGCGATGTGTGGAGTACAAGGAGTCCCTGCTGCCGCCGCCCACGTACAACACGCGCCCAGTCTGTGACCTCATACCCATAGGTACATGTTATTACCGGTTTCTGCAGTTGTTAGTGGATAGTAAAACGGTCTTTTAGCAGATGCTATTCGTCGTTTATTACAGAAATTGTTTGGTACACAAGAGTTTTAATTATATTAAGAGTGTTGTGCAGGCGCGGCAGGGGGCGCGGGCGGGGCCCCGCCGCACTCGCACACGCGTGTGTGTGTGGAGCTGCGCGCGCACTCGCCGACACACACTGACGCACACGAGCCACAGCCGTACACAGGGGACCGCGCCGACACACCCAAGGTGAGGCGACGCACTTTATACTAGAATATAAATTACAATAATGTAATGGTGCTTCTGTAGAAACATGAGACATTGCAATACGTGCGCTTATAAAAAATATTAACGAAGTTTTGATTTAAAACTGAAACTCCTTTGTACAGGAAAGTTGCAAACTGTGCGCGCGATCAACCCCAGACGTGTCCAAGTCGGCTACAGCTCCTCGCAAGAGCTGTCTCAAGAAGCGCTTGTGTCAGTTGTCGTGCAGCAGCTCGCTGCCGTCCATCCAACGCGAGTGCGGCGACGAGAACGACCACTCACACATACAACTTGTCAACACACACTGGAACAACGCGTACCACACCGCGCACACACACGCACACACTGACAAGGTGCTCAACAAAATATCACACGACCTGGACTTTCTACTGAACAGGACGCAAGCCGAGCACTGCTCGCAGCAAATAGAAGAAGCGCCCACTTAGTCGTGAGCGATGAGTGTAGTAGTTGTGAGTTAACATAAAGTGTACATATAGACAAAGTGGAAACAGGGGTGCGAGTAGCCGAGCTAGGTAACGAAAAGTACATCATTTTGTAATTATTAAAAATTTTCTTATCGTAACTAGCAGAAGACTAAAGATAAAGACACGGAAGAAAACAGAAAATGTTGTATATTTTCCTCCTTTGTAGGTCTGAGTTTCAGCCATGTTACAATGTCGTCACTGTGTCTACTTTTTATGTGATATTTACCTTTATTTTAAATTTTAAAAAATTATTGTTTTAAAGATACAGAAAATATTTGTTTTGTTTTGTTTTTTACGTTTTCAAGTCTTATCTTTATGATTATATTTATAAATTAACCATCACAAGTTTTATGATTACAATATTATCCATATTAGTATATTTTGACATTTCGCTGAAATTATTGAAAAGTATAATATTATCTCACTTCTTCAATAAATACGTCGGTTATATTGTTTGTAATATAACAAGATATCAAGTGTATAAGCTAACTATTACGTTAGCGAAAAAAAAATTAAATATATTTTTTATACATTGAAAATGTGTTTACTTTTTATTCACTTTTCCACCTGTCTTATTCCTTCCGACTCCGATCCGACTTATTCAACGAATTGAAATGTCTATAACTATAGAACAACTAAATCATGTTTTTCTTTGTGATTTCAAATGTCGATCTTGTGTTACTTTAAACTTTAGCAGATTGAAAATTAAAATATCACAAAGAGGACGAGCATGTTGCTGCCTCGGTGTTATTATCACTGTCTATTGAAATAGGGTGCAGGAAATTATAATCACTACAGCCCTTTATTGCAATCTTGATGGATGGTGATGTGCTAAATATTGTAAAAATGCTGATCATCTATTACTTGAGGTCTGAGTGTAAAGAAAAATGACTACGCAAATCATTTTAAAACTGAAAAAATATTTTTTTCACCAAGTTTAAAACGTAGGCAATGAAAATAGCCCCAATCGTATTGTGGTACTCTTTGATAATCTTTAATATCTTACAACATTCTGTGTGATTAATAGCTGAGACGTGTTTGAGATATTTAGTTCCAACAACCTAACTAGATGGTGTTGTGCATTATGGTTCATTTTCTGAATCGCGCTATGGTTTCGTTACCGGAGAAAGTATAATACGCTCAAATTGTTTCCTCTTTTGTAGCTTGCCAGTCAGTACACTTTGTAAATTTATTATAAGGTTTTAATACAAAGTTTATAAGTGTTACATGACTTTTATTGTGAGACCAGTGGCCAGTTGTTCATGGTCCTTCGAGCCGGATACCACTAGCCCTAAAATGCTAGTCTGGTTGTTTTTGCGTTATTGGCGTAGTAACCAGTGATGGATCGTCACTGAAGCGCCCGCACCTCTCTACAAGTGAGAGTGTGCATAGTGAAGTGCAACGAGTGGAGTACGAGTTGCCCAGCCTTCAGCGGACAGTGCCGGAGCAGAGCTGGAGCGTAGTATACGCCCAGTCACCAGTCACCAGTAATCAAGACAATCTTGGAGGAGCACAAACGACATCATTATCCAGTACCTGAATAGTGAATGTGAAGTGCGGTTTGTTGGAGTGAAAATCGTGAGTACTTTGATTTTTATTCGCCGAGTTAGAAGATTCAAGGACTTTAATATAATTTAGTATGAAAGTATAGATATACAAATTTAACTTAGAATATTTTCACTGAATTGTATTAGTAGTAAAATTAGGACTTAGAAAATTTAAGCAAAAACGGTTGGAACGGGGAACCTATGCCCGATTTTGTATAGAATTTAATTGCAAAAACACTTGTAAAATTTTCGAGTCCTGATTCAAATTATTTAAATAATACGTTAGACTATTTTGAATTTATTCTATTGTGTTACGTAAACGTTGAAAGTTTAAATATGGAGTCTTTGTATAAGTTGCAAAATGATAAAAAACGTCTCATTGAAAAGTCTCAAATTAACTTTAATAAATCCCCAAAAGAGAGGATTACCAAGACATATGTTGAAACTAGACTAGAGTCACTTGAAGTTTTGTGGAAGGAATTCTCATCCACTCATAACAGTTTAGTACAATCTGCTACGGATGCTCATTGGAAACGTGATGAGTATTTCACAGATGATGTCTATGATAGTGTCGAGGACGTTTATATAATACATAAAACTCAGTTAAAGGAAGTTTTCAATTCATTTTGCAAACATACATTAGATACAAAATTGAAAGATAATACAACTTCACATAATAGTTTTAAATTTTTTTATTAAGAAAGAAAAATTCAACCTCAGGCGGGACTCGAACCCGCGTCTTCTGGATCGGTACTCCAGACGCTCTGCCAACTGAGCCACCGAGGTATCCGCCTGATGTGTTGAATTTTTCTTTCTTTATGTTACTTATGTCTTTATGGCGACATAGCAACATCGATTGGACAATTCTGCCCAACCCAGAATTTTCCCTCTACAGCGAGTAGATTCCGGATGATATTGCATTACCTTTATACAATCTTTTTGTATTTTTTAGCTTATTTCAAGCTAAGATTTTTAATTTTTTTATTAAGAAAGAAAAATTCAACCTCAGGCGGGACTCGAACTGGAGTACCGATCCAGAAGACGCGGGTTCGAGTCCCGCCTGAGGTTGAATTTTTCTTTCTTAATAAAAAATTTAAAAATCTTAGCTTGAAATAAGCTAAAAAATACAAAAAGATTCACATAATAGTGTTAAATTACCTAAAATTAGCATCCCAACATTTTCCGGGAATTACGCAGAATGGACCACATTCAAAGATTTATTTACGTCTCTTATTCATCAAAATGATAATTTAGAAGATGTACAAAAGATGCATTATTTAAAAGGTTTATTGTCGGGAGAAGCAGATCAACTTGTAAGACATATTCCTGTTTCTTCTAATAACTACGCTGAGTGTTGGTCTTGGTTAAATAGCAGATTTAATAATAAGCGATTTTTGTCGAATTGTTTGCTAAAGCGTTTAATGAGTCAGTCTAATGTAATAGAAAGTTCTAGCAGTATTAAAGGTTTATTAGATACTACTATGGAGTGTATTAATGGTTTAAAAAATCTCGGGGTGGATGTTAGTTCATAGGACATAATAATTATTTATGTTACTAGCGCCAAACTGGATTCAGAGTCTCGTAAGCAGTGGGAAACCCACATTAGTTCAAAGGAAGAGTTGCCTAAACTATCACAGTTTAAAGAGTTTTTAGAAGCAAGATTCCGCGCCCTAGAGTTTTTAGACCCTAAGCTTAATAAACCAAATACCACTTGTAGTAATAAACCAAAAGTTTATCATGCTGTTAACACCGATACTAATAATATGGTGAATATACTTTGTCCTTTTTGCGGTGAAAATCACAAACTCCCAAATTGTAAACGATTTGCAAGGGAGAGTTACGAATCTCGTCATGGCTTTGTGCAAACCAAGCGGTTATGTTATAACTGCTTAAATTCAAACCACTCCATTAAATTTTGTCGTATGAACTCCTCGTGTCGTATATGCAAACGGAGACATCACTCCTTATTGCATCCCAAATCAGTCTCACATACAGTTGAGTCTAACGTTCATCCCAATACAGTGGATGAAGTTAAGACAGCGGTGTCTAGCGTTCAGACATCGTTATCAGCAAGCGAACCATCTAAAATTATATCACATTTTTCAAAAGGCTCAGTACCTACTCAAGTTTTGTTAGCCACGGCTCTTGTCGAAGCACAGGCAAGAAATGGCTCAACACAACTGCTGAGGGTATTGCTTGATCAGGGGTCTCAAGCTTCGTTCATAGCAGAATCAGCAGTGCAACTACTGGGACTTAAGAAAACGTCAGTTAAGTCGGTCATATCAGGACTAGGCGGTGAGAAGAGTACTTTGTCCTCTAAGTTTACAGTCACATTGACTATCCACTCACGCTTAGATCCCAATTTCAGTGTTGAAGTTAAAACGTTCGTTCTGGGAACCATTACGTCGTTTTTACCTTGTGATACATTGAATATAGTTAACTGGCCAGAGTTAAGAACAATTACACTGGCAGATCCAAAATTCCACACACCGAATAAGATAAATATCTTACTCGGTGCTGGTATTTATAGTCAAGTTATTAGAGAAGGCTTGATTCGAGGTCCACCAGATTTACCTGTAGCACAGAATACAGCACTTGGTTGGATCCTTTCTGGAAAGATTTCTTCACACGGTGATTCTATACATTGTCATCATGTCATTAGTAGCAGCATTGATCAGGCTGATGACAACGTTTTATTGAGAAAATTCTGGGTAACAGAGTCTGTTTTACCTGAACCGAAAATACTTTCACCTGAAAAGCAACTGTGTGAAAATATTTCTGTTAAAACTACTTATCGCAACGAACAGAGTCATTATGTAGTCAACCTCCCTTTTCGTAGAGACAATCTGCGGTATGAATATGGCAGTTCTAAAGACTTAGCCGATAAAAAGGTCAGTCAGAAAGAACCACCTGGACCAGAGCTGTTACCTCCACAGCAGACTCCAATAACAAAGAGAAAGGTCATCTCGGACATTTCCTGTTTATTTGAGACGAGGAAGATCAGCATTCCAAGGTGGATAAATACCCGATCTGATTATTTGCAAGTAGAGGTGCACGGCTTTTGCGACGCCTCCATTGAAGCTTATGCGGCAGTACTGTATATAAGAGTCATTGATGTACATAAAACCACTAAGGTTAGTTTAGTCACCTGCCGCACAAAGGTTGCCCCTGTGAAGCAGCAATCAGTTCCTCGCTTGGAACTTATGGGAGCAGTCTTACTTTCCCAATTGATCACGGAAGTCGCACAAGTTATGGGTATTCAGAAATCCCAAATACACACCTGGACTGATTCTTCAATGGATTTAGTACGGCTTAGTAGCCATCCTAGCCGATGGCCTACTTTTGCCGAAAATATAGTTTCTACCATCTCTCATTTTGATTACACACACTGGGCTCATGTCCAGTCAGCTCAAAACCCTGCTGATATTGCATCCAGAGATTTGACTCCACTAGAACTTGCGTGTAGTGTGTTGTGGACTCAAGGACCCTCTTGGCTTAGCGATGAAATAATCGAATATACAAGATCGCAGTCTATTGTAACGAACATGGAGCAAAGATCAGTGAAGACACATATTGCTACCGAAATGCCAGAAGATCTTATCTGGACAGAGTTTTCTAAGTTTCAAACATTAGTACGGGTTATATCATATTTTAGAAGAGTTTTGTGTTGGAAGAAACGAATCGATGGTAAACCTAGATTGAAAATCATTTGACAAATAAAGAAATTGGTAATGTCGCTTTAGTTAAGGATTACTTTTTACCTCCTGCGCGTTGGCTAATAGGTAGAGTAGTCCAAATGCAACCTGGTTTGGATAAGGTCACACGAGTAGTAACTCTCAAGTGCAATGGCTCCTTGATTAAGCGTCAATCTAAATTGTGTATTTTGCCTATTACAAATTAGTATTTGTCAGTTTTTATGTTTTAAGTATTGTTATTGTTATTTACAGTCCACTTATTATTCACTTATTGAAGTTTCTTAATTGTTTTAATATACCTACCAGCTGTGTTTTTGTATTTAATATGTGTAACGAAACCCATCTTAATTTTGTGCCCTTGACCTCTTGGTGGGCGGTTTTCATGTTGTGAAGGACATTCATTGATGTCCTTGGTGGGCGGTATGTTTGAGATATTTAGTTCCACCAACCTAACTAGATGGTGTTGTGCATTATGGTTCATTTTCTGAATCGCGCTATGGTTTCGTTACCGGAGAAAGTATAATACGCTCAAATTGTTTCCTCTTTTGTAGCTTGCCAGTCAGTACACTTTGTAAATTTATTATAAGGTTTTAATACAAAGTTTATAAGTGTTACATGACTTTTATTGTGAGACCAGTGGTCAGTTGTTCAGACGTGTTAAGTGATTACCGTTTTTTATTCTTCATTATACGGTTCACATGACTTACGATAATTTATTATATATAAAAAATCTCGGTAAAAATGACTAGCAGTTTGATTAATGCCGTCTCACTGAGCGTTATAAGAAAACATCTTTATCACAAGTTTTAAATATACCTAACCTTTTTTAATTGAAGTATTATAATATAGCAGGAGGGTGGTATTCAAAAGCGAAAGGTGCTTTATTGTTACAATCCAGGTAAGTAGTAGTTACTGGACCAATCAATTTATAATTAATAACCGACTTCAAAAAAGAGGAGATTCTCAATCAAGGAGAGACAAAACAAAGTTTTGTATTAATCACATAAAACTCACGTCATTACATGTGACTTCAATTCTAAAGATTCTTTATTCATTAGATGCAAGATAAAGAAGATAACTATGACAAGATTAATATTGCCGGCGTGTCATGATTACTAATACTTACAACGTGTGTAAAGTAAATAATAAATCAGTCTCAACGTGTAATAAATAAATAAAACGAGTTTGAAATACGTTATACTCAAACTTAAAATAAAAGCAGATAACTCGTCCGCTCTACGGTATATATATTTTTGTACCTAGTGCATAAATTAAAGATGAAATAAATACCAGAGATAAGTAGGTACTTTAAAGAATCGCAAATATAAAGCTTGTGAGGATAATATAATGCTTCTCAGTATTACGAACCAAAATTTCAAATATGTTTAAGAAGGGTGCGGATAGGCTTTAGCGCTAATTTGCTAAGCCATTTTAATCTTTAAATCTTGAGAAAGCCGTGGCGGGCGTGGTGCCTGTGTTGAGGATGAACTCTGAAAATTATTGTGTTTTTGGAAATAATATAATTCGAAAGAAAAGTGGCTCGCAAAGTTTTAAGTCCCGTAAATTGATATCGATAAGTTCCTTACCGCTCTAATCTCGATCAAAATCTGACGATAAAAATCCAAAGCTAAAAGGTACTGATTAAAGTAGGTACTCATATAAGGTACTCAATCCATGTTTTTATTTTGTGATCATGTATTTTTTTTATCGGAGCAAAAGTTTGTAGATATGACAGCTAAATAGTAAGGACTGACCCAGATGACACCCCATTGAATTACTATTTCAACATATTGCACCATAACGATTAGGAAATCCGATAAAATCATAAATATTGTAAAATATATTATACTACTTCGACATTCTGTATTATTTACAATATACTCGTAACTGCAAATATACGTAGTTAAGTCAATGTCGACTTAGACAGTATGATTAGCTACTAGTTAGACACATTTGGTTGATTAAGCTCTCACATCTAGAGCCGCGACATTTGCACGCGAGTGTCACATGCAGATAATTGAAATTGAAGATTTGTATATTCGTGGTTACGTATAAGCGTGTCCATGTGTGGGTAGTACACCCACAGTTAGAAAGATAGACATATATTATTATGACTGTGCCACTACAATGTACGAACCACTAATGTTGGAAAATGGGTTTTAATTTAGCTTTGGAACTGTTGTGTTCACATTCATGTAACAAACAGCACACACCGTTTATTTTAATACAACTGTTATACGATTCAAATTTATATTTGTGGAAGCAACCACAATAAATTTAACTAATCTGTAATAATTGGTTTCAGTGACAATAACATGAATATTGAATACGCTGAGCCTGCAAATGTGAATGGAATTGTGAACATCGGACGCAAACCTCAAAAGCTTGGGATCGGTATTGAACCACAAATACTCTAATGGTACATACCATTTGTGGTTCACTAACGAATGTACGGCTGAATTTACTAAGTATATCTAGAGGCTTATCCAATCGGTTCCAGTATTTACTACAAAATTAAACCTCAACAAATAATAATGTTATTACAGCTACTTATACATCGTAAACGTGATAGCCATTATATGTATGTACAAGTTAATGTACCACATACACACTATTAATTTAATAAGAGCCACTCTTGTGTTATAATTTCAGACACATTAAACTAGGGAGCAAGACACGCTTTTGTGTAAGTGGCAGCGGGAAAGTAGAGTATCATAATGGATACATTAATTTAACATCCACTTATGTTATATTTTGTCATATTACTTCTTTTCTTTCATTCAATTGTAGAAGACTTAATGTTAGTAAAAGTTGTACTTAGGTATTTTTATTTTACTAGTTTTGAATTAGTTATGTATTGGTTCGATTTAATTTATACTATTCCAAATTCTTATTATTATTTCTAATCCAAATACTATTCAATAGATTTCCAAATTATCAATAAATCTGTCCGAATATAACTTACTTATAACTTTTATTTAACCGATGCGTGTACCTACACAGTTTGTACTAACAAACAGTTTATATTAACAGCTAGATAATATTCGATTTTCGTATAAGTCGTTTGAACACCTCTATTTTCTTAAATCACTGAGAGCTAATTTTCTTTGAACATTTTCTCGCGCGTCAAAGGTTAACGACGGCGCGGCGTAGTCGCCTGACGTGCTACAGACTCAGGTCAGGTCATAGCTTAACTTATACACTGGTCGAAGCTGTCTATTTTTCTCAATATGTGATGAAATTATCTAACGTTATAGAAAAAAAAGTAGTTAGTGTATGTATATAATAGGTACATAAAGATCTTGCTTTCTATTACCAATTATGTTTCTGAAGAGAGTCATAAGTCATCAATAAAGATCAATGAATGTAGGTAATGACTAGTGATGATAAATACGAGATGCAATTGTAAAATCAGTAGCTCTACCTATCTACAATTTCCAGGACTAAATTGTTTAGAAAAGCGGAGGAAGGTGGACATTAACAACATCTACAAGTTCGCATCCCTTTCGAGGAGTAGCACTTAATGTTTGTTGCATAGTTAATTGTTCTGTTGCCAGAAGACTCCGTGCGGAAAATGTCGCTGCAATTTAGTGTAGGATTATATACACATCTTTCGTCAACATACTGTAAAAACGTTCAGGAAAATGCTTTACGATAAGCTGCAAGTTCTCGAAAGAGTTTGTTGTGTTCCAAATTCGAAATTGATAATATCTGAAAGTGTTCTGGCTGATTTGTTGAAATGGTTTGTAAACAAATGACACGTCAGTGACGTCACTCCCGAAATGAAAGAGATAGTATTCATAATAAGGATAGAATATATTATAGTAGTCTTATTACATATTTTAATAATGACTGATGTTGACGTTTGCCTGACCATACATTTTATACAAGTTTGGCTGAGTTCACTGGCTGGGAAAGCATTTTTGTTTTTCTTACTGAGGCAATAACCTAATTGCACAACCAACTACGTTTGTACAAAGTATAACTTCTACAATTGTATTATCTTTTTGTGTTGTCTCCCTCATTACTGGAGATCGTGGTGCTCTCTGTAAGTGTGTTGCCCACTCTAGCGCTGCCTCTGGGAGTGTTGCCGACTCAGTAACATTTTACCAATTCCACAATTGGAAATGTTTTATTTGTGTTCAGACAAAGCTTGGTTTTTAATTACACAACAGTTTAGCTTTAAGTTATAGCTGCAGGAAATTACTTACTTTATAGGTTACCAGCGGGTACTACTTTATAGGTTCTAAACTAGATTTAAGAATGATAAAAATTATTGAAATAAACTACTTTTTACGGATTTTATCGCGGTATATTGATATTATTTTAACTCGACGACGTTTCGTAAAAAGAAGTTTTATTTCAATGTCTAATATTTGCGTAAGTGTAAGAAATTAATTTGAAAAAAAAAACTTCTTAAAACAAATTAATTCCCCCGCAACAGTACTTACAGTTACGATTTGTTACTACTAGTTGACATTAATGTCTAACATCGTTAGTGGGTTATTGTGTATTAATGTGATAAGTTGTGTCGTTAATTTGACACATTGTCTGCTGTTTAGATAGTTATCCGAGTATTACAGCAGACATACAAGTTACAGTTATATAGACATCTGGAATAGGTATTTATCTATCTTCCGACTGTTACTTACTTCAGCAGTCAGCCGCAACGATTACTCCATGGATTAGACGATTGTCTAAATGATTTGACAGCGACAACTATCTAAAAACGTTTAAATAATTAAATAACAATACATAAAGGTACAATTCTATGTTTGTATCGATATTTAATAATAGTTATCAATATCGGTGTGGGAAAATAATTGGAAAAAGGTTTCAAGAGGCATACTTAGAACCAAAACTTTATCTGAAAAACTGCGGTCAGCGAACATAATTTTTATTCAACTACAGAAATACAATATTGCTATCTTTATTATTTATTACTATCTCTGTCATTTTGGGCATGACGTCACTGACATGTCATTTGTTAATAATTCAGATGTTAGGGTATTTTGAATTAAGCGTGAAATAAAATTATAGCTGTTGTCCTTATTCTTCTCTACCCTCTCTTTCATTTTGTGCATGACGTCACTGGCATGTCATTTGTTAATTCAGATGTTAGAATATTTTGAATTAAGCGTGGAATAAAATTATATCTTTTGTCCTTATTCTTCTCTACCCTCTCTTTCATATTGGGCCTGACGTCACTGGGGTGTCATTTGTTTTTTATATAAATTACCTACTGCATTAGCTAGCCAGACCAATTTCTGATGTAATGAATTTTGAATTTCGAACACGGCGATCTCCGTCGTGAACTCGTCGTTTTGAGCGGGAACAGTGAGTTTTGTTTTAAATTACAGAACCTACAATATTACGTTTAGCATCCAGTACGAGATGCGGCAACAATACGAAAGGAAATCTACACAGAATTGAATAAATTATGTATTGAGCATTAAGTGCTTCTCATTGAGACTATTTAAAATATTATTCGAATTGAAATATACGACATTGAAATTTTATATTTGTTCGCCAGTCCTCGCTTTTTTTTAAATAATATTAAGATAAATTATGCGTTGTGTATGTAACCTGCTTAGAATTTCGTGTCATTATCATGAATCTCTTTACGTAACCTTACAGTATATTACAACAGTCCTTAGGTTGATGCTTCACATCTACCCAAAAGGATGAACCCGTATCCCACATCACGGGTTACTAATTAAGTTAGCATGAAATGTCCGTGTTTAAACGCTAAATTAACATTGTATGTACATCTATCATCAATTTAAATGAATCACTGTTTATGAAACAACTTACATTTTATATTTCCACAAGCTTAGGTCGCTTTTACTCAAAGATTTTTTTGTAGTATAAACTTGAACACTGCTACATTGTTCTCATGCACTTTAACATTTACCTACAAAGGACTAGTTTCCTTATCATGTAGTCGTGAACAGCACAGTAAGCGTTGTTACTGGAGCCTGTTTGTACAGACTCACTCAATTAGTCGCGCGACGCGGAACTACTGGAAGGGAATAACTTCGGCTCTAACGATTTTTTTGCGAAAAACTTTATTCAAATTAACGGCGAGGTGCCGGCCATTGCAAAATATACTACAAAGTTATCGCGACGAAGTTTCTGAATGATCAAACTTTTAATAATTGATTTTTGTGCCAGTTGCGTTAACTGAGCTTACAGAACACCTAGTACAGTGAGTTTGAGTTCATTGGAAGTTTGCTTCACATTATTTAAATTTCAATATTTATTTTACGATTTCATATTTATGTCTATTGAAATAACTGTTTAATTGGTCTAAAGATTTGCTGCTGAAGGTGAGGCAGCCTAGAAACCAACTTAATCAATAAAAACATTTTTGTACTCAAGAAATTGGTACCTACCCATCGTATTTACTATTATCTCTTTAATTCCGTCACTGATGTATCACTAGAAGTTGTGATGTCCTGGTGGTATGAACAGTGGACTGAGATATCAAAGGCCTCGAATTCAACAAACCCAAGGCACGTACCACTGACTTCTTGGATTTTATGTGCGTATCTATCACATGCTCAAACGGTGAAAGAAACTATCATGCTTGAGAGCCCTTCTCGAATGCGTGCGAACAACCTGCAGTAGGTTTGTGTAGACAATAATTGGGTAAATCATCTATAATCTATCATAAATAAATAATAAAAATACTGAAGACTTGGCGGTAAGGCCTGGATTCCTTTGCCTTATGCCTAAAGGAAACAAAAAAATAAAAAATCTATCCATATTATTTATTAAGTACTATCTCTTTCATTAGATGCATGACGTCAGCGACATTTTTTTAAATTAATCAATATTTATTTCGACAAACCACCAACCAGCCAGAACGTTCTCAGATAATATGGATTTCGATTTGAAATTTAGAATTGATGTAATAAAAATATTGCTGTCCTTATTTTGATTTCTATCTCTTTCATTTCGTGCATGACGTCATTGACATGTCACTTGTTTCGATAACAATATTATTTTTAAACTTCGAACACAACAAACTCTGTCGTGGTTCGTCATCGTAATCTTTATATGAATTTAGTCTATCTAATTCAACTCTATTTTGCAATATTTATTTCCCTTCTTATGGAAATCGGCGCCGCTGAACCAGATCAGATCTGGTACAATTCGCAGTAACACCGTATTATGTGAAGGTGCTCACAATATTGTGTTTGTGCTTGATTCGATGCTCATTTTACTGAACTAAAATTATATTACAACATTTAGTATAGTTGTCGATACCTATCAAGGATTTTAGCTTAATATTCGCTTTTGCGTAAATTTTTTTTTTTTTTTGTATTTTTCGTTGCGTGAAAAGCTCAACAATATTTTTTTATCACATCTATTCAAAAAGAGCTAGTTTATTCCTCGTAAACAGGGACCAAAATAGCTCATTAATCCCTAGGGACCAAAATTGATTTGAATTTGGAATGTGGATATTGTTAGTAAATGTTTCAATCAGCAAAGAGGTGAATCACAAACCATGCGGGAACAATGTATTGAATATGCGACTGGCTGAAAAACTGCGCGCCAAATTTAAAAAAAGTTGATGAAAAATAAACAACGCGCGAAATTAAATGCATTCTGCTTTCGTTCGTAGTTGATTCATATTCAGATTTTTGAATATAAAAAATCAGCCTCTAATTATTTATATTTTATGTCTTAGGGTTCTTAATTGTACGTAAATAAATTCTTGTTCATAAGTTGCACTTACTTATTTTCTCATAGAGGGTGATAAAAAGTAGAGTGTTCACCTCGGGAACAACACTATTTTAAGCTCGAGTGACATACTTTTAATCCCTTGCTGCGCTCAGGATTCTAGTTAAGAATCCCTCGCTCGTTAAGAATCCTTAGCTCCGCTCTGGATTAAAAAAAACAC
The DNA here is from genome assembly GCA_905163465.1 of Craniophora ligustri. NCBI lineage: Eukaryota > Metazoa > Arthropoda > Insecta > Lepidoptera > Noctuidae > Craniophora > Craniophora ligustri. The sequence continues at coordinate 9,931,087 of LR990972.1, forward strand.
TCTCGCCTTTAAAATAGTTGTTTGCTCCCTAGGTAAACAATCTACTAATACACAGCGTTTAAACATAGGCAGCAGCGTCGGTGACTCAATGACACAGGGCGCCATTACACAGTGTCAATAAAATTCTAATATGCGGGTGTTTAACGATATGCAAATTGTTGCGCTGGTGTGACCATTACGCCGAGTGGTATGTAAGCAGAATGTGCGTTGTTTGCTACGTTTTAGTGACAAACAGTGGTAGTAAACTCGACCCGTCCAGTGTCGACTTTGTTTTTCATGTCTATCTAGAAACTATTGTGCGCTAAAACTTACACATTTATAGTGTTAGTTTGCACTACACTACGTACTTATTCAACAAGCCGGTGTGGCATAGTTGCGCATACATTTAAAGAGTCACCTAATTTAATATAAAATATTTATAACTGATGCCTGCTGTAAATTCTCATTTCTCATAGCCTCGAATTCGTAGGAATTCGCTTTGAATTATGAATACACTATACAGTTTTTCGCTTGAGTTAATTAATTTTGTTGCTTTAATTAGTTTAGTTTCGAATAGTTCATGTCATTTCACTATTTAGTTAACTCCGACTTGGAAGCGTGTGAGCAGTTGTCGCTAGATTAGACAACGGGAGCAAAGGATTTATTTGTTCTGTAACTACAACTATTGTGCAGTATTTAGTTTGTTGCACCTCCAGATAAGTTGAGCTCGCTCGCTTCGTACTACACCTGTGTACAGATAGTTCTCATTCATTACTTCACTTTAATGCCAACTTTGTTAATTAAGCTGCAGTTGTTAAGCAATGAGTTTACAAATGAATATGTTCCTTGTCTGTGTCGGTACCCAGAAAATGAACCTATTTATGGTCGCAAGAGATTGTTACTACGAATTTTTCATATTAATTGTGTGTATGAACTAAACTACCATTATATAATATTTAATTTAATTTCGGCTGTTGACGATAATGATGCTGAACCATATTTATCTGATTTGACAATATAGTGTATAGTACTCAACAAGCGGCTGCCTAAGACTTAGCTCCTTAAGTAAAGTTTAAAGCCTCTCGTTGCAGGACGCGAACCTCTACAACAAGTTCTAGAATAACTTTCGTCGTTGACAATTAATTTACTAGAAGGATTATACACTTCGCGTCTTAAATTTATAAAGGGTGAATCTCGCTGAGTTTGGTGTAATTGGATTAAATTTGAAATAAGTTTAAGTGTATTATACCATACAATCTGATTTCTGCCAGTAATTTTCTTCTCTCTTCGTGTTTGTGTTAAACCATTTAATGGATCTTCAAAGATTATAATTCCTGATGTAAAATTAAATTTATGTTATTTCTAGCACATCCTCAGTTGAGAATGTTTTATTTAGTTGATTTTTTTTTCATCAGCCATTACGAAAGATGGCGTTGTCGTCGAGTAAGATTGCGATATGGATGAAGTGTGATTTGTAATAACACATTTTATGAAACTTAAAGTAACGTTGTATTAATATACCAACATTTCATAATATAATGTCTCGCGACATTCTAATTACTCTTTACATTAATGTTCTTAGCGATCGCTCACAGCCTTACGTACAAACGTGTCAACAGATTCTTAATTAATGTATTTACAGTTTGAAAAACTCTTACTCCATTCATCGCAGAGATGTTTCATGATTTTCATAAAGTATGCAGAGCCACGCTTGTGGCAGAAATGCTTTACTAATTAAAATTCTGGAGACGAGAATGTGGACTGAATTTAATGAAGACGGGTTGATACTAGAATGTATGGCACTGTAATGTGCCATACATTCTAGTATCAACCCGTAGTTCAACTCGTAGTTAGTAGTTCCTCAGCTATTTTTGCACAATTTTTTTTCTTTAAAATCTAAAACTTCTTTCGTTCATACTTTTTTTGTTTTATTTTAAACTCTAATTCAGCTTGAATTAAATAGAATGGAAATCTAAAAAAACATTCAATTGCAATTTACAAGGAAAAGTAAAGCAGAATAAGACCACCGCAGGATTCCAATTCCCAGGCATTGCGTTCAATTTCCGCGGCGGGCCCCGGAGGCTGGGACCGTGAACTCGACTAACGAGAGCAGCTTTCATTTGTTATCTTTATTGACGTTTCATTTTATTCTACGTGCTAATCGTAGTATCTATTAGTCCGTGGTGCTAATGCAACAATTTGTGTCATCATTCATTTTTATTAGGGTTCCGTAGCCAAATGTCAAAAAACGGAACCCTTATAGTTCATCTTCGTCATATCAATCGTAGACCTAATGGGACTTCTACTGCCATTACGAAGACACAATATTTTTATAGGTACTTCAAAGGATAGCAGGGGTATTTTCGGTAATATATTTCTTGTAAGTGGTGACTATTTCGGTAAGTAGGTACATATCTTAACGCCTTATTACTTCCCACTTGGAGGCATTGCCTATACGCTATTACTTATGACATTTGAAAATAACACATGCTTAGTTCTTATGACAGAATATATACGAAACAATATACTAATTACGTTCTCTGAATTCAATTCAAGCAACATTTTATTTTCGTTTCAAGTAATTGCAGAGACACATTAAACACAAGAAGTGTACTCCTTGTCATCATCCCCGTGTTGTGTGCACTTAATAAGTAGTCAGTTAGCGGCAATTACTACTGCAGAGTTTGTCCAAAGTGTGTTGTTTAGAGCATGTCAGAAAGTATATAATTATACAAACAAATCGTACCTGGTAACACCGATAATAACTCAACGAGAGAGTAAAACAATTCTTGTAGTGGCAATTCTGTAATTCAGTGTTGTGGCTTACAGAAATGGATACGTATAGAGTTTTTCAATAACTAGTTTGTAGGTACACTTATCATATTGTATGTAAACAAAAAGTAAGTGTATAAAAAAGAGCCTACTTTTTTATATAGACATTTTATGAGCCAAAGTTGTTCCTCAAATAAAAAGATATTTCAAACTGTGCTGTTAGTGCTTAGCTTCCGTCTTTGGTGAGAGTCCAAAGAACTGGGTAATAATGCGTTCACTGGGATGTAAGTGTCGTTATCAGACGCAAAAACTATGTGTTCCGTTTTAGTTGCATTTCTAATTTCAATAAAAGTAGAACAGAAGTAATAGCTTCTTACCCATTCAGATTTAACATTCGCGATTTAGAAAATTATATTAATTCCACACGCGTATTTCGTTTTGCTTGTGAAAAAGAACTGAAAAATATCGGAAATCTAAGCTTCAGCGAAACTTTTCAAATTCTCCGTCTGCGCTCGTAATATTATGAAGTGATGTGACAGTTACACACAGTTCGACACATTGTTTGTAGTTTCCACGAACCATTAAATGTATTACGCACATAAAACTACAAAAATACGTTGTTACATTTTATATTGGTACAAATCTTATAATGAAAAATAAAGATTATAAGGTGCATAGATTTTTTTTAATAATATATCTGATTATTTAGATGTAAGTTTTAATTCTTCTTCATAATAACATCAATTTGATATTTTAGGTGTTTAATTTTACATTTTAATACTAAGAAATGATAGTGGCGGTAAGACCCATCATGGAGGATTGGCTTGAGAGGCGCCACGGCGCCCTCAGCTTCCGGCTGACGCAGGTCTTGTCGGGGCATGGGTGCTTCGGCAAGTACCTGTGTCGCATAGGCCGGGAGCCATCGCCCGGTTGTCACCACTGTGTGGGCTGCCCTGAGGACACGGCGCAGCACACACTCCAGGCCTGCCCGGCTTGGGCAGAGCAGCGCCGTGAACTCATAGCGGCAGTCAGCGGTGACCTCTCGCTTCCGGCCGTGATCCTATCCATGGTCGGGAGCGGGAACGCGTGGGATGCCGCCGCCTCTTACTGCGAGCAAGTTATGCGCGCAAAAGAGGCATTATAATACATATTTATCATTAAAATTAAAATGTATAAAGTCATTTGATATTAAAACGAATTGGGATTCCTTTGTAGCTTTAATATCATAAAGAAAAACAAGTCCTACCGAATAGTACACTTTATATTGTTGGCTTTGATTTTAGAAAATACCTAATAGATAGAAAGAATAGTTATTATTTGAGGAAATATGGTTTTTTAAATTTCTTTTCGTGCAGTATTTTACTTCTCTCTGAACTGCATATTTTTCTAAGGGCAATAAAGTGCAGATACTACCCTGATTATATCACACAGTTGACGCCATATTTATAACAAGAACCACACAGCCATAATACATCAAATACCGTGGCACAACGTGAACTCGGTTTAGGTCGCCAGTGATAAGTGAATATCATCTAAATGGAATTTCCGCTATTACATTCCATGTTTCAGTTCGTTTCGCTGGTGGAGCGGCGAATAAAATGAGAATTATCTGGTGATTGATTTATAACACCTAGAAATGATTTCATGAACTTAATTTGAAAATTATTGCAATAAAGAGAAGAAAATACTTGGCTTATGAGGTCCTTGATACCTTTTGTCTACAAAACCAGTTTTCCACTAATTCAATTACTTTATATTCGTTTATAGTCTAGTATGCCTGTTGTTATTGGGTCGTATGATAATATTTTTCTATTGTATTTCCTCAATAAACCTAATGGGATATTTCACTTTCATTACGGACATTCCATATTTTTTATAGGTATTTCCAAATAATATAGAAACGAGTATATTCGAGTATATCTTTCTTTTAAATATTTTGTTTAAAAAAATATTGTTAACGTCGGAACTTCTTGTGATTTTCAACAACATAGTCCCACTCAACATCATCATCATCATCAACCCATCATTGTCCCAATGCTGGGCACGGGTCTCCAAAAAATACTATCTATTGAAGAAAACCGGATACGGAAAAATATTTACGGGAAACCATTGTCACCTTTATCTATTATCGTTTTTCTTAATTTTTGTACTCCCTCACTCACAAGACAAGTGAGAGATTGGGAAATGGACGTCCCACAACCACAATGTCAAGGCAGCCAATTAACATAATGAAGTTCATAACTGAAACATTACTAAACGTGACATGACATGAAAATGTACCACAATAGCTCACATCCAAATAACAAGATCTCAGCAACCGAGGTGCTATATAGGAACTGAGGCACATCTGCATAGAAATTGTCTATTTTCTGGCTTTCTGACAATTTGTGAGAAATACGCGCAATATCTGCTAGGCTTTTGATAAATTGATCGTTTCTATCTTCGTTTAGTATGTAGCGCATGTGTCGCTATTTCTCAAAACGAAGCAACGATTTATTTTCTTCATGTTTTTAGTTCAGTCAAAAAAAAACACTTCACAACGTCACTTACCATCACGTGAGATTGTGGTAAAACGCTGACATATACATGATAAGAAAATGAGTGCTTCCAGTTCACTTTAATTATTTTGTACCAGTTTTTATGCAAGTATTAATCTATAATTCCATATCACATACTGAAACCAAGGATTCATCATTATATTATATAGAACACTAAACAAACAGAAAGAGACTGCAATACCAACAAACCTTAAAACTTCCGGGCAACATTTGTATTTGAGTTATAATTTCGGGTCATTCCATAAAATAGTTTCCGGGTCAAATGTCTGTTCATATTTGATTTTAGATGTTTATCGACGTAGAAAGGATGCTTTCAAACTGACCCTTTCCTACATAATGTAAATAGAGCCAATATTTTTGTACAATGTTGTCCAAAAATGCTTCAGATATATAGTATAACCAAAATTTCTAAACAGCTTTGTTTATTGTGTAGTGTTATTCAAGGCCCTCTACATATTGAAGAAATCATTGGACGAGTTTTGTGTACAGTGGGATTTTTTAAATTCTATTTTATCCAGATTTAAAGGTAAAATGGATCAATTTACATGATTTGTTGAAATTTTTATATTTTGAATTTTATTTCAAAGTTCACTGCTGTTGAGCAAGTTGAGCAAAACTACATTTGTATATGTGTCACCAATTTGTCACCATATCCACGTAAATCTGTGTATCCAGAGCTAGAAAATACATTCATAGCCTAACTTTGAATCTTTCTAAGAAAAAATACGTTGGTATAATTTTAAGCTTAATTAAAGGACCAATTTAGATTCTCCAGCATAAGCAGAATCTTCATAATTTAAATGTACCTAACTTTATTTTATGAGGCATCCCAGACACAAATGTTAATGTTTTATAGCTAGTCCTCTACTAGATATTACGTCAGTAATCAGTAGAACTAGGAAAACAACGCGCTGTTTCGGTAACAGTTCGGAATCGAAAACATGGTGCTGCATTTGTGTTTCCTTTCCGATTTGAATTTCAATTATTTGTCAATAGGTAATGTTAACGTAGTGAACTATTAAACGGTATTCTAATGTGAGTTGAGATTTGCTTTTGTTAATGTAATGATTCTATGTATTATTGATTCTATTTATTATTGTTGGATATACTGGAAACAATTATACAACGTAGATGGATATTGCTAGTAATTTAGCCTACCCAGCCAATTGATATTGCAGTTTTGAACAGTATGCGCAGTTTTACTTATGTTACTCAAACCTTTTAGTTGTGAATAATGGAACAATATTCCTAGATATTGGTTGATGATTTATGAGAGCATTTCTCTATTTTCAGCATATTACTTCGTTCCCGTTCGACTAGTAAAAGATCCGAATATAAGAATATTGATTATAATTATTTTCTTAAACAATGGTATTTTTGAACTGTACGACTTAGTGTTATGTCATTTCAAGCTTAATAAAACTAACAACTTAGATTCCCTAGTATATAATATGTACTTATTTTCGGATTTATTATTTTTAATCTTGAAAATATTAATATTACGTTACATATTATATGAGCTGTCATAGATGGTAGCATATTAATCTGAGTCTAAACCCTTAACATAAACGCCTCTGAAGTAAGAACTTGCTAAAGGTCACACGTATTTCATCAGCAATATGAGACAAAACGGCTAATATATCGAACAATCCAACTACTTATATGTCAAGATGACATGTTAGTGGCAAATGTAGTCTGAATGATAAATGAAGCAACTTTTAGATTTGCTCGAGCGTGATGAAGACAAGTCGGTACTGTTAGTGATAGTTCTGCTATAGAATAGAATCCAACTTTTGTGGAGCTAAGGAACAGATTTAGAGACCTTCTCGTCCAAGTCTCGTGAGTTGCGTTGTGATAATAAAGACAGGCATTCATTTTCATAGTAAAAAATCGATTAATTTCATTTTCGTATGTACTGGGGTAAACCCATATGAGAGGCATCGTGAAAAAGAGGCAAATTGAAATGGAGATTAGTACGCCAATATAATTATTTATTGTGTTTTTAATTATCAAATTGTTTATTCATTGATTTTATGTAAACAATACTTTATTATGAAACGTATAACTTAAGTTACACTTTGAATGTTGTGGTGACTATAAACCGAGTGAAATATTTATCTGCTACAGCTCCGCGTCTGCCAACTGGGACGTGACCACTAACTAGCTTTGCCAGCTATAAATTACTAAACACAAACACCACATACACAGTTTAAAGTTACGGAATGCTCCGTCAACCATTATAGTGGTCACTCGGGACATTTCCTTTGAAGTGACAAGGCGCTTCATAAACATTTCCTTATTTCAAAGTTTTGTCGCGTTTACTCCGCCGCGCCGTGACTAAGCATTTAGAAAAAAATGCGTACACAATGCGAGCGACGTAATTGCTACATTTTCCCGAGGTATGCGTATTTGGAAAGACATCTTTATTAACTTGAGTACTGCTTCAGATGAAACTGCCTTGAATATTTAAACGAAGTACTGTCGTAAGCGGATTGAACTTTTACCTACATGTATATGTAAGTAAGTATTTTAAACAAAAATTTGTAATAGTCGATGCTATTTGTTAGTTACTTTACATACACATAATATTATCAAAACCATTAAAATTAAGTAAATGCAACAACTGTCCCGATCTATTTCTACAACATATTGTTTACAATTGCAACCAAACTTTGTTTCCATATAAAACGGTGTCCTATTTTTCAATTTTATGGCAATTTTATAGTTTATCGATAATGCTGTGTCAGCAATACTGATGTTTATTGCATTTACGGATTTAAAGCTATTACATTTAGACAATATATTTTGGTCTCGATTTCAAATACATCGTGTAACAGATAAGCAGATATTACATGGAATGTACTGTATATTATAAAATATATCTTACGTTAAATCTACTTGTCAAATCTTTTGGCCCGGCTAAAACTATCAATGCACAGCCAAAAAATTTCAGTCCTTTTTTTGAAGAAATTTCAACACAAATCTCCGTGAAAAAAATCTGTGCAATTAACATTAACTCAACTCTCTTTACAGATGAGAATGACTTTACATAAATTTTCACTTCTTTTCCAAAATTTTGTCCAAAAGTTTTATTCTTGTTCTGAAGTTCCGCCGTTTCCATAAATCAACTTTGTTAGAAAAAGTTAGTGTCGTCGTTTTCATTTGAAATCTAATTAGTCGATTTTTTTATCATTATTTCGAGGTTTATCTACTCACTGATTTTGGTAATCAATCTTTATTATGTAATTTATGTAAGCTGAAAGGCAACATCAAATAAAAAAATAGTTAAGGGGACTTTACTGAGCCAGCCGTTCAAAATTACAACTCTTTCATAATAAAATAGGCATTTATTTAAAATAAAACCAGAGTAAATGTTACTCATTCGCCACTTTAACGCAAAATTTTGCGACCGCAGCAACACGACAACTAAATTTATTATTTTCAAACGCTTTCAGTAAAACTCTATTAAGAGCTACCAGCATTTATATATTCTAATTAACTTCGAGTCAATTGAAAACTTTGGAAGCGATACAATATATTACGCTTTGAAAAGATGCAATGACCTGCATCGCCTTCATACAATTTGTAAAGAGGTGTTTTTAATATACTAAGGGTATATAATAAGGACCGAAACGCTCCTTAGAATCTCGAATAGAGAATACAGAATAAACTTTGTGTGATTTCCTTTGTCTGATACTGAATACTTTAGATTGTTTATCTTCTTTTCATAAAACGGTATTCAATTTGTAAAAAAAACATTAATTAGTTTATTATAAAGTTCTGTGAGCATATTTAGATTTTTAGGTTTAATTAAAGGGAAAGAAATGTGTACGATTGATAATTAAAATACAGAATAAAGCATACTATTTAGTTAAAAGCAAAATATTTGAGAGTCACATAATCCAAAAAACATTATAATTATGTAGTTCTAAAGAACAAGGACACTTGTTGTACAGTCTATTTCCTGAACGGACCTAATTATAGGAATTGAAACGAGAGTAATATAACAGCACAGGATTATCACGCAAAAATAATTAGATATAATCCGAGGCTGTAATCCTCGAGGGATGCGGACGACAACATTATCTTTATAAAACAAACAAATACGGAAAGAAACTTCTTTTTACATTTTTGGATTTGTCATTGTCCTGTAACCTGACCTACGCAATAAGTACCGTACTCTGAATGGATTTTATGAACAGGCTTATCTGGTATTGAAGAGAATTTATTATTCTTTTGTGCTCAAAACATGATACAAAGAATAAAAAGAATGAATAATTTCTTTTTATTCTTTGAAATACGATTTCACAAAACATGATACAAAGAATAAAAATTATAGAATAATATTTTTAATACGAAAAACACATCTTTTATGATATTGCCGACTTCGAAGACATCAGGGACGCATATATTTAACTGACCAGAACCTCTAAAGTTCTCTCTCTCTCTCTCTCTCTCATTACATCACTGTAACATACAAGCAAATAACTAGATCTTACCTCAAGTTTATCTCCACGAGGTAGTCAAGTGCCGTCTAAAGTAAGATTGGACACTATAAATATCCCTCCTATCCAAACTCTCCACTCGATTAGCTAATTTCCACTGTTACTTGAGAGCAAGAGCTGCCAACTCGCTTGGCTGACTTCCCGAAGATATCAGATAAGTGCAAGACTGACCTGAATTCATGTTAAGGTATCTATTTCAACACAAATAGAATGAATGCTATTATCAAAATAAAAACTTCTGTAAACTTTATTTTTAATAAAAATATCTTTACCTATATTACATAATTAGGATCAGGAATATTTTTGGATTTTATGATTTTAAGCAAACAGTAGTTTCTTTAATACATTATAATGCATCATGTTATTAAAATGAAGTGTATGTAAAGAAACGTTGACTACAGACGCAAATTATTGTCAGTGTCAAAGATAAAAAGCTTCTAACTACAGAGACAATATATAATAAGTTGCGAGACAAAGTCAAGGTGACTGTTGACATCTATTCTCTCGAGGAGAATTAATTAAGACCAAAAACTCTCCGCCTACACCTTGCTCTGATTTATTAGCTAGCTGCGTGAAATATTGTTCTAATATAATTCGTTAGTTATCAAGGCAATGACTATTAGAATACTTTGAAATATACAAGGAATATTGATACTATTTCATCTAAAACCTTCATCAACACAAATTACTGTAACTTTAGGGTAACATACAATAATGCTAATAGTCCAGAATTTTCCAAAACAATCAGCTAGGAAGGGTAAATTAATTTAAGATTCACGGCTTCATAGACATCCGGAGTCCCTCAGTGCGGTCAAGCCTGTTTAATTGTTTCCGGATTTGCTAATTGCCCACAAGCTTAGTCAGTCAGTATTCATGACGTTTCAGACTGTCGGTAATCGTTTTAATAGTATAACTGAACATAATTATCGATTATATGAATGTAAAGAATATCAAAACGATTGTTCTAAATAATTCTGAAACAGTATGGTATTGTTCGCGAGGTAACAATATTGCGTAACTCTTAATGTGGCTCTGTGTTGTGTTATCTATATAACATTTTAGTGAAAACTTTGAAATTGTTACTGTTTTATAAAAACTGATTTATACTACATACATACGGTGTTTGATTGGACGACAGCATTAAAAATACAAAGTCTTAAAGGATTCTTAGATTACTATATTCAAATGTCGTTTAAACGTAAAACCAATTTAATATTTATTTCCACTTTCTGGTAAAGCAAATAATTCAAAAACATACAAATATTGTCATCGTTACTAATGAATGGTTACGTGTAGTAAATGGTTGTTAAGCATAGACAAATAAACATCTTCATTCTTCATACATAGATAAATGGGTGTTTGAATATTCGCATAGTAAGTAAATATTTCTCAAGACAGCACACAACTGTGTCAGCAGATAATATTATTGCCTTACAATATGCAAGAGCAACTGACGACGTGTGATGTCTGCATACTGATACAGCAATAGCTGTATTTGAAATGTAACTGCCTAGTTATGATATAGTTAGTGTGTTAATAACTGTCAACAGAATCTCAACAATAGTACTAAATTACAATTAATTTTTTTGGTATAACTGTCAGTAGACCGCAAATTGTATATCAAAATGATACCTTCAATTGCAAAATATGGCCGACCTATTGTCGGCGTATAAAGTTCATATTTGAGCCGATGCCTACAGCCAAACTGTTGTGTCTAGCTATGTAGTAGCACAAATCAGTACCACACGACTGCCATTAGTTACAGTAATGCGGATAATCACGTGATCATGGTTGCATTTGAACGAATGATTAACGCTGAACCGCGCGTGTATTAGCCGCTCTACCGAGTGATTGTGTGGGCGCCTGCATCGCTTTATGGGCAGTAGAGTGTATCGTAATTAAACTTCTATATAGGTATGTATTAACAGTATTCGAATATTACGTAGGTATACTTGTCGATCATAGTTTTGCTGTTTATTTTCACAAGTATTAATATTATTGTAATAATATTGTGGCACTCAGTTTAACAAAGGTAAGTATTGTTCTAGAGGAATACACTACAAATCGAAAACAATTAATTTAACACAAGGTATACTAAGCCACAGTATCAGTTCACAGCTCATTATATCAGTAAGTGTGGCTATCAACTCGTTACTCTTTGCAAGCTTATTCTTTGCTCTCTCACCTGTCCGCAACTAAAGTCTGAGATACTTAATAAAGTTCCACTGAAATAACCTTTACAACCAAACTTTTTCAACGCACATATACACAGATAAACTCAACCCTTAGGGTAATGAAATTACTAAGATCCGATAACATGAAATTGATCACAGGAGGAAGTTCTATATATCGGCTAAAGGTCGTACCTTAATTCAAAACTTGGTATCAGTGTCCGGTTATAGTCCCGGATGATCGGTCTATAAGGTAATCAAACTTTAACCCACATGGCGACCGCTGACCGCGCTCCACACAACTGGATTATTCCTCTACTCCATCATTTTAATAAACCTTATATGCTGGTGGTTATAGCTCTCATGAATCATGTCATTTACATTTATTTTGTTAAATTTTTCGGTAAGTGTTTGTGTAGAATTAAAATATTTTTCAGTCAGCTAAACAATAATAACCTCAATAATTAACCATCTTCTTTAGTTATACTTAAGGTATTGCAATCACTATTTGTTATTATAACAAAATAATGTTATACGATAAAAAATAAATAAATTATGATATGATGAATTATGATCGAATAGAATCCCCTCGCCTGGTCTTATAATATTATGATTAAAGACGAAAATTCCTGCAAGCCTTTTATTGAATATTAAGCTTCCTTTAGTGTATTCAATTTTTTTAAATTTTAATTCACTTACCGTCCGCACTTTCGATAAATTTATATGAAATTGATAAAATTTCGGATGGTTACAAATATCGTATCGTATATACGTACTATAAAACTGGCTCAAATTGATTCCACTAAACTAAGATATCTGTCACTTACACATACGAACAGTAATTTTCACATTTTCGATGAAAATAGTTCAAATCATCAGTAATGCAGTAGTATGTGAGTGCCGCGTGAGATTAGCATAACAAAAGTCACATCGCCTTGTCCCGGGACAAAGCAAGTAGCCGCGAGAAAGGAGTCGGCACAAAACTGTGACGTCACAGACTATTAAGTGCGCCTTTGAAGTCGGAAAGAAAAGTCGCTTACTACGCGACTGCGCGGCTAAGTTAACGGAATTGATATCTCTTAAAACAGTTAAATTCCAGTGACTTACTGTTTTACTATGATCTATTGTCATCGTTTATAAAATACTCTGGTAAGTTGGTCGTGTGGTGTTGATATTTTTAATTTTTAGTTTTTTAAATTATAAGGATATAGCTTTATCCCGGTTTATTATTAGTTAAAAACGTAACTAATGTTTCATCAGTACATTGTACTGGAAGCATTGTTCTAAGTCATTACAGTATTTTATGTTATCTTACCTGAAAACAAATAGTTAAAAAAATATATAGTTTTGCGTTGAAGGGAACCAAAAGCAAGAAATGAATAAAATTTTATTATTGAAAAAATATTTTCATTAAAAGCCGGATTAAATAATACAGTCCTAGTCGGGACTTATTACAGACTTGGTATAAGAATATTTGCGAATTTAAGTATTATACTGTCCGTCCCAGTTTTAATAACATCCAAAATCAACATTTGTGAAATTAAGTGTGATATCCTTTTTGTGTAATTACATTAGATACTTAATGACAATCCGGAGACATTGAGGCTCGGTGCTGGTGTTCGTGTAATTTGAATACTGTTTTTATATTTCGGTCTATATACTTTTTCGAAAGCATATTTTAATAATGTTTGTATACTGGAGAAACGGAATAAGAAGGTATTAACTAAATAGTGTCAGTGGTGGTAGTGGCGCCTGTATGGTATTCCATACACGGGATCATATTACTGAATATTTAATTGAAAGAAGTCTGTAAAATTATTTATAAAGAACTTAGTACTTAATAGGGTTCCGTTTTTACGATTTGGGTACGGAACCCTAAAAACGGTTATCTCTACGACCTCAATTAGCATTCATCCCAAAGTTAACATAACTTTAGCAAGATTTTAACTCGCGAAATTGTTTATATATTTTTTAAGAAAATTTCTCTCCTCATTTTAGTCGTTTTTCTAGAGCATTCAAGCACGGTTAAAACACTTGACAACGTTCAATTTCCCGTAGCGAGAGGACGCTCTAACGCGATTTATTTATCGTGATCTTCAAAAAATCTCCTTTGGTTGTTTACTGTTTTGTGAAAGTATGTTTAAGTATCTTATTTCTTGAAACCACAGGAGGGAAACTATATAGAAAGTGTTGATAGTATTGTATTGTATCGGTACAGGTCATTTGGTTTGAAACACTATTCAGTTACTTAGATACCTACAAGCTTGAAGTGTGGATTTGTACACGGCTATTGACAATATCTTCTCCCTACGCGTGACGAAGTGACATGTTACTTGAAACAAAAACTGATTTAAAATTTCAATAATCATGACTTTGATGATGTTAATACGCAATAAAATTTGAGCCCAATAAGCACAAAGCTTGCAGTGTGGTGTGTTGTGGTGCGGAACTATTATTTTGATGGAAAATTTTCGGTGACTTTTGTTCTGAGTAGAGATTTGTGCTGGTTTCGTTTTAGTATTTATTTTTATTTTATTGGCTTAGTTAGATGACTAATTTGAGGATTATTACGCGAATGTATTTGCTCAAACCTTATAGGTTTCAGAACTACCAGTTATGTTATGTATTAGTTATATAACTAATAGGTGTATTTAAATTTATTGGTTTATACAAAACAGCATTCTATATTAAAAAAAATATTACATAAGTAATTCCATTTTCAATTCCAGCAGCGAAATTATATCCAACGAAAACAATTATTATTGCACAGCGGACGCATTTTGGTTTAAAAAAGATAAAAAGAAAACTCCGCTTCTTCCCTTAATTACGGCAAAACCTTTTGGATTTAAATGTACAATTGTCATCACGATTGGTTTTGACATTATTCCTTATTCCATATCCATTATTACCATTTCCTTTTAAAATTACGATTACTTTAAATTTTTAAGTTAAATTTTTTAGAATTGAGTCATAAGTATTTATGTAAGGTTATAATATAAACAGATATATTGTATGGCTACAGTATAGGTATCAAGTTGATTTTCAATTTGTTTGACGATTACGAGATTAGCGCAGCGATATTGAAGGCTGCTTTCAGTTTTGAGGTTCCCGGGTTCGAATGAAGCTAAGGTAGTGTATATAACCATATTGTATTCGTTACTAGATATCACTGAGCCATAATTAAAGAAAACTGGAAATACCTCTATTTCATTTATTTTTTAACGAAGATAATAGAGAGTATAACTTCCTTCACTTTTGGTAAAAAAAAGAGTAACGAAACACTAACAACTTTATGTAAGAGAGTCGTGCGGACACATGTATCATGAGGATTAATTTATTACCATCATCATGTAGCCTCTACAACACGACACAAGGACAGCATGTTACAACACTACCGCAGTCACGATACTATTGTACGGACTTTTTGTAGGAGAAGCCAACGGGAAAGTACGTCTGTTAGTTATTTTGTTTAATTTGGAGAGTGTCAAAAACTAGAAGTATTATACATAGAATGATGAAAAACATTAGAAAAAAGAGTTTTTTATAGAATTTGTGCATTAAAATATTCAAAGTGAATACAAAACCATGTTGCTTCACACAAAATTCACAAATGTTGCCAAACCACAGCAATATACGCTCGGCAAGAAGGGAAAAAAGAAGCAGGAAAAAGTATTTGACGATAAAACAGCAGTGACCCAAATAGTTAAGTAGGGACACAAATAAAAAAAATCATTTTTAAGTAAATATACTGGTAACGACCGAGTTAAAGTAAAATGTTTCATTTGATAAACGATTACGGTACTTATGATAAATGATAAATGATATTTATTTCTGTAAATAGATCTTTTCAAGACACTTTTACAAGTCATGTATGTATAAGATATATTTTAGGAACTAAATGGCATCTTAACATACAGGTTCGTTTGCTAAGAGTATTCCGATGTAATAAAAAATAAGCTAGAGTATATGGAGTATATTCAGAGAGTTAGTACAAATAAAAACTAGTTCGTTCGGCAAGCGTAGCTTTGTGCATAGTAGAGCAGCTGGAAGCTGGCTTGTAACAGGCTATATTGATTGACTCTCGGGATATTGCATCGTGACTTCGGAAGCGTGTTTTGACATCATGTGGTTTTGTCTAGTACTTTCGAGAATACAAAACCATATATGTAGGTAGAGCTGGGGTAGCCTAGCGGTGTGACCAGTGGACTGAGATGTCAGAGGTCTCGAGTTCAAACCCAAGGCACGCACCACTGACTTTTTCTGAAGTCATGTGCGTATTTATCACAAGCTCAAACGGTGAAGGAAAAACATCGTGAGGAAACCTGCATGCTTGAGAGAATTTCTCGATGGCATGTGAAGTCTGCCAACCCGCAGTAGGCTAGCGTGGTGGACTATAGCCTAATCCCTCTCAATTGAGAGGAGACCCGTGCCCAGCAGTGGGACATTAATGGGTTGATAATGATGATGATGATATGTAGGTATAGCATAGCTTATATGTAAGCATAGGTATAAACCCTTCTCAAATTGTAATAGAATTAAATGTACAAATTTGTCGCTACGCAGCTAATAAATTCATTACATTATTCAGAGTAGCGAGCGAGCTGAGCACTAGTCCAGTTTCAGTCTCTGTATGAATTGCGATATTAATTATTCACGTCGTTTACTGGCGACACTGCCAGGTTTTGAAGTACATTTCTAGTATCGGGACACACAGGTATCAAGAATGTCAAGTTATTTACTGGAATATAATTATTGCACTGATATGTCAAGAAAATAAGCTTGTCAAAAGCAAGTTATTGCAAAATGTTATATATTTTCAGATAAAGGTATTGAATATAAAACCGTACATCTTTTTTTTTTGGTAAACAATAATGTGTCTGTTTATAACAAACAATATTTTTAGCGCCTCTTGTCCTTATAAATACTAAACAGTTGCTTTCGTTTACATAATTTCCTCTCTTAGCCGGCACTCTGCTCACTGAGCTGAACGTCCGTGTTTCAGATACGATACGGAGCTAATCTAATTGTCAGTGCAGGAGCATAATCTGGGAGGCTGTGAAGATAGCGCGGTGTGCGACGCCAGCACTACGCGGTATTACCGCCGCTCATTAAATTATCACACGGGGAAATGCATAGGAGGTCAGACTTACGCGTAACTTAAACGTAATTTTCCAAAACTAAAACGTTGCGAAAGTAGTTGTTATCGCTTAAATATTTGTTCCGTGCGGGAAACGAGCCCGTGACCTGGACGACGGGCCACTTTTCAAAATCAAACCTTTAATTCAATTTTTTTTTGTCTACTAACAACTTAAAATTAACGAAAATGCGTTGTCATTAAGATAACGACGGAGGCAAACTGCCGAGTAGCAAAACAAACTCTGCAAATAACAATGTTTTTACATTAGATTACAAGATTGATATTGAGAGGATTTGTTTCAAGATATGAATATCAAAGCGATTTCTTATACATCAGCTGCTCCAGCTTACAGGCTCAGCTGCTATCGATGCTTGTCTGTGATACATATTTTTGATGAGATATGATAACTTGGAAAACTTATATTACATTATTTCGGTAAAAATACCTATAAGTTGCTTTGGATAATCAAAGGGGTATTTGGATATCATCATTACTTACATTTTGCTCACATCTGGTACGTACACTAAAGTTGTTGCTAACGACAGTATACGGTTCACTATTACCCTGATAGATCGCCATTGTTCCGATGTATTGCTGCCCACGAATTTACTTTTGTACAACAAATATATAGTACAAACATATAAGGAACAAAAATAGTACTCTTTATAATAAAAGGACTCTGAAGTGAGCCGACTTACCCTTGAAGTGTTACAATGTTGTTATAGAGATATATAAGATTATATAATTCTGTACAAACAAGCTTGTTACAAATATACCGGTCGTCGTTTGATCTCAACAAGTTGATCCTTATTCAGTGATCAGCTTTTTATATGACATCCTTATCCTTTGATCTAGTATTGGCAATAATTTTTATCTGTAATATTATATGACTAATAATTCTAAAATTATCTTCACTGTTGGGACGTCTTTATGGTGTTGTTCGATGTATTCCAAGAAAAGTGAGGCTGAACATCTACCACTCGCTCCTCAAACCACATCTAGACTACCTAATAGAGATATGGGGTAGCGCAGCGAAAACTAACTTAAACTGTGTTCAACGTATTCAAAATAAAATATTCAAAGTATTATTCGATTATGACTTTCTTACGCCAACACATATAATTTATTCAGAGACCAAGTTAATGAATTTAACACAAATATATCACTATAATACATGCATATTAATTAAGAAAATTATAGACAAAAAAGTACACTCAGAAATAACTTTTAAAACAAATGAGGAAGAGGGATTAAGACTTCTACGTAGTGCCAATAATATATGTCTTACGAAAACACGTACTAACTACGGCAGAAAAAAATTTACATACGAGGGAGCATAGATATTTAATAAGTTGCCGGGAGAAATAAAAACAGCCAAAACATTTCAAATATTCAAAACTAAATTGAAATATTTTATACTCAGTAACAACTAAATGCGGCCCTGGTTTCGGCTTTGTATTCTACCCGCACTAACTCATTTTTGTTTCGCGAAGTCTTTTACTACTACCTGCGATGACGTCTGAATGTAGTCATTCGTATTTTATTTTTTTTATTCTTTGTAATTGTGTAATGTAACACTCGTAGGTTATTAACCTATTTCATTATTTAAATTACTGATTACTGCTGGTTACAATTATCTATGAAATTCGTATTATGATACTAGCTCTGCTCACTAATGTAAGTTGTTAAACTATAATATTCCTCATTAAGTGAAATTGGTTGTAAATTTCTTTTGAGTAATAAAGATTCTTTAACCGTAAAATAATATAAAATGTTTTCTTATTTAAAGACATAACAATAACAAGAATAGAAAAAAGAAAAATAATACTTAAAACTAAAACCATTTTTTTTAATATCGGCAGTGGTGGACTAAAGGAGCTGATCTCACCACTTGATCATATCAACCAGAACAAACATTTTATTTTAAACTTTCTTGTTTATTTTTTGTTCTGATTTTATGAGGTGCACGACTTTATAAAATATGTCTGACTTGACCGGCGCTCAATAGTTTAAAGGGCCGATTCCACCAAAGTCAGTAAAACTTTACACATCGCAAATATAGAGTAAGCAAAAACATACATCAGAACTTGACTCTCGAAGAGTGTAAAACGAATGGTAAAATGCTGTTACGGCAACAAGGTGCTGATTGATAATCTTGAAAACATAGTTTCGAGACCTAATTTTGTATTCCTTAAAAATAACTTTCGTTAACCATAATCCATTCATTGTTTCTGTGCAACACATATCACATAAATGCTTTAAACTTTCATAATTACTAACACATTGTATTTAAACCAGAGCTTGAGATTGTCTGCTAACGTACGTTTAA
Source organism: Craniophora ligustri (assembly GCA_905163465.1). Classification (NCBI taxonomy): domain Eukaryota; kingdom Metazoa; phylum Arthropoda; class Insecta; order Lepidoptera; family Noctuidae; genus Craniophora; species Craniophora ligustri. The sequence goes on from LR990972.1 coordinate 9,950,538, forward strand.
CATGCTTTTAATGGCGTATAGTGTATTATGCTGGAAACTATGTGTCTACAATGTAGCAGATCCTGCCTATCATAGCGCTTTCTTAGTGACGTGTTAGAGATAGCCGAGACATCACTGAGAAGCTGCGAGTTCAAAGTTAGCTCCAACCACGATGTTAACTATTATCTATTACTAATATAACAAAATCGTTATTCTCTGAGGATTACCGACATGAAACAGGCTATTGTGTATGTAACTTTACGGATTCTTGTAAATAACTTCTTGGGAATGGGATTAACATTTGGTAAACCATGTTCATAATGTACTGTACATAGTTACTACTTCAGCTGTTGGGTGGAGTGCGGCAAGTCTACTCGTGATCCTGAGTTAAAGTTGATCAAGATTATACATTTATAATTTAATTAATTTACAAAACTGGCTCATATATGTTCTTTTGTCAAAGCACGAAAAAGAAATCAGTTGTTGTAATCAATAAAGACTTACAGACTTTTAATTACGACCGCCAAAATCAAATTAAAAACGTCTAAACATTCCAAAGCCTAATTAAATATTTCGCTTGTAACAGAAAAGTGTCATAATCTATTTAATTAGGTAACATTAATTATGACACACTGTATTATTCTGGTATTTGTATGAACTCTGTTCATTAATAAATTAATTCATCATTAGTTCGGAGCGGTCAGAGGTAGTTTATTACGTAATTAATTTTGGTGGCGCTGATACTTGTTATTGATAAAAGCAACGTAAATTTATCTACTTTTAGGGCGTTATTTTTTATTAAACTGCCCTATATAAGTAAAATGGTTTGCAGTCATATATATATGTATAGGTACACACACATATTACAGTCATACAGAAAAAATAACTATACAGACTAGCACCACACTGAGTCGTTACAAAAAACCGGTATGAAACAAAGCTTGATTCCATCTCTACGCAATAATTAATAAAACATGAAGAGCATACAATTCCCAAGTTATATTTAGCATAATGATCCGACAGCACGTCAAACAACAAGCATCACCACCCGGCATTGCTTAAGAGCTGTCAAGCGAACATTGGAATTCCTTAGCGATCTATTACGCTATACACTATCTAATACATATAATGTTACTCTGAATAAAGTGAAGTGAAGTCATTCAATAGCTACATAATATATTAGAACGTATAAGGACAAAGACTGCTTTAGCAAATTTTTTATCATTACAGTTCAATACAACTTCAAAAACTAAAAAGCAAAAAATAACTTCATACAGTTTTACCTTTTTTTTAGTTTAGTTTTAATGGTATGAAGTCGGAGCCGAGCCAAACGTAAGTACACTCTCCGTGAGTGACCTTGAGCGGGGTGGTTACAACCACCACATCATCTGCACCGACTTCATACCTTTAAAACTAAACTAAAAAAAAGGTAAAACTGTATGAAGTTATTTTTTGCTTTTTAGTTTTTGAAGTTGGTTTTTCTTTTTGTAAAAAGTTAATTTATTTTTTTCTTTTTAGTGTTGTATGTATTAAACTTTTCATATCAGATCAATCTAACAGCCTGAAAGAATACAACTATCGATCCACATATAGTTATAATTATGAAAGATTTTTCCTTCAACTCCTAACCGTTGAGGAGTTGTACCTTCCATCATCAGATGGTGATTTTCAGATGCAAATACTTGAACAGCTTTGGAGAATACATGTAAATGTAATAAATGCCAATAACTGAAAGAATTTTTTTTTAACTCTTATCTGTTGAGGAGTTCTACCTTCCATCATCAGCTCATCAACATCAAATGATGATTATCAGACGCAAATACTGGAACAATTATAGTAAATATATTGAAAATGTGATAATTGCCTATAAAATTTGAGGGTTGCCCTCGATTTCCCTGGGATCCCATCATCAGATCCTGATGTGGTTACAATGGGACCATCTGTGAAGTCTACCCTTTTAAACAAAAAAAGAATTTTGCAAATCGGTCCAGGCGTTTTGAAGTAATTCGTGAACATACATAAAAAGATTCCGACGAATTGAGAACCTCCTCCTTTTTGAAGTCGGTTAAAAATTGTTCTCACTTCGATAAAAAAATCTCGAACTAAGAAAGGAGCATGAACTATTAATGCAAATCGAAATCAGGATTACCTACTGAGGTACCTGAACACCTATTGAGTCGCGACGTGAGCGTCACTGGCGATATAAAAGGTTTTACGACGTAACTTATACACTGAATATTCAGCAGGTAACCGTGCTTACCTTTGGCTCTTTCCCTAATCTCTTTTGTATAGGTATACTTTAGAAATCATGATATAACAACTAAGATCTTTATAGTCATTGTAAAGAATAATAATGTGCATAGAAATAATAATGTCGTATAAATAAATAAAAATAGCATAATTTTCATAAATTGAAGTGAAAACACACCAATAAATGCGCGCAAAATGATTTTGCTTTCAAAAGTTTTGATATCTGAAACATAAGCAAATAGGTATTAATTAGACATTGAAGTAAAACTACATACTTTTTCAAACATTGCCAGAGCATCTTGCGCAAACTGTTTTGATTTTTTAGAGAAAAACGTATCTTGTCTTTGTATAAAAGGTTTCTATGTTCTTCGTGGAATCCGTTGTGATGTCGCTATTGTGTGATGTAATAATTCAAATTCAAATTCAAATTCGTTTATTGCTTCATGTGTAGGTACGAGGTAGGGGCGAGCCTCAGCTACCTACCGGGTCACAGGTGGCGGATAGTGAACCGTCCTGTAGTATGCAGGATAGCTGCGAATAAAGGGAAACCGAAATAAGCAGTCCCGGACCGAGGCGGTAGGGTTAGCAGGGAGTGCTGGGGTATTCAGTGGCATGGGTACACTGTAGAAAAGGCACGGAAGTCCCAATGACAACCCTACGACATGGCGAGCAAACACCGCCATCAAATAAGTGTTGCCCTGGCAGAGGGAAGCAGCCTGCCAGTTTATAGCCGGGCGGAGTTCGCGGGGAGCAGAACGACTGGCTAGAAATTCAACTGTGGGCGACGATGGGTAACATCATAACCGGCTGCAGTACTGCGATCACCAACCCGTCGTGGCTGACGTGGTGATTACGGCTAATCCCCTTCCCTTCAAACCATGACAGACAAAAGAAAAGATCGACCCCGAGTTCCCAGCGCTTCGTCTATCCCCGGCTCGAGCAGTGGCCGGGTGACACGGGGCAGGGGTGCGACAAGAAATCCCTGGGAGTTGACTAACTGCTACAAATTGAAACTTTTGACATACAACATACAGTCACTGTCGTCGGAAGATCGGCTGGTAGAACTGGAGACCGAACTTCGAAACATTAACTGGGACGTTCTAGGGCTCTGTGAAATTCGGCGAAACGGAGAGGAATTATTAACTTTACACTCGGGCCATATGTTCTACCACCGCGAAGGCCCCAGACCTGGTATCGGAGGAATCGGCTTCATGATTAATAAAGCCATAAAGCAGTATGTGGTTGAAGTGAACAGCATTTCGGATCACCTTGCTTATGTGGTATTAAGACTCAGCAAAATGTACAAAATGAAAATTATCCAAGCATATGCCCCAACATCAGGACACCAGGACGAAATTGTAGAGGAATTTTACGAAGACCTACGAGCTCTAAACAATAAAATTAAGACCAAATATACCGTAATAATGGGAGATTTCAACGCGCGAGTTGGTAAAAAGGAGAACAGTGGAGAAACTAGCATAGGGAACTACGGGTTTGGAGCAAGAAATGCTCGGGGACAAATGTTCCTCAATTTTTTACAAGCTAACTCACTATATGCTATGAACACCTTCTTCAAAAAACAAGACCAGCGTAAGTGGACATGGAAGCACCCTGGCGGCTTATACAAAAATGAATATGACTATTTCATCACAGACTATAAGCCTATGGTCGAAGACGTCAATGTGCTAAATAGGTTCTCTACAGGCAGCGACCATCGCTTGGTAAGAGCGAACATATATGTAAAGCTTCAAACATCGCGAAGGAATCTTATTGTGAAGAAACATCTTCCAACCAATACCAAACTCAAGATACTGCAAGCTAATGAAGATCTGTATAAGACTGCTGTCGAAGCAAAGCTCAACTGCGAACAATTAACCACCATGACCATAGATCAGATTAACGATCAACTGATAACAGCATTAACTCACACCCTTGACGAAATCACCCCAAGTGCCCTACCAAATAAGCCAACTAAATTAACACCAGGTACTATAAAGATGATGGACCAAAGAAAGTCGCTATGCAGTGAGGGAAACGTGGATAGTCAGGAATATAGAGACCTACAGAAGCGTATTCGTAAACAGATTCGGAACGACTTGACTGAATACAACACCAACCTCATACAGGAAGCGTTAGAGAAGAACAGCAGCCAAAGGGTTCTTAAACTGAAGCTGAACGAGGGCAGAAAACAAATCTTCAAGCTTATCAACGGAAATGGGGAAGAAGTCACAAATAAGGAGCAGCTACTTGCAATAACAAAAGAGTACTATGAAACTCTATATAAGAGCAGAGCAGCACCGAGCCAGACAATAGAAACTCTAGGGCAACCCCGATTACTAATCCAGAATGTAGGCTCTGAGGAAATTCCCGATGTCATCCCAGATGAAGTAATGTTGGCTATACAACAACTTAAAAATAGGAGAGCACCAGGGGAAGACGGCGTATTACCAGAGATGATTAAAATCAACCAAAGGGTCGTCAGCAATGTGCTCGCAGTATTATTTTCAAAATGCATCGTGGAAACTAAAGTACCCGCCTCATGGCACACCGCAATAATCACCCTGATCCACAAAAAGGGGACATCAAAAAGCTAGAAAACTATAGACCCATTAGCCTACTGTCACATATCTATAAGATTTTCTCGAGGGTTCTAGTTAACAGACTTGACAGGAAACTAGAATTTTTCCAGCCAAGAGAACAGGCAGGATTTCGTTCAGGCTTCAGTACCAATGACCACCTCCAAACCCTTAAAACAGTCATAGAGAAATGTAACGAGTACAGGAAACCACTTATCCTCGCCTTCATCGATTACGATAAAGCATTTGACTCGATAGAGTGGTGGTTCATAGAACGAGCCCTAGCCAGATGCCGCATCGATGGAAGGTACGAACAAATCCTCACTCACCTCCATCAAAATGCTACTGCCTGTGTCTCATTGCACAAGAAAACTGAGAAATTCCATCTACAGAGGGGTGTCAGGCAGGGAGACACAATATCACCAAAATTATTTACCCTGGCACTAGAATGGATATTCCAACAGATGCAGTGGACTGGGAAAGGGCTGATGATCGATGGAGAGAGACTGACAAACCTAAGGTTTGCAGACGATTTGGTCCTGGTTTCGGAGAGCGTCGAGGACATGCTGACGATGCTAGAGGATCTAAAGGCTGAATCTGAGAAGACCGGTCTTAAAATGAACATTGGAAAAACCAAAATAATGACCAATATTCCTGAAGCCACAATCTGCCAGCTTCCAGTGGAGACAGTAACGGAGTATATATATCTAGGGCATAAGGTTACACTCGGCTTTGAAAATCAAGTAGCCGAAGTGGAGCGACGAATAGCACAGGCGTGGGCTGCATTCGGTGCCAATAAACAACTACTGAGTGGAAAAATACCCCTACGTCTTAGAGTTAAAGTGTTCGAACAGTGTGTCATGCCCGTATTAACCTATGGTACGGAAACCATAACTCTTACGCAGTGGTCCGCCGAGAAGTTCCGTGTCGCACAGAGGGGAATGGAGAGAGCTATGCTCGGGATTACCCTACGAGACCGGAAACGGAATGATTGGATTCGAAGTAAGACCAAAGTCAGAGACATTATGGACGTAATAGCTCACAGAAAGTGGACATGGGCGGGGCACATTGCGAGAATGGACAAGAACCGCTGGGCAAGGCGAGTCCTAGAACGGAGACCCAGAGCGAACACCCGAGGGCGTGGACGACCACCACAGCGCTGGGTGGACGACATCCGACGGCACGGAGGTCGAGACTGGATGAGTCGGGCACAAGATCGACAGGAGTGGAAGAAGAGGGAAGAGGCCTACATCCAGGATTGGATAACCAAAAGGCCACCATGATGATGATGATGTAGGTACAAGGTGTTACATATGTTAAAGTATCAACATGACCCTGTAAGGGCGCAGCAAATTTCGTTAGGCAGGTAAAAAAATAAAAATAGGAAAATTAAAATAAATAGAAATTAAACATAGCTAAAATAGAATAATAATATTTTAAATTATCATCGAAAAACTCTTGCAAATTATAGTAGCATTTATCTATCAACAGGTTATTTAATTTTCTTTTGAATAGTGTGTAGTTCGTTATTTCTTTTAGTGTTGTTGGTATCCTATTATAAATTTTTATTGACATTACATAGGGGCCTTTGTGAAAAATAGTCAGACTGGAAGTTGGAAGAGCGAGGTTATTTCTGTGCCTAAGGTTTCGCTCTTGGGAATAGTTATCTCTGTTGTAGTTATATAGATTTATATTTTTATACACAAACAGGCACAGTTCAAGAATGTATAGTGAAGTTAGTGTGAGAATGCGAAGGTTTTTGAAGTGTGGTCTACAGCTATCCATTCCTCCGATATTGGTTAGTATTCGTATACATTTCTTCTGGAGTTTGAATATAGCATCTGCATCGGCACTATTACCCCATAATGCTATACCATAGCGAATCCATGAGTGGGCAAATGCATAATACGCTGAAAGAGCTGATTTCTGGTCTGTTGATGATTTTAATTGGTATAGAGCATATGTGAATCTAGACAATTTATTGCTTATATTTTGAACATGAGATTTCCAGTTGAGGTGGGTATCAATGTTTAGGCCTAATAGTTCAAACGTGTCGGTACATTCTATTTTTACGTTATTGTAAGTGAAATTAATTGATAGGTTGCGTTTTTGGTATGGTTTGAACTGCATGATTTTGGTTTTAGAAAAATTTACGTCTAAATTGTGTTCTTGAAGCCAAGTAGTTACATTTTTAAGTATTTTTTTGATGTCATTAAAATCCAGCGTGGATATACGGATGCTCATTGTGGCACATCCCGTAGAGCCTTGTAATTTGCACCATACATATGGATGTATAATACACAAGCAGCTCTGTGTTTGTGGCGCAGTATGTTTGAAGAGGTTGCCGGCTCTCAAGTCTAGTTTAAAAAAAGTTATGAAACGTTGCATATAACATAAATATGCCAAGACGTCAATTAGGAAACATACCATATTGAACCCTCGAGAGATGTCTCCATTTTTTAATCACACTGATTAATAATGCAATCGCAATTTTTATGTCATGTTTATTTAAACTGAGTGCACTGAAACTTCTGAAATTTTACCAAACTATTTAAACGTGTCGCATAATACCTTTAAAATATGCGCCACTGCATATTGTACTGAGAAACTTCAAACAGAATTGAATGTTTTGTGTCTGCTTACAATAAGCGACAACTAAAAGACATCTGAATCATCTAGCAAAGAAAAGATGTTTTGAATATTAAACACATTACAAAAGCTAGAATCTCCTAAATACTTCTATATCTATCCTTACGGTATAACGACCTGTAGAGCATTGAACTTGCTACCCATGGTACAAGTCGCACTCAGCCACTACTCTAATCGTCTTCTAAATGATAGTCAATATGTTGATAAACACCAAGACCAAAACCGATTCCTACCCAGGATGATTCGTGAGGCTATTGAAATTTAAGTATGAAAAAATATACGCTTGAGCATAATTTTCTTTGATATTTATTAACAGCATCAACATCCTTTATGTTTCGCTATACAAACACGGCCAATAACATCAAAAGGACAATAAATTTTCCTTTTGTAGTCAATAATTTATTGTATTACATAAATTGAGATGTTGAGCTAACAAAGCTTATCATATCAATTTATGTTCAAGATGGAATCTAAACAATCTCTTGTATCTTTTTATTGGTTGAGGAAAATTGGTAACGCAATCTATTATGTTTATTGGTGAAATGAACGTTGCACTACAAATACATGTACGTACAAGTGCTCACAGCTTTGTGCCCATAAGTAACAGAAATTACTTTGAAATGTGTGCAGTGACAAAGCTATCGGCTGTACCGTCATGGAGTTCCAGGTTCAATCCGCCACGGAGTAAATGTTTGCCTGATCTACAGGTTTGTATGTATTAAAATATGTGATTGTAAAGGAAACACGCAGGAGAATCTCTGTAAATAAATAATACTTCACACATAACGTATTTGCGCGTAAATCAGTGCTGGCTTACAAATAAGAGTTTTAAAAACGCAGATTATTAAAGAATGATAACACTTATTATATATATTTTTGTCATGGAATCTGAGTCTCCGCAATGATTTCTTTCAAGTTTCTTAATATCAAAGAAAATGAATTTGAACGACTCTTTTTCTTTGTTTCTGCCCAAAGTATGTACTTTAAAACTTTTGCATCCGGATACGTCCGAGTACATATTTGAATAATCTCCTGTCTGAAATTATTGCAAAGAAAGAACTGAGTTTCTTTTTGATTTGATGTAGTGCGACAAACTTTAGTGAAGATAAGGTGAATAACGTGACGGAAGATATTTTAAATGAGTTTATTTGTTTAATGAGATTAATCAATTTTAGAATACATACTAGTAAATAATGCCATAAATTGACACAAATCATGACCTCACATAATTGAATCGACCATCGTTGCACCGCAAATTGGGGGTTTATTTCGAGTACAAAAGTTTATTTAACGTTAACAAAATTATTTACATTTTTGAATAACATGCGTCACTGTAGCGAATTGAGTGATAGGTTACTTTTTAAATTTATTTATATTAAATTGACGTTATTATTATAACCACTGTTAAATGAGTAGAGTTTAGTTTTTGTGACGATTAAATATTTTATGTAGGTGTTCCAATGTGATGCAAATGAAAGTTTTCAACACCTAGGGTTACAGTTTAACCTCTTTACTTATCACAGTTATTTGTTCAGTGATCTGAGCCAAAGAGGCTGTGACACCCGACAGAGTCTATTCCAAGATCATTTACAAAGATAGCAGCACGAGCCTTTCAGCGCTTCATGACACCTATCTCGTTGATAACGGCGTGTTGAGAAAAGCAATAAAGCCTAAGTATTTCATAACCTTTATATAAAAACATTTAATTTTCCATGACGGATTTATATTACCTCCGCCAACAAATGTGGCTGTCACGCGCAAATTCGAGGCAACACATAAACTGTGATGACGTCACAGTTAAGTGACACACCTCGCCCCCCACGGATGTGCGTCTCCCATTTACATTTCACACAAACACTTAGTGACGATGATATGACCACGGAGGTTAGGAGGTACCGAATATGCGAAAGGGTTTTTCATGTAAGAGCTCTTGGTTAGGTTAGTTACTTTTAGCAAAAGTTGAAAATCAGGGGCTTGTTTAGTTTGTCTACAATTTTTCTAAAAGTTACAGCATTGAGCATATAATTAATTATTATGTATAAAAACAGTAAAATTAAGTGTCCACCCAGCTCAACATAATTTTCGAAACAAAGTTTTATTATCTCTATTACAATAACAAAGAAAAATAGAACTCCCACACGTCTTTACTATTATAAGTTCAAAATAAACTGAGATAGACATAATAAGCTTTTTTTCAATCAAAAGAATAAAGTCACATATCTTGGTGTAGGCTGAACATAATATTGACACGAACTTCGTTAATATTATCAAGTTATATACCTATTACTATTATCAAAAATGTTACTTCAAAATATTGTATGTCTGCTCGAGTCTCTTCCACAGCATTATGTATATCCGCAAACATTTAAACGCAAAGTGAAATGGAGTCACACTCTGGCAGAACAAGTACGCACAGATGTTGATTGTATGATTATATTGCTTGCAATTATTTGTGGTCTTATCGGTTTTAAAATTACACTCATAAAACATAATGCGTCTACACTTGCAATGATATTAATAATTATTAACTTTACTTTAACTTTCAATACGCCTCTAAGCGCTTTATAACTTTATGAGACAATCCAAAAAAAAATCAAGATAGTTTCACATGCAGTCGCCAATTTCACGGAGTCAGTATATTTATTGCGTCTATAGCGACCTGCCACGACTTGCCGCGATAAACGTATATCTTCTGAGTTCAGGCAAGGGTGAGGTGGAATTGCAATGATTTGTAACTCACCCAGTTGGATGAATATGATTTTTTAAATGTTATAAGCTACCCTGAGGTCGACGGTAATTCATCACGGGAATAAAATATGCTCAATTCTTAGCAACAAACTATGTCTATTCACATAATAATATGGATTTTTTTCAACTTACGAAATATCTATTATAGTCCTAGACTATAGAATTCTATCAATAAAAAAACAAAATGTTACTTTTCGGGTATTTATTATTTCCCTTGTGACTCGCCGGGGTTGTGGTGCATAATTTGCGAATCCCCTGACCCTGGTAAAAGGGTTAGTGGCGTGGATGGGTGCGGATTTTTAATCGGTAAACGCACATGCTGAGCGGATTCCGATCCACCCCGCTGTCTCCACTCACAGTGAGACGGCCTGTAAACATTTTTCCGCAACAAAAAAGGTGTAAAATCAAGAAGTATTTTGGTACAATTTCTTGACAGTAAAATATTTTTAGTACGGACCCTTAACACGATATTGGCCAAGAAAATATAAAGTTACGAAGGTAAGAATAAACTCTCATAAAACTTGGCGCGTTACGTCCTTACACAATATGATATCGCCTCACGGACCTCTCAGCTTCGTAACATTGCCAAATTAATTTGATACAAAAATTGCTCTTTGTAATCTTATACGGCGGAGTTTACTTAAAACTTTAAACGTACCTACAGATATTTCATGTACGTTTCTGTAAAATAAACATTCAAATGATAAAAATCTGAATCGAGGTTCTGTTTCTAGAGAAAACTCAATGTTTGAATTCACTTACTTAATATTAAAACAAGAAAAGTATTTCCTTAAGTTAAAGGTTATATTGAATGAGACTTTTATATTAAATTGTGTTTGATGTTTCAATTTGTTTAACATCAACGATCCTTCTGAACTTTTCCATTAAATAAATCCTATATATACCGCAATACAACAGAAACTAAACTATACAAGCATAATTTGCGTATCCTTTTATTTTCTAATATTAAACTGAAATGAAATTTAATTTAATTACTATTTTAGTTTGTTAAACAGTAACAATAACTCATTCCAAAGTTTTCGATTAAATAAATATCACTTCCATACCGCAGTACGAAAAGGTGCTAAAATAAACAAGCACTATGTTTCGCAGCCTTTTAGTTTTTCACATACGAAGCTCAAATCCCGTCCGTATTAATTGCAGCTGAAATAGGCGGAGCTCACCGAGCCGTCACGCTATTGAAGAACACCAGCGCGGAAAACGTGCGGTTTGAAACCAAACCAAATATTTACTGTGGAAATGTGTTTCATGTATGCTTTAGGCGAACGTGATATATCATCCTAATCGAGTCTGTTAACGAAAGATCTTTCACGAATCAATAAAAATGGCATAATGAATAATATCATGAATCATTGTTTGTAATTGATAGTGAAATGATGTGCCATTGCCAAGCATGTAAAGGGTTGATAGATTGATATTTATTGACATCAATGTGGTCAATTTTTTTGCACTTAAACAAATAGATTAAAACCTGCGTCATGAGGAATTTCCTTTTGTTAAAAAAAACGTAACTTTATTTTCGTAAATAGCTACCGATAAAATATTTCTAATATTAGATGTAAAGCATCGCACGTTTTCTTGTAATAAAATTATTTTCTACTTTGTAGTTTAGCTTTCATCTAAACCATGTTTATTTTCTGTTTTTTTTTTATACTTCGATAAGCTCAGTGTCTCAGAAACGAGACGAGAATGGTTATCAACTCTCTTAGACAATCGTAATTCATTGACTGGCAGAACTTTACTCATTAAACAAGACATAATATAGCTCATCGTTGTAGTATACTTTTGTAAACATGGATGTAAATTATCATTAATTTATTTTGAAAATACTTCAGTCGAATCTAGTGAAAAACTTTTATAGGTTGGCTTGGTAGGCTTGTTTTTAATGAATGAATTAATAATTTCTAACTTTTATTATTTGAGCTAAAAAGCACGGGTTTCTGAGCACACATTGTATATACGCTCATAATTCCAGACTACACTTCACAAATGATGGATCGACTTTAAATAAACTGTTAGTATAACATATACTGCCTACAATATACCTACTGCCCAAATATTTTGTACCGGAACATGGTTTCCAATCTAAGTTTCTTTATTTATTGTAACAACGTGACACAAACAGCGAGCATATTTCGAACCGCTTTCTTATTTTTCTGCATGGAATAGGATTGTCGTTTTCCTTTTTAAGTAAAGATTACGTGAGGATAATAAGCGATTACATCGTGTACTTTAGCGGGATTACTTTGCGGGAAATACTGCCTTACATGTATATACAAAACATGTTTTTGTTAACCTTTTTCACAACGACAGTAGTCAGTAGTCTTTTTAATTTAAATGATATCTTCCTACATCTCAGGCTTAAGATTTAACATATTCTTAATTTGTAATTGAGACTGCAGTTACTGTTAAACTCCTCCATTTCCGTGTGTCTTAGCAAAACAATGTAACTAGTGAATTCACTATATGAGATCATCACTCTCCAAATTGTCTGTACACCGAGCACAATCATTGTAAACTTCAAGTGTTCGTTGTTTTGTTTGTAACAACAGGTACCAAACTGTCTGAGAACAACACAATTGAGCGCAAGCTTCTAACAATTTCGACTTGTGCTTTTAAGCATTTCACGAACTAGTTATAACGATGGCGACGGAAAACAAGTTTAGAGACTTATAAAATGGATGTGGGCAAATTAATTACACTTAAATATTTTCTGTACACCTAATTAATTTTAAGACCGAGTAGATATATGAATTAATAGATAAGTATACATTTATTTAAGTATCAGTTAGATACGAAAAACTGTTTTTAAAGATTAGTGAAAGAAAATAACACATTACGTAATACTTAGCGTTCATAGCGACGACCCAATTAGTCCAGCGGTAGTTCACACTGCCTTCTGTGCTATGGTCCCGGGTTCGAATCCCGGTAGGGACAAATGTTTATGTGATGAGCTTAAACATTTGCATCCGAGTCATGGATGTATTTATGTATAAAATGTATGTATTTACAAAAAAAAAGTATATATTATGTAGTATATCAACTAACTAGTATCCGTAACACAAGCCTCGTTGCTTACCACAGAACTAGATGGCGCTGTGTCATAATGTCCAGGAATATTTATTTATATTTCAAATAAATAATGACTGCCCGTTGTAGTTATTTATAAAGTGCGATATTTGAAATTGATTAGACAAATTCCTAATATGTACATTGTATATACAATATATACATGTGTATAGTTTATCCACTAGGAACTGAGTTGAGGTTGCCTGAGGTGAGATTGCCATCTAATTTGCTCGCTGCCTCTATCCAATCCATGCCATTGAAGTACAGAGGTAACATTTTCGTGGCGAGTATACCGGCTCTGCAGTACACAGCTCGCTTGATTAGCGGTCACTGCGAGGAATACAGACAAACTTTACAGTCTGCGCGTGAGGCAGGTTCTATCTTATGTGTATACGAAGCAATACCACTGTAAACATTTACTCTTCCTAGTAAACTGCTTATATAGTCAGCTCGCGAAATTAAAAAATCTCAACTTTGACAAAAAAACTTAAAACTTTACTAAAAAGCCTAAAAATAAATAGGTTTTTAGTGTATTTTTTCTAACCTATGCATTTCCAATAACGCGTCAATGTTTTTTCTTTGTCAGAAACCATTCAGGCTGTACGTTTTCAAAATTAATAGATGCTGATCTATTAATTTTCGTCATGCTTAGAGGAAGCATGTCAAATATGATTCGCAACGTTAATTCTAAATATACTGACAAGAACGTACCCAACTTTAGCCTAGTAAACGGGTTGATAATGATAACAATAACTTATATTATTAAATGAACCTTAGATCATCAAATAATTTATTTTTGTAACTGTGCATGAATGTATGCACGTACTTAGATTGAAATAACTTACCCACTTAGTCTGTTATTTTTCTTTTATCCTACTTGCATCTTTGTTCTCGAAATGTATATTATTATATATAACCACAGCCATTTTTACAAAAATACCTAAATCAGTTTATGCTAAACTAAAAGCTTTTGCGAACAAAACTTGGATAACAGTAACTGGTGACAATAGAGTTAAGTACACGCTGCGGAACACAAGTGACCGGGTTTAGTCGCTTTTTGCTTTTGTTATTTCACGGCTTTGAATATCAGCTTCGTTTGACTCGCACTTGATCCTTCCGGTTTTGTTTATGCAGGCTCCAGCCGAATATTTTATTCATTTCTGAATTTTGCGGGTTTGGGTAGTATCTAGAGTAAAGTAAAAACGTTTGAGGTTAAAGAAAGGAATTATAGTATTAGAGAAAATGCAAAATTAGCGTATTTACCTAGATGATTATGTCAAGAAATAGCTATATTTTCAATAAATTCTTAAAGAGGAAATGATCTTAATCACTTACAAATCAATTGAATCTGAAATATAAGGCGGGTGAACACTGGCCTCTTGTACCAAGAAGATGATTTGTATTAGTCGTACGTCACCGTTTTTCTGGTGTTGCGTGGTTGTGACAGGGGTCAAGTGCCCGAGACCTTCATCAAGTCGACCGTTGAGGTCCCGCCGCGAGTGAAACAGTTCGAGCGGTTTAATGGTGGAACGAATATTTTGCATTGGTTGTAGTTTATATCATTTAGTTTGCACGATGAGACGCGCCTGAAGTTTCTGAGTCTTAACATTTCTTGCTGCATGTGAATTGATTTCGGAATATCATTAATATTGATAAATAATAGGAAAAAGCCTATGTAAAAAAATATTCTTCCTGCATACTTCTCTAAAACTTACAGAGAAAATAGTTTTTACGTGTTTTATTCAATCGTTCCATTTAGCTGTGCCGCACGTTAGCGGGCAGAATGGCCACTTGTGCCCATATATAAAGTTTTACAGCCACACTCGTCGTCAATATTTTACTAGAATGTGCTATCGGGAACCAAATGGAAATATTAGGTTTATGTCAATAATATATACATAAAATTTTGTGATTTTATTTCAAACTCTAGTATTCGTAAGTGTAAGAAATCAGTCATGTTTTAACTATTTATGAACAGGGAAAAATTATGTCTGCTTGAAGTCGTTGAAGTTATTATAACAGCCATCATGAATGTCATAATAATAAATAAAATTACATGAATTAATATAGCCGTAACACAACATACATTTTATTGAAAACCTATAGATATCTTCGATTCAAAATTGTCCATACCACATTATTCATACTCAAAACTGAACAAACAGTGAAACATAATGATATTAAATTCCGTGCAAATAGTAAAACCTTCACTAGAAAAACCGATTTCCGAAGATTAATAAAGCTCCGCGCATACGCTGAATATCAGTGTATATTAACTCGTGCTGTCAGCTGATAGAAATGACAGCTTCACGACTGCGCTTCAACTGCACCGAAACTGCCGGTCAATAAATACGACTGTATAGTGTAGAGAGTTAATTAATTTAACTGAATTGGTACAAATAAATTCATAATGTACCACAAATATTACAATATTTCATCTAAAATACGCATAAAGAATATTAGCCAAATCAGCTTTTACCTGATGTAACTCGATTAATTACTTTAAAAATCCCATATTTAGCCGTAAAAAGGGTCACCATCATTAACTTAATTTTTGGCACAGGGAAAACGTTTTAAATGACCTTAACGCTTAAAAAACCCTCCATGTCCGTAATAAAGCAGCTGGGCAGAGATAAGCCCGCGTGATCCTCGGCGCTCGTGTGAGCTAATCTCTTTATAATATTACAGGGGCTTAGGTTAAATGGGTGTTGTTTTTGATCGTATAATACGCAGGTTAGAGATGAATTGGTGACATATTTTTGGCTTGCCTGTATTTATTTCTTATTAAAACTGTTCAAAAGTACAGGTTCACCAGTGCCGTAGCCTACTATCATATGAGAGACTATGAATTATTTGGACAAATTTTTAGAAAACTTACAGTTGATTTGATTGATATTAGCTTATAGTAAAACTATCAGCCATATTACGAATGATTAGCCCAGATTAGCAAAGTTATTCAAAACTCTATAATCTTCAAGCTTAAAATAAAACAATACTTGATTAGTTATTTTTGGACAATGAAAGCCATACTTGTCTCTCAATGAAGCAACGTATCTTTATAGGGATTGCTCGTTATAAAAATAGTGAATGTGGACACAAGTGGCAGGTCCCAGGACTATCGCTACATTGTCAGCTCATTACTCTGGGGACGTCCCTCGATATAAATATTTCACATTGTTTATTACTTTCAACTAAACAATGTTTTTATATACGTGACAGTACTGCGAGATCTCCGAGACTTTATATAAGAACGAGTAGTTGACGAGAGATGAGACCATATGGACTAATATTTCTCCATACAGCTCACCTTCGAATCGTATCAAAATGATTAGGTGTAAGTTATAACTACTTATAGAAACTTCGTTGAATGAAACTTAACACATTACATATGGAGCGCACACGACCGACACCCAGACAAGTTCGGCTCATGAATGTAGAACTAATGCGAACCTTCATTATGTTATAACCTTAAACTACAAAGTTTATGTTTCTGAAATCCATTCAAAGCTAATACCTAAGTTTACGAAACTATTCTAATACAATTGTTAAGGTGTAAAAGGAATTTGTAAAGGATTTATATTAAAGTACCCACCTAATTAGTTTCGTGTAAAATATCTTCGTATGAATATGTTTACTGTAACTCTGTGGAGAACGTTTAACATTGTAGTTGTTCTACACATCACCGCGCTACCCGCCATCACTTTGTCGTGTCGCGTTGTGTCACACATAAAGCAGTTATTTGTCACGTCATGTATCTGTGGCGGTTGATCCGGAACTTTGAGGTTTTTTCACAAGCATATTAGCGGCTTATTATCAAATGATCAGTCAATAGTCAACTTTTTTCATGTTTATATATTCGTTTAATAAAAAAAAAGGGAAAAAAAATATTTGATGATCCGCAAGTCTAATAAACACAAATAAACCAATCAATATAACTTATCGTTGGTCCGTCAGCACTTCCAATAATACTGATTACATCTGCGCGCCCTCGAGATTCGTATTCTCGTAATCATATATTCTTTGTATGTTGGACCCATATACTACATTTTCTATTCTTTGGTTAATTACCTATGAGTTTCTTAGTTTGTGCTTTGTTAAATTAGAATTATGTTTAGTTTTTCTGAGCTTTTATGTAATTTTATTGTTTTATGAATTTCATTCAAACATACTGTAATCATTTCATAAATTAAACTTATAATTAATTATATACCAACTTATATGAACACTAGTGCTTTATATAATTAAAACTTTACACGACTATAGAGACGATACAGTATCGCGCAGAGCAAGGTATTTAATACTCTACAGCATGACATTGACATTTAAAAGGGTCTTTGTTACCACGTTTGTATAAAATGAAATTTTATTATTTCAAGGGCTCTTTATTTAGCTCTTATTTGATTTTATTCCAGCATTCATGTAATTTTAATTTTAATAAAGTATACAAGTTAAGCAAAATGGCATGATTAATTACTTCTATTTGAAATGATCAGTTATAGAGCGACTCTCATGTTTAGTAACAAATACAAAAATAAGTTTTTACTAATTGATTGATCCTAATTAAAAAAATATATCTTTGTAACATTTTGTCTCCTAGATAACATTATGTTTGAGCTGGAATACAGACAAAACGATAAATATGTAAGAAATAAAGTCGCGGACTGAATAAGAATTGTACGTTTAACCAGCTGCCAGCGAGGAATGGAAATAAATGGAGAACGCTGAGTGAGATGGCCGGCAGAGGGCGCTGATAGACGATGCACTATTTTAAACGATGTCTAGTAAGTGCTGTGTGGGTGGATCTCATTTAGATTGTGGAGGTAGAAACACAGCTTAATTATACCTATTTATAAATCGACAAATAAAAAGTAATCACTATTATTTACCCTATTTCACCAAAGTAGTAATATGTCAAATTAGCCCTATTATCCAATTAGGTACGTGTGATAGTGTGTGTTCACATGTCACGTACCCTCGTCATGGAAGCCACAACCGCACTATATTTACGTTGGCAAAATCACGCGGACACCTGTCCACGCATTTCTGTAACGGATATGAAGATATGCGATATGAGACTACAACGTGGTTTGCATAGTCGTTAAAATGTTTAGACCAATAGATAGGTACTTGAATAACAAACTCACTTCTTCAGCTGTAATGAACTTTACTACATCACGGCATTAATAATACTGCCACAATTAGAGATATTACAGACTTGCACCACAAGTTATTTTCAAATCAGCAAAGAAAACGATATCTTTTATAAATAATATTCACTAGATGAGATTATTTCATCAAGATTTACGCAAAAGGCGCTGCGTCTGAACCTTCATAATTACGGACAAAATTGGCTTGTCTAATAAAGATAATCAGTTTTAATTATATAAGAAACACTATTAAGGTCTTAATTTATTCGAAATATTTAGGACCATAATACAATTAGTACTTTAATATTAAACATATTAATTATTCTTTATTAACGTCGCGGGGCTTTCGCCTTATAAAAGTAGGTATGTATTGTGTGCTGTAATTATTACCTACATGTTATTTTTATGTGAAGTTAATTTTTCACGGATATTTTAATGAAATTGAACATCTAGAGAAAAAAGTATCTAACATCATCATCCGCAAACAATGCACAAATTATTTTTTCAACCGGCGACCTCTGTTACCTTTCACAGTCAGATAACATGTCCACGCGTTTTCCCATATGTAAATATCGCATTACATTTTTATATGCCACAATTTTTTGAACACATAGGGAGGTTTGCAGATTTATAAAATAAAATAAATGTGGTTTTTTTAAAGTACGTATATTGAATGCAAGAAATAGCGTGAGGAAAACTTGTGTTTGTGCTCGTTATTTAATATCTGTTATTACTTTAGTAGGTAAGTGCTAAGAAATATTTTTTACAATTCTTGTCTAGACTACAATTTAGTCATCACATTTGTAATTGATTCAAAAACATTGATATCGAAATATTTAATATTTCAATCTTTATACGTATTTGTATAGTTATACTTAGTATGAACAGAAAGAAAATTAATTAGAGAGTTAACAACACAGTACCCTGGTTAAGTGAAAGTTATAGCGTATTATGTTTTAGTACCAAATATTGTAGTAGGTCAGGTACGTGTTGCTTTAATTAATTTAGCCTCGCTGACTAACTCTCAGCCTGTTTATAGTCGTAGGACAAAACGTTGGGTTGGGCTTATGGCACTAAAGCTGCCGAAACGAGAAACTATATGCCCATTTAATTAGGGATTAAATTAAAACGTTTACTAAATCGTCTACGCTGTGGTGTACCTAGCTAGACCTCGAAAATATACTTGACCATTATTGTCACGTAGTAGTTATACATTTTAAATTAGTGCTCTCTTGACATGCACGATGGTATCAAACTAACGTTTACCACAATTACTTATTATGTTTTATTCACTTTTATTGTAAAATATATAAAGTTTTACATATTTTACAATAAAAAAAATATATAAAGTTTTACAGCCACACTCGTCGTCAATATTTTACTAGAATGTGCTATCGGGAACCAAATGGAAATATTAGGTTTATGTCAATAATATATACATAAAATTTTGTGATTTTATTTCAAACTCTAGTATTCGTAAGTGTAAGAAATCAGTCATGTTTTAACTATTTATGAACAGGGAAAAATTATGTCTGCTTGAAGTCGTTGAAGTTATTATAACAGCCATCATGAATGTCATAATAATAAATAAAATTACATGAATTAATATAGCCGTAACACAACATACATTTTATTGAAAACCTATAGATATCTTCGATTCAAAATTGTCCATACCACATTATTCATACTCAAAACTGAACAAACAGTGAAACATAATGATATTACATTCCGTGCAAATAGTAAAACCTTCACTAGAACAACCGATTTCCGAAGATTAATAAAGCTCCGCGCATATGCTGAATATCAGTGTATATTAACTCGTGCTGTCAGCTGATAGAAATGACAGCTTCACGACTGCGCTTCAACTGCACCGAAACTGCCGGTCAATAAATACGACTGTATAGTGTAGAGAGTTAATTAATTTAACTGAATTGGTACAAATAAATTCATAATGTACCACAAATATTACAATATTTCATCTAAAATACGCATAAAGAATATTAGCCAAATCAGCTTTTACCTGATGTAACTCGATTAATTACTTTAAAAATCCCATATTTAGCCGTAAAAAGGGTCACCATCATTAACTTAATTTTTGGCACAGGGAAAACGTTTTAAATGACCTCAACGCTTAAAAAACCCTCCATGTCCGTAATAAAGCAGCTGGGCAGAGATAAGCCCGCGTGATCCTCGGCGCTCGTGTGAGCTAATCTCTTTATAATATTACAGGGGCATAGGTTACATGGGTGTCGTTTTTGATCGTATAATACGCAGGTTAGAGATGAATTGGTGACATATTTTTGGCTTGCCTGTATTTATTTCTTATTAAAACTGTTCAAAAGTACAGGTTCACCAGTGCCGTAGCCTACTATCATATGAGAGACTATGAATTATTTGGACAAATTTTTAGAAAACTTACAGTTGATTTGATTGATATTAGCTTATAGTAAAACTATCAGCCATATTACGAATGATTAGCCCAGATTAGCAAAGTTATTCAAAACTCTATAATCTTCAAGCTTAAAATAAAACAATACTTGATTAGTTATTTTTGGACAATGAAAGCCATACTTGTCTCTCAATGAAGCAACGTATCTTTATAGGGATTGCTCGTTATAAAAATAGTGAATGTTGACACAAGTGGCAGGTCCCAGGACTATCGCTACATTGTCAGCTCATTACTCTGGGGACGTCCCTCGATATAAATATTTCACATTGTTTATTACTTTCAACTAAACAATGTTTTTATATACGCGACGGTACTGCGAGATCTCCGAGACTTTATATAAGAACAAGTAGTTAATGAGACCATATGGACTAATATTTCTCCATACAGCTCAACTTCGAATCGTATCAAAATGATTAGGTGTAAGTTGTAACTACTTATAGAAACTTCGTTGAATGAAACATTGAAACAATGAAACACATTACATATGGAGCGCACACGACCGACACCCAGACAAGTTCGGCACATGAATGTAGAACTAATGCGAACCTTCATTATGTTATAACCTTAAACTACAAAGTTTAAGTTTCTGAAATCCATTTAAAGTCGATACCTAAGTGTACGTAACTATTCTAATACAACTGTTAAGGCATGAAAAGGAATTTGTAAAGGATTTATATTAAAGTACCCACCTAATTTGTTTCGTCTAAAATATCTATATACACCGTGAAATTATATAGATTTATGGAACGAAAATTTTGGACTCTATATCAATAATGGAATCCATTTATGTGAAATTTAAATAAAATAAAGATATTTTTTTTTATAAAAAATGTGACAGACATACAAAAAACTAGAACGAAACCAGGATACATGGTAACGCCACTAAATTTAACGTACTACGATTACTACGATCGATATCATTCATGTTACTCACACATAGGTACACAACTAAGCAGTAAAGCATGCCGACAAAGACATAAAAGCCGCCCGCGCTCGTTGCCGCTAACTTACCTACACATTTGCCGACAATCCACTCGGATGCACTACCTATTATTACATACCACGCGGCGCGGCGGCGGCGGCGCCGCAGTGTCGCCGCCGGCGGCGTGCGGGGCGGGTGCTAGTTCTGCTGCAACTCGCGCGCGGTAAGGATAAGCAACCTTACTTAAGATTTACGTTGTCACGCGAAAATGTGTCGTCAGTACGAATATACGAACGCGAAGTACTTAGCAGTTGTTCAGCTGTACTGTGCACATTAATGGACTCTCGTGAATCCATACTTAATACGGGAAGACCATCACCAAGTTCAGTTTAGTGCTAATGTGTAGGCAGTTATTATAACGGCCAATTAATAGTGACTATTTTCATTGAACGCGACCTAACAGCTCGTTTTTAGACATGTTATAAACGATAATATCGGAGCTGGCTGTTAGATGATATCCCTGTAGCGTACTTAGCTGGGATTTACTATCAGCATGATGGCTGCCCCGCTCATTATTCAAGTGTAGTGCGTGCCTACCTAAACACTCAGTTCGGTGATAGCTGGATAAGCCGCGGCGGTCCCATGGCTAGGCCGTCTAGGAGCCCGGACTTAACGCCTTTGGACTTTTTCTTGTTGTCGGAAATCAAAAGACTTGCTTACATTACAAAGACCCGTAAACATGAAAATCGTGACTAGTTACGCAGTGCGATAGTGGACACCTTTGATAGGTGAAAAGTGACAGAGACACGTTAAGAAAGCTAAAAGACAATAGTATAAAACGGCCACGTTTGTCTATTGAACGCGGCGGACTCCATTTCGAGCAGTTGCTTCGGTACAGGGAAGTGTAAATAAACTTTTTGCAGGTAACTTGTATGTAAAGTTGATTATTTTGTAAATAGCTCCATTTTTTAAATACGCCTGAAATACCTACCCAGTCTCTTGACTGCTTCAGCTATCTGTTTTTAATATTGATACAGTAAATACCTAATGTTATTTATTGAAAAGTATGTTCAAGTAAAGTATTTCTGGCAGTTCTAAACCCGTGGAATGTATGAAGGAGAATTTGGTGTACAATTTACGTTATTCCGTGAAAATGTTGCCGCAATGATTGTACAAGCGCAGCGGCTGTACAAGCGACTGCTGCGCAAGGCGTCACGAGTTCGATCCTCGCTCGGATTTTTTTTTATGATCTGCAGGTAATTGTTCTGTGTGTGTTAACTTGTTGCTTGAGGCAAAGTTTAAAAAATAATTAAAGTTTTTTTAAAGCTATTGTAATACCTACTTAATGTTTAATCCCTTTTATTGAATTGGAATGTAGGTTTTACGTTCGTATCTCGTATCTGCTGATTCGCTAAGCGCCAAACCTGTCATATTTCAATTTATACCAAGATAGGTAAGTTACGTAGATAGGTGTAAGTAGATACTTACCATCAATTTCGTCGCCATCTGCATCGTATTGCTAAATACCTACAATTTATTTCAATAATAAAATGAGATCAATAAAGTACTGACCTGCTAGCTTTTAAATAACGCGTAAGTACTTATTAGTACTTATTCGCTCGGACAACCGTACCAGCTGACTGGCGTTCGGGTCATTGCCCCGCCGCCGCGCGTCATTGATAAGTAGCGAGTTGGCGACTGCGGCCGATTTTGAATGAAATATTGGTACACTACTACTAACAAACTCGATCAAGTGAAAATATTCTTTTCACTTGCCAACTTTTTTATTATAAACAGTAGAGTTAATCTAAGACTTTTTTTTGTTCTACTAATTATCATAAGTTTCCCACCTTTCGGTTCCAAAACGACTACAATTTCACGGTGTATATATAAAAGGAGAAGCTGACTGACTGACTGACTGACATATCCACGCAGGGCCTAAACTATAAGGGTTAGAATCTTGAAATTTTGCATAGGGATTCCTTTTTTATCGTAGGGGAGCACTAAGAAAGGAATTTTGAAAATTCACCCCCTAAGAGGGTAAAACGGGGGTGTAAGGTTAGTATGTAACTTTGCTGTTTTTGAAGTTATTCAATTGAAATTCAGTTTGAAGGTTTTTATTGAAAGTTATGAAACGCGTGTAAAATATTTTTTCTAAAATCATCCTTTAAAGGGGTAAAATGGGGGTGCAAAGTTAATATGAAATTTCTTTGATTTTCAATGAAACTTGGCGAGTGTAGTCTTTGTATGACGTAGGTATCCGATAAGAAAGGATTTTCCAAAATTTTGCCCATAGGGGGGGGCGGGATAGGGGGACCAAGTTCGTACGAGACAACGTGATTCCTTGGTCCAATCTACTTCAAATTTTGCATAAACATTCAGAATTGATGGAAGACGTATTTCGTATTTTATCGAAATTCAATCCCTGACGGGATTAAAAAGAGATAGAGAATTATGTTGGAGGTGATATCAATACTCCTTAGTGCTTTTGATTTAAATTACTTTTTATTTTGACACATGCTTCAAAACTCAATCCGATTTTATTCAAAAGAGGTTGAACTCACATAAAAGCTTGATGCAATGCAAATATTTTATACTCCTTAAAATTGGAATTTCTGTTTGTAATTTCATATATAAAAGTATAGATACGGTAATTACACAAAAATAAATTTCTAAAATGTTTGTCTGTCTCTCTTCGTTCCTTCTAATTGCTGCAACAGCTGGACCGATTTTGTAGGGACTTTCACCACCGTTATAAGGAGTAACTTAGGCTACTTTAATTTAAGAACAAGAAACGAATTAAAGTTCCGTATGACTTAAAAACGCGGGACCTGACCAATGCATGAATATGAACATTAAATTTTTCGTTAAATTTTACGCGGACGAAGTCGCGGGTAACAGTTAGTCTTCGTATAAATATGGTTATTATAACTCTGTGGATAATATTTAACATTGAATTGTTCCATCAATATAGCTTCCATGATGTCGAATCAAACTGTATTAGTTCTACACATCACCGCGCTACCCGCCGTCACGTCGTCGTGTCGCGTGGTGTCACACGTAAAGCAGTCTTTTGTCACGTCATATTGTGTCTGTGGCGGTTGATGCGGAACTTTGAGATTATTTCACAAACATATTTATTAGCGGCTTATTATCAAACAATCAGTCAACAGTCAACTTTATTAATGTTTATATATTCGTTTAATAGAAAAAAACGTAAAGAATATAATTTGATGATACGCAAGTCTTTCATATCCTTAAGACTAATTTATATATATACACAGATAAACCAATCAATATAACTTATCGTTGGTCCGTCAGCACTTCCAATAATACTGATTCATTCTGCGCGCTCTCGAGATTCGTATTCTCGTAATCATGTATTCTTTGTATGTAGGAAACATACCTAATTGGCACTACACACTTGACCTATATACTACATTTTCTATTCTTTGGTTGATTACCTATGAGTTTCTTACTTTATGCTATGTTAAATTAGAATTATGTTTAGTTTTTCTGAGTTTTTATGTAATTTTATTGTTTTATGAATTCCATTCAAACAGACTGTGATTGTTTGGGCCTTGGTGGTTATAAAATAAAAGTGGACTGTAAATTTATGGTGCTGGTTTATTCGCCGTATTACAATAACTTCATGAAAAATAAGATCGTCCGACCGGGCTTGAATCTCCACGCGAGCTCTCGCAGCTATACTGTCGTGCGCCCGCGCTGACCGCCGTGGTGGGGGCGTGCGTCGGGCGGCTCCGTAAAACCGGTCAGCGCAGGGGTTTGATGTATCGCAACATGCTCCCCGGGTTGAAGGTTGGCTTCAAATTCTGGAAGGGGACACAAATTATTAAATGCCCTACGAATGGTGCCTCCTTTGGTTTTAACCTCAACCACTCTAGCAACGCCATCGCTCCCTGGATAGAGCTTTGTCACTCTTCCCAACGACCAGAGAAGAGGAGGTAGGGCTTTCTCCTTAATTAAAACAAGAGCCCCTTGCTTGAGTTCCGACCTTGACTGTTTCCATTTGGTCTTTGCTTGTAGCAAGGATACATATTCGACAGCGAAACGATTCCAAAAATGCTGTTTAATAAGCTGGATTCTTCGATATCGCTCGAGATTGTTGATGTTGGTCGTTGACACCTGTGGATGCGGTACAGACATTAATGGTCGTCCAATTAAAAAATGAGCAGGAGTCAGAGCGGAAAAATCGTGAGGGTCTGAGGAAAGTGGGGTGAGAGGACGGGAGTTTAAAATGGCTTCAATCTGAGTGAGGCAAGTCGCCATTTCCTCATAGGTGAAGTGAGTGAGTTGAAGCAACCTGCGAAGATGATGTTTGGTAGACCGTACAGCGGCCTCCGCTAAACCATTAAAGTGTGGACTATAGGCTGGCACGAATTTAAATTCAATACCTTCCTGCGCTATACGACCTTCGAGATCAGACTGGGCCAAAAACTTGGTTAACTCGTTGAAGGTGCCGACAAAGTTAGTGCCATTATCCGAAGTGATACTCGACGGTTTACCACGGCGTGACACGAAGCGATTTAAGGCAGCTATATAAGCAGCTGTAGATAGTGCTGTAACAAGTTCAAGGTGACAAGCCTTTACAGCGTTACAAATAAATATAGCCAAATAAGTTTTAATTAATCGACAGCCTCTGCCCTTTCGGTCCGCTATCAACACTGGCCCAGCATAGTCCACGGAACAATGCATAAAGGGAAATTCTAATTCCGTTCGAGATGCAGGTAACTGCCCCATCATAGGCTGAATAGTTTCGGTCTTGAACCTGCAACATCGAACACATTTATTGACAACTGACTTAGCTAAGTTCCTGCCCCCCAGGGGCCAATAAGTTTGTCTGATGGTTGCCAAAAGTAACTGTGGACCAGCGTGTAAATATTTTAAATGGAAATGATTAAATAAAATTCTACTAAAATGATGCTTACTACACATTAAAATTGGGTACTTAGTATCGTAGCTGTATGGCGAATTGCTAAGTCTGCCACCAACTCGGATAATATTCTTAGTGTCTAAGAATGGAGACATAGAAGCTAGTCTGTGTTTAATAGGCAATTTTTTCCCTTCTTTTAAAATAAAATATTCATTAGAAAACATTTCTAACTGAACCTTATGGATAATTAAATTTAATGAAGTTTGCAGCTCTGTGACTGATAGATTACCTTTTAATTTAGTTTTATTTCGGCAATTGTAATTAAATCTCTGTACATATGCTAATGATCTTTGTAAATAGGTTAAATTAGATTTACTATTAATGAATTTACATATTAAATCTTCGTTTTTATTATTTAGTGCTAGGGAACAAGAAGTTATCTCGGGTAGATCGTGCCTCTCGTTAGGCATTTTAGGCCACTCGTCTTCATTTTTTAATAAAAATGCGGGACCTGACCACCACAACGAAAAATTACTGATGGAGTCAGCCTTCACCCCCCGAGAGACAAGATCCGCCGGGTTGTCTTTCGACGGTACGTAGTTCCACGTGTGACCTTCAGTGCTTTCCTGTATCTCATGAACGCGGTTTCGTACGAAACTTTTCAACTGTAGGGGTGATGTGGTCAACCAACCCAAAACTATAGTTGAGTCACACCAAAACCTACATTTATTGATTTTCAGACTTAAAGAGGCTAGTACCTTATTACACAACCTTGCAGCCTGCAAGGCTCCGCAAAGCTCGAGGCGAGGAATCGTTGTCGGCTTTATCGGCGCTACTCTATTTTTAGAGGTTAAGAGGTGTACGGTAACTAGCCCTGATTTATGCACAGAACGAATATAAAGACAAGCGCCGTATGCTCGCTCTGATGCGTCAGAAAAAACATGAATTTCATAGGTGTCAGAATCATCGCTAAGAACCCATCGAGGAATTTTTAATTTATTAAGGCAAGGCAAAGTGTATGCAAAGGTTGACCACAGTTTTTTTATTTCGAGGGAGACTTCGTCATCCCATCCATACTGGTTGACCCACAACATCTGCATAATAACCTTGGCCTCAATTACGCAAGGGCCTACAAGACCTAACGGGTCGAATATTTGACTAATTACTGAAAGAATATGGCGTTTTGTTACCTTTTTATTAAGTTCTATATTAATTGAGAATGACAAAATGTCAGAATTACAAATCCAATGAAGGCCTAAGGTTTTGGAAGCTATATTTGTAGTAGTTTCGGAAAAGTTTAAGACTTGATCAGTATCCACTTGAGTAGGAGATAACTGTTGTAAAATTAAATTACTATTGGATCTAAATTTTCTTAAATTAAACTTTGCTAATGCTAAAGTGTCTATTACTGCCTTGCAAAGTGTAATGGTATCCGAAATAGAAGACGCCCCGCCTAAATAATCATCCATATAAAAATCCTTTTGTATTGACTCTTTCACTACATCATCGGAAGCGCTGGATGCTAAACTTACCAAACACTTGGTTGCTAAATATGGCGCAGATGCCATACCATATGTCAGTGTATTAAGCGTGTAAGTTTTTAAAGGCTCATTAGCATTATACCTAAAAATAATTTGTTGCAAAGCGCGTTGAGACGGGCTAAGTACAATCGCCCTATACATTTTTTCGATGTCTCCTGTAACAACATACTTATGTTGGCGAAAACGAATAAGAATAGAATATAAATCTTGTTGGACAGTAGGCCCAACCATCTGGATGTCATTTAATGACATACCGGACGAAGTAGCCGCTGAGGCGTCAAAGACTGTGCGAAGCTTTGTAGTAAGGCTCGACTCACGGATGACACCGTGGTGAGGCAAGAAATACTTGACCTGTTGTATATTAGAACAGGTCTCTGTGTTTACCGTCATATGGCCTAGAGTTTCATACTCTTTTATAAACTCAGTGTACCTAGCTTTGAAAGCAGGGTCATTTATGAACTTACGTTCTAGTGACATAAAGCGACATTTGGCCTTATTGTATGATTCGCCTAAGACTGAAGGATCCTTCATCAGTGGCATCGATACAATAAAACGACCGTCACTATTACGAGTAGTGTGTTCCAAGAAATGCTGCTCACAGGCACGCTCCTCGAGAGATAGCGAGTGCTTAGCTGCTACAGTGTCTAACTCCCAGAAACGAGATAAGTCTGGGTTTGGTTCCTCGTTCAAAAAATTACAAACGGGACCAGAAGTATCTGACTTCTGTTGGGGAATATATCCTGACACCAACCAACCCAATTTAGTTTCATATAATTTGGGTAAATTCTTACCCAAATCTATAGAATTTGTCTTTAAGACTGACCAAAATATGGACGCCCCAACTAAAATATCTATAGTAGCAGGCTCGTTAAAGGAAGGGTCAGCTAGATGAATTCCCGAAGGAAGGGTTATATAATCAATATTTATAAAAGAAGGCGGTAAATTCCTAGTGAGCTGAGGTAAAATATGACAGTCTATAGTTGATGAATAATCGTTGTAAAGCGATTTAATAATAAGACTACAGGACTGAGTACTTTGAGAAGTATTATTGTTAATACCTGTCACCGTGGCGCTCGAACCACGTCGCGACAAACCCAGCTTACCGCAGAGAGACTCCGTCACGAAGTTGGCGGAGCTGCCATTGTCGAGCAGCACTCTGGCAAAGTGCTCGACACCCTTGCTGTCGGCTACCTTCACGCGCGCTGTGGAAAGCAAGACGGGTGGAGGGGTAGTAAGCTGTCTTGAATTGGTTGAATTGGCAAAATTATTAATAATAGGATCAGGATCTTCCGTAGCATGTAAATGTAAAAGTGTGTTATGTTTTTTCTTGCAGTATTTACATGGAACAAGATTACATTTATTTTCACTATGATTTGGTCGTAAACAGTTAAGACAAACCTTCGTATCCTTGGCCTTCTGTATACGATCCTCAATGGAAAGGGACCTAAATGAATCGCAACTAAATAAATAATGATTTTGATTACACATAGGACAATTTAATGATTTTTTATAGTTATAATTGTATTTAAGTTTATTATTGTTTATTATATTGTAATTAGAATTTTGATTATGTTTTAAATCTGAATGAAAAGTAGAATTATGCTTACTATTTTCATACTTTTGTGATTTCATGACTTTGCTTTCTTGTAGTGTCTCTAAAAGATCTGCCCTATTGCTGAGAAACGTTATAAAAATGTCAAGCGTAGGTGGATTGTCTAGAGTATTCCTATGCGATTCCCACTCCCTACGAGTGATAGTGTCAAGCTTGTCAGCCATCATATGGATAATTAACGTGTCCCAATACTTAGTTGGCTGATCTAATGTTGCCAAAGCGCGTAAGTTTTTATTAGTAACGTCAATAAGATTGCGGATGGCTTGAGATGACTCTTTATGAATTTGGTCTACCCCAAATAAGGCCTGCACATGGTTGTTTACCAAAAGTCTTTTGTTATCATATCGGCTACATAGTAATTTCCATGCAGCTGTATAATTGTCGCCTTTCACATCCAAACTATCTATCACCAACAAGGCACCATCCTTTAACGACGCACGAAGGTAGTGCAACTTATTGATGTTATCTATGTCGGACCTTGTATGTATTAATGATAAAAAAGTGTCCCTATATTCCAGCCAGTGCTGATAGTGTCCACGAAAGGTGGGCAATGATATTTTTGGCAATCTAACGCAATTGAATTTGGAACCACCTGCCTGTGCATCCTCGAAACTTGTCACAGAACCATCCTGAACCTCGCGTCGTGGAGACGGCTGCTCGCCTAGCAGGCTACGTGCCGTAGCCACCAGCGCGTGGTATTGGTTCTCGAACTGCTCTCGTTCCTTCAACTCGTCATCTATACTATCCGATAGCATCTCGATGTCATTCTGTAATTGATCAAAGTCCGCATATAAGGTATTGAATTTATCAAGCCGGCCCTCTAAATCTAAAAACTGTAAACTACTTAACTCCTTTGAACTTTTAAGCAAATTAATGTAATTATTGAAAATAGTTACTTTAGACTTTAAGGTGCCACGTTTTTTAACCAATTTATCCATTTTAGCATCGGTCATTGCACTATAAATGAAGTTAAGGCAATTAGAAAGGTAAACAATAGGTAGGCGATTCCAATAAATATAAAATGCAATAAACAAGTTTTGTAATATGTAGCTGCGAGAACAAAAGATGACCTACTTAATGCGTACGGTCCGATCAGCTGTAAGCGATAAGGATCTAACGGTGAATAGCGAGTTTGCGGTTAACACGTGCACTCGCTTTGTTAAAATTACATATATTCTTATTCTTGTGAAATGCAATATTATTTAGCTAAATGAATATTATGAGGCAATTTGAAGGCTAAATATATGAAGAAAGCACTGAGACTTAAATTAAGATATTGCGCTCACCAGAAAAAAGACATTTATGCGAAGCAAGGAAAAAGAAGTTAAGGAATAATTGGAACGGACTCACAAATGCTATATGACACCAACAGGTGTTTTCAAAACTTCGTCCTCTTGGAAGCTTGACTCGTTGCGGGTCCAAAGTCCGTGCGTGCGACCTCTAGCTGACTTTGTGTCGTAGTTGTTCCGGGGCGTGTGTCGATGCTTTGCAAGATCTTCTC
Source organism: Craniophora ligustri (assembly GCA_905163465.1). NCBI lineage: Eukaryota > Metazoa > Arthropoda > Insecta > Lepidoptera > Noctuidae > Craniophora > Craniophora ligustri. The sequence goes on from LR990972.1 coordinate 9,981,896, forward strand.
AATGATTCTCCTGATGATGGTAGATGATTCTTGCGATGCTGAAGTCCACAACTGAAGGGCTCCGAAACTTCCAAAACACTCAGACAATCATGTGATGGTGATTATTACACGGCGAGAATCCTGAAGGACCATTGTTTGGGCCTTGGTGGTTATAAAATAAAAGTGGACTGTAAATTTATGGTGCTGGTTTATTCGCCGTATTACAATAACTTCATGAAAAATAAGATCGTCCGACCGGGCTTGAATCTCCACGCGAGCTCTCGCAGCTATACTGTCGTGCGCCCGCGCTGACCGCCGTGGTGGGGGCGTGCGTCGGGCGGCTCCGTAAAACCGGTCAGCGCAGGGGTTTGATGTATCGCAACAGTGATCATTACATCAAGTTTACTTATAATTAATTATATGAACACTAGTGCTTTATATAACAACAACTTTACGTGTCTAGACAGACGAGCCTGTACAATATCGCGCAGAGCAAGGTATTTAATATTGTACAGCATGACAATGACATTTAAAAGGGTCTTTGTTACCACGTTTGTATAAAATGAAATTTTATTATTTCAAGGGCTCTTTATTTAGCTCTTATTTGATTTTATTCCAGCATTCATGTAATTTTGGAGCATAAACCGTATAGTATATGGAGTACAAACTATGAAACGGATCGGATGGATGTAACTTAGTGCTATTTTGAGATAAAGAACGTTCCAACAGTGCGCCGTTTTTCTACGAAGACCGTTTTTACTGAGCCCATTTCTTTAAGAAACAACTATTCGGTTAGCCGGTGTCCCTAAGGATGGAAACGGAAACGAGATTATATTTTTAGCTTTTGGCAACGATACGCGAAATAAAATATGTAACCTTTGGCAAATAATCTTGTACTTTTAAAATAGCATGAGAAGACTATATATCTTCTCATGTTACTTATTGTATTCACCAAATAAACACATTTGTTAAGCGTACAATTCAATCGTAGCCGAGTAATACGTGTCGGTTGAATATCAACACGGTGTCAATGAAGTAAATATAATTATTGAGCGCACGTTTTGTTCGTGACACTACGGGATGTATTACACTCGTACATCCATATCTAATGTCAAGAGATGACTACAGATATGCCTCAAATGTTACCGGAGGTACAAAACGTTTAGTCTACGTTATGTAGTGTATTCAGGTATCTTAATATTGTTGCAATGTCTGATGTGTCGGATCTAATACTACTTATAGTTGCTACGAACTACAGAGCGAATGACTACGAAGCGCTACGAAGACTACGCACGTAGTAGCTATAAATATTTTACATAAAACTGAATGTTCCTCCCTGCTGCGATCAATCACTCTTAAAAATAAATATATTTTTCTTAAAATATAACTTTTGTTAATGATCCACGTAAGTGTTCTAATTTTACTACTAATATTGATAATTTTATAGTCAGGAACTCGATCATATTAAATGTCGATAGGAAAAAAACCTAGAGCTATGTATATTAAATATTTACTATAAAAGTATATTTATACTTTGATATCACTTTTTAAAAATTCGTATGTACTAAATTCTCATCTAACTGAAAATAAACACACTTGAATTGGTAATTGAGATCCATTAGTTTTTATATTTTTGTAGACTTTCAGCTTATTACTTTTATAAAAGCCTATTTCTTATCAAAGAATTCGTATTTATTGCTCTCTAAAGTATCAAACAAGAATATTAATGTAAGCAGTTAATCAATATCAATCAGTAAGAGTTAATCTTTGAAATGGACTCCACAATAAACATCAAAGCAAGTGCACCAGTTTGAAGTTTGGATCACATAAATGAAACAGTTGTTGTCTCAAGTGTTGAGAGGACAGACAAGCGGATTGCGGCACGCCGCAAGTAATTTGAATGTCAACACAGTATCATCAAGTGCACTAGACTAGATGAAAACAGAGATCGAAGCATAAACGATTATCCGCTGAATACGAGAGTGGATTCTTATATCGAGGACCGAAAAATAGGCGCCGTAATTGAGCTATTAATTCAGTTAAGGACGGTGTTATGTTAGAAGGGGGTTAGAGAGCGATCAGAATCTGTGGAGAAGCTTGGTTCTTTGTGGAGGATGTTTTTTTAGTACTGAGCATAACTGTACTGATTATTCTGACTAATATATTGTTTATAAATTTTTTGTCAAATTCATTAAAAAATAATGAAACTTTCAGCTTTTACTGAATATAGGAAATACCAGAAATAAATATCTTACGACTAAACAGACTAAGGCGTGCATTATTAAAGTAAATTAATATCCAACGAAATTACAGAATACCGCAGTGAATCAACAATAGTTGTCTTTCTGCGAGTGAGTAAGGTTACCAGAGCTGGTTAGGGAGTGACTATACTGACAGCATGGTCATTCCATTTGCTGTCAGTTTAGTAATTCCCTATTGTAAGAAACCAAAACGGTTTTTGCAGGGGTGTGCAACGCATTTGCAAGCCTTCAGGTGTTGCAACTGTCTATGGACGGCGGTGAACACTTACCATCAGGTGAGCCGCATGCTCGTTTGCCCCTTTATGGCAATAAAAAAAAAAAAAATTGGCGCGATCAGTATCTGTTACAGACTTCGTTTATTTCCAGCAGCTTACTGCTAACAAGACGTTATGTCGACCTACGTTAAAGGTTATATAAATATTACTAAAGAGCCGTTAAGATGTTTCCAGGCTATGAGACTATGTGGGACGCTCTCAGAGGAGTTAAATACTTACAAAGTCTTCGTCTGTGTCTCTAAAACAAACATAAATTATTGTTGTCGTTCTAATCGATTGGTAAGATTGTTTTAGTAAAAGTGTATACTTCAAGTAATAATAGACATATTTGTTGTTTCAATATTGTCTTGTTCCTTATGTTCCTTGTATCAAAAAAAATATTATATCAGCCATATTCTGCGACGGGCGCAGAAAAAAATAATCTTCAACCACATTTTGACTTAACTGAAACTGGAAGCTGACTCCAGAGTAAAATAGAAATCTAATCTCTTGCTGGGCTTGGTTCGTTACTTCGATAAAATGGGATTTTTATACGAATAACACGGTGGGTGCTATAAATTGGTCGAAGATTTCAATTTGTACAGATTTTACCGAGTATAATATGATCGTTCTATGTTATAAAAAATTACATTTATCGCAGACAATATTATATATCTATCATAAAATTATAATTAAAGTCAATACGTAATAAGTATATTTTTGGTAAGCGTTTATATTTTCACTAATTTCGACATGGAACTTGCTTTTTCTGATAGCTTTACTCAACAGTTCACAAAGTTGTTGACTCAAAATGATCAAGGACCCTTATTAGAGGGTAAACAAAAATAAAATTATTTTATGTGTCGTTTTTAAATCTAGAGAGATTGGATCACGAAGTTAAGGCTCATTTAATACTTGGAAGTTTTTTTTTTGGGTTTACTTGTTTAACATTTTATACCATTAAAGAAAATGGAAATGGAAATGTAATATCGACCCTTCTTTAAGTTCATTATCTATTATGAAACAACTAAAAAGTATTTTTTGTTACAATAATGGATGTATGAACCACATTAAATATTCATGAGAGATACATATTATGTCAAATCAAGAACACCTTTTTTTCAAAAATAGCGTGACCTATATTAATAACATATTGAAAGGTTAAATTGGTGCCTACTTAACCTTAACAATCAAACGGGTCAGAAATATCCAGGTCACCTTTATGCCTATAACTATTTCAGCTTACCGATCAATAAGTCTAGCACCTCTGAGAACGTGCTGAAATTGTCTGTTGATAAATTACAGGTCATCCTGCAATCATTTTAGAGCTGTCCTATATATAGTTCACATGTGCGGCTTATAAATTGATGGTCGATTGAGGTATGAATAATTTTAAATTTAATAATTCTTAGGGATGTAAGGGTTAGTTTAGCTCAAATCGATGCGTCAATTTACGTAGTACCTCGTGATATCTATTTATCTGCTCGCTGCCAAGTGGCGTTTTATTTAGATATTGACTGCGGCCGGAGCCTGATCCCATGAATATTGATGCGGCACTCGGAACTGGCAACTGCTGAAAATGTTTTTGACTATTTTATAGTTTGTATGGCTTTCAAAAACCAAATAAAACGCGCTAGGTAGGCTTATAGATAAAAAAAATATGCGAGAAATATCATCGATTTAAATAAAATATACTTCAAAGTACTCCACATCGATATTCTGTAGTGAAAATATTTTTCATTTTAACAATTACTGGCGAATAGGACTCTACGTAGATTCTCGTTTTTTTTTCTACAAACACAAGTCGGTTACGTTTCATCTTACTATTTACCCTACAGATTTGTTCCATTTCATGAAACACAATATGTCTTTGTCCCATAACATACAGCAGTAGAACACATGTGACTTGCTACTTTCTGAGTACCTACTTACATGTCGAGGGTTTGAAAAGATTTATTTGCAAACATACCATACTTAGAGAAAATATTTTCCAATATATTTTTATTTTACCAAAACGTAACAAACATTTTCTATTAAACCTTTGATAGACATCAACCTTCATAAATCACAAATCACTAATTAAAAGAGGCTCTCGCTGTGTGCGTGAAAAATGATATGCCTCTAGCGAGGTAGCCTACTAGAGATATTGAGAACCATGTGAGAAATAAAATATATGTATAAAGTATATAATTTAAGCAAAATGACATAGTTCATTACTTCTATTTGATATGATAAGTTATAGAGAGACTCATGTTTAGTAACAAATACAAAAATAAGTTTTTACTCAATGATTGATCCTTATTAAAAAAATATATCTTTGTAACATTTTGTCTCCTAGATAACATTATATTTAAGCTGGAATACAGACAAAACGATAAATATGTAAGAAATAAAGTCGCGGACTGAATAAGAATTGTACGTTTAAGCAGCTGCCGGCGAGGATTGGAAATAAATGGAGAACGATGTGTGAGATGGCCGGCAGAGGGCGCTGACAGACGATGCAGTATTTTAACGATGTCTAGTAAATGCTGTGCGGGTGGATCTCATTTATTGATTGTGGAGATAGAAACACAAATTAATTATATATTTATAAAGCAACAAATAAAAAGTAATCACACTTATTTCCCCTGTTTCGCCAAAGTAGTAATTTGACAAATTAACCCTATTATCCAATTAGGTACGTGTGATAGTATGTATTCATATGTCACGTACCCTCGTCATGGAAGCCACAACCGCACTATATTTACGTTGGCAAAATCACGCGGACACCTGCCCACCCATTTCTGTAACGGATATATTGAATAGTGAGAATAAATGAAGATATCTTGACGTAGTAAAGAGACTACAATGTGGTTTGCATAGTCGTTAAAATCTTTAGACTAATAAATACTTCGGTTTAAAGAAATTGATTTCTTATAAAATCTTACAGATCATTTACTATGAGAAATAATTACATTTCATATTAAAAATTCATTTCATTTACCTCCGGCACATGATTTTATGAATACATTTATGACATTGTGATTAATTTTATATACATTTTTTACTTGAATAACAAACTCACTTCTTCAGCTGTAACGGACTTTACTACGCCACGGCATTAATAGTACTGCCACAGTTAGACATATTACAGACTAGAACCACAAGCTACTTTCAAGTCGGCGAAGAAAACGATATCCTTTATAAACAATATATTAGATGATATTATTTCGCAAAAGGCGCTGCTTCTGACCTTCTTAATTACTGACGAAATCGGCTTGTCTAATAAAGATAATCATTTTAAATTATGTAATAAATAATATTAAGGTCTTAATTTATGCGAAATATTTAGGGCATAATATAATTAGTACTTTAATATAAAACGTATTCATTAACGTCGCGGGTCTTTCGCTTTATAAAACTAGGTAATTATTGTGTGCTATAATTATTATCTTAAGATAAGATTACTTTTCACATTCAAATAAGTTAATTTGTAAATATCTGTTATTACTTTATTGGGTAAGTCCTTAGAAATAAATTATGGAATTCTTATCTAGACTCTACAATTTAGGCATCCCATTTGTATTTGATTAAAATATATCTATGATAATTAGAGTGTTAACAATATGAAAGTTATGGCGTATTATGTTTTAGTACCAAATAATGTAGTAGGTCAGGTCCGTGTTACTTTAATTAATTTAGCCGCGCTGACTAACTCTCAGCCTCTTTATAGTCGTAGGACAAAACGTTGGGTTGGGCTTATGGCACTAAAGCTGCCGAAACGAAAGACTATATGCCCATTTAATTAGGGATTAAAATAAAACGTATACTAAATCGTCTACTCTGTGGTGTACCTAGACCTGAAAAATATACTTGACCAATATTGTCACATGTATTATAAATATTGAATTAGCTTAGGTACTTTTACTCACTTGTAATAGTTGATGGTTATCAAACCAACGATTTACCATAGCGATATGAATAACACTATTACTTTTAATGTTTTGTTCACTTTTATTGTGATATTTAAGCAGTTTAACCAGTTCTATTTAAATAATATTAAAACGAAGACTGGAAAGTAACTGTTCACTTCAGTGCACTCGTTGTTTAAGTCAAAGAAAACGGAAAAGTAGCAACAGTGATAACAATAGCACTTCATTGTCGGCGAGTGTCTATTATAGCAAGCGTCGACAAGTTTTTGTGAACGTAAAGTGTCTTTCAAATTAATTTATGTAGGTCGAGCTGTGAACTGGGTCTGGCTTATTGTTATGATTTTTCTACTCTCCAGCTTTATTTTATAAAGAATGTGGTGTCTGGTATAGTACCTAATTATAATGGTCTTGTTCAACAGCACGTAAAACAGAGGGATCCTAAACTAATAAACTTTGGATACTTTATACACGCCTGCACGTGTCCGTACAGTACACTCAGGTATATCATATTAGTACAACCTCTGTATCTGTAAGTCTGTACACACATAGTCGTTTCGGCAGTATTTGTTTAACAACAAAGCAAACAAAGGTTTTTTTCTCGAACATTCATGTAAATATATTCGGTTTTACCGCCAGGCTGAGCCGATTAATGCCAGCCTGCTCATGTGTGTAGCTACCCTAACAGAGCTTCGTTCTTAAAGCTTCAAGTTGTTTTTATAAATGAAACGAAAAGTCAGATAATGTTATTTGTTACTGACTATTTAAATATTATTTATTTATTTATTCTTTCAGATATTTACATTTCAGCACTTGTCCACACTGGGCGGTAACAACAATTAATCAAAACGTGAGTTTCACTTTCATTGCCCTGAAGTGTCGGAATTGAAGGCGCGCGCGGATAAATGTGAAATTTATTCAAGGGATGCCACTTGTGCAACAAACTTTAGCAATTTATTGCTCGACCACGTGGTGTTGGCGTAGATAGGTGCTTGTATACACTAACATTGAGGCAAGTTCAAACTAGACGAGTATTTGGGATCAATCAGATTTAGTGTTAGATAGATGTTAGGTAGATGTTTTTCTAAATCATAATTCGTAAATTTTACTTGATTATAATTGTTTGATTTTGATTATGTTTCTTAATATTATATACTTTATTTTACTTTACTGTAACTATTGGTACCTACTAATATTTATTTGTAAATTGTTAAAATTATTTTGCTTTTTTATTATTTTAGCCGTTTATTGTGCATGTTGTGTTAGACTGTAAGTAATCGCTACACTTTTATATGTTAAATTATTTAGAAATACAATTATAGCATAGGTATAAGTATAAGCAATTGTTGGCTAGCCAAATGAATAAATAAATAAAAATGGCTTAAAATGATTCTAATGATACTTGAATTAAATAAGTCACAAACGAACCGCTCACATTGAAGATACCATTGTTAACTTAATTTCTTCGTAAACAATTTACAGTATTATATTTCAAGTGACAAACTGGCACCACTCCACATAAATAAACCCAAACCTTGAAATGTACCTCAATCTGCTAAAACACATCCCTAGTCTACATGGATGACGTAGTATCAAGTTGATGTTAGCTTCATTTCTGTGATAAAACGAAAATAAAACTTTTTATAGCAAATCAAACTGCCAAATGTCTTTGTTTGTTGTGTTATGTTTTTATTTATTTCCTGTTGAGTTATTGTCATCTGACAACCATCTAGAGGTCAGTACGGTGACTTTATGTGACGGCCGTAAACTTTTATAAAGTGGTACACAAAGTAAGTTCTTGCAAGGCTATTTTGCGGTTATACAACAATCCTTTGTAACCATTCCTGTTGTATAAGGGTCCTTATGCCAAGTACAGTAAAGGTGACAGTGATCTAATTTAGTTATAGAAAGAGATAAACGCGCAACTGTCATGACATCGAAACCGTAGCTGTCACGTTTATCAAAGATTCCGTTTTATTTCGCACATTGACAAATTGTTTACGTGCCATTTTATGAATGGTGTAGGGATCTTCATTGAAACTGTTATGTGGTCTCGCATTTTGTATAATGAATGTAATAAGTATTTCTATAACAGTAACATTCAATGCCACTATACAGACAGATATTGGCAGTACATAATGTACGTGATATAACATTATGTGAGAGAAGTCGCACTTATAAATTAAATATATAAAAATTTCCATACTGTTGTTCCTCTTATGGAAATATCAAATAAATAATATATTATATTATTGTTCCTTCCGTGTTGAAACCTTGTTATACGCTCCCCGTTGTTACCCAGAGATTACCCTATAATTATTACCATTAATTACATTTACCCTCCACGCTCCCGCTTTAGGAAAATTTCTTATTAGTATAAGCGTTAATTAACCTTTATTATTCACAAGACTTAAGAAACACTTAGTGAGGGAACCTGAAAGCTTAACGAAAGACTCTCAATAATAAAGATTAAATAATAACATGTTATGGTTTAAGTAAGTGGTATATTTTCACCGGCTTGTAATCTGTTACTTTACCTTTTTAGAGCATGAAAAAATATGATTATTTTTTACCGTTTTGCACTGAATTATGATTTAATAAAACAAAAACCTAGAATTCATCTATGAATCAAATTTAAAGAGGTCATAGACAGCAAAACTACCAATAAAACTGTCAAAAATCTTCTGTTGTTTATTTCCAACAAATTGTAAAACAACACCACAGTGGTAGCGTCACCGAGTAAGTTATGACGTCGTAAATATGTCGGATGTCGGCGCTGTTCAGGCGCGCATCAGCAATCCTAACGTTGCATGATATTACGGTATCTGCCATTACACCTGCAGGGAGTTACAGCGAGAGCTTGATGAATGACCATCGAAATAGATTGGTGAAACTATTGATGAGTTCGGAATGACTTTGTGTTTATTTCCTCCGAATTGCTTACATTTTAGCTTAGCAACTCACCTCAGTAGCGAGAAATTACATTCAATAAAAAAAAACCGGCGAAATAAATTTAAGACCCAGGAACCCAGTAAACGAAAAGTAAGTTTTTAAATATGGCTTGGAACTTTCCACTAGTAAAAATCAAATATGCACGTCAACCAATATGTGTTGTGTGTTCATGTGTAGAGAACAAAGGCGGCGGTTTTGTGTGCAACTTGACTAAATCTCATAGTAAACATTTGAGAACGCCACAACAATAGGCGGCAATTTGTAACCAGTTGTTGACGTTCAACTACATTAATCTAACTTGTAATGAGCGAGACACACCGACTCGCACACACGCTAACTGCTAAAGTGCTTTGTTTCATCCCTTAAATTATTCTTCATTTATTTAATCTGCGTCCATTCTTTAGCATTTACAAAATGAAAAGGAAAACGTAAATACCTCGACTTAGCATTGTGTAATTAAGTGTCTTGAGAGTCCGAGCAGCAATGTTGATTATACAATACTATAAAATAAGCATTCGATTATCATTACGAAACTTACGATCAAGATTACGAAACAGTTAAAAACCCATAGAATTTAAGGAACCGAAATATGTGTTAACGAAATATTAATACCAAGATGTTTTGGTTTAAATAATTAGACGGTGTTAATAAAAGTTTTGTAATATTAACATAATTATCTGTAATTGATTAACAATCCTAAATTGAGGTTTAGTTTCAATCCTCTTTTCGCCAAGAAAATGAACACTTAAGCTATAACCTCAATACATTTATTATGACGTTACATAAGAAATCATTTTCATTAAGTGTAAATCATATATTAAACCTATAAGAAGTGTGTATTACCAATTTATATTTGTGTTATGAGAATATACTTTTTTGTTAAGGTATTATGAATTCACTAAGTGGGTATACTACAAAAATATTATGAACAAATATTTTTTTTATCTAATTAGGAATGTGACGTCACAATTATTATAGGAGATTATTATTTAAACAAATAAATAAAACGAAAAATGTGTGTTATCATTCAGCAGACTCTCATTTCCACCAAAAAGATAAATTAAAAATAATATTTAATAAATAGTAAAAAAACAACACATACTAATATTTAACTTCTTAATAATAATATTAAGAATAACGTATTCATGCTTATTATTGAAAAATAATAATAAGCATGAATATATTATAAATAAACATATAAAACCTATAAAGTTTTCTGGCTACAACGAATATTATATGGTTTCAAAGAAACAAAAACATCCACACGTTGTAAATGAGACTCGAACTCAGACCTGAATGAACACGGAGCCATTGCATAGCCCAAGGAGCTACGAACGAATATTAAATGTTAGCGAATTAAACAATCCAATGTTTAGAACACTGTGACGTAGTTATTCTAAATGCAACAGAAATATAATGTTCTTTCGCGTAGTTCGACAGTAGTAGCCTCAGTTCATTTGTGTCTGTTATCTATGTTAAGACTTCAGCACATCACTCATACATGCCCACGCACACACAGACACTAGCTGTATCGTGCTCGCTTCATAGCAATGTAAACCTTAGCGTGCCTATGGACAATTGAATTCGATTGTACATGTGTATACATGTATATGTTAATCCCGCGCGTCCGTTTAGTATAATTACCGGCTAATCGCCGGTGGATACCCCGGTAAGCTCACGTTTGCTGGCGGTACCGGCTGCTACAGGATACCATCATACGTTGGGAATTTGGACGTTAAAAGAGTTGATGTCGATTTTTAACCGACTTCAAAAAGGAGGAGGTTCTCAATTCGTCGGAATCTTTTTTTTTTTTTATGTTGTTCACGAATTACTTAAAAACGCCTGGACCGATTTGCAAAATTCTTTTTTTGTTTAAAAGGGTAGACTTCACATTTGGTCCCATTGTGACCACATCATGATCTGATGATGGGATCCCAGGAAAATCGAAGGCAACCCTCAAATTTTATAGGCAATTATCAGGTTTTGAATATATTTACTGAAATTGTTCCAGTATTTGCGTCTGATAATCATCATTTGATGTTGATGAGCTGATGGTGGAAGGTAGAACTCCTCAACAGTTAAGAGTTAAAAGAAAATTCTTTCAGTTATTGGCATTTATTACATTTACATATATTCTCCAAAGCTGTTCAAGTATTTGCATTTGAAAATCAGCATCTCATGTAATGATCTGATGATGGAAGGTACAACTCCTCAACGGTTAGGAGTTGAAGGAAAAATCTTTCATAATTATAAGTATATATGGATCGATAGTTGTATTCTTTCAGGCTGTTAGATTGACCTGATATGAAAAGTTTAATATATACAACACTAAAAAGAAAAAAATAAATTAACTTTAAAAAAAAAGAAAAACCAACTTCAAAAACTAAAAAGCAAAAAATTACTTCATTCAGTTTGACCTTTTTTTTAGTTTTAAAGGTATGAAGTCGGTGCCAAGCCAAACGTAATAGTAAGTACACTCACCGTGAGTGACCTTGAGCGAGGTGGTTAAAACCACCACATCATCGGCACCGACTTAATACCTTTAAAACTAAAAAAAAGGTCAAACTGAATGAAGTAATTTTTTGCTTTTTAGTTTTTGAAGTTGGTTTTTTGATTTAATTATACAATTAAGTTAATATAATATTACCCACCCAGCACCCAAACTAGTTTTGAACGTATTTTATAATACTGAAATAATATCTTTGCCTGATAAAATAATGGATACACTTACCACATTTAATTTATAACCGGGAAATAAGTTTGCAGTTAGAAAACCTCACTTATTTCCGTTGTACTTACATAACATTTATTTGCATCCGTTGTCGTATATCATGTTGATGTTTAAATACGTCAGATTAACTCATCCCGTTTCCACATTTACTGATTCCATTGTGATTTACTGCAAATACAATTTGTGATGGAATTCATTTGAATTGGAGTTATTTTACGCGTTATAAGGTTTTGTAACGGGTGAAATAAGTTCGAAGCCGTAGAATTCTATTAACGTTCTACGGTTTCAAGAGATACTGTTTTATTTGTTTTGAACACGAATTTGAAAAATTAAACCAATTGTAATAACAAATTATTTTATTTCAAACATTATAATATATAATATCATAGTTTTTTAAAACATCAATTATGATTAATAAATAACCAGCTCTGTCTCCTCTTAATGGATAAATTCGATGATTGATCATTCACTTCAAAAGTAATAAAAAGCTTTCTCACCGACAATATAGACGCATCATGCCGGGAGACAATCGTTTTCCACGATATTACGTCATCTATTACATTTAACCTACATTACTTTCGACATTCATTTTCAAGTCTATGAATGTAATGGGTTTTGTGATTCAAAATTCATTCAAATTGTTGCTATCTTGATTGAGTTTAATCATAATCGCATGTTTATTGTAAAAAATAATTATAGACCATGAACACGTTTGTTATAGGCTCTACCTGCCTGTACATGGTAGATACATTAGTTTTAATGAATATAAACATATTTATCATTAATTGTATTCTACATGCGTGGGTGGATCGAGGAGCAGAGATAAATTGTGATGCTATTGTAGTCGTAAGCGCATTTACATAACACTGAAATTATATTTCCCAAAATAAACACTCAGTAATACATCGGTCTATAATAAAAATGCTGTATATCATCCCACGTGATATCCACCGCTTTGAGCCCTGTTAATCTTTAAACGCATAGCAGCGTGAACGTTTCTTACAATCACATATTTCACACAAAATGGCGGAGAGATATCTATGGCACGCGTCTGCTTTTAATCATTCCCGTCGAATCGCCTGTCCAGTCCGGATTGAGTGAAACATTGTCATATCCAACGACGCGACCAGTAAAGCGATATCGGTTTTTATTGAGCTGACTTTATTAATTGTGGGTCAACAATCACTCATTCGTCGTAACAACTTAATCATAAAAAAATACTCTGTGGGTGTCTAAATTATTACTGTAACTGTAACCACTCTTGACAATTGCTTGAGTATCGAAAAGGTTATGATAGGACCCGAAATCAATGCAATCTCTCAAATAGTTACTATTTTCATATACTATTAAAATAACTTGCATCAAAAGTGATTTTTCAGAGCATCCTCCATTAAAAGTTTACCAAGAAGTTATGTTAAGTTATTAACTTCACTAATGGTTAGGTTAGGTTATGTTAGTTGTTTATCATGACTCGCGTTTATTGTTCAGTAAACTAACCAAACATCTAGATATACTGGTACAACAGTCCACAATAGCCAGCACATGTTAGTAGAATTGTGTTAATTTTAATGTAAAATCGATAGAAACTATATTGTGTGTAGCCTACTTATTATGACGAAATAGTCGGCTTTATTTCTAATGATAGTTTTCTTTCTAGTACAGTTTCATTGTTTTAAAATCATTTCCTTCCTTCCCTTCAATCGTCTCTATCAAACAAATAATCCTGGCCAAAGATTAGTTAGATTATCTTCCAGCACATGGTCATGTTCAACCTCCCGGAATCCCGCGCGGTCCGGGAAGCCAATTAACATAAACCATCCCAAGTGTTAAGTGAACAGTGAAGCATTCATGAGACACAAGTGATTTAGTTTGTACATAACAATATAGTTTGAGTACGGTCTGTGAGGGGAAAATGTGACTTTGATCAACCCTTTATCATACAATGATCTTACAATTAAGAAGATTATTAACCCAACGTTATTAATATAAAGGATAGTTCAAAAAATTAAGTAATACAATGCATAATGCATTAATTTTATAATTCAAATATGTTTCACCAAAACGATGCAAAAACATAAAATTCCGCGCATAAATACTATTGTGTAACACTTAATAAAATAATTGGCATGATTAAAAGTCAACAGCAAAGATTATATAACTCGCAATAATTCCAATCAACATCATCATCACATCAACCGTCAGACGTTGGATGACGATACAATCGACTTTTTATACGTTTTAGCAGAATGTATATAAAGTAATTACCTTCTACTGCTACTCCTCATTAAGCTAAAGATTACAACTACTTTTTTCTTTTAAAAAAGATCTTAATAAATAACTATTTTTTTGCATAACTAACCAGGAAACTACCTGCAGTTTAGTGAGAACAACCTAAGAAGTTTCAGAAAGTCTAAAATAAGCCACTGTCAACATCAACACAGATTAAAATAAGTGATAACGTTAATTTAAGTTTTACCATTGATAGATATTTTGCGTTTCGGACAGTTTCAGACATAAAATGAACAGAGAGCTTTACTTGGATATTACCAATTCCATTACAGATTAATTTATGATCGCACTTCTGAATCGGCGAACTGTCCCACATTTCACTTTAGTGGAAGTTGAGCTTGGCTTCAACATCGCATTACTTGTCTCTCACAAGCATTTACTTCACCCACTCGCTCATTGCTAAATTGGAGCATAAGCTCTAACTTAGCTAGCTTAGTTTGTATAAACTAACATTAATCTTACAATTTGCCATATACTGTAAGCTAAAGTAGGAATATATTTTGTCAGCGAAGAATTTTGAGCACATCCATTTGGTTCATATTAATTTACACAGAATTTCTAATAACATATCACTATTCTACAAGATTACACTTGACTTGAGCTCACTCTGATGTCACATGTTCATTAATCACAGTTATTATGATAGATGTTGTATAAATTATAGAGACCCGCGCTTCCTATATTTGAGGTCAAATAATATACGGCTCTACAAGATCGTACTCCACGATACTGACGAATCCAAAATTGATGTGCGATAAATGCTGCTCTAATTGAATCAATATTATATAATGGTTACGACTCATCAAGGAAAGGTAAATAATGTTTTGAATTAAAAAAGAAGGCAATTTTCAATATAAAGGTTATTAAACTTGTATAAATTCAAAGCTATGATGTATAAAATACCCCATATGTTTCATATCACGGAAACAATCAGAGCGCAAAAATATTTCATTAATAAACCAGGAAAAGGATTATTCTGACTTAAATTACGTCACGCATTTACATAAGTATGAGACCAGCACATTTGTGGCGCTAGCTTGCGGGGGAGAGACGGCCAAATTCAATTTGATATCTTTCCAAAACTTTTACCTACCCACTGTAACAAATCTGAACTCTGATGAAAATTATGTAAATTATATCCAACAGTTCTACAATGTATACAGCTTTATACATTGGACACGTAAAATCAAATGACGGACTTTGAAATAGTTGATAACTGGATAAATTATGCCGTAGATAGTTACTACTGACTGAATTCATAATAACTAAGCATTATTTACAATAATTTTCCTCCACACTAATATTATTTTCCCGCACAAACATCAACTGCGGAAGTCCAGGCATTATTGTATTCTATTTTGTTATACGCTTCTGATTGTTACAATGTACTACAATTAATGTGAAAGAGGAACAGAAGCGCTCAAAACATTTTCCTTTCGGTAGAAAAGTTAATCAAACGTACAATTTGTCGCTTTTTGTTTAAATTAATATTCTTTCCTGATCGTTGTAGTAAGTCGTTTATTTTTAACAAAACCGTCGTGAGATGTTTAAACAAGAAATGTGTTTATTACGCTCCACCGCGGCGTCTGCTCTCGTTATTGTGACTGTGACATTGTTATTGCATTATTTCATGTCAGCTTGTCGTATTTTCTTGTAAGAATAATATCAGATTTGAATATCATGACACATTAAGGTGTCACGGTACATTTTTTGTAATGTATATTTATAAATAAGCATTACTAAATTAAAAGAACAGTATCAATTATTTTAGCTGTTTATTAACCTACCAAAAAAATTTTTTTATGATTTGTGATTTATTTGTTTACAAGTTATTACACTTATTACATTTTGGTTCAAACATGACCCTGTAAGGGCACCGCTACAATTTCTTACAATTGGGCTAGTTTAGTTTTGAATCCATTAAATGAGTGTACGTTTTTTTATGTGTGAGGGTATTTTATTATAAAGATGTGCCCCTTTAAACGTCAGTATTATTTTAACATAATTAGTTCTAACCGTTGGTTACAAACTAATAAAGAAGCTAGCGCGACGGGAACTACGTTGGCTAATGTGTTTTATTTTGGTAAATGTTAAACCGGTCTAAATATTTTTGTCAAGCACTTTTTGAATAAAAATGCACTTATATACAATTGTTTTAAATGCATTACTTTGGTTTCATAATAAATTTCTCATTCGTGTAAGGCGTGGCGTTTTATCGTTACTAACCTAGATTTCAATAAATTATTTGAAGTACGGTTTAACTAACTCATTATAATATGTATATGTATATTGTAACGCAACTTTTTGGGTCTGCGTTTAACTATGGTACGAAGCAAACCGAGTAGTGATGATTGTTTTCTTTTAATATGGTCTAAATGTATATTCTATGATAGAGAATGGTCTAGTCTTAAGTCCAGGTATTTTTCATTATGATTTTAGTTTAAGAGGTAGGCTGTTTATTTTGAATGACGAATGAGGGGATAACATTTTATTTTTTGCTTTAAATATTATATTATGTAACACGTTTTGGAATCATTTTGTGTCAATAAGTTATGTTAAAACCATGAGAACAAAGTGTTTAAATCAGCTTGAGCTTGGGATATCATAGAATGGATAGAAGATCCGAAGTAAAATATTTAATGTAATAAAATCTCTTCATCGTCACGTATTTAACATACATTCTTATAATCTTAGCTTTATTACAAGCCCCAAAATGTAACCGTGAATAAACGAGTACACGAATTTACAGGAGCTTATTTACCATACCTTAACATAAGGTTCTAAGTTGAACCTCTAGCTCGATAGATGTCGTTGGCGTCGAATTAGATCGCGCTATGGTTTCGTTACACGCGGTACACCTAGTCCCAAGTACTCCCAAATATGTTTATTCATGATAAATATGTAACGATATAAAAATACTTAGTGTAACACTTGATCAATTTTTGAAAGAGGTTGAGACTATACTGTATAATAGTCGACCTCAGATAAAAAATATTGTATTAGTATTGTTCGTGGAAAATGTATCAGTCGTTCTACGTTATTAACAAAGTAGAGGTAGAAGTCATATACATATATAATTAATATAAGATAATTTATTGTAATAGGTACCTTACTTCGCTTCGAGATTTTTGAGTAAATCTTTTTTCACATGGTACCTATGAAGTACTTCTTTTAAAAATGTGCAATATTCGATCATCGACATTCAGTTTTTTTTTATTCAGTTTAGACAAAAGAAAGAAAGATGGATACTTCGAATATTCGACTGATTTTGAAATACGAGATCCGACTTGAAACTAACGCAGCAGAAACAGCTCGCAACATCAATGTTGCGTTTGGAGAGGGGACTGCTAATGAACGCACCGTGTGATTTTGATTTTAAACGCTTTCTTGATGGAACTATAATTCCCACAGGTCAATCAATAAAAGAAAAAAAAATTAGTGCCTCATGGTTTGACTGATCTGCAGAAAGACACGCGTGTTGATACTTGTGTTGCCTTGTTGAATCGATACAGAAATAAATGAATATTAGATCGAATTGTGACATGTGATGAAAAGTGAATTCTTTACGATAACCGTAAGTGCAATGCAATGGCTGACAAGGTGATGGTAACTGATTGGTGGTCTCAGGTTCACTATAATAGATTTCTCCGATCTGGTCAAGCAATCACGGCAGATGTCTACTGTGCCAAACTCCGAACAATGATAGCAAAACTATATAGCAGTGAAACAGC